>CM059797.1:15201117-16506117 GCA_030435695.1 Brachymystax lenok tsinlingensis | reverse complement strand
CACACACACACACACACACACACACACACTCCCTCCAGTTGCCAAGATGAGGTAAGAGGAGCAACACAATGTAAAATACATCTTAAAATACACACACAGAGATAAAACATTACAATTAGAATTACATCACCTCTTACAGATCATTTGGGAATGCAATAATACAAGTATATACCTGCATGGTGGGGAGGAGGGAATAAGGAAGGAAACAGACAGAGGGCTATTATTGTGTCTGTGGGAAGAGAGGCAGAATGCTAGAAGGAGAAAGGAGAGAGCAGGGTGATAGGGAGAGATGTCTGATGCTTTTCTAGCCTCAGGGATCTCTAAGCCCTGACATTAAATATCCTGGTCTCAGGCAGTGTTAAAGCTGTCAATAACTAAAGCATCCTGCCACCTCCCAATAATCTTGACCAATCATAACATTCTGTCTCCTCCCCTCGACGAATCACAGTTCAGACTTCAGAAAATGCTACCACAGTGACAGACAGGACATGACCGGTTGGAGATTGACCATGTGATGCGACAGACAGTTAGGGAGTCACAGCAGAAGTTCTCTTAAAGACGAGCACAACAGAACAGACCTCAGGGCTGTTCCTGTAACTCATGTCATTGGATTATATAAATCCAATCAATTATTGGATGCGGGTCCGCCATGACACACATCAATGCTATTGGTAGAGGAGCGACAGAGGAGACAGTGTGACACTTTTCCTGTTGTCCTCTGTCTTTGGCGGCTGGCACTGAGAACTAGTCAGTCACACAAACATTAAGCCTAGTGATCAGTAATACTGGTAGCAGAGAGGCTCTGGCGACACAGGTTCTGCTGTCTTTGTGTCCCATCCTGTTGGTCCCCATGTCTCCAGAGAGCAGGCATTAGTTGGTTCCCTTAATGATGAGTGATTAACGCTGACTTCTGAGAGCTGTGAAGGGTCACTGACGCACGCACACACACACACCCCACACACACATAGACGGCTACACAGTTTAGTATTACACATTTTGAGGATAAACTAACAAGTGGAAGAAAATAAGCATAAAGTAATGTTTATGAATGCGCTTAACGAGGTTTGTATCTAAACAAACTCTTCCACCTCACTGACATTCCTCATCTGCACATGTCCAGTTATCACCATGGTTACTAAACTATACACGTAAAAATACCCTTTTTTGCTGATTTTGTCTGGAGTAATAATTTGTATGAAGCTGGTGTACAAGGTGCGTTTGGTAGTATTGAAAATAGATGCAGTCAGTCAGCACTGCGACTGCTGTGACCCCAGCATGCGAGGACAACCTGAAAGGCATTTAGCTGCCACAGAACACACACACACGTCACACACGTGTATGTGTGTGTCTATTCCACTTCTGTAACAGAGCGTAAATTAACGCTGGGAATCTAAGGGAGAGAGAAGCAGCAGGCCTGGCATGCTGCTAAGCTGATGAGTCTGTCAGACTCTTATTGCTAAAGAAAGGTTGGTTATTGAGAACAGCCATGTCGTGCACTTAAACACCAGCAGAAGGTTCTGTTGGAAAGCTAGACAAGCGTTGCATTATGCGGGTAAATACAGAATGTAGAGAAGGACTTTTAACTATTGTCCTGCAGGGCCCCATCAATACACACCTGGGACATTGGTGATTGGGCTCTCTGGCCAATCAATTACATTACAACTTCCACTTAGAAAAGTAAACCAGCATTCCTTTGGCCCCTGAGGGCTGCTAATTGAATAGCCCTGATGAAGAGTATAGTAGAGTGTAGTAGAATCCAGTAGAAAAGAGCGTAGTGTATAGTAGCTGTACTGCTGAGCGTTGTTGTTAGAATGAGTCACCCCAACACTCAGCTTGCCTACACACAGGAGGATCTACACACAGGAGGATCTACACACAGGATGATCTACACACAGGAGGATCTACACACAGGAGGATCAGAGACATAGCCTAGCCCTCTTCTCTTCATGTAGAAACAGCCATTACACTGCCCACTCAAACAGCCATTCCACTGCCTTCTCAAAGAGGACTTCCAATGCTCGCTCAAACAGGGATTCCGCTGCCCTCTCCATCCATCCATCTGTCTGTCTGTCTGTCCAGGTTGGCTGATCCAGTCTTGCCCCAGTGTTGAAGCAGCGAGTGAACATGTAGCCAGAGAAAGTTGATACTGAGTGTCTTCTGAGTTATATAGTGTTCTGTGTTCTACAGTCTGTCAGTGTGTTCTCAGAGAGTGTGGATCCAGTAGTCACACACTCACACAGCCATCCAGGTGAACCAGTCCTCCTGTCCACTCCAGTCTCCTCAGCGTTAATTGGGGATAAAAAGGAGAGACTGCCTGGGAAATGTCCTTAAATGTTCCATCTATTCAAAATCAAATAGTGCTCTCAAGTATAAGGTATGCGGCACACCTCACACAGGCACGCTCACACACACACCTCACACAGGCACGCTCACACACACACCTCACACAGGCACGCTCACACACACACCTCACACAGGCACGCTCACACACACACACACCTCACACAGGCACGCTCACACCTCACACAGGCACGCTCACACACCTCACACAGGCACGCTCACACCTCACACAGGCACGCTCACACACACACACACCTCACACAGGCACGCTCACAAACACACACACACACCTCACACACACACACCTCACACAGGCACGCTCACACACACACACACACAGGCACGCTCACACAGGCACGCTCACACAGGCACGCTCACACACACAGACACCTCACACAGGCACGCTCACACACACACACCTCACACACACACACCTCACACAGGCACGCTCACACAGGCACTCACACACACACACACACACACACACAGACACCTCACACAGGCACGCTCACACACACACGCACCTCACACAGGCACGCTCACACAGGCACCCTCACACAGGCACGCTCACACACACACACACCCCACACAGGCACGCTCACACACACACACACACACACCTCACACAGGCACGCTCACACAGGCCCTCTCACACACACCTCACACAGGCATGCTCACACACACACAAACACACGCCCACACACACACGCCCACGCCCACACACCTCACACAGGTTTGCCTGCACACATACACCTTACACCAGTATATACAGCACAGGTTCCATATCTCTTTATTGTCATGCTGTATGTTCATTTTGATCCCTTGTTTGAGTCATGGAGGCTTTATACAGTCTAACCCCCATAATGCTTAGAGTTTGGGAGGGTAAGCTGATCCTAGGTGAGAGCTATCCCACTTGTCATTGGGTGAGGGGAGATGGGGGCAGTGGTTTGTGTATGGAAGGGGAGCGTGTGTGATGCCACTCCTCAGGCGGGGCAGGACTTGTCGTTGGGCTGGGGTGGGGGTGGGGGAGGAGGGGGGACAGTGGAGGTTGGGGACCCCATAGCCGGACTGCTGCTTCCTCCTCCCTTGGGGAAGACCACAGGCTTTGGTCGTGTGGCTGGAGGACGAGGCTGGAGGAAAGAGGGAGTGGAGAAAGAGAGGGCTGAGGAGGCGAAAGAGGAGGGCAGGGGGCTCCTGGGATAGGAAGGGCGGAAGGAGGAGGGGACGTCGCTAGCAGACGAAGCGCTGCGTTGTAGAGGGTGTGAGTGTGGAGATCCTGCGCCCTCGCTGTCCCTCAGCAGACGGGAGTGGAGGGGACTGGAGGGCTCTGATGCGCCCCCTCCTCCCCCACCACACACACCCTTCAGCTGCTCCAGAGTGTCCAGCACCACGTCGGGGGTGTGTGTGTGCTTGACACTGCTCTGCCTCTCCAGCTCTCTCAGCTCACTCAGAGCAGAGCTCATAGCCGCCTCGATATCCTGAAACAGACAAGGAGATATCAGACAGAGATACAAATCAGAACACACACACACATTTGGTAGGGCTGAGATGTGAGGGGTCAAAGGTGAGAGGTGAGGTGTCAGAGGTCAGAGGTGGGCGAACCTGTGAGGTGGGCTCCAGCTGAGTGATGACCTCAGGGTCCAGCGGTCTGTGGTTGCTGAAGCTCTTAGAGCGCCCCGCTGTGGTCGCTTTGCGGAACTGAGGGCTTTCCACCTGCACAACAAATAACACTCCTTACAATCAGCAATAACAAGAATGATAGATAATATTACCCAGCAGGCAATAGTACAGTAGTAATAAAAAGCTACCTTGGTCTTGAGAGAGGAGTGGCGTGTGATGGAGGAGTTGAGGACACTGTGGGCGCTGACCGGTCGTTTGTCCCCGCCCTCTTTCACCAGAGCCCCTCCCACCGGCAGACTGGCCGTCCTCACACCCCCGCCAGTCGCCCCCGTTGGGGGCACGTCACCCCCCTGGCCTCCCTCAGACACCCGGAAGGTTCTACGGATACTCCCCGACTCCGGCTTCTTCCTCATCCTGACAGAGAGTGGAAGAGAGAGAGGGAAGGGGGGGATTGGATTGGTTAGAGAGGAAGAGAAGGGGGGATTGGATTGGTTAGAGAGAGAGAGAAGGGGGGATTGGATTGGTTAGAGAGGAAGAGAAGGGGATTGGATTGGTTAGAGAGGAAGAGAAGGGGGATTGGATTGGTTAGAGAGAGAGAGAAGGGGGGATTGGATTGGTTAGAGAGGAAGAGAAGGGGGGATTGGATTGGTTAGAGAGAAAGAGAAGGGGATTGGATTGGTTAGAGAGAGAGAGAAGGGGGATTGGATTGGTTAGAGAGAAAGAGAAGGGGATTGGATTGGTTAGATAGAGAGAGATAGAGAAGGGGAATTTGATTTATTAGAGAGAGAGAGAAGGGGATTGGATTGGTTAGAGAGAGAGAGAAGGTTAGAGAGAGAGAGAAGGGGATTGGATTGGTTAGAGAGGAAGAGAAGGGGGATTGGATTGGTTAGAGAGAGAGAGAAGGGGATTGGATTGGTTAGAGAGGAAGAGAAGGGGGATTGGTTAGAGAGAGAGAGAGAAGGGGATTGGATTGTTTAGAGAGAAAGAGAAGGGGGATTGGATTGGTTAGAGAGAGAGAGATAGAGAAGGGGAATTTGATTTATTAGAGAGAGAGAGAAGGGGGGATTGGATTGGTTAGAGAGAGAGAGAGAAGGTTAGAGAGAGAGAGAAGGGGATTGGATTGGTTAGAGACAGAAGGGGATTGGATTGGTTAGAGAGAGAGAGAGGGGATTGGATTGGTTAGAGAGAGAGAGAAGGGGGGATTGGATTGGTTAGAGAGAGAGAGAAGGGGGGATTGGATTGGTTAGAGAGAGAGAGAAGGGGGGATTGGATTGGTTAGAGAGAAAGAGAAGAGGGGATTGGATTGGTTAGTGAGAAGATGAAAAATCTAAGAACATTTTATGTGTCACATTTTTCATAGACAACAAGTGTAGACTAACAGTGAAATAATACAAAGATAATAACTTGAGGAATAAATCCACAATCATACATGGGGTACCAGTACCGTCAACGAGGTAATTGAGGTAAATATGTACATTTGGGTAGGCGTAAAGTGACTAGACAACAGGATAGATAATAAACAGTAGTAGCAGCGTATATGATGAGTCAAAAGAGTTGGTGCAAAGGGGGGACAATAGCTATTTGGTTAACTATTTAGCATCTTATGGCTTGGGGTAGAAGCTGTTCAGGGTCCTGTCGGTTCCAGACTTGGTGCATCGGTTCCACTTGCAATACGGTAGCTGAGAGAACAGTCTATGACCTGGGTGACTCAAGTCTTTACAATTTTTAGGGCCTTCATCTGACACCGCCTGGTATAGAGGTCCTGGATGGCAGGAAGATTGGCCCCAGTGATATACTGGGCCATACGCACTACCCTCTATAGTGCCTTGCAGTCAGATGCCAAGCAGTTGCCAAACCGATCAGCGATGCAGCCAGTCAAAATGCTCTCAATGGTGCAGCTGTACAACTTTTAAGAATCTGAGGGTCCATGACAAATCTTTTCATCCTCTTAAGGGGGAAGAAGCATTGTCATGCCTCCTTCACGACTGTGTTGGTGTGTGTGGACCATGTTCATTTCTTAGTGATGTGGACACCGAGGAACTTGAAGCTCCTGACCCGTTCCACTACAGCCCTGTTGATCTGGATGGGGGTGTACTCAGCCCTCCGTTTCCAATCATTTTTCTTACTGACACTGAGGGAAAGGTTGTAGTCCTGACACCACACTGCTAGGTCACTGACCTCTTCCTTGTAGGCTGTCTGAACATCGGGGATCAGGTCTACTACTGTCCTGTCGTCAATTATGGTATTGGAATCGTGGGCGGCCACGCAGTCACGGGTGAACAGGCGGTACAGGAGGGGACTAAGTGTTAACTTGAAATGACACAACGACAAGGTTCCAGTTTAACAAGGTTTACTATACCATATGAACACACTACAAGGTAGCCATTCCACTCAAGGCTAGGTCAATTAACGAACAAAACTCCTCGCGCAGGCGCACTCCTAACTGAGTGATAGCCCCGTAATAACAGAAGTATAGGGATACTTAAAACATGAACTTAACAATCTCCCACTTTTCTTTAAAGGCAAATAAAACAACAACATAATTAAATGTCCAAGTATTATTCAAGTTCCCCATTACAGATGGGTTGTGTGACATGGTGTTTATTTATATTACTCAAGCTGCCACTTTCCATTACTGAGAGCCTGTAGGAGCACAAGACCGGATGCTCCTTTTTTAGTCAGACAGTCAGCAAGCTGTTCCTTTGTGGTCGACCACAGAATCCGCTGGATTCTCTGTGCTTGAATAAGTTCCTTGATGCTGCTAATCTCAAGACGAAGTCTTTTCTCTGTGACAGACTTAGTTGATGCTGTCAAGTCAACCAAGGAGTAGTTGTCAGTGACACAAACTACAGGTAGAATGTGCCGTTTTGTCTCACCAGTGGTAAGCTCTGAGTACAGAGTTGCAAGAAAGATAGCATTGTCAATTCCATCCGCAAGAGCAAGTGTTTCTCCAGCAAGTGTGCTTCGGACAACCCTTCTGATCCTTTTTGACTGCCAACAGATAGGTGAGAATCTTCCTCCTTCACCCATTAGCACGATTAGATGTCCACCTTGTGTGCCTCCATCTGTAAGGTTCCTAGGGAAGCATCACTGAAGACAACTAGTTTCAGAGAGTCATCTTTTCCAACATGCTGAAACTTTAAAGTCACTTGTTGTGATTTCAGTTCTGAACAACTTTGTTTGCCTCATGAATGGTTTGTACAGTGGCGTGTTTTGTGTTAGATGCCAAGTTGCAACCATCAAACATTACATCAGGTCTACTCTGTCTAGCAACCCATAGAATTTGTCCTATCTTTGACCTCAATTGATCTGCTTCAATTCCACAGAGAGGGGAATTCCTTTGTCTGACTCTTGAAGAATCCATGTGGATGGGTTGAAGATTCTTGATATAGCTCTCCTGTTGCATCAGTATTGTTCCATCAACTGTAATAAACTCTATGCCAACATAACAAAAATGATCATGTTCCTCACGGCCGACCTGGAAAACAGCTTTGAGGTGTGGAATCACAGTTGTAGCAAAGGTCTGTGAGCCACCCCAGATAAAGTCATCAACATGACAGGCAAGTACTCCAGTCACATTGCAGTCTTGATCAAGCCAATAGAAGACTGCAGGATCCACTTGTGACATTTTTCCACCTGTACTCAGCATTGTTGCCTTGACTTTGTTGTACCAGTAGAGTGATGCATCTGCCAGGCCATACACACACTTTTTTAGTTTCCACAGTGTTCCTTCGCTCTTAGCTTCAGGCGGAGGTCGGATGTGAATATCTCTTGACAGCTCTGTTCCCTGCAAAAATGCAGATTTGATGTCTATGGAATTAAGTTTCCATTGTTTCTGGCAGATCACTGTCATCGGCAATCTGAGTGACTCTGAGGCGCATGTCGGTGAGTCTTTTGGGAGTTCTTTAGCAGCCAGCTCCTCAAAACCTCTAGCCACTAGACGTGCTTTAGGCACTATTCCAGTTAAGGATTCTTTAAGGGTACACACCCACCTTGTTGAGACACATTTTTGGCCAATGTCTTTGACTTCCTCAAACACTCCATTTTCCTCCAATTACTGAGCTCATCTAGCTTAGCTGAGTCAAATGACACGTCCTTTGTTTCAAGTACATCATCATTTTGAATGTCATTCTGTGTTTCTCGATTTTCCATTGGTTCAATTCTGAGATTATCTACAAGTGACAGGTCAGCTGACCCTGTTGTACCAGAAAGTGTATGTGGTTCAGAGTACTGCAAGTTGTACCAGTTCTGGTGTTTTCCTTTTGCTTTTCCTGCTCGTCCAATGACGGTTGCTGTATGTGGAATACCACTTTCTCTGTCCATGTATTTAACAGTTTGTCCAGTTTTCAGATTGGAACAACCATGCTGTCTTAACACATGTGGTTGTTGTTGAATGTTTTCTTCATTTGAACACTCAACAGTATTATCCGTGTCATGGTTGAAGGTCTCTGCTCCATTTCCTGTGTCAGTTTCAGTGTCCATATCATTGGATCCGACATCTGGTAAGTTTGCGTCTGTTACTGTGTCCTTTTTGTCATTTTCATTAGGAGACTGATTCTCAGCAACAGCCCCTCTATCTTGTTGATCATTTACTTTCCTCAATCTTGAGTGATGCACCCTGACAATGGTGCCTCCATGCCTCACAAATATCACCACGCCATCTTGGCCAATAACTACTCCCGGTCCTTTCCACTCTTGACAGTCAACTCGTTTGTAGTACACTTTGTTTCCAGTTTAGTACTTCTCATCGGTGGGTCGAAGCTGTTTACATGAAACCCTGCGAATTCTCTCTGAGCACTCTGCTTCAGTGAGCGCTTTTCTCGCTGCATGTAGTGCTGAAAGGTGCTGTCCCACCCATGCACTCACACTGGTCCCTTCTAGTGCTGGTGGCTTGTCAACCAGTACAGAGGGAAGATTAGGGTTCTGACCGAAGACTAGTTGGTATGGGCTGTAGCCATGAACATTGTGCATGGAGTTTTGCCATCAAAGCCCAATCTAGGGCTGTTTTCCAGTCACATCCATTATCTTGCTTCACTTTCAGCATTATCTCTGTGAGTGTTTGATTATGTCTCTCCAGAAGTCCATTGCTCCATGGACTGTATGCAGCAGTTGTCTTTACCTCCATGTTGAATTTCTCTGCCATTTCTCTTATTTCATTATTATTGAATTCTCCTCCATTGTCACTGTACAATTTCTGGGGAGGGCCATGCACACTTATCCAGGAATGAATGAAGTGCTTGACAATTTCACTGGGTTTCTTTGTATTCACAATGCTTCCAGCACTGAAGCGTGTGAAGTGGTCGATTATGTGAAGGTACCACACACTTGGTCCTAGCTCATGTAGATCTACAGCCACTGTTTCATTGTACTTGGAAGCCAGTGGCAGACCAACAGCTGGTTTGGGCTTAGGTTTACTGTATTTCTGACATGTCTCACAACTGTTAACTATCTGCTGTAGAATGGAAATACTCTCATCATCATTATTCCCTGAACTGCTGAGTAATTTCTGAAGTCTGTCAACTGTAGCATGTCCAAACTGTTTGTGAAGCTTTAACAATACTTTGTGTTTTTCTTTTGTGTTCATGTTCTCTGTGACTGACAGAATCTCCATGTGCTCTGTGTCCATCAGAATCTCATTTTTACATGGACTCTGTGTGATGTCTCGGTCTAAAATGTTTACACAATAGTGGCCCGAGGTGGTAAGTTCAAGAGTTACTGGTTGTTTAAACATCACTGCCTTGTCATTTTTATGTCTAGTACAGCCCCTGCCTTCTTGAGGGAAGCTTTGCTTAATAGTAAGGGGATATCTGCAGGGACCACCTCTGTTTCAATGTGACACTTAGTCTGACCAATTTTTGCTGGTATCTTAACTCTCTTGGTAGAATGGACGATTCTCCCATCTCCAAATCTGAAAGCTCTGTTGCTTGGTGTGTCAATCATATTTTGTACTTCTTTCATATTTAGTTCACTGACATAGCTATCAAGCCATTTTGCATCACACACTGTCCGTGTACATGCAGTATCGATCACAGCAGATCCTAAAGATTCAACTATAAAAATCTCAGTATCAGAAGCAGATTCGTTTGAAAACAGTGTAATGTTACACTGCTCTATCTCTGTGTTTACATTTTCCTCTGTTAGTTTAACATGTTCATTTTTATGAGGACAGTCTTTAACCCAATGGTAAGTGCTTTGACAAATAGCACATTTTGATCTCCTTCCATATCTGTCCAGTGGATTTGTTCCGGGCAATGGCGCCCTCTTCTGGTTGTCTTGAGGACGTGACTTGTTGGCGCCTTTTCTCTGCTGCTCGGTGTAATATGCTCCGTCACTCACTTGCATTCCATCAGTTATTGGCGCGACAGACGTCTTTTCACCAAAAATTATTTTTAGTGCCGACTTCATTGATGCAAAAGTCAGCACAGTACAAGCAGTCAAAGCCAACTGTTTCTCCCTACCATCTAGACAGGCAGTATCTAGCAACTTGAAAGCTAACACTGCATCTGGGAGAACCATGTCGTACTTGCGCATCCTGTTGTACCTCTGTTCGAAATCAATGATGTAGTCCGTCATTGCGACCGAAATATCTCTTGTAACACCGTCAAAGTTTGAATATGCCTCGTAGGCACGGTATTTCTCTTCCTTAAGAAATACAGAATCCAGTGCTCTGATCAAAGTTCCCATACCATCATCCTTGTTCAAATCCTTCGGGGATATTTCCAGCGCGGTATCTCTCGCTCTTCCCTCCAGCGATAATACCACCGCTAGCGCTAGCTTTTTCGCCTCCAGATTAGTAACACGTGTCCAGATTCCAAGTTCATTTTTCCAACTTTCGTACGACCTCTTCTCGTCGAAGCGAGGTGGCACATTGTAGTTATTAGCCATCCTCTGCTACCAATGTTAACTTGAAATGACACAACGACAAGGTTCCAGTTTAACAAGGTTTACTATACCATATGAACACACTACAAGGTAGCCATTCCACTCAAGGCTAGGTCAATTAACGAACAAAACTCCTCGCGCAGGCGCACTCCTAACTGAGTGATAGCCCCGTAATAACAGAAGTATAGGGATACTTAAAACATGAACTTAACACTAAGCACACACTCCTGAGGGGTCAGCGTGGCGGATGTGTTGTTGCCTACCCTCACCACCTGGGGGTGGCCCGTCAGGAAGTCCAGGATTCAGTTGCAGAGGGAGGTGTTCAGTCCCAAGGTCCTGAGCTTAGTGATGAGCTTGGAGGGTACTACATTGTTGAACGCTGAGCTGTAGTCAATGAACAGCACTCTCACATAGGTGATCCTCTTTTTCAAGTGGTAGAGGGCAGTGTGGAGTGTAATAGAGATTGAGTCATCTCTGTCAAAACTCTACGCCCCTTCGCCAAAAATATTTTCAGAATACTCCGAAATCTCAAACTATAAAATTATGAAAAAATAATAATAATGGCAATTGGAAAAATATAAATAATAACTCATGATCTACAGCATTCCTTTAAGTGGACCACAAAAAATATTCAATACTTAGGATGCTTAATAAGTGACAAAGAACAACAAATATGTCAACAATATGAAAGCAGATTTCATTCATTGGAATAATCTTCTGATAAACGTTCCAGTGTCAGGCTGAGGGTATCTGGCGAAAAAGGAGTCAGGCGCAGGAAAGCAGAGATGCGTGGACAAGGTCCTTTTAATGACGAAGCACCAGTACAAAACAATATCTCAGGTGCGGGAAAAAATACCTGTCACTAATAAACGGGCGTAAAAATACAATACACGGCAACAACAAAACCAGCCGTCAGTAACAGCCGGAGACATTAAACAATCACGCACACAAACATGGGGGAAAAAGAGGGTTAAATAATGAACATGTAATTGGGGAATTGAAACCAGGTGTGAAAAAACCAAAGACAAAACAAATGGAAAAATGAAAAGTGGATCGCCGATGGCTAGAAAGCCGGTGACGTCGACCGCCGAAAGCTGCCCGAACAAGGAGAGGCACCAACTTCGGCTGAAGTCGTGATATCCAGGTAGAATAAACCTCTTCAGAATGGCATGTCTGCCAAAGTTTTATATCTATTTTTGGTTATACCAATTACCCCACCAAAGACATTCTTTAAAAAAGTATACTGGGTCATAAATGACTTTATATGGGTAAATAAAACTCCTTCCTAAGTCTGGGGTGATTTTAACCTTCCAGACAATGGAATTGTATCAACTCGTTACCCAAGGCTCAGCATATGTGTGAACCCCTGTGAACCCCTTCAAGACTGTTGGAAAAGCGTTCCAGGTGAAGCTGGTTGAGAGAATGCCAAGAGTGTGCAAAGCTGTCATCAAGGCAATGGGTGGCTACTTTAAAGAATCTCAAATATAAAATATATTTAGATTTGTTTAACAATTCTTAGGTTACTACATGATTCCATATGTGTTATTTCATAGTTTGAATATCTTCACTATTATTCTACAATGTAGAAAATAGAAAAAAATAAAGAAAAACCCTGGAATGAGTAGGTTTGTCCAAACTTTTGACTGGTACTGTAGTTAAATGCACTAAAGAGGAACAATGGGTACATACTGAAGATGCGCATGCTCATCCCTATAATATTGTTATGTCGATAAAGGATAAAGCTAAGTACATTAGCAACTTCATAGTTTAGAACTCTAGAACTAAGGCACTGTATCGCGTCACTACAGACACTGGTTTGATCTCGGGCTGTGTCGCAGTCGGCCGGGAACCCGGGAGACCCATGCGGCGGTGCACAATTGGCCCAGCGTCGTCCGGGCTACAGTCAATCACAGACTACAAATAGAAAACCAGCCCCGTCGCGGACCACAATGTCCTGCTCCCAGACAAACTAAACAACCTCTTTGCTCACTTTGAGGACAATACAGTGCCACCGACACGGCCCACTACCAAAACCTGCGGGCTCACCTTCACCGCAGCGAACGTGAGTAAAACATTTAAGCGTGTTAACCCTCGCAAGGCTGCCGCCCCAGATGGCATCCCTGAACGTGTCCTCAGAGCATGTGCAGACCAGATGGCTGGTGTGTTTACGGACATATTTAATCAATCCTTATCCCAGTCTGCTGTTCCCACATGCTTCAAGAGGGCCACCATTGTTCCTGTTCCCAAGAAAGCTAAGGTAACTGAGCTAAATGACTATCGCCCCGTAGCACTCACTTCCGTCATCATGAAGTGCTTTGAGAGGATGTAGGATCATATCACCTACATCCTACCAGACACCCTAGACCCACTCCAATTTGCTTACCGTCCCAATAGGTCCACAGACGATGCAATCGCAGTCACACTGCACACTGCCCTAACCCATCTGGACAAGAGGAATACCTATGTAAGAATGCTGTTCATCGACTACAGCTCAGCATTTAACACCATAGTACCCTCCAACTCATCATTAAGCTTGAGACCCTAGATCTCGACCCAGCCCTGTGCAACTGGGTCATGGACTTCCTGACAGGACGGCCCCAGGTGGTGAGGGTAGGAAACAACACCTCCACCCCACTGTTAACCATGAGGTTCTCATCACAAAATTGTCCACTGTTAACCATGAGGTTCTCATCACAAAATTGTCCAAGTTCAACTTTTCCCCCGATGCCTTGAGGTGGATGAAATCATACCTTGAAGGCAGAACTCAGTGTGTCAGAGTGAGCAATGAGCTGTCGCCCACTCTTAGCTATGATGTGGGCGTGCCCCAAGGGTCAATACTGGGGCCCCTCCTGTTCAGCCTGTACATTAATGATCTGCCTTCTGTCTGTACTGGGTCTGAAGTTCAAATGTATGCAGATGACACAGTGATATATGTGCATGCAAAGAGCAAACAACAAGCTGCACAAGAACTCACTACTGTAATGGTCCAGGTTACAAAGTGGCTCAGTGACTCGTGTTTGCATCTCAATGTGAAAAAACTGTCTGCATGTTCTTCACAAAGAGGACAACAGATGCTACTGAGCCAGATGTTTATGTGTCAGGGGAAAAGCTCCAGGTGGTATCTGATTTCAAGTACCTTGGCATCATACTTGATTCCAACCTCTCTTTTAAAAGCAGGTGAAAAAGGTAATTCAAATAACCAAATTCAACCTAGCTAATTTCCGATTTATAAGAAATTGTTTGACTACAGAGGTAGCAAAACTGTACTTCAAATCTATAATACTCCCCCCACTTAACATACTGCTTGACTAGTTGGGCCCAAGCTTGCTGTACAACATTAAAACCCATTCAGTCTGTCTACAAACAGGCTCTCAAAGTGCTTGATAGGAAGCCCAATAGTCATCATCACTGTTACATCCTCAGAAAGCATGAGCTCCTGAGTTGGGAAAATCTTGTGCAATACACTGACGCATGTCTTGTATTCAAGATCCTAAATGGCCTGGCTCCCCCTCCACTTAGTACGTTGTTTGACAGAAAACCCAAACATATGGCAGCAGATCCACAAGGTCTGCCATGAGAGGTGACTGTATAGTTCCCTTAAGGAAAAGCACCTTTAGTCAATCTGCTTTCTCTGTGAGAGCTTCCCATGTCTGGAATACACTGCCATCAGACACACATAACTGCACCACCTATCACACTTTCACAAAAAATATTAAGACATGGCTAAAGGTCAATCAGATTTGTGAACATAATCCCTAGCTGTGTATTGCCGCTTTCCATGTTGTCCGTTGTCTGTAGCTTGTGAGGTGTGGAAACACTGTTGCTTTTATAGTTTTTGTCTTGTTGCTTTTGTGCTATGTTTCTCTGTCTGCATGCTATGTCTTGCTTGTCCTATGTTGCTCTGCGTGTGCTCATTGATTGTCTGTATTGTAATTGTTTTTAATAACCTGCCCAGGGACTGCGGTTGAAAATTAGCCGGCTGGCTAAAACCGGCGCTTTTACTGAAACGTTGATTAATGTGCACTGTACCTGTAAAAATAAAAATAAACTCAAACTCAAACCCCGCTGATCCTCAACACTGGGGCCCCACAAGGGTGCGTTCTCAGCCCTCTCCTGTACTCCCTGTTCACCCATGACTGCTTGGCCAAGCACGCCTCCAACTCAATCATCAAGTTTGCTGACGACACTACAGTGGTAGGCTTGATTACCAACAACGACGAGACGGCCTACAGGGAGGAAGTGAGGGCCCTCGGAGTGTGGTGTCAGGAAAATAACCTCCCACTTAACGTCAACAAAACTAAGGAGGTGATTGTGGACTTCAGGAAACAGCAGAGGGAGCACCCCCCTATCCATATCAAAGGGACAGCAGTGGAGAAGGTGGAAAGTTTTAAGTTCCTCGGCGTACACATCACGGACAAACTGAAATGGTCCACCCACACAGACAGCGTGGTGAAGAAGGCGCAACAGGCGCAACAGGCGCAACAGCGCCTCTTCAACCTCAGGAGGCTGAAAGAAATTGGGCTTGTCACCAAAAACACTCACAAACTTCTACAGATGCACAATCGAGAGCATCCTGTCGGGCTGTATCACTGCCTGGTACGGCAACTGCTCCGCCCACAACCGTAAGGCTCTCCAGAGGGTAGTGAGGACTGCAGCGCATCACCGGGGAAAACTACCTGCCCTCCAGGACACCTACACCCCGATGTCACAGGAAGGCCAAAAAGATCATCGAGGACAACAACCACCCGAGCCACTGCCTGTTCACCCCGCTAACATCCAGAAGGCGAGGTCAGTACAGGTGCATCAAAGCTGGGACCGAGAGACTGAAAATGTATCACTAGCCACTTTAAACAATTTTGTATATAATGTTTACATATCCGACATTACTCATATCAAATGTATACACTGTACTCTATACCATCTACTGAATCTTGCCTATGCCGTTTGGCCATCGACTCAAATCTCTAGCCACTTTAATAATTAAAAAGTGGATGTAATAAATGTATCACTAGCCACTTTAAACGACGCCATTTATATAATGTTTACATATCCTACACTACTCCTCTCACATGTATATACTGTACTATATACCATCTACTGCATCTTGCCTATGCCGGTCAGCCATCGCTCATCCATATATTTATTGGTACATACTCATATTCATTCCTTTACACTGTGTGTATGGTAGTTGTTGTGAAATTGTTAGATTACTTGTTAGATACTACTGCATGGTCGGAACTAGAAGCACAAGCATTTCGCTGCACTCGCATTAACATCTGCTAACCACGTGTATGTGACAAATACCATTTGATTTGATTTGGTTGGGTTTGGCTGGCTGGGATGTCCTTGTCCAATCACCCACTAGCGACTCCTGTTGCGGGCCAAGGCACAGTGCACGCTGACACGGTCGCCAGGTGTACGGTGTTTCCTTTGAAACATTGGTGCGGCTGGCTTACAGTTAAAGCGAGCATTGTGTCAAGAAGCAGTGCGGCTTGGTTGGGTCGTGTATCGGAGTACGCATTGCTCCTGACCATACGGGAGTTGCAGCGATGGGACAAGACTGTAACTACTAACTGAATACCACGAAATTGGGAAGGAAAAGGGGTCAATAAATAAAAGAACACTATAACGATATCGAAGAAAATGAAACGTATTTTACAAGAACCAATATCACTCCCTAGAAACACAACCTTATGGAATAATCCTTGGATAGCTTTTCAGAATTAATCGATAAATTGGCCCGCATGGAAAACCGTAAATGACTTGGTAACAAGAAATACATTTATTTCCATGACAGAATTAAAAAGTAATTTTGGACTGACCAATGTAGATAGCTTCAAATAAATAAAACTTAAAAGTTACATATCACGAAATTTCGAGGTAAATCTGTAAGATGCAGAGAGCCTATCCAATTGACAATCTCTTAGAAAACTAGAAACTAATGAAACCAAGATTTAAAAAGAACTGATGTTGGCATAAGATGGAGGGAAAGTTGGAGCATTACTAACGAAATTACAATTAACAAAAATGTACGCTTAATTAATCCAGTATAAACGAAAGTACAGTGTAGTCGTTGTTTGTATGCGTCTGTAAGTTGTCATTTGGATGTATACATTTGTTTTTGTTTTAGGAATGTAAAGAAAAATCTGTTGGTGCAGTTTACGAATTGTAGTGGGTCCAGGGTGTTTGGGATGATGGTGTTGATGTGAGCCATGATCAGCCTTTCAAAGAATTTCATGGCTACAGACGTGAGTGCTACGGGGCGATAGTCATTTAGACAGGTTACCAGGTTACACTGAGATCTAATTGGGTCAGTGAAGGTGTAAATGAGGAGATGATGCGTTGTGATTGGTGCTTGTGTGTGTGTGTCTCTTACTTGTTGAGGTTGGCCAGGTAGACGTCAGCTACATGAGCTCCAGTGGGAGAGGCAGCGATGCCCCTAGTGGACACTCTCTCCTCCTGCAACTCCGCCTCAGTTTTAGGACTGCCTCTGCCCCCGTCCGTCCTGGAACACACACACATAATCACACTACAGCCCTGTCCGTCCTGGAACACACACACATAATCACACTACAGCCCTGTTCGTCCTGGAACACACACACATAATCACACTACAGCCCTGTCCGTCCTGGAACACACACACATAATCACACTACAACCCTGTCCGTCCTGGAACACACACACATAATCACACTACAGCCCTGTCCGTCTTGGAACACACACACACATAATCACACTACAGCCCTGTCCGTCCTGGAACACACACACATAATCACACTACAGCCCTGTCCGTCCTGGAACACACACACACATAATCACACTACAGCCCTGTCCGTCCTGAAACACACACACACATAATCACACTACAGCCCTGTCCGTCCTGGAACACACACACATAATCACACTACAGCCCTGTCCGTCCTGGAACACACACACATAATCACACTACAGCCCCGTCTGTCCTGGAACACACACACACATAATCACACTACAGCCCTGTCCGTCCTGGAACACACACACACATAATCACACTACAGCCCCGTCCGTCCTGGAACACACACACACATAATCACACTACAGCCCCGTCCGTCCTGGAACACACACACACATAATCACAATACAGCCCCGTCCGTCCTGGAACACACACACATAATCACACTACAGCCAAGCCAACTAGAACACCATTCTCTCATCTTGTCTATGGTGGTCTGCACTGTACTGGTCTATACTGGTCTGAACAGGTTTGTACTTGTCTAAACACTGGTCTTCTGGTTTCTTACATTTCCTGAACCACTATGTACTGGTGAGGCACCAGTCCGTCCACTCCGTTGTGTTGGCCCTCCCACCAGTCATCACTGACTCGCTGGAAAAGGAGGAGAGACGCGCCCTTATTAAACGACAGCTCCCGGTTGGTCCGTCCAGAGTAGTCAAAGCGAGCGATGGCCGCTATTGGGTCAGATTCTGAAACGACCAACAAGCCTGAGAGTCAGAGAGGGAGTGAAGGAGAAAGAGAGAGAAGAAAAGAGAGAGAGAGGGGGAGACAGAGATAGAGAGAAGGAGAGAAACAGAGCAAGAGGGAAGAGAAGAGGAGGGGAGAAACAGGGGAGAGAGATGGGAGAAGGGAAGGAGGGGAGAAACGGGGGAGAGAGAGGGGAGAAGGGAAGGAGGGGAGAAACGGCGGAGAGAGAGGGGAGAAGGGAAGGGAAGGAGGGGAGAAACAGGGGAGAGAGAGGGGAGAAGGGAAGGAGGGGCAGGGGAGAGAGAGGGGGGAGAAGGGGAGGAGGGGCAGGGGGAGAGAGAGGGAGAAGGGAAGGAGGGGAGAAACAGGGGAGAGAGAGGGGGAGAGGGAAGGAGGAGGAGAAAGCAGGGGGAGAGAGAGGGGAGAAGGGAAAGGAAGGAGGAGTAGAAACAGGGGAGAGAGAGGGGAGAAGGGAAGGAGGGGCAGGGGGAGAGAGAGGGGAGAAGGGGAGGAGGGGCAGGGGGAGAGAGAGGGGAGAAGGGAAGGAGGGGAGAAACAGGGGAGAGAGAGGGGAGAAGGGAAGGAGGGGAGAAACGGGGGAGAGAGAGGGGAGAAGGGAAGGAGGGCAGGGGGAAGAGAGAGGGGAGAAGGGGAGGAGGGGCAGGGGGAGAGAGAGGGGAGAAGGGAAGGAGGGGAGAAACAGGGGAGAGAGAGGGGAGAAGGGAAGGAGGGGAGAAACGGGGGAGAGAGAGGGGAGAAGGGAAGGGAAGGAGGGGAGAAACAGGGGAGAGAGAGGGGAGAAGGGAAGGAGGGGCAGGAGGGGAGAAGGGAAGGAGGGGAGAAACAGGGGAGAGAGAGGGGAGAAGGGAAGGAGGGGAGAAACAGGGGAGAGAGAGGGGAGAAGGGGAGGAGGGGCAGGGGAAGAGAGAGGGAGGCGGGTTAGTGACACAGAAGTTGGTTACAGACAAAGGGGATGTGGCGCAGGCAGTCATATTGTAGTGATCATACAGCTGTTATAAAGTGTGGGTTATAAGAGATGAGAGGTGGCTGTATGGTGTGGTCTGCTAGCGGGGGCGGGTGATGTGAGAAGCAGAATGTTGATGTGAGAAGCAGAATGTTGACGTGAGAAGCAGAATGTTGATATAAGATGCAGAATGTTGATGTGAGAAGCAGAATGTTGATATAAGAAGACGAATGTTGATGTGAGAAGCAGAATGTTGATGTGAGAAGCAGAATGTTGATGTGAGAAGCAGAATGTTGATATAAGAAGTAGAATGTTGATGTGAGAAGCAGAATGTTGATGTGAGAAGCAGAATGTTGATGTGAGAAGCAGAATGTTGATGTGAGAAGCAGAATGTTGATGATGTGGGAAGCAGAATGTTGATGATGTGGGAAGCAGAATGTTGATATAAGAACCAGAATGTTGATGTGAGAAGCAGAATGTTGATATGAGAAGCAGAATGTTGATGTGAGAAGCAGAATGTTGATGTGAGAAGCAGAAGTTGATTTATGTGAGAAGCAGAATGTTGATATCAGAAGCAGAATGTTGATGTGAGAAGCAGAATGTTGATGTGAGAAGCAGAATGTTGATGTGAGAAGCAGAATGTTGATATAAGAAGCAGAATGTTGATGTGAGAAGCAGAATGTTGATGTGAGAAGCAGAATGTTGATGTGAGAAGCAGAATGTTGATGTGAGAAGCAGAATGTTGATGTGAGAAGCAGAATGTTGATGTGAGAAGCAGAATGTTGATGTGAGAAGCAGAATGTTGATGTGAGAAGCAGAATGTTGATATAAGAAGCAGAATGTTGATGTGAGAAGCAGAATGTTGATATAAGAAGCAGAATGTTGATGTGAGAAGCAGAATGTTGATGTGAGAAGCAGAATGTTGATGTGAGAAGCAGAATGTTGATATGAGAAGTAGAATGTTGATGTGAGAAGCAGAATGTTGATGTGAGAAGCAGAATGTTGATATAAGAAGCAGAATGTTGATGTGAGAAGCAGAATGTTGATGTGAGAAGCAAAAAGTTTATGTGAGAAGCAGAATGTTGATATGAGAAGTAGAATGTTGATGTGAGAAGCAGAATGTTGATGTGAGAAGCAGAATGTTGATGTGAGAAGCAGAATGTTGATATAAGAAGCAGAATGTTGATGTGAGAAGCAGAATGTTGATGTGAGAAGCAGAATGTTGATGTGAGAAGTAGAATGTTGCTGTGAGAAGCAGAATGTTGATGTGAGAAGCAGAATGTTGATGTGAGAAGCAGAATGTTGATGTGAGAAGCAGAATGTTGATGTGAGAAGCAGAATGTTGATATAAGAAGCAGAATGTTGATGTGAGAAGCAGAATGTTGATGTGAGAAGCAGAATGTTGATGTGAGAAGCAGAATGTTGATGTGAGAAGCAGAATGTTGATGTGAGAAGCAGAATGTTGATATAAGAGAAGTAGAATGTTGATGTGAGAAGCAGAATGTTGATGTGAGAAGCAGAATGTTGATGTGAGAAGCAGAATGTTGATGTGAGAAGCAGAATGTTGATATCAGAAGTAGAATGTTGCTGTGAGAAGCAGAATGTTGATGTGAGAAGCAGAATGTTGATGTGAAGCAGAATGTTGATGTGAGAAGCAGAATGTTGATGTGAGAAGCAGAATGTTGATGTGAGAAGCAGAAGGTTGATGTGAGAAGCAGAATGTTGATATGAGAAGTAGAATGTTGATGTGAGAAGCAGAATGTTGATGTGAGAAGCAGAATGTTGATGTGAGAAGCAGAATGTTGATGTGAGAAGCAGAATGTTGATGTGAGAAGCAGAATGTTGATGTGAGAAGCAGAATGTTGATGTGAGAAGCAGAATGTTGATGTGAGAAGCAGAATGTTGATGTGAGAAGCAGAATGTTGATATAAGAAGCAGAATGTTGATGTGAGAAGCAGAATGTTGATGTGAGAAGCAAAAGGTTTATGTGAGAAGCAGAATGTTGATATCAGAAGTAGAATGTTGATGTGAGAAGCAGAATGTTGATGTGAGAAGCAGAATGTTGATGTGAGAAGCAGAATGTTGATATAAGAAGTAGAATGTTGATGTGAGAAGCAGAATGTTGATGTGAGAAGCAGAATGTTGATGTGAGAAGCAGAATGTTGATATGAGAAGCAGAATGTTGATGATGTGGGAAGCAGAATGTTGACGTGAGAAGCAGAATGTTGATATAAGAAGCAGAATGTTGACGTGAGAAGCAGAATGTTGATATAAGAAGCAGAATGTTGATGTGAGAAGCAGAATGTTGATGTGAGAAGCAAAAAGTTTATGTGAGAAGCAGAATGTTGATATGAGAAGTAGAATGTTGATGTGAGAAGCAGAATGTTGATGTGAGAAGCAGAATGTTGATATAAGAAGCAGAATGTTGATGTGAGAAGCAGAATGTTGATATGAGAAGCAGAATGTTGATGTGAGAAGCAGAATGTTGATGTGAGAAGCAGAATGTTGATGTGAGAAGCAGAATGTTGATGTGAGAAGCAGAATGTTGATATAAGAAGCAGAATGTTGATGTGAGAAGCAGAATGTTGATGTGAGAAGCAGAATGTTGATGTGAGAAGCAGAATGTTGATATGAGAAGTAGAATGTTGATGTGAGAAGCAGAATGTTGATGTGAGAAGCAGAATGTTGATGTGAGAAGCAGAATGTTGATATAAGAAGCAGAATGTTGATGTGAGAAGCAGAATGTTGATGTGAGAAGCAAAAAGTTTATGTGAGAAGCAGAATGTTGATGTGAGAAGCAGAATGTTGATGTGAGAAGCAGAATGTTGATATCAGAAGTAGAATGTTGATGTGAGAAGCAGAATGTTGATGTGAGAAGCAGAATGTTGATGTGAGAAGCAGAATGTTGATATAAGAAGTAGAATGTTGCTGTGAGAAGCAGAATGTTGATGTGAGAAGCAGAATGTTGATGTGAGAAGCAGAATGTTGATATGACAAGCAGAATGTTGATGATGTGGGAAGCAGAATGTTGACGTGAGAAGCAGAATGTTGATATAAGAAGCAGAATGTTGACGTGAGAAGCAGAATGTTGATATAAGAAGCAGAATGTTGATGTGAGAAGCAGAATGTTGATGTGAGAAGCAAAAAGTTTATGTGAGAAGCAGAATGTTGATATGAGAAGTAGAATGTTGATGTGAGAAGCAGAATGTTGATGTGAGAAGCAGAATGTTGATGTGAGAAGCAGAATGTTGATATAAGAAGCAGAATGTTGATGTGAGAAGCAGAATGTTGATATAAGAAGCAGAATGTTGATGTGAGAAGCAGAATGTTGATGTGAGAAGCAAAAAGTTTATGTGAGAAGCAGAATGTTGATATGAGAAGCAGAATGTTGATGATGTGGGAAGCAGAATGTTGACGTGAGAAGCAGAATGTTGATGTGAGAAGCGGAATGTTCATGTGAGAAGCAGAATGTTGATATCAGAAGTAGAATGTTGCTGTGAGAAGCAGAATGTTGATGTGAGAAGCAGAATGTTGATATGAGAAGCAGAATGTTGATGTGAGAAGCAGAATGTTGATGTGAGAAGCAGAATGTTGATATGAGAAGCAGAATGTTGATGTGAGAAGCAGAATGTTGATGTGAGAAGCAGAATGTTGATGTGAGAAGTAGAATGTTGCTGTGAGAAGCAGAATGTTGATGTGAGAAGCAGAATGTTGATGTGAGAAGCAGAATGTTGATGTGATAAGCAGAAAGTTTAAGTGAGAAGCAGAATGTTGATATCAGAAGTAGAATGTTGATGTGAGAAGCAGAATGTTGATGTGAGAAGCAGAATGTGGATGTGAGAAGCAGAATGTTGATGTGAGAAGCAGAATGTTGATGTGAGAAGCAGAATGTTGATATCAGAAGTAGAATGTTGCTGTGAGAAGCAGAATGTTGATGTGAGAAGCAGAATGTTGCTGTGAGAAGCAGAATGTTGCCGTGAGAAGCAGAATGTTGATGTGAGAAGCAGAATGTTGATGTGAGAAGAAGAATGTTGCTGTGAGAAGCAGAATGTTGATGTGAGAAGCAGAATGTTGATGTGAGAAGCAGAATGTTGATGTGAGAAGCATAATGTTGATGTGAGAAGCGGAATGTTCATGTGAGAAGCAGAATGTTGATATCAGAAGCAGAATGTTGATGTGAGAAGCAGAATGTTGATGTGAGAAGCAGAATGTTGATGTGAGAAGCAGAATGTTGATGTGAGAAGCATAATGTTGATGTGAGAAGCAGAATGTTGATGTGAGAAGCAAAAGGTTTATGTGAGAAGCAGAATGTTGATGTGAGAAGCAGAATGTTGATGTGAGAAGCAGAATGTTGATATAAGAAGCAGAATGTTGATGTGAGAAGCAGAATGTTGATGTGAGAAGCAAAACGTTTATGTGAGAAGCAGAATGTTGATATCAGAAGTAGAATGTTGATGTGAGAAGCAGAATGTTGATGTGAGAAGCAGAATGTTGATGTGAGAAGCAGAATGTTGATATAAGAAGTAGAATGTTGCTGTGAGAAGCAGAATGTTGATGTGAGAAGCAGAATGTTGATGTGAGAAGCAGAATGTTGATATGACAAGCAGAATGTTGATGATGTGGGAAGCAGAATGTTGACGTGAGAAGCAGAATGTTGATATAAGAAGCAGAATGTTGACGTGAGAAGCAGAATGTTGATATAAGAAGCAGAATGTTGATGTGAGAAGCAGAATGTTGATGTGAGAAGCAAAAAGTTTATGTGAGAAGCAGAATGTTGATATGAGAAGTAGAATGTTGATGTGAGAAGCAGAATGTTGATGTGAGAAGCAGAATGTTGATATAAGAAGCAGAATGTTGATGTGAGAAGCAGAATGTTGATAATAGAAGCAGAATGTTGATGTGAGAAGCAGAATGTTGACGTGAGAAGCAGAATGTTGATATAAGAAGCAGAATGTTGACGTGAGAAGCAGAATGTTGATATAAGAAGCAGAATGTTGATGTGAGAAGCAGAATGTTGATGTGAGAAGCAAAAAGTTTATGTGAGAAGCAGAATGTTGATATGAGAAGTAGAATGTTGATGTGAGAAGCAGAATGTTGATGTGAGAAGCAGAATGTTGATGTGAGAAGCAGAATGTTGATATAAGAAGCAGAATGTTGATGTGAGAAGCAGAATGTTGATGTGAGAAGCAAAAAGTTTATGTGAGAAGCAGAATGTTGATGTGAGAAGCAAAACGTTTATGTGAGAAGCAGAATGTTGATATCAGAAGTAGAATGTTGATGTGAGAAGCAGAATGTTGATGTGAGAAGCAGAATGTTGATGTGAGAAGCAGAATGTTGATATAAGAAGTAGAATGTTGCTGTGAGAAGCAGAATGTTGATGTGAGAAGCAGAATGTTGATGTGAGAAGCAGAATGTTGATATGACAAGCAGAATGTTGATGATGTGGGAAGCAGAATGTTGACGTGAGAAGCAGAATGTTGATATAAGAAGCAGAATGTTGACGTGAGAAGCAGAATGTTGATATAAGAAGCAGAATGTTGATGTGAGAAGCAGAATGTTGATGTGAGAAGCAAAAAGTTTATGTGAGAAGCAGAATGTTGATATGAGAAGTAGAATGTTGATGTGAGAAGCAGAATGTTGATGTGAGAAGCAGAGTGTTGATGTGAGAAGCAGAATGTTGATATAAGAAGCAGAATGTTGATGTGAGAAGCAGAATGTTGATATAAGAAGCAGAATGTTGATGTGAGAAGCAGAATGTTGATGTGAGAAGCAAAAAGTTTATGTGAGAAGCAGAATGTTGATATGAGAAGCAGAATGTTGATGATGTGGGAAGCAGAATGTTGACGTGAGAAGCAGAATGTTGATGTGAGAAGCGGAATGTTCATGTGAGAAGCAGAATGTTGATATCAGAAGTAGAATGTTGCTGTGAGAAGCAGAATGTTGATGTGAGAAGCAGAATGTTGATATGAGAAGCAGAATGTTGATGTGAGAAGCAGAAAGTTGATGTGAGAAGCAGAATGTTGATATGAGAAGCAGAATGTTGATGTGAGAAGCAGAAAGTTGATGTGAGAAGCAGAATGTTGATGTGAGAAGCATAATGTTGATGTGAGAAGCATAATGTTGATGTGAGAAGCAGAATGTTGATGTGAGAAGCATAATGTTGATGTGAGAAGCATAATGTTGATGTGAGAAGCAGAATGTTGATGTGAGAAGCAGAATGTTGATGTGAGAAGCAGAATGTTGATGTGAGAAGCAGAATGTTGATGTGAGAAGCAGAATGTTGCTGTGAGAAGCAGAATGTTGCTGGGCATGAGGCTGAGTGTCAGTGGGCAGAGATCAGTGGTATTCAGCTAATTACAGTTTACAGAAGAATAATGGGTAAATGTCTTTAACTGTGTGTGCATGTGTGTGTCTGTACATATTGCTGTGTACTCACCATCATCGCTATTGTGGATGACAGAGATGGTGTCAGGAGCAGGTTCTTCCACCAGAGGGGGCTCACTGAGAGAGAGAGAGAGAGAGAGAGAGAGAGAGAGAGAGAGAGAGAGAGAGAGAGAGAGAGAGAGAGAGAGAGAGAGAGAGAGAGAGAGAGAGAGAGAGACAGAGAGAGAGAGAGACAGAGAGAGACAGAGAGAGAGAGAGTGAGACAGAGAGAGACAGAGAGAGAGAGAGACAGAGAGACAGAGAGAGAGAGAGAGAGAGAGAGAGAGAGAGAGAGAGAGAGAGAGAGAGAGAGAGAGAGAGAGATTTTTTTTATTGACCCTGAGTGTAGGTTATTTCCCTGACATCTGGAATCAAGGACTCATAACCCCAATCTTTAAGAACGGAGACAAATTTGACCCTAACAATTACAGAGGCATTTGTGTGAACAGTAACCTGGGGAAGGTTTTCTGTAGTATTATAAATGTAAGAGTTCTAAACTTCCTTAATAAGCACAACGTCTTGAGTAAAAGCCAAATTGGATTTATACCAAAACATCATACGACCGATCATATTTACACCCTACACACCCTGATAGATAAACATGTCCACCAAAATAATACCAAAATATATGCTTGCTTTATCGACTTCCAAAAAGCATTTGATTCTATTTGGCATACAGGACTGTTCTACAAAGTTATTGAAAGTGGTGTAGGGGGTAAAACATATGACATAATTAAATCAATGTATACTGGCAATACGATGCCATTAAAATTGGCAAGAAAAGAACAGAATTCTTTACCCAGGGGCGGGGCCTTCGCCAGGGTTGCAATCTGAGCCCTGCACTCTTCAATATTTACATAAACGAATTGGCCACTATTCTAGAAGAATCCTCTGCCCCTGGTGTTAGTCTCCACAATTCAGAGGTTAAATGCCTACTCTTCGCAGATGACCTGTGTCTGCTGTCACCCACAGCACATGGCCTACAGCAGAGCCTGGACCTGCTAGAGCAGTACTGCCAGACCTGGGCCCTGGCAGTAAACCCCAAAAAGACTAAAATAATAATTTTTCAGAGACGATCCAGATCTCAGGGAATTAGACCAAAGTTCTCAATTGGTACAAAATATATAGAGTACTGCACACACTACAACTACTTAGGTTTAAAAATAAGCTCAACTGGACACCTTAATGAGGCAGTGAATGAACTGAGAGAGAAAGCACGCAGGGCATTCTACGCAATTAAAAAACAAATTCAAATTGAAATACCTATTAACATTTGGCTAAAACTAATTGAATGTGTCATTGAACCAATTGCACTTTATGGCAGCGAGGTGTGGGGTCCACTTGCAAAACAAGATTTCACCAAATGGGACAAACAACCCATTGAAACCCTGCATGCTGAGTTCTGTAAGATTCTCCTACATGTCCAGAGGAAAACTACAAACAATGCATGCAGGGCAGAATTAGGCCAATATCCACTAATAATAAAAACTCAAAAAGAGCAATTAAGTTTTGGAAACATCTAAAATACAGTGACCCCCTCTCATATCATTACCAAGCCCTGCAATGCCAAGAGCTGAGCAAAGAAAAAAAGAGTCCCCTCATCCAGCTGGTCCTGGGGCTGAGTTCACAAACCTGTTCTACTAACACACTGAAGCCTCAGGACCAGAACATACAATCAATCAGAATAAAACAAATTACATCACAATCAAAACAAAACTACATTGCTCATTGGGAAACACAAGCACAAAGCAAAATGCAGTGCTATCTGGCCCTAAATCGACAGTACACCGTGGCAAACTATTTGACCATGGTTACTGATCAAAACCTTAGAAAAACCTTGACAAAGTACAGGCTCAGTGAGCACAGCCTTGCCATAGTGAAGGGTAGACACAGGAAAACCTGGCTCCCTGTAGAGGAAAGGCTGTGCAACCACTGCACCACAGCAGAACCTGAGACAGAACTGCATTTCCTGACAAAATGTCAAAAATATAAAACAATTAGAGAGTGTCATTTCCCCAAATTTGAAACCCTTATTCAAGGTTTCAAAGACCTCTCTGATGAGAATAGGCTACCCATCCTGTTGGGGGAGGAAGCAGAAAGCTGTGGGTTGGCAGCGCACTACATCGCTGCCTGCCATAAGATGAGGGACAGTGTCTGACAGACCAATCAACCTGCACATGTCTTCTACTATATGCTTATTGTTGTTGTTCAATGTGGTTATTTTGGTTATTGTTGTTACTGTTGTCCTGTTGACAATTTTGATTATTAATTATGTTCATATTATTATAAATATCAAATGTAAGCTTTGGCAATATGTACATTGTTACGTCATGCCAATAAAGCAAATTGAATTGATTTGAATTGAAAGAGACAGAGAGAGAGAGACAGAGAGAGAGAGAGAGAGAGAGAGAGAGAGAGACAGAGAGAGACAGAGAGAGAGAGACAGAGAGACAGAGACAGAGAGAGACAGAGAGAGAGAGACAGAGAGAGAGACAGAGAGAGAGACAGAGAGAGAGAGAGAGAGAGAGAGAGAGAGAGAGAGAGAGAGAGAGAGAGAGAGAGAGAGAGAGAGAGAGAGAGACAGAGAGACAGAGAGAGAGAGAGAGAGAGAGAGAGAGAGAGAGAGAGAGAGAGAGAGAAAGAGACAGAGACAGAGAGAGACAGAGACAGAGAGAGAGAAGGGGGTCTGTGACTGGTGGAACAGCTGGTCATGCAGAACAACAGACCAGATATGTACAGAAGTTTTCCCTGATGGAGTGTGTGTGTGCTAAAGTGTGTGTCCCATGTGGTCACCTACAGCTGATAAACACACACACACACATTTCAGGTAAATTAGCTCATGTGTTTATGAAATGAGAGAGTAAATGGTTTCAATTAAACATCAGAAACTTCCATTCATCTAGTTCCAAACAGACACTTCAAGTCTGTCCTGAGATAGAGACATCTTCTTACTCACTGGTTCAAACGGAGCTGTAGATAAATAAAACAAAATAAAAATAAACAGAAAGGAGTACCGTGATTAAAGAATAGTCCAGCAGGCATCAGCTATGTAGCCGAGTGATCATAGGGTCCAGTGAACAGCAGTAGATGGGGCAGGGAAGCCGCGAGGTAGTCGTTACTACACCGGCACGCAGGAGACACAGCGTTTAAAGTTAAGAGTTAGCAGGCTGGGGTTGGTAGAACCGTCTGCTCCGACGTCCGACGGAGGCCGGTTGCAGGCACAGCGGATGTAGTAATCGTCGGCAGACCAGTCGAGGTGGTACGACGGGGCGTCGTGTCGAGAGGGATCCAAGCCAGATGGCGAGAGAGGTATTGTTGTTGCTAGCCGGGAGATGCGCCTGGCTCGCGGCTAACTGGAGCTAGCTCCGGGGCAGGGGCGTTAGCCACTATAGTTACTCGGTCACTCAGTGGCAGCTAGCTAGCTGTAGAGATCAGGTGTAGTGGTCCAGGGTTTACGGCAGGGATCCGGCGTTGTGGTGGAGAATCAGTCCGATGGTGGTAGGCTGGCGAGTATTATC
The DNA here is from genome assembly GCA_030435695.1 of Brachymystax lenok tsinlingensis. Lineage (NCBI taxonomy): Eukaryota > Metazoa > Chordata > Actinopteri > Salmoniformes > Salmonidae > Brachymystax > Brachymystax lenok. The sequence continues at coordinate 16,476,911 of CM059797.1, read as the reverse complement.
CGGGCTAAAAAAGGCTGGTGTCTGTGCAGTAGGTAAAGGCCGCTAGCAGTGGCTAACAGTGACTGAATAGCTAGTAGCTAGTTAGCTCGCTAGCTCCCGATGGAATTCAGTCTAAAAAGGTCAAAAAAATAGTGGTTCCGTAACACATTGGGTGAGGCAGGTTACCGGAAGGTATATTTAACATAAAAAATGGAAAAGAGATTGAAAATACATTTTAGTGTGTGTTTGTTGGTGTGTGTGTGTGTGTGTTTGTTGGTGTGTGTGTGTGTGTGTTTGTTGGTGTGTGTGTGTGTTTGTTGGTGTGTGTGTGTGTGTTTGTTGGTGTGTGTGTGTGCGTGTCTTGGGCCTTAGATCAGTGCTATGTGGGTAAGCTGATCCTCTTGGCCCCTTGAACCTGGACCAGAACAGATCCAGAAATCACTACCCTCAGGGGCTCTGGTGTTTACCCCACTGATAATATATATGTATAGGGACACCTCTCTGCCTCACACAAACACACAGTGGCCCCTCCTGCCTCACCACTCACCAGTACTCGTCGGTGGCCCCTGGGCAGGTGTAGACGGGCCCCTGCAGGTCCCCTTGTCCGGGGAAGACCCCGTCATGGTGGATGATGATGGTCTTGATGAGCTCGTTAACGTGGGCCTGGCAGGACACCTGGTCACAGCTCTCTGGGACTGACATCAGAGTGGGACCAAAACAGATGGCCAGGTTATAGGGATCCATCATGTTGTCCTCACTGTACTGGGACAGGCTGGGGAGAGAGGACAGGAAGTCACTGTACTGGGACAGGCTGGGGATAGAGGACAGGAAGTCACTGTACTGGGACAGGCTGGGGAGAGAGGACAGGAAGTCACTGTACTGGGACAGGCTGGGGAGAGAATACAGCAGGTTATAGGGAAAGGATAAACCTGAACACACTCGCACACGCGCGCACACACACACACACACACAAAATGGTTCATCTATAAAGCGCTCAGGCAGCTCATTACCTCTTTAGCCTGCTTGTCTTTCTATTCCATACCCCTTAATAAAGAATGCATGTCATTCTGTCATGGTGTGTGTGAGTTCTGGAGGTATGGAGGATGGAGGTGTGTGACAGAGAGAGAGCAGAGGATGAGACCTGGGGGATAGATAGGGTCCGGTGTGTTGGGGGTCATGCTAACTGGATTTATGATGTGGTCTCTCGAGAACACTGAAAACTACCTCTCAAGTTACACTCCTCTCTCTCTAAACCTACGGCCTATTTTAGGTGTGTGTATGTGTGGTGGTAGGAGCATTAGAAGTGAGGACTTTAGCTTGGTCTGTGTGTGTGTGTGTGTGTGTGTGTGTGTGTGTGTGTGTGTGTGTGTGTGTGTGTGTGTGTGTGTGTGTGTGTGTGTGTGTGTGTGTGTGTGTGTGTAGTAGTAGTAGTAGTAGTAGTAGTAGTAGTAAAGGGTGATTCTGCACGTCTGGTGTCCTTTATGACCCAGGGGAGAGCTGTAAGGACGGGCAGACACAGAGTAGCCATTCATACCAGCCTGGGAAAAACACACACACCACTGGCTGGGGAAACCATATGACTACACACAAACGACAGAGGGGTGGGATGGAGGGAGGAAGGAGAGGTTTTGACTGGGTTTGTGTAACCAGTGGCTGAGCACACCATTGGAATTGCAGTCAGTAGTAGTGTTAGTACAGTGTTACTCACTGGTTCAGACGGAGCTGTAGTAATGTTCAAGTAGCGTTGTAGTTGTGTTAGTACAGTGTTACTCACTGGTTGAGGAAGGCGAACAGGTATCTCATGACGATGAGAGTGTTGCTGGGCAGAGACAGCAGAACCTTCCTGATGTGGACAGCCCTCTCCTGCAGGTTCTCCATTGCTGAAACAGTACACACACACAAAGGGTTAACACACACACACATCGCACACGCACAACACACACACACACACACACACGCAGAGAGAATATGAGGGAGAAAGAGAGAGAGAGAGAGAGAGAGAGAGAGAGAGAGAGAGAGAGAGAGAGAGAGAGAGAGAGAGAGAGAGAGAGAGAGAGAGAGAGATAGTTAGTTATAGCAGGAACAGGAGACAGAAGGAAATGTCCCCAGCTGGACACAAACTGTGACAGACTTCCCCTGTAATACACAAACACACGTTAACACACCCACACACACACACAGACACAGACACAGACACACACACACCACTCTGGACAGTGTATAGTAAGATCATGTAAAACGCGAGGCTCTGGCGGAGACTCACAGACACAGGATATGATGTCATGGAAGACTTCCTTGGGGAAGAGGGCATGGTCCAGGCCTCTGAAGTAGAGCTTTAGAACGCCAGCGATGGAGTCCATGTCATGATCATTCTGATCTCCTGCCAACGGGTCCTCACCTACAGACAGAGGGAGAAGAAAGGGGGAATAAAGAGAGAGAGAATGTGAAAGAGAGAAAGATCGGGTGGGGTAAGAAAGAAGCGGAATGATATAAAGGGTGAAGGAATATTAGGTGAGATAAGCAGGTCCTTCTGTTCATGCTATGGCTGGTGCTGGGCTTTCTAGGAAGTGTAGTCTTACCTCTCTCAAAGGCGTTCTTGATGTCATTGACCTCCACCTGAGAGCCAGACACTCTGAAGATGCCCTCATGGTGCAGACCTGCAGACAGAAGGGGGAGATAGAGGGGGAGAGAGAGAGAGAGAGAGAGAGAGAGAGAGAGAGAGAGAGAGAGAGAGAAAGGGGGTTGATGGAGAGAGGGGGAGATAGAGAGAGAGGGGGAGATAGAGAGAGGGGGTTGATGGAGAGAGGGGAGATAGAGAGAGAGGGGGAGATAGAGAGAGAGAGGGGAGAGAGAGAAGGGGGGAGATACAGTGAGAGGGGTGTTACTGATCTTCTAGACAACAGACAGACATAGGCCCTTCATTCTTCTGTTGTGTTTCAATCATTTATATTGCAAATTCACAATACTTAAGGTTATTCTTTTAAACAATATATTTTGCCTCTGCAAAGCCAACAACAAAAAATCCATCCACACAGGCAGAGACACAGCCAATCCTTGAGCCAGGAAACAGAGACAGCCAATTTGAGTTCAGAGCAGGGCGTCCTCACCATGGCGACTGATGAAGCGGATACAGCTCTCCACCATCAGAGGGATGACCTGGCCAGCCTCCTGAGAGAGAGGAGGAGGATTAGAGGAGCAGACAATACACAGCGCAGGTTACCAGCAAGGGGGATTTCCCTCTGTAGGACAGCGGGAGGAGAGGAGAGAAGGATGGAGAGAAGTAGGAACAGTAGCCAGTGTTGAGACGGATACAAGAGTCACATATTCAGTTCGGCCCACAGCACATACAAAAGGAGTCAGACCTGCTTGAACCACACACACATCAAGGAAGAAGAGACGTCAGAAGGCAGAGGGGGAAGCGCGGGAATGCAGAAGCCAGCTATTGCTAGGAGACAACTTCTTCCCTCTTCCCTTTGTTTATGTTTTCCACAGATCACTATCTGACGAGGGCAGAGAATCTGGGAAACCTGTGTGTGTGTGTGTTGTTGTTGTTGTGCATGTGTGTGTGTGTTACATGTATGTGTGTATCAGTGTGGTTGTACGCTGTTCAGAAGCTGCCTGCTGTTAGATCTCTGGATGGGGGTGTGACAGCAGAGGATCATAGCAGAAGGCTCCCACTAGGGGGCGCTTGCTACACTCACCACATGGTATAATAGACCAGAAGTCTTATTTGCACAAATGTTTCAGATAGTGTAGTCTGTAGACCTAGCATAAGAAAGACATGGGGCTGGAGCATAACACTACAGAGCAGTGGACAGTTTCTCCAGGAAAAAGGTAAAACCACACACACAGAGAAACGTACACATAGGAAACCACACTCTGAATGGAGAGAGAGAAATTACCTGATTCCGTAGTGCAGAGTTCCTCCTGTCACTGGAGAGGAGGAAGAGAGGGAAAGAGAGAGAGAGCAGAGAGAGAGAAGGGGGAGACAGGGGAGGGAGAGAGAGACAGCAGAGAGAAGGAAAGAAAGAAAGAAAGAAAGAAAGAAAGAAAGAAAGAGAGAGAGAAAGAAAGAGAGAGAGAAAGAAAGAGAAAAAACATTGCTCTGTCATTACACCTCCAGAGAGAGATACTATTTATACACAACTCTGGAAATGATCTATGTGAACTCGTGCACACAAACCACACAAACCACACACACACACACACACACACACACACACACACACACACACACACACACACACACACACACACACACACACACACACACACACACACACACACACACACACACACACACATACATACACACACTCACACAGACACACAAACACACACACAATGTGCAATATTAGAATGAGTATGTACCCATAAACACACCCTTGTAGCAGTCAAACAGACCTTAGAGCCTACTATTGAATCTCCCAATGGTACGTGTGCGTGTTTCTTTACCACACCTACCTGGCAAGGCAACAGTCAGTCTTCTGACCTAAAGCAGGGAAAACACAGGAAGAGGGGGAGGGGAGAGAGAGCGCAGAGAGAATAGGAGGGAGGGAGAAAGAGAGAGAGAGCACAGAGAGAGAGAGAGCAGGTAGAATAGGAGGGAGGGAGAAAGAGAGAGTGCAGAGAGAGAGAGAGAGAGAGAGGGGGGTTAGTTAGTTATAGCAGAAAACAGGAGACAGAAGGAAAGGGCCACAGCTGGACACAAACTGTGACAGACTTCCCCTGAAATACACAAACACACGCTAACACACACAAGCTAACACAAACGCTTACATGCTTACACGCACACACTTCTCAATGAATGTCCTGTGTAGCTCTAGCTACACACATCCCAGAGGATCTCCCTCTGCAACCTACAGCTACAGCCACAGATGGGCCTGCAGTGCAACACACATCCTATCCCCCACTGCCCCATCCTGCTCCCCAGTGTGGCCCTTCCTGTGTCCTAGCACACGTCTGCTCTCTGTGGCCTGCTCCAGCCTACACCTCCCAGTGACACACTCAGTTACAAACATCCAGTGGGGTGTGTAAGTGACTGTGTGTGCATTAGTGTATGTGCGTGTGACTCACTCTCTCCCAGGGTCTTCTGTATCAGGTCATGTTTGGCCTCCAGTTTGGTGATCAGGTTCCGTCCCTCCAGAAACTCCTTCAGTTTCTACAACATACATAGAGAGAGAGAGAGTTTGAGTTTTAAATCATCTTTATTGGGTCTGGGAACCCACAACACAATAAACACTCATACAAAACCATATTTACACATCAATTAAAAACACAACTCCAAATCCTCCTCCAATGTAACTAAACACAACAGCCTCTGAATACCCTATATACTCATAAACAGATCAATATTACTAACAAGTTTATAATAGGCAATCTCAACCCTCAGTCTCGCTGCCAACATTCCCTCCAGCATTCCCACCACATCCACAGACCCCTGTCCCCGAATACTGTTCTTTCGGGTCTTCCATATCGCTAATTTAGCTGCCCCCAACACAAAATTAAGCAACATACACACACTCCTTCGACTAAACCTGTACTTTAGCCCAAATATAAACAGTTGAGAAGAGAAAACCTCTCCCAGAGCTGAAAACCAGCTATTGATCAGGTTAATCATCCCGACCAACCTGGGACACTGTAAAAACAGATGTGCCAGAGACTCCGACTCAGCACAGAATGGACACCCTTCCCCAACTGTCGGGTCCAGGTGTACCAGATGCATATTAGTGGCTATAGCTCCATGTATTATCCTCCATTGGAGGTCAGCTGTCCTCTTTTCAATAGGCAGTTTGTATAAAGTCCTCCAACAGCCTTTTGGGGATTCACCTGGACCAAACACACCCGCCCACCTCGTCGATTTTACCCCGTCCAGGGAAGAGGCATGGCCTTCTTTCCCACCTCCTTGAACTCCCCCAGCTCCGGGGTATGGAAGGAAAGCAGCATCCCCACGTCCTCCTCTAATGCCCCCGCCGCAGCACTAACAATCAGCGCAGGGAACACATAATCCAGACCCTCCTTCCACCGATCAGAATTGGAAGTATCAGTCACATACTGCAGATGAAGTACTGGCAAGGAATCACAGACCTCAGCGACGACCTTTCTCAGTAGGCGAGATGATCGGATCCCCGCTCTTTTTCCCAGCTCCTCCAACGATCTGCTCCTACTCCGTATAAAATGACCCAGCTTGGTACACCCCACACCTAACGGCATGAACGTAGGCTGGCTGAACCCAACGGGACTGGATGGCAGTGTTGTAAAACAGAGGCTCTTCAAAAAGCCACATCCCTGGTGGCGTGCCGGCCTTATGGGACTTTACAAGAACTCTCCAAGCCTGCATAACAGACTCATAGAATGGAGTCAGGCCAGACAACTCACCCCCCTCTAGCTTTAAGAGGAAAAGGTGCTTGTCTAAGCCCAAACAGCCTGCTCTCCTCATCAATGTGTAGGCTGTATCCACCCAGCTAGAACCATCACAGTACAACAGTCTCTGGGCTGCTTGAAGCCGGAAAGCCATGATCCTGGAAGAGCTGTCCACCAGGCCTTGCCCACCCTCATGCAGTGGCAGGTACAGGGCTGCAGCTTTAATCCAGTGTTGTCCAGACCAGAAGAAATTGACAAGGGTCCTCTGAAGCTCTTGTATCAGACCCCCCGGTGGCTGCAGTATCATTAGTCTGTTCCACAGGGTAGAGGCAGCAAGATTGTTAGCTACCAAAACCCTTCCCCTATAAGACAGCTGAGGTAGCACCCATTTCCACCTTGACAGTCTGGCACACACTTTCTCCACTACACCCTCCCAGTTATTTTTCTGAAAGACATCGGAGCCTAGAAAAACCCCCAAAGTCTTCATCCCTTCTCTGCCCCACTGAAGCCCCCCAGGTAACTATGGAGCGGATCCCGTCTGAAGCTGACCTGCCCACAGCGCTTCACTCTTTTCCAAATTGACTCTGGCTGAGGAGGCCCCCTCATACACCTTTAAAGCGTTTGAGAGAACCTTAACATCCTCATCCCCTGTAATAAAAACTGTCACGTCATCTGCATACGCAGACAGTGCTATCGTGGGACCCTTCATTACCCCTGGCACAGAGAAACCAGTAAGCCTTGCTCTTAAAAAAACAAAGCATTGGCTCAATTGCCAGACTATATAACTGCCCTGAAATTGGGCATCCCTGCCTGATTCCCCTTTGGACAGGGATGGGGCAACTCAAACCACCCCCCACCTTCACCATGGGGATGTTTTTTTGTCTTGGATGAGTTTACTGTATGCTGGGGCCTCGTGTATGGTGAAGGTGGGGGGTGGTTTGAGTTGCCCCATCCCTGTCCAAAGGGGCATCAGACAAAGTCAGGGTAATCTCGACACGAAAAAAACAATATACTTAATTCTACCACAACAAGTAAGTAAAAATAATAACCTTAATCATGCATAGAAGAAAAGGAAAACCGAAAGAAAACCCAGGATATCTAACTCTTCACAACACTGGCACGCACTCACTCACACAATTCCCAGCATGCACCAACTCTTCCAACATGCAGAGAGAGAGAGAGAGAGAGAGAGAGAGAGAGAGAGAGAGAGAGAGAGAGAGAGACGAGAGAGAGCGAAAGAGCTAACGAGACAGAGAGAGAGAGAAAGAGAGAAGAGAGAGCGAGAGACAGCGAGAGAGAGAGAGAGAGAGAGAGAGAGAGAGAGAGACAGCGAGAGAGAGAGAGAGAGAGAGAGAGAGAGAGAGAGAACGAGAGAGAGCGAAAGAGCTAACGAGACAGAGAGAGAGAAAGAGAGAAGAGAGAGCGAGAGACAGAGAGAGAGAGAGAGAGAGAGAGAGAGAGAGACAGCGAGAGAGAGAGAGAGAGAGAGAGAGAGAGAGAGAGAGAGAGAGAGAGAGAGAGAGAGAGAGAGAGAGAGAGAGAGAGAGAGAGAGAGAGAGAGAGAGAGAGAGAGAGAGAGAGAGAGAGAGAGGGAGAGAAAGAGAGAGAAGAGAGAGAGCGAGCGAGAGAGACAGAGAGAGAAAGAGAGAGAGAGGCGAGAGACAGAGAGAGAGAGAGAGAGAGAGAGAGAGAGAGAGAGAGAGAGAGAGAGAGAGAGAGAGAGAGAGTGATAGAGAGAGAGAACGAGAGAGAACAAGAAAGAGAGTGAAAGAGCGAGAGAGAGAGATAGATAGAGAGAGAGAGAGAGAGAGAGAGAGAGAGAAAGAAAGAAAGAGAGAGAGAGCGAAAGAGTGAACGAGAGAGAGCGAGAGAGAGAGAAAGAAAGAGAGAGACAGTGAAAGAGCGAATGAAAGAGAGAAAGAAAGAAAGATAAAAGTTGGTTACTGTGCACAATGATTGAGTGTGTATCATCATGACATCACAGCCTTAGGGAGCGGATGGGAGTGTGTGTATCACCATAACAAGACCTCAGTGACTCTTCCTCTTCCTGAATGTGTCCCCATAACACAACACATCTCTGCTCTGTGATTGGTCCTCACCGTGAAGTAGAACTGCTCCGTTTCCTGTTGATTGGCCCGTCTCTTGGCCAGGCTGGGTTTGCTGAGGAATGATTGGCTCATGGTGGACTTGACCGACTCCATGGAGTTGCTGTGGTGGAAACACTCACTGACCTCATAGTCCTCCACGGTGACCATGTCCTGGATGGTCGACAGAGTGGCCTCCATAGTCTTCTTCACCTGGAGAGAGAGAGGGGGTTAAATGGGGTTAAATGTTGGAGTGATGAGGTGAGAGATGGGGGTGAGGGGTTAAATGTTGGAGTGATGAGGTGAGAGATGGGGTGAGGGGTTAAATGTTGGAGTGATGAGGTGAGAGATGGGGTGAGGGGTTAAATGTTGGCGTGATGAGGTGAGAGATGAGGGTGAGGGGGTTAGATGTTGGTGTGATGAGGTGAGAGATGGGGGTGAGGGGTTGAATGTTGGAGTGATGAGGTGAGAGATGGGGGTGAGGAGGTTAAATGTTGGAGTGATGAGGTGAGAGATGGGGGTGAGGGGGTTAAATGTTGGAGTGATGAGGTGAGAGATGGGGGTGAGGGGGTTAAATGTTGGCGTGATGAGGTGAGAGATGAGGGTGAGGGGTTAGATGTTGGTGTGATGAGGTGAGAGATGGGGGTGAGGGGTTGAATGTTGGAGTGATGAGGTGAGAGATGGGGGTGAGGGGTTAAATGTTGGAGTGATGAGGTGAGAGATGGGGGTGAGGAGGTTAAATGTTGGAGTGATGAGGTGAGAGATGGGGTGAGGGGGTTAAATGTTGGCGTGATGAGGTGAGAGATGAGGGTGAGGGGGTTAGATGTTGGTGTGATGAGGTGAGAGATGGGGGTGAGGGGGTTGAATGTTGGTGTGATGAGGTGAGAGATGGGGGTGAGGCGGTTAAATGTTGGAGTGAGGAGGTGAGAGATTGGGGTGAGGGGGTTAAATGTTGGAGTGATGAGGTGAGAGATGAGGCGGTTAAATGTTGGAGTGAGGAGGTGAGAGATTGGGGTGAGGGGGTTAAATGTTGGAGTGATGAGGTGAGAGATGAGGGGGTTAAATGTTGGATTGACGAGGTGAGAGATGGGGGTCAGGGGATTAAATGTTGGATTGATGAGGTGAGAGGAGTGCAGGTCTCACCTCCTCATTCTCAATCTTGAGGGTGGAGAGACGAGACTGCAGCTGCTGACACCTCTGGAGTAACTCCCCTTCTAACGGCTGCTGTGCACATACTAACCCCATCTAGAGAGAGAGATGGACAGAGAGCGAGAGATGGACAGAGAGAGAGCGAGAGATGGACAGAGAGAGAGAGAGAGAGAGAGAGAGAGAGAGAGAGAGAGAGAGAGAGAGAGAGAGATGGACAGAGAGAGAGAAATGGACAGAGAGAAATGGACAGAGAGAGAGATGAACAGAGTGAGATAGAGATGACAGCAGAGAGAGAGAGAGAGAGAGAGAGAGAGAGAGAGAGAGAGAGAGAGAGAGAGAGAGAGAGAGAGATTGACAGAGATAGATAGAGATGGACAGAGCGAGAGGAATGAGAGATAGAGAGAGAGAGAGAGAGAGAGAGATGGACAGAGAGAGAAGAACAAACACCATTGTAAATACAACCCATATTTAACCATTTGCACTTCGTTACAACACTGTATATATACATAATATGACATTTGAAATGTCTTTATTCTTTTGGAACTGTCACGTATACTCCCTCTCTGGCCTCTAGGTCATCAGGCTGCTGATTATCCCGCACACCTGTCACCATCGTCTCGCGCACCAGCGCCTCATGACACTCACCTGGACTCCATCACCTCCTTGATTATCTTCCCTACATCTGTCACTCTCCTTGGTTCTTTCCTCAGGTGTTATTGACTCGGTTTCATTTTTATTGTTTATTTCACTTTTGTATATTATCTACTTCACTTGCTTTGGCAATGTTAACATATGTTTCCCATATCAATAAAGTCCCTTGAACTGAATTGAATAGATAGATAGATAGAGAGAGAGAGAGATGGACAGAGAGCGAGAGAGAGAGAGAGATAGAGGGATAGATATGGACAGAGAGATAGATAGAGGGATAGAGAGAGGGACAGAGTAAGAGATAGACACACACACACAATTGGTTTAAGCTCACAGACACACACACACTTACTAACCCCCACCACCAACCACCCCCCCATCCCCCTCCCGTGCCGTGTCTCCCATGTGTGACTGGAAGTCAAAGCGCATGGGGGGACAGAAGACGTTGTTGTAGGTCTCCATCAGTCTCTGCTTGTCCCCGTTGGGCTCCAGGCTCTCTGCTGCCCCCTCCAGGCCCTCCAGACCGCTGTGTTTAGACGCCTCCACGTTCATCTCCGCTGACAGGTAGGTCCGCAACGCACGGTGGAGACTGGCATGGTAGCCCAGGTCACAGCACTGACAGAGGGAGGGAGGGGGGAGGGAGAGAGGGAGAGAGAGAGAGGGTTAAGTCAAAGAGATGCTTACAAAGGCATGGTTCAAATCAACGCAATATGTCTTAGGCAATGAGATATTCCCATGGACGTTAATTCAAACATGCTACAGTACATGCTACAGTACACGCTACCGTACACACTACAGTACATTCTACAGTACATGCCACAGTACATCATACTGTACATGCTACAGCACATGCTACAGCACATGCTACAGTACACGCTAAAGTACACGCTCCAGTACATGCCACAGTACACAGTACACGCTACCGTACATGCTACAGCACATGCTACAGTACATGCTACAGTACACGCTAAAGTACACGCTCCAGTACATGCCACAGTACACGCTACCGTACATGCTACAGTACACGCTACAGTACACGCTACCGTACACGCTACAGTACACGCTACAGTACACGCTACAGTACAAGCTATAGTACATGCTACAGTACATGCTACAGTACATACTACAGTACATACTAAAGTACATACTACAGTACATGCTACAGTACATGCTACAGTTCATGTTACAGTAAATGCTACATTACATGCTACAGTACATGCTACAGTACATACTACAGTACATGCTACAGTACATACTACAGTACATGCTACAGTACATACTACAGTACATGATACAGTACATATATCAGTACATGCTACAGTACATACTACAGTACATGCTACAGTTCATGTTACAGTACATGCTACAGTACATGCTACAGTTCATGTTACAGTAAATGCTACAGTACATGCTACAGTACATGCTACAGTACATGCTACAGTTCATGCTACAGTTCATGTTACAGTAAATGCTACAGTACATGCTACAGTTCATGTTATAGTAAATGCTACAGTACATGCTACAGTACATGCTACAGTACATGATACAGTACATACTACAATACATGCTACAGTACATACTACAGTACATGCTACAGTACATGCTACACCATCATTAATGAGAGTGAAGGTATGCTACATGCTAACCCTTCAGACAGAATGAGTGAAGGAGCATTAGAAGTACTTCATCAATCATCATCATTCCTGTTCATATAGCCAAAAGCTAACCTACAGGCTCTCAGTCTATAGTAGAGGACATACTACAGTAATGAGACCAGAGGGGAGAGGAGGAGGAAACAGAAGAGGAGGGAGAGCCCTGTCAGTGGTCCTTGTTAAGGGTCAGGGGAGAGAGGGAGGAAGAGAAGGATGAGGGAGGAGGGTGTAGAGAGGGAGAGCCCTGTCAGTGTGAAACAAGGGATGAGGGGGAGTCGGGATGATGGGGGATGAGGGGAGAGCCCTGCTCTGCTGGTAGTAGGCTTTGTTAACCTGCTGCGGGGACTACATTATCAGTTGTTCTCTGGCCCCCAGACAGACTGCTGGAGTATGTATCTATTTTTACGATGTCCAAAAGGTTGTGTGTGTGTGTACTCACGTTGATGATATCAGACAAGTCATGGATGTAGTATTTGAAGACACAGCTGTTCGTAGCCTCCAGAGCCAGTAGGTACTCATTCCTCGCCTTGATTGCTTTCAGCTTGTTCTCTGTGTACTTAGCCTGCCTCTGAGGGACACAGAGAGAGAGAGGGAGGGGGGGTGAAAAAGAGCAAGAGATAGAGGGGGAGAATGAGAGAGAAAGAGAGAGACAAAGAGAGGAGAGAGAGTGGGGGAGGGAGAGATAGAGAAGAGAGAGAGAGGGGGAGGGAGTGAGAGGAGAGAGAGGGAGAAAGAGAGAGAGGAAGAGAGAGAGGGGGAGTGAGAGAGAACATGGTCTATACTGGTAGATAATAATAAGGCCAGTGGTAGGGTCTTGTCTCTCTGACAGAGCCCCCACCGTAGTAGAACATGGCTAGAGCTATAAGCCAGTTACAAACGCATACATCATTCATGAACAGCACACACATGCAGGCATACACATGCAGGTACAGTTCAAGTCGGAAGTTTACATACACTTAGGTCGGAGTCATTAAAACTCATTTTTCAACCACTCCACAAATTTCTTGTTAAAAAACTATAGTTTTGGCAAGTCGGATAGGACATCTACTTTGTACATGACACAAGTAATTTTTCCAACAATTGTTTACAGACAGATTATTTAACTTATAATTCACTGTATCACAATTCCAGTGGGTCAGAAGTTTACATACACCAAGTTGACTGTGCCTTTAAACAGCTTGAAAAATGATGTCATGGCTTTAGAAGCTTCTGATAGGCTAATTGACATAATTTGAGTCAATTGGAGGTGTACCTGTGGATGTATTTCAAGGCCTACCTTCAAACTCAGTGCCTCTTTGCTTGGCATCATGGGAAAATCAAAATAAATCATTTCACAGTTTTGAAATAAAGTGGTGATCCTAACTGACCTAAGACAGGGATTTTTACTAGGATTAAATGTCAGGAATTGTGAAAAACTGAGTTTAAATGTATTTGGCTACAGTGTATGTAAACTTCCGACTTCAACTGTATGTGCACACACACTATAACGGACTGTGCTGTGTGAGCTGCATCATCAGTCAACCTGTCAGTAGAGGTCTCAGGGTCTCATTACTCTCATATTCTTGCGCGCACACACACACTAACACACACACACACACACACACACACACACACACACACACACACACACACACACACACACACACACACACACACACACACACACACACACACACACACACACACACACACACACACACACACACACACACACACACACACACACACACACACACACACAGTCTCTTTACCTTCTCCTTCATCTTCTCTATCTTCTTGACTGAGGAGCGTCGGACATGTTTCTCCTCCGTTTTGATGCTGGCCAGTGTATCAGGTGACCTGGGAGTCTGTCTGTCGTCCTGGCGACCAGAGCGCCCCATCTGCTTCTCCTCCTGTTTCTCTGCATCCTTCAGTTTGTTCTCAGAGTTGATACTGTCTGTGTTGTACATGTGGTATGTCTTCATCACCTACACAGGGGGACAGGAGGAGCAGTGAGAGAGAGAATAAGAGGGTTGTGTGTGTGTTTGTGTCTGTGTGTGTCATACACTGTCCAGCCGTGCTTCTCAAGGCTGTGTGTGTCATACACCGTCCAGGCGTACTTCTCAAGGGTGTGTGTCATACACTGTCCAGCCGTGCTTCTCAAGGGTGTGTGTCATACACTGTCCATGCGTGCTTCTCAAGGGTGTGTGTCATACACTGTCCAGCCGTGCTTCTCAAGGGTGTGTGTCATACACTGTCCAGCCGTGCTTCTCAAGGGTGTGTGTCATACACTGTCACACCCTTGAGGCACCGCTGGACAGTGGATTGTTAGGAATGAGAGGCCTGGTGCGCTGGCATCCCACTGGCTGACAGGGTATTCCACACACACATGCATGTGCATCAGGGTTTCTGTTAGCCGGTAATAGCCGTCTTTTGGCCGATACATTTTTTTAAGCCGATAAATAAAATTGTCCTGGAGAAGAAGAAAAAATCCCATGGCAAAATAATGCTTTTTAGCCTATTCATTGATGGAAATACTAGTTGATGTAAATATATTTAACTGGTCATGCTTATCGGTCTATAGGTTAATTAGCATAATTTTGTGGAATTAAATTGGCGCGTTTGTACAGTATTTGTTACGTACATGAGTCTGTGGATTGAACACCTTTGACATTGACCTTATTTTTCACACGTGTACAGCATACAGATGCAGAGCCTTTGAGTGGAAAATCTGTCAGACAGCACGACAGCTGCTGCTACAGCATCTCAAACAGTCAACACATAGGCCACGGAAGGCAGGCTTCATCAGCACGTCACACACCACTTTGCAATGAGCTGGAGGCAGTACGCATTTTGAAAACCTATACTTAATTGTTTGAAACCCTGAAAGTTTTAATACATATTATTATGTCTTACCTTGCTTCAAAGTAGCCTTGACAAAATCAGACCATATCCTTGAACACAATTATTTTATAGCAACTTTCTTTCATTGTCCAGTAGCCAAAGGCACAATCCTAGTCATATTAGCAACCCAAGCTAGTTGTTGCATATTAGATCTCCCCTATTTCTACATTTCTAATGGATATTTCCATCTCTGTCATATGAAACTGCTCGCATGTGTGGTACCCTTTTGACAATGGTGTTTTCCTGCTAATTCAAATCAAATCAAATTTTATTTGTCAAAAAATAAAAGAAAAATACCCCCCCCCCAAAAAAAGAATAAGAAATAAAAGTAAAAAATTATTAAAGAGCAGCATTCGCACGTAGTCTCCTGCCTTGTGCACATCGCTACGCTTACAATGGGAAGAAATAATAGTTTAGAAACATTTTAAAATAAACGTTTTGATCTGTTGCATCAGACTCACTGCTTTTGAACTTTTTTTTTTATGTAGCCCTGGTATGAGAGTCTGTTTGGAATAGGCTACTTCTTTCTCGACAAGCTGACCAATAGAATAAGTCAACTGTTCTACTATGGGGGATAGTAGATTGACATAGATTAGTGATGTTGCTATTTGTTACTCGTCCTGTTGGCTGAGGAAAAGTAAATGTGGACAGTTAGTCTAACATCTTCAACATCAGAATTCGTTAAGAATTATCAAATCAAATCAAATTGTATTAGTTACTTGCACTGAATACAACAGGTGTAGACCTTATAGTGAAATTCTTACTTACGAGCCCCTAACCAACAGTTCAGTTTAAAATAAATATGGATAAGAATAAGAGATAAAAGTAACAAGTAAATAAAGAGCAGCATAAAAAAATAACAATATATACAGGGGGGTGCCGGGACAGAATCAATGTTCGGGGGCACCGGCCAGTTGAGGTAGTATGTACATGTAGGTAGAGTTGTCAAAATGACCATGTATAGATGACAACAGAGAGTGGCAGTGGTGTGGAGAAGGGAGGGGGGGCAATGCTAATAGTCTGGGTAGCCATTTGATTAGATGTTCAGGAGTCTCATGGCTTGGGGTTAGAAGCTGTTAAGAAGCCTCTTGGACCTAGACTAGAGGTCCTGGATGGCAGGAAGCTTGGCCCCAGTGGTCTACTGGGCCGTTTGCACTACCCTCTGTAGTGCCTTGCGGTCAGAAGCCGAGCAGTTGCCATACCAGGCAGTGATGCAACCAGTCAGGATGCTCTCGATGGTGTAGCTGTAGAACCTTTTGAGGATCTGAGGACCCCATGCCAAATCTTTTCAGTCTCCTGAGGGGGAATAGGTTTTGTCGTGCCCACTTCACGACTGTCTTGGTGTGCTTGGACCATGTTAGTTTGTTGGTGATGTGGACACCAAGGAACTTGAAGCTCTCAACCTGCTCCACTGCAGCCCCGTCAATGAGAATGGGGGCGTGCTCGGTCCTCTTTTCCAGTAGTCCACAATCATCTCCTTGTCTTGATCACGTTGAGGGAGAGGTTGTTGTCCTGGCACCACATGGCCAGGTCTCTGACCTCCTCCTTATAGGCTGTCTCATTGTTGTCGGTGATCAGGCCTACCACAAATGTAATGATGGTGTTGGAGTCGTGCCTGGCCATGCAGTAATGAGTGAACAGGGAGTACAGGAGGGGTCTGAGCACGCACCCCTGAGGGGCACCTGTGTTGAGAATCAGCGTGGCGGATGTGTTGTTACCTACCCTTACCACCTGGGGATGGCCCGTCAGGAAGTCCAGGATCCAGTTGCAGAGGGAGGTGTTTAGACCCAGGGTCCTTAGCTTAGTGATGAGCTTTGAGGGCACTATGGTGTTGAACGCCGTAGTCAATGAATAGCATTCTCACATAGGTGTTCTTTTTGTCCAGGTATGAAAGGGCAGTGTGGAGTGCAATAGAGATTGCATCATCTGTGGATCTGTTGGGGCGGTATGCAAATTGGAGTGGGTCTAGGGTTTCTGGGATGATGGTGTTGATGTGAGCCATGACCAACCTTTCAAAGCACTTCATGGCTACAGACATGAGTGCTACGGGTCGGTAGTCATTTAGGCAGGTTACCTTAGTGTTCTTGGGCACAGGGACTATGGTGGTCTGCTTAAGACACGTTGGTTTTACAGACTCGGAAAGGGAAAGGTTAAAAATGTCAGTGAAGACACTTGCCAGTTGGTCAGCGCATGCTCGCAGTACACGTCCTGGTAATCCGTTTGGCCCTGCGGCCTTGTGAATGTTGACCTGTTTAAAGGTCTTACTCACATCGGCTGCGGAGAGCGTAATCACACAGTCTTCCGGACCAGCTGGTACTCTCATGCATGTTTCAGTGTTATTTGCCTCGAAGCGAGCATAGAAGTAGTTTAGCTGATTCCTGTTAAGTAGGAATCAGGAGGATAGAATTATGGTCAGATTTCCTTAGATATAGTGCACCTTATAGTATACCGCACATTGTTGCATCCTCTAATTGCATGTTCTGTTCATATGAATTACCATCATCTAAATGTGATTTCTGTCATTCTGAGCACTTTCGGTGGACGCCCTAATCAGGTTATGCACCCAATGCATTTGGTTTCAGTAAGTTTCTCAAATGTCCGGTAAATTAAAATGATGCCGGTCAAATGTCCGGTGCCACATTTTCTAACGGAAACCCTGACGTGCATACATACACACACACACACACACTTTCTTTCACTTTGTCCCTGTCTCTCTGTCTCTCTCACACACACACCCACACACAATTCTGCCAGGGAATGCCACACACATGTGTGTCAGTGTGTGCAGTGTCAGCACTAACACTGACCACTGAAAGTGGAAACATGGGCAGATGACCCCATGGGTTTCCCTCTTTAAACTATCAGACTGCTGCTTCACAAGGGTGTGTGTGTGTAACTTATATGTAACTTATGTTGGTCAATAAAGTAGATGTAAACAAACACTATATAGCCTTAAAACATGGTTAAAACTATATGTTGATATCATGGATAGTCAGTCGTTGCTTCCATAGCTCTGTCCATTAATCTTAGAGTTGTTACATTTCTCCCGCCCCGTCCTTCAGCTTCTAACTGAAACAGAGGCGGGGAGGGCTTGGTTTTTGTTATTGTTTCAACTGCTGATTGACGCTTTAAAGCTGAGGAGTTCAGGAGTTGAGGTGATGTATAGATATGATTATCTGCACAGCACCGAACACATTCTGTCTGTCAGACTCTGTCAAGTACTGAGGCAGCCATTGAGCCCAGTCCTCTCTCCATACAGTGTGTGTGTGTGTGTGCCGGTCTATTTCTGTCTAGTGGAGTGTCTCACTGTGTAATTACACTATTAGCCTGCTGCTACTGGTCTTGACATAGTTATGTGGTTCCTCTGCTGCCCCTAAACAGAGAACAACCTCCCTCCCAGCAGGGAATCTCGCTGGGAATATGTCCTTCTCCACAACCACAGTTAAAACACATAGTGACTATCAAACGACTATGTTGACTGACCTACACATACAACACCAGTCTCATTGTGGTGAAGAGTGTGTGTGACGAGTTAGTCTTACCGCGTAGAGCTCGTTCAGAACCTTCATCAGATCCTCCTGAAGCTGGACACCAACCTCCTTACTCTGCAGAGACACAGAGACACAGAAAAGACGTCTATCCTCTGTAATGATAGACATATCCTCATCATTAACAAGATAAATCCATCTAAACTCCAACCAGCCCCTCACTGTCATCCATCTTTCAATCCATCCATCCATCAAATCAAATTGTATTTGTCACATGCGCCAAATACAACAGCTATAGACCTTACTGTAAAATTCTTACAAACAAGCCCTTAACCAACAACGCAGTTCAAGAAATAGAGTTAAGAAAATATGTACTAAATAAACTAAAGTCAAAAATAAAATAAAATAGAAAGTAACAATAAAATAACAATAACGAGGCTATATACAGGGGGTACCTAGTCAGTGTGCTCGGCTACAGGTTAGGTTCATTTGTACATGTACAGTCGTGGCCAAAAGTTTTGAGAATGGAAATTAATATTTGTGTCACAAAGTTTGCTGCTTCAGTGTCTTTAGATATTTTTATCAGATGTTACTATGGAATACTGAAGTATAATTACAAGTATTTCATAAGTGTCAAAGGATTTTATTGACAATTCTATGAAGTTGATGCAAAGGGTCAATATTTGCAGTGTTGACCCTCTTTTTCAAGACCTCAGCAATCCGCCCTGGCATGCTGTCAATTAACTTCTGGGCCACATCCTGACTGATGTCAGAATTTGTGGGTTTTTGTTTGTCCACCCGCCTCTTGAGGATTGACCACAAGTTCTCAATGGGATTAAGCTAACCTGTTTGGGCTAGGGGGCAGTATTTTGAAGTTCGGATGAAAAACGTGCCCAAAGTAAACTGCCTGTTACTCAGGCCCAGAAGCTAGGATATGCATATAATTAGTAGCTTTGGATAGGAAACACTCAGTTTCTAAAATTGTTAAAATAATGTCTGTGAGTATAACAGAACTGATATGGCAAGCGAAAACCCGAGCAAAATCCATCCAGGATGTCTGAATCAGTCATGTCACACTGTTTTCAACTGGCCAGCTATTCAAAGCCTCATAGTTTAACCCCCAGATTAGAGTTCCTATGGCTTCCACTAGATGTCACCAGTCTTTAGAAAAAGGTTTGAAGCTTTTACCATGAAAAAACAGGGAGAAAGACAACTTCTTCCTGAGTTCACGTCAAGTGTACTATTATGGATATTGCGCGTAACAGGGAGTGCACGCTTAGTTCTTTTTCTCTTCTATTCAGCAGGTTATATTCTGTCTGAAATATTATAGTTTATATTCATTTTAGGGTATCTGAGTAATGATTACAAACGCTGTTTGACTTTTTTTGACGAACTTTACCGGTACTTTTGGGATATCGTTTGTCTGCATGGATGAACGCCTTTGGGCATGTGGATTACTGAACAAAACGCGCCAACCAAACTGAGCTTTATAGATATAAAGAGGGACTTTATTGAACAAAAGGACATTTTATTGTGTAACCTGGACGCTTGAGTATGCCATCATATGAAGCTCTTCAAAGGTAAGCGATTTATTTTATGCTGTTTTTGAGTTTTGTGACACCTCTGCTGGTTATGTTACTATGCTAATTGAATATGTGTGGTGGGGCGCTGTCCTCAGACAATCAAATGTTCAGCTTTAGCCGTAAAGCCTTTTTGAAATCTGACAACGCTGTTAGATTAACAATAGGGGGCATGGTGCTATTTGGGACAGAACTCGCTATCTCTCTTACAGAAGAAAGCTTTTGAATGCTCCATCATGCTGGAAAAAGCATTGTTCGTCACCAAACTGTTCCTGGATGGTTGGGAGAAGTTGCTCTCAGAGGATGTGTTGGTATCATTCTTTATTCGTGGCTGTGTTCTTAAGGAAAATTGTGAATGAGCCCACTCCCTTGGCTGAGAAGCAACCCCACACATAAATGGTCTCAGGATGCTTTACTGTTGGCATGACACAGGACTGATGGTAGCGCTCACCTTGTCTTCTCCGGACAAGCTTTTTTCCGGATGCCCCAAACAATCGGAAAGGGGATTCATCAGAGAAAATGACTTTACCCCAGTCCTCAGCAGTCCAATCCCTGTACCTTTTGCAGAATGCCAGTCTGTCCCTGATGTTTTTCCTGGAGAGAAGTGGCTTCTTTGCTGCCCTTCTTGACACCAGGCCATCCTCCAAAAGTCTTCCCCTCACTGTGCGTGCAGATGCACTCACACCTGCCTGCTGCCATTCCTGAGCAAGTTGTGTACTGGTGGTGCCCCGATCTCGCAGCTGAATCAACTTTAGGTGACGGTCCTGGCGCTTGCTGGACTTTCTTGGGCGCCCTGAAGCCTTCTTCACAACAATTGAACCGCTCTCCTTGAAGTTCTTGATGATCCGATAAATGGTTGATTTAGGTGCAATCTTACTGGCAGCAATATCCTTGCCTGTGAAGTCCTTTTTGTGCAAAGCATTGATGACGGCACGTGTTTCTTTGCAGGTAACTATTATTGACAGAGGAAGAACATTGATTCCAAGCACCACCCTCTTTTTGACGCTTCCAGTCTGTTATTCGAACTCAATCAGCATGACAGAGTGATCTCCAGCTTTGTCCTCGTCAACACTCACACCTGTGTTAACGAGAGATTCACTGACATGATGCCAGCTGGTTCTTTTGTGGCAGGGATGAAATGCAGTGGAAATGTTTTTTTGGGGGATTCAGTTCATTTGCATGGCAAAGAGGGACTTTGCAATTAATTGCAATTCATCTGATCACTCTTCATGACATTCTGGAGTATATGCAAATTGCCATCATACAAACTGAGGCAGCAGACTTTGTGAAAATTAATATTTGAGTCATTCTCAAAACTTTTGGCCACGACTGTAGGTGTAACGTCTGCTTCCAACTCACACTCTCAAACACGTAGATCCCCTGAACGCAGCTCACTTTCCAGCTCACATTCCAGCCCACTTTACAGCTCACACTCTCAAACACGTAGATCCCCTGAACGCAGCTCACTTTCCAGCTCACATTCCAGCCCACTTTACAGCTCACACTCTCAAACACGTAGATCCCCTGAACGCAGCTCACTTTACAGCCCACTTTCCAGCTCACACTCTCAAACACATAGATCCCCTGAACGCAGCTCACTTTCCAGTCCATTGTGTCATGACGTGGCCCTTAATCGTTGTAGATCGTGGCTTTCCACTCTCTCACGCTCTCCTACACCCAGGTTCTGTTATCTCAGGTCGTAAATTCCTGGCGGAGACTCTCTTCCCCTTTTCATGCAGAGAGAGAGACCACGGAGTGAACAAAGGATTTCACGTGGCCAAACTCCTAAATCCCCAAAATGGGAAAATGAAACTATATGTCCACTTGTGAGAATGTGGGAAGGGTCCGTGGAAACTTAAGGGACTGTTATCTTGAGTGTGTTTCATTTGGTGACCTCAGAGAGGACAGAAAACACACATAACTATATATCTGAATGTGTTCATTTCTCAATTATGGGGTTTGCATCGATTTATTGTATAAAATAAATGAGTAGAGATGAAACTATTTGTGAAGTGATGTAATGTGATGTTAAACCTTTGAAATGTGAAAGAATTGCATTCCCTTTAAAGTTTAACTAAGTCATTGGCCGGCCCCCGTGAGCACAGACATGATCTGGTGTCATGGAACTGCCTTTTCTACTCTTTTGAATAAAACCCCCTCCTGAGGAAATCCTCTTCAGACTAAGCAAACCCACAGCGTGAGCTGTGATTGCAAATAGTTATTGAATTCCTAACCATACCACGTGGATCATTGGCTACATGGCTGGAAATGGTTAAACTCTGAGACTATCGATCCCTACAGAATAAGAGCAAATCTTAGATACTAATCACTAGTCTGCAGCTAGAAATTATGTAAACCTGGGATGCGAATACCGACAACCGTCGAAAAATCTATCCTATGAGAACATTTCTGAATGGTACTCTGAAGTATCCATTCTAACCACGAAAGACTGATCTTCAGGGAAACAGAAAGAGAGAGAGAGACTCGGATGAACTCTCCAGCAGACGGACCGGATTCCAACAGAGAAGACAACAATGACATACACCGTAAATATGTACTTGTAATTATTCTTGAATGAGTGGCCGTTCATTAGCATTTCAATGTATATGATTATAGACTGTGTAATGAATCCATTTTGTCTTTCTCGCTCTCTCTCAGTCCACACCCCCTTCACTTTGTCCACCAAGCCCGTCATATCGGTTTAGCCCACTATGGAATCTTCCCTATCATTGTTAGTAAATAATAGCTACTGTTTGTTTGTTTATGCATTTCTATGATTATTTAGTTAGTTAGTAAATAAATGATTCAGCCAATTGGTATATGGATGATTTATAGTAAAGGCTGGGTTCGAGCAGATAACCAACAATTTACGACGTTCTCAACGTTGACAATGTCAATAGTCCAGGTGGCAATTTGATTAATTGTTCAACAGTCTTATGGCTTGGGGGTAGAAGCTGTTAAGAATACTTTTTTGTCCTGGACTTGGCGCTCCGGTACCGCTTGCCAAGAAGAACAGTCTATGACTAGGGTGGCTGGAGTCTTTGACAATTTTTTGGGCCTTCCTCTGACATTGCCTAGTATATAGGTCCTGGATGGCAGGAAGATTGGCCCCAGTGATGTACTGGGCCGTATGCACTACCCTCTGTCACGTCTTGCGGTTGGATGCGAAGCAGTTGCCATACCAGGCGGTGATGCAACCGGTCAGGATGCTCTCGATGGTGCAGTTGTATAACTTTTTGAGGATCTGGGTACCCATGCCAAATATTTTCAGTCTCCTGAGGAGGCGTCATGCCCTCTTCACGACTGTCTTGGTGTGTTTGGACCATGATAGTTTGTTGGTGATGTGGACACCAAGGAACTTGAAAGTCTCGACCCGCTCCACTTCAGCCCCGTCAATGTTAATGGGGGTCTGTTCGGCCCTCCTTTTCCGATAGTCCAAAATCAGCTCCTTTGCTCACATTGAGGGAGAGGTTGTTATCCTGGCACCACACTGCCAGGTCTCTGACCTCCTCCCTATAGGCTGTCTCATCGTTGTTGGTGATCAGGCCTACCACTGTTGTGTCGTCAGCAAATTATTTAATATTAAGACTTATTTAATATAAAACATAATGCACAAGCTGTTATTGACAAATAGACACACACCCCGCCCCTCATCTTACCAGAAGTTGCTGCTCTGTCCTGCCGATGCACGGAAAACCCAGCCAGCTATATATTATCTATGTTGTCGTTCAGCCACGTCTCGGTGAAACATAACATATTACAGTTTTTAATGTCCCGTTGGTAGGATAGTCTTAATCATAGATCATCCAGTTTGTTTTCCAATGATTGCACGTTGGCCAATAGTACTGATGTTGGTGGTGGTTTACACACTCACAGACAAGAGGTGAGGTGGGGGGTTGAAGGGCATCTCAGAACACACAACTTGCCGATCCTTGTCATGGATGGGCTATCGCAGCAGACGACCACACCAGGTTCCACTCCTATCACCTATCACCTATCGTGACATACAACCAAACAATAGTCAATCAAAAAGAACATTCCCCCTCATTAATGCACTAAATATTCTCTTTCTGTTTCTTTCTCTCCCTCTCTCTGTTTTCTCTCTCTCTCCCCCTCTCTCTCCCTCACTCTCTGTTTCGCTCTCTCTCCCTCTGTCTCTCTCTGTTTCGCTCTCTCTGTCTCTCTTTGTCTCTCTCTCTGTTTTCTCTCTCCCTCTGTCTCGCTCTCTCTCTGTTTTCTCTATATATATCTGTCTCCCTCTCTCTCTGTCTCTGCCTCTCTCCCTCCCTCTCTCTGTTTTCTATCTCCCTCTCTCTCTCTCACTCACTCTCTGTCTCGCTCTCTCTCTCCCTCTGTTTTCTCTCTCTCTCTCTGTCTCGCTCTCTCTCTCTCTTTTTTTTCTCTATCTGTCTCTCTATCTATCTCCCTCTCTCTTTGTCTCACTCTTTCTCTCTCTCTCTCTTGCTCTGTCTCTCTTTCTCTCTGAATGGAACACATATGAGCAGCCTCCTCGGACAACATCACACACACTTCCCACTGAGCAGCACATCACATCATTCTGCACTACTTACCGCAGCCCCACTGTGTGTGTGCACGTGACTGTGTGTGTGTGTGCGTGCTCGTGTGTGTGTAAGTATGAGTGTGTGTATGAGACTTGTAGCTCATGCCACTGACTGTAAATGTTTCAATTTAACAAATTATCTAGTTAATTAGCCATTGTAGTTTTGCTGATAAACACACCATCCTGTGTGTGTGTGGAGTTCAAACCGAAGCTATCATCAGATTGATAATCAGTGTTTTGTCGAGACACTCCAGATTGACACACTCCTGTCCTCTCAGTCAGACCCAGAGATGCTGAACCGACACCCCTGACTATGACAAGAGATGCTGAACCGACACCCCTGACCATGACAGAGATGCTGAACCGTCACCCCTGACTATGACAGAGATGCTGAACCGACACCCCTGACCATGACAGAGATGCTGAACCGACACCCCTGACCATGACAGAGATGCTGAACCGACACCCCTGACCATGACAGAGATGCTGAACCGACACCCCTGACTATGACAGAGATGCTGAACCGACACCCCTGACCATGACAGAGATCATACAACCATCGACAGAGATCATACAACCATCGAGAACAGTTACAATTAACAGTAGAGCGTCAGAATAAACTGGAATCTCTTGAGTTAGGTTGCAAAATTCTGGTATCTTTCCCAAATGACCAAGATTTTCCAGAGAACCTGGTTGGAAGATCCCTGGAATCAGCAGGGGAATAAGCAGAACATCTGGAATCCTCCAGCCAGGATTTCTGGAAAACATGGGAATTTTGGAAAAGTTACTGAAATATTGAAACCCTACTTGAGTCATCTCTTTCTCTCGGGAGTTTCCTAGCTCTCTACTGCCGTGTTCCAAATGGCACCCTATTCCCTATGTAGTGTGCTACTTTTGATAGCCCCTGGTCTGTAGTGCACTACATAGGGGGCATGGTGCTATTTGGGACAGAACTCACTATCTCTCTTACAGAAGAAAGGTTGGAGATGAGTAATCCCATAGGTTTATCTGTACACACACCGGCGGAGAGGTGAAAGGTGGGAAGAGTTTGGAAGGATGTTTGGATAAGAGTGGCCTTGAGACCTCAACTGTCATAGCAACATCCCAAATACAGGGATAATGGGGAGGGGGAGGCAGGGATGCAGGGAGAGATTCTCATTTGGGAAAAATACTGTCCTCTCCTAGACTCCTCTGTCCTTTCTCTTCTGTGATCCGGAAGTCGATAAGTGATGGAGTGGTTGAGGAGAGTGTAAATCGTTAGCAGGAGAACGGAAGAGTGTTTTTCCCTCCACCTTAGTATCCTGAGTCCTTCATGGAAGACCTTTAACATCTGCCACAGCCCTCTTTGAATCAGCTGTTGTTTTGTCGGAGAAGAAAATCATTCACACGTTTAAAACGTTATGCTACATATCATTTTATCTAAATGTGTGCCACAACAAGCAAAATACATATTTACCAATTTAAACATATATTTAGGGATTTGTCATATGCCTGGAGAGTCTCATTTCATACAAGCGCATTTGTTTCCACATTTCCTCTCCTCGATTACCTTTGACATTTTTCAAAATAATAATAATAATTTGGTGGGTGCTTATATTTGTCCTACTTCACAAATGTCCAAGTGTGTATTAAGACGTACTGTAGGTGTGAATTGGAAAGTTTTTTTTTGTATATCCCTACTCCCCCTGAGACACGCTTGGAGAGTGGGGTCACAGCCAGGGTCTGCCATTATCAACAGCGACCCTGGAGCAATTAAGGTTCAGTGCCTTGGTCACGGGCACATTGGCAGAGTTTTCACCTTGCCGGCTCAGGGAATTCAAACTAGCAATTGTTTAGTTACTGGCCCAACGCCCTAATGGCTAAGCTACCTGCCGCCCAAAAGGAGGCGAGGACAGAGGAGTTAGCAAAACCAATTGAGAATCTCCCAGGGAGGGAGATAACGGTGGGGAAATTGGCAGGTGTTTGTTTTTTGGACAGAGAGAGACAGTGGTGAAAGATAGTGTGCTGACATAGCAGTGGGCCGAACCCCTGCGGCAGCGGCCTAGACCTCTAAGCCCCTCTAGACCTCTAAGCCCCTCTAGACCGCTAAGCCCCTCTAGACCGCTAAGTTCCTCTAGACCGCTAAGCCCCTCTAGACCGCTAAGTTCCCCTAGACCGCTAAGTTCCTCTAGACCGCTAAGTTCCTCTAGACTGCTAAGCCCCTCTAGACCGCTAAGTTCCTCTAGACCGCTAAGCCCCTCTAGACCGCTAAGTTCCTCTAGACCGCTAAGTTCCTCTAGACCGCTAAGCCCCTCTAGACCGCTAAGTTCCTCTAGACCGCTAAGCCCCTCTAGACCGCTAAGCCCCTCTAGACCGCTAAGTTCCTCTAGACCGCTAAGTTCCTCTAGACCGCTAAGCCCCTCTAGACCTCTAAGCCCCTCTAGACCGCTAAGCCCCTCTAGACCGCTAAGTTCCTCTAGACCGCTAAGCCCCTCTAGACCTCTAAGCCCCTCTAGACCTCTAAGCCCCTCTAGACCTCTAAGCCCCTCTAGACCGCTAAGCCCCTCTAGACCTCTAAGCCCCTCTAGACCTCTAAGCCCCTCTAGACCTCTAAGCCCCTCTAGACCGCTAAGCCCCTCTAGACCTCTAAGCCCCTCTAGACCGCTAAGCCCCTCTAGACCTCTAAGCCCCTCTAGACCTCTAAGCCCCTCTAGACCTCTAAGCCCCTCTAGACCTCTAAGCCCCTCTAGACCACAGACGTGTTATTTTATGTGTGGCTGTGGTGTGTGTTGTGGTATGCATTTGTGTTTGACGTGCACGTGTGCTCCCATGTGTGTTACCTTTTTGAAGAGTCGTCCGGAGTCCTCGCTGACCTGGGCGAAGCGCGGTATGATGTTGTTGAGGTAGAGGTCAGAGAGGGTAGCGTGGTCTCTGCTCTCCCTCTTCACCTGACTCAACAACAGGTTCCAACAGTTGACTGGAGACAGCACACTCTGCTCCTTCCTACACAGAGAGAGAGAGAGAGACACAGACAGACAGACAGAGAATTTAGTACACCACAAACACTATATTACATCAGTACTCAAGTGTACTCATCTGTTTAGCAGGCCATAATGCATCAAAACTCACTCCTCTCAGCAAAACCACCACAGTTAGAAGTAAGGAACAAACAGTACAATGTTGAAACAAGAGAGAGCGAGAGAGATAAAGAGGGAGAGAGATACACTTTATTGAAATATGACTGACGGCTCGTGACACTAGATAGCGGTAAATACCCGCAGGCCATTTATGCCGCCCAGAGTTACTGGCTTGTGGTCGTGCAGGCAGCATATAGCAACATATAGGAGCACGTTTGATTGTTCGTCAAGAACTCAGCACAGCAAGTTTGTCTGAAGGTCTGGTTATTAAATGGGTAAACAGTGTAATCCATTCTCCATTTCATGAATTTATTCACAAGTAAATAGTAATATGCTCTAAAACGCTCCGTAAATATTTCCTTAACTCTATTTTCTTAAAACTGCATTGTTGGTTAAGGGCTAGTAAGTAAGCATTTCACGGTAAGGTTGTATTCAGCGCATGTGACAAATAACATTTGATTTCAAATCAAATCAAATCAAATTGTATTTGTCACATACACATGGTTAGCAGATGTTAATGCGAGTGTAGCGAAATGCTTGTGTTTCTAGTTCCGACCATGCAGTAGTATCTAACAAGTAATCTAACAAATTCACAACAACTACCTTATACACACAAAAGTAAAGGAATGAATACGAGTATGTACATATAAATATATGGATGAGTGATGGCTGACCGGCATAGGCAAGATGCAGTAGATGGTATGGAGTACAGTATATACACATATATATATATGAGATGAGTAATGTAGGATATGTAAACATTATATAAATGGCATTGTTTAAAGTGGCTAGTGATACATTATTTCATCCAGTTATAATTATTAAAGTGGCTAGAGATTTGGGTCGGTGGCGAACGGCATAGGCAAGATACAGTAGATGGTTTAGAGTACAGTGTATACATTTGATATGAGTATGTCGGATACGTAAACATTATATACAAAATTGTTTAAAGTGGCTAGTGATACATTTGTTACATCCAATTCCTATGTTTAAAGTGGCTAGAGATTTAAGTCAGTATGTTGGCAGCAGCCACTCAATGTTAGTGATGGCTGTTTAACAGTCTGATGGCCTTGAGGTAGAAGCTGTTTTTCAGTCTCTCGGTCCCAGCTTTGATGCACCTGTACTGACCTCGCCTTCTGGATGATAGCGGGGTGAACAGGCAGTGGCTCGGGTGGTTGTTGTCCTTGATGATCTTTTTGGCCTTCCTGTGACATCGGGTGGTGTAGGTGTCCTGGAGGGCAGGTAGGTTTCCCCCGGTGATGCGCTGTGCAGTCCTCACTACCCTCTGGAGAGCCTTATGGTTGTGGGCGGAGCAGTTGCCGTACCAGGCGGTGATACAGCCCGACAGGATGCTCTCGATAGTGCATCTGTAAAAGTTTGTGAGTGATTTTGGTGACAAGCCGAATTTCTTCAGCCTCCTGAGGTTGAAGAGGCGCTGTTGCGCCTTCTTCACCACGCTGTCTGTGTGGGTGGACCAATTCAGTTTGTCCATGATGTGTACACCGAGGAACTTAAAACTTTCCACCCTCTCCACTACTGTCCCCTCGATGTGGATAGGGGGGTGCTCCCTCTCCTGTTTCCTGAAGTCCACGATCATCTCCTTTGTTTTGCTGACATTGAGTGAGAGGTTATTTTCCTGACACCACACTCCGAGGGCCCTCACCTCCTCTCTGTAGGCCGTCTCGTCGTTGTTGGTAATCAAGCCTACCACTGTAGTGTCGTCAGCAAACTTGATGATTGAGTTGGATGCGTGCTTGGCCACGCAGTCATGGGTAAACAGGGAGTACAGGAGAGGGCTGAGAACGCACCCTTGTGGGGCCCCAGTGTTGAGGATCAGCGGAGTGGAGATGTTGTTTCCTACCCTCACCACCTGGGACCGGCCCGTCAGGAAGTCCAGGACCCAGTTGCACAGGGCTGGGTCGAGACTCAGGGTCTCGAGCTTAATGACGAGCTTGGAGGGAACTATGGTGTTAAATGCTGAGCTGTAGTCGATGAACAGCATTCTTACATAAGTATTCCTCTTGTCCAGATGGGTTAGGGCAGTATGCAGTGTGATTGCGATTGCGTCGTCTGTGGACCTATTGGGACGGTAAGCAAATTGGAGTGGGTCCAGGGTGTCTGGCAGGATGGAGGTGATATGATCCTTGACTAATCTCTCAAAGCACTTCATGATGACAGAAGTGAGTGCTATGGGGCGATAGTCATTTAGCTCAGTCACCTTAGCTTTCTTGGGAACAGGAACAATGGTGGCCCTCTTGAAACATGTGGGAACAGCAGACTGGGATAGAGACTGATTGAATATGTCCGTGAACACACCAGCCAGCTGGTCTGCGCATGCTATGAGGACACGGCCAGGGATGCCATCTGGGCCGGCAGCCTTGCGAGGGTTAACACATTTAAATGTTTTTCTCACATTGGCTGCGGTGAAGGTGAGCCCGCAGGTTTTGGTAGCGGGCCGTGTCGGTGGCACTGCATTGTCCTCAAAGCGAGCAAAGAAGTTGTTTAGTTGGTCTGGGAGCAGGACATCATGGTCCGCGACGGGGCTGGTTTTCTTTTTGTAGTCCGTGATTGACTGTAGACCCTGCCACATTCCTCTTGTGTCTGAGCCGTTGAATTGTGACTCTACTTTGTCTCTATATTGACGCTTAGCTTGTTTGATTGCCTTGCGGAGGGAATAGCTGCACTGTTTGTATTCAGTCATGTTTCCGGTAGCCTTACCCTGGTTAAAAGCAGTGGTTCGCGCTTTCAGTTTCTTGCGAATGCTGCCATCAATCCACGGTTTCTGGTTGGGGAAGGTTTTAATATTTGCTATGGGTACAACATCACCAATGCACTTGCTAATAAACTCGCTCACCGAATCAGCGTATA
This sequence comes from Brachymystax lenok tsinlingensis, assembly GCA_030435695.1. Lineage (NCBI taxonomy): Eukaryota > Metazoa > Chordata > Actinopteri > Salmoniformes > Salmonidae > Brachymystax > Brachymystax lenok. Next base: position 16,446,540 of record CM059797.1, on the reverse strand, counting down.
CATCAATGTTGTTGTCAGATGCTATTCGGAACATATCCCAGTCCACGTGCTCAAGCAATCTTGCAGCATGGAATCAGATTGGTCGGACCAGCGTTGAACAGACCTGAGAACGGGCGTTTCCTGTTTTAGTTTCTGTTTGTAGGCTGGGAGCAACAAAATGGAGTCATGGTCAGACTTGCCGAAAGGAGGCGGAGAATAGCCTTGTATGCATCACGGAAGTTGGAATAACAGTGGTCCAGGATTTTACCAGCCGGGTGGCACATTCGATATGCTGGTAAAATTTCGGGAGCCTTGTTCTTAAATTAGCCTTATTAAAATCCCCAGCCACAATAAATGCAGCCTCAGGATATGTGGTTTCCAGTTTACATAGAGTCCGATGAATTTCTTTCAGTGCCGTCGATGTATCAGCTTGAGGGGGATGTACACGGCTGTGATTATAATCGAGGAGAATTCTCTTGGTAGATAATGCGGTCTGCATTTGATTGTAATGAATTCTATGTCAGGTGAACAAAAGGACTTGAGTTCCTGTATGTTGTTATGATCACACCACGTCTCGTTAATCATAAGACACACACCCCCACCCTTCTTCTTACCAGATAGAAGTTTGTTTCTGTCGGCGCGATGCGTGGAGAAACCAGGTGGCTGTACCGACTCGATAACGTGTCCTGAGTGAGCCATGTTTCCGTGAAGCAAAGAACGTTGCAGTCTCGGATGTCTCTCTGAAAGGCAACCCTCGATCGGATTTCGTCTACTTTGTTGTCAAGAGACTGTACATTGGCGATTAAAATACTCGGGAGAGGTGCACGATGCGCCGTCCGACGAAGCTTGACCAAAAGACCGGCGCGTTTCCCTCTTCTCGGCGCCGCCGTTGCTTTGAGTAGCCGGGTGCTATACAGTCTATTGTTGTGTTTGGGTTAGCAAACCGAGAATCCTCTTTGGGAAAGTCGTATTCCTGGTCGTAATGTTGGTCGTATTCCTGGTCGTAATGTTGGTGATTTGACTGGAGGCTGTGGGGGAGTCACTGTGCCTGGAGGGGAGTCACTGTGCCTGGAGGGGGAGTCACTGTGTCTGGAGGCTGTGGGGAGTCACTGTGCCTGGAGGCTGTGGGGAGTCACTGTGCCTGGAGGCTGTGGGGAGTCACTGTGCCTGGAGGCTGTGGGGGAGTCACTGTGCCTGGAGGGGGGAGTCACTGTGCCTGGAGGCTGTCGGGGAGTCACTGTGCCTGGAGACTGTGGGGGAGTCACTGTGCCTGGAGGGGGAGTCACTGTGCCTGGAGGCTGTGGGGGAGTCACTGTGCCTGGAGGCTGTGGGGGAGTCACTGTGCCTGGAGGCTGTGGGGGAGTCATAGTTTAGGTGGTGGTTAGCTGTGAAATGGAGAGAGTGAATGCACTCCTTAAACCAGAAATGAACATATCCAGAACTCAAAACATGACTTGGACAATCACTGGGTTTGTATCTGCCTCTGTCTCTCTGCCTGCCAGCCTGTCTGTCTTCTGTCTGTGTGTCTGTCCGTCTGTCATCCCACCTGGTTACACAACCTTGTGTGTTTCCTCTATTGATGTACCACGTGACATCCCTCACCCTCTACCCTGACGGAAGCATCATCACCTCTGACCCTAACAGATCACATGTTCACCCACACACACCCATGTGTTGTGCTTGGCTGGACTGCCTGGATGTTTCCTCTAGTTAAAGTCTTCCTCCAGTGGTTCACACATTCCTGCAGCATTAGAGACATGGAGGGGGCAGGAGAGAAGAGGACAGAAGCAAGCTGGGGTCCAGTTCTCCTCCACATTCAACTCCTTTAGTGTTGTTGCCTCTGTGCCACAGAAACACACAGGGCAGCAGTCTCCACGGAATCACCACACACAAACAACACACACAAACACATGCACACACACACAAAAACGAAAAATATGTGAGATTCCAGCGTGGCACCAGAGCTGAGCTGCAGCAGATGCAGTGGACCCAGATGTTAGAGAGAGAGGGGAAGGGGGGTGAAAGAGCGAGAGGTGGGGGGAGAGAGAGCGAGTGAGAGAGAGAGAAATAGATGTTTTATGTTTATTTATTTTCCCTTTTGTACTTTAACTATTTGCACATCGTTACAACACTGTATATAGGAGCTGCTTGTGGACTACAGGAAAAGGCAGTCCGAACACGCCCCCATTAACATCGACGGGGCTGTAGTGGAGCGGGTCGAGAGTTTCAAGTTTCTTGGTGTCCACCTCACCAACAAACTATCATGGTCCAAACACACCAAGACAGTCGTGAAGAGGGCACGACAAAACCTTTTCCCCCTCAGGAGACTGAAAAGATTTGGCATGGGTACCCAGATCCTCAAAAAGTTCTACAACTGCACCATCGAGAGCATCCTGACTGGTTATATCTGACCGTAAGGCACTACAGAGGGTGGTGCGTATGGCCCAGTACATGCTTAGTGTTATTGCTTAATGTACAGTGAGGGAAAAAGTATTTGATCCCCTGCTGATTTTGTACGTTTGCCCACTGACAAAGAAATGATCAGTCTATCATTTTAATGGTAGGTTTATTTGAACAGTGAGAGACAGAATTACAACAAGAAAATCCAGGAAACCGCATGTGAAAAATGTTATAAATTGATTTGCATTTTAAGGCTGACGTTTGGCAACTCAATCCTTCAGCTCCCTCCACAGATTTTCTATGGGGTTAAGGTCTGGAGACTGGCTAGGCCACTCCAGGACCTTAATGTGCTTCTTCTTCAGCCACTCCTTTGTTGCCTTGGCTGTGTGTTTTATACAGTGGGGGAAAAAAGTATTTAGTCAGCCACCAATTGTGCAAGTTCTCTCACTTAAAAAGATGAGAGAGGCCTGTAATTTCACATTGTAGGATTTTTTATGAATTTATTTGCAAATTATGGTGGAAAATAAGTATTTGGTCACATACAAACAAGCAAGATTTCTGGCTCTCACAGACCTGTAACTTCTTCTTTAAGAGGCTCCTCTGTCCTCCACTCATTACCTGTATTAATGGCACCAGTTTGAACTTGTTATCAGTATAAAAGACACCTGTCCACAACCTCAAACAGTCACACTCCAAACTCCACTATGGCCAAGACCAAAGAGCTGTCAAAGGACACCAGAAACAAAATTGTAGACCTGCACCAGGTTGGGAAGACTGAATCTGCAATAGGTAGGCAGCTTGGTTTGAAGAAATCAACTGTGGGAGCAATTATTAGGAAATGGAAGACATACAAGACCACTGATAATCTTCCCCGATCTGGGGCTCCACGCAAGATCTCACCCTGTGGGGTCAAAATGATCACAAGAACGGTGAGCAAAAATCCCAGAACCACACGGGGACCTAGTGAATGACCTGCAGAGAGCTGGGACCAAAGTAACAAAGCCTACCATCAGTAACACACTACGCCGCCAGGGACTCAAATCCTGCAGTGCCAGACGTGTCCCCTGCTTAAGCCAGTACATGTTCAGGCCGTCTAAAGTTTGCTAGAGAGCATTTGGATGATCCAGATGAGGATTGGGAGAATGTCAGATGAAACCAAAATATAACTTTTTGGTAAAAACTCAACTCGTCAAGTTTGGAGGACAAAGAATGCTGAGTTGCATCCAAATAACACCATACCTACTGTGAAGCATGGGGGTGGAAACATCATGCTTTGGGGCTGTTTTTCTGCAAAGGGACCAGGACGACTGATCCGTGTAAAGGAAAGAATGAATGGGGCCATGTATCGTGAGATTTTGAGTGAAAACCTCCTTCCATCAGCAAGGGCATTGAAGATGAAACGTGGCTGGGTCTTTCAGCATGACAATGATCCCAAACACACCGCCTGGGCAAGCGAAGGAGTGGCTTCGTAAGAAGCATTTCAAGGTCCTGGAGTGGCCTAGCCAGTCTCCAGATCTCAACCCCATAGAAAATCTTTGGAGGGAGTTGAAAGTCCGTGTTGCCCAGCGACAGCCCCAAAACATCACTGCTCTAGAGGAGATCTGCATGGAGGAATGGGCCAAAATACCAGCAACAGTGTGTGAAAACCTTGTGAAGACTTACAGAAAACATTTGACCTCTGTCATTGCCAACAAAGGGTATATAACAAAGTATTGAGATAGACTTTTGTTATTGACCAAATACTTATTTTCCACCATAATTTGCAAATAAATTCATAAAAATTCCTACAATGTGATTTTCTGGATTTATTTTCCTCATTCTGTCTGTCATAGTTGAATTGTACCTATGATGAAAATTACAGGCCTCTCTCATCTTTTTAAGTGAGAGAACTTGCACAATTGGTGGCTGACTAAATACTTTTTTTCCCCACTGTACTTTTTTCCCTCACTGTATGGTTGTTTTGACCCTTGGTTATTGTTGTTACTGTTGTCCCGTTGACAATTTGGATTCTTGTTATTTTCACATTGTAAATATCAAAAGTAAGCTTTGGCAATATTGTACATTGTTACGTCATGCCAATAAAGCAAATTGAATTGAATTGAAATTGAGAGGGAGAGAGAGAGACAGAGAGAGAGAGACAGAGAGAGAGAGGGGTAGAGAGAGAGAGAGACAGACAGACAGAGGGGTAGAGAGAGATGAAAAGGGAAGGACAGAGAGGTTAGTAAGGTGGTACAGTATGCAATGCTGAAGAAACAATAGTATTCTCTTCTCTCCTCCCCTCCACCTCATCCACCCTCCCCTCCACCTACCTCCTCCACCCTCCCCTCCACCTACCTCCTCCACCCTCCCATCCACCTTCCCCTCCACCTACCTCCTCCACCCACCTCCTCCACCTCCTTCTACATTCTACAATGTAGAATAATAGTCAAAATAAAGAAAAACCTTTGAATGAGTAGGTGTGTCCAAATGTTTGACTGGTTCTGTATTCAGACCATTTACTCAGTTCTATGTTAAAGCATCTTTGGCAGCAATTACAGCCTTCAGTCTTCTTGTGTATGATGCTACAAGCTTGGCAAACTTGAGAAAGTTTGAATCTGTGTACGTGTGTGTACCTGTCATACCAGACTTGCAAGCATTACTCATAGTACTGTTACTGCTAGTATTACTCTTGGTACTGCTCCTGCTAGTATTACTCCTGGTACTGCTACTACTAGTATTACTCTTGGTACTGCTACTACTAGTATTACCCCCGGTACTGTTACTGCTAGTATTACACCTAGTACTGTTACTGCTAGTATTACACCTAGTACTGTTACTGCTAGTATTACACCTAGTACTGTTACTGCTAGTATTACTCCAGGTACTGTTTTGCTAGTATTACTCCAGGTACTGTTATTGCTAGTATTACTCCTGGTGCTTTTACTGCTAGTATTACTCCTGGTACTGCTACTACTAGTATTACTCCTGGTACTGCTACTACTAGTATTACCCCCGGTACTGTTACTGCTAGTATTACACCTAGTACTGTTACTGCTAGTATTACATCTAGTACTGTTACAGCTAGTATTACTCCAGGTACTGTTATTGCTAGTATTACTCCAGGTACTGTTATTGCTAGTATTACTCCAGGTACTGTTATTGCTAGTATTACTCCTGGTGCTTTTACTGCTAGTAGTACTCCCGATACTGTTACAACTAGTATTACCGCTAGTACTGTTACTGCTAGCATTACCCCTGGTACTGTTACTGCCAGTATTACTCCTGGTACAATTACTGCTAGTATAACTCCCGATACTGTTACTAATAGTATTACTCCTGGTACTGTTACAGCTAGTATTACTCATTACTCATCCCCTGGTACTGTTACTGCCAGTATTACTCCTGGTACAATTACTGCTAGTATAACTCCCGATACTGTTACTACTAGTATTACTCATAGTACTGTTACTGATAGTACTGCTGCTAGTACTGTTACTGCTAGTATTACGCGTAGTACTGTTACTGCAAGTATTGCTGTTTGTACTGTTACTACTAGTATCACTCGTAGCACTGTTGCTGCCTGTAATACTGATAGTAATGTTACTGCTAGTATTACTCAAAGCTCTGGTACTGCCAGTATTACTCCTAGTACTGTTACTGCTAGTATTACACCTAGTACTGTTAATGCTAGTATTACTCCTGGTACTGTTACTGCTAGTATTACTGATAGTAATGTTACTGATAGTATTACTGATAGTAATATGACTGATAGTATTACTCCTAGTACTGGTACTGATAGTATTACTCATTGTAATGTTACTGCTAGTATTATTGCAAGCACTTTTACTGCTAGTATTACTAGTAGTACTGTTACTGCTAGCATTACTGTTAGTAATGTCACTGCTGGTATTATCCATAGTACTGTTACTGCAAGTATTACTGATAGTACTGTTACTGATAGTATTATACGTAATACTGTTACTGATAGTATTACTGATAGTACTGTTACTACTAGTATTACTCCTGGTACTGTTACTGCTGGTATTACAGAGAGTACTGTTACTGATAGTATTACTGATAGCAATGTTACTGATAGTATTACTCCTGGTAATGTTACTGCTGGTATTACAGATAGTACTGTTACTGATAGTATTACTGACACTAATGTTACTGATAGTATTACTCATAGCACTGTTACTGCTAATATTACTGCTAGTACTGTTACTGGTAGTATTGCTCATAGTACTGTTACTGCTAGTATTACTGTTAGTAATGATACTGCCAGTATTACTCATAGTACTGTTACTGCTAGTATTGCCGCTAGTACTGTTACTGCTAGTATTACCCATGGTACTGTTAAAGCTATTATTACTCCTGGTACTGTTCCTGACAATATTAGTCCTGGTACTGTTACTGCTAGTATTACTCCCAGTACTGTTATTGCTAGTATTACTCATGGTGCTTTTACTGCTAGTAGTACTCCCGATACTGTTACTACAAGTATTACTGATAGTACTGTTACTGCTAGTATTATTCCTAGTACTGTTAATGCTAGTACTTGTCCTGGTACTGTTACTGCTAGTATTATTCCTGGTACTGTCACAGCTTGTATTACTCATAGAACTGTTACTACTAGAATTACTCCTGGTACTGTTACTGCTAGTATTACTCATAGTACTGTTACTGATAGTGTTTCTGCTAGTACTGTTACTGCTAGTATTACTCGTAGTACTGTTACTGCTAGTATTGCTATTAGTACTGTTACTGCTAGTAATACTGCTAATAATGTTACTGCTGGTATTACTCGTAGCACTGTGACTGACAGTATTACTCCTAGTACTGTTACTGCTAGTATTACTCCTGGTACTGTTTCTGCTAGTATTACTGACGGTACTGTTACTGCTAGTATTACTCCTGGTACTGTTACTGCTAATATTGCTGCTAGAACTGTTACTGATAGTATTACTAGTAGTACTGTTACTGCTAGAAATGCTGCTAGTACTGTTACTGCTAGTATTACTTGTAGTACTGTTACTGCTATTAGTGCTGTTAGTGCTATTAGTGCTGTTGCTGCTAGTTGCTGCTAGTTGCTGCTAGTTGCTGCTAGTATCACTCGTAGTACTGTTACTGCTAGTATTACTGATAGTAATGTCACTGCTAGTATTACTCATAGCACTGTTACTGCCAGTATTACTCCTAGTACTGTCACTGCTAGTATTACTCCTAGTACGGTTTATGCTAGTATTACTGATGGTACTGTTAGTGCTAGTATTACTCCTGGTACTGTTTCTGCTAGTATTAATCCTAGTACTGTTTCTCTTAGTATAACTGATGGTACTGTTAGCGCTAGTATTACTCCAAGTACTGTTACTGATATTATTACTCCTAGTACTGTTTCAATTAGTATTACTGATGGTACTGTTAGCGCTAGAATTACTCCAAGTACTGTTACTGATATTATTACTCCTAGTACTGTTTCAATTAGTATTACTAATTATAATGTCGCTGCTAGTATTACTCATAGTACTGTTACTGCTAATATTACTTCTAGTACTGTTACTGCTCGTATTAATCCTAGTACTGTTTCTGCTAGTATTACTGATGGTACTGTTACTGCGAGTATTACGCCTAGTGGTGTTACTGGTGTTAATGGTGTAAAAACTATATAAAATATATTATTTAAAAGAAAAATACATTGTAGAAACTAGATATAGGAATCGTTACAAAAACTATTTTTTAAATTTAAGTGAACAAATGTCGGCCTTTAACCATATAAACGAATGTATATACAAATATAGGCTACAATATTCTGCCCATATGAACAAATGTATTATAGACCATAACTGAACCAATTTCTGTAGGTTATATATACAATATACCACCAGCCAGCCGTCGTTCCCCAGCCAATCGCACACACACTGGCGCAGACTAAAGGAGTATGCTTCTGCTGAAGCCTTCGCTGTAAAATATAACGTGTTGCGGTCGTGCTTTTGCACGCCACACATTACAGCAGGGGATTATGGGTTAAGACAGGAAGAGGATCTGACAGAGGCCAGATGCTTTGGTGACGGACGGCACGAGACACGCACACACACACACACACAGCGTTGACAGCGAGCCTCAATCTTCCTTCTAACCATTGATTGTGTCTCTGTTTTATCAGAATGTTCTTCCTGTCATATCAGAGTGTTGATAACTGGTATTATTAAAAGCCCTGCAGGACTATTCCTCTTCTCTACATCCCTCTCCTCTCTCCTCTTTCCTCTCCTCTCCTCTTCTCCCCTCTCCTCTCCACCCCTCTCCTCTCCACCCTTCCCCTCTCCTCTCCTCCTCTCACTCCACAGGAGGAATTACAGAACCAGGTGTAACGCTGGGAGAGATAATCACTCTGCTGTGTGTTTGTGTGTATGTGTGTCCTTGTTTTTGGGCAAGGTTACACACTGCGAGACGCCACAGAGTATTCAGAGCACAAAAACACCACCTGGCACTGTTGGCAACCGAACACACGGACACACACAGAAACATGGACACACACGGACACACAGTATTGGGATTGTACATTCAAGTCAAAGTTGCTCCATGTAAATATTAGTGCCAACGTTAGTGTTGGGAGACAGACGGTCTGCCAGGACACAACACACAGATCTGGGCCATTAAGGGGAAACCATACTCTGTCCAGGGATGACCAGGCTATGATCTCTCTCTCTCTCTCTCTCTCTCTCTCTCTCTCTCTCTCTCTCTCTCTCTCTCTCTCTCTCTCTCTCTCTCTCTCTCTCTCTCTCTCTCTCTCTCTCTCAAACACTCTCCAGATGCTATCAGTTAGCTCATGTCTCCCGAAGCCGCTTATGCAACGTTGGATTTACAGCACAGACAAGAGTGGTAGAGTATGTGTGTGCATGCGTGCGTACATGTGTGTATGATGGATATATTTGTTCATGTGCACGCATGCGTGTATGTCGTTCGTGTGTGTGCCTGTCTTACTTGAGCTGGTGGTCCTTGGTGCTGCGTGTCTTCGTAAGGAACCTCTCAGCCAGTTTCTCCAGGTTACGGCTGTAGTCCATCTCTACCTCCGCCTTCTTCCTGAAGAAGTCCTGCAGGTCCTGCAGCAGCTGCACCCTCAGCTCACACTGCTGGTCCAGACACTTAAACTGCTCCCCCAGCTGGGCACGGATCTCTACAGGAGGAGGGGGGGTTAGACTTTGGCTCATCTTCAGACACACTGGGAGAGGGAGAGTGCAAGTTTGTGGCTATGGGTGCTCTGGACATCATCATCATCTACAACGTCATCATAAATAAACACTTCATTAGCCAATCAGTTGGAGTATACCATGTGATTGGCACACAAAAAACTCCTACTTTATATTACCAGCACCCTTACAGTGGGGAAAAAAAGTATTTAGTCAGCCACCAATTGTGCAAGTTCTCTCACTTAAAAAGATGAGAGAGGCCTGTAATTTTCATCATAGGTACACTTCAACTATGACAGACAAAATGAGGAAAAAAAATCCCGAAAATCACATTGTAGGATTTGTAATGAATTTATTTGCAAATTATGGTGGAAAATAAGTATTTGGTCACATACAAACAAGCAAGATTTCTGGCTCTCATACCTGTAACTTCTTCTTTAAGAGGCTCCTCTGTCCTCCACTCGTTACCTGTATTAATGGCACCTGTTTGAACTTGTTATCAGTATAAAAGACACCTGTCCACAACCTCAAACAGTCACACTCCAAACTCCACTATGGCCAAGACCAAAGAGCTGTCAAAGGACACCAGAAACAAAATTGTAGACCTGCACCAGGTTGGGAAGACTGAATCTGCAATAGGTAAGCAGCTTGGTTTGAAGAAATCAACTGTGGGAGCAATTATTAGGAAATGGAAGACATACAAGACCACTGATAATCTTCCTCGATCTGGGGCTCCACGCAAGATCTCACCCGTGGGGTCAAAATGATCACAAGAACGGTGAGCAAAAATCCCAGAACCACACGGGGACCTAGTGAATGACCTGCAGAGAGCTCGGACCAAAGTAACAAAGCCTACCATCAGTAACACACTACGCCACCAGGGACTCAAATCCTGCAGTGCCAGACGTGTCCCCCTGCTTAAGCCAGTACATGTTCAGGCCGTCTGAAGTTTGCTAGAGAGCATTTGGATGATCCAGATGAGGATTGGGAGAATGTCATATGGTCAGATGAAACCAAAATATAACTTTTTGGTAAAAACTCAACTCGTCGTGTTTGGAGGACAAAGAATGCTGAGTTGCATCCAAAGAACACCATACCTACTGTGAAGCATGGGGGTGGAAACATCATGCTTTGGGGCTGTTTTTCTGCAAAGGGACCAGGACGACTGATCCGTGTAAAGGAAAGAATGAATGGGGCCATGTATCGTGAGATTTTGAGTGAAAACCTCCTTCCATCAGCAAGGGCATTGAAGATGAAACGTGGCTGGGTCTTTCAGCATGACAATGATCCCAAACACACCGCCTGGCAACGAAGGAGTGGCTCGTAAGAAGCATTTCAAGGTCCTGGAGTGGCTAGCCAGTCTCCAGATCTCAACCCCATAGAAAATCTTTGGAGGGAGTTGAAAGTCCGTGTTGCCCAGCGACAGCCCCAAAACATCACTGCTCTAGAGGAGATCTGCATGGAGGAATGGGCCAAAATACCAGCAACAGTGTGTGAAAACCTTGTGAAGACTTACAGAAAACGTTTGACCTCTGTCATTGCCAACAAAGGGTATATAACAAAGTATTGAGAAACTTTTGTTATTGACCAAATACTTATTTTCCACCATAATTTGCAAATAAATAAATTAAAAATCCTACGTGATTTTCTGGATTTCTTTTCCTCATTTCGTCTGTCATAGTTGAAGTGTACCTATGATGAAAATTACAGGCCTCTCTCATCTTTTTAAGTTGGAGAACTTGCACAATTGGTGGCTGACTAAATACTTTTTTGCCCCACTGTACAAAGACAACATTCTGAGAATGAATAGCTGGTCGCTCACAATCGGAGAATAGAATGGAGATATGATGACACATTGAGTTTTCAATGGACAACAGCAGTACAGTACACCTGATGAGAGAGTTTATAGCCCAGTGACCGTGGCCAGTCTGCCAGTACACTGAGCACGGAGCTGATCTGGCTTCTCTGGGTTACATTTACAGACTGTGTGTGTTCCTCCTTTCCTCCTCCTCATGTCCAGACATCTCCTGAGACAGTCGTTTATCCTGGCTTTTCACTTTTCATTTCCATTCTCAGCCTCCCTCACTCCACCTCCCTCCCTCACTCCACCTCCCTCACTCCACCTCCCTCCCTCCACTCAAGTCTGGCCTCAAATGAATGGCCCCCTCTCAGTGTAGACACAGTCAGTGAACATATTGAATCATGATGTTTTAAACTACCAACCTTTTATCCCACAGTACTGTTATGGATAGTACTGTTATGGATAGGTGTGTGTGTGTGAAGAGAGAGAGAGAGTGAGGCCATGCCAAGCAGAGCAGAGGATCCTGAGTGAATGTGAAGGCAGCGTTTCAAGTCTTGACAACACACACACAAACACGCATGATAATAAACTGGATTAGTGATGACAGATGACAGACTAATGCCACACTCTCATAGCTGCCTCGCAGACAAGAGGCCATAAGATTTAATGAACCCACTCAGTAAAAAAATAACACACACACACATTACACTTAATGCCTAATCCCAATAACTTCTCTGCCTATTCCCTTTTATTGTGATTATTTATTGCACTTGAATTGTATATTTTTCTTCTTTTCCCTTATTCACCATCTTTTTCCCTTCTTTTTTGTGTAAATCTCCAATTATTTATTTATCTTTTCTAAAAATTGGATTGTTATTTTTGTATGGTTTTGTTTTGTAAACATTGAAAGGGGGTGGAGCCTACAAGCCCCTCTGGGTTTCTTACCTCTGTTGCTCATGTTCTTCTTGTTTACTTTTTAAACGTTCAGCATATTGTTTTGCATTTTCTTGCACATTTTTTATTTTATTATCAGCATTCACACAAGCACACACACAAAACTGTACACACACACAACTCCTGCTATAGATGAAACGGATGGCTTTAGCCTCCATATTGCTGAGCCTGAGTGTGGTCACTGTCTGACACCAACCCTCAGCAACTCTGCTCTGCCCTTTACAGCTGAGGGGACAGGTTCACAAAGCCACAAAGAGAAGTGGGATTTCCAACTATCAGTCAACCTGCAAACTCTGTCTGAAAACTATTCTCTCTCTCTCTCTCTCTCTCTCTCTCTCTCTCTCTCTCTCTCTCTCTCTCTCTCTCTCTCTCTCTCTCTCTCTCTCTCTCTCTCTCTCTCTCTCTCTCTCTCTCTCTCTCTCTCTCTCTCTCTCTCTCTCTCCTCCCTCCTCTCTCTCTCTCCCTGCTCTCACTCTCCCTCCTCTCTCTCTCTCTATCCTCCCTCCTCTCTCTCTCTCCTCTCTCTCTCTCTCTCTCTCCTCTCTCTCTCTCCCTGCTCTCTCACTCTCCCTCCTCTCTCTCTCTCTATCCTCCCTCCTCTATCTCCTCTCTCTCCTCTCTCTCTCTCTATCCTCTCTCTCTGTCTCTCACACACACACACGACACTGCACGCTACCATCTTGATGTTCATTCTCTGCTGATCAGAGGGTAGACAGCCTTAGGTAAGAATGACATCATCTAGTACACAGCAGACACACAGATCAAATCTAATCAAATTGTATTTGTCACATACACATGGTTAGCAGATGTTTATGCGAGTGTAGCGAAATGCTTGTGCTTCTAGTTCCGACAATGCAGTAATATCTAACAAGTAATCTAACAAATTCACAACAACTACCTTATACACACAAATATAAGGGATGAATAAGAATATGTACATATAAATATATGGATGAGCGACGACCGTGCGACATAGGCAAGATGCAGTAGATGGTATAGAGCAGTATATACATATGAGATGAGTGATGTAAGATATGTAAACATTATTAAAGTGGCGTTATTTAAAGTGACTAGTGATAGGCATAAGCAAGATGCAGTAGATGGTATAGAGCAGTATATACATTTGGGATGAGTTATGTAGGATATGTAAACATTATTAAAGTGGCGTTATTTAACCTGTTTAAGGTGACAAGTGATACCTTTATTAAGTCAGTTTATTTAAGTGGCATGAGATTTGAGTCTGTATGTTGACAGCAGCCTCTCTATGTTAGTGATGGCTGTTTAACATTCTGATGGTCTTGAGATAGAAGATGTTTTTCAGTCTCTCGGTCCCAGCTTTGATGCACCTGTACTGACCTCGCCTTCTGGATGATAGCGGGGTGAACAGGAAGTGGCTCAGGTGGTTGTTGTACTTGATGATCTTTTTGGCCTTCCTGTGACATCGGGTGCTGTAGGTATCATGGAGGGCAGGTAGTTTGCCCCCCGGTGATGCGTTGTGCAGACCGCACTATCCTCTAGAGAGCCTTGTGGTTGAGGGCGGTGCAGTTGCCGTACCAGGAGGTGATACAGCCCGACAGGATGCTCTCAATTGTGCATCTGTAAAGGTTTGTGAGGGTTTTAGGTGACAAGCCAAATTTCTTCAGCCTCCTGAGGTTGAAGAGGCGCTATTGGAAACAGGAAACAGCAGAGGGAGCACCCCCCCACCCCAAGCTATTGCGCCTTCTTCACCACGCTGTCTGTGTGGGTGGACCATTTCAGTTTGTCCGTGATGTGTACGCCGAGGAACTTAAAACTTTCCACCTTCTCCATTACTGTACCGTCAATGTGGATGGGGGGGTGCTCCCCTCTGCTGTTTCCTGAAGTCCACGATCATCTCCTTTGTTTTGTTGACGTTGAGTGAGAGGTTATTTTCCTGACACCACACTCCGAGGTCCCTCACCTCCTCCCTGTAGACCGTCTCGCCATTGTTGGTAATCAAGCCTACCACTGTAGTGTCGTCTGCAAACTTGATGATTGAGTTGGAGGCGTGCATGGCCACGCAGTCATGGGTGAACAGGGAGTACAGGAGAGGGCTGAGTACGCACCCTTGTTGGGGCCCCAGTGTTGAGGATCAGCGGGGTGGAGATGTTGTTTCTTACCTTCACCACCTAAAGGGCAGCCCGTCAGAAAGTCCAGGACCCAGTTGCACAGGGAGGGGTTGAGACCCAGGGCCTCCAGCTTAATGATGAGCTTGGAAGGTATTATGGTGTTGAATGCTGAGCTGTAGTCAATGAACAGCAGTCTTACATGGGTATTCCTCTTGTCCAGATGGGATAGGGCAGTGTTCAGTGTGATGGTGATTGCATCGTCAGTGGACCTATTGGGGCGGTAAGCAAATTGGAGTGGGTCTAGGGTATCAGGTAGGGTGGAGGTGATATCATCCTTGACTAGTCTCTCACCTAATACCTCACCTATACCTAATAAGGCAGATTTGTGTGTATTGCAGTTTAGCCACAGCATGTATTGGTGGTGTGCTGTGTGCTGTTATCGGCTGTTAGGGTTTGTGTACAGTAATTTGCCTTTTGCTGGCTGTGTAATCTTGAATGACGGGAAAATATTCATTGTCACGCTTGGATGCGGCTGCAACACACACTCTACACACAGTCTGCCCACAGACAGAGGCCTGTATTTTCTAACATCACACAGATATTACACTATGCTCATATTTTCTGCTCACAAGTCCAATGTGAGAGACAGCGAGCAGCACAATGTGTTAATGATTAAGTAGAGTCTAGTAGGCAGAGAGAGACAAAAAGTTCCTAAAGTAAGACTGGCTCAAGGCTGTACTGTGGGCAACATGGGGGAAGCTGTAGTTCAGAGTGAGATTTGGGGTTTCTGTTTACCATCTCAGATACAAACTCAACTAGACTGAACTGAACACACACACACTCACACACACTCTCACCCACACACACTTACTCTCACACACACTCTCACCCACACACACACACGAGACACAAACACCTAGACTGACGTGTCACGTTTACTCCCGATGTCGCCAGTTGTCTCATCATTATGCACACCTGCCACCATCATTACACACACCTGCCACCATCATTACGCACACCTGCCACCATCATTACGCACACCTGCCACCATCATTACGCACACCTGCGCCTCATGTCACTCACCTGGACTCCCTCATCTTCCTGATTACCTCCCCTATATCTGTCACTCCCTTGGTTCTTTCCTCAGGTGTTATTGTTTATATGTTTCATGTCTGTACGCTTCTTGTGTTTCTTGTTTTGTTCCATGTTCGTTTATTTATAAAATTCCCTCCCTGTACTTGCTTCCCGATTATTATTGTACACGTTACAGCCAGACAAAACAATGTGGATGTGTTAAGACAGGTGACCCACACACAGGTGGCCATGTGTCCAATGAGAAGCCTGGGATGGCAAAAGGAAGCGGACCAGACAGTGATGCTCTGTCAGACCGATAGGCCTATGCAATACTGAAGTAGACATAGAAATAAATAGACAGAAATGAAAGAAGGAGTGATGGTGGGGTTGAGAAAGAGAAAGTGGGACACAGAGAGAGAGGGAAAGTCAGAGAAACGAAAGCAGAACGAGGCAACTCTCACCCATCACCACATCCATTATAGATTGGGTTTATTCATAGAGAGAGAGAGAGAGAGAGAGAGAGGGGGATAGAGAGAGAGGGGGAGAAGGGAAGATAGAGAGAGATGAGAGGGGAGAAGGGTGGATAGAGAGAAATGAGAGGAGAGAGAGTGGGAGAAGGGGGGATAGAGCGAGATGAGAGGAGAGAAAGTGGGGAGAAGGGGGATAGAGAGAGATGAGAGGAGAGGGGGATAAGGGGGATAGAAAGAGAGATTAGAGGAGAGAGAGGGGGAGAAAGGGGATAGAGAGAGATGAGAGAAGAGAGGGGGAGAAGGGGGATAGAGAGAGATGAGAGGAGAGAGAGAGGGAGAAGGAGGAGATAGAGAGAGATTAGAGGAGAGAGAGGAGGGGGATAGAGAGAGATGAGAGGGGGAGAAGGGGGGATAGAGAGAGATGAGGCCTACACAGACAGACCCACAGCCCTGCCTAGCCCAGCTGTCACTGCCACACAGCCGGCTCCTGGAAGCCCCGCCCCAGATTTGTCTGCTCTCATTATAAGATAGAGAAAAAAGACGAACAGACACACTCGCACGCACACACGCGCACACACACACACGCACACACACACACACACACACAGACAGACAGACACCATAGTGTTTCTGGTAGAAGTAGAGACATAGGCTGCAAACAAAGTATGAACCTCCACCAGCCACATTGCTTGATAGTTTTGATGTGAGTCACTGAGGCAGTGTGGAGAATGGTTGTCCAGATCCTGCGCCAGAGTGGGCACAGCACAGAATTCACTCACTCACACACACACACTGTCTGTCTGGAAATACACACACAGACAGTCGTACACCCGCCCATGCAGACACAGCGGGATACAGGAGACTGAGATGTAGAAACACAATGGAGACCAGGGGACTGAGATGTAGAAACACCATGAAGACCAGGAGACTGAGATGTAGAAACACAATGAAGACCAGGAGACTGAGATGTAGAAACACAATGAAGACCAGGGGACTGAGATGTAGAAACATCATGAAGACCAGGAGACTGAGATGTAGAAACACAATGAAGACCAGGGGACTGAGATGTAGAAACAACATGAAGACCAGGGGACTGAGATGTAGAAACACCATGAAGACCAGGGGACTGAGACATAGAAACACCATGAAGACCAGGAGACTGAGATGTAGAAACAACATGAAGACCAGGGGACTGAGACATAGAAACACCATGAAGACCAGGAGACTGAGATGTAGAAACAACATGAAGACCCCTGGTTCGGGAGGGCGGTGGTTATGTATTGTACCACTGTGAGATCATACTATTGTCCTCACAACTCTCATGGAAAAGAATGAATAAGAGAGTGGAGATTTTTTACAATGTAGGCCAGGGGGAGAATATCCCCATTCATCACACACCTAGGTATTTGTAGTTGTCCAAATATTCTAAGTCAGAACCGTCCAGAGTAGTGATGCTGGACGGGCGGGCAGGCGCGGGCAGCGATCGGTTGAAGAGCATGCATTTAGTTTTACTTGCATTTAAGAGCAGTTGGAGGCCACTGAAGGAGAGTTGTGTGGCATTGAAGCTCGTCTGGAGGGTAGTTAACACAGTGTCCAAAGAAGGGCCAGAAGTATACAGAATGGTGTCGTCTGCGTAGAGGTGGATCAGAGACTCACCAGCAGCAAGAGCGACATCATTGATGTGTACAAAGAAGAGAGTTGGCCCAAGAATTGAAACCTGGGGGGGTTGTACCAAAGCAACTCCAGGAAGAGGGGTAGGGTTCTGGCAGGAGAGAGGAAAGAACAGCTGTTTCTACAGCTGACCACAGCTGCTGCTGCAGCAACGCCTCTATCTGACCTCTATTCCTTCTATCATATGGACTTTACCACATGGGCAGCCCGTGGAGGAGGGTACTGCCGGGTTCCCTGTGCTGGTGTTTGTGTGTTGTGTGTGTGTGTGTGTGTGTGTGTGTGTGTGTGTGTGTGTGTGTGTGACAGGGGGGTCGTTTGGAGCCTCAGGTCTCAGGTTGGGTTCTCTAACAAGATTCTTCAGCAGGGTGGAATCTATTAGTTCCAGACATTCAAAACTCATACCAGAGAAACACACACATTCTTACTGAGAGAGAGGGAGGAGAGAGAGAGAGAGAGAGAGAGAGAGAGAGAGAGAGAGAGAGAGAGAGAGAGAGAGAGAGAGAGGGGAGAGAGAGAGGAGTGAGAGAGGGGAGAGAGAGGGGAGAGAGAGGAGAGAAAGGAGAGAGAGAGGGAGGAGAGAGAGAGGAGAGAGAGGAGGGAGAGAGAGAGGAGAGAGAAGAGAGAGAGAGAGGAGGAGAGAGAGGAGAGAGAGAGGAGAGAGAGGGAGGAGAGAGAGGGGAGAGAGAGAGGAGAGAGAGAGAGAGAGAGAGAGAGAGAGAGAGAGAGAGAGAGAGAGAGAGAGAGAGAGGGGAGAGGAGGGAGAGAGGGAGGAGAAAGAGAGAGAGAGAGAGAGAGAGAGAGAGAGAGAGAGAGAGAGAGAGAGAGAGAGAGAGAGAGAGAGAGAGAGAGAGAGAGAGAGAGAGAGAGAGAGAGGAGAGAGAGAGAGAGCGGAGAGAGAGAGGGAGGAGAGAGAGAGGAGAGAGATGGAGGAGAGAGAGGGAGAGAGTGAGAGAAGAAAAATACACAATAATGAAGCTATAAAATAGACAGTACCAGTACCAGATCACTGTGCAGGGGTATGAGGTAATAAAGAGAGAGGGCGAGAGAGGTAATAGAGAGAAAAATAGATTACGTTTCAGTGGTCTTTCAGTGGTGTTTCAGTGGTGTTTCAGTGGTGTTAAGTGTTGGAGGGGAAACTATTGGAGGAATAGAAAGCTTCCAGCTGTTGACTTTTCCTCTTACTGGGCTCATATGAGTTGAGGAAAAGTGTCCCATTCTGATGAGGCAAATTAACGAGTTTACAGAGATGGAAAACCAACTTATCGCCAAACCACAGTGTGTGTGTGTGTGTACAGAGTTCACAGATGTCACACCCCACATGCAGCCTTCATCAGTCTGCCTTTCACTGCTTTCAGACCTCTCAATCACTCTAGAGGAGCAGCTGTGTTTTAGAAACACTGGCGCAGAAAGAGAGGGATGAAAGGGCCATGTACCCACTAAATCAAAAGATGGGGGTGCCTGAGTGCTAATCTCTGCAGTAACAGTGAACAGGGGCCATTAGAGGAGCTGCCAACACACACACCCGGGGAGGAAAAGACCTATCACAGTCTCTCCCTCTGATCCTTCCGTCATCACCACTGTTACCTTGGTAACACCCAATGGTGTGTGAGAGGAGAGCCAGATTAGCGTGTGTCAATGTGCAATGTGTGTGTGTGTATGTGCGGTGTGCGTCGTGTGTGTATGTGCGGTGTGTGTGTGTCAGTACTAGACTGAGATGTTAGGAAATCATCCTGTGTTCAGTCTATAGTGTGGCGTGGTGCCTCTTTAGGGACAGTCATAGTAAGGAAGACTGATAAATAGATAAATATTAAATAGAACAGAATGGTTCATGTTTACTTCTTCCTTCAGTTACTAGTTGATATATTCATTGTAAGGACAGCAGGGAGGTCAGGACAGAGAGTGACTCAGAGCTGACTGGACCACAGAACCAGAGGCAGATCAGCAGAGAATACAGAATTGCATCCCTCCACCCACCCGTCTCTCTCTCTCTCTCTCATTCTCTCTCTCTGTCTCTCTCTCTCTCTCTCTCATTCTCTCTCTCTCTGTCTCTCTCTCTCTCTGTCTCTCTCTCTCTCTCTCACTCACGATAGGTTTGTTCCAATGGCGGTTGGTTCATGCCAAATGTAGTCCTACATTTTTGCCTCTGAAGTAAATGTGTGGTGGGGGAGGAGTTGGGAAGGGTTGGACAAGCTACCCAGCAGGGGTGAATTCCACTGCACCCTGTTGTTCAGGAAGTCAGTTAACTGTTTCCTTTCCACACAACAAAGACTGAGCTAACATCTATACACTAGTCAGCCCGTATCCACCCACAGCTATACACTAGTCAGCCCGTATCCACCCACAGTTATACCCAGTCAGCCCTTATCCACCCACAGCTATACCCCAGTCAGCCCGTATCCACCCACAGCTATACACTAGTCAGCCCGTATCCACCCACAGCTATACACTAGTCAGCCCGTATCCACCCACAGCTATACCCCAGTCAGCCCGTATCCACCCACAGCTATACACTAGTCAGCCCGTATCCACCCACAGCTATACCCCAGTCAGCCCTTATCCACCCACAGCTATACCCCAGTCAGCCCGTATCCACCCACAGCTATACACTAGTCAGCCCGTATCCACCCACAGCTATACCCCAGTCAGCCCGTATCCACCCACAGCTATACACTAGTCAGCCCGTATCCACCCACAGTTATACCCAGTCAGCCCGTATCCACCCACAGTTATACCCAGTCAGCCCTTATCCACCCACAGTTATTTCCAGTCAGCCCGTATCCACCCACAGCTATACACCAGTCAGCCCGTATCCACCCACAGTTATACCCAGTCAGCCCGTATCCACCCACAGTTATTTCCAGTCAGCCCGTATCCACCCACAGCTATACCCCAGTCAGCCCGTATCCACCCACAGCTATACCCCAGTCAGCCCGTATCCACCCACAGCTATACCCCAGTCAGCCCGTATCCACCCACAGCTATACACTAGTCAGCCCGTATCCACCCACAGCTATACCCCAGTCAGCCCTTATCCACCCACAGTGACAGCCTTGTGTCCTAACACACACACAGTCTCCCCTTAGGCACTCCTCTCTGTCCCTTTGCGGTGACTTTCACGCATCTGCCAGCGGACAGTATGACTTAGAGTCTGGCTCCCGCTCCGCTAGACTGTCACATTAACCATTTAACCATCAGGACTTCATCAGGTCATTAGCTGTGTTTACAAGGTCGGCTGAGGTGGTGCTACTGCACTCCTCTGGGACTACATCAGTGGTCAAATTGCCTCTTCAACACACCCTGGATCTATATAGGCTACTTCCTTAGCCACCACATACTAGCCCCTGGAGGACTAGATGAGAGGGGGTAGAGGAGAGGGGGTAGAGGAGAGACGGTAGAGGAGAGGGGGTTTAGGAGAGACGGTAGAGAAGAGACGGTAGAGGGGATATGATAGAGCAGTGGGGATCCTGCCAGATACCCATAAAAGAAAGGCCGGTTATCAAAAGTTAACGAGGTCTTTACCCATTTACAGACTCCCTCCCCCTCTCGCCTTCCCTCCCCTCTCCCCCACGGTCCTTCCCCTTCCCCCTCTCTCCTTCCCTCCCCTTCCCCTAAACCCTCTTGAGCCTCAGGGCACTAATGGGTGTCTGTGCCCTCAGATGAGCGGTTGGGGGGTGAGGCGAGGTTAGGGTGAGGCGAGGTTAGGGGGTGAGGCGAGGTTAGGGGGTGAGGCGAGATTGTGGGGGTGGGGCGAGGTTAGGGGGTGAGGCGAGATTGGGGGTGGGGCGAGGTTAGGGGTGAGGCGAGATTGGGGGTGGGGCGAGGTTAGGGGTGGGGCGAGATTGGGGGGGCAGGTTAGGGGGTGGGGCGAGATTGGGGGTGGGGCGAGGTTAGGGTGAGGCGAGATTGGGGGTGAGGCGAGGTTAGGGCCTCAGCCCACTTTCACAAGCCTGGAAATCAATTAGGGTGAACTCTATTAACCAGCACACACACCCCTAATGAGGATGGAAGTGCAGAGTTGTATGTGTGCTGGTATTGGTGGGCAGAGAGAGAGAGTTGACTGGAGGAGACACAGTGACAGGAATCACCAGAGAACAATGGTTGGTAATGATGGTGACACTTATTTCACTTTTTTTTATTATCTACTTCACTTGCTTTGGCAATGTTAAAATGTGTTTCCCAATAAAGCCCTTGATTGAACTGAGAGAGAGAAACCTTACTTCCTCATCTCCTTGAAATAATCACTCATCACATAAGTGTTTCTTCAAGGAAGGAAGGATGTATCAACCAGGATGTATCAACCAGCAATCCATGCTGAAACACTACCAGGTCACAATGCCATCTGTGCCACAGTTACCGTGACCGTAAAGTGGTGTGTGTCATCTGCTGAGGGAGATATTGATATTAGCAATACTGATGGAGAGGCAATACCCCCCCCACCCACACACACCTCTGCACACACACACATACACATTCACCCCTGCACACAAACACACATACACCCCTGCACACACACACACATATACACACACATGATCGAAGACAGTTAGGGTGCTGAAGTCAGCAGGTAGAACACAACAACAAACTGTGTGTGCATTGTGTGTGTTTGTGTCTGTTGTGTGTGTGTGGGGAAGGGGGGTGCTCAAATGGCCAATGCATAACACCCTCAGTAATCAGTTTAGCAGCCAGTCAGTAATCCACACTAGCACAGGAAGAAGCCTGCTGTGTGTGTGTCTGTCTGTCTGCACGAATGTATTCAAATTACAGTTTTTTTCAATTGCTAACATGCATTGGTCAAAACTGAAGTCACATTGTCAAAACTCTTCACACAGTCAGCGAAACAGAAGTGTATGTGGACCAAACGGTGAATAATTTTTCATTGCTTTCACACAAAATGCATTCAATGACCACATTATCCGAAATCCATGAACTCTTTTCTCATTCATACTCCACCACCTGCAAAACTATATATTTACAGCACGTTTTCAATGCTAACACTGTTCCCAAAACTATTAAAAACACATTCAAAACAGAATGATGGTAAATGTCGTGCATTTCTGCAGTAACCAGATTGAAACATATAGTAAATCTCAGCAGAATATTGAATCATTCCAAACACAGCTGATTGCAATTTCAGCTGGAAGCCTTCCCAAGTGTCCTGTTCTTAGTCTCCTTACCAAACAGACAAAAGAGGACGGCTTGGGAATGATTTAGTTTGGAAACATGGATCAAGGAAGACAGGTTGGTGGGGAAAGAAGAGTGGCAGGCAGAGGGAGAACGTGTGGAGGACAAAGGAGAGGAAGACCAAGAGCGGGGGTCTCTGATGAGATAAGGGCCACAATTATTGACCATGTTGTAAACCCCGGTTTCTCTTTGAGAGAGGCCCGTTTAAGGGTGCAACCAAATCTGCAGCGTTCAACAGTTGCATCAATAATACGAATTTCCTGGCAAAACAACAGGTGAGATGTGCATCCTTCAATGATAATTGAACTACATATTACAGTACAATACAGCATGGTCACATTTTTACATGTACTGACATTTTGAAATATATTGATTGTTTTGTGTTTTTCAGTAGGATCCAAAGGTTGCCTCCCACAGGAGGGAGAGGCAGAATATTACAGTTTTTTACAGTCGCTAGGACACATTTCTCAATACTTAGGTCACTTTTTCAAAACTCTTCACACAGTGAGCACAACAGAGGTATATGTGGGCTAAACTGTGGATCATTTATCATTGCTTTGGCACAAAATGCATTCAATGACTACATCTTTCAAATTACATTAACTCTTTTCTCACTTCGACACAACAACCGCCAAAACTCTGTGTACCTACAGGCCAATTTGCACATGCTTATATACTGTTTTCAAAACTGTTAAACTTATGTTCAAAACAATAACATAATACAAAACTGAATAAGACAGAAATTTGCTACATTTCTACAGTAATATTTTAATGAAATATATTTTAAATCTTAAAATGAAATGCTATAAAAACAATTGGACAATTGGACCAACCACAGCTGATTCTCATTGTAGATGAACATCTACACAGGTGTTACTCTTTCAATTTCATTACAAAAGGAGACAACTGCTGAATAGTTTTGTATTGTGATGTAAACATGGACCCAGCCAGAAATAGAGAAGTGGCTGAAAGAGGAAGAAGAGTGGCTGGGAGGGGGTGAGGAATACGTATGCGTGGTGGAAGAAGAATAAGAGGAAGATCAAGAGCTGTAGTCTCAGATGAGATCAGAGCTACTTTAATTGATCATGTAGTAAATCATGGTCTCTCAATGAGAGAAGCTGGTCAGAGAGTGCAGCCAAATTTGCAACGCTCAACAGTGGCATCTATTGTTAGAGTTTTCCGGCAAACCAACAGGTAACTTGTATTCTGCAAGGGCATATGACTGAGTTGCACATTACAGAAGTAAATAGACTTGTGTGTAATTGCTTTTGCATTTCTGCTTAGGACTCAACGGTTACCTCACACAGGTGGGAGAGGAAGGATGCTCACTGATGTGCAGGAAACTGCCATTGTTGATATGGTCATCAGAAACAATGGCATAAAACTCACTGAGATTCGAGACAGAGTCTTGGCAGACAACGTTACTTTTGCAAATATTCACAGTGTAAGCATAACAACTATTTCTAGAGTCCTGAAAAAACATCAGGTCAGGATGAAACAGTTGTACACTGTGCCTTTGAGAGGAACTCTGAACATGTCAAGCAACTCAGGAACCAATATGTCCAGGTAAGATCACAATAAAATACAGAACTGTTTTTAAACAAAACCAAACACACACAAAGACATATTTTTAGGTAATGTTTACTACTGTAACAGCTTATGTTGCCTTGTGGATTTATTTTAGAGAGTCATGGAGATTGAAGGCAGGCAAACACCCCACATTTTCATCTTTGTGGATGAGGCAGGTTTCAACTTGGCCAAAACACGGCGACGAGGAGGAATGTGATTGGGAAGAGAGCCACAGTGGATGTCCCGGGCCAGAGGGGTGCCAACATCACAATGTGCGCAGCAATATCCACTGATGGACTGCTGTTACACAAACCACTAATTGGGCCATACAACACTGAACGTCTCCTTGCGTTCCTGCATGATCTCTATGGAAGGGTTGTGCTAGGTGAGGAAAGGGATGCAGAGAGAAGAAATCAGCCAACATTTATAATTGTATGGGACAATGTGGCATTTCACCACTCCTGCAGTCACTGAGTGGTTTGCAGCCCATCCCAGAATGGTGTCACTTTTCCTCCCACCTTACTCTCCATTCCTCAACCCCATAGAGGAATTATTTTCCTCATGGAGGTGGAAGGTTTATGACCACCATCCACATGATCAAATGTCCCTCCTGGATGCAATGAATGCTGGATGCCTGGACATATCAGCAGAAGATTGCCAGGGATGGATCAGGCATGCCAGAAGATTCTTTCCTAGGTGTATTGCCCTAGATGACATAAGATGTGATGTGGATGAGAACCTGTGGCCAAATGGAGAAGACCGAGTAGATTAGCATTACTATTGTATCTGTATCAGTTGATGGTGTGTATACAACCTCTTGTATTTTGGAATTACTCACTGCAAAAAAAAAATATATATATATATATATTGAAGCATTCTGCATCATGTCTGATTCATTCCAGTAACATATATTGCAGTGAATTATAAACAGAGATGTGTCCTTGTTTTACACAAGAAAACATTGTATAATGTTACATGTTGTTAGTGTTTTTTAGGTCATTGTTTTGTGGGTGACAAAGTGTGTTTGTTGGCTGTCAACCTTTGCTAGTGTTGTGGAAGAATGTGTTGATTTGAGACATGTATGAAGTGATTTGGTAGTTTTAGTGCATTTTGAATGTGAAATGAACTGCTGTGCCGAGCTGAAAGTTGGTTAGGAGAACTGTGTGAAGAGTTTTGAAAAAGTGACTTAAGTATTGAGAAATGTGTCCTAGCGACTGTAAAAAACTGTAACAGATGTGCAGGAAGTTGCCATGGTTGACATGGTAATTAGCAACAATGAAATAAAAGTGCAGGTAATTGGGGACAGAGTGATGCAGACAGTATCACTGGTGGGAATGTGAATACGGTCAGCACAACGACAACTGCCAGAGTCCTAGAGAAACATAAAATAAGCATGAAGCAGTTGTACACTGTACCCTTTGAGAGAAACGGTGAAGGTGTGAAAGAACTCCGGTATCAATATGTCCAGGTAAGATGTCTGTTCAATAACCAAACAGGGTACATACACAGCTATACATAATGTAAAGTACTGTAAAACTGTGGATTTACTGTATTTTAGAGAGTAATGGAGATGGAAGCCAGGCAAACAGCACATACATTCATCTTTGTGGATGAAACTGGATTCAACCTGGCAAAAACACGCCGCAGGGGAAGAAATGTGATTGGACAGAGAGAACCGTGGATGTCCCAGGCCAGAGAGGAGCTAACGTCACAATGTGTTCAGCACTGTCCAATGATGTTTTTTTGCTGTTACACAAACGAATCATTGGCCCCTACAATACAGAGAGGCTCATTTATTTCTGGATGACCTGCATAATGGACTTGTGCCAGCGGAGGAGAGAGGGGCAAGAAACTCCCCTACCTTGGTTGTTGTGTGGGATAAAGTGGCATTCCACCACTCTGCTGCAGCCACAGACTGGTTGGCTGCACATCCCAGGATATCAGTACTATTCCTGCCTCCATACTCTCCCTTCCTAAACCCCATAGAGGAGTGTTTCTCTGCGTGGAGGTGGAAGGTTGATGACCACCATCCACATGACCAGATGTATTTACTGGATGCCATGAATGCGGGGTGTGGAGACACTTCTCCTGAAGACGGCCAGGGTTGGATTAGATATTCCAGAAGATACTTTCCAAGATGCATTGCCAGAGAAGACATAAGATGTGATGTTGATGAGAACTTGTGGCCAAATGCAGGAGAGAGGGAGAACTAGAACCCTCACAGTACTTTACAGTAGGAGTGATTATACTATACATGTTGTTGGTTTTTTATTATTATTATTGCAGCCTTGGAATTTCTAGAATTAGTTTTTTGTTTCAACTTTTTATTTTTCACAAGTAAATTACTATATGTATATATAGAAAAAATAAAGGCTATTGAAGCAAATTGCTGCATTTCTGATTCATTCTTGTTACATCTACTTTAGTACAGTCAATAAATACAGTGATAAGGTGTAATTCTTATTCTCTAATGAAATACTGATTTATGTGAAAAATCATTCAAACTTCAAAGAGAAAAGTTCATCATTGATGTAATCCTCCCTGTTGTTAGTGTTTTTTAGGTCAGTGTGTTATGAGAGACAATGTATGCTTTCTGAGTGAGAATTGTTGCCAGTGTTATGGTCGAAGGAGCTTATTTTGGGACACGTATGAAGTGTTTTGGTGGTTTGAGTGAGTTTGAGGTGAGATGAACTGTTTGGCCAAGACGCATGTTGGTACCGCAGACTGTGTGAAGAGTTTTGAAAAGTTGGCTTCAGTATTGACCGACGCTTGTTTACAATTGAAAAAAACGGTAAAACCAACACTGCTGTCTTTGTGCTTTATAAAGAAACCATATGTGCTGGGGGAATATCTGTTTGTCTCAACACAGGAGGGGAGAAGTCTTGACGGAAGTCTCTATGACCAGGTATGTGGTGCACTCATTCACCCCCTCATGGCTTTCAAAGCATTGGATTGGTGTAAGCATGGGCTAAGGAGTTTCCACCATACTCTTTAAGCCAGTAGGTTCCTTTCAACATCAGGCATCTGGCTTCAGGAAAAAGCACCAGATCCTGTGATCTATGAAAATGGAGGTCACTTCAGATTCTCCAGTCAGTCTCCCTCCCTCCCTCCGACTGCAGAGCAGTCGGTGACCAACATGCCAGTGACTCAGCAGCCAGAAGGTCTCTAGCAGAACTAGACATCATGTAGCTTTCATGTGGCATAAACTATAGGTTTTGCTACACAACCATGGAGACAGCATATTCGTGAGTGTGTGTGTGCCCATAGGGATGTGTGGCAGTTCTTTGAAGTGTAACATGGTGTGTAATAGCTTCTCTCCTTCTTCAGAAAGAACTAAACTCTCTACTCGGTGTCTCTTCCCCATCCCTCCCTTCTACTCTCCTCCCCTCCTGTCTTCTTGCCATTTTCTTATCCTCCTCTATTCTTCCCCTCCATTCTCTCTCCATCCTCACTCCATCTCTCCTCTTCCTCATCCCCTCTCAATCTCTCCTCTTCTTCATCCCCTCTCCAGCTCTCCTCTCCAGACCTAGTGTAGTGAGCATAGTGGGATTACATACGTGTGTGTGTGTGTGTACACATGTCTGTGTGTGTGTGTGTGTACGTGTGTGTGTGTGCAGCGCCAATACTCACCCTCTGTTATTTTGTGATAATGAGAGTATCAGTGGCGCATCAAACAAAGGGTGAGAGAGAGAGAGTATTGGTCTAACAGCGCTGGTCTAACACAATCAACTGTCTATGACTTCTTGTGTATGATCAAATCACCAGCCCATTGGCCAATATGGATTATATCACTCTGACACAGGACATCTGTTACACACGCACACACACATCTGTTGTCATGTGTTGCTGCCTTGCTATGTTGTTGTCTTAGGTCTCTCTTTACGTAGTGTTGTCTCTCTTGTCGTTATGTGTGTTTTGTCCTATATCTGTATATATTTTTTTAAATGTATTCCCAGTCCCCTCAGGAGGCCTTTTGCCTTTTGGTAGGCTGTCATTGTAAATAAGAATCTGTTCCAAAGCGAGTTCAAAAGACCCACGCTCGTAAAAAGAGAGCGAGAATAAAGTTTTGAAATCACATTTAAGGATAAATAGAGAGAGCAGAGTGACAAAGTGTGTAGGACAGGGGGTGTGATGGGGTGTGTGACAGAGGGTGTGACAGGAAGTGCATGAGGTGTGACAGGAAATGCATGAGGTGTGACAGGGGGTGTGACAGAGGGTGTGACAGGAAGTACAGGGGGTGTGACAGAGGGTGTGACAGGAAGTACAGGGGGTGTGACAGGGTGTAACAGGGTGTGTAACATAGTGAGACGGTGTGTAACAGGGTGTGACAGTGTGTGTAACAAGGTCTGACAGGGTGTGACAGTGTGTTATATAGCCGTCTCACCTGACAGGGACAGAGGCAGAAACAGCTGAATCAGCATTTCCACTGCAATCTCTTAATCACAACGTACCTTTCCTCCCCCCTCCTCTTCTCTCTCTCACTGCTCTAGAGGTATAATTCATGCTCACACCTGTGTGTGTGTAGTGAGTGTGAATGAGCGTGCACGCGTCTGTGTGATGCAGTGTGTGTGTGTGTGTGTGTGTCTCTGGGTAATGCAGACTGTGTGTGTGATTTAGTGTGTATGATTTAGTGTGTGTGCTGGGAAGTGGCCTTGCTGTGTAATTGCAGAGGCGCGGCCAAGAGAGGTGGCTAGAGCGGTTGTCGGTAACGACACGACAGCCAATGAAATACGAGCTCCATTTAACCAAGGAGACAGGCTGCTACGGCAGCAATCCCCATAGAAACCACAACCATGGTTGGTGTCAGGGTGTGTGTGGTGAGGGAGAACAAGGAAGAGCAAGAAAATATGAAGTGGCCAGCCTGAGCCTGCCAGATTATGACTGGCTCTCAGCATGGTCACGTGTAGCACTAACTAGCTAGTATCTATCTAACCACCATGTAACCAGCATGGTCACGTGTAGCACTAACTAGCTAGTATCTATCTAACCACCATGTAACCAGCATGGTCACGCAGTACTAACTAGCTAGTATCTATCTAACCACCATGTAACCAGCATGGTCACGTGTAGTACTAACTAGCTAGTATCTATCTAACCACCATGTAACCAGCGTGGTCACGTGTAGCACTAACTAGCTAGTATTTATCTAACCACCATGTAACCAGCATGGTCACGTGTAGCACTAACTAGCTAGTATCTATCTAACCACCATGTAACCAGCATGGTCACGTGTAGTACTAACTAGCTAGTATCTATCTAACCACCATGTAACCAGCGTGGTCACGTGTAGTACTAACTAGCTAGTATCTATCTAACCACCATGTAACCAGCATGGTCACGTGTAGCACTAACTAGCTAGTATCTATCTAACCACCATGTAACCAGCATGGTCACGTGTAGCACTAACTAGCTAGTATCTATCTAACCACCATGTAACCAGCATGGTCACGTGTAGCACTAACTAGCTAGTATCTATCTAACCACCATGTAACCAGCGTGGTCACGTGTAGTACTAACTAGCTAGTATCTATCTAACCACCATGTAACCAGCGTGGTCACGTGTAGTACTAACTAGCTAGTATCTATCTAACCACCATGTAACCAGCGTGGTCACGTGTAGTACTAACTAGCTAGTATCTATCTAACCACCATGTAACCAGCGTGGTCACGTGTAGTACTAACTAGCTAGTATCTATCTAACCACCATGTAACCAGCATGGTCACGCAGTAGCACTAACTAGCTAGTATCTATCTAACCACCATGTAACCAGCATGGTCACGTGTAGCACTAACTAGCTAGTATCTATCTAACCACCATGTAACCAGCATGGTCACGTGTAGTACTAACTAGCTAGTATCTATCTAACCACCATGTAACCAGCGTGGTCACGTGTAGCACTAACTAGCTAGTATCTATCTAACCACCATGTAACCAGCGTGGTCACGTGTAGCACTAACTAGCTAGTATCTATCTAACCACCATGTAACCAGCGTGGTCACGTGTAGTACTAACTAGCTAGTATCTATCTAACCACCATGTAACCAGCATGGTCACGTGTAGCACTAACTAGCTAGTATCTATCTAACCACCATGTAACCAGCATGGTCACGCAGTACTAACTAGCTAGTATCTATCTAACCACCATGTAACCAGCATGGTCACGTGTAGTACTAACTAGCTAGTATCTATCTAACCACCATGTAACCAGCATGGTCACGTGTAGTACTAACTAGCTAGTATCTATCTAACCACCATGTAACCAGCATGTCTTTCTGCTCTGGTCTCACCTCTCTTATTCTCAGGTCTCTCTGTCCAAATGGCTGTCTCTCTGACTGTCCTCCTATGTCTGTCTCTCTGTCTTCCTGTCTGTCTCTCTGTCCTCCTGTCTGTCGGTCCTTCTGTCGGTCCTCCTGTCGGTCCTCCTGTCTGTCTGTCCTCCTGTATGTCTCTGTCTGTCCTGGGAGCCAACCACATCATATCACACATTAATCACCACTTGTTCCTCTCACTCGCCCTGACTCTCCTCCCTGCCCCCCTCCTCCCTCCCCTAGCCTTCCTGTGCCTCTGTCACCCCTCTCCCCTGCCCTCCTCCCTCACATCCCCTCACGCTGATCAGCGCCTGGGAACTGTCTGACACACAGGCCTACTGGTCTGGATCACTGAAGAGAGGCTTTGTACTTCAGCTCAAACACCACGGCATCAGCTAGCTATCACACACACATTGTCATTCTTCTGGTGTCACACAAACACACACACAAATCTTCACAGTTGGCTGAACTGGCCATACACACATTACCCACATCATACTAGTGTTGTCACTTGACTTTGATACCAACACCAGGTTTAGCATCTCGATACTCGATACCATGACGATACTCGATGCCAAAACAATACCAAAATGATACCATAACACTTGATCGAGACAGATAAACTCAGCTACTGCTCTGTTCAATCGTTGGCAATCTTTTGAGTTCCATATCATTACATTTGAAAATGTTTGTCATTGTTTTGAGACAGCCATATATTAATGCTGCTCTTTTGGTATGAAAGAATTGCTTGAAATGTATCATTTACTTAGGAAGCTTGCTTTTGGAATTTATTGTTAAAATGAATTATTACTGTGGCGAAGACGCAAAGTAGGCGTGGCTCTTCGCTTGCACTCTCCAAACTCCCGCCCAGTGGAGAATACTTTTTTTCTCTTGTTGAAATGTTTGCTGGTGCTTTCACATGTTGAAACGCATAAGGCCCTATGTGGTACATCTATATTCCATCCAATACCAGAACTGCTGGCGCTTCATCATTCCACCCCGTACCGTGTATTGCAACACGTAGACATTTCTGTTCCATGTTTGTTAGGCCTACGACACGATACCAACCATTTCTTACCCTGCTCTGACTGGGCAATGCTTATTGTGCACAGGAACGTTCGCAAGACTCTCGAGGTAGAATTTAGATTTATTTCATTCAATGTGTGGTTTCCTTTGTTCATATTTCCCGGGTTATGTCCGAGTTCCGTGTGTCTGTGTCCTACGTCTCTGTCATTCTTGTTGTGTGTAATAGGAGCGTGCGCCTCAGTGCAGATAGAAATAGGCTACGTGGCCTGCGCTCCACGCTTTGGAGTCAGACCAACGTTGAATAAGAGAAAATGATTGTTCCATGTATGCATGGTGTTCAAATAGCATTAATAATCATCAAGTCTGATTAAGACTGATGTACCAATGGACGTGGAAATTGAATTTTACATTGTAGAACCAGTTTATTGGTTGTAAATGCCAATTGGGTAATTGTATGTGTGAAGATCTGGTGTGAAGCTGGTGCACAAAGTCAGGCGCAGGAGAGCAGAGATGAGTGAACAATGTATTTACTCAATATGGCACAAGGTAAACAATATACAACGTGCCCAAAACACACGGGCGAAATGACCGACAAGGAACAATCGACATAATAAACACTCACACAAACATGGTGAAAACAGAGGGTTAAATAATGAACATGTAATTGGGGAATTGAAACCAGGTGTGTAGAAAACAAAGACAAAACAAATGGAAAAGTGGATCAGCGATGGCTAGAAGACCGGTGACGTCGAACGCCGCCGAACAAGGAGAGGGACCGACTTCGGCGGAAGTCGTGACAGTATTGTCCTGGGGGCCCAGTGTTTATATTATGTAGGCTACTTGTTTGAGCTCCTGTTAGACACATTCAATGTGGTTTCTCAAGGGGAGACAGTACAGTCTTTCCCTCTACTGGTGTCCGTTCAGATAGGACAGGTTAAGCCAGGCTACTGCCCGTGTATATTTGGTGAATTTACTTGTATATTTTGTATGATATGGCGCTTTCACCATTGGAACACCAAACCCTTTAAATAAATCTACAATCTGAGCACATCAACCTGCCTTGCCTTCAGATTTTACATTTACAAAGGCTAAGAAAAATTTGTTGTAGACAAAATAATGAAAGAACTGTCTGGTAGCCTCAATAAATAGCCAAAGAATTGTAGTTGAACAAGTCCTTGCATGTTTAGATTTTTTTTTTTACTTGACTTGAGACTTAACTCAACTTACTCTTAGAATGAACGACTTGGACTTGACCTGGACCTTGTGACTTGATACTCGGACCTTTTGACTTGATACTCGAACCTTGTGACTTGATACTCGAACCTTGTGACTTGTTACTCGGACCTTGTGACTTGAGACTCGGAACCTTGTGACTTGGACATTGTGACTTGAGACTCGGGCCTTGTGACTTGAGACTCGCCCCTTGCGACTCGGTACCTTGTGACTTGCACCTTGTGACTTGAGACTTGAACCTTGTGACTTGAGACTTGAACCTTGTGACTCGGGCCTTGTGACTTGAGACTCGGACCTTGTGACTCTAATAATAGTGACTTGATCCGAACTTTGTTGCTTCAGCTGTAAGCTACCAAGGAAAGTTAGCCTACAAAGCTGGATGCTACCGGTATCTTCTTGCATTGTAAAGTGTTCTAGCCTGTATGGACATTGTTTTCCAAACAGTAATGAAAATGTTCTACATTTCTACATGCCGTGCTGCATTATTCAAGTGTGTTAACTTCTGTGCAGCATGAATAATGAGCTAATAATGCAGCCCAGACAGCTCTAGAAATGAATGACTAAGTGGAACAGGCCATTTTCTCTTGGCGTTATAAAGGGGCCTACGCTGATACACAGACTTGATCATCTCAATCACGTTAGACACATTCGACAGAAGTAACACAAATTCTAGTACCAAACAGTTTTTTCCGGAATACTGTGCAACACTACATCATACATAAAGGAATAGGATACATATGACGCACAGCTCAAATGTCAATGTCATGATTGACATTTATCACAGTCTGTTAATCTGACTCCACACCCAAGGACAAGCTAACACCGTTAAACTAGACGATCCTAGCCCCTGTCAACTAGTCCATAGGGTGAGCTAACACGCTAGCAACTGACTGAGAATCAACAGGGTGAGCTAACACGCTAGCAACTGACTGAGAATCAACAGGGTGAGCTAACACGCTAGCAACTGACTGATAGTCAACAGGGTGAGCTAACAGGCTAGCCCCTGCCTGTTATCTCACCCTGTTGACTATCAGTCAGGACCTAGCCTGTTAGCCTGTTAACTCACTCTGTTGACTAACAGGCTAGGTCCTGACTGATAGTTCCAGTGTGTCCCATGTCCTCAGAGCCCCTTAGGCTGAGCTCATGTCAGATGATACATGCCATTTATAATCCAGATTGACCTTCCATGTTACCATGGAGATGTCTCTCTCTCTCTGATTGGGGTTAGGAGAAGAGGTCAGTGGCTGAGAGTAGCTTATTTTTGTGTGGGGGGGGGGACCCCAGGTAGCCCCCGTCAGGATCAGAATTAGAGAAACACAATGGAGCAGAGCAGTGTAGGGACAGCGGCCTCACCCTTTCCTCTCGTTCCCCTTGGCCCCCCCCACACACATGAAACCTAACCCCTCACTTGGCCCCTCACTGGCGGGGAAATAAGACTGGGAGAGGGAGACACAGAGAGAAACTGAGACAGAGAGGGTGAAATGGTAGAGGGGGAGAGAGGGACAGAGAGATAGAGACAGCCCTTCGTCAGGAAAGAGTCCTGATATGTGTGGAGCCTGGAGAAAGAGAAGAGGAAGATGAGAGGGAGGAGAAGAGGGGAGGGGCAACCAAAAACAACAACTACTGGAGCTGAAGCTCAGACCTACAATAGTCTGGAGAAACAGAGAGAGAGAGACATTCAGAGAAACAGACATTCAGAGAGACAGAGAGACATTCAGAGAAACAGGCATTCAGAGAGACATTCAGAGAGACATTCAGAGAGACAGAGACATTCAGAGAAACAGGCATTCAGAGAGACATTCAGAGAGACATTCAGAGAGACAGACATTCAGAGACAGACATTCAGAGAGACAGAGAGAGGGTGAGAGACATTCAGAGAGACAGAGCGAGAGAGACATTCAGAAAGACAGAGAGAGAGAGACATTCAGAAAGACCGAGAGAGAGAGACATTCAGAAAGACCGAGAGAGAGAGACATTCAGAAAGACCGAGAGAGAGAGACATTCAGAAAGACAGAGAGAGAGAGACATTCAGAAAGACAGAGAGAGAGAGACATTCAGAGAGAGAGAGAGAGAGACATTCAGAGAGAGAGAGAGACATTCAGAGAGAGACATACAGAGAGAGAGACATACAGAAAGAGAGACATTCAGAGAGAGACATACAGAGAGAGAGAGAGACATTCAGAGAGCGAGAGCGAACAAGATTTCACCAAATGAGACAAACACCCCATTGAAACCCTGCATGCAGAGTTATGTAAGATTCTCCTACATGTCCAGAGGAAAAGTACAAACAATGCATGCAGGGCAGAATAATAAAAACTCAAAAAAGAGCAATTAAGTTTTGGAAACATCTAAAATACAGTGACCCCCTCTCATATCATTAACAAGCCCTGCAATGCCAAGAGCTCAGCAAAGAAAAGAGTCCCCTCATCCAGCTGGTCCTGGGGCTGAGTTCACAAACCTGTTCAACTATCACACTGAAGCCTCAGGACCAGAACATCCAATCAATCAGAATAAAACAAAT
The DNA here is from genome assembly GCA_030435695.1 of Brachymystax lenok tsinlingensis. Taxonomy (NCBI): domain Eukaryota; kingdom Metazoa; phylum Chordata; class Actinopteri; order Salmoniformes; family Salmonidae; genus Brachymystax; species Brachymystax lenok. The sequence continues at coordinate 16,411,099 of CM059797.1, read as the reverse complement.
TACAACACAGTCAAAACTATATTACTTATTGTAAAACACAAGCACAAAGCAAAATTCAGTGCTATCTGGCCCTAAATCGACAGTACACCGTGGCTAACAATTTGACCATGGTTACTGATCCAAACCTTAGCAAAACCTTGACAAAGTACAGGCTCAGTGAGCACAGCCTTGCCATAGTGAAGGGTAGACACAGGAAAACCTGGCTCCCTGTAGAAGAAAGGCTGTGCAACCACTGCACCACAGCAGAACCTGAGACAGAGCTGCATTTCCTGACAAAATGTCAAAAATATAAAACTATTAGAGTGTCATTTCCCCAAATTTGAAACCCTTAACGTTTCAAAGGTTTCAAAGACCTCTCTGATGAGAGTAGGCTACCCGTCCTGTCGGGGGAGAACGCAGAGCTGTGGGTTGGCAGCGCACTACATTGCTGCCTGATATAAGATGAGGGACAGTGTCTGACAGACCAATCAACCTGCACATGTCCTCTATTGTATACTTATTGTTATTGTTCAATGCATGGTTATTTTGACCCTTGGTTATTGTTGTTACTGTTGTCCAGTTGACAATTTGAATTCTTATTATTTTAATATTGTAAATATCCAAAGAAAGCTTTGGCAATATGTACATTGTTACGTCATGCCAATAAAGCAAATTGAATTGAAGAGAGAGAGAGAGACATACAGAGAGACATTCAGAGACACAGAGAGACATTCAGAGAGACAGGGAGACATTCAGAGAGACATAGGGACATTCAGAGATACATTCAGAGAGACAGAGAGACATTCAGAGAATCAGAGAGACATTCAGAGAGACAGAGACATTCAGAGAGACAGAGAGACATTCACAGAGACAGAGAGACATTCAGAGAGACATAGAGACATTCAGAGAAACAGAGAGACATTCAGAGAGACAGAGAGACATTCAGAGAAACAGAGAGACATTCAGAGAGACAGAGAGACAGAGAGACATTCACAGAGACATTCAGAGAGACAGAGAGACATTCACAGAGACAGAGAGACATTCAGAGAGACAGAGAGACATTCAGAGAAACAGAGAGACATTCAGAGAGACAGAGAGACATTCAGAGAAACAGAGAGACATTCAGAGAGACAGAGAGACATTCAGAGAAACAGAGAGACATTCACAGAGACAGAGAGACATTCACAGAGACAGAGAGACATTCACAGAGACAGAGAGACATTCAGAGAGACAGAGAGGCATTCAGAGAGACATTCAGAGAGACATTCAGAGAGACAGACAGAGAGACAGACAGAGAGACAGAGATGGGAGTATAAAAGGAGAGATCCAAAATGAGGAGAGGAGGGGGAAGAGTCAGAGATTGAAACAGAGATAGCATGAGAGAGATAGAGAGAGGGGTAAGGGAGGGTAGAGAGGGGGTAAGGGAGGGTAGAGATAGGGGGTATAGAGAGGGTTGATGTGCTGGTGAATTATTGATGGTGCCACAGCACTGAAGAGCGAGACGAGAGCACATCACTTTCCCACAGAGACGGTCACCTCCCCGTTTCTGTCACACACACACACAAAATGGTCAGCACTCATGTTTGTTGTTCTGGCCCATCATTAAGAATTCTGTTTATCAGACAGACTACAAAGAGTTGATCTCGCTCCCTCCCTCAAACTCTCCCCCCATCCCCATCTCTCTCTCATATGTTTACATTACCAAAGCAAATGAAATAGACAAACAATAAAATCTCCCTCTCTCCACTCTCTCCACCTCTCTCTTCCCCTCTCTCTCCCCCTCTGTCTCCACCTCTCTCTCCACCTCTCTCTCCACCTCTCTCTACCTTCGTCTCCCCAACCCCCCCTCCTCTCTCTACCTTTCTCTAATCCAGAGGAAGCCTGTTTGATCTGCCAGAGTCCTGCTGCTAAAGCTGCCACGCCTCTCACTCTCACAGAAAGAGAGAAATACACCCCCCTCTCTACCTCCATCTCTCCCTTTATCACAAAGAAACTATTTGGTTCTCTATCATCTTGATATAAAAGGCAACAACAAGAAACATCTTTAAAAGTCAAATCGTTAAAACATATGTAGTGTGTGCAGTAATAAATGAGTTAGACCTGTCTATTAGGGGTAATGATGGTGTTGTGCTCTGTGTTGAGACTGCTGAAGTCATAGCCCAGTGGGATTTTTAAGCCCTCTCATAATGCAGAGAATGAGAATGCAGTCATCTGCAGGGCTGGACACAACACAATGAGGAAGTTACTGCAGGGGGTCTGACTCACAGCGCAGGACACATTAACCCTTCACCATCCTGTCCTGCTGGAGGTATGACATCATAAAGGCCTGCTTTCATCCCCTGGAGCCAGCGTAACATTCAGAAAACCCTGGATGTTCCCGAAGCTCGAACCCTCAACTCTCATCATCATCACACCAACAGAATAAACCAACCCTCAACACTCATCATCATCACACCAACAGAATAAACCAACCCTCAACACTCATCATCATCACACCAACAGAATAAACCAACCCTCAACACTCATCATCATCACACCAACAGAATAAACCAACCCTCAACACTCATCATCATCAACAACAGAATAAACCAACCCTCAACACTCATCATCATCATCACCAACAGAATAAACCAACCCTCAACACTCATCATCATCATCATCATCATCACCAACAGAATAAACCAACCCTCAACACTCATCATCATCATCACCAACAGAATAAACCAACCCTCAACACTCATCATCATCACACCAACAGAATAAACCAACCCTCAACACTCATCATCATCACACCAACAGAATAAATCAACCCTCAACACTCATCATCATCACACCAACAGAATAAACCAACCCTCAACACTCATCATCATCACACCAACAGAATAAACCAACCCTCAACACTCATCATCATCACCAACAGAATAAACCAACCCTCAACACTCATCATCATCATCACCAACAGAATAAACCAACCCTCAACACTCATCATCATCACACCAACAGAATAAACCAACCCTCAACGCTCATCATCATCATCATCATCACCAACAGAATAAACCAACCCTCAACACTCATCATCATCATCACCAACAGAATAAACCAACCTTCAACACTCATCATCATCACACCAACAGAATAAACCAACCCTCAACACTCATCATCATCACACCAACAGAATAAACCAACCCTCAACACTCATCATCATCACACCAACAGAATAAACCAACCCTCAACACTCATCATCATCACACCAACAGAATAAATCAACCCTCAACACTCATCATCATCACACCAACAGAATAAACCAACCCTCAACACTCATCATCATCACACCAACAGAATAAACCAACCCTCAACACTCATCATCACACCAACAGAATAAACCAACCCTCAACACTCATCATCATCAACAACAGAATAAACCAACCCTCAACACTCATCATCATCATCACCAACAGAATAAACCAACCCTCAACACTCATCATCATCATCATCACCAACAGAATAAACCAACCCTCAACACTCATCATCATCATCACCAACCCTCAACACTCATCATCATCACACCAACAGAATAAACCAACCCTCAACACTCATCATCATTACACCAACAGAATAAACCAACCCTCAACACTCATCATCATCACACCAACAGAATAAACCAACCCTCAACACTCATCATCATCAACAACAGAATAAACCAACCCTCAACACTCATCATCATCATCATCATCATCACCAACAGAATACACCAACCCTCAACACTCATCATCATCATCACCAACAGAATAAACCAACCCTCAACACTCATCATCATCATCATCATCATCACCAACAGAATAAACCAACCCTCAACACTCATCATCATCATCATCACCAACAGAATAAACCAACCCTCAACACTCATCATCATCATCACCAACAGAATAAACCAACCTTCAACACTCATCATCATCACACCAACAGAATAAACCAACCCTCAACACTCATCATCATCACACCAACAGAATAAACCAACCCTCAACACTCATCATCATCACACCAACAGAATAAACCAACCCTCAACACTCATCATCATCACACCAACAGAATAAACCAACCCTCAACACTCATCATCATCAACAACAGAATAAACCAACCCTCAACACTCATCATCATCACCAACAGAATAAACCAACCCTCAACACTCATCATCATCATCATCATCACCAACAGAATAAACCAACCCTCAACACTCATCATCATCATCACCAACCCTCAACACTCATCATCATCACACCAACAGAATAAACCAACCCTCAACACTCATCATCATTACACCAACAGAATAAACCAACCCTCAACACTCATCATCATCACACCAACAGAATAAACCAACCCTCAACACTCATCATCATCAACAACAGAATAAACCAACCCTCAACACTCATCATCATCATCATCATCACCAACAGAATACACCAACCCTCAACACTCATCATCATCATCACCAACAGAATAAACCAACCCTCAACACTCATCATCATCACACCAACAGAATAAACCAACCCTCAACACTCATCATCACACCAACAGAATAAACCAACCCTCAACACTCATCATCATCACACCAACAGAATAAACCAACCTTTAACACTCATCATCATCAACAACAGAATAAACCAACCCTCAACACTCATCATCATCATCATCATCATCACCAACAGAATACACCAACCCTCAACACTCATCATCATCATCACCAACAGAATAAACCAACCCTCAACACTCATCATCATCATCATCATCATCATCACCAACAGAATAAACCAACCCTCAACACTCATCATCATCATCATCACCAACAGAATAAACCAACCCTCAACACTCATCATCATCATCACCAACAGAATAAACCAACCTTCAACACTCATCATCATCACACCAACAGAATAAACCAACCCTCAACACTCATCATCATCACACCAACAGAATAAACCAACCCTCAACACTCATCATCATCACACCAACAGAATAAACCAACCCTCAACACTCATCATCATCACACCAACAGAATAAACCAACCCTCAACACTCATCATCATCAACAACAGAATAAACCAACCCTCAACACTCATCATCATCACCAACAGAATAAACCAACCCTCAACACTCATCATCATCATCATCATCACCAACAGAATAAACCAACCCTCAACACTCATCATCATCATCACCAACCCTCAACACTCATCATCATCACACCAACAGAATAAACCAACCCTCAACACTCATCATCATTACACCAACAGAATAAACCAACCCTCAACACTCATCATCATCACACCAACAGAATAAACCAACCCTCAACACTCATCATCATCAACAACAGAATAAACCAACCCTCAACACTCATCATCATCATCATCATCATCATCACCAACAGAATACACCAACCCTCAACACTCATCATCATCATCACCAACAGAATAAACCAACCCTCAACACTCATCATCATCACACCAACAGAATAAACCAACCCTCAACACTCATCATCACACCAACAGAATAAACCAACCCTCAACACTCATCATCATCAACAACAGAATAAACCAACCCTCAACACTCATCATCATCATCACCAACAGAATAAACCAACCCTCAACACTCATCATCATCATCATCACCAACAGAATAAACCAACCCTCAACACTCATCATCATCATCACCAACCCTCAACACTCATCATCATCACACCAACAGAATAAACCAACCCTCAACACTCATCATCATTACACCAACAGAATAAACCAACCCTCAACACTCATCATCATCACACCAACAGAATAAACCAACCCTCAACACTCATCATCATCAACAACAGAATAAACCAACCCTCAACACTCATCATCATCATCATCATCATCACCAACAGAATACACCAACCCTCAACACTCATCATCATCATCACCAACAGAATAAACCAACCCTCAACACTCATCATCATCATCACCAACAGAATAAACCAACCCTCAACACTCATCATCATCATCACCAACAGAATAAACCAACCCTCAACACTCATCATCATCACCAACAGAATAAACCAACCCTCAACACTCATCATCATCATCACCAACAGAATAAACCAACCCTCAACACTCATCATCATCATCACCAACAGAATAAACCAACCCTCAACACTCATCATCATCATCACCAACAGAATAAACCAACCCTCAACACTCATCATCATCACACCAACAGAATAAACCAACCCTCAACACTCATCATCATCACACCAACAGAATAAACCAACCCTCAACACTCATCATCATCATCACCAACAGAATAAACCAACCCTCAACACTCATCATCATCATCATCATCATCACCAACAGAATAAACCAACCCTCAACACTCATCATCATCATCACCAACAGAATAAACCAACCCTCAACACTCATCATCATCATCATCATCATCATCATCATCACCAACAGAATAAACCAACCCTCAACACTCATCATCATCATCACCAACAGAATAAACCAACCCTCAACACTCATCATCATCACCCAACAGAATAAACCAACCCTCAACACTCATCATCATCAACAACAGAATAAACCAACCTCAACACTCATCATCATCATCATCATCACCAACAGAATACACCAACCCTCAACACTCCACCATCATCATCACACCAACAGAATAAACCAACCCTCAACACTCATCATCATCATCATCATCATCATCATCACCAACAGAATAAACCAACCCGCAACACTCATCATCATCATCATCACCAACAGAATAAACCAACCCTCAACACTCATCATCATCATCACCAACAGAATAAACCAACCTTCAACACTCATCATCATCACACCAACAGAATAAACCAACCCTCAACACTCATCATCATCATCACACCAACAGAATAAACCAACCCTCAACACTCATCATCATCATCACACCAACAGAATAAACCAACCCTCAACACTCATCATCATCACACCAACAGAATAAACCAACCCTCAACACTCATCATCATCAACAACAGAATAAACCAACCCTCAACACTCATCATCATCACCAACAGAATAAACCAACCCTCAACACTCATCATCATCATCATCATCATCACCAACAGAATAAACCAACCCTCAACACTCATCATCATCATCACCAACCCTCAACACTCATCATCATCACACCAACAGAATAAACCAACCCTCAACACTCATCATCATTACACCAACAGAATAAACCAACCCTCAACACTCATCATCATCACACCAACAGAATAAACCAACCCTCAACACTCATCATCATCAACAACAGAATAAACCAACCCTCAACACTCATCATCATCATCATCATCATCATCATCACCAACAGAATACACCAACCCTCAACACTCATCATCATCATCACCAACAGAATAAACCAACCCTCAACACTCATCATCATCATCATCATCATCATCATCATCATCATCACCAACAGAATAAACCAACCCTCAACACTCATCATCATCATCATCACCAACAGAATAAACCAACCCTCAACACTCATCATCATCATCACCAACAGAATAAACCAACCCTCAACTCTCATCATCATCATCACCAACAGAATAAACCAACCCTCAACACTCATCATCATCATCATCACCAACAGAATAAACCAACCCTCAACACTCATCATCATCATCATCACCAACAGAATAAACCAACCCTCAACACTCATCATCATCATCACCAACAGAATAAACAACCCTCAACACTCATCATCATCATCACCAACAGAATAAACCAACCCTCAACTCTCATCATCATCATCATCACCAACAGAATAAACCAACCCTCAACACTCATCATCATCATCACCAACAGAATAAACCAACCCTCAACACTCATCATCATCACCACCAACAGAATAAACCAACCCTCAACTCTCATCATCATCATCACCAACAGAATAAACCAACCCTCAACACTCATCATCATCATCATCACCAACAGAATAAATCAACCCTCAACACTCATCATCATCATCATCACCACACCAACAGAATAAACCAACCCTCAACACTCATCATCATCATCACCAACAGAATAAACCCAACCCTAAACACTCATCATCATCATCATCATCATCATCATCATCATCATCATCACCAACAGAATAAACCAACCCTCAACACTCATCATCATCATCATCATCACACCAACAGAATAAACCAACCCTCAACACTCATCATCATCATCACCAACAGAATAAACCAACCCTCAACACTCATCATCATCATCATCACCAACAGAATAAACCAACCCTCAACACTCCACCATCATCATCACACCAACAGAATAAGCCAACCCTCAACACTCATCATCATCATCATCTGGGCCCCACAGAGATGACTCGAGTTACCGTTCAATGCAACCTTTACACACAAAAGGAGAAGGGGGACTGAGAGAGGGGGTAGAGAGAGAGAGAGAGAGAGAGAGAGAGAGAGAGAGAGAGAGAGAGAGAGAGAGAGAGAGAGAGAGAGAGGGGGAGAGAGAAAGTAGAGGTTGACCGATTAATCGATTAATTAGGGCCGATTTCAAGTTTTCATAACAATCGGTAATGTGCCTTTTTTGATGTCCAATTACATTGCAATCCAGGAGGAGACTGCGTGGCAGGCTGACCACCTGTTACGCGAGTGCAGCAAGGAGCCAAGGTAAGTTGCTAGCTAGCATTAAACTTGTCTTATAAAAAGAATCAATCTTAACATAATCACTAGTTAACTACACATGGTTGTTGATATTACTAGTTTATCTAGCTTGTCCTGCGTTGCATATAATCAATGCGGTGCCTGTTCATTTATCATAAAATCACAGCCTACTTCGCCAAACGGGTGATGATTTAACGAGCGCATTCGCGAAAAAAGCACTATCGTTGTAATAATGTACCTAACCATAAACATCAATGCCTTTCTTAAAATCAATACACAAGTATATTTTTAAACCTGCATATGTAGTTAAAAGAAATTTCAAAATACGTAATGGTTCCGTTTCTGTGTGTTTATTATATTATAATTAAGTCTATGATTTGATATTTGATAGAGCAGTCTGACTGAGCGGTGGTAGGCAGCAGCACGCTCGTAAGCATTCATTCAAACATCACTTTCCTGCATTTGAATGCAGGCAATACTAGGCAATACTAAAGAGAGGGGAGAGGGGAGGGGTAGAGAGAGAGGGGAGGGGTAGAGAGAGAGAGGGGGCAGGGGGTAGAGAGAGAGGGGGGCAGGGGGGGTAGAGAGAGCAGAGGAGGAGAGAGAGAGAGAGAGGGGGAGAGGGGGTAGAGAGAGAGAGGGAGGGGGTAGAGAAAGAGAGAGAGAGAGAGGGGGGTAGAGAGAGAGGGAGGGGGTAGAGAGGGGAGGGGGGTACAGAGAGAGAGAGAGAGAGAGAGAGAGAGAGAGAGAGAGGGGTGCAGAGAGAGAGAGAGTTAGAGAGAGGGAGAGTAGAGAGAGAGAGAGAGAGAGAGAGAGAGAGAGAGAGAGAGAGAGAGAGAGAGGAGAGAGAGTTAGAGAGAGAGAGAGAGAGAGAGAGGGGGTGCAGAGAGAGAGAGAGTTAGAGAGAGGGGGTAGAGAGAGAGAGAGAGAGAGAGAGGGGGGTGTAGAGATCGAGAGATAGAGAGAGAGAGGGGGGGTAGAGAGAGCGAGAGATCTTGTGTTAAGCAACTTGCCAGAATGTGATGAATGAAGACGAGAAGCATGGGTTTCTGACCTAGCATGACCTACTGTGTGGACGGAATGTGTTGGTGGCTGTTAGCCTGCGAGTGGGGAGAGAATGCAGTAGCTGCTGGAGCACATACAGTTGAAGTCGGAAGTTTACATACACCTTAGCCAAATAAATTTAAACTCAGTTTTTCAATATTCCTGACATTTAATCCTAGTAAAAATTCCCTGTCTTAGGTCAGTTAGGATCACCACTTTATTTTAAGAATGTGAAATGTCAGAATAATAGTAGAGATAATGATTCATTTCAGCTTTTATTTCTTTCATCACATTCGCAGTGGGTCAGAAGTTTACATACACTAAATTAGTATTTGGTAGCATTGCCTTTAAATTGTTTAACTTGGGTCAAACGTTTCGGGTAGCCTTCCACAAGCTTCCCACAATAAATTGGGTGAATTTTGGCCCATTCCTCCTGACAGAGCTGGTGTAACTGAGTCAAGTTTGTAGGCCTCCTTGCTTGCACACGCTTTTTCAGTTTGGCCAACAAATTTTCTATGGGATTGAGGTCAGGGCTTTGTGATGGCCACTCCCAATACCTTGACTTTGTTGTCCTTAAGCCATTTTGTCACAACTTTGGAAGTATGCTTGGGGTCATTGTCCATTTGGAAAACCCATTTGCGACCAAGCTTTAACTTCCTGACTGATGTCTTGAGATGTTGCTTCAATATATCCACATAATTTCCCTCCCTCATGATGCCATCTATCTTGTGAAGTGCACCAGTCCCTCCTGCAGCAAAGCACCCCCACAACATGATGCTGCCACCCCCGTGCTTCACGGTTGGGATGGTATTCTTCGGCTTGACCGCCTCCCCCTATTTCCTCCAAACATAACGATGGTCATTATGGACAAACAGTTCTATTTTTGTTTCATCAGACCAGATAAAGTACAATCTTTGTTCCCATTTGCAGTTGCAAACCGTAGTCTGGCTTTTTTATGGTGGTTTTGGAACAGTGGCTTCTTCCTTGCTGAGCGGCCTTTCAGGTTATGTCAATATAGGACTTGTTTTCCTGTGGATATAGATACTTTTGTACCTGTTTCCTCCAGCATCTTCACAAGGTCCTTTGCTGTTGTTCTGGGATTGATTTGCACTTTTCACACCAAAGTACGTTCATCACTAGGAGACAGGACGCGTCTCCTTCCTGAGCGGTAGGACGGCTGCATGGTCCCATGGTGTTTATACTTGTGTACTATTGTTTGTACAGATGAAAGTTGTACCTTTAGGCGTTTTGAAATTGCTCCCAAGGATGAACCAGACTTGTGGAGGTCTACAATTTCTTTTTCTGAGGTCTTGGCTGATTTCTTTAAATTTCCCCATGATGTCAAGCAAAGAGGCACTGAGTTTGAAGGTAGGCATTGAAATACATCCACAGGTAAACCTCCAATTGACTCAAATGATGTCAATTAGCCTATCAGAAGCTTCTAAAGCCATGACATCATTTTCTGGAATTTTCCAAGCTGTTTAAAGGCACAGTCAACTTAGTGTATGTAAACTTCTGAGCCACTGGAATTGTGACACAGTGAAATATAAGTGAAATAATCTGTCTGTAAACAATTGTTGGAAAAATTACTTTGGGCATGCACAAAGTAGATGTCCTAACCAACTTGCCAAAACTATAGTTTGTTAACAAGAAATTTGTGGAGTGGTTGAAAAACGAGTTTTAATGACTCCAACCTAAGTGTATGTAAACTTCCAACTTCAACTGTATGTTTTAGTGTTCTACTACCAAGCCCACTGTCAGAGAAGGAAAGGACTAGAAGGGGAGAGAGGGGGTGGAATAGAGAGGGAAAGGGAGAAGAGAGAGAGGTGGATAGAGAAGGAGGTGAGAGAGAGGGGAGGGAGAGGGAGAAGAGAGAGGGAGTAGAGAGAGAGGGGATGGAGAGGGAGAAGAGAGAGGGGGATGAGAGAGAAAGGCGGGTGGAGAAGGAGAAGAGAGAGGAGTAGAGACAGAGTAGAGAGAGGGGGATGGAGAGGGAGAAGAGAGAGGGGGATGAGAGAGAAAGGCGGGTGGAGAAGGAGAAGAGAGAGGAGTAGAGACAGAGTAGAGAGAGGGGGATGGAGAGGGAAAGAGAGAGAGAGGGATGTAGAGGAGAAGAGAGAGGGGGGTGGAGAAGGAGAAGAGAGAGGGGATGAGAGAGAGGGGATGGAGAAGGAGAAGAGAGAGGGGGATGGAGAGGGAGAAGAGAGAGAAGTAGAGAGGGAGAAGAGAGAGGGGGGATGGAGAAGAGAGAGAAGTAGAGAGGGAGTAGAGAGAGAGGGGGATGGAGAGGGGGTAAAGAGAGGGAGATGAAGAGGGAGAAGAGAGAGAGGGGGAGGGAGAAGAGAGAGAGGTGGATATAGAAGGAGGTGAGAGAGAAAAAGAGACGGAGTTAGAGGGAGGGAGAGACAGACAGAAAGAAGGAGGGAGGGAGGGAGGGAGGGACAGACAGACAGAAAGAAAGAAAGAGAGGGAGTTGGAGGGAGGGAGAGACAGAAAGAAAGAGGGGATTTGAAGGGAGGGAGGAGGGAGGGAGGGAGGGAGGGAGGGAGGGAGGGAGGGAGGGAGGGAGGGAGGGAGGGAAAGAAAGAAAGAAAGAAAGAAAGAAAGAGAAAGAAAGAAAAAAGAAAGAGAGGGAGTTAGAGAGAAAGAGAGGGAGTTAGAGCAGCTCTTGTAGTTTATCTGATAAGAGGGGTGTGTGTGTGTGTGTGTGTGTGTGTGTGTGTGTGTGTGTGTGTGTGTGTGTGTGTGTGTGTGTGTGTGTGTGTGTGCAGAGGGGCAAGACACCGTCTCCAACAGCCCCCAGACAGTCGTCCAACCATTGGGGCTCAGCCTGATGTCTGCTGTTCCTCAACTCCACTTCCTCTCTCTGGTACATCACCCCTGACCTCTAACCCCTGAACCCACTGACATAAACACCCCGTCACTAAGTTACAGATGTAGTATTACCTGCACACGTTAACAGCCCTGTGTGTGTCCTCCAGACCCTGTGATAATGAGTTATGAGGTCTGATATGCATGGACGTGCCCGAGAGGCTGTGTGTGTGAGCATGTGTGTGTGTGACAATGTGGGTGTGAGTGTGGGTGTGTGCATTTAAGCTTTGGGGGGGAACATCTGGTTTGAGTAAGAAAAGGAAGGGCACCAAAGGTCTGTTGGGGGTAGAGGGGGGTTAATGCTCTCCCCTACTGAGGGTACCTCCAGGGAAATCTCTCTCGCTCTCTCCGGAGTCAAACCAACTTTATTGGCACGACTACAAAATACACTCGACCCAGAGGGACGCTATTGAGACCAAATACTGACTGATAAAACCAGTCCACTAGTAAAAACTCTCCTGTCCAGCACATGCATGTGTATGTGTGTGTGTGTGTGTGTGTGTGTTCTGAGTAGAGTATTTCTCACAGCATCAGTTTGTGAGTGTGTTCCTTGCTCATTACGCTGCTGTGTGATGGCTGGGGGAGAGAGAGAACTGCATTATCCCAAAGCAAAGCCTATGATTCAACACTTTGAAGACTCTTTAGAGCACGCACTCACGTGAGCACACACACACACACACACACACTAGAGTTGACGTATATTTTGGGGAACCTTTTCTACGACATGCTACTCTCAAATATCACGATATCCGGCATAATCGTTTTGCGCCATTAATCACTAGATAATTCCAGACTGCCATTTTTTGGCTTATTTATAATAGTCCCATTCTCATTAAATAATCTTAGTAAGTTGAAGAAATAAGGCTTAGTTAATTAATTTAGACTTCATTTTCAACATATTGATACAGCCTAACTGATAAAACTATACAGTTTTGATTTGTAATGTTCAAATAGTTACTCATGATCTGAGAGTCCTTTAGGTGTCTTTTGGCAAACTCCAAGCAGGCTGTCATGTGCCATTTACTGAGGAGTGGCTTCTGTCTGGCCACTACCATAAAGGTCTGATTGGTGAAGTGCTGCAGAGATGGTTGTCCTTCTGGAAGGTTCTCCCATCTCTACAGAGGAACTCTGAAGCTCTGTCAGAGTGACCATCGGGTTCATGGTCACCTCCCTGACCTAGGCCCTTCTCCTCCGATTGCTCAGTTTGGCTAGACGGCCAGCTCTAGGAAGAGTCTTGGTGGTTCCAAACTTCTTCCATTTAAGAATGAAGGAGGCCACTGTGTTCTTGGGGACCTGCAATTCTGGAGAAATGTTTTGGTACCCTTCCCCAGATCTGTGCCTCGACACAATCCTGTCTCGGAGCTCTACGGACAATTCCTTCGACCTCATGGCTTGGTTTTTGCTCTGACCTGCACTGTCAACTGTGGGTCCTTATATAGACAGGGGTGTCCCTTTCCAAGTCATGTCCAATCAAATTAATTTACTACAGGTGGACTCTAATCAAGTTGTAGAACCATCTCAAGGATGATCAATGGAAACAGGATGCACCTGAGCTCAATTTTGAGTCTCATAGCAAGGGTCTGAATATTTATGTAAATAAGGTATTTCTGTTTTTTATAAATTAGCTAAATTATTTAAAAACCTGTTTTCGGTTTGTCATTATGGGGTATTGTGTGTAGATTGATGAGGATTTTTTTCAAGGGGTCTGAATACTTTCCGAATGCACTGTATCGTAAATATCAAACATCACGATATTCGATTGAATCATAAAACCCGCCAAGGTTATTATAGTAAACGGAAACTGAAATACAAATAAAAATGAAAAACATTTGAAGTTTTTATTTTATTTTAGTTAATTTTGTAGTAAAATATAATAATTTCAGTATAGTTTTAGTTCTTCAAATGTTTTTCGTCTTTATTTGTATTTCAGTTTTCGCACTTTACTGTTTGACCAAATAGGACGTTTTAAATGAGGTGACAATGTAGAATGTGCTCTTTCTAAGTTTACAGACACCCTTTCCGTTTTTTTGGCTTTCTTACTGATGAGTCGGCGCAGGTCTCAAATAAAATAAATTCAAATGTTATTCATCACATGCTTGGTAAACAACAGGTGTAGACTAACAGTGAAATGGTTACTTACGGGCCTTTCCCAACAATGCAGAGAAAGAAAATAGAGAAATAATAAAATAGTAAAACAAGTATTAATAAAAGTTATAATAATTACACAATGAGTAACGATAATGGGGTACCAGTACAGAGTTGATGTGCAGGGGTACGAGTTAATTGAGGTAGATATGTACATATAAGTAGGGATAAAGTGACTAGGCAACAGGATAGATAATAAACAGTAGCAGCAGCGTATGTGATGAGTCAAAATAGTTGGTGCAGATATTTGGGTAGCTGTTTGGTTAACTAATTAACTAACTATTTAGCAGTCTTATGGCTTGGGGGTTGCCGCTGCGACTTGGTGCATCGGTACCGCTTGACGTGCGGTAGCAGAAGGAACAGTCTACGACTTGGGTGTCAGTTGCCATACCAGGCGGTGATGCAGCCAGCCAAGATGCTCTCAATGATGCAGCTGTAGAACTCCTTGAAAATCTGAGCGCCCATGGCAAATCTTTTCAGCCTCTTGAGGGGGACGAGGTGTTGTTGTGCCCTCAACACCACTGTGTTGGTGTGTCTGGACCATGATAGATCCTTAGTGATGTGGACACCAAGAAACTTGAAGCTCTCGACCCGCTCCTCTACAGCCCTGTCGTTGTGAATGGGGGCGTGCCCGGCCCTCCGTTTCCTGTAGTCCACGAAATTCTCTTTTGTCTTGATCATGTTGAGGGAGAGGTTGTTGTCCTGGCACCACAATGCCAGGTCTCTGACCTCCTGCCTATTGGCTGTCTCATTGTCGTTGGTGATCAAGCCTACCACTGTCGTGTCGTCGGCAAACTTTATGATGGTGTTGGAGACATGCGCGTCCACGCAGTCATGGGTGAGCAGGGAGTACAGGAGAGGGCTAAGTACACACCCCTGAGGGGCCCCAGTGTTGAGGATCAGCGTGGCGGATGTGTTGTTGCCTACCCTCAACACCTGGGGGCGGCCCGTCAGGAAGTCCAGGATCCAGTTGCAGAGGGAGGTGTTCAGTCCCATGGCCGTTAGTTTATTGATGAGCTTTGAGGGTACTATGGTGTTGAACGCTGAGTTGTAGTCAATGAATAGCACTCTCACATAGATGTTCCTTTTGTACAGGTGGGAAAGGGCAGTGTGGAGTGCAATAGAGATTACGTCATCTGTGGATCTGTTGGGGCGGTATGCGAATTGAGCCAAGACCAGCCTTTCAAAGCATTTCATGGCTACAGATCTCAGTGCTACGGGGCGATAGTCATTTAGACAGGTTACCTTGGTGTTCTATAATAACCTTGTAACACACACAAACAGACACGCACACTCACACACTGATTGAAAAGCGGAGAGATCTCCTCCAGTGCTGCTTTGATGACGGGGAACACAGCAGTTCAAATAGGAGCCAGTCTGATTCTCTGCTCTCTCTCTACTGTAATACTGTATCAACCAACCAGAGAGAGAACACACTGTCCTCACACACACACGCACCAAACAGGTAGATACTGCTCCGGAGAACAGAGAGAGTGTGTGTGTTCATGAGGATTCAGGGGAGGATGTGATGAATGGCTTCATTAAATCAGCATTAACAGAGGTGTGAACCAGAGACCTGAGCCAAAACACTGCGGCTGCTAGCTCTGCATCAACACACACACACACGCACAAACGTACACATACACACACAACCAACTTCCCACCATCCCAGTGCCTGAAGGAGAGGGTGTGTGGAGATTAGATGGGGAGAAAATATATAAGGAGAGTGGAAATGGGTAGAGGGGAAAGATGAGAAGAGAGGGAATGAGGAGAGAGGAGAGGGAATGAGGAAAGAGCAAAAGAGGAGAGGAGAGGAAAAGAGGAGAGAGAAAAAGAGGACAGAAGAGAGAGGGAATGAGGAGAGAGGAGAAAGGGAGAAGATGGAAGGAATGAGGAGAGAGGTAATACGGAGAGAGATAATGCGGAGAGAGGGAGTGAAAAGAGAGGGAATAAGGTGAGAGGAGAGAGGGAATGAGGAGAGAGGAGAGATGGAATGAGGAATGAGAAATGAGGAGATAGGGAATGAGGAGAGAGGAGAACAATGAGGACAGAGGGATGAGGACAGAGGGAATGAGAAGGGAAGGAATGAGGAGGGAAGGAATGAGGAGAGAGGGAATGAGGAGAGAAAGAGTGAGAAGAGAGGGAATGAGGAGATAGGGAATGAGGAGAGAGGAGAACAATGAGGACAGAGGGATGAGGAGAGAGGGAATGAGAAGGGAAGGAATGAGGAGGGAAGGAATGAGGAGAGAGGAGAGGGGAGAGGGAATGAGGACAGAGGGAATGAGGAGAGAGGGAATAAGGAGAGAGTAGAGAGGGATTGAGAAGAGAGGAGAGAGGGAATGAGGAATGAGAGAGGGAATGAGAAATGAGGAGAGAGGGAATGAGGAATGTGGGACTGAGGAGAGAGGAGAACAATGAGGGGAGAGGGATGAGGAGAGAGGGAATGAGAAGGGAAGGAATGAGGAGGGAAGGAATGAGGAGAGAGGGAATGAGGAGAGAAAGAGTGAGAAGAGAGGGAATGAGGAGAGACAGAATGAGAGGAGAGAGGGGAGAGGAGAGAGGGGAGAGGGGGTGAGGAATGAGGAGAGATGAGAGAGGGAATGAGAGAGAGGGAATGAGGAGAGAGGGGATAAGGAGAAAATGAATGAGGAGAGAAGAGAGAGGGAATGTGGAATGAGAGAATGAGGAGAGAGAAGAAATATGAGGAGAGAGGGATGAGGAGAGAGGAAATGAGGAGAGAGGGATGAGGTAATGAGGAGAGAGGGAATGAGGAGAGAGGGAATGAGGAGAGAGGGAATAAGGAGAGAGGGAATGAGGAGAGAAGAGAGAGGGATGAGGAAAGAGGTCATGAGGAGAGAGGGAATGAGGAGAGAGGGAATGAGGAGAGAGGAGAGAGGGAATGAGGAGAGAAGGAAGAGGAGAGAGGGAATGAGGAGGAAGCCTCTTAAGGCAATTGAGATGGATCTCCAGTGATAGCAGAAGCACCAGTGTGATGCAACGCTAACTACATTATCTATAGATACATACATCTAACATATTGTATTACTGTCTGAAAAAGGAGGTTAGAGGGGAGAAGGGAAGAGAGAAGAGCGGTGAAGAGAGAAGAGGGGGGTAGAGATGAAGAAAAGGGAAGTGGGCTGAAGTGGGGGAACAGGGGAACAGGGGAACAGGGGTGAGCGGGGGGAAGAGGGGGAAGACAGCTTGGGATAAATGTAGCCCGAGGCTGCTGGCCTCCCATCGTTCAAAATGGAATGAGATATGAGCAGTGTGTGTGTGTGTGTGTGTGTGTGTGTGAGATGCGGGAGCCCAAACCTGATTACCCAGTCCCCTGTAGGGGAGAGAAATCTACATTTTTCTTTTGCCTTCTTCATAAACCATGAAAAATGGGGGCAATTCAGTTCCCCTGGCAACCAGTCTGCCTGCCTACAGAGTACTGATGGAGGGGGAAACAGAGGGAGAGGGGAAAGAGAGAGAGAGAGATAAAAAGAGAGCACAAACACTTTATCTTCACAATAAAAAGCAATCCCCTCCTCCTTCCTCACTTCCTCTAGTGACTAGGTGATTACAGGAAAACTTCCAACTGATGATTTCACTAAAACCAGGGAATTTATTGAAAGTTCCTGAAATTTTGCAACCCCTGGTGTAGACCAGTGGGCGTGTAGCGGCTCTCTACCTTGCTCCATCTGAAGAATCTCCCAGCATCCTCCTGGCCTGGTCTCAGGAAGCAGGCTAGGCGGTCTTCCCATGGTCACAACCAGCTCAGGTACACGTGCACACAAACACACACACACACACACTACATAAAGGAGAAGCCTGTTTCCTCTCTCTCCCCATGAGACTGTATCCAAACGGTGTTCTATTGTGTCTCAGTGTATTTACAGCAGCTAGCCTCTCTTCTCTCCTCCATTAAACAATCACATATGGCTCTGTCTGTGTGTGTGTGTCTTTGTTTAAACCTGGGCTTTATTAAGACTTCAATGCTCCTCCTGCTATCAACTGTTCTCACCAGCACCAACATCCTCTTTGGCACACACACACACACA
This sequence comes from Brachymystax lenok tsinlingensis, assembly GCA_030435695.1. Taxonomy (NCBI): domain Eukaryota; kingdom Metazoa; phylum Chordata; class Actinopteri; order Salmoniformes; family Salmonidae; genus Brachymystax; species Brachymystax lenok. The sequence continues at coordinate 16,392,311 of CM059797.1, read as the reverse complement.
CACACACACACAGTTGTGATTATTGGGCCAAGCAGCCTCAGGGGGCGTTTCTAAAGCTAATGTGTCAGATTTCATCAGAGTTGAGAGAGAGAGAGAGAGAGAGAGAGAGAGAGAGAGAGAGAGAGAGAGAGAGAGAGAGAGAGAGAGAGAGAGAGAGAGAGAGATGTTTTGGACTGGTGGTCCTGACAGTGCAATTGTTCAGCCAGAGAGAAAGACAACAAAAAGAAAGAAAGAAAGAAGAGGGGAGGCCGAGAGTCAAGATCATGTTTCACATTCTTACACAGTCTCACAGGTTGCTCTGCTGTTGCTGTGAGTGTATTGTGTGTTTGTGTGAGTGAGTGTATTGTGTGTTTGTGTGTGTGTATTGTGTGTGTGTGTGAGTGTATTGTGTGTGTGTGTGTGTATGAGTGTGTGTGTGTGTGTGTGTATGTGCGCGCATTGTCACTAGGCAGAGTGTGGCACAGAGAGGAACAGAAACCTTCCATGACACAGAAACACACACAGCTCTGCTCTACCCAGGCTCTACCCAGGCTCTACCCAGGCCTCTCCACACTCAGACCCCCAGCTACACCTCAGGGCATGACTGCCATATGAGCTGCTGAACCAAACATACAGAGGAGAACGGTAAAGGCGGAACAAAAACAACTAACCTGTTTTTCTTCATATTTTAAAGCCCAGACACAAACAGTACAGCTGCCCTGCATACAGGACTGTCTGCTGTTAATGAATGCTTCATTTAAACATCCTTTATTTAACTAGGCAAGTAAGTTAAGAACAAATTCTTATTTTCAATGACAGCCTAGGAACAGTGGGTTAACTGCCTTGTTCAGGGGCAGAACGACAGATTTTTACCTTGTCAGCTCAGGGATTAGATCCAGCAACCTTTCAGTTACTAGTCCAACGCTCTAACCACTAGGCTAACTGCTGCCCCTGTTGGTGCCTTATTAAACACAGTTACACAGTACATACACATTTAGTTTCAGTCACATGGCTATCATGATTGGGAAATGGCTCCCTTCCCTTTCAGTCAGGTGTTCTTGCTTTGTGTGTGTGTGTGTGTGTGTGTGTTCCAGGATCTCTAAAGACAGATACAGGAAGTGTCCACTTCAAACACTTGATGAAGAAACACCAGTCGACACACACAAACACACACACACACACACACACACCAAAGCAAGAACACCTGACTGAAAGGGAAGGGAGCCATTACCCAATCCCAGCATGCCTCAGTAATGAGGGCTTGTTTGAGGAGCGGCAGCCTGTGTTTTGCAGAAAATGTCCTGCAATGCTACATATTCTGCCATGGAGCTAACAGAACATGTTGCCATTTTAAAGATAATTTCCTACAACTCTATTCATCTCGCCATGGCTAATCGTGTGTTATTTTTCTCAAACATAATAACAAAATCAATACTGCTAAATGTATTGTTTTTGTAATGTTCAATTCTCCCTGACTGTAGCTTTTATTTAGGTGATTGTTAGTTCTCAAAGATTGGGGTAAGCATATTTATTAAGCACACTTCCACATTTGGATAAAAACTAAATAAAATAAAAAAAATCTGCTATTTAATGTTTCAACTGGTTCATGTGGTTGTTGTATCCATGGCAGTTTTTATTCTAAGCCAATCAGATGTTTTATTACAAAGTTGACAGTTACCGTGCTTTCACAAAGTATTCACACCCCTTGACTTTTTTGCACATTTTGTTGTTGATTACATTTAGATTTTGTGTCACTGGCCTACACTCAATACCCCATAATGTCAAAGTGGAATTAAGTTTAGACATTTTACAAATTAATTGAACATGAAAAGCTGAAATGCCTTATGTCAAGAAGTACTCAACCCCTTTGTTATGGCCAGCCTAAATAAGTTCAGGAGTAAAAATGTGCTTAACAAGTCACATCATAAGATGCATGGACTCACTGTGAAGAGACACACACAAAAGTAGACACAAGTGCTAGCACACACACTCAACAAATACGCACATTGTAATATTGTTGTATGTGGTATTATACATTTTATATTGTAGATATGTAGTGGTGTAATAATGTTATATGATGTACTGTTTTATCTTTTGTTTTATATGTAATGTAAGTGCATTAATGTGTTTGGACCCCAGGAATAGCTAATTGGGATCCCTAATAAATATAAATACTCTGTGTGCAATAATAGTGTTTAACATATTTTTTTTATGACTACCTCAGTCATCTCTGTACCCCACACAGACAATTATCTGTAAGGTCCCTCAGTCGAGCAGTGAATTTTAAACACAGATTCAACCACAAAGACCAGGGAAGTTTTCCAATGCCTCGCAAAGAAGGGCACCTATTGGTACATGGGTAAAAAAAAACAGACATTGAATATCCCTTTCAGCATGGTGAAGTTATTAATTACACTTCAAAATGTCCTTCCTAACTCAGTTGCTGGAGAGGAAGGAAACCGCTCAGGGATTTCACCATGAGTCCAATGGTGACTTTAAAACAGTTACAGAGTTTAATGGCTGTGATAGGAGAAAACTGAGGATGGATCAACAACATTGTAGTTACTCAATAATACTAACCTAAATGACAGAGTAAAAAGAAGGAAGCCTGTACAGAATAAAAAATGAATAAAAAAATGCATCCTGTTTGCAATAAGACACTAGAGTAAAACTGTAAAAAATGTGGTAAAGAAATTCACTTTATGTCCTAAATACAAAGTGTTATGTTTGGGGAAAGTCCAACATAACATATCACTGAGTACCACGCTTCATATTTTCAAGCATGGTGGTGGCTGCATCATGTTATGGGTATGCTTGTCATTGGCAAGGACTAGGGAGTTTTTTAGGATGAAAATAAACGGAATAGAGCTAAGCACAGGCAAAGAGGAAACCTGGTTCAGTCTGCTTTCCAACAAACACTGGGAGACAAATTCACCTTTCAGCAGGACAATAACCTAAAACACAAGGCCAAATATATAGAGTTCCCTACTAAGACAACATTGAATGTTCCTGAGTGGCCTAGTTATAGTTTTGACTTAAATCGGCTTGATTAACTGTTGCAAGACTTGAAAATGTCTGTAAAAAAAAACAATTTTGAGCTTGAAGAATTTAAAAAACAATGTGCAAAGCTCTTAGAGACTTACCCAGAAAGACTCACAGCTATAATCACTACCAAAGGTGATTCTAACATGTATTGACTCAGGGGTGTGAATACTTATGTAAATTCGATATTTCTGTATTTATTTTTGAAGACATTTGCAAAAATGTCTAAAAACATATTTTTTCACTTTGTCAATATGGGGTATTGTGTCTAGATGGTTGGGAAAACCAATTTAATCCATTATGAATTCAGGCTGTGACAACAAAATGTGGAATAAGTCAAGGGGTACGAATATTTTGTTAAGGCACTGTATGTGAAACTTCCTACTAGTGCCCTATTTCAAAGCTGCAAAAAAACTATGACGTGGAGGCGACTCTCAGATAAACACATTTTTCAGATATTTTTAGTACCTTCTTTAGTATACTTCTTTAGTGTGCATCTCAGATAAGTGATCATACTAACTGTAAAATGAAGTGACGAATGTGTTGATATATCCATATGATATGATAGCATACTACATGGGAACCTAAAATGGCGCCAGAAGAAATGGCAGCAGTTTTACGGGTGTCTAACCAATTGTGCTCTTATGTGGTTTTTTTCACATTATTTGTAACTTATTTTGTACGTAATGTTTCTGCCACTGTATCTTACGGCAAAAAGAGCTTCTGGATATCAGGACAGCGATCACTCACTTCAGATTAGACAAAAAAAAATAAACAAGCAGGAAGCACAGGATATACTGCGAACACCTGACAAGGCTGACATCCCCGTTATTGGCAAGAGAAAGAGACGCAGGTAAAGAGGACACAAAGCGGGGTGCCTCGTACGGATCCGCAGAAGGCGAGTGGGAAAGCTGCCGTGACCGTCAATATTACTTGCCAACGTGCAATCATTGGACAATAAATTAGACGAGGTACGATCACGAATATCCTACCAACAGGACATCAAAAACTGTAACATCTTGTGTTTCATGGAATCGTGGCTGAATGATGACATGGATATTCAGCTAGCAGAATATACGCTGCACCGGCAGGATGGAACAGCACACTCCGGTATGACGAGGGGGTGGGGTCTGTGCATATTTGTAAACAACAGCTGGTGCATGGTATCTAAGGAATTCTCTAGATTTTGCTCGCCTGAAGTAGAGCATCTTATGATAAACTGTAGACCACAATATTTGCCAAGAGAGTTCTCATCTATACTTTTCGTGGCTGTTTATTTACCACCACAGACGGATGCTGGCACTAAGACCGCACTCAGTCAACTGTATGAGAAAATAAGCAAACAGGAAACTGCTCACCCAGAAGCGGCGTTTCTAGTGGCCAGGGACTTTAATGCAGGGAAACTTAAATCAGTTTTACCAATTTTTTATCAACATGTTAAATGCGCAACCAGAGGGAAACAAATTCTAGATCACCTGTACTCTACACACAGAGACGCGTACAAAGCTCTCCCTCGCCCTCCATTTGGTAAATCTGACCACAATTCTATCCTCCTGATTCCTGCTTACAAGCAAAAATGAAAGCAGGAAGCACCAGTGACTCGGTCTATAAAAAAAGTGGTCAGATGAAGCAGATGCTAAACTACAGGACTGTTTTTCTATCACAGACTGGAACATGTTTCGGGATTCTTCCGATTGCATTGAGGAGTACACCACATTAGTCACTGGGTTTATCAATAAGTGCATCGAGGACGTTGTCCCCACAGTGACTGTACATGCATACAGTGGGGGAAAAAATATTTAGTCAGCCACCAATTGTGCAAGTTCTCTCACTTAAAAAGATGAGAGAGGCCTGTAATTTTCATCATAGGTACACTTCAACTATGACAGACAAAATGAGGAAAAAAAGTCCAGAAAATCACATTGTAGGATTTTTTATGAATTTATTTGCAAATTATGGTGGAAAATAAGTATTTGGACACAAACAAACAAGCAAGATTTCTGGCTCTCACAGACCTGTAACTTCTTCTTTAAGAGGCTCCTCTGTCCTCCACTCATTACCTGTATTAATGGCACCTGTTTGAACTTGTTATCAGTATAAAAAGACACCTGTCCACAACTTCATACAGTCACACTCCAAACTCCACTATGGCCAAGACCAAAGAGCTGTCAAAGGACACCAGAAACAAAATTGTAGACCTGCACCAGGTTGAATCTGCAATAGGTAAGCAGCTTGGTTTGAAGAAATCAACTGTGGGAGCAATTATTAGGAAATGGAAGACATACAAGACCACTGATAATCTTCCTCGATCTGGGGCTCCACGCAAGATCTCACCCCGTGAGGTCAAAATGATCACAAGAACGGTGAGCAAAAATCCCAGAACCACACGGGGGGACCTAGTGAATGACCTGCAGAGAGCTGGGACCAAAGTAACAAAGCCTACCATCAGTAACACACTACGCCGCCAGGGACTCAAATCCTGCAGTGCCAGACGTGTCCCCCTGCTTAAGCCAGTACATGTTCAGGCCCGTCTAAAGTTTGTTAGAGAGCATTTGGATGATCCAGATGAGGATTGGGAGAATGTCAGATGAAACCAAAATATAACTTTTTGGTAAAAACTCAACTCGTCGTGTTTGGAGGACAAAGAATGCTGAGTTGCATCCAAAGAACACCATACCTACTGTAAAGCATGGGGGTGGAAACATCATGCTTTGGGGCTGTTTTTCTGCAAAGGGACCAGGACGACTGATCCGTGTAAAGGAAAGAATGAATGGGGCCATGTATCGTGAGATTTTGGTGAAAACCTCCTTCCATCAGCAAGGGCATTGAAGATGAAACGTGGCTGGGTCTTTCAGCATGACAATGATCCCAAACACACCGCCCGAATCGAAAGAGTGGCCGTAGAAGCATTTCAAGGTCCTGGAGTGGCCTAGGCAGTCTCCAGATCTCAACCCCATAGAAAATCTTTGGAGGGAGTTGAAAGTCCGTGTTGCCCAGCGACAGCCCCAAAACATCACTGCTCTAGAGGAGATCTGCATGGAGGAATGGGCCAAAATACCAGCAACAGTGTGTGAAAACCTTGTGAAGACTTACAGAAAACATTTGACCTCTGTCATTGCCAACAAAGGGTATATAACAAAGTATTGAGATAGACTTTTGTTATTGACCAAATACTTATTTTCCACCATAATTTGCAAATAAATTCATAAAAATTCCTACAATGTGATTTTCTGGATTTATTTTCCTCATTTTGTCTGTCATAGTTGAAGTGTACCTATGATGAAAATTACAGGCCTCTCTCATCTTTTTAAGTGAGAGAACTTGCACAATTGGTGGCTGACTAAATACTTTTTTTCCCCACTGTACATATCCCAACCAGAAGCCATGGATTACAGGCAACAAGGGTAGAGAGCTGCCGCTTTCAAGGTGCACGACTCTAACCCAGAAGCTTATAGGAAATTCTGCTATGCCCTCCGACGAACCATCAAATAGGCAAAGTGCCAATACAGGGCTAAGATTGAATCGTACTACACCAGCTCCGACGCTCGTCTTAGGGCTTGCAAACTATTACAGACTACAAAGGGAAGCACAGCCGCGACACGAGCCTACCAGACGAGCTAAATCACTTCTATGCTCGCTTCAAGGCAAGCAACACTGAGGCATGCATGAGAGCATCAGCTGTTCCGGATGACTGTGTGATCACGCTCTCTGTAGCTGACATGAGTAAGACCTTAAAACAGGTCAACATTCACAAGGCTGCGGGGCCAGACGGATTACCAGGACGTGTGCTCCAGGCATGTGCTGACCAACTGGCAGGTGTCTTCACTGACATTTTCAACATGTCCCTGATTGAGTCTGTAATACCAACATGTTTCAAGCAGACCACCATAGTCCCTGTGCCCAAGAACACTAAGGCAACCTGCCTAAAGGACTACCGACCCGTAGCACTCACGTCCGTAGCCTTGAAGTGCTTTGAAATAAATAAATAAATATTGTTCAATATGATCAATACTAACAATACCCCAGACCATTGGTTTCCAAATATTTTTGGTTCCTAATATTCCTAATATTCAATTAATCTGAGCATAAATGTTTTTTCTTCAAATGAAAAGCCTCTACTTTCTCCAAGACTTTTGGAGTGGACAGGTAATCATTGATGCAGAGAGGGAAGAAGAAGCTCAGGGTTGACAGATATCAGGGATGGAAGACCTACAGGTAGTGGATAACGATGGAAACTAATGAGGGACAAGAAGATGACTAGTCATGCAGTTACGTCCGGAGCTTTGTCCTATTGTTGTCCCTCATTCATCCAGGTGTTCAAATGCTTTGGTTCACCACATGTACCTTTGTAATACAACAGTAGAGAGGAATTTTAGAAACTGTCTTCAGACAGGCTTTAGGAAAACAAGTTGAACTACTTAAAACCAATAGGAGTACAGAACAATGCGAACCAGCTCAGTTAAAGTGGTTTGTGGTCTTTGTGCATGGTGTCTTATCCACAGAGGTGCGGGTGCAGGTTTTGTTCTAACCAAGCAGCAACACACCTCATTCAACTAATCATGTCTTGATTGAAGTCTATGATTAGTTAGTTGAATCAGGTGTGTACTGATTGGCAAGAACAAAAGCCTGGGCCCACACTGATCTCTGCGGATACGATTGGACACCCCCTGTTATGAGTGCTGATGGAAACAATTACCCTAGAGCTTACATTAAAATAAAAAACTGTCGACACACTGGTGTGGGGGTAAGTCTCAGGTGGAAGTGCAGCATATCCATCCATCTCTCCTCCCTTCTCTCCTCCTCACCTGGACATGCCATCTGTCTCTCCTTCCTCTCCCGTCTGTCAACAGCTGTTAGGAGAAATAACCTCCGCTGTCCATCTCTCCATCCAACTGTCTCTCTCTCTAGAACTTTATCTCTCTCCATCTCTTTGTCTCTCTTTCTATACCTTCATCTGTCTCTGACCCTCGGAGGGTGGGCAGAGACGAACAGGAACACAACTTTCTGCCCTCCTTCACATAGGGCAACCACATATAAAATACCCAAATGTGGGAGACAAGATGATTTTATGCAACAGCGTAGCCTACATTAATCAGATGCATTCAGAGCTTCTTGAATTACTGTCTCCTGAGCAAAATAGAGTAGATGGTGTTAACAAACTATATAGCTTTCCTGTACTTTGTTTCAATCAAAGCCCATTCTGCTTAGTATTTGACATTCGCGTGCTGTTGAGTGTTGGACTATTCAGCTAACCATCCTAGAATCTCATATGAAATTAGGTGGTGTGTTTGGTGTAACAGTAATGTTATACTATGGTATTATATTTGGTTCTGTTATGTAGAAACTACTAATTAATAATTATGTGATCTTCCAAGACATTGATTCAGCTTTGATCTAACTCTACTAAAGGAGCACCACTGTGAGAAGTGGCGGAGCGACACTCTGGTGCGCTATGGCAGCACTACAGCCCTGCAGTCCGCTGCTATGGACGAGCTAGTTCAAGCGCACCTAGTCTATTCTTTTTTCTCGCACACAAAATTGTACAATGCAGAAATAAGAGACCACACGTGTGGTTGTTTTATGAAAATCTGGGAATATGTGGCCAAGGAAACATTTCTGGTTGGTCTCAGGGAATATAAAAGTCAGGAAGGGAAATATTTCTGGTTGGTCTCAGGGAATATAAAACGGTCAGAAAGGGAAACATTTCTGGTTGGTCTCAGGGAATATAAAACAGTCAGGAAGGGAAACATTTCTGGTTGGTCTCAGGGAATATAAAACAGTCAGGAAGGGAAACATTTCTGGTTGGTCTCAGGGAATATAAAACAGTCAGAAAGGGAAACATTTCTGGTTGGTCTCAAGGATATAAAACAGTCAGGAAGGGAAACATTTCTGGTTGGTCTCAGGGAATATAAAACAGTCAGGAAGGGAAATATTTCTGGTTGGTCTCAGGGAATATAAAACAGTCAGGAAGGGAAATATTTCTGGTTGGTCTCAGGGAATATAAAACAGTCAGGAAAGGAAATATTTCTGGTTGGTCTCAGGGAATATAAAACAGTCAGAAAGGGAAACATTTCTGGTTGGTCTCAGGGAATATAAAACAGTCAGGAAGGGAAATATTTCTGGTTGGTCTCAGGGAATATAAAACAGTCAGGAAGGGAAACATTTCTGGTTGGTCTCAGGGAATATAAAACAGTCAGGAAAGGAAATATTTCTGGTTGGTCTCAGGGAATATAAAACAGTCAGGAAGGGAAACATTTCTGGTTGGTCTCAGGGAATATAAAACAGTCAGGAAGGGAAATATTTCTGGTTGGTCTCAGGGAATATAAAACAGTCAGGAAGGGAAATATTTCTGGTTGGTCTCAGGGAATATAAAACAGTCAGGAAAGGAAACATTTCTGGTTGGTCTCAGGGAATATAAAACAGTCAGGAAGGGAAACATTTAAAACGGGATTGAGGAAAGTTGCAGCAAATATGTTGAATGAGCAACTAATGAGCATGGAGACCGGAGAGCCTCACAAGTTTGAAGAAATGACCTTATTTTGTTCAGTCTGATATTTACTTACTTTTGTAGCTCTTCATCATAAGCACGGTTTTTGTAAGTAGTGAGGCTAAACTGTCCGCTCCAAGTTTGGCTGGATTTTTAAAATATATATATATATTTTGTATTATTATTATTAATTGTTTTGTTTAGCTGGAATTTAGCATGGAAGGATTTGAGAAATGTGATTTGTTGACGATATATCTCGTCTTGTGCTGCGCAGAACATCAGATCTCAACAGCGATTGGAGAAATGTTTAACATCACCATGGCTACCACATCCTTATTATATATACAGTGAACAAACATATAAGAGCATGTAAAGTGTTGGTCCCATGTTTCATGAGCTGAAATAAAAGATACCAGACATTTTCCAAATTTTCCATACGCACAAAAAGCTTATTTCACTCATATTTTGTGCACAAATTTGTTTACATCCCTGTTAGTGAGCATTTCTCCTTCGGCCAAGATAATCCATCCCCCTGACAGGTGTGGCATATCAATAAGATGATTAAACAGCATGATCATTACACAGGTGCACCTTGTGCTTGGGACAACAAAAGACCACTCTAAAATCTGCAGTTTTGTCAGACAACACAAAGCCACAGATGTCTCAGGTTTTGAGTGCAATTGGCAAGCTGACTGAAGGAATGTCCACCAGAGCTGTTGCCAGAGAATTGAATGTTAAATTCCTCTCACATAGGCCGCCTCCAACGTCGTTTTAGAGAATTTGGCAGTACATCATAACGGACCTCACCACCGCAGACCACGTGTATGACGTTGTGAGGGCGAGTGGTTTGCTGATGTCAACGTTGTGAACAGATTGTACCATGGTGGCGGCGGGGTTGTGGTACGGGCGGGCATAAGGTTATGGTATGGGTGGGCATCAGCTATGGACAACGAACACAATTGCACTTTATCGATAGCAATTTGAATGCACAGAGATACCGTGATGAGATCCTGAGGCCCATTGTCGTGCCGTTCATCCACCCCCATCACCTCATGTTCCAGCATGATAATGCACGGCCCCACGTCACAAGGATTTATACACAATTCCTGGAAGCTGAAAATGTCCCAGTTATTCCATGGCCTGCATACTCACCAGACAGGTCACCCATTGAGTATGTTTGGGATGCTCCGGATCGACGTGTATGGTAGCGTGTTCCAATTCCCACCAATATCCAGCAACTTACCACAGCCATTGAAGAGGAGCGGGACAACATTCCACAGGCCACAATCAACAGCCTGATCAACTCTATGTGAAGGAGATGTGTCGCGCTGCATGAGGCTAATGGTGGTCACACCAGATACTGACTGGTTTTCTGATCCACACCCCCCTACCTTTTAAAAATTCTATTTCAATGGCCTGATTTCCTTAGATGAACTGTAACTGTAATTTCACATTTTTGAAATTGTTGCATGTTGCATTCATACTTTTGTTCAGTATATATTTTCAGAAGTGCAATGTGACTGCAAGAGACATAACTGACTGAAATACGGGACAAATCAATGTGACTGCAAGAGACATAACTGACTGAAATACGGGACAAATCAATGTGACTGCACGAGACATAACTGACTGAAATACGGGACAAATCAATGTGACTGCACGAGACATAACTGACTGAAATACGGGACAAATCAATGTGACTGCACGAGACATAACTGACTGAAATACGGGACAAATCAATGTGACTGCACGAGACATAACTGACTGAAATACGGGACAAATCAATGTGACTGCACGAGACATAACTGACTGAAATACAGGACAAATCAACTTTTTTTCTAAATTTGTGGTGTTTGAATTTGTTAATAAAATGTGGGACATGATTGTTTGGTTGCAAGACACGGGACAAAGGGCCAAAATGCAGGATTGTCCTGCACAACCCGGGACAAGTTGTCAGGCTAAGTGTGACTGGTGAAAGGAGTCAGGCGCAGGAGAGCAGAAATGCGTGTACAAGGTACTTTAATAACCGCACCAGTACCAAAAAATACAATCGAAACGGTGCGGGAAAAATACCTGTCACAAAAACACTACGGGCGTAAATATAACAAAACCCGATAACAAAACCAGCCGTCAGAAATGCTAGAACATAAACAATCACGCACACAAACATGGGGGAAACAGAGGGTTAAATAATGAACATGTAATTGGGGAATTGAAACCAGAAACCAACAAAGACAAAACAAATGGAAATTGACAAATGGATCGGCAATGGCTAGTAGACCGGTGACGTCGACCGCCGAACGCTGCCCGAACAAGGAGAGGGACCGACTTCGGCGGAAGTCGTGACACAAGTGGTCACCCTTGCTCCACAGCATCTGTCTGTGTGTGTGTGTGTCTCCATGTCCGGGGTATAGGCCGGCAGTTCAGGAAAAACTTGAATCAGGCCCCAAACAGGAAGCAAGCACACACGCACAAGCACACTACACTATACTACACACACACACACACAATAAATATGTGTGTGTTCTACCCTGACTCCTTCCTATCCTCCCCTTTAGACAAACATCCTTCCTGAGAGATTATTTTAATCCCCATCAGCATTTTCTATTCAATATACACACACACACACACACACACTACCTCTTTCTCCATCTGTCTCATACACAGACTACCTCTCTCTCCCTCACACACACCCTCGGTCTCTCACACAGTGTAAACGGTCATCTGATTTAGTCGTGGTCAGTCCAGCAGGAGGACTAATCGATGCAATCCACCTCTAATTTAGTGTGGGTCATTACACACACACACGCACAGTCCAGCAGTAATTGATTGTGGGTCGTTAGGAAATCGTACTAATGTGAACAATGGGAGATTAGGGGAATTTTAACAACCACTTCCCAGAGCCTCTGTGCACGCACGCACAATAGGTTTGAATTCTATCGGTTTGAATAGGAAATGGTAGTTTGGGTTTCGGTTCCCCTGGATACTGATTGAGAGAGACACTGCACATTGTCACATGCTGTATAACCAGCACAAAGCCGTGGTGATTTATCAGGAAATGGAGGAGGTACATTGACAGTCGACTACCTGAACTTGTCTAATGCACAATTTCTACTGTGGATACTGAACAAAATATCACTGTCAACATAGTTATAGCAGTAGACTGCCTCTGCATCTTTCCCTTTGTCTTTCTGTCTCTCTCTGTCTGTTGGTTTAGTGACCCATTTAATGGGTGTTAATAAATGATAAACACATTCAGTATTCAGCGCCTAACCCAGCACCTCTCAACTACAGACAAATCACACACACACTCAGCCCGTACAGACATCCCAAGCTCCGTATTCAACAGGCCCACTCTCTCACCAGTGCTTTGTCTGATCAAATATACATTAAGTCAGCCTGTGAAAACAAACACACACAGAAGACAACAAACACACAGAGTGAAAAAGAACACATTGTGCCTCCTCCATTTCCCCCCATTGTGTGGTAGTCAAAGCAGCCATCCACATCAGGCACACAGACCGTTGATACCATCTCCAAGACAGTTAGGAGCTGCTTAAGCACACACACCGTTTTAAAACCAGTGTTAACCCACAGGGCAGCTTCATTCCTCAATGGAGATTATTATTATTATTAGAGTGTGTGTGCGTGTGCACGTGCATGCACAGCGAGAGTGTGTTAGCCCATATCAGCTCTCTACCCAGTATCTATCAGTCAGACTCATCTCTCTGGGGTTGCGGGAGAGATGGGGAGACAGTGGGGAGTATCCAGACAGACAGCCTAAAGCAGATATTAACTCTAAGGATTCTCATTTGTCATCACCAGAACGGTTCCCTACAGAATCCAATCAATATTTCTATCAGGACTCAAATGGATTCTTGTGTTTTTTTAGTGGACCAATTTTACAAGGAGAATTTAAAGCCTATCTTAGAAATATGATATGGTTTATTTCTAGGTAGAAATTATAGAGCAGGGGTACTCAAGTACTATTTCATAAGGTCCAGTCAAACAAATTTCCTAGGTGGCAAAGGTCCGGATGGATATTGTCATTTATCGTTGTATTAACAAACCCCCACCTTGTAACCCCATGCGACCCCATACTGTTCACACCCCTCTTGTTGGCGGAGAGAAAATGTGGCAGTTTTCAAGCTAATTTCCCACAATTATAGACACTTTGCATGGGGCATATCATTTGTTTGCTGATTTAAAGCTAATTTCCCTCAATTATAGACACTTTGCATGGGGCATATCATTTGTTTGCTGATTTAAAGCTAATTTCCCGCAATTATAGATACTTTGCATGGGGCATATCATTTGTTTGCTGATTTAAAGCTAATTTCCTGCAATTCGACAACATTTTCCATGTCTTACACATGTTTATATGATACCAGGTGTCGAAGCCCGACTTTTTTGTAGCCGGGACCTGCGGTCTGTATTGACCCCGTTCTGGGTCTGGATCCAGACCGCGGTCTGCCAGCTCAGTATGGGAGTGATAGATTATCTCCCCAGAAAATTACTTGTAACCTCTTTGAGCTTGTCGTTTTCCCTCTGAGTGTGTCACGCTTGAGACCATCGTGTGTGTGTGTGTCAGGGTTTCCGTTAGGAAAATGTGGAGCCGGACAACATGAACGGGAGATTTTAATTTACCGTCCATTTGAAAAATGTCCCGGACACATGCATTGGGTGTGTAACCCATTAGTGTGTCCACCCACTGTGCTCAGAATTCCATTTACATTATGGTAATTAATCTTAACAGATGCAACTCCTGTAATGAAGCAGCCAATAAAACGTCATTTTCAAACATTTGCCAAAATGCAATTTGTGGAAAAAAAGGGAAAAACACCATTCTAAACAACGCAGCTGATGTGAGCAGTACATGACAGAGATGAAAACCTCCGTAGAAACGTAGAAAGCGGGTGAATATAAAGATGCTACAACTAGGATTATTGCTAATATGACAAGGATTGTGCATTTGGCTTCTGGACAACGAAAGAAAGTTGATATGAAAACCAATAGAACAGGAGTTAAATGGCATATGAGGACGTCTTTCATAGGCAGGCGCGTGGCAAAAGACCTAGCTGATTATTGAGTTGTGGCTGTCAGTGAAAGCATCTAAAATATTTGTGAGGCTGCATGATGAGACTAATGATGATTTATAAAAAGTCACTTGAAAGGCATGAGCTCTGCTTTGTTTTTGGCGCAGGCTGTACACTCTCCAATAGTCTCTCATTCACAATTTGACAAGCATTTGATAATGCCTTGAATTTCACGGCGGCATCCCCCTTGTGGCCGTAATGCACCTTAAAAAAATCCATGCCTTTTGCGGCCCGGAGTGCTGCGTTGTGCCCTTCTCCCTTAGTGTGCTGCGCAATCCGAAGTTCCTCTCACTCACATGGCTCTCCGTCACGTGATCTGGTCTTTCTCACAGGCTACAAGTGAAGCTAGACACATTAGGGACGCAACTGCGCGCGTCCTTATCCAATTCCGAGGGTGCATATTGAAGATATTGGAAGAACTGTCCACATTCCAAACATAGTCTGGGACAGTTGTGGGATGTGATAAATCCCAAATTAAAACAACCAATAGCATAAAAAAATATATGTTTTTATGCAATGTGGCTGATGCAGAATGTTTAGCTTAAAATGTTGATAAACTATTAGGCTGTTTCTTCAAATTATAAGCGCAGCAATGCACACATGGTAGTAGGTGTCACATTGTATAAATGATTGGAGACATGCACTGGAATACATAATAGGGGGTTTTAATACTCCACCCAAAAATACAACATGCCATGAAAGCCCAAAACAAACACGTATACAAACACACAGGGATGTAACCCAAACAAAAGAGCGAGGTTAAACCTCTAATTAATACACGGGACGAGGGCCGTAATTACGAGTACACAATACACGCAGCACGGAAACCGAAACAACAACGCACAGGTACTCAGAAGACCAACAGACATGGGAACAATACCCGACCACACAATGGTGAACAGAGGGCACATATATACAATTACTAATCAGGAGGAAATAGGAACCAGGTGTGCGTAATTAGACAAGACAGTCAGTGGTAAAGAACCAGTTCAGTGACACCTAGAAGCCGGTGACTAGAACTCCGGAACTGGTGCACGGAATGAGCAGCAGTACCGGAGGGATCCGTGACAGTAGGCTACAAGCACAAATGTTCCATTATCAGAAAACACCATTATAAAAAGTGACTGCAAATGCCATTATGCATGTAATGCTTTATTATAAAAGGTGCATTTTTATGGTGAAAATGATCTTCCCCAAACTTGAAACTAACGCGCTGCTTATCAACTCAGCAAAAAAAGAAACGTCCTCTCACTGTCAACTGCGTTTATTTTCAGCAAACTTAACATGTGTAAATATTTGTATGAACATAACAAGATTCAACAACTGAGACATAAACTGAACAAGTTCCACAGACATGTGACTAACAGAAATGGAATAATGTGTCCCTGAACAAAGGGGGGGTCAAAATTAAAAGTAACAGTCGGTGTCTGGTGTGGCCACCAGCTGCATTAAGTACTGCAGTGCATCTCCTCCTCATGAACTGCACCAGATGTGCCAGTTCTTGCTGTGAGATGTTAACCCACTCTTCCACCAAGGCACCTGCAGGTTCCCGGACATTTCTGGGGGGAATGGCCCTAGCCCTCACCCTCCGATCCAACAGGTCCCAGATGTGCTCAATGGGATTGAGATTCGGGCTCTTCGCTGGCCATGGCAGAACACTGACATTCCTGTCTTGCAGGAAATCACGCACAGAATGAGCAGTATGTCTGGTGGCATATCTTCCCTGTAACGCACAGCGTTGAGATTGCCTGCAATGACACCTCCAAATCGATCCCGCTCCAGAGTACAGGCCTCGGTGTAACGCTCATTCCTTCGACGATAAACGCAAATCCGACCATCACCCCTGTGAGACAAAACCGTGACTCGTCAGTGAAGAGCACTTTTTGCCAGTCCTGTCTGGTCCAGCGACGGTGGGTTTGTGCCCATAGGCGACGTTGTTGCCGGTGATGTCTGGTGAGGACCTGCCGTACAACAGGCCTACAAGCCCCCAGTCCAGCCTTTCTCAGCCTATTGCGGATAGTCTGAGCACTGATGGAGGGATTGTGCGTTCCTGGTGTAACTCGGGCACTTGTTGTTGCCATCCTGTACCTGTCCAGCAGGTGTGATGTTCGGATGTACAGATCCTGTGCAGGTGTTGTTACACGTGGTCTGCCACTGCGAGGACGATCAGCTGTCCGTCCTGTCTCCCTGTAGCGCTGTCTTAGGCGTCTCACAGTACGGACATTGCAATTTATTGCCCTGGCCACATCTGCAGTCCTCATGCCTCCTTGCAGGATGCCTAAGGCACGTTCACGCAGATGAGCAGGGACCCTGGGCATCTTTCTTTTTGTGTTTTTCAGAGTCAGTAGAAAGGCCTCTTTAGTGTCCTAAGTTTTCATAACTGTGACCTTAATTGCCTACCGTCTGTAAGCTGTTAGTGTCTTAGTTAGGCTCTACCCCCCTTGTAAAGCGGATTAATGTGCTTCATTTTAAGATATTATTTGGCCACCTGAGTTGGGATACAAACCTTATTAAAACATATAGAACTATTGGCTAGGCTAGATGAGGTGTGCGACTATGATTAGAAAAAGTCAACAACAAAAAAGGCATTGTTTCTTATGCTGGGCATCATTCACAAGTGATAATATATAATTCACAAGTGATATATTGTCTCCCATCACACTATTCTTGATTTAATCTTGTTTTTTACATATACTAAATAATATACGTGTGACATTTGTTTTGATTTAGAATGGACCATTATCATGAGCTTGTATCGAAACGGGGGCAGCGGGAACAAATACATGTCAACTTTGCAATTAAATAGCAAATGGAGGATGTTTTTCCCCATGGTTTATTTTCATGCCAACCAGGTAGGCTATACTCCCGTTGTAAATAAAAGCAATGTGCTAAATATTAGGAAAGTTGAAAAATAAATATAGTAGGCCTAGCCTATAGAAAGCTGATGGGATCCTCATCTTTTTATCAGAGGCCATCACTCTGTTTTCTCCCGCATTTGCATAGCCTATAGAAATGTTGCGTAACATGAGCTCATGGGCTCTTAATGAAGTGTTTGATTCGATTTTCGAATACATTTGTGTCACACCCTGATCTGTTTAATTTTTCTTTGTGCTTGTCTCCACCCCTCTCCAGGTGTCGCCCATCTTCCCCATTATCCCCTGTATATTCATACCTGTGTTCTCTGTTTGTCTGTTGCCAGTTCGTTTTGTTTTGTGAAACCTACCAGCGTTTTTTCCCCTTGCTCCTGTCTGTTCTAGTTCCTGTTTTCTAGTTTTTCCCGGGTTTCGACCATTCTGCCTGCCCTGACCCTGAGCCTGCCTGCCGTTCTGTACCTTGCCACAACACATTGGATTATTGACCCCTGCCTGTTCTGACCCTGAGACTGCCTGCCATTCTGGACCTTTTGCACCCTATCTTGGATTACTGACCTCTGCCTGCCCCTGACCTGTCGTATGCCTGCCCCTGTACTAGTAATAAACTTTAGTTACTTCGACACTGTCTGCGTCTGGGTCTTACCTGAAACGTGATTAATTTGCATTGATGTCAGGGTGATTAGAGGGACAATAGAGAGCTGAGTACCAGGCAGTTAGCAAGCATGTTTTCAAAACGCATACTGCCTCCAGCTCACATTGTAAAGTGGTGGGTGCGCGCTGATAGTCTGCCTACCGTAGTTTTTTTATCCCTGGTCAATTTGGCCGGCAACAATTGAATTTATCAGCTTTCCGGGGTTTTTTTACGACCAGAAGCAGTCAATTACCAGCTAACGGAAACCCTGGTGTGTGTGTGTGTGTGTGTGTGTGTGTGTGTGTGTGTGTGTGTGTGTGTGTGTGTGTGTGTGTGTGTGTGTGTGTGTGTGTGTGTGTGTGTGTGTGTGTGTGTGTGTGTGTGTGTGTGTGTGTGTGTGTGTGTGTGTGTGTGTGTGCGTGTGTCTGCCTTCCTGTCGTCTGTATGTGTTTGTCTGTTTATTACTGTCTAACTGCGTTTTGAGTAATTGTGTCGTACTCGAGACCACCAGGTGATCAGGATTCCATTTCCTCTTCACATTTCCATCTGTGCAGGAGTGATATTCCTCTCACACCACCTGGGATTGGATTGGGAATAACAGGGAAAAGTCTGCCTGTGGAATTCCAAAGCTGTGAAATGGGGCGTGCTATTCATTCTTGCTCTGCTGAGCTGCTGGGTCTGGAATACAGGGCTGAGGAGTTACATAGGTTTATTTTCCTATTGCCAGACCAGCCCTGAGGATGGGGAGAAAGAGGAAGAGGGGGAGAGGAGGAGCTGACAACCCCTCCACATCCTACCACCTCCCCCCTTTCAAGAGCCTAACACAATAAACTGGCTATGTAGAGCCGAGTGTGTGTGTGGGTCAGTGTATGCGCTTGCACGTGTGAATATGTGTGTAGTTGGCCTGGCACAATAATGCTATTAGGGGTGAAGATATTAATTTTCCTTGGAGAGGACATGTGCTTTCCTTGCAGGGTGCAGATGAATGCTGGAAGGGAGAGACACCACAGCTATTCAGAAAGAGAGAGATAGGAGCAGAATTAAGACAGAGCGAGATAGGAGCAGAATTAAGACAGAGAGAGATAGGAGCAGAATTAAGACAGAGAGAGATAGGAGCAGAATTAAGACAGAGAGATAGGAGCAGAATTAAGACAGACAGGAGGAAAAGACAGCCACTTTATTCAGCAGATTCACACTGATTCACACTGACGGAACATATTGGAATCAGACGATATTAGTTAAAAATGGCAACATCGGTATCGGCGCGATGTCTAGTTTAACACAGATGTGCAAAACCGATGTCAAAGCTGACGTGCATACCTATATAACGTAGGTAGATGACGTAATGACGCCACGTAAAATGTTGCGCTACACGTGCAACACAGCATTCCTAACCTAGCCCACAATGTCTGCTGTGTGGATCTAGCAGCTAATCCTTATTGTGGCTAGCTTCACATAGATGGGTCCGACCACCAATAATCAAATAAGAACTGTCTTATAAATTAGGGTTATGACGAAACCGAGCTATATAGTTAGCTAGCTAACTATGGCTACTGAAACAGATTAGGTCATTTTGCTATGTTTTTGGGGAAGAACATTGTTTGCATCCATGAGCTAGCTAGCTTTTTTTATGACCAGCACTGTAGGTGTGCGAGACAACTTTACCAGCATCATAGCATATGTATCGTTGAATCGTTGTGACATATGAAATACGAGTGATAGTGTAATCAATGTGTGATAACTACGTAAAAAATGTATGAACGCGTTAATGTGCAGTCATATTCAGGTCCTGATTGGTCAACAAGCTTATTTGACACGTCAAATAGTGTTATTTGACGTGTATCTTTTTTGACACACAAAGAACCAAATGGTGTTCCATAGAAATCCTGGTTGAGAATGAAACGACTGAACAAATGAACAACGAAACAGCACAGCAAGTAAGTGATTATGTTGTACTGGTAATGGGGACATACGTAAATGCCAACAAAATAACTTTTTTGGTCAGTGTGGTGTGTGTGTGTAACCTTTATTTAACTAGGCAAATCAGTTAAGAACAAATTCTTATTTACAATGACGGCCCGGACGACGCTGGGCCAATTGTGCGCCGACCTACGGGACTCCCAATCACTGCCAGATGTGATACAGCCTGGATTCGAACCAGGGATTGTAGTGACGCCTCTTGCACTAAGATGCAGTGCCTTAGACCGCTGCGTTCATGTGTGTGTGTTAACTATTTAACTGTACTAGAAAGCTTAAAAGGCCGCTAAATTTTTAAATATCGGTTATCGGTATCGTTTTTTTGGGGGCAAGGAAAATATCGGACAAACACAAACTCTATACAGTGCTAAACACTGCAGCACAAATTCACATGTCGCTCAATGGCAGACTCTTTACATTGGTAAGCACAATAGAAACTCTTTACAAACTGGTAAACACAGACATGTAACTGCATGCTGTTAAAGACAGTTATGTGGCCTCCTGTTCCTCAGAGAACAGGAGGACACGGCAGCCTGCTGTAGCCTCAGAACCTCCCAGCCCCAGCCTACCACACCAGACACCAGGATGCCAATCTGTCCACAAGCTCATCCACAAGCTCAACACTGTCATGTCCAATGGGCATGACACGAAATGGCAGAAAACACTTAGAAATAGATGATGTAGATGTACTTATGACATCGTAGTAAGAACAAATGTTCTGTTTCAAAACGCTTTCGTTTTTTCATTCCTACTCAACACAGACCCTGTGCAGCAGTCTAAGACACTTGGCCAGGCAAGAAACCCCTGTCACTGTCACCGTCAGACCACAGGGGAACAAGTCATTGCCAACAACTCAGATCCTACAGATCATGGCTTCATTAAGATGATGCTTGGTAATAAAGAGCCATACTATTTGTAAAAACATCTGCCCTGCTTTCCTGTTCTATTCTCTGTGTGGGGGGAGAGAGACAAAAAAGAAAGGAAGAGAGAGAGAAGACATGGGCCTACTTCCCAGCCTCCTCCTCATTGGACCAACCAGCCTCTCTTTCTACCCCTCTCTTCCCTTCTGTGAAGCAGGGGTCAGTCCTTACTGGTTTGTCACTGTCACAAACACACAGAATAAAGTTAATACATTGTTTCCTCTCCTCCTCTCCTGTCTGTTCTGTTCACTGTTTAAAACCTGTCCTGTCTCCTATATGAATGGATGGTGGTATAGTTATAGCAGGGGTTGTCGTGGAAATTAGGTAAAGAGGGGGGGGAGAGTCAGCTATTTCTGACTGTTGGGATGCAGCTACCCTGACTAGTTTATGATGAAGTGTTGTCCTCCATCATTCCCAGACCCATGACAGAGGAGAGGGAGAAAATGAGGGTAAAGGGATCTTATCACTTCATCTCCGGTGGCTTCAGTGCTGTTCATCAGGAGGGTAATATCCTGTCCTCTCTCTACAGTTTCCTCTCGAAGCTCTATTACCGCTACATTTCCCCAGCTCAGACGTAAATATAACATGACTGACTCCCTCACCATGAAAATACCATGATCACCCTGACAACAAACATCGATAAACCACCAGCGAGTGAAGAGTTAACCCACAAAACACCACCCCAGCCCACCTCTCTCCCCACTGCCCCGTGAAAAAAACTCGACAAAACCACCCGTGCTCCCGTCGACCGGTTCGTGGCGACATCCGTGAACCTCGGACAGACAATCTCACGTGAGGCAACAGGCCATTAATTCACAATTTGGTCCTATTCCTGACGTTGGTCCGAATGCCCGATGTCTGTCTTTCGCACACGAAACACGGCAGACACTGGGAAATGAATTATTCTAAAACAGCACCACACCAGCATGCAGGAGAGAAAACGCCCTGCGTTGTTCCACAGGCATGTCGAATCTAAACATTGCGGGTAGGCTTCACACATAATACTCAACCTGGAGAGCAAAATAAAGTCTTATTTATGCGTTATATGAACGCACCAATAACGCATAATTCAAACATAAGGCTCTCAGATTTATTTTTATTATCTGCGGACCTATGATGGTTTGGTAGGCTAGTCTCGATAAAATGTTGTTATCAAATGTTCTTATCAATAGAACGCTTTGATTTGACACCGAAGTAGGCTATGATGACAATTAAACAAGAATAATCTGCCTACTAAACCCATCAAAAGACCTACACTTTTTTAACCTTTGGTAAAAGTAATAAGCTATTAGTTTGAATATTGGGGTATGCTAAACAGGGATAAATGATCCTATCCACGTTGACGTATCCACGAAGAGGAAATAAATGCGACAAGCCTTTGTGGAATGGATAGCCTACATGAGCGCAAGGAACAGCATGTATAACAATATAAACTTGGTATAAAAGTATTACCTTTAACTTGAGTTTCATATTCGGCTACGATCTCCTTGTCCTTTCGGAATTTGCCCGGAGACGTCATGGCTGGTTCTTCTACTCAATAACACTAGCCGTCGCAATACTGGGTTTAAGGAGTAATCAGGGAAAAAATTGTGAGTATAATATTTCGTCTGGAAGCATACCCCACTGAAAGATTGTAGCGAGTAACCCCACACACAGCCAGTTGAATGGTATTGTGTTCTGCCCCTTCACTCTGGCCGCATTGTGAGAGTTTGGCGCTGCCGCATTCCCATTCGTTTGGATCCTTTTCTTACTGTGTCCTCAAAACCAGTTATAGAGCAAACAGAGGATAGATGCATTCCCTCCAAACCAACAATAACCAACCAGTCAGCAAGGTCGGATGAGGGGACTCCCAAAAAGTTTAGTCCTTCAGTAAGTGTCTGTCACCACGACGGTCAGGGGCTGTCTCCGTTGCTCTATGCTCTTCCCCCTAGAGTGAGAGTGGGGTACATAGATGAGCTGGGAAGCCAATATGCAGGCACGGAGACAGACATACACTGTGCATGTGTCACATTCATTTGGTTGGTAAATAAATGGCATTGCTTGACCATACATATTCATTATCACATGTAATACTGTGTAGGCCTATGTATGGATAAAAGACTCTGGCCTTTATACATTCAATCAAATGTTTTTATAATCAAATGCATTTATAAAGCCCTTTTTACATCAGCCGATGTCACAAAGTGTTGTACAGAAACCCAGCCTAAAACACCAAACAGCAAGCAATGCAGATGTAGAAGCACAGTAACTAGGAAAAACTCCCTAGAAAGGCAGGAACCTAGGAAGAAACCTAGAGAGGAACCAGGCTCTGGGGGGTGGCCAGTCCTCTTCTGGCTGTGTCGGGTGGAGATTATAACAGTACATGGCCAAGATGTTCAAACGTTCATAGATGACCAGCAGGGTCAAATAATAATAATCACAGTGGTTGTATAGGGTGCAGTGGTTCTCATAATACATCATTCAAATGTACATTAACGGACACCTTTATTGGTACTGCAGTGATAGGGTCAGAAACTGGGTTTTGCAATGTGTCTGGGGTGGGTGTAGGACTGACAGGGTTGGAAGGGCAGTCAGATCAAATCTGACTGTGGTTCTCATAATAGACAGTGATGCTCAGAGTTGGTGAATGGACCATTGCCTACATACTACACTGTACTAACAAATAGGGGTAATCTGACTATACATAATTGTTGTATGGCTACTGACAAATTACCTGATAGAAATGGAATACATTGTTTCATGCTGGGCCCATTAATAGTAATATTGGAAAAAGCCCAGAGAACATAAAGGTCAAAATATGTCAGTCCAATGTGGTCCATGACATTGACAATATAATTTCCCTGAGAACAGTTTTCAACTTGGTGCCTTGAGAAAAGCAAACACTCAGAAAACATAACACTGGACTACCTTTATTAAAGACATGCTCTGGAACTCAGATGATAGCACATGGTACCTTTTTAAAGACATGTCCTGTGGGCTCAGTTGGTAGAGCATGGCGCTTACAATGCCAGGGTTGTGGGTTCGATGGGGGACCAGTATGAAAAAGTACAACAAATGTATGCACTCATTAGTACTACAGTAAGTCGCTCCGGATGAGAGCCTCTGATAAATTACTAACATGTACATTTTGGCGACTAGTTAGGTTTAGAAAAAATACTCTCATATTGGGCTGGGTGTCAATGTATAGTTCATACATGCATAATCTATGAGAAGAAGTAATGTTTTGCCACAAAATCCCTAGTTTGAAAGCGTCTGTTTTCTGGAATATGTGCGGGAAATTTTCCTTACACTTTCCCCCACATGGGTCAGCCCTCTAGCAATTCGAGAGAGAGGGCAATGGCATGGTGAACATATATGCACAGGTGACATAGTATGCCATTTTCAGGGACCCCTTTCAAAAGTACATTCTAGAAAGTATAAAAAAAGTACTGGAGAATCTCTTTAAGGGTTTGTATATAAGCAGACTAAAGCAGTTACTAAGTGTTAATTTGTTTAACATAAACCCCATTACTGTTATCAAATAGGCTTATCTCATTGGTTTAAACTGAATGATAGTCATTACGGGGCTTTGCAAAACATAGGCATATTACAATGTCAACCAATGAGTTTGGGATAAAAGCGTCTGCTTAATGGCATATTAGTTATAATGGTTTTACTAAACTAACTTTGCACATGAGAGACAACACCTTTAGAGGTCTGTTTGTGTGCTATAAACATACAGCATTGAACGTGTTTTACAATGCAAGTTGCTTAAAGCGTGCACCACGTTTTACCTCTTATGTCGATTTCGATTACAAATACGAGCTTTCCTATTTCATTTCCGTCCCATATGAAGATTTTTGGGGTGTTTTTCTCACAAATTGTCTAAAAATAAACCCGCCTCTTTTCATGGAACATAAAATCCTTCAAATCGACAATCAAGGAGCGGAGTCAATTATGCTGAGCCTTTTTGGGGGGAATAAAATAAACAGACAATCAGACGTACTTGAACATGAAAGACAAACAAAACAAAAACTGAAAAATGTGACACTTATTCAGAATATAATCATTATAATATTGGACTGTAGACAAGCTTTTGTTATTATTTTGTCATTTCAGAGACTCAATTTTTATTTTATTTTACCGTTATTTTACCAGGTAAATTGACTGAGAACACGTTCTCATTTACAGCAACGACCTGGGGAATAGTTACAGGGGAGAGGAGGGGGATGAATGAGCCAATTGTACGCAGGGGATGATTAGGTGACCGTGATGGTATGAGGGACAGCTTGGGAATTTAGCCAGGACACCGGGGTTAACACCCCTACTCTTACGATAAGTGCCATGGGATCTTTTATGACCTCAGAGAGTCAGGACACCCGTTTAACGTCCCATCCGAAAGACGGCACCCTACACAAGTCAATGTCCCCAATCACTGTCCTGCGGAATTGTGATATATTTTTTTTACATGAGGAAAGAGTGCCTCTTACTGGCCCTCCAACACCACTTCCAGCATCATCTGGTCTCCCATTAGCTTCAGAAGCAAGGTACACTTGTCTGTACACAAGGTCTGTAAACCTTGAGACCATTGTGTTGGAGGGGGTACATATTGCGCAAATTATTTAGGTGCAACTCTCTTATCTTATTAGAAATATAAATGTAAAGGGACAAAGCCAAACCTTTCGCCATTGAATGGCTGATAGTTGTGAATTCGATTATGCTGAGCCGCGGGGCAACGCGTGACCATACAATATATGTTTGAATATTCAGTTTTCATTGGCAGATCAAGCGTTTTTTTGTATCAAAAGCAATCACTTTTGCATGCGAAAACACAATCCTACTCATTACTCCACGTGCTCAATTAAGTCGCTTTTGTTTTGAGCCGATTTCGCCGTGGGCTTTGAACGGTGCACCTGGCTCACGCCCGGGAGGCAGCCCGCTTCCAAAACCATCAACTTTCACCCGGTGCAACACACGGGCCAGATGAATTGAATCCCCTCATTATTCCTTAGGTCACGGTCTTGATATATTTGTACCCAATCAGCTTTGTAGTTGTACGATTATGTTACCCAATTGTATAATTTTTTTGGTCCTCGAGAACCAATCGAAATTCGACATAGTGCCGTTTTAAAATTGTTTCAGGAAGTATAGGTAGCTACCAGGAAGTTGTAAACAATAAACACAACAGCGAAGCTACCTGCCTATTACATTGTACTAAATCTGTGACCGCAACGAATTAACGTTAGTTACTGAACAAATCATCTGGGAAATTGTTTCGTTGAAGAGCAGGTTGAAGATAAATTGAAAATGGCAAGAGCTATTTTGAACATCTGATGATGCTGTGTTATTATGGTCACTCTCGTGACGATAGCTTGTGGCTCTCTGTTTTGAAAAGTATATTAGATAGCTACTGTAGATTGCTATCAACCACATTACTCGCTATCAACAAGGATCGATAGCTACCTAGCTGAACCTCCAATATAACATTAGACCTGGAAACGTCTGATTTGTGGCTTCTCTTTTATAATTCACCTGCTGCTAACTTCCAGCTAACTGTTGATATCTAGTCAACGAACTAGCTAGCTATTTAGTAACAATAATAGTGAATAGTTAGCTAGCTAAATTGCGTTTTAAATAACGTTCGCGTCAGATCAGCTACCATTGCTACATTGATTGATTGATCTGTTCTGACGCACATTTCCTCTGGACATTGGGATTCGGAAGCTAGAAGAACAGTATTTTAAAGAGCATGTCTACCTCCAACTTCAAAAACAAATGTGTCACTCAAGTGAACTGTATATACTGTGAGAGTCTACTCTGCACAAGAGGAATGAAGGCAGTACTTCTCGCAGACACAGAAATTGAGCTGTTCTCTACGGACATACCTCCTAACAGGTAAGCAATAAAAAACACTATGTTATGAAATTATCACTGAATGTGTGGAATGAGTTGTGACGAATGAGCTAATGACGGTTATGGTTTCTATGGGTATCTCTCATCACTGTCAGTTTTTGGAGGGGTTCATAACTTCATATGTTGAGTGTTTGTGATACTGTGAGATATAGGAAATATAACGGATAAGTTCTTATCCATTATCTCCCTCTATGGCTAGAATGTGATGGTGCCCCTTTTGTTCTTTAACAATCCCCATAACATCCCCCACCCCCTCTTCTAGAACTGTTGACTTTGTGGCCAGCTGCTACTCTACAGAGAGCTGCAAATGCAAACTGAGAGACATCGCCTGTCTGAAATGGTATGTATGTAACATTATTGTAAACACAGATTTGCCTGCTCACATTACACTAACCAGTTTGCATTCATTATATATGTGCTTTGTGGTTACAAAATAGCATTACTAGACAGACAATTGTTGTGTCTGATTTATTAATATTTACCTTAGGAAATGTTAATGTTTGCAAATGTCCATGTCTAGTGTTGTGCTTCAGTTGGAAAGTTGTTCAGCCAGCAGTTTGTTGGGTACAGTGAGGCTTTTGTCAGGCCCCTTTTGTATGCCCAGGGCTTCGTTGTTGTACACAGAAACACATCGGTCAGATAATAGACACCTACTGATAGTTAGCGTTTTATAGCGAGCATCTGTGAAAGTGCTGACTTTTTTTCTTTATTTTTTATATCCCTCCCTCCATATCTCCCTCTCCCTCTATCTATTTCCCTCTCACTCTTTACTTCCCCTTTCTCTCTCGATCCCCCTCTCCAGTGGTAATTTTGTGGGGTATCACGTGGTAGCCCCATGTAAGCCCTGCCTGCTGTCCTGTAACAATGGCCATTTCTGGATGTTTAACAGTGATGCTGTGTCGACCCTTAACAGATTGGATGCTACAGGTTAGAACTACAAGCTCACTGACCTCTGGGTAAATCCATTTGAATGTAATCACTTTTTGGCAGAACCCCTTTTGATTTGAACAAAACCTTCCATACATAGTTGCCCATTGTAGAAGTGCTCATGAAGTGACTTTTTGGACCTGAATGCCAAAACATTCAAGAGATAAAGGTGCTCAAAGTTGACCCAAAAGATAGACGGTTGAGATGGATATCATTTAAAAGCTGACAAACATGGTTGTCCAACTATTTTATCATTTCTGGAAAATAGAGCATGTTGTGTTTTATCCGATGGCAGGCACAACACAAAAGCCAAAGATTATGTGAAATAGGCTCTTAGCTACAACATATGCAAAAATGCAAATGGATGTTAAACCTTTTAAAAAATAATTTTTATTACAAAAAAAAATATAATAATATAATTTTGTTTTTCAAAAAATAATATAATAGTTTGACAACACTGTAAGCTTTTAAATGATAGCAAACTTATATTTGCCAGTGATGAAGACATGGATGTCTCATGGTATGGTGGGGTATGCAAAATGGTTCAACTTTGAGCACCTTTATCTCCAGAAAGGTTTTGTACTTCAGGTCGAAGAAGGCACTTTATGACCACTTCGTCCATGGACAAACATGTATGGAAAGTTATTGTTTTTTATATCAAAAGGGATGCTGTCAAAAAGTGACAGAATTCAAATGTATTTACCCCTCTTACCTATCGATGAACAATGGACTGTATTCCGAGAGGACTGTCCTAAAACCATAGTTAGTCAAAGTAATATACATGTAAAGAAGAATTACCCTAAATGCACAGTTTGTGACAAGATACCGATACCCCCTAAGGCTAAGCAACACTGACTGACTGACACAACACATTGCAACGTGTGGCATTCTGATCTCCACTACCACATGACTTAGCACTCATAGAAACACAGAAGTTTAATTATTTGGGGAGGTCGTGCAAAGCCTGGATGCCAGCCTTTTTCTACTTTAGCCAATTTGATATTGACTTAGCTTGTCGGCAAGGAAAGACTGTTCCTTAAACTGTCCCTGCACACACAAACGCTGCGTCTCCTGTTGCAGGTTTGAACCTATTGCTGTGGGGAGACCTTCCCGAGTTGGAGGACAGCGAGAACGAGGGATCAGACACCCCATCGGAGGAGGAGTGCATCAGGTAGAGAGAAATGGAAGAGAAACAGAAGAGAGGCCTTACCCTGTGACCATATCCCCCCTTCCCAAAATCTATCCATTAGAAGCACACAACCCCCACTCTTTAACGCATTTCGGTTACGCGTTGGACTAGTAACCGAAAGGTTGAAAGATCGAAACCCCGAGCTGACAAGGTAAAAATCTGTTGTTATGCCCCTGAACAAGGCAGCCCGCTGTTCCTAGGCCATCATTGAAAATAATAATTTGTTCTTAACTGACTTGCCTAGTTATATAAAGGTAAAATAAAAATACTATTCTTATCTCTCTCTCTGTGGGGGGGGAGTCAATGGTAGAACTGGACTGTCGGAACTGCCCTCTCTCTTTAAACTTACCACTGAATCCCCACTCAAACAAACTCATTAGCTTTCTGTTCCACTGACTGACGGATGGATGGTCTTAACATTTCACATGGCTGTTTTATACCCTTTGGGTTGCCTATTGCCATTGGATGCTGGATTGAACTTTGTACGCTGTATTTTAGGTTTTCTTCAGTCCTTTGTTAGTGCTTGAACAATCAATTACAATGATGTTGTGTTTAGGTTTTAGAAACTGACATTGTTGACCTTAGGTATTTGCCAGTTTATCTTGCGTCGGTCTTTCATGTGGAGGGCCAGTGTCACCAACAGATGGTACTAGTACATGAAGTATAGGTACTAGTTTGGTTATAGGGCTCCTCAGTGATGGGACAGAGGATACTCAATGAAAATAGAGTGGGCCCAATTACACACATGGCATAGGAGCTGGAAAGAAAATACATGATCATGAAAGAAAAGTCAATGTCCACTCATTGCTAATACAGTTGAAGTCGGAAGTTTACATGCACCTTAGCCAAATACATTTAAACTCAGTTTTTCACAATTCCTGACATTTAATCCTAGTAAAAATTCCCTGTCTTAGGTCAGTTAGGATCACCACTTTATTTTAAGAATGTGAAATGTCAGAATAATTGTAGAGGGAATGATTCATTTCAGCTTTTATTTCTTTAATCACATTCCCAGTGGGTCAGAAGTTTACATACACTCAATTAGTATTTGGTAGCATTGCCTTTAAATTGTTTAACTTGGGTCAAACATTTCAGGTAGACTTCCACAAACTTCCCACAATAAGTTGGGTGAATTTTGGCCCATTCCTCCTGACAGAGCTGGTGTAACTGAGTCAGGTTTGTAGGCCTCCTTGCTCACACATGCTTTTTCAGTTCTGCCCACACATTTTCTATAGGATTGAGGTCAGGGCTTTGTGATGCCCACTCCAATGCCTTGACTTTGCTGTCCTTAAGCCATTTTGCCACAACTTTGGAAGTATGCTTGGGGTCATAGACCCATTTGCGACCAAGCTTTAACTTCCTGACTGATGTCTTGAGATGTTGCTTCAATATATCCGCATAATTTCCCTTCCTCATGATGCCATCTATTTTGTGAAGTGCACCAGTCCCTCCTGCAGCAAAGCACCCCCACAACATGATGTTGCCACCCCCGTGCTTCACAGTTGGGATGGTGTTCTTCGGCTTGCAAGCATCCCCCTTTTACTTTCAAACATAACGATGGTCATTATGTCCGAACAGTTCTATTTTTGTTTCATCAGACCAGAGGACATTTCTCCAAAAAGTACAATCTTTGTTCCCATGTGCAGTTGCAAACTGTATTTTGGCTTTTTTATGGCGGTTTTGGAGCAGTGGCTTCTTCTTTGCTGAGCGGCCTTTCAGGTTATGTCGATATAGGACTCGTTTTACTGTGGATATAGATATTTCTGTACCTGTTTCCTACAGAATCTTCACACGGTCCTTTGCTGTTGTTCTGGGATTGATTCGCACCAAAGTACTTTTATCTCTAGGAGACAGAACGCATCTCCTTCCTGAGCAGTATGACGGCTGCGTGGTCCCATGGTGTTTATACTTGCGTACTATTGTTTATACAGATGAACGTGGTACCTTCAGGCGTTTGGAAATTGCTCCCAAGGATGAACCAGACTTGTGGAAGTTTTTCTGAGGTCTTGGTTGATTTCTTTTGAGTTTTCAGCAAAGAGGAACTGAGTTTGAAGGTAGGACTTGCAATACATCCAATTGACTCAAATGATGTCAATTAGCCTATCAGAAGTTTCTGAATTCATGACATAATTTTCTGGAATTTTCCAAACAGTTTAAAGCCACAGTCAACTTAGCGTATGTAAACTTCTGACCCACTGGAATTGTGATACAGTGAAATAAACAATTGTCTGTAAACAATTGTTGGAAAAATTACTTGTGCCATGCACAAAGTAGATGTCCTATCCGACTTCCCAAAACTATAGTTTGTTAACAAGAAATTTGTGAAGTGGTTGAAAAATGAGTTTTAATGACTCCAACCTAAGTGTATGTAAACTTCCGACTTCAACTGTATTAAAAACATTGCAGCAAAAACAGTGAAAGAAAATGTACTTTATATTCCGAGCTGATATCCTAACCCTGTATGATTGAACGCTGAACTGTTGTGTGCTTGAAAGAGCACAATGAATGAGTATATAGATCTGAGTATATTGTATATCTGAGTATATGAGTCACTTGTGTATAGAGCTGACCTTTCTATTGCTGCAGAAGCTTTTTCTTCAGACAACGTTCTAGACTTGTATTCTAATGGCCTTGGATCTAATTCTGTGAAGAACTGTGGGCTCACTGTCATTGTAGGTCATGCTTACCCTCTCACTGGAAGTAAATGTTTCAGCTTTCAGCTTTGTTATGATGCTTCAGTGCCCAGCAAGTACTGTCACAATGAGTGACATATCTTAAAGTATAATTTAATATACCTCCCAGTTCAAACAGACAAGATATGCCTGTCTTAATAAGGATATGTTGAAGCTCCAATGGAAAAGTATTTGTTTTGTGGTAACTGACAGTATGAAAGATGGACGTACACACAAAATACCTGAGATGGCAGTCACCAATTAAGATTCCTGTCTTTGTAGCAATTATTTATTAAAGTTATGTTCTAAGCTCTGGCTAATTGTATTACATCTTGTGATATGATATACAAAATGAATGGCCAATTATGATCAAAATCATACAGACCAAATATCTTTAACCACATATTTTTTTATTTTTTTTTACAATAGTTTTTATTTTATTTACAAAAGCAAAGTTTTGTAGTGTGCTGTATTTTTTTCTGTTTTCTGTCTGTTTCTAATTTACCTTTCTCTTGCATTTGAGTGTTTTACGTTTGGAGGCTTATATGTTTTTTTGTTTTGTTTTACCTTAGGGAAGGTATCTAGTTATCACCTGAGAGCTTCCTATGGCATAGACCATAGTTGGGAGATAATCAACGACTATCAAAACAGTGATTATTTTTATTTTGTAATCTAACCTTAATATGATTAATTTAAGTAGTGTGTTTTTATTTATCAATTTGTATGTATTTATTAACAAACACATTGCTGTATTTATACTGATGTTATTTGCCCTGCTGAAAAAATATATTTTGAAATGCCACTGATCCTGCATTGGTAAGTTTGAAACATTACTTGTTTTTTTATGCTTATTGTATTGATATTACACCTTTTCCAAAATATCCATTGTGTTTTGTGAACTTTTTGGTAACCAAAAATCTGCAGCTAACACAGCAAGTGTACTAAGTCTTCACCCTGAGTTCATTCCTAACTGTGTAGGTGTAATGGCCGTGGAAGTGATGTTGGAAATTTGCTCTGACTGTCTATGTCCTGACCAGTCAGCCATGACATCTCTTATTGAGTAGTAGCTGCCTGTCCTGCAAAATACAATACAGCACAGCCATGGTAAGAGTCCAGTCCAGCAAACACCACTGTTGTGTCTGTCTAGGGTACCCCAATCCAATCACAATCTTAACCCTGTACTCTAGGACTGACTTTTGAAAAAGAGCTGAATAATTTAAAGTCATACCAAAGTTTTTATAAATTAAACTAAAGCTAAAGAAATCGTTTTTCTATACAATTTGTGGTTCTCTGATAATAAGCATCATCACTCTCCCACTTGTGTAGAGCGATCTCCAGTGGTATGAAAAATGTCAGCAGGTCCCTGGCCCTTTACCGCCCTCTGTCTGTGGTCGTAATGTCCTCCTAGAAACGGTTGCTAACAACTCCGGAGAAAGAGCAGAGCAGACAAACGTGTCAACATTGAAAGTGGTATCAGTGGCTAATTGCGCGAACTACATTTTTTTCAGTTCCTGCAGGTAAATGACTCACTCTGTAGTGTATTAGTCAATTAGATAACAACATGTGACATAATTTTGTACTTTTTTGGAAGCTGTAATTAAGTCAGAGATTACCTATTTCGAAACGGCTGAGTGTCTAGCTAGCTAGCAAGCCTAATTGGCGGTGCTACTAATTTGGCAAACTAGATATCTAACGTTCCCTAGCTAGCTGCAAATGATTTGCATATTCCTTTGTGCTTCCTTTTCACATGTGAAATGGTAAACCAGGAGGGATAGAAAAATGCCCTTCCAATCATTGTTTGAAGTAGCTAGGATAACATCGATCTGCCTCAAACAAAGTGCAACCACTGATTTGTCTAGCTAATTGTTTACTGTTCCCAGAGTACAATTTAAACCATGCCTCGAGGAAGATCAGCCACCAGTGTCCACTCTGACAGCAGTGACATGGATATTGATGGAATAGGTATAGTATGTGTTTTGAATGACCAGCATAAGGGTTAGCTAATTAATTCACCAACTAACTTGTTCTCAGAAATGTCAACATTTGCATTTGGTGTACTGTGCTCCAGCGGAAACAGAGATGGGAAAACTGCAGAGACAGTTCCGGATCATGGGGGGAGACCGGCTGGCCTACAGCATCCAG
Source organism: Brachymystax lenok tsinlingensis (assembly GCA_030435695.1). Classification (NCBI taxonomy): domain Eukaryota; kingdom Metazoa; phylum Chordata; class Actinopteri; order Salmoniformes; family Salmonidae; genus Brachymystax; species Brachymystax lenok. Next base: position 16,358,484 of record CM059797.1, on the reverse strand, counting down.
TCTCAAGATCACATACGCAGACAGCGGTACACCACACCGGTACACCACACATCACCATCACAGTGTCTGTGTGTGAAACACTATGTATGAATGTGTATGCTCAGCGTGTCTCTTTTTGTACGTGTAATATGTAGGCAGGAGATAGAGAAGCTTGAGAAGGAACAGGCGGAGCTACAGCGTAGTCTCTGTGTGTCTGAGAGCCTATCCCGGCGGCAGCGGGACAGTGAGGACGCCCAGACCCTGCGCTCCATGCTGGAACAGAGGGACGAGGTGGGGGACGAGGTGGAGAGGGAGAGGCAAAGTCAGGCAGAGCTGGAGCAGGAGGTACAGGAGGTTCTCACACACACAGCCACACACGCACAGCTACACACGCACAGCCACACACAGAACCTTCACCCCCTTAGTGAGCTGAAGATGCCATGTCTATGTGCTGGGGCAGATCTCCAGCATGGAGAGAAAGCTGACAGAGCTGAGGAGAGGCGAGGTCACTGCTACTCTCAGCCAAAAGTCCCAGTCCCGACAAACTCAGAAGGCCTCACGCACCCTGGAGAACAAACTGGATAGAGTGAGTAGCATGTCTTATCACACTCAGGCCAAAACAGAATTTGATAGCACTGTTAAACCTAGTACCACACAGTACTGTAGTGCAGCCTGCTACTTAATATTGTCAAACACTGTCAATGATTCATTCTCTGTTAGTATTTTCACATCACTTAGACCAGTCTACTATTACTGTTGCAGGCCATTATTCGCTTCAACGAGCAGCTGACTAAAAACAGCCACCTGAGAGAGGACCTGGAAACTCTGCGTGTGGAGCGGGTCCGGTTCCAGCAGCTCCACCGCAGACTGGACAAGGTCAGGGGTCACACTGAGACCAATCAAAATCCAGGGACAGAGAGTCACATGACTCCTGTTAAACCCTGCTTCCTGTTTTAGGAGCTGCAGGAGATCCGGAAAGACATTGGAGATATGGTCAGCCTCTCCACTGCTGCATATGATGTTAGGTGAGAAATGAGAGTTGAATGTGTCTGGCCTGCTTAGTGTGTGTAAGATTCCTTACTTACATATTTCAAGTGTAGGTTACTGTATTTGTTGCAACCAGTTTGTGAGTGTGCGTATATCTATGGGTTTGCACATGCACTTAGGTTTCATATGGTATATATCTATGGCTCCATCTGTCTATCTGTGCCAGGGTGGAGGCCCAGTCTAAGATGATCATGATGAGGGAGAAGGCAGTAAAGGACCTGTCTCAGTACAGCGCTGAAATGAAGGAGCTGGAGAGGGTGATCGCACACGAACGCCGCCTCAAAGAGTTCATGACCACCAAGTGCAGTGAGAGGAGTGGCCAGGATGAGGGGCAAGAACTGGGCCGCAGGCATGGTATGACTGAGTGTTAGAACACACACACAGTGACGCACGCATGCTTGTGATGTTTCATAATGGAGTTTGCTATAACATACAGTGGGGAAAAAAAGTATTTAGTCAGCCACCAATTGTGCAAGTTCTCTCACTTAAAAAGTGGAGAGAGGCCTGTAATTTTCATCATAGGTACACTTCAACTATGACAGACAAAATGAGGAAAAAAAATCCAGAAAATCACATTGTAGGATTTTTTATGAATTTATTTGCAAATTATGGTGGAAAATAAGTTTTTGGTCACATACAAACAAGCAAGATTTCTGGCTCTCACAGACCTGTAACTTCTTCTTTAAGAGGCTCCTCTGTCCTCCACTCATTACCTGTATTAATGGCACCTGTTTGAACTTGTTATCAGTATAAAAGACACCTGTCCACAACCTCAAACAGTCACACTCCAAACTCCACTATGGCCAAGACCAAAGAGCTGTCAAAGGACACCAGAAACCAAATTGTAGACCTGCACCAGGTTGGGAAGACTGAATCTGCAATAGGTAAGCAGCTTGGTTTGAAGAAATCAACTGTGGGAGAAATTATTAGGAAATGGAAGACATACAAGACCACTGATAATCTTCCTCGATCTGGGGCTCCACGCAAGATCTCACCCTGTGGGGTCAAAATGATCACAAGAACGGTGAGCAAAAATCCCAGAACCACACGGGGACCTAGTGAATGACCTGCAGAGAGCTGGGACCAAAGTAACAAAGCCTACCATCAGTAACACACTACGCCGCCAGGGACTCAAATCCTGCAGTGCCAGACGTGTCCCCCTGCTTAAGCCAGTACATGTTCAGGCAAGTCTAAAGTTTGCTAGAGAGCATTTGGATGATCCAGATGAGGATTGGGAGAATGTCAGATGAAACCAAAATATAACTTTTTGGTAAAAACTCAACTCGTCGTGTTTGGAGGACAAAGAATGCTGAGTTGCATCCAAAGAACACCATACCTACTGTGAAGCATGGGGTGGAAACATCATGCTTTGGGGCTGTTTTTCTGCAAAGGGACCAGGACGACTGATCCGTGTAAAGGAAAGAATGAATGGGGCCATGTATCGTGAGATTTTGAGTGAAAACCTCCTTCCATCAGCAAGGGCATTGAAGATGAAGCGTGGCTGGGTCTTTCAGCATGACAATGATCCCAAACACACCGCCTGGCAACGAAGGAGTGGCTTCAGAAGAAGCATTTCAAGGTCCTGGAGTGGCCTAGCCAGTCTCCAGATCTCAACCCCATAGAAAATCTTTGGAGGGAGTTGAAAGTCCGTGTTGCCCAGCGACAGCCCCAAAACATCACTGCTCTAGAGGAGATCTGCATGGAGGAATGGGCCAAAATACCAGCAACAGTGTGTGAAAACCTTGTGAAGACTTACAGAAAACATTTGACCTCTGTCATTGCCAACAAAGGGTATATAACAAAGTATTGAGATAAACTTTTGTTATTGACCAAATACTTATTTTCCACCATAATTTGTAAATAAATTCATAAAAAATCCTACAATGTGATTTTCTGGATTTCTTTTCTTCATTTTGTCTGTCATAGTTGAAGTGTACCTATGATGAAAATTACAGGCCTCTCTCATCTTTTTAAGTGAGAGAACTTGCACAATTGGTGGCTGACTAAATACTTTTTTCCCCCCACTGTACATGTGACTTGGGAGTGATATGTGACTTGGGAGTGATATGTGACTTGGGAGTGATAGAAAAATACTAGAATGAAAGTGAGGATAATGATGAAAAAGATGTTACTACAGATGATGATGATCATGAGGATAATAATGATGGTGAGGATGATGATGATGGCTGTGTGTTTCAGCATCAGAGGTGAAGGAACAGAGGAGGATGGACTCTGGGGAGGAGTCAGTGGACACACTGGAGGAAGTCTTCCACAGGATCCAGAATATCACTGGAGAGGAGGACCTGGACATGCTGGTCACCAGGTTCCTCCAGGGTCAGTCCTGACCTTCACACACACACACATTAATACAATGCAAACTCCAAACTCTGTCTGTTATTACCTCTGTGTGCAGTTTGTGTGTTAATGCTCCTCTTGTGGTTCTATTGCTGTGTAGTCGAGGATCAGAACTTTGCCCTCTTCAACTATGTGAATGAGCAAAACAACGAGGCGGAAGCTTTGAGGGACCAAATTAACCAGGTCAGTATGAGGTTGCTTACCTTGAATGCACAGTTCAGTCCTCCATGTATTCTGATTGTGTGCACGTGCTGTGTGCGCACTTGCGTTAGTGATGCGCGGGTTGACTCATAACCCGCAGTCACCGCAGTTATACAGTGAGGGAAAAAAGTATTTGATCCCCTGCTGATTTTGTACATTTGCCCACTGACAAAGAAATGATCAATCTATAATTTTAATGGTAGGTTTATTTGAACAGTGAGAGACAGAATAACAACAAAAGAATCCAGAAAAACACGTGAAAAATGTTATAAATTGATTTGCATTTTAATGAGGGAAATAAGTATTTGACCCCCCTCTCAATCAGAAAGATTTCTGGCTCCCAGGTGTCTTTTATACAGGTAACGAGCTCGGATTAGGAGCACACTCTTAAAGGGAGTGCTCCAAATCTCAGCTTGTTACCTGTATAAAAGACACCTGTCCACAGAAGCAATCAATCAATCAGATTCCAAACTCTCCACCATGGCCAAGACCAAAGAGCTCTCCAAGGATGTCAGGGACAAGATTATAGACCTACACAAGGCTGGAATGGGCTACAAGACCATCGCCAAGCAGCTTGGTGAGAAGGTGACAACAGTTGGTGCGATTATTCACAAATGGAAGAAACACAAAAGAACTGTCAATCTCCCTCGGTCTGGGGCTCCATGCAAGATCTCACCTCGTGGAGTTGCAATGATCATGAGAACGGTGAGGAATCAGCCCAGAACTACATGGGAGGATCTTGTCAATGATCTCAAGGCAGCTGGGACCATAGTCACCAAGAAAACAATTGGTAACACACTACGCCGTGAAGGACTGAAATCCTGCAGCGCCCGCAAGGTCCCCCTGCTCAAGAAAGCACATATACATGCCCGTCTGAAGTTTGCCAATGAACATCTGAATGGTTCAGAGGACAACTGGGTGAAAGTGTTGTGGTCAGATGAGACCAAAATGGAGCTCTTTGGCATCAACTCAACTCGGCGTGTTTGGAGGAGGAGGAATGCTGCCTATGACCTCAAGAACACCATCCCCACCGTCAAACATGGAGGTGGAAACATTATGCTTTGGGGGTGTTTTTCTGCTAAGGGGACAGGACAACTTCACCGCATCAAAGGGACGATGGACGGGGCCATGTACCGTCAAATCTTGGGTGAGAACCTCCTTCCCTCAGCCAGGGCAAATACTTTTTTCCCTCACTGTATCGGGCGGGTGGGTTTAGGGCCATAAAATATTGTGTGGATGGGTGGCGGGCGGGTTGAATAAAGAGAAAACAATGCATAAAAATGTATACATTTTAAAATTCTTGTGCAATTCTTATCTGTAGGCTACATTGAGGTTTTCCTTCCATCATTTTGATCTGGTGTTAGTGTGTAGCCTCAGCTTCAGGGCCTAACTGTAGCGAGCCAAATACACGGCAATCAACAAATGCTTTCGAGAACCTTGGCAGGAAAAGTTCATATCAATCCACTGAGGCAAAAATGACAATGTCGGAGTTTAATTCAATAAGAGAAAAGCTGCGAAAAGGAGACTTGAAAATAAATAACAGGGAGGGACAGAAAAGTTATGTAATGTTTCGGAAATATTTGGTGAAGCGATGGAGAGGATGATAGCAGTGCCAGTCCCTAAACGTCTGTGCTGCGCGAGAGAAGCAGAGATGAAAGAGGAAAACAGACCTTTTAAAAAATATATATATATATATTTTACCTTCATTTAACTAGGCAAGTCAGTTAAGAACAAATTCTTATTTTCAATGACGGCCTAGGAACAGTGGGTTAATTGCCTTGTTCAGGGGCAGGGGGAGAGGGAGAGTTAGTAAATACTGTAATAAGAAAACAGTCATAAAAACAATCTTAGCAGCCCCAAACTGCAACACAATGACACATGCAATGCAACACTGTGGTTAACAGCAGAATGACACTTGCAATGCAATCGCTGTGGTTAACAGTAGAAGGAAACGTCTTATTCCGCACGGTTTATAGAACAAGGCAATTAACCCACTGTTCCTAGGCCGTCATTGAAAATAAGAATTTGTTCTTAACTGAACGACAGATTTTCACCTTGTCAGCTCAGGGATTCGATCTTGCAACCTTTCGGTTACTAGTCCAACGCTCTAACCACTAGACTACCTGCCGCCCCCAAGACATTACTGATGTCAACTAGATAGAGGCATTCATTCTATTGATTTGTGACATTCTGGTGAGCAAGGGTTTATTTAGTCTTCCAGGGCAACAAATAATGACAGAAGAGAAGCTGCATCCCACTGGGCACACACTGGTTGTTTCAACGTCATCTCAATGAAATTACGTTGGACCAACGTTGAATTGACATCTGTGCCCAGTGGGATGTACAGTATCTTATTATAGGCAAGTTGAATATCAAATAGCCTACCAAAATGTCTGAAATTATAAGTAGAAACATAAAGTGAAAAGTCTATCACGTATAGTCGGGCGGTTGCGGATGGGCTATTAGCAATCACGGGCGGGAGCGGGTGAACAAGCAGCTGACCCGCACATCACTAACGTGTGTGTGTCAGACCCAGAGGGAGATGGAGCAGTTTAATGTGACGGGGCAGCAGCAGAAGCAGGAGCACCATGCTTTGTTGAGAGACATTGATCAGCAACAGAGAGACACAGAGTCTCAGGCACACGAGAATGAAGTCCTGGCCAGCGCTGTGAGCAAGATCCTGGACCAGATAAAGACAGGTACTCTAAACCTCTCTCTGTGTCTCTCTCTCTCGTTCTCTGTGTGCCTCTCCCCCTCGTTCTCTCTCTTTCTGTCTCCCTCTGTGTCTCTCTCTGTGTCTTTCTCTCTCCTGTCACTCTGTTTGTCTGTCTCTCTCTCTTGCTCGCTCACTCACACACACGTACAGAGCTAAACATACATACTTTCATACATAACGTATACAGTGGCATGTTAGATTTACACTGAGTATACAAAACATTAAGAACACCTGCTCTTTCCATGACAGACTGACCAGATGAAAGCTATGATCCCTTATTGATGTCACTTGTTAATTAAATCCACTTCAATCAGTGTAGATGAAGGGGAGGAGACAGCTAAAAATGACTTAAGTCTTGAGACAATTGAGACATGGATTGTGTATGTGTGCCATTCAGAGGGTGAATGGGCAAAATATTTAAGTGCCTTTGAACGGGGAACGGTTTGTGTCAAGAGCTGCAATGCTGCTGGGTTTTTCACGCTCAACAGTTTCCCGTGTGTATCAAGAATGGTCCACCACCCAAAGGACATCCAGCCAACTTGACACAACTGTGGGAAGCATTGGAGTCAACATGGGCCAGCATCCCTGTGGAATGCTTTTCGACACCTTGTAGAGTCCATGCCCGGACTAATTGAGTCTGTTTTCAATATTAGGAAGATGTTCCTAGTGTTAGGTATACTCACTGTATGATGAAAGAAAAAATTGGCATAATGTTCTATGTTTGCCTGACTGTTTGTGATTGGGTAGGAGTGAACAGTGTGTTCCATAAGATGGACTGTGATCGCTCAGTGGTGGAGGACCTGCTGGGCTCATCCTCTGGCATCCGGGAGAACAACATCATGACCTACCTGGGTCTGGTGGAGCAGAGGACCAACCAGCTGCTCACCATGCAGGCCTTCCTCAGCTCCAGGGTAACTAACATGCACACCCAGAATCACTTCTATTGGCCCATATCAGTCTAGCCTGGTCCCAGATCTGTTGGCAAGACAGCACAAACAGATCTGGGATCAGTCTACTATCCATCTGTATGTACACACACATCACAGACTGTACCATGTGTGTATCCCTCTCTCTGTTTCTTCTCACAGGATCTTGATAAGGAGTATGACCCAAAAGACCTGGCCCGATTTCTACTGGGTCAGAACCCTGAGGTTCCCAGACAAAATATCATCATACAGCCTCCTGTCACTGGGTTGGTACTTTTGTGTTATGATTTTAGCTTATTTCCCCTGTGTGGCTGTGTCTTACCTGGTGTGTGTGATTGTGCTCCTCAGGGATGACTATGACACAGAGGAGTCTCCTCTCACTGATGAGGAAGAGCGGCCTCTCTCCCAGGGAGAACTACGCCAGAGAATCATGAAAGGGGTGAGCTATGACAAATATTCACATTCACTTACAGCTTAACACCCAGACTTCCCTTCCCTAAATATCCTTGTACAATAGGATGTTTGTGGTGTGAAACATTTTATCTTCATTTTGTCTTTCATATTGATCACCTACGTAACTAATAAGGCTGTACGTGAAGTTGAAACCATTATGACGTAATGCACTGTTCTTTCAACATCAGTGCTTTCTCCTATGTGCCTGTTATATGTACATTTTACACAGGTCCTGCTAAAGGAGGGATCAGTGCGTCACGCAGGAGCGAGGAGAAAGATGAGTGTTCAGTCCAACAGCCATCGGCGCTCCCTAGAGGCCTGAGAGGAGCGGCACACACAGAGACAGCCATATCCAGACGGTTTTGTCTAGAAGAGATACAGCTTGGGCAAAATGTATGCAGCAGTTTAGGAGAATGAATGTAGCAGGTTAGGAGAATTAGGTTAAGGTTAGGATAAGGGTTAGTGTTAGGATTAGCCAAAAAATAAATCTACTTTTGATGTCAATTTGACAAAAGCTATATCCCATCTAGATGTGACCTTTCTAGCCGCCCCCACCCGGTGAAGGACCTCATCCTAGGCAGAATAGCAGATTTTGTTATCTAGTGTTATCACCTGATTTTCAACCATGATCAAATGACCAAATGTCACCATTTTAGTTCTGATTTAATATATGGTAGATAGTATTACTTGTACTTCTATATCTCCTTTTGAATAATATGATGCTGCATCATCATGGTCTGTTACAATATATGTGTGATTTGTTTAGCTTGAACTAATTAGGTTAGGAGATATAAAGTCTTCTCTCAGTCTGGCAGCCAGCTGGTCTTTTGATGTGTCACATGCCATCTGGCTTTGACTATTCAAGTCTGGTCTCAATACATCCCCTGCTGCCCTGCTCTCAGAAACTGAAGTGCTCCAACTGAACACAAAGGGGCACTGCTTTTCCAATCATTGTAGGTTTATTGAAACTTGTTGTACCATTTTCATATCTATAAGTTTGACCATCAGTATTTGTAGGATATGTTTTCTCCCTTTTTCAAATAGATTAGGAACTATATATAGCATTTTACTGTGATCCAAAGATAAAATTCCAAACACTTTGTTTTAGTCTTTATATTTAAGCACCATGTAGTCTCCTCTGCAGCCACTTCCTCCATACAATAGGACAATTAGGAAGGGAATAGATTTATTTTAAGAAACTTTTTGTCTGAGGTTATCCAACATAATCAAGAGTCAACAAAGAGTGTTACTTTAGTTAGGCAAGCTTTGAAAGGTCTCCATGGAATGGTCTCACGTGGATTACACACAATTACACATGACTTACATGCTGACCAGACCGCTTGCGTGTGTCCACCATTGCACGCATGCTGATTTTGTTCACCCACACCAGACGCGATCAGGACAAGCAGGTTGAAATATCAAAACAAACTCTGAACCAACTACATTAATTTGGGGACAGGTTGAAAAGCATTAGACATTTATGGCAATTTAGCTAGCTAGCTTGCTGTTGCTAGCTAATTTGTCCTGGGATATAAACATTGGGTTGTTATTTTACCTGAAATGCACAAGGTCCTTTACTCCAACAATTGATCCACAGATAAAAGGGTATACCGAGTTAGTTTCTAGTAATCTCTCCTCTTTCAGGCTTCTTCTTTTTCTTTGGACTTTATATGGCGGTTGGCAACCAACTTTAAGGTGCATTACCACCACCAACTGGACTGGAATGTGGACCTCGGTTCATCTTTCAATCACCCACGAGGGTATATGCTCCTAAAAAAACAATGAGGAAATGAGACAAGCGAGCAGTGTGGGTGCAATGATTGAATAACATGTATGTGTACATTTATTTTGCAAATGGTGGCTACTTTGAAGAATCTCAAATATAAAATATATTTTGGTTTAACACTTTTTTGGTTACTACATGATTCCATATGTGTTATTTCATAGTGTTAATGTCTTCACTATTATTATACAATGTAGAAAATAGTACAAATAAAGAAAAACCCTTGAATGAGTAGGTGTGTCCAACCTTTTGACTGCTATTGTATATCTGTCACTGGAGTGAGTGTGGTTGCATGTGCATGATTCCATGGAGAGATTGGACAGCACTTTGTAAGGAAGGGAGACTGTTAGACAATTAGCATTTATGACTTGGTTTGCACAAAATAATCCACTCTGAAGCTCCACTGTGTGACTATGAAAACAGATTATCAAAGTTAAAAGAGGAGCTATGAAAAAAAGGGAGGGCAAGAGAGATGAGATGGAGGTTGTTTGCTTTGAAATCCAACTCTTACTGAGCCCCCTCTACTCCCAACTAAATTCTCTGTGCGCATGACTCGCTTCATTGCCATAGAAACCTTCCCTTTAATCACAACGGAACCTAATTTCCTCCTGACAAATGCTCCAGAGGGGTATCCTACAAAGCAGGATTAATGAATTAGGCAGCTAACTCTGATAAACATCTACAAATACCTATTGATTTTCTAGTTCAACAAGAAAGCTAAACTTGGATACGTGTTTTTGGTTGTTGGGTCAACTAGACCATTCCCATTTCAAGGTTATCTTTTTAAAAAATATAAGGTTTTTTTAAAAATATTTCAGCAAGTTAGCTGGCTAACTCATTGATCCTGCTTACCCCTCTGATCGCCATGGAACACCACCTGCACTAGCCAGTCCCCAGCCCAGTCCCAAGGCCCACTCCCTACGCCCTACCTACCAGCAGCCCACCACTCCTCTCCCTATGCACTACCTACCAGCAAGCCACCACCACTCTTCCTACTGCACTTTCTACGCCCTACCTACCAGCAGGCCACCACCGCACTCCCTACACCCTACCTACCAGCAGGCCACCACCACACTCTCTACACCCTACCTACCAGCAGGCCACCACCGCACTCTCTACGCCCTACCTACCAGCAGGCCACCACCGCACTCTCTACACCCTACCTACCAGCAGGCCACCACCACACTCTCTACACCCTACCTACCAGCAGGCCACCACCAAGCACTCTCACGCCCCTACCCACCAGCAGGCCACCACCGCACTCTCTACACCCTACCTACCAGCAGGCCACCACCACACTCCCTACACCCTACCTACCAGCAGGCCACCACCACACTCTCTACACCCTACCTACCAGCAGGCCACCACCACACTCTCTACACCCTACCTACCAGCAGGCCACCACCACACTCCCTACACCCTACCTACCAGCAGGCCACCACCACACTCTACACCCTACCTACCAGCAGGCCACCACCACACTCTCTACACCCTACCTACCAGCAGGCCACCACCACACTCCCTACACCCTACCTACCAGCAGGCCACCACCACACTCCCTACACCCTACCTACCAGCAGGCCACCACCACACTCTCTACACCCTTCCTACCAGCAGGCCACCACCACACTCTCTACACCCTACCTACCAGCAGGCCACCACCGCACTCCCTACACCCTACCTACCAGCAGGCCACCACCGCACTCCCTACACCCTACCTACCAGCAGGCCACCACCGCACTCTCTACACCCTACCTACCAGCAGGCCACCACCAAGACTCCCTACACCCTACCTACCAGCAGGCCACCACCACACTCCCTACACCCTACCTACCAGCAGGCCACCACCACACTCCCTACGCCCCTACCTACCAGCAGGCCACCACCGCACTCTACACCCTACCTACCAGCAGGCCACCACCACACTCTCTACACCCTACCTACCAGCAGGCCACCACCGCACTCTCTACGCCCTACCTACCAGCAGGCCACCACCGCACTCTCTACACCCTACCTACCAGCAGGCCACCACCACACTCCCTACACCCTACCTACCAGCAGGCCACCACCACACTCTCTACACCCTACCTACCAGCAGGCCACCACCACACTCCCTACACCCTACCTACCAGCAGGCCACCACCACACTCCCTACACCCTACCTACCAGCAGGCCACCACCACACTCTCTACACCCTACCTACCAGCAGGCCACCACCACACTCTCTACACCCTACCTACCAGCAGGCCACCACCACACTCCCTACACCCTACCTACCAGCAGGCCACCACCACACTCCCTACACCCTACCTACCAGCAGGCCACCACCACACTCTCTACACCCTACCTACCAGCAGGCCACCACCACACTCTCTACACCCTACCTACCAGCAGGCCACCACCACACTCCTACACCCTACCTACCAGCAGGCCACCACCACACTCTCTACACCCTACCTACCAGCAGGCCACCACCACACTCTCTACACCCTACCTACCAGCAGGCCACCACCGCACTCTCTACACCCTACCTACCAGCAGGCCACCACCGCACTCTCTACACCCTACCTACCAGCAGGCCACCACCGCACTCTCTACACCCTACCTACCAGCAGGCCACCACCGCACTCTCTACACCCTACCTACCAGCAGGCCACCACCGCACTCTCTACACCCTACCTACCAGCAGGCCACCACCGCACTCTCTACACCCTACCTACCAGCAGGCCACCACCGCACTCTCTACACCCTACCTACCAGCAGGCCACCACCGCACTCTCTACACCCTACCTACCAGCAGGCCACCACCGCACTCTCTACACCCTACCTACCAGCAGGCCACCACCGCACTCTCTACACCCTACCTACCAGCAGGCCACCACCTGCACTCTACACCCTACCTACCAGCAGGCCACCACCGCACTCTCTACACCCTACCTACCAGCAGGCCACCACCGCACTCTCTACACCCTACCTACCAGCAGGCCACCACCGCACTCCCTACACCCTACCTACCAGCAGGCCACCACCGCACTCCCTATTCTTCCTTTTCTCTTTTCACCACTTTCCCCTTCCCTATTTTCCTTCTGTTATTCCTCTCATGCTCTTTCCATTTAAATTTTTGTGGTTATTTTAGTTTACATCAAAGATTGCGATTAGTCTCAGATAAGACATAAAGCAGCTAGTTGGAACTTTCTGAGAAATATTTATACACTCACCAGACCCACATCTATACACACACACTATTTATTTCTCTCTCTCTCTCTTTCTCTCATCTAAGCTTTCCAAACTGGCTTGTATCCTGTTCATTTGTTACTCTTCTATCTCACCTCCTCTATTCCCTTATCATCTGTTACAGTCAATGTTCCTTATCATCTGTTACAGTCAATGTCCTGTTTTCTACTCGTTTGGTTCTCTTGTCACAGTAGGTCTAGTCAAAACGGCACTTCATTTATTTACATAATACTTGCATGCAATTTGTCTTTACTCTCCAAATACATTTAGCTAAGTGTATTCTACAACATCTTTTCATCTCACCTGGTATGATTCAGTGTTTGTATTGCATGTTAACAACAAGAGAGTTTTATTGCTCAGATAAACCACCTCCCTTCACACAAAAAAAACAGAAAGATTGTGAGACCATTTATTTACAACTCTGATCTGCACTCTCCACCAGTACCTTAAAAGACTCTCAGCCTTTTCCCTTTTCCATCGCTCTCTCTTTCCTTCTCAGTTTGTTTATTTGGGCATTGTGCCAGGTATTTCCCTAGTCTGCCTGCTGCTCCAGAATGCTACCTCCCCCTTAAGAGCCCAGAGCCCTTCCCTCTCCCCCTCCAATTCCCCTACCAGTATGTGTTGCCAGGCAACCAGCCGACCAAGAGGTCTGGAACAGTCACTCTCTCCGACCAATCAGGTTGCAGTGTTTATTTTCAAATAGTTGATTAAACGTTGTCCACAAGCCTTGTCTTCAGATACCATTTTATTAATGTTATGTTCAAAGTTTTATCCTCACACTGAAGGGTCAGTTTTCCAGGCTTTCTGTATTTTTGGTGGAATTTTGCGATTACCGCCATCTATCCTTTTTGCACCCTTCATAGACTTAGAAGCACATACAGGCAGTCTACCACTGAGCGGCAGCACTAGCTTGCAGCTGCACAGGTCACAGGTCACAAGAAAAAAAGGCTGCGGTGTAACAGTTGCTAACAATCTAGCTCGTTTACCTGTGGCTCATTTGTGACCGACTTTGTGATTGACACAGATGTCCGGTAATGTGATTATACGTTATATCATTATCAATGCCACTGTTCTGAGTACACTAAAGTCATGATAGTCATCACTTTTCAGTAGTACATGTTCTAAATGAAAATGCAAGCAATGTTCATATGGTCTCTTGTATAGTGGTGCTCCATCTGCCCTTGAGAGGGTGTACATTCATTAAATAGTTGTGTGCTCTGGTAGACTTAAAAACTCTCAGTTTGTGGTAAATGTGAGAGGTTGAAATGACAGTCGGCTGGAAACAGATAAAGCCCTGGGTTAGGTTAAACATTAGTCTTGATCAGCCTTCTGAGTTTCAGTTCATTTCATTCTGTCGTGTACAGGAAGTTTCCTCATGAATGATTACAGCTGCCCTCCATTTCACAGGCTGCTAAGGGGGTCTCCATTTTGTGTCTGAGGAGCCATGTAATTCCCCTGAGCCTCAACTTGTTTATTTCTCCATGTGCACTGGAGACCACTGCTTTGTATGAAGGGTCCGTATTCCCTGTTATTACAGATCCAAACGTGTATTCTCTTATTCCTCCTTGCATGGGTCCTTTTATTCCACTTGAGCCTCCCTATCTCTCTGCCAGCCCTGCTCCTTCCTCTATCATTTCTTCTCGGCTCCCATCGGTCCCTCCCCCACCCTATCCCCTGTGTCCCTCCTCTTCTCTGCTCTCTGCTTGCTGTGCAGATGGTTCTTTGTTGGTGCTTCATAATAGGGCTGAGGTCAGTGTGGCCTAACATTAACACACGCATACTACTCTGTAGTACACCATCATTTCCCCTTCTATGTTTTCTTATCTACAATGTCTCCGAAACTACAGCGCCACCAACAATTTAGAATAAATGTCAGTCTCTCCCTACCTTGGTGATGAGGAAATAGCCTTATAAAACCCAGATAAAGCTCTGGCCAGTAGGTCACCCCACATTTAAACTGTCATGGCTGTGACTAAAAGGAAGATCATGTCTGTGTTACCATCGGTAACAATTTACCTATTACATAAAAAGCTAGTCTAATTTAGAAGAGTTTACACATTTCAATCTAGACATGGTCTCATTGGTGTTAAATTTAAATAAGATCTTCTGGAGAAGGAAATGCGAATGAACCATCTGTTCTGGGATCCCACTGCATCACCATTGGTCATAAGAGCCACCATTATTGAGCCAGTAGCCACTGATTCATAGTTCAACATTATCCTGATTGAGAGAACAAATGAGTTGTTTGCATTTTGCACATAGTAAAATCTGTTCTGAGAAAAAGTTAATAATACATTTGAGAGCAAACATCCATCCATGGTTTCATTTTTTTTTTTTTTTTTTTAAAGCTTTACAAGAGAACCCTCAAGGTATGATTTATGAATGTAGTTGTAGGTTCTGAGGAAAAGGGAGGTGAGGTGGTCCACCAATGAGATGTCTCTGGGCAGGGATTCCACAGACCAATAGGCCTCAGTAAAGTGCAGGTAGAGTGAAGGCGGGAAAGCTGAAGGGAGGAGTGCTTAGGAGCAACTCTGAATTAGTGGAAATTTCCACTTTCCTTGCAAGGCAGGGGTGTGGGTGGAGCTTGAGATGGAATAAGGTGGTGTTGTGCAAACACAGGGCATATGGAGTCATTCTCAGTTCTTACTTCAGCCATTAACATTTTTCTCTACCACAATCTCTGTAATAAATCTCACTTTATCTATGTATAGGCTACTCCTTCTACCTGCCACAGACTTTTGCACTTGGGGAAGCGTGACAAAACACCAAGAATAGAGTACTATCATGTTTTTAAAATAGCGCTCAGCATGTAGGCCTATTGGGTTGAAGTTTTGTTTCTCTCCATGCTCTTCCATCCAGTACTTTTGCCTCTCTCTCATTTACACTCTGTCCCTTTTCTGTCTCATCACAACTATTTTAGAAATAGCCAAAATAAAAGGCGGCATCCATTCTGCAAACTGGTCCACGCAGTACCTGTACTTGTCATTTAGTTCCTCTCTCCTTTAATGCTAATTTGACAAAACGAGAGATTAAATCGATTACATGCTTCAATGTACCTGACACCTTTTAAATAACCAGGACACCTCCATGTAAGGGCCAAAGGTACACATTCCAGGAGGGAGCCAGCCACGAGGGTTTGTATGTTTGCAGGCTTAAAGGGAAATGTAAAAAAAAAAAATCAACTTCATGTTCAGCATCTCCAGCCACACCCCAAGATCAGTATATGTGAAAATGGCACGTTTCTATGTTTTGTGGAAAAAAAGATAGAGGAAGGTAAGCGTTTCCAATGACATCATCAGTGTGCATCATGTGATTTTATTCAATTACTAATTGCCAATTACTAATTGCCTATTAATTGTATACTAATTGGTTGATGAGGTCATTGGAAACACTTATCTTTATCTTTTTTACTACAAAACATAGAAACGTGCCATTTTCACATATGTTGATGTTGGGCTGGTGCTGGAGATGCTGAATGTGAAGTTGAACAATTTAGAAAATGTCCTTTAAAGGAATCCGAGAATACATCATGCAAGACAAATAACGTTGGTGAAGGTAGCAATCATAGGTGTTTTCATTATTGGACTGGCTGTTCTGGATTTTCTGGAAACCCGATTTGCCGTTGCTAAAGATACAGAGATTTCTGCGCATGTGCATGATTTGTAGCTGCTGGCCAGTGCCCACTCCACTGCCTACGAAGCTGCTGCTCAGTGCTTCGCTGCCACTTCCCCCTCCTTGATCAGTGATGATTATTGCATGTATTCATGGAACTGTGAATGACCAACACCGCTGTTGCCACTGATAGCAGAGACTGAGGGGTCCCCGCTGGCACATCCACTGTCTCTGAATTATTCAGAGGTTCTGTACACTCTGTCACAGTATAGAAGTTAACTTATATGTTGTCCTGATTCTCTATTGGATTTGCCTGGGATCGCTAGAAAGCTTTTCAGAGTTTATGGGACACCGCTGTTCAGAAGAATAGAGCCCAGTTAGCCCCTGCCAATTCTTCCAATTATGGGGACCATTCCCCCTCCTAATCCTGACCTCTGCTCTTTGATGCCCCCACCCCTGCTCTCCCCTCAAGCACCGACATTCCATGGATCAGGTTACAGTCTTTTGTCTTCCTGTTTTTCAGGTGTGATTGCGAGTAACTCTTCTTTGTGTTTATTCAGATTTTTTGTGAAAATCATGAGAAGTTTGGGATGGTTGTGGTGGAGGGGATCCATGTTGGCCAAACCACTCACTTTTGCCTCTCATTCTAAAACTAAAGATCAACTTCTTGAGCACAAAGACTATATGCTCTCTCGTCCAGACAGTTAGAAAGACTCTGTGGCACCGCATCAGTTCATAAATAATGTTCCCGTTATAGCTTTCCAAGTTGAGTAGCAACTGAGAAGAAAATACCCTCACTGTGTCAGAGTATAAAATGGAATACTGCCCATGATTATGAGACCGTCTCCTGCAAACCTAAAATGATGACAGCTCTCACAACAGTAAACAGCATACAGATGTTGCTCTCACTCTCTTCAGTCTCTGCTTGAACTCAGTCTTTTTAAGTGAACCTCTGCCTCTAGTATCCTACTACAGGGACCAGCAGGAGGACATTTCTGGAAGAGGTCCAGTATCTATGGAAACAAGTTGAGGTGGTAGGCATACAAAAGAGAGAGGAAAATGACAGGAAATGATCTCACAAACACTCCCCCTCTCTGATTGCAGGGACTGACTGCTTCTTTTCTGGATCTGGACTACTACTGTGACGAGACACTCCAACACACACTTTCTAAAACATACACTACACACACATTATTCTTAGTAATGTAATGTAGTATTATAATATTGTAATGTAATGATGGAGCAATGTAAATTTGTATAATGCACACTGTTTTGTTTGATGTAATGTTTTATCTCTGGACCCCCAGGAAGAGTAGCTGCTGCCTTGGCAACAGCTAATGGGGATTCTAATAAAATACTAAATACACACAGAGTGGGATCGTTAGATTGCAGATGTCTGTTTCAGTGCTCTGTGGTCTCCACATGGTCTTCATTTCCAAAATGAAAGGACCACTGTAACTGTGGGCCTATACACTGTCAGCCTTCATTGAATGCATTTTCTTTGCTATCTTCAATTGATGAAAAAAAAGTTCTTATTTATCAGTGCATTGATGATCAAGAAATATTGGTAAGTATTTGATTAAACTATTAGTGTTAGTATTTATCAGTTAATTACTATGTAATTTATTTATGTTGGACACAATATTTGTCCTCATATTTGTTCCCAGACACAAACCCCAATGGACTGAGATAACCAAGCATCACACTGACACAGCCCGTTGATCTCTCCATGTAATTATAGCTGCTTGACACCATTCATAATTACATTTTAGTCAAACGTGAGATTTATGACTTGAATGAGCACTCTGAGGCTAAATCAAATTAAGCTTGTGTATGCTGGTGAACAGAATATAACCAAACCAGCCAGCCAGGCTATTTTACTCTTGAGAGTGCCCTACAAATAAAGGCTGGGCCTTCATTTAACAATTGTTTGATATTCTTATAGTCCCTATAATTTATACCTGAGAGTAGGAATATCCTAGCTATGGATATGAAAGATGTAATAGTGTGAGCAAAAATCCAAATAATCTCATAAATTGACGCTCTTGTTACTGTTACTATATGCTTTTAAAGGTTGTTTCAGCCTAATACAAAAGAGGGATGTCCGAGCACGTTAATCTTTTGGAACAAAAATACTCCCCATTTTGGACCACCAAATCAAAGTTTATTGGTCGCAGGTGCAGCAAAACTCTTTGTTATCAAACTTGAGGAATTCGCTATTGTATTAGATTCCAATTAAAGGAGGGTCGTCTCTCAAATATATTGTGTGTACCTGAAGAGAAGCAAATGAAAATACCCAGACTTTGACACAAGCTGTTACAACACAATGTTAATAATCCCCCACTTTTGTGGGCAGTTAAGCATGTTCAGTGGGATGGTTCTAAGCCTGGGATGCCATGTGTAGCCACTCCCAGTGAGATGAGTGAGAAACGGAACAGAAGTGCTGGGCTCACCTTAAATTACCCTGGAGAGAGGAAACAGGTGTGATCTGAGAAATTAAGTATTACTTTCTATCATATTTGGTGCTCACCCTACCCTTTTAGAGGGGGACAAATTCATAATAGTAAAAATAATTAAACTGTTCTTAATTAATACCATGATACTAATGAACAACATGTAACATACAATGCCTTGCAAAAGTATTTTATTGTGTTACAAAGAGGGATTCAATTGTATTTAATTGTGATTTTTTGTCAACAATCTATATAAAAGATGTAATGTTAGTCACAAGGCTTGAAGTAGTTGGTACAAAAAGAGTCAGGCGCAGGACAGCAGAGATGAGCAACACAACGTAGTTTACTCAAAATATTAAAGTAGTAACAAATATCAAGCCCACCAAATGGACTGACATAATATAGAACAATAACGCACAACAAACATAAACATGTAATTGGGGAATTGAAACCAGGTGTGTAAAAACCAAAGACAAAACAAATGGAAAATGAAAAGTGGATCGGCGATGGCTAGAAGGCCGGCGACGTCGACCGCCGAACGAACAAGGAGAGGGACCGACTTCGGCGGAAGTCGTGACAGTACCCCCCCCCCTTGAAGCGCGGCTCCAGCAGCGCGTCAATGCCAACCTTGGGGACGACCCAGAGGACGAGGCGCAGGGCGATCCGGATGGAGACAGTGGATCTCCCGCAGCATCGAAGGGTCCAAAACGTCCTCCACCGGCACCCAGCATCTCTCCTCCGGACCGTACCCCTCCCACTCCACGAGGTACTGAAGGCCCCTCGACCGATGCCTCGAGTCCAGTATAGCTCGAACTGCATACGCCTGGGCCCCCTCGATGTCCAGAGGGGGCAGAGGAACCTCCCGCACCTCAGATTCCTGGAGTGGACCAGCCACCACCGGCCTGAGGAGAGACACATGGAACGAGGGGTTAATACGGTAATCGGGGGGAAGCTGTAACCTGTAGCAAACCTCATTCAGTCTCCTCAGGACTTTGAATGGCCCCACAAACCACGGACCCAGCTGCAGGTTTCGGGTCGAGAGCCAGACCCGGCTCACTGCGGAGGGGCGGGCTGCGCTCGCTTTCTGATGCCTCACGGCCCGCTGAAGGTGCACATGAGTGGCGTCCCATGTCTCCTCCGAGCGCCTAAACCAGTCGTCCACCGCAGGAGCCTCGATCTGGCTCTGATGCCAAGGTGCCAGAACCGGCTGGTACCCTAGTACGCACTGGAAAGGGGAGAAGTTAGTGGAGGAGTGGCGGAGCAAGTTTTGGGCCATCTCTTCCCAGGGAATGAACGCCGACCACTCCCCCGGCTGGTCCTGGCAATAAGACCGCAGAAACCTACCTACATCCTGGTTTACTCTCTCCACCTGCCCGTTACTCTCGGGGTGAAAACCCGAGGTAAGGCTTACTGAGACCCTCAGACGTTCCATGAACGCCCTCCAGACTCTTTGACGTTAACTGGGGACCTCGATCAGATACTATGTGCCGGAAGTGCCCCGTAGTGCCGGAAAACGTGTGTGAACAGGGCCTCCGCAGTTTGTAGAGCCATAGGGAGACCAGGCAAAGGGAGGACACGGCAGGACTTAGAGAACCGATCCACAATGACCAGGATCGTGGTGATACCCTGTGAGGGAGGAAGATCCGTGAGGAAGTCCACCGATAGGTGCGACCACGGCCGTTGTGGAACGGGTAAGGGCTGTAACTTCCCTCTGGGAAGGTGCCTAGGGGCCTTGCACTGAGCGCACACCGAGCAGGAGGAAACATAAACCCTCACGTCCTTAGCCAAAGTGGACCACCAGTACTTCCCACTAAGACAGCGCACTGTCCGACCGATGCCAGGATGACCAGAGGAGGGTGCCGTGTGGGCCCAATAGATCAAACGGTCGCGGACAGCAGACGGAACATACAGGTGCCCAGCTGGACACTGTGGGGGAGTGGGCTCTGTACGTAACGCCCGCTCGATGTCCACGTCCAGCTCCCACAGAAAGAAAAGGGTGTTTAGCTCCCTCAAGCCAATGTCTCCATGCCTTCAAGGCCTTGACGACAGCCAACAGCTCCCGGTCCCCCACGTCATAGTTTCGCTGCGCCGGGCTGAGCTTCCTCGAAAAGAAAGCACAGGGGCGGAGCTTTGGTGGTGTACCCGAACGCTGAGAGAGCAGAGATCCCAGCCTCGGACGCGTCCACCTTCACTATGAACGCCAAAGAGGGACCTGGATGAGCCAAAAGCCCTGTCCGCCTCAGCCGAACACTGCAAACGCACCGGTCCCCCCTTCAGCAGTGAGGTAATGGGAGCCGCTACCTGACCAAAGCCCCGGATAAACTTCCGGTAATAGTTGGAAAACCCTAGAAACCGCTGCACTTCCTTTACTGTGGTGGGAGTCAGCCAATTTCGCACAGCTGAAATGCGGTCACTCTCCATCTCCACCCCTGAAGTGGAAATGCGGTACCCTAGGAAGGAGACGGACTGTTGAAAGAACAGACATTTCTCAGCCTTGACGTACAGGTCATGCTCCAACAATCGACCAAGCACCCTGCGCACCTGAGACACATGCTCGGCGCGTGTAGCGGAGTATATCAGAATGTCATCAATTTACACCCCTACACCCTGCCCGTGCAGGTCCCTGAAAAACTTGTCTACAAAGGCCTGGAAGACTGATGGAGCATTCATCAACCTGTACGGAATGACGAGGTACTCATAGTGCCCTGAGGTGGTACTAAATTCCGTCTTCCACTCGTCTCCCTCCCGGATACGCACCAGGTTGTAAGCGCTCCTGAGATCAAATTTTGTGAAGAAGCGCGCCCTGTGCATTGACTCAATCACACTGGCTATGAGAGGTAGCGGGTAACTGTACCTCACAGTGATCTAGTTGATGCCTTGATAGTCAATACACGGGCGCAGCCCTCCATCCTTCTTCTTCACAAAAAAGAACCTTGAGGAGGCAGGTGAAGTGGAGGGCCGAATGTACCCCTGACCCAGGGATTCGGAGACATGTGTTTCCATAGCCGCCGTCTCCTCTTGCGACAGGGGATACACGTGACTCCTCGGAAGTGCTGCGTCTACCAGGAGATTTGTCACACAATCCCCTCGTGGTAATTGAGTCGCCTTCTTTTTACAGAAGCCGAGAGCCAAATCGGCACGTTCACCTACCGCTCTACCCTCAGGCAGTTGGTCGAAAACAGCCCGAAAGCGGCGGGTGAAATCCTCGTAGTGGTCCAACACCGCTTCTCCTTCCCCCCATACGGCGTTGGCCCACTCCAGGGCTTTCCCTGAGAGGCAGGAGACGAGGGCGGACACACTCTCACGACCCGAAGGAGCCGGGTGGACGGTCGCCAGGTAGAGCTCCAGCTGGAGTATGAACCCCTGACATCCGGCAGCCGTCCCATCCTACTCCCTCGGGAGCACGAGCCGAATCCCACTGGAACCGGGTGAAGGAGGGTTGAGCAGTGGTGCCTGTGGTGGTGCTGGTAGAGGCACTGGAGGGACTCCTCCTCTCTCCCAGCGGTCCATCGCCTGCAGGACTATATCCATGGCAGTGCAGAGACGTTGCAACAAGCTCCCATGCTGCTGGACACGCTCCTCGACCACCAACACTGGGTTGTCTGCTCCTGCTGACTCCATTCTTCGGGTGCGCTATTCTGTCACAAGGCTTGGTGTAGTTGGTACAAAAAGAGTCAGGCGCAGGACAGCAGAGATGAGCAACACAACGTAGTTTACTCAAAATATTAAAGTAGTAACAAATATCAAGCCCACCAAATGAACTGACATAATATAGAACAATAACGCACAACAAACATGGGGAAAACAGAGGGTTAAATAATGAACATGTAATTGGGGAATTGAAACCAGGTGTGTAAAAACCAAAGACAAAACAAATGGAAAATGAAAAGTGGATCGGCGATGGATAGAAGGCCGCTGAACGCCGCCCGAACAAGGAGAGGGACCGACTTCAGCGGAAGTCGTGACAATGTTAAAGTGGAAGAAAAATTATAAAAAAAAAAAAAAAGATTAATCAAAAAGTTGTTGCATAAGTACTCAGCTCCCTGAGTCAATACATGTTAGGAACACCTTTGGCATCGGTTACAGCTGTATGTCTTCTTGGGTAAGTGTATAAGAGCTTTGCACACTTGGATTGTGCAATATTTGCTCTTTCAAGTCTTGCCATAGATTTTCAAGCAGATGTAAGTCAAAACTGTAACTTGGCCACTCGGCCACTCGAATAGGAAGAAGCAGGTTTTCTTCTAGGATTTTGCCTGTGCCATCCCGTTTATTTTTATGCTGGAAAACTCCCCAGTATTTTCCAATGCCAAGCATACCCATACCATGATGCAGCCACCACCATGCTTCAAAATAAGGAAGCAGTTACTCAGTGATGTGCTATGTTGGATTTGCTCCAAACATAAGGTTTTGCATTTAGGCCAAAAAGCGTATTCCTTTGCAGTGTTTTTTTTTGCATACAAGATGCATGTTTTCAAATATTTGTATTCTGTATATTTATATTCTTCTTTTCACTCTGTCATTTAAGTCATTATTGTGGAGTCACTACAATGTTGTTGATCCATCCTCTGTTTTCATTGAACTCTGTAGCTGTTTAAAATGTAAAATGTAAAACTAATGGCCTCATGGTAACATCCCTGAGCAGTTTCATTCCTGTCCTGCAGCTCACTTCAGAAGGATGACTGTATCTTTGATGTGTCTGGGTGGTTTAATACATAATCCACAGCATAATTATTAACTTGCCCATGTTTAAAGAAATATTCAATGTCTGATTTGTTATTTTTACCCATCTACCAATCACTGCCCTACTTTATAAGGCTTTCCGAAAAGCTCCCTGGTCTTTGTAGTTTAATCTGTGCTTGAAATTCAATACTTGACTGAGGGACCTTACAGATGTTGTATGTATGGGGGACAGAGGAAGGGTTAGTCATAAAAAAACATGTCAACCCCTATTATTTCACACAGAGTGAGTCCATGTACCTTATTATGTGATTTGTTAAGTCACATTTTACTCCTTAACTAATTTAGGCTTGCATAAACAAAGGGTCTGAATACTTATGCACTGACTATATTTTAGTTATGAATTTTTTATTTTTGTGTAGATTGTTGACAAAAAATTACAATTAATTACATTTTAATCCCACTTTGCAACACAATAAAATTTGAAAACATCCAAGGGGTCTGAGGCAAACTGGAGTTATTGTATTTGAGATTAGTAGCATTGATTGCATGTCTGGGTCTGGGTAGAGGGGGGGTTGACAAACTTACTTTTCACTATGAGTGAGTCTGCATTATACTGGAACAGATGCTCAGTGTAGCACCATTTGCAACACAATAGCCCCCACACAACATGCTAAATGAAACAGTGGCCATTAACAAAAGAGTCCAAAGTGGCTTGGCGCAGTTTGTGCGTGTGTGTGCGCACGCATGCATTTTTGTGTGTGTGCATGCAGCGAGGCTTCGCACACACAGACACACACATGCAGACAGCAGATTAATAAAATACACTGCACTGACCCTATCCCAACCTTTAACCAAATGATCACTGTCTGTGGGTTGGCAAACGGCACACTCAAACATGTCCACTTCTATTTCATAAAATCATCCAGGTGTTGTAAGGAATCATCTTAAAACATATGTATGAACCACAGGAGGCTGCTGAGAGCATGTGTTTGATGTATTTGATATCATTCTACTAATTCCGCTCTAGCCATTACCACTAGCCAGATCTACCCAATTAAGTTGCCAACCTCCTGTGGTATGAACCTGAAAAGGACGAAAGACATTATGGCAGCTTCATTAAATAGTACCAGCAAAACACCAGTCTCAACCTGAACAGTGAAGAGGCGATTCCGGGAGTTCCTCTGTTCAGTGTCTGTGTTCTTTTGCCCATCTTAATTTTTTATTTTTATTGGCCAGTCTGAGATATGGATTTTTCTTTGCAACTCTGCCTAGAAGGCCAGCATCCCGGAGTCACCTCTTCACTGTTGACGTTGAGACTGGTGTTTTGCGGGTGCTATTTAATTAAGCTGCCAGTTGAGGACTTGTAAGGCATCTGTTTCTCAAACTAGACACTCTAATGTACTTGTCGTCTTGCTCAGCTGTGCACCGGGGCCACCCACTCCTCTTTCTATTCTGGTTAGAGCCAGTTTGCACTGTTCTGTGAAGGGAGTATCACACAGCGTTGTACGAGATCTTCAGTTTCTTGCCAATTTCTCGCATGGAATAGCCTTAA
The DNA here is from genome assembly GCA_030435695.1 of Brachymystax lenok tsinlingensis. Lineage (NCBI taxonomy): Eukaryota > Metazoa > Chordata > Actinopteri > Salmoniformes > Salmonidae > Brachymystax > Brachymystax lenok. The sequence goes on along the minus strand of CM059797.1, from coordinate 16,333,493 downwards.
TTTCTCAGATCAAGAATAGACTGATGAGTTTCAGAAGAAACTGGCCATTTTGAGCCTGTAATCGAACCCACAAATGCTGATGCTCCAGATACTCAACAAGTCTAAAGAAGGCCAGTTTTATTGCTTATTTGATCAGAACAATGGTTTTCAGCTCTGATAACATAATTGCAAAAGGGTTTTCTAATGATCAATTAGGCTTGATCAACTTGGATTAGCTAACACAATGTGCCTTTGGAACACAGGAGTGATGGTTGCTGATAACGGGCCTCTGTACGCCTATGTAGATAAACCATTAAGCTATAATAGTCATTTACAACATTAACAATGTCTACACTGTATTTCTGATCAATTTGATGTTATTTTAATGGACAATTTTCTTTAAAAAACAAGGACATTTCTAAGTGACCCCAAACTTTTGAACGGTAGTGTACATATGAGTAATGCAAAATATGTAAACATTATTAAAGTGACCAGTGTTCCATTATTAAAGTAGCCAGTAATTCCAAGTCAATAGGGCAGCAGCCTCTAATGTGCTCGTGATGGCTATTTAACTGAATTTAATAGTCTGATGGCCTTGAGAAAGTTTTTCAGTCTCTCTGTCCCAGCTTTGATACACCTGTACTGACCTAGCCTTCTGGATGATAGCGGGGTGAACTGAAAGGGGCTCGGGTGGTTGTTGTCCTTGATGATCTTTTTGGCCTTCCTGTAACATCGGGTGCTGTAGGTATCCTGAAAGGCAGGTAGCTTGACACTGGTGATGCGTTGGGCAGACCGCACCACCCTTCTGGAGAGCCGGTGATACAGCTCGACAGGATGCTCTCAATTGTGCATCTGTAAAAGTTTGTGAGGGTTTAGGTGCCAAGACAAATTTCTTCAGGCTCCTGAGGTTGAAGAGGCGCTGTTGCGCTTTCTTCACCACACTGTCTGTGTGGGTGGACCATTTCAGTTGATCAGTTTATCAAATAGTTATTCCCGGCTGTATGTAATAACACAAAAACATTTCTGGGCTAAGTTTCCTAAGAGCTAGAAGTACGGCAGCCCTCTCTGTCGGCATAATTTTCATTCATAAAATATTTGCTTCTAAACAACTCAGAAAATACCACATAGTTAATCCCATGAGCACAGCCAGGTATGGCAACTTCAGAACCCTCAACCGCAAGGCTCTACAGAGGGTGGTGCGGACGGCCCAATACATCACTGGGGGCGAGCTCCCTGCCCTCCAGGACATTTACAACAGGTGGGGTCTGAGGAAGTCCCGAAGATCGTTAAGGACTCTAGTCACACCAACCACGGTCTGTTCACTCTGTTACAATCTGGCAAACAAATTCTGAGCATCGGGTCTTGGACCAACAGGCTCCGAGACAGTTCCTTCCATCAGGCCATCAGATTATTGAACAGCTAGACCCTAGCTGTCTACCCACCTGCACCTTAGAGACTATTTGCACTTACTCTGCAAACACACACACACACCACACCACACACCACACACACCACTGCTCTTACTATTTAAGCTGTTATACCAAGTCACTTTACTTTACTCACTTTACTACTTGTATAAAACATTCATTTTGATGTTAATTTTGATCATTTGGGTCCCACGTGGCTCAGTTGGTAGAGCATTGCGCTTTTTCTATCAGGATTGCTGTTGGTCACGCTAGCTTTAGCCAACCAACTTTCTTTCTCGTCATCCATAATTAAAAGATAGAGGGATTAGACACCATTGTCTGTGTCCTTCCAAAGAAGGAGAAGCCAAAGACAGTATGGTAGCAGTAGTTTAGAAAGTCTGTGGAGAAGCTGTGATTGGCTTATGAAACATGGGCAACTGGATGGTGATTGGACATGTCTGTCAGGCTGACTGACAGCCTTACCTGAGTGTCTGCTAAATTACTAACATGTAAACCAGGGTATCACAACTGACAGCCCAAGGGCCTAATTGCCCCCCCAAGTTTTCTGAGCATTTTTTTTTTAATTGTTGGACATAAATGTAAGAAATCTGTTCCCAAGTATTCCCACGCATAATAGAGAGACGTGATCATATACAAATGTAAGCAATGTTTGAAATTATTATGTTTTTGTCAAACATTATATCTGTTTTGGCTTCTTGTGTCAATTTGCAGTCAAAAGATTATTTGTAATTATGTTCTGTCCCCCTGAACAAAAAATCGTCCGACAGCTGAATCTATTTTATTTTTTTATTTAACCATACCATAGTATAAACCAACCATTCTGTATATTCTATTATGTCCATATTACTCATATTTGTTTTTAATACTCTTGTTTTCTTCTACCTTTTACTACTAATTGTTATTTTTTATTGATATTGTAATTGTACTGTATTGTTGAGGAGTGTTAGCAGGTAAGCATCTCCCTGTATGTGTGCACTTGATCAATAAACATGTTATTTTATTTTGATATTTTGATTCCCCATCTAATAGAAATGTGCCTGCTTGTTTCCCAAGCTTTACTCTGGACCAATAATTGCAATGGTTTATATTTAGATACATGGATCACTATGAGACATACGTTAGTTATTTACAACACAGATATTACATATTACACAGTCACAGTGAATAAGTGTAGGTAGCCTACTGGCTGTGTGCTTGTTATAGGCTTACACGTGTAGCTATTTTATTCAAATACAAAATGCGGCACTTTGTTCCTGACCTTTATGTTTAAAATAGAGACGTCTAACCGAGCCAAGAGGTGTGGTTTACTTAGTAAATGGTTTCACATTAGCATCGTTGTGCTGTAATCTGATACTTCTCTCTCTGAAGAAAAAGAGCGCACTGAAGACAAAGGGGATATGGGGCTTTAACGGGGTTTTATGCTTCTAGATTGGCGAAATGAGGGACAACATGCTTCGAATACAAATACATTAGTCAAAATCAAAACAAAAAAATCAAGGGGCAACAGTAGGCTTTTCACGACAAAAATATATGTTGTTGAACGTAAGCAATGCTTGCAGTCACACAAAGGGACGGCATTCATCAAAGCGCACTTGAAGCACTTGGCATAGGCTATTTCTTACACGCCATTAAAATGTCTACATGTAATTAATGAGAGAGAATAACAATGTTTCTAATACTAAGATGAATTACATATAAACCGTTATCATGTAAAAACTTTCTTCATGCTGGTAACTTTACAGCGGAGTACACCCTTTAAATGTTTGACCATTAGGAGAAAGAAAACTGGGAGGAGCTTGATAGGCGGGACAAATTCTGAAGATTGACAACAATCTGTCCAATTAAAACCACTAAAACATGTTGCTTAAATTTGGATTGCCCAATCACGTTTTCGATCGACCAGCTCCATTCTAACTAATGGATTACAGTCGAGCCTAGCAAACAGATGTAACTGGTTTTCATCACTCTCTTCTCCTCTTCTCAGCCTCTCACAGAAATCTAGCCAGAAACATCGAGGCATCAAAAACAGTATTTATTTCGGAAACATATCATACCCTTACATTCAACTAAATATGGCTGATACCGCAGTAGACACGACCACAATTACCGAGATTTCAGCAAAGGTGAGTTCATTAATTTGACAATACGTTAGCCAACGTTACTAGCTAACGTACTCTTCAGCTTAGCCTGTGTGAACGCTAACTTTAGCTTTTATAACCATGTAATAACCAAGTAACTTAGGTTAATGTTAGTCATTGTCAACGACTGAAAAATAGTAGGTAGCAATGTTGTGTCTTTTTCAAACGTTTAGCTAGTTATTTAGTTGATTCACTTTTTCGATTGCTTCATTATTTGCTTGTGACTTTGCTAGCTATGTTAGCTAGCTGGCTGGTTTGCCGTTTAATTTGCAGGCTAAACTGCTAAATGTATAGTTTATTGCTAGCTAAATAACGTTAGCTGAACAATCCCTCAGAAAATACAATGCGCTCGAGCTACACGGTTGAGCGATGGCGGGAAGGGCTCGAGTCTTTCAGAGCGCGAGTGGAGTGTGCGCCCTAATCATGTCTGGTGAACGGCGACGCAAATTACCGATGCCTTCCATTGTATGCCACACTCCACTTGTAAAGAACGGCGATATTAACAGAACGCCTACTATAATTTTTAAAAACACTATCTGAACTAGAGAAGGGCTGCTTTCATTGACAAATCGCTTTGGACATGCTACAATTGTACATATCAGTGAGCTAGCTAATCAAGGAAAACGTGTTTTCAGGAGCTCAAAGAGAAGAAAGAGGTTGTCGAGGAGGTGGAGGAGAAGGAGAATGGCAGCGGGGACGCACCAGCCAACAGCAATGGAACAGTGAGTTGAAGCTTATTCCCTCGCGAGCCTCATGGCCTTTTGTCTCGGCGCCCTCGTCGTGCAGGTGTTGTCAGACTCCGCCCCTACTATTTCCATGCATGCTATCCCACAGCTCTTTGTTTAGTTTGTGAAATGGCACAGATGTTTTCTCAAGAGATCGCAATTGGCCCTCATTGCGTTCCCTTCCCCTACTCTCTGGGGAATTAAGTATAAACTGGAGCATGTGCCCAGTTTTAACTCTGAAGCTTGTTGGCTGTGACTCGCGGGCTATTATTTTAACTTTTTTAATGAAGACTATTCTAAATTAAATTCCTTGGATGTCACTGCATACAATTTACCCACATTTATATGACATATTACAAAGTTACTCCAATTCTTTGTTTCCTTCCCTCCAGCACACAAATGGTGCAGAGACAAAGACAAATGGTGCAGATGATTCTGAAGAAACCCCTGCGGGTGAGAAGGAAGAAGAGGATGGTAAATTCATGTTTCCTTTTGGACTTGCAGCTGGATAAAAAAAACATGTTTGTTTGATACTTGAGACGTGTCTGAAGCCCTTGTTTTTGCTTCATGTATGAAATTGATTGCAGGAGAGGGATTGGATGCAGCTAAGGATGCAGAAGAAGCTGCTGGTGAGGAAGTTGACCACCCTGTGAAGTGCCCAGCTGATGAGGGTGTTGACCACCCTGTGAAGCTCCCAGCTGATGAAGAGGTTGACCACCCTGTGAAGCTCCCAGCTGATGAAGAGGTTGACCACCCTGTGAAGCTCCCAGCTGATGAGGTTGACCACCCTGTGAAGCGCCCAGCTGATGAGGAGGTATGCTTTTGTCCGATTATTTTTAAAACGCAGTCAATATAATAGCTCAACTTTTACCATGAGACTATCTTTATGACTGTTGTATATCTGGTCACTAAGTTCTCTCCCCACTTAAAACTTTACATTTTTTCTTTCAGGAACAAGTGGAAACAAAAAAACAGAAAACAGAAAACGGTGAATCAAAGGAAGCTGAAGTGAAGGCATAGTGCGCAGAGTATGTACTCCTCCGCAACGCTGTCTACATGGCACGTTCAACTTCACCTTGTAGAGCTTGTGCTTTATGTATGCTTTACAGATTTTGTTTGTCCCCAAGATATTACATTGCACTGGAGTCCTAAAACATAGAGGCCTCTCCTCTCTTTTTATAAACTGTTATTTATTGGTTTCTTACACAAACTTAAAAAAACAAAACAACCTGTGCAAATAGAATCCGTGCTATTTTATCAGTTTTGTTATTTTGTATTCGTATGAGTTAAGCACATTCTCTACATAGTTAACTGCTGACCAGCTGATTCAGAGACAGACAGCTGTAACCTTCTCCACATGTTCAGGGTGACTTCTCAGACTCACTGAAGACCAAAGATAAGTTTTAAGCAGGGGCTAATGGACTATTGTTAGCATTATTAATTCAGGCTTTTTTAATCCTTTTTGTTTACTGCTGCTAGTAGTTAATCCTTTGCCAGGCTGATCTGTTAACACAACAGATGGCACAAATGGAAGAACGCCTCCATGATAAAAGACGCTTGACCCCGTTTTGGGGGCTGGCTTCTGCAATGTTAATTACCCCCTCTTAAATCTTAAGGCTTTGGTCATGTTCTGTATGCATTTCACACAAGTTTGTACCATTTGTACCCAAGATACTGTTTGTTTTTTGGTTTCATTTTAGGTTATTATGTTATGTCTGGGTGACTCAGAAATTGTGTCTACAACGGTCTTTATCAACATCATTCCCACCCTGGTGTTATTAGTCTCTTCTTGTGCAGTTATATTTCATGATTGCTATTTGGTTGCTTCGACCACTGCTTTGTATATTCTGGTTCTTGATGATTAAATAAATCAGTCTTGTCTTTTTACCAATTTTGTATTTTGCATAGACTGTGATAGTTCAGTGTAGCTTTTCACGTCCGTTCTTAAATAAGATGCTGAATAGCTTTTTAGTGTTATAACCAAATTACAATTGTGACACTAGTGTTTGAACTGAAAGTATATCTTATTTAATTGTTATAATTGTTCTAGCCATGTAAGCATTGATGTCAGTTGACCTCATTTAGTATCAGACTGAATATGAATGGTTTCGTTCGAGGAACAGGAGTAATTCCCAAGCTGATAGTTGTTACTGGGAGAGGGAAGGATTCTCATCTTAGCATCTGGGGTTTTCCATTGAATTGTCTGTACACCAATCCATTGAAGTCCTCCTGACATGATGCAGTTTTTACAGCTCCATCTAGTGGTATAAACTCCTATTGTGGGTTGACTCCAGGCAGGGTTGTTTATAATCACTACTCTGATAGAACCGTTATCACATGGTTTTGGGGATGTAGGTTTTCAGGTCAGTGAACAGTTATAAAGAATGGTTACATAATACTGTATGTCTGAATGCAAAATATATAATAGCTCTAAATCGAATACCAATATTTTACAAGTAAACTGATCATAAAGGAAACGTAATATGCATCATTATCTGCATAGATAGAAAACCTATAAGAGCTTGAAATTCTATGCTAAAGTGAGTTTAATAAAAAACAACAGACCCCAAAAAGTCAAAATTGTTATTTTAATTGAACTCTACCCTGAGGTTAAGTAGCTGTTACAGTAACATAATATTGGAATTATGGATGAAAAAGAACCATCGGAAAACACATTTTATTGTAAAATACTATAAATGTTATTTTGTTGAATTGAAGCAAGTTGGAACAGCATGATGGTCCTCCATACAGGTCCTGTTTCCTCATAAGAAACCAGTCAGACACATGACATCATCATGGCAAGTGTCCAGTCTGTTAGGGAGGCTTTAGTGGGAGACCATGATCAACATTCCGCTGAGCCATCACCAGCTCTAGGTGACTCACGCAGGCATGAGTTGTGACAATTCATTAAAAAAATGTCAATTACGTTATGTGATGTCCAAGGCAAGCCATGCCAAGCAAGCTATTTTAGTTGTCCCAGGTTTTTTTTTTTAAATGTAAAAATAATTATGATTTCAACAATGTTTTCATTGGCTGCTTGATGAACATGGAAGACGAACTGTTGTTATTTCAGCTGTATAGAATCTAAATTAATGATAGAGTGAATAAATGTGGTGTGTGAGGAGACTGGATAACTATCCCAAACATGAGAGGATCACTCCAGTGAGCCAGTTTGGGTATAGTGTGGTGAAACAAGTCTAAACACTAACTAAAGCATGCACCCTAGTGGTGAAGATAAGCACTTGCTGTTGGCAAAAATAAACCCCACATTCTTCCCTCTCAAAGTTGTCCAGCTTCATCATCGACAGCATAGTTCACATGTATCTTCCTAAATTATTTCTTGCCACCAATCAACAGATTTGTTGTTCTTCTTTTTTGTTCGGTTTCCGATGGAATGCCGAATCACACCCCAGTTTCAACTTCTCTTCCTGGTAATGACAAGAATCACTGTCATTACAACGGTCACACCAGTAGCTGAGTGACAGGTCAGAGTGAAGTCCATGTCTGTGTGTATGTTTGTGAACGCATTGGTGACTGTCAAGTTGAAATGGTAAATAATAATGAACATAATAATCTGGGTGACTGGTGAGAAAGATGTAAGCCTGATCAGAGGAGGGCACATGCTTGGCTCTAATGTTCACATAGTGAAAACCGAGTGAATGCAGTACTATATGGTGTGTGTGTGTAGATGTGAATTCAGGGCTTCAAGCAGGTCATTGGTGACTCAGACAGTCCCTAAACCTGCCTACAGTGGGATGTGCTAACTCAGAGAAACAGACAGGTATACATTCTATTGGCCATGAGACGAAAACAGAAGGCATTGAGGCTACAGCGCAAGAAGATATTAGACAAGACCAAAACAATGAACCCCCCCAAACATAGTTTTCATTAATAATAGGGGATGTAGAGGCTATGAGTATTTTATATTTGGTGGGCAGCAGCCTAAACCTAACATCAAAATCAAGAAGTAGTGATGAAGAAAAAGGCTCTACTGACAGCAGAATAATCAGGCATGCGCACACAGACACACACACGCCATCAACATCACACGTTTTAGTGGAATTGAGCAGAAAGAAATGCATGGGCACACACTATCCAACATATTGACAACAGTGGCCAATGTGTCTGTCGGTCTAAGCTCTTGAGAGGAGCTATGCTGAGCAGTGTGAGAGAGTGACAGTGTGTAGGCAATATGCAGTGTGTGTTGTGACTGCAGTGCGAAAGTGTGTAGAGCAGTGTGGGAGGCAGTGAGGGGGGCTAAATGTGCACAAGTAGTGGCTGGGTCTCGCTTCCGGAAGGCTCACCCTCAGGGGGCGGCAGATGGTACACCACGCAGAGGGAGGAGTACAGACAGCCCACGAATGACATCACACTGGAAAAGTACATCACTCCCTGGGCCCCCCCTACCAGTGAGGTCAGAGGTCCCATCGACACAGACACTATGATCTGAGCCAGGAAGTACTGGCAGCTGAGCAGAGAGATGTCCACCCCCATTCCTCTCCTGGTGCCTTCCTCTGACGATCCACAGAACTACACACACAGACAAACAAACACACAGCACAGACAGAGAGACAGAGAGAGCACATGTGTAAGGTCACATAATACCTTGCTATATCAAAATTCAACAGTTGGACAACACTGACCAACACCAGGCTATAAAACACCATGTCACAGAAACAACAGTCTGAACAATATTATATTCAGTGTAATCCCATTTATATTCACTAACCTGTGGGCTCTGGTAGTATTCACACAGCAGAGAGTAAGGTAGCGTGCATAGAGTGGAGAATAGCACCCCATAGGTGATACAGAGAGACAGCACCACATAAATGTTGGTGGAGAGCGTAGCAAGGCCTGTGCCAAGGCCAAACACCAGGTAGGCAAAGAAATAGAGAGAGCGGAGGGAGAAACGTTCCTCCAGCTTCACCAATATGGCTATGAATAGAAACGAGAGGAAGAAAACAAGGAAAGTAACCTGTAAAACAACTAAATGTGATAAAGAATCAAAATGATGGATGTTGTGTGAGGTGTGTGTTCTGTGTTCTGAGTGTCTGAATGGGTGTGTGTGCAGGACTCACCTGAGTAAAAGGCAGCACTGAATGCATAGATGCACATGCCCCAGCAGCCCATGCTGACCCCAGCGTTGTAGCGTTGGTAGGCCTCAGAGTCGTGGGGTGCTTTGGGGTCTCCCTCAAACACTACCTCCCCCATAAAGTCAGTGTAGAACAGCAGCATGCCCTCAAAGGACAGCCAACCTTTAGGATCAAGACAGGGTGGCAGATAGCTAATATTCACGTAGACAAACTCACACAGCTTCCACTGGAGCACAGACAGGTTTTGTGAAATCAAAGCCAAAATCACTTTTGGCTTTAACCTTGGTAGGCATACAGACAATGAAACACAAGCACATGAGTGACATGACTCTCACCCAAAAAATGGTTGGTGCAGAGGCTGCGCAGTGATGGAGGCATCCTGTAGATGGCGATACACAGCATTCTCATTGACATCTGTGAATCTGCTGTCTCCACATTTTCACTCAGGTCACTCTCAATGCGCACCCCATTCAGCAGAATATTTGCCACCTTCATTACAGGAAGAACAGGATTCAAAAACCTAATTCTCTCAACATGATGATCTGTAAACAAACTAATCAGAGGGATTCAATTCCAGGCTGACCTGCTGACTGAAGGTCACTGTTCTTCTGCGGCCATTTTCCATCCCTCCACTCTGGGTCACCATGGACTCCTCCACTAGCGCAAGGCTCTGAGGGCGCTTCAAGATACTAGCGGATGAACCTCGATGGGACCCTCCCCCCATCTGAGCCTCCCCTGCCCTGTCCCGGGATCCTGCCCCAGCCAGGGACACTGTCCCAGCCACTGCTACTGCTCCAGACTGTGAACCTGTTCCAGGCTGAGATCCCTGGAGAGGTGGGGTGTCCCCTGGAGGCAGGGGTCGGGCTGCAGTGTCTTGGTCAAGGGCCTGTGGCGATGGCTGTCCAGTGTAGCAGTCGATGAGCACACTGTCTATAAAGGAGGTTCCCAGGGATGAGGCAAACTCGTTAATGCCAGTGAGAGAGTTGTCCCGACTGATAAAGCTGCCATATTTAGGAGTGAGGGGGCTGAGGAGGGGGCTGGTGAGGCTGGCACAGAGGCGTGCGTTGGCGTCAGGGTTCGAGGGGCGGGGTTCAGAGAACTGGTAGCTATTGAGCCCAGCCACTTCCTCTTCCTCCTCCAATCCCAGCCCTGCCCCCTGAGGGTCTGGGGGAGAGGGGGGCAGAGGGAGGCTGGGGCTCTTCAGAGAGCCCTTCTGAGGTTGCGTCTTTGGCAGGGGCCTCTCGGGGATGCTGTTGAGGGTCATGCATGTGGCAATGACCAAAGTGACACTGGTGAACATGTATATGACTCGAAGTTGACCTCCCATTGACCTCCCGAAATCAGTGTTGTCCCAGTTAATTCCACCCACGATGTACCCGAATCCACCACCCAGACCTGCATAGAGAGAGTGGGACATAATCGTCATAGAGCTGATCATCATATCAATGACACTGATCACTATCACATCTTAGATATACTGTATATGATATGTCTACATCGTCAGAAGTGGTTTATGTGTACATTTTACTGTCTCACACACCAGTAGTGAGTGTTAGAGCCTATTGGTATGTATGACGTTCTCGAACCAGCCAGTAGTGTACAGCATTTCCCTGACAGACCAGTTGTAAGTGTATAGATCTCTAACCTGCCAGTAGTATGTATACTCCCACTGGGCACAAACTGGTTGAATCAACGTTGTTTCCACATAATTTTAACCCCCCAAAAATAAATGTGATGATGTTGAATCAACATGGAAAACTGATTGGATTTGAAAAACTTTTAACCTAAATCCAATGACATGGTGACATGTTTTGTCGATTTCACGTTAAATTAACATTAGTTGACAACTCAACCAAATGTAAATCAAAACTAGACATTGAAGTTACATCTGTTCCCAGTGGGCTGTGCATTTCCCTGATTGACTAGTAGTTAGTGTATACAGTGCTCTCAAACCTGCCAGTAGTGCATGAATATTGAGGCCACGATCCTGGTCCTCTGGCAGGCACACGTCCATCATGTAGGCGTGGCTGGGGTTATCTGCCGAGTCCGCACTGAAGTCCATCAGAACCACTCCACAAATAGTCAGTATGATGCCCCACTTGTGATTGGTTGCTGTGTCTGCCACCGCAGCTCCAATGTCCCGCCCATTCAGCACCAGTGTTAAACCAAGCAGAGCTCCTACAAAGGTAAAACAGAGAACTCCATCACTTCAGGATTTCAATATTAGTTTAAAAACAGGAACCCAGTCGCACCAGAGGGGGGAGAGCCATTCAAGAAATGGACAGTGAATATTCCTTACCTATAGCCAAGGCCAAAATAAACGGTCTCCGCCGGCCAAAGCGGGATGTACAGCGGTCACTCCAAGCTCCCAGGAGAGGCTGGACCAGGAATCCTTAAAACCATGAAGAAAGGAGAAGGATTTAGGGGCACTCAATGGGCAATGCAGATGGGAACATCCATATAGTCTAACTATACTATTCAAAGTATAGTTAGGTATTATATGTCTTCCAATCAAACAGGACTTTCTGTATCTACTTCATTTCTCCCTGCCACTTCATTACCCAATATAGGACTGGTGAACCACACCAGGCTGTAGAACTGGTCTGGCAGACCCATTTGTAGCAGGACAGGGGTGACATAGGCCGTCTCCATGGCATAGCTGAACTCAATGCCAAACAGGACGCAGCCATTGAAGAGCAGCTCTGGGAAGGTGCGGCGAGGGGGGGTAGCTCACTGAGGTCCAGCTGATCCAGGGGGCAGGGGGTGTTCGGCGGCGGGGGCGGGGAAGGTCTGATCAGCTTCCGACACTTCGGGGGTCTCTGGAAGTTGTTTGCACGGTGACTCAAGAGGAGCGTGGTAGACGATGGGAAGCTGGCCGTCTTGGGCATGGAGCTCCTCCAGAGGCCGTCATTAGTGGTACCTAATGGCCTCTCTGATGACCTCCCTCCTGGGCTGGCCAAGAGAGGGTCACTGGGGGGTGCCCATTCCTGGAGAGGACATCACTCTGCTGGGTGAGCCCAGTTTACTCTGCACACACTAGGAGATTATCATAAGCTAAAACGCAATCAAAGTTTGAAGATAAATACTTTTTTACAGGGAGGAAGACAGTACAGTTAGGAGGCATGTCAATAACAGACATGCAGTCATCATTACATCTATAAAGTATTGAATCATCATTAATAGCCTTGACAAGCTAATTTTAGAGGACACTCTATATCAAATATGCTCATAAGGCTAGTGCTGTAAAACAGGAGCTGAAGACACTAAGGTAACTGGCAGTATTAAAGGACACTGCCATCACCATGGATAGTCTACGATGGCACTATGCTCCTAACAGGTGTTGTGCCGAAAATCTCCCCCTTGCCAGAATCCCCCCCTCCCACACACTCAATTCTTCATTGCTGAATAAGTTTGGTTGCTCATGTTGACCAGTAGTGTGTCACAGAAAGTATTTGACTCTGGTGACAACATTAAGGAAATTAGAAGGGGGGGATCCGTGAAATGTAGGCTAAACTGACATCGGAGTGAAGAGCAGAAATCTCAACTAGCAAGCAAGTCGCAGCAATGAACATTTGATTGTGTGCGCGATCACGCGAAGGGGGGATGGGGGATGAGAATTATGCAGGGGGGATATTTTCGGCACCACACCGGCACGACGCACTGCAAATAATGCACATATTTATACTGATGTGCAAAAAACCCATGTGCTGGTGTCGCTATGTACAGCAGTGCGGCATCGCGCCTCATAGAGGATGTTTCATGGATTTATTTTTCCTTGTAAAAATATATTCTGGTAGGACCTATAAAAAAAATGTATGACACGTTCGCCTCAAATAACACACGTTTTAAGATGCTAGGCTACACATTATATCGTTGTGAAACACGTCTTTAAACAAGACATATGTAAAACGTGACTGGCTTGATAGGTCTGTTCTTTCCTTTCATTTTTGTAATTAAATTCCTTCCAATCGTCATCGATGTTATGCTCAGTGACGTGACAAAATGTTTGTTCTCAAGGTGGCGATTATACAATTTCATTAACTCATGATCTTGCAGAACAAGGCGTGCAAATTGAAACAACATGAAAGAAAATTACCTTATCAGTGTTTCTCTGTCATTTATTTCAGCATTCTCTGTTGGTGAACAAGTCAATCATATTTATGCTTATAATATTTACGTTGAATTAGATAATTCATATTTTTTTCCTGAGATGCATTAATCTCCCTGATTGAACCTTCGTCCCTATTCCTCTCCCCTCCTCTGTCCCTCACTCGTGGCGTCACATAACCACTCCTGTTTCCCTGCGCTAGGTAGACATGCGGCATCAGCACCAACATGGCAGCTATCGCACCACCAGAGACTTTTCGTTTCCATTATCATGAACCATATTTAAAATGATTGTCAACAACACTGACCAAGAATTAAAAATAATATATTGATGTGTCGACCATGGCTTATCTAATTTAACATAAAAATTAACCTAGGTTACGAAGACCCAAACTTATCTACATATTTGTGTGCTGTCCAAACAGGTTTACCTAAATATTTGCATAATAGGCAATGACTCTTCATAAAAAAAGCTTTCTGGTAGAAGTACAGTAGCCTAGTAGCTTTATTTTCATAAACCATCACGAGAAGCATGAAAGCAGATGGCATGCTGTTTGAGCTCTTTTGATCTCAACAACACCTGTTCATCACTAGTTACCACAGCCACAAAGTCATAATTATGTCTAAACCCCGCCTATTTCTAAAATGTATCTTTTTAAAATCCGATTTTAAACCTAACCCTAACCTTAACCATACCTTAACCACACTGCTATCTTATGCCTAGCCCTTCTTATTTTTTACTCATCTATGTTTTACTTAACACGTATTTTTCTTAACACTGTGTTGTTGGTTAAGGGCTTGTAAGTAAGCATTTCACTGTAAGGTCTACACCTGTTGTATGCGGCGCATGTGACATACATTTTTATTTTATGTTATTTGTTTACATTTACTTTGTTTACAAACATTGGCGTAAAACAATCTTATATTTGGGGTTCTGATGGGGTACAAAAGTTTAACTAAGCTCATGAGGCAGTTATGTTATATTCTTCAAGAATCAATGGTTTCATATAATTCATTTATAAGTCAAAAAATGTATGTAGCAAATGCAATAGGCGTGGTCGTTGTACAATCTAATAGTTTACTGCTGTAAGGTTCTGTTTTTATTTTCTTAGTCAACCTTGTATTCTGTTTCGTTGTGTCCTTGAATGTAGCCCTGTTTCTTTATGTTCTTAAGCGTGGCTCTGTCTTTCATTTTTGTTCATTGATTTCACCTGTGTTAGTTACTCACCTGGTCTCATCAGCTCCTTATTTAGTTCAGTTCATTCTGTTAGTGCCCTTGTGAGATATTGTTCGTTTTGACTCTACTAAGCCTTTTCCTAGCTTGTTTGTGAGAACCAGTTATAGCTTTCAGTTTTTGATTCACCTGCCTGTTTGCCTACCTGTGTATGACCATTGCCTGCCTGTGACCATGATTCCTGGCTTCTGCGAAGGTGAAATAAACACCTGCCGCGCTCTGCGTGTGAATCTACACTTTTTTTCTCCCTGAGTATTCATTAAAACTGCCATGTCTGAGAAAATAGTTTTACTAATGTAGTCTCCAGTCAATTCAATACATAGGCTACTATATAATTACAAACCAGTGGCGGTCAGTGCTGTTTAAGATCAGGGAGGACACTTTTTTTTTTCATGAGCATGGCCTTATTTCTATTGCAGCATATCGGATGACTGTCATTCATATTCCATTCACCCAGTTCAATGTAACATCGATAGGTTTAGGCTACAACATGACACTAACATTTTCCCTCTACCCATCACGAGGTTGCTATAACCTAGCCTATGAAAAGTTTACAACAGTAGGTTGGGAGACAAATTTGAGGTGACATTCAATACCGCCTTGCACACTCTTGCCTGCATCTAACTGATATAGGGTGTAATCATTAGTCCAACAGTTGCATACTAGTTTCTATTGGACAAATTCAGGTATGTTTATCCCCGTTGTGTTCTGTTCGCTTCCGTTTAAGAAACGTTTTCAACAGAATCAGCTGAATGAATACACCCTTGATCACTCGTAAACTCAGTTCACTTTCATAGCAGCCACATTGTATTCTTTCTCACATGCGCTCTCCTCCTCTCACCTCTTCCCTTTGCTTGTGGACTTCAATGCACAACACATCAGCTTAATGTGACCAGGTGAGAGAACCTTTCCAAGCCAAACTGCTACACATAGTCAACATAGCTAATATAATTAACTCGTTAGTAAACCCGTTACAATCATGCAGTAATGTTGGTGTACAGTCAGTAAGCAGTTACATCGGTGGGCCCCGGTGGCAATAAATGAGTAAAACCAGAAGCTTACCTTGACTTGGAAGAGTTCCAGTGTTGTGTTGGATAGTCATAGCCAGCTAGGTAACATACAGTAGCATCCCTCTGTTTGAGCAGGGTGTTTCAGTAGGCTGAACTAGCTAGCTGCAATTGTCCGAAAACATGCTCTGAGGGCGCGGCTAGGGATGCCATTTAGGCCAGTAGCCTTGAAAGGGCTAATTACATAAGTCCTCCGTGGAGACGGTAAGCACATAGACCTCATTGTCCTGCCGAGGTATTGCCTCGGCAGCTCAGAGTGTTTATGCTTGAAGTGCGAGAAAAAGGTGTTTAGCTCGTCCAGTAAGGCGGCGTTGGTGTCCACCACTCAACTGGCTTTCGTTTTGTAATCCGTGATCGTTAGAAGCCCATACCACATTCACTTTGTGTCCGACCTGCTGAATTGCTCCTCCACTTTGTCCCTATACTTGTGCCTCGCCATCTTGCTCAATCTGCATAGGTAGTATTTGTACTGTTTAACCATAGAATTGTCCCCGATCACATTGCCGTGTTTATAAGCAGCATCTCTCTCCTTCAGTTTTCCCACAAGGCTGCCATCAAGTTGACGAGTGTACTGTTCAATGCTGGCTTCCCCTAAAGTAAATGGATGTTTTGCTAAAATTACATGACTCCTGTGTAAATAAAGTAATTTAAAACACTTCACAAGAGAGCATGACTTAGCCACAGAGGATCATTGGCTTCTCAAATGTATTTAGCTGTGGATTGTTTCAAATCACATTTGTGTAGACCTATGCCTATTTGGGTAGCCTGCAATTTGGACAGCATGCGTTGCAATAGGCCTAGCTGATTTGTAAATTTCAGCTATCAGTGAAAAGCATCTAAAATATGTGTGAAGATAATGTGTCTTGAGAATAATTTAAAATGTTCAGACAAGAAGAAGGGGAGGGGTGTGTTGTGAAGATATGGCGCATCTCTCTCCAGAATGTACAGTTGAAGTCGGACATTTGCATACACCTTAGCCAAATATATTTAAACTCAGTTTTTCACAATTCCTGACATTTAATCCCAGTAAAAATTCCCTTTGATGGCCACTCCAATACCTTGACTTTGTTGTCCGTAAGCCATTTTGCCACAACTGGAAGTATTCTAGTGGTCATTGTCCATTTGGAAGACCCATTTGCGACCAAGCTTTAACTTCCTGACTGATGTCTTGAGATGTTGCTTCAACATATCCACATAATTTTCCTTCCTCGTGATGCCTTCTATTTTGTGAAATGCACCAGTCCCTCCTGCAGCAAAGCACCCCACAACCGTGCTTCACGGTTGGGATGGTGTTCTTTGGCTTGCAAGCCTCCCCCTTTTTCCTCCAAACATAAGGATGGTCATTATTGCCATACAGTTCTATTTTTGTTTCATCAGACCAGAGGACATTTCTCCAAAAAGTACAATCTTTGTCCCCATGTGCAGTTGCAAACCGTAGTCTTGCTTTTTTATGGCAGTTTTGGAGCAGTGGCTTCTTCCTCACTGAGTGGCCTTTCAGGTTATGTCGATATAGAACTCGTTTTACTGCGGATATAGATACTTTTGTACCTGTTTCCTCAAGCATCTTCACAAGGTCCTTTGCTATTGTTTTGGGATTGATTTGCACTTTTCGCACCAAAGTTTGTTCATCTCTAGGAGACAGAATGCGTCGCCTTCCAGAGCGGTATGACGGCTGCATGATCCCATGGTGTTTATACTTGCGTACTATTGTTTATACAGATGAACGTGGTACCTTCAGGCGTTTGGAAATTGCTCCCAAGGATGAACCAGACTTGTGGAGGTCTACAATTTTTTTTCTGAGTTCTTGGCAGATTTCTTTTGATTTTCCCATGATGTCAAGCAAAGAGGCACTGCGTTTGAAGGTAGGCCTAGAAATACATCAACAGGTACACCTCCAATTGACTCAAATTATGTCAATTAGACTATCAGAAGCTTCTAAAGCCATGACATAATTTTCTGGAATTTTCCAAGCTGTTTAAAGGCACAGTCAACTTCTGACCCACTGGAAGTGTGATACAGTGAATTATAAGTGAAATAATCTGTCTGTAAACAATTGTTGGAAAAATGACTTGTGTCATGCACAAAGTAGATGTCCTAACCGACTTGCCAAAACTATAGTTTGTTAACAAGAAATTTGTGGAGTGGTTGAAAAACGAGTTTTAATGACTCCAACCTGAGTGCATGTAAACTTCCGACTACAACTGTATGCACTCAGCCCTCCAGAATGTGCTCAGCTGTCTCCCCGCCAATTCTTGCAAATTCATTGTGTGAATTGTTTACCCTTTGATTGTTTATTTGTATCAATTCCCATGTATCCCCAGTAGGCCTAGTAAATGTACCATTAATCCCTGTTTCTGTTAATGCATGTATTAATTTCAGTAATTTACCAGTCTCATTCTCGGAGTGGAAACATTGTTTGCAGAGTTAACAAACTGCTACACTTGTAAGAAACTAGTTTTGGTTTATTTCATAACCATCATTTATACGTTTTGACAATTTTTTTATTGTCTTTTGTTTGGAGGGCTCCATGTGAGCAATGACATGTGTCTGGTTTCTCTGTCCTAATAACATTGATGGAGCGCACTCGCTTCTTGACCTCTCAAGCAACTACAAATGTATTGACACACAACTGACTTGAAATGATAGGCAATGGGAAGGTACATATTTTATTTGAGAAAATATAGCTCAGTATACATTATACAGCTGTAAAAGGGTGTCAGGGGTTGGCCTGTATGGGCGGACATCTCACAACTGTTGTGAGTAGATTTGATAAGATTTCTGATTGCTGGAAAGATAAGGTTTCAAATATTAACTAAATACGTTGAAGATAGTAATGTGTAGTAAGTCTGATGAGTTAAAGATAGACTCAGCGAGATGACCTGGCATTCAAGACTCTCACACGGCCACACATAATATCTGTGTATTCACACAGGTGCTCTTCGCGCTGCTACAACGTGATAGCTGCGGGACCCTTCATAGTCATTGCGGAAATTTACCCACTACTGCTGTTTACTATGTGCATCTACGTAATCTCACTGAGTCTAACTTTAAGATCCTCAGGGGACTTTTTAATAATAAGAATGTCAAACGCTTTGGTCACTTTTTGTGTGTTGGTATCAATAATGTATACTGGTTAGTACTGCTGAAGACTCTTCACCAGAGGGCAGTGTGGGACCTTGTCAATAGCCCCTGGACGTATTTGAGGTAGTTGGCATGCATCTCTGGTCCTGTCCACCCATGCTGTGTTTGTGTACTATACAGATGGAGAAAAAGTCATTTTGCACTTTTCCCAGGATTCACCTGGAGACTATGCACCATTGGAGGACATTTCCAAAGCTCTCAACATCAGCCAATGTACAGGCAGGGAAGAGACCACAGGTAAGAGGAGCTGATTGTGGACTTCAGGAGGAACCAGGCTGAACACGCCCCCATCCCCATCAACGGGGCAGCTGTGGAGATGGTCAATAACGTCAAATTCTTCAGCGTACACATCCCAGAGAAGTTGAAATGGTCTAACAACACGGATACCGTAGTGAAGAAGGCACAACAGCGTCTCTTCAACCTCAGGATGCTGAAGAAATTTGGCCTGTTGCCGAGGGCCCTCACAGTGTTCTACAAGAGCACCATCAAGAGCATACTGTCGGGCTGCATCACAGCCTGGGGCGGCAACTCCACCGAGCAAGGCTCTTCAAAGAGTGATACGTGCAACCGAACGCACCATTGGGTACACTGCCTGCCCTACAGGACACCTACATCACCAGGTGTCGCAGGAAGGCCAAGAACATCATCAGGGACCCCAGCCACCCAAACCATGCCCTGTTCTCCCTGCTTCAATCATTCAGACGCAGGCAGTACATGAGCATCATGGCAAAAACTGAAAGGCTGGTCAATAGTTTCTACCCTCAGGCCATCAGGCTGCTGAATAGCCACCATTAGTCAGCTACCTGCTTCCCCCTCCTCCCTGCTACTTCCCCTATGGACATTCCCGCTGCTACTCCCCCTATGGACATTCCCCCCTGCTACTCCCCCCCATGGACATCCCACCTCCCTGTTATAGAAATGTTGTGCTCAATGTTCATAAACTGAACTTCAACTAAACAAACTCTGTCTGTTACCCAGTATTTGTAAGATACTGGTTGAAATGAGACAAACAGAGGCCCAATCTATAATTGTCAAATGTAGATTATTTATTCACGGGAGAGCTCTGAGCTCTAAAAGGTGTACACAGTCTTTTATATGGTACAATGTTGAAATACAAAGATACAAAATTCCCACCACTTCCCCCACCCTCTCCAAGAAAATAGTGTCTTCCCACAGTACCTATTCATTCCTTATCACAATCTTTGCAACATAAATCAAACTTGGGCGGTTCTTTAACTATTCCCCCTATCTTCAAGGACGGGAGCATTTCGCATGTGTCAAAGAATTCTTTGTTCTCCCAGATACTCCCGAAACGGGAGTATCCCAGATACACCCCGTACCATTCTCCACAATATTCATTTCTAGACACACACATTAATTGGACTACCATTTTGTCTTATAACCCTATCTCTATCTCATACATTTTCAGAATGGAATATTCTTAGATGTACAAACATTTAGTCATCACCATAAAATCTATAACACCCCCACACCCTCAAATCTCACTTACCTTACCTGCTACTAATCCTATGGACAACAGACATTTCTCTTCCCCACCCCAATGACATTCATCACTGTTGCCGATGTTAATATGTATATTATAACATTTTTGTTTTTATTTAACTCAATGATCACGCTATTGCTCTCCCTATGGTCATTCCACCCCACCCCTTCAACAGTCTTTACTCTGCCTCCACCACAATGGACATGTATTTATTCACTGCCACAGTTGTATTATGTATACAGTGCTATTTCTATAGTTTTTATTAACATTTTAATTATATTATTTCACTAGTCCTGCATGTCGGTGCTCAAAGCCTAAGATTTGCACTGTACCCTGCAATCACACCTGCAACCCTGTTCATGTGACTATTAAACACTGAATCTGAATATAAAACAAGAGAGATAAGCTTTCGGCATGCATCTGCCATCGCCAGTGAGTAGGCTGAGCATCATTGGGTGAGTGAGATGAGCATCATTGGGTGAGGGAGCTGAGCATCATTGAGTGAGTGAGCTGAGCATCATTGGGTGAGTGAGCTGAGCATCATTGGGTGAGTGAGCTGAGCATCATTGGGCGAGTGAGCTGAGCATCATTGGGCGAGTGAGCTGAGCATCATTGGGCGAGTGAGCTGAGCACCATTGGGCGAGTGAGCTGTGCACCATTGGGCGAATGAGCTGTGCACCATTGGGCGAGTGAGCTGAGCATCATTGGGCGAGTGAGCTGAGCATCATTGGGCGAGTGAGCTGAGCATCATTGGGCAAGGGAGCTGAGCATCATTGGGCGAGTGAGCTGAGCATCATTGGGCGAGTGAGCTGAGCATCATTGGGCGAGTGAGCTGTGCACCATTGGGCGAGTGAGCTGAGCATCATTGGGCGAGTGAGCTGAGCATCATTGGGCGAGTGAGCTGAGCATCATTGGGCAAGGGAGCTGAGCATCATTGGGCGAGTGAGCTGAGCATCATTGGGCGAGTGAGCTGAGCATCATTGGGCGAGTGAACTGAGCATCATTGGGTGAGTGAGCTGAGCATCATTGGGTGAGTCAGTGAAACTGGAAAGCTTTTTAAGGATGATAATTTCCTCCTCATATTGTACAATATGTGTGTTTCCACACACCTAGGCCTAGGCTATTGATTGATTGATAACAAGGTCGTTTATATTGATCTCAGTGTCAAAGTAGCCTGTCATTTAGATAATTTGTGAGGTAGTAAAGAATATTCTGTTCAAGTCTCCAGTCATCTAAAATGATGTAGAATTGCATTAAATGCAATTGTAAGGCCACATTTTTCCCAAACCCGAGGCTGCAAAAAATGTTCTCCATTTGTGCAACTTCTGCAAGCGCCTCAACTCTACTGCTCTATGCCAGTAAGCAAAAGCGATGATAATGCAGGCAATGCTTTATTACAAAGGATATTTTTTTTATGTGTTCTGGTACCTCAGAGCACCCCGGGTCACCCCCTCTTGGGCTCAGTTTTTGTTCCGGCACATCTCAATGTACAATTGAAGCACTGGTGAGAGGTCCAGTAATTCCCTTTTGTCCAGGCAAATAATCAAATGGAACAGCACAATTACTAACAATTTTATTTTCAACATTTTAAAACAAACATTTCCCACATTGTTTCTCTCCCTTTTCCTCTTCTTTTTCTTCTGTTAGTTCTCAATAAACAGGGGGTCATACTTCCAGGCCACTGAGGGGCTGGTCACCCGGTGATTGTTAGGCATGCCTAAGAGGCCTAGCATGTGGGACTCAACCACAGGCTGCCCCCTGGAAGGGCAATGTGCTGCTAACACTTCACTGTGCCAGAACAAGCAGATGTCCTCTCAGCAGCTTTGGATTCATCGGGAACACAGCAGTCCTTTATGTTTTATTACAGGGTTGAAGAGGTGGGTGAAATCAGGCTACAGGCTCCAATGTCGGCACTACAATCACTGTAGTGCTGCGGACTGTAAGCCTGGAAGGAGATACATTTTTTCAGATACCAGCTATGACAAGATGGCTAACATGAATACAAAATGACAACATGAGTTACAAAAGCATGTGGGTGTTTGATAATCACAGAAGCACAAGTTTAGACTTCATCTGACAATGCAGAGAAATCCAGACGGAAATCCAGAAAGGACCCCACCTTTATATGCCAACACAGGTCCACTGGCCTGGCCTGTCTGGCAGTAAACAGTGTCACTCACAGGCTCTTATCTGTGTCTGGATCAGAGCTGGAAATCCTCCAGTTCTCCCAGGGGAATCACCTCAGGCACCGGCACCTCCGGCTCTGTGCCCCTGGCCAGGGGCCCGAGGGGTGAGACACATTGTTCTACGTTTTCCCTCAGGAAGCCAGGAGGGTCCCCTTGGACAGGGCTTGGTGCACATTGCACAGGGCATTGTGAAGTGGTCCCTACGTTTTACACTACAGTCAAGCTTCTGTGCTGCACTTCAAAGAAGCTATGTGTTCCTCTTATTAGAAGATTGAATTTAGTTAATGTCATTGATGTCATTGAACCTTCTGTGGCAGGGGCCAGTTCCTGTGACTCAAGGCCAAGCCCTGTTCTCAATGACGTATTAAAATGAAATTGTTTGAGTCAACACTTAGCTGCCCTAGTTGGCTGTTAGTTCCTGCCATTAGCTAGCTTTACAGATTTTAATGCGAAAATTTAAAAACAATATGCGCATTTTCCCACCAGTGATTTGTTTCCATTAAATTGACTTGATGCAGATAAAAGCTGTGCGTGATGACGAAATGCACACAAAAATTACTTTTGCAGTTAAATTCTCATACACCAAATAAAAAATACAACTATTTTTTACAAAACAAATAGCCTTATATAGAGAATGTGCCCACTCTGGTCTTTGCACGTCTGCTCTAGCCAACAGCTCGCAGACAGTGTGGATAGACTACCTACATGATGAGATTCCTATTATGGACCCATTTGTATTTGTTAAACGGCAGCCAAGCATCGATCATCATGCCACTAACCCTCAATATTTATTGTAAAACTGCATCAAGCTCATCAATCACCGTGCACTTTCTTCACCCTGTGAAATTCATCATAATTTGTTATTTATTTAATCTGTAGCCTAATAAACTGCATGCTTTACAGAGTTGTAGTGGAAGGACCACACAACATACACTACTTGACCAAAAGTATGTAGACATCTGCTCGTCGAACATCTCATTCCAAAATCATAATAATACTTTGCTGCTGTAACATCCTCCACTCTTCTGGGAAAGATTTCCACTAGATGTTGGAACATTGCTGCAGGTCTTGCTTCCATTCAGCCACAAGACAAGTCTGACAAGAAGGAGTCAAAGTCACCATTATTAGTCAGTTGTACAGCTGTCTTCCACATGAATCAGAGAGGTGCAGGGGCTGCCTTAATTGACATCCATGTCTTCGTTGCCCAGGGAACAGTAGGCTAACTGCCTTGTTCAGGGGCAGAACAACAGGTTTTTACCTTGTCAGCTCAGGGATTCGAACTTGCAACCCTCCGGTTACAAGTCCAACCCTCTAACCACTAGGCTACCTGCCGCCTATCCTGCTTTCAC
The DNA here is from genome assembly GCA_030435695.1 of Brachymystax lenok tsinlingensis. Taxonomy (NCBI): domain Eukaryota; kingdom Metazoa; phylum Chordata; class Actinopteri; order Salmoniformes; family Salmonidae; genus Brachymystax; species Brachymystax lenok. Next base: position 16,309,543 of record CM059797.1, on the reverse strand, counting down.
TGGAACAGGCCCAGATCCACGCCTTTTGCGTGAAGAAAAGACAGGAAAAGGGGCCGCAGATCGGGCAGCCTTCTGAGAATCCGTAGGTGAGCGAGTAAACTCCCACTGCCACCCGTTCTTCTTGCTAACGTGCAATCATTGGAAAATAAAATTGATGACCTACGATTAAGATGATCCTACCAACGGGACATCAAAAACTGTAACATTTTATGTTTCACCGAGACATGGCTGAACGACGATACGGACAACATAGAGCTAGCGGGATTTTGTCTGCAGAACAGAGACGCTACCTCTGGTAAGACGAGGGGTGGGGGTGTGTGTCTATTTGTCAATAACAGCTGGTGCTGTCTAATATTAAAGAAGTCTCGAGGTATTGCTCACCTGAGGTAGAGTACCTTATGATAAGCTGTAGTCCACACTATCAACCAAGAGAGTTCTCATCTATATTATTCATAGCCGTCTATTTACCACCACAGAACAAAGCTGGCACTAAGACTGCTCTCGACCAACTCTATAAGCAAAGAAGAAAATGCTCACCCAGAAGCGGCGCTCCTAGTGGCCGGGGACTTTAATGCAGGCAACTTAAATCAGTTTTACAAAATTTTTACCAGCATGTCACATGTGCAACCAGAGAAAATAAATCCTAGACCACCTTTACTCCACACACAGAGATGCATACAAAGCTCTCCCCGCCCTCCATTTGGCAAATCTGACCATAATTATATCCTCCTAATTCCTGTTTACAAGCAAAAACTAAAGCAGGAAGTACTAGTGACTCACTCAATACGGAAGTGGTCAGATGACGCGGATGCTACACTACAGGACGATTTTGCTAGCACAGACTGGAAAATGTTCCGGGATTCCTCCAATGGCATTGAGGAGTACACCACCTGTCATCGGCTTCATCAATAAGTGCATCAACGACGTCGTCCACACAGTGACTGTACATACATATCTCAACCAGAAGCCATGGATTACAGGCAACATCCGCATCGAGCTAAAGGCTAGAGCTGCCTCTTTCAAGGAGTGGGAGACTAATCCGGACCCTTATAAGAAATCCTGCAAAGCAAGCAAAGCGTCAATACAGGATTAAGATTGAATCCTACTACACCGACTCTGACGCTCGTCGGATGTGGCAGGGCTTGAAAACTATTACGGACTACAAAGGGAAACCCAGACGCAAGCTGCCCAGTGATGCGAGCCTACCAGACGAGCTAAATGCCTTTTATGCTCAGTTCGAGGCAAGCAACACTGAAGCATGCACGAGAGCACCAGCTGTTCTGGATGACTGTGTGATAATGCTCTCGGTAGCCGATGTGAGCAAAACCTTTAAACAGGTCAACATTCATTACCAGGATGTGTACTCAAAACATGCGCGGACCAACTGTCAAATGTCTTCACTGACATTTTTTACCCGACTGAGTCTGTAATATCTACATGTTTTAAGCAGACCACCATAGTCCCTGTGCCCAAGGAAGCGAAGGTAACCTGCCTAAATGATTACAGCCAAGTGGCACTCACGTCGGTAGCCATGAAGTTATTTGAAAGGCTGGTCATGGCTCACATCAACAGCATCCTCCCGGACACCCTAGACCCACTCCAATTCGCATACCGCCGTAACAGATCCACAGATGACGCAATCTCAATCGTACTCCACACTGCCCTTTCTCACCTAGACAAAAGAAACACCTATATGAGAATGCTGTTCATTGAATACAGATCAGCGTTCAACACTATAGTGCCTACGAAGCTCATCACAAAGCTAAGGACTCTGGGACTAAACACCTCCCTCTCCAACTGGATCCTGGACTTCCAGACGGGCCGCCCCAGGTAGTAAGAGTAGGCAACAACATGTCTCCCATGCCTGTCCTTAACACTGGGGCCCCTCAGGGGTGTGTACTTAGTCCCCTCTTGTATTCCCTGTTCACCCACGACTGTGCGGCCAGCTCGACTCCAAAAGGCTCCTCAACAGCTTCTACCCCCAAGCCATAAGACTGCTGTACAACCCCTCCCTTTTGTACACTGCTGCTACTCGCTGTTATTTATCTATGCATAGTCACTTTACTCCCACCTACATGTACAAATGACCTCAACCAACCTGTACCCCGCACACTGACTCGGTGCTGCTGCCCCCTGTATATAGACTCATTATTGCTATTCTTATTGTGTTACTTTTTATTATTACTTTTTATTTTAGTCTACTTGGTAAAATTTTCTTAACTCTTCTTGAAAGGCACTGTTGGTTAAGGGCTTGTAAGTACGCATTTAACTGTAAAGTCTGTACTTATATTTGGCGCATGTGACAAATAAAGTTTGATTTGATTTAAAGAGCATTAGTGAGGTCGGGCACTGATGTTGTCGGGTTAGGCCTGGATCGCAGTCGGCGTTCCAATTCATCCCAAAGGTATTCGATGGGGTTGAGGTCAGGGCTCTGTGTAGGCCACCATTTCTGTATGAACCTGGCTTTGTGCACAGGGGCATTGTCATGTTGAAACAGGAAAGGGCCTTCCCCAGTGCTTCATTTGTAAATTGAAATGTCCCGGAACAAAAATTGAGTCCGAGAGGGGTGACCCGGGGTGCTCAGAGGTACCAGAAAGCATAAAAAAAATATCCTTTGTAATAAAGCATTGCCTGCATTATCATCGCTTTTGCTTACTGGAATAGAGCAGTAGAGTAGAGGCGCTTGCAGAAGTTGCACAAATGGAGACATTCTTTTGTAGCCTCGGGTTTGGGGAAAATGTGGCCTTTATAAACGCATTTCATGCAATTCTACATCAGTTTAGATGGGGAGACACACATATTGTACAATATGAGGAGGAAGTAATAGTCCTAAAAAAGCTTTCCATATTCACTGACTCACTCAATGATGTTCAACTCACTCACTGGCGATGGCCGATGCTTGGTTACTTGCTGAAACAATGCTGTTCGCTCAATAGGCCTATTAGCCTACAGACAGATTAGTCTTCTCTTTTCAGCAGGATCCATTTGCTTTCCATACCTGTATTTTCCCGTGATTGTATTTGAAATATTGCGAAATGCCTGTTTACACTGCAGGCTGTTCACTGACAGATTTGCTGTGTGTTCCAGACTGTAGGCATATAGTGATTGGGCTACACGGAATCCACAGCTAGGCAATTAAATGTTTTTACTATTCATCATCTGTGGCTAAATTGTAGGCCCACTCTTGGTGTAGTATACGGAATTATTTAATTTCTTTCTGAACAGACAGCAGTAATTCTATAACTTTGGCAAATGTATTTCAATTTATGATGGGTTCTGCAGCACCTCCAGAACCCTTCGCGTGGCTACGATTCTATAAGGAAATGAACGGTGAAGTGCAACGCTGGAGAGATGAGAGTTGCAGGCTCATGTCTATCAGTAGAGAGTGGGAGAGAGATCATAGAAAGTGAATCTCATTCTAGTTCTGTGCGAGATACAGGTGTGCTTCTCTCTCTCACTACAGCAATGGCCACACTTTGGTCTATATAGGCTACAATGTTGAGCAAACACGAAGCAATTACCAGGCACGTTTTCACATTACGTTTTTAGGGGGCAGCCAGGGGGATTACAGAGGAGTCAACTTGAATTGACTGATTGCTTTAATTATGCTATGAGAGGTACCGGATCCTGGCAAATGGGTTCAGGAACAAAACTGTCAAAAACGGAGAGGTGCCGGATCCTGTTCTGGCAGGATTCAGCTCACATTAAGCACTGGCCTTCCATAAACTGTTGCCACAAAGTTGGAAGCACATAATTGTCTACAATGTCATTGTATGCTGTAGTGTTAAGATTTCCCTTCACTGGAATTAAGGGGCCTTGCCCAAACCATGAAAAACAGCACCTGATCGTTACTCCTCCTCCACCAAACTTTACAGTTGGCACAATGCATTAGGGCAAGTAGCGTTCTCTTGGCATCCGCCAAACCCAGATTTGTCCGTCGTCGGACTGCCAGATGGTGAAGCGTGAGTCATCACTCCAGAGACCTCGTTTCCAGTCCAATGGCGGCGAGCTTTGTGTTACAACTGAAGACAATTGAAGACGATTTTTACTCGCTACACGCTTCAGCGGTCCAGTTCTGTGAACTTGTGTGGCCTACCTCTTTGTGGCTGAGCCGTTGTTGGTCCTAGATGTTTCCACTTCACAATAACAGCACTTACAGTTGACCGGGGCAGCTCTAGCAGGGCAGAAATATGACGAATTGACTTGTTCGAATGATAGCATCCTATGACGGTGCCAAATTGAAAGCCACTGAGCTCTTCAGTAAGGCCATTTTACTGACTATGTTTGTCTATGGAGATTACGTGGCTGTGTGCTCGATTTTATACACACGTCAGCAACAGGTGTGGCTGAAATAGCCAAATCCACTAATTTGAAGGGGTGTCCGCATTCTTTTGTCTATACGTCCTCAGAAATGCAGCATAGAACACGTACAACTCAGAAGGCACAAAGAAAGAGGAAATGAAAATACTGTCTTTGTCTGTAAAACAAAAAAGAGTAGATATACTAAAGTCCACCTATAGTTGAAAACACATATTATATATAGCAGCACTACGTACTAGCTATGGAAAAACAGGATGTCTTCCCCTGGATTTGAGCCTACAGACACACTGACTGCCTACTGTTTGGTCTGGAATGACATCTCCAAACTGATTTTAACGTTTCCTCTCGACTGTATTTAGAACTAAAGGGATGTTCTAGAGCGCTGGCTTTCACCTGCTGATGAATGTGAGAGAGTTATAAATCTCCTACAACAATAGCTACTGTAGCAGGCAGAATATCAGAGAAAAACATGTGGCGGAAAAGCCTACTACTGTAATCTTGGAGCAGTGTGCTTAATCATACTGTGTTGCTCACAGTTTACTTACAGTACCTGTCCCAGTATTTGTTGAAAAAAGCTTGTTTGTGGGGAAAAACTAATTCTGATTGGCTGGGCCTGGCTCCCCAGTGGGTGGGCTGCACCCCTGCCTAGTCATGTGAAATCCATAAATTAGGGCTGAATTAATTTATTTCAATTGACTGATTTTCTTATATGAACTGTAACTCAGTAAAATCTTTGAAATTGTTGCATGTTGCATTTATATTCTTGTTCACTACTTTTGTATATACACTGCTCAAAAAAATAAAGGGAACACTTAAACAACACAATGTAACTCCAAGTCAATCACACTTCTGTGAAATCAAACTGTCCACTTAGTAAGCAACACTGATTGACAATAAATTTCACATGCTGTTGTGCAAATGGAATAGACAACAGGTGGAAATTATAGGCAATTAGCAAGACACCCCCAATAAAGGAGTGGTTCTGAAGGTGGTGACCACAGACCACTTCTCAGTTCCTATGCTTCCTGGCTGATGTTTTGGTCACTTTTGAATGCTGGCGGTGCTTTCACTCTAGTGGTAGCATGAGGCGGAGTCTACAACCCACACAAGTGGCTCAGGTAGTGCAGCTCATCCAGGATGGCACATCAATGCAAGCTGTGGCAAGAAGGTTTGCTGTGTCTGTCAGCGTAGTGTCCAGAGCATGGAGGCGCTACCAGGAGACAGGCCAGTACATCAGGAGGCGTGGAGGAGGCCGTGGGAGGGCAACAACCCAGCAGCAGGACCACTACCTCCGCCTTTGTGCAAGGAGGAGCACTGCCAGAGCCCTGCAAAATGACCTCCAGCAGGCCACAAATGTGCATGTGTCTGCTCAAACGGTCAGAAACAGACTCCATGAGGGTGGTATGAGGGCCCAACGTCCACAGGTGGGGTTGTGCTTACAGCCCAACACCGTGCAGGGCGTTTGGCATTTGCCAGAGAACACCAAGATTGGCAAATTCGCCACTGGCGCCCTGTGCTCTTCACAGATGAAAGCAGGTTCACACTGAGCACGTGACAGGCGTGACAGAGTCTGGAGACGCCCGTGGAGAACGTTCTGCTGCCTGCAACATCCTCCAGCATGACCGGTTTGGCGGTGGGTCAGTCATGGTGTGGGGTGGCATTTCTTTGGGGGCCGCACAGCCCTCCATGTGCTCGCCAGAGGTAGCCTGACTGCCATTAGGTACCGAGATGAGATCCTCAGACCCCTTGTGAGACCATATGCTGGTGCGGTTGGCCCTGGGTTCCTCCTAATGCAAGACAATGCTAGACCTCATGTGGCTGGAGTGTGTCAGCAGTTCCTGCAAGAGGAAGGCATTGATGCTAAGGACTGGCCCGCCCGTTCCCCAGACCTAAATCCAATTGAGCACATCTGGGACATCATGTCTCGCTCCATCCACCAACGCCACGTTGCACCACAGACTGTCCAGGAGTTGGCGGATGCTTTAGTCCAGGTCTGGGAGGAGATCCCTCAGGAGACCATCCGCCACCTCATCAGGAGCATGCCCAGGCGTTGTAGGGAGGTCATTCAGGCACGTGGAAGCCACACACACTACTGAGCCTCATTTTGACTTGTTTTAAGGACATTACATCAAAGTTGGATCAGGCTGTAGTGTGGTTTTCCACTTTAATTTTGAGTGTGACTCCAAATCCAGACCTCCATGGGTTGATAAATTTGATTTCCATTAATAATTTTTGTGTGATTTTGTTGTCAGCACATTCAACTATGTAAAGAAAAAAGTATTTAATAAGATTATTTCATTCATTCAGATCTATGATGTGTTATTTTAGTGTTCCCTTTATTTTTTTGAGCAGTGTATATAGGGTATGTACAGTTGCTAGTGAAAGTCCTCACACCCCTTGCACGTTCTTCACATTTTGATGCCTTCTAAAAAGGGATTAAACCTGCCCCCCCCCCTATTGATCTACACGACCTACTCCACGTTTTTAAAGTGAAATAAAAATAAGACATTTTCCAAATGACTAAGAAATACAAAATGAGATGTCTTGATTGTGTATGTCTTCACACCCTAGAGTTAATACTCGGTGGAAGCACCTTTGGCAGCCATTGCAGCTGTGAATCATTTTGAATAAGAGTCTACTAACCTTGCACAATTCTTGGGGAAACATGTATCCATTGTTTTCGTCAAAATTGCATTAACCATTTGGCCTAAATTAAAAAATACATTTTTTGGGGTCAAATCGAATAGCACACAACACAGAGTGAAACCCTCTGTATTTTCAAGTATTATGGTGGCAGCATCATGTTAAGTGGTATGCTTGTCATCTGCAGGGACTGGGGAGTTTGTCAGAATAAAAACAAATATGAAAGGAGCAAAGCCAAGGGGGAAAGGTTAAGGAAAACATGCCTCATTCTTCTGAAAATCTAACCCTGGGATAGAGTTTTTAATTTTTTTATTTGTCGAGGACATTTCACACACTTTTAGGCCAAAGACACACTAGAATGGCTTTACAATAGGTTTTGAGTGTTCAGCCTCAGCCTCAGGTTTTGAGTTGTCCAGACCCAGTCTTGACTTACATTTGCTTGAAAGTCAGAGACAAGGTTTGAATATTGCTGTGTATCAATCATTCCCAACCAAATTTACTGAGCTTAAGCAATTGAAAAAAAAAACAATGGACATACAGTCGTGGCCAAAAGTTTTGAGAATTACACAAATATACATTTTCACAGAGTATGCTGCCTCAGTTTGTATTTGCATATACTCCAGAATGTCATGAAGAGTGATCAGATGAATTGCAATTAATTGCAAAGTCCCTCTTTGCCATGCAAATGAACTGAATCCCCAAAAAACATTTCCACTGCATTTCAGCCAGGCCACAAAAGGACCAGCTGACATCATTTCAGTGATTCTCTCGTTAACACAGGTGTTTGTTGACGAGGACAAGGCTTGAGATCACTCTGTCATGCAGATTGAGTTCGAATAACAGACTGGAAGCTTCAAAAGGAGGGTGGTGCTTGGAATCATTGTTCTTCCTCTGTCAACCATGGTTTCCTGCAAGGAAACACGTGCCGTCATCAATGCTTTGCACAAAAAGGGCTTCACAGGCAAGGATATTGCTGGCAGTAAGATTGCACCTAAAATCAACCATTTATTGGATCATCAAGAACTTCAAGGAGAGCGGTTCAATTTTTGTGAAGAAGGCTTCAGGGCGCCCAACAAAGTCCAGCAAGCACCAGGACCATCTCCTAAAGTTGATTCAGCTGCGGGATCGGGGCACCACCAGTACAGAGCTTGCTCAGGAATGGCAGCAGGCAGGTGTGAGTGCATCTTCACGCACAGTGAGGCGAAGACTTTTGGAGGATGGCCTGGTGACAAGAAGAGCAGCAAAGAAGCCACTTCTCTCCAGGAAAAACATCAGGGACAGACTGATATTCTGCAAAAGGTACAGGGATTGAACTGCTGAGGACTGGGGTAAAGTCATTTTCTCTGATTAATCCCCTTTCCGATTGTTTTGGGCATCCGGTAAAAAGCTTGTCCGGAGAAGACAAGGTGAGCGCTACCATCAGTCCTGTGTCATGCCAACAGTAAAGCATCCTGAGACCATTAATGTGTGGGGTTTCTTCTCAACCAAGGGAGTGGGCTCACTCACAATTTTGCCTAAGAACACAGCCATGAATAAAGAATGGTACCAACACATCCTCCAAGAGCAACTTCTCCCAACCATCCAGGAACAATGCCTTTTCCAGCATGATGGAGCACCTTGCCATATGGCAAAAGTGATAACTAAGTGGCTCGGGGAACAAAACATTGATATTTTGGGTCCATGGCCAGGAAACTCCCCAGACCTTAATCCCATTGAGAATTTGTGGTCAATCCTCAAGAGGCGGGTGGACAAACAAAAACCCACAAATTCTGACAAACTTCAAGCATTGATTATGCAATAATGGGCTGCCATCAGTCAGGATGTGGCCCAGAAGTTAATTGACAGCATGCCAGGGCGGATTGCAGAGATCTTGAAAAAGAAGGGTCAACACTGCAAATATTGACTCTTTGCATCAACTTCATGTAATTGTCAATAAAATCCTTTGACACTTATGAAATGCTTGTAGTTATACTTCAGTATTACATAGTAACACCTGACAAAAATATCTAAAGACACTGAAGCAGCAAACTTTGTGGAAATTAATATTTGTGTCATTCTCAAAACTTTTGGCCATGACTGTACAGTATGTTGCCGTCAGAGTTAGTAGAATATTATTCAAAATGATTCACAGCTGTAATGGCTGCCAACAGTGGGCTCCCAAGAGGCACAGTGGTCTAAGGCACTGCATCTCAGGGCTAGATGCGTCAATTCAGACCCTGGTTCGGTTCCAAGCTATATCACAACCGGACGTGATTGGAAGTCCCATAGAGCGGCGCACAATTGGCCCAGCGTCGTCTGGGTTAGGGTTTGGCTGGTGTAGGCCGTCATTGTAAATAAGAATTTGTTCTTAACTGACTTGCCTAGTTAAATAAAGGTTCAATAAAAATAAAAAGTGCTTCCACCAAGTATTAACTCTGTGGTGTAAAGATATACACAATCAAAATAATGTAGGTTTTTATTTTATTCTTAATTTGGAAAATGTTCTATATATTTATTTCACTTTGAAAATGTTGTGTTGTGTAGCTCTGAAGGACAAAAATGTGAAGACTGTGGAAGGGGTGTGTAGACTTTCACTAGGTACTGTATGTATAAGTTAAATTAAACTAGCAATTTAGTGGCTTATGGGATTGTAATAAAGATTTATAATCAATGACTGTACCCTGATGTTGTTGAGTGTTTTGCAGAGCTCTGTGAACACTGTCCACACTCCTTGTAAAATAAAAACATGTAGTTCAGTCATCAGATGTGTACAGAGGTGTCAGCTGTTGGTTATATAAGACCTTACAATGACCATATAATTTTTTACATGGGGAGCTGAAACTCACATAAACAAGTTATCAACTCCTCATTTATCAATTTGTTTACCACATCTGGAAGAAATAGGACCATTAGATTGACATTAGATTGGTTTATCTAGGCATGTAAAATGTGAACAAACAGTGTTAAAATATCCAACCTGCATTCCACAATAAACTCCAAACACTACATGTGATGCTTAGACAAGTCAATTTAATAAATTTTACTTAATATCTTCAATAAGTATAGCATTTGCTTTTACATCAAGATATACAGTGACATAATAAATTGCATATTACTAATGCAATGCTTATGCAATATGCAATTTATCACAAAACAGCACAAATTCAGAACATTGTAAAGTACTCATCATTTAATATAATAAAAAGTTTGAAAATTACTCACTAGTTTGAGAAGTAAGGATTTAGCTCAATAGCTCTGTATAATAATCACAATAAAACATTGAAAATGGAGACTTGAAACATCTCAGGTAAACAATCAATTGATAACGCTAATAAGGGATTGTGAGTCACAAAAATAGCTGTTGGTCTAGATAATTATATAGCAATGAGAGCTTTCACCTGTGAATAACAGAGAAGCACACAGCAATGACAAGGTATCATTTTGTTGCTTCAGAAATGTATTTTCTGCGTGTTCCATTTTGGTTTAGAGTTATATCATAAGGTAGTTATGTAAGAAGAATGAATATCCAATACCAGATAGTCTATCTGTATAAGGTTGGGTATTTATTTAATTCTCATGGTCTAAGGAATACTATAGTGGGGAAATGTCCATCTATTATCACAGGTTAAAGGAGCTATGATATATACTGTATATAGTATAGCTTCTTTAACCTGTGATAATAGATGGACATATATATAGTACCAGTCAAACATTTGGACACACCTACTGATTCAAGTGTTTTTCTTTATTTTTACTATTTTCTAAATTATAAAATAATAGTGAATACATCAACACTATGAAATAACTACATATAGAATCATGTAGTAACCAAAAAAGTGTTAAACAAATCAAAATATATTTTGTATTTGAGATTCTTTAAAGTAACCACCATTTGCCTTGATGACAGCTTTGCACACTCTTGCCATTCTCTCAACCAGCTTCATGAGGTAGTCACCTGGAATTCATTTCAATTAACAGGTGTGCCTTGTTAGAAGTTTATTTGTGACATTTCTTTCCTCCTTAATGCGTTTCAGCTAATCAGTTGTGTTGTGACAAGGTAGGGGTGGTATACAGAAGATAGCCCTATTTGGTAAAATACCAAGTCCATATTATGGGAAGAACAGCTCAAATAAGCAAAGAGAAACGACAGTCCATCATTACTTTAAGACATGAAGATCAGTCAATGCGGAACATTTCAAGAACTTTGAACATTTCTTCAAGTGCAATCTCAAAAAGCATCAAGCGCTATGATGAAACTGGCTCTCATGAGGATCGCCACAGGAAAGGAAGACCCAGAGTTACCTCTGCTGCAGAGGATAAGTTCATTATAGTTACCAGAGTCAGAAATCGGCAATTAACTACACCTCAGATTGTACCCCAAATAAATGCTTCACAGAGTTCAAGTAACAGACACATTTCAACATCAACTGTTCAGAGGAGACTGCGTGAATCAGGCCTTCATGGTTGAATTGCTGCAAAGAAACCACTACTAAAAGACATCAATAAGAAGAAGAGACTTGCTTGAGACAAGAAACACGAGCAATGGACAATAGACCGGTGGATATCTGGTCTGATGAGTCCAAATTTGAGATTTTTGGTTCCAACTGTTGTGTCTTTGTGAGACGCAAAGTAGGTGAATGGATTATCTCTGCATGTGTGGTTCCCACCGTGAAGCATGGAGGAGGAGGTGTGATGGTGTGGAGGTGCTTTGCTAGTGACACTGTCTGTGATTTATTTAGAATTCAAGGCACACTTAACCAGCATGGCTAGCACTGCATTCTTCAGCGATACGCCATCCCATCTGGTTTGCGCTTAGTTGGACTATCATTTGTTTTTCAACAGCACAGTTGCCCAAAATACTCCTCCAGGCAGTGTTTTGGCTATTTGACCAAGGAGAGTGATGGAGTGCTGCATCAGATGACCTGGCCTCCACAATCACCTGACCTCAACCCAATTGAGATGAGTTGGACCGCAGAGTGAAGTAAAAGCAGCCAACAAGTGCTCAGCATATGTGGGAACTCGTTCAAAACTGTTGGAAAAGCATTCCTCATGAAGCTGGTTGAGAGAATGCCAAGAGTGTGCAAAGCTGTCATCAAGGCAAAGGGTGGCTACTTTGAAGAATCTCAAATATAAAATACATTTTGATTTGTTTAACACTTTTTTGGTTACTACATGATTCCATATGTGTTATTTCATAGTTGTGATGTCTTCACTATTATTCTACAATGTAGAAAACAGTAAAAATAAAGAAAAACCCTTGAATGAGTAGGTGTGTCCAAACTTCTGACTGGTACTGCATATGTGTGTGTGTTATGTTTTTATAGACAAAATGTGTATGAAGCACAATTCTCAAAAAAGGTTTTGTGCATATGGTATTGAGACCACTATACTGTGCCTTTTTAACAGTAGGTTGTTTAAATGTAAGTTTCTATTTTTTTACTTTTTCCAGAGGAAAAACCAACAACAAATACAAGGGTACATCCCAAAGTATAGTGTGCCGTTTGAGACGCAGCTTTGTATGGTCACTGTTGGTTATTTTAATTCCTTTTAAACTATGGGGAGTCACTGACTGTCATTATACTACAACACCACTCACATCCTAGTCACTAAGCTATTGGAATCCCTTGCACGGCACTGTACACCAGTCTACAGTAAGCCATTACAAGAAGTAAACAGGCAGAGTGAATGTAGAAAAAGTTTCAAAGGCAGATACAGTATATCATGGACATTAAATAAATCAGTCTCTGATGAGACATAACAGTCATGTTCAATTGACCAAGGCATCTTGACTGTGTTGATCTCTCAGCAATATCGGTGTGTTTGTTTTCCTCTGCAGCGCTTTAAAACCCTTTCTTTGTTCCACCACCATGCCAGCCTGTTTAATCATTTTGTCAGGTTCTCTGTTCCTCTCTCCTGTTCTGCTCTTTAGTTCTCCTGCCATTACTTGTTAATCAACATAGAAACAGTCCTGGCCCTGACTGGCAGCTCTCTAATGAGAAGCCATTTCCCCAGAGTGTCCATCTGTCCGTCTGTGTGATCATGAGGCCCCTTATAGTGGTTAGTTTACATGCTCCCGACAGTCCTCATACATGCTACAGCACACAGCCTTTCCATCCCTGGGCCACTGATCAATGGCAGTGATCAAGAGGTGCCACTTCACCCCTCATCTACACTTGTGGAGTTTCCTGCGTCTTTATTCATACCTACATTCCACCTCTGTGTGTGTGTGTGTGTGGTAAGAGGGGGGGTTGTAATATCAAGTGGAAATCACAATAAAAATAAATAAAATAAAAATAGTTTTTGGACAAATTGTGAACATGTGCTGTCTGTCCTGGAAACCATTGTGGAACACCTCGTAGTAATCTCTGAAATGTTGGCATTTTAGACAGCCAAGTCAGACCATGAAAGATAATAGGCCATAAAAGGCACTGCTACACCCAGTATCCCATTTTTGTAGAATACATTTTTATATTCCTCCATTTCTTGCACACCCAATATGGAAAGGGGGATCCAGATGCAAAAGTAATAGATGTTTTTGTCTCTTTGTAGATTTTATATATACATATATATATATATATATACAGTGAGGGAAAAAAGTATTTGATCCCCTGCTGATTTTGTACGTTTGCCCACTGACAAAGAAATTATCAGTCTATAATTTTAATGGTTGTTTTATTTGAACAGTGAGAGACAGAATAACAACAACAAAAAATCCAGAAAAACGCATGTGAAAAATGTTATAAATTGATTTGCATTTTAATGAGGGAAATAAGTATTTGACCCCTCTGCAAAACATGACTTAGTGCTTGGTGGCAAAACCCTTGTTGGCAATCACAGAAGTCAGACGTTTCTTGTAGTTGGCGACCAGGTTTGCACACATCTCAGGAGGGATTTTGTCCCACTCCTCTTTGCACTTCTTCTCCAAGTCATTAAGGTTTCAAGGCTGACGTTTGGCAACTCGAACCTTCAGCTCCCTCCACAGATTTTCTATGGGATTAAGGTCTGGAGACTGGCTAGGCCACTCCAGGACTTTAATGTGCTTCTTCTTGAGCCACTCCTTTGTTGCCTTGGCCGTGTGTTTTGGGTCATTGTCATGCTGGAATACCCCTCCACGACCCATTTTCAATGCCCTGGCTGAGGGAAGGAGGTTCTTACCCAAGATTTGATGGTACATGGCCCCGTCCATCGTCCCTTTGATGCGGTGAAGTTGTCCTGTCCCCTTAGCAGAAAAACACCCCCAAAGCATAATGTTTCCACCTCCATGTTTGATGGTGGGGATGGTGTTCTTGAGGTCATAGGCAGCATTCCTCCTCCTCCAAACACGCCGAGTTGAGTTGATGCCAAAGAGCTCCATTTTGGTCTCATCTGACCACAACACTTTCACCCAGTTGTCCTCTGAATCATTCAGATGTTCATTGGCAAACTTCAGACGGGCATGTATATGTGCTTTTTTGAGCAGGGGGACATTGCGGGCGCTGCAGGATTTCAGTCCTTCACGGCGTAGTGTGTTACCAATTGTTTTCTTTATGACTATGGTCCCAGCTGCCTTGAGATCATTGACAAGATCCTCCCGTGTAGTTCTGGGCTGATTCCTCACCGTTCTCATGATCATTGCAACTCCACGAGGTGAGATCTTGCATGGAGCCCCAGGCTGAGGGAGATTGACAGTTCTTTTGTGTTTCTTCCATTTGCGAATAATCGCACCAACTGTTGTCACCTTCTCACCAAGCTGCTTGGTGATGGTCTTGTAGCCCATTCCAGCCTTGTGTAGGTCTACAATCTTGTCCCTGACATCCTTGGAGAGCTCTTTGGTCTTGGCCATGGTGGAGAATTTGGAATCTGATTGATTGATTGCTTCTGTGGACAGGTGTCTTTTATACAGGTAACAATCTGAGATTAGGAGCACTCCCTTTAAGAGTGTGCTCCTAATCTCAGCTCGTTACCTGTATGAAAGACACCTGGGAGCCAGAAATCTTTCTGATTGAGAGAGGGTCAAATTCTTATTTCCCTCAATAAAATGCAAATCAATTTATAAAAATGTTCACATGTGTTTTTCTGGATTTTTTTGTTGTTATTCTGTCTCTCACTGTTCAAATAAACCTACCATTAAAATTATAGACTGATAATTTCTTTGTCAGTGGGCAAACGTACAAAATCAGCAGGGGATCAAATACTTTTTTCCCTCACTGTATATATATATATAATGGAGGAAGGAGAAATGGAGGAAAGGGACATGATTCCCAAAACACCACTGTTTAGGGCCCCATGTGTATGTAGAGGTTTCCTTCCTCTGTACAGAGAATGTCTTGTTTTACAGGTGGGACGCCATGCAGCTGAGGCATGACTACAAATTCCTCATGAAGTCACTAGCTAGTCCAAACCCATGACTGTATTACGGAATGTTGGGAACAGTTTTATGTTCTTTTTTCTATGCAGAAAACATAAAGCATTGTATACTCTTAAATACTTCTCTGTGCACCTTTTTGAAATGTACCTCTCTAAATGTTCCTTTCTGACCATATCCTCATAAGGCCCAACGCTCTGAGATAAGGAACACTGGTTGATCAAATGTTTGTCTCTGAAATGTAACACAAGACATACAGTAATTAAAATCACTTACAGTTTCAACTTACAGTTGTGACCGTGTATTGAGTATCTATCATAAATAAGATACTGATCACTCCGTGGCAGATCATCATCACTATAACTCTCAAACAAAACAGTGCTAGCCTAGCAAGTCTTTTAAGCTGCTTTCCAAGCAATTATATCTTTGTAGATTTCACATTTATATACACTACCGTATAAAAGTTTGGGGTCACTTGGAAATGTTCTTGTTTTTGAAAGAAAATAAAAATTGTCCATTAAAATAACATCAAATTGATCAGAAATACAGTGTAGACATTGTTAATATTGTAAATGACTATTGTAGCTGGAAATGGCTCCCACTCCTCTTTCTATTCTAGTTAGAGCCAGTTTGCGCTGTTCTGTGAAGGGGGGTAGTACACAGCGTTGTACGAGATCTTCAGTTTATTGGCAATTTCTCACATGGAATAGCCTTCATTTCTCAGAACAAGAATAGACTGATGAGTTTCAGAAGAAAGTTATTTGTTTCTGGCCATTTTGAGCCTGTAATCAATCCCACAAATGCTGATGCTCCAGATACTCAACTAGTCTAATGAAGGCCTGTTTTATTGCTTCTTTAATCAGGACAACAGTTTTCAGCTGTGCTAACATAATTGCAAAAGGGTTTTCTAATGATCAATTAGCCTTTTAAAATGACCAACTTGGATTAGCTAACACAACGTGCCATTGGAAAACAGGAGTGATGGTTGCTGATAATCGCCTCTGTACGCATATGTAGATATTTCATAAAACATTTAAAACGTTTAAATCAGCTGTTTCAAGCTACAATAGTCATTTACAACATTACCAATGTCTACACTGTATTTCTGATCAATTTGATGTTTTTTTAATGGACAAAAAAAGAGATTTATTTAAAAAAAACAAGGACATTTCTAAGTGACCCTGAACTTTTGAACGGTAGTGTATGTTTTAGCAAAAAAATTAAGCCATACCTTTTAGATTTTCTAAATGTTCATATGAGATTAAAGCTGCAAATGTTTAACAGTCTGTCTTCAGGTAAATTGTTTTATTTCAAAGAGTGACGTAGCCAAGCCAGCTCTAGTTCACCGCTGCTCTACATTTTCTCACAGAGCCTTTATTCATTTCATAGTCACACTGTAATGAGAGACTTCCCACTGGGCACAGAAGTCAATTCAACGTCTATTCCACGTAATTTCATTGTGGAAAAAACGTTGATTCAACCAGTGTGTTATTATTCACTTTGCCTCTTGCCTCGTGGAAAAATGTATTGGAAAAACAAATGTTTCATATCAGACAGGATCGTACAAGGCAACACGGTGCCTAAAGATACTCGGTGCACATAGATTTAAGCCACTAAATATGTGGGCTTCAAAGCGCTGGGGATTTGCCACCCCGAATGACTTGACAAAAAGCACAAAGAGTTATTTAGGAAATTCTTCAAAAAGTCAGTTAAAGCATTTAAAGCCAGCTCGGCTGAAACCTATTCTACAAAATCTTAGGAATGTCCAACATTTTTCAGACTATTCATGTATCAACTGACCACCCACAGTGGTGCATAGGAGCTTCAGACGTATACATGTACACTCTTAGAGAAAAAGGTTCTGGATAGAACCAATAAGGGTTCTATGCTTGCTTCATATATGGAACCCTTATTCTTATTCACTGAACAAAAATTGGTTTCGAACCCTATACCAATTTTGGTTCCATGAAGAAGAACCCCTAAAGGCTCTATATAGAACGTTTAGGGGTGCCGTATATGAAGCAAGTATAGAAACCTTTTTTGGTTCTACCCAGAATTTTTTTTTCCTGAGAATGTATACAACAAAACCACAAGTAAACCTGTTCACCCACAGACAACATCTTCAAGCTTAGTAGCCATATAAGCACATACTCCTTGCAAGTGTTTTCCTGTCTAATCGTAGTTTTAATCTGCTTCAAGTGGTGATACTAGGGTGTAGTTTGGTCAGTTATCCAGTCCATATATAAACTGTATTCTGTATTTACACACTGTTAAAACACGTGTAAATATCTATGTTATCTTCTGCCATGTAAATCTATCAGACATACTCTAAGGCAGGATGCCTCTGTGGTAGTTAAACATGTTCTTTTGTTCAGTTGCCCCAGTTAAGAAATAATTAACAATAGTAGAAGAAGGCAGGAACTGGCTACCACACCCGACATTTTATCTCAGGGTTCATGGGAGTACCCGGTTTGCACTGGAATGCCTCTGAGAATGCTCCAAAATTCTGTAGGGAGCCAAGAACCCTGGGACAGAAGATAGGTAAAGAGTGTTAACAGATTAATGACAGAAAATAGGTTGGAATAGCCAAACTCTACATTTTTACAGTTGGTCGTTACCTGTATTCCAGGGGACTGTGGGAGTCCGTTTTGATGGACTGGCTGGCATATTCAGGCCGATAGGAACCACACCATACCTGGAGAAGAAAGATGTATCACTAATGAATTCATTCAAGTTTGACAGAATAAAAGCAGATACAGTATTACTGTGCACATAACACATTTATTTTCTCAACTACACCTGTTCGTATTTTACAAGTGAAGATATTTTGGGGCTGAATGTAAACCATAAAATGACGAGGAACATGATATGCCAGAGAGAACACCTTATGGGGTACCAAGTCTTTTTTCCAAGGCGCTGTTCGACAGCCCAACTGAATAATCCCAGCAGGGATTATGCTTGGCTTTGGCTTTGACCTGGTTTGGATGAAGACTGTCAAACACTAGTCTGGCTTTGCTCTGGCCTTGTTTTCCCTGGCACAGTACCGCAGTGGTCTTTATTTTGGCTAAATATTCTGGACCCCTAGGTAGCTAGCATCATATAATGATCTGGGGTAGTTTTAAACCCCTTGGTCCAACTGTTTATTTCTTGAAACCCAAGTATTTAGGAAAATATACAGTTTTGGGGATTTTATTGTCAGTGGTCTCTAGACCAGGGTTTCTCAATGGTCCGTGAACAGCGGTGGAGGAAGTGTGGTAATATACACAAAAGTATGTGGACACCCCTTCAAATGAGTGGATATGGCTATTTCAGCCACATCCGTTGCTGACAGTTGTATAAAATTGAGCACACAGCCATGCAATCTCCATAGTCAAACAATGGCAGTAGAATGGCCTTACTGAAGAGCTTCCCCGGTCAACTGTAAGTGCTGTTATTGTGAAGTGGAAACATCTAGGAGCAAAAACATCCCAGTCGCGAAGTGATAGGCCACACAAGATCACAGAACAGGACCGTAGAAAATCTTCTGTCCTCCGTTGCAACACTCACTAGTTCCAAACTGCATCTTGAAATAACGTCAGCACAAGAACTGTTCGTCGGGAGCTTTATGAAATGGGTTTCCATGGCTGAGCAGCCGCACACAAGCCTAAGATCACCATACCAATTTCAGCGTTGGCTGGAATGGTGTAAAGCTCCACGCCATTGGACTCTGGAGCAGTGGAAACGCGGTCTCTGGAGTGATGAATCACACTTCACCATCTGGCAGTCTGATGGACGAATCTGGGTTTGGCGGATGCCAGAATGCTACCTGCCCCAATACATAATGCCAACTGTAAAGTTTGGTGGAGGAGGAATAATGGTATTTTTCATGGTTTGGGCTAGGCCTCGAAGCTCCCCTTAGTTCCAGTGAAGGGAAATCTTAATGCTACAGCATACATTTACATTCTAAACGATTCTGTGCATCCAACTTTGTGGCAACAGTTTGGGAAGGCCCATTCCTGGTTCAGCATTACAATGCCCCTGTGCACAAAGCGAGGTCCATACAGAAATGGTTTGTCCAGATCGGTGTTGATGAACTTGATTGGCCTGCACAGAGCCCTGACCTCAACCCCATCGAACACCTTTGGGATAAATTGGATCGCTGACTGCGAGCCAGGCCTAATCGCCCAACATCAACTCCATATTAATGCCCATGAGTTTTGAATGAGATGTTCGACGAGCATGTGTCAACATACTTTTGGTCATATAGTGTATGTTTTAGGTTCCCGGAAGCAATAAAGGTTGAGAAACAGTGGTCTACTCCAGACAACTCAATTTATTAAAGGAATACTTTGGGATTTTGTCAATGAGGCCCTTTATCTACTTCCACAGAGTCAGATGAACTAGTGGATATCATTTTTATGCTAGTAGATACCCATAGACCTCCAGTCATTGTGCTTACGCTAGTAAGCATTGGCTTGCAAAACTACCTCGAACTTCCTTCTTACTGGACACAGAGACATAAAAATGGTATCCACAAGGGAAAGTAGATAAAGGGACTCATTGCCAAAATCCCGAATTATCCCTTTAAAGTGGTGTTTACTCACTTGGGCAAAGTTAAGAAAGAAAAGTTGTTTGTGGTCCATGTCCAGACCGGGTAAACGATGCTCTTCACCTTCTCTCTCCATCCACTTCATGTAGGCCTGACCATAAACACAAAAAAACATTCAACTATAATTAGATTTAAAACAAAATTTACCTTAATTTTACTAGGCAAATCAGTTAAGAACAAATACTTATTTTTGATGATGGCCTAGGAACACTGCCTGTTCAGGGGCAGAATGACAGATTTGTACCTTGTCAGGTCAGGGATTTGAACTTGCAACCTTTTGGTTACTAGTCCAACGCTCTAACCACTAGGCTACCCTGCCACCCCAGGGCAAAAATCTATTTTTGTTAGAAAGTGGTTCATCGTGTTTTCATTGTGTTGTTGGGGTTGAATGGGTTTTGTGAGGGTGTCACACCTTATAGGCTTGCCGAACTCCTCCATTGTCGGCAATGTTCTCCCCCAAAGTGCTAATTCCACTGACCTGGGGTCAGGCAGAGACAGTCATTAACACACTCACAAAAAATCATTCATCGTCTATAATCTTTTCTAGTGAAGCTAAAATGAAGTCTTAGTCAGTACACCCAAATAAATGTTGGATTTTCTTATCCTTCTGCTACACTGGGAAACTCACATTTTGTCCGCCTGCGAGTTTCCAGTTGAAGTTGCCATATTGTTGCACCATGCATTGTGATTGCTCCTTGAAGTGCTCAGCAGAATAATTACTCCACCAGTTAAGCATGTTACCATCCTTATCAAAATTACGGCCTGTTTTTAAAGATAAAACGTGGAATTAACTGTGAAGCAGTCTCATTTAAATGTTTTCCATTCATTAATACTCTATACTAATCATGACTCTGCAACACATTGGACACAAACATGGACAGTGACTATAAATATGAGGACTGCCTCACCGTTGTCATCAAATCCATGGGTGATCTCATGTCCAATGACCATCCCTATTCCTCCAAAGTTCAGGGCCTGGAGCTGTTGCTTACTGAAGAAAGGAGGCTGCAGGATACCAGCAGGGAATACTAGGATAAAGAACAGAGAGAAACGGACAAAGAACAGATCAGGCCAAATGAACAAAGAGAGTCTATCATCTTGCAACCTTAGGAGCAAGCCAATTAAACAGAATTTCAGCTTCATATCTGACTAATCATCACTGCACATTACCAGTCCATGTGTTTGCGGCATTGTCTGAGTGGCATTCATTGTGGCTTGCGCCCCAACCCCATCTCTTTTAGCCACAAAGCCTGTGTGCACTGGAGCCTGAAACTAGTTCCATTCAATCAACAGCGGAAAGCATTACCGCCAGTCATTATTCTCAATGAGGTTAAAGTGGCAGTGAGACAGAACACCGGGGCACGCGGCAGAGCTGGCTCACACATACAGAGAGGGCTCACACATACAGAGAGGGCTCACACATACAGAGAGGGCTCACACATACAGAGAGGGCTCACACCTACAGAGAGGGCTCACACCTACAGAGAGGGCTCACACCTACAGAGAGGGCTCACACCTACAGAGAGGGCTCACACCTACAGAGAAGGCCCACACCTACAGAGAAGGTTCACACCTACAGAGAAGGCTCACACCTACAGAGAAGGCTCACACCTACAGAGAAGGTTCATACCTACAGAGAAGGCTCATACCTACAGAGAAGGTTCATACCTACAGAGAAGGCTCATACCTACAGAGAAGGCTCATACATATGGGCTCATAAGACTGCTAAATAGCTAACAGAATGGCTAAACAGACTATTTGAGTTGACCCTTGTGTTGTATTTTTGCACTGTTTCTATGCACGCTCACAGGACTCTACCCACTCACAGGACTCTATCCACTCACAGGACTCTACCCACTCACAGGACTCTACCCACTCACAGGACTCTACACACTCACAGGACTCTACCCACTCACAGGACTCTACCCACTCACAGAACTCTACCCACTCACAGGACTCTACCCACTCACAGGACTCTACACACTCACTCAAACTGACATTCCAACACACAGATATAAACTCTACACACACGCACTCACATACAGTCACCATTTACACTGATGCTCCGCCATTTCTCATATCCTGATGCCTAGTCACCTTACCCCTATACATATCTATGGTATTGGAACTGACTTCTTACTTTCTTGTGTTCTTCATATTTTATAAGTGTTATTTATTGTGTGTTTTTGACTACCTTATGTTATTTATTAGTGCTACATTGATATTGATTACTGCATTGTTGGGTTTGGAGCGTGCATGAAAGGCATTTCACTGTACTTCTGCATGTGACATTAAAACTTGAAACTTGAAACTACACACACAGCACTCACATCAGAGCCAAACCGTAATAGTCACCAGGAGGTCTGTCTGTCAGCTTTCATTAAGACTACAAATAGACCCAAAGGAATGGCTTGAAGAGTTGTGTAATATTTCGCTATGGTTCAGGGGAAGAAATTAATGTTCAATGTAATGTCTAATGTTCTGTATGTAACGCAATATTATTACAGCCAAATGCAAACGAGTCCCTATTCAAAATACATTCCTTTTACTTGCTCCAGATAGCTGCAAGCTGCATGCATTCACACTATTTATTAAATCAGGAATTGACTATTTTTTATCATTCAAGAACTTGTAAGAAATAAATCATTTGCTAGTATAGAAACAAATACTGTAGTCACAATTATTGTTCCTAGTAAGGGATATCCTTAAGTCAGGATTGGCCGACGATAGATAACTTCAGATGGATGACGAAAGATGCAGCCAGTGTGTTGGCTGTTGTCATATTACCTATCTGGTTTCTGTTTGGTGAGTAGAAAGCATTGACCACAGCAGCACCAATGATCCACCTAGAAAAAAACACTAGAATATAGATCTCACCGTTTAAGAGGGAACGTGGAATGTGTACATGTGTTTATGTTCATGTGTGTCTGTGTGAGGCTAAATGGGTGCATCTTACATGTCCGGGTTGACCGGCTCTCTTAACTTCTTCAAACTCTTGTGTGCTTCAGCCTGCAGGTTCTCAAGGATGTTCTCAAAGTAGTTCTCCTCACTGAAGTTCAGCTGCAGACAGAGACCAGGCAAAGATAATCAGAAACAATCTAGACAACAATTTGTACATCCATTTCACTCTGTAAAGGAGGATTTATCATAATCCTTTGAGGCCCAAAGGGGCTAATGTGTGGCCAGGTCTCACAGACGTACATGGGCATACTCCTGGTCAAGTTTAAGATTGCTCTCTTCCAGAATGTGGTCAGGATAGCCAATATGCTCCTTAATGGCCATGGCCTGTAACATAGAGCAGTTGAACAGTCAGCTGGTAAGTTCTTTCTTTTACTTATTCAAAACACTGATGATGTACAGGTAACTGCCAAAAAAATGGAAACACTTGAGTAAATGAGGGATACAATGTATATTGAAAGCAGGTGCTTCCACAAAGGTGTGGTTCCTGACTTAATTAAGAAATTAACATCATGCTTAGGGTCATGTATAAAAATGCTGGGCAGGCCATTATTTTGGTTACCATGGCCATGCCCCCATAAGATGACAATGTCCCCATCCACAAGGCACAAGTGGACACAATGGTTTGATGAGCATGAAAATGATGTAAACCATATGCCGTGCCCGGCTCAGTCACCAGATCTCAACCCAATTGAACACTTCTGGAGCGGCGCCTGAGACAGTGTTTTCCACCACCATCAAATTATGGAATTTCTTGTGGAAGAATGGTGTCGCATCCCTCCAATAGAGTTCCAGACACTTGTAGAATCTATGCCAAGGTGCATTGAAGCTGTTCTTGCTCTTGGTGGCCCAACACCCTATTAAGACACTTTATGAATTTGTTTCTATTATTTCTTGCAGCTAGCTGTACATGGTATGTTATTTTGCAGTACTATGTTTGTACCTTCTCTCTTGCTTTTTCCTTAGACTGGTCATCCATCCAGCTCAACTCCTCTAGCGTCTCCACGTACGCTTCCTGGATCTTACTGATGAGGTCACTCACCTGCCCACACAAAGAGATAATATATTAATTTACAGAGAAAGCAAACACAAACACACACACACAAAGTACAGACTAAACTGTTGTAGTGACAGTGGTTATAGAAGCCGGAGCAGATTTTCCTGTTTTGTCTGCATCCTGTCTACAGGAGTGACTCACCATGCGTTTACTCTCGCCAGCAAAGGTCTCTCGCACATACAGAGCCCCCACTGCGTTCTCCATGCTGCCCTGGACGTAACGCACACAGTCTCTCCACCGCGCCTCCTCTACGGTCGTCCCATACAGGGCCTGACCACACAGACAGACAGACCGTCAAAGCTGCCACACGTTTAAACATTAATTAGCTTTTCAATGTGTCTGTTTCTAAGAGCTCATTAAATCTGTATCGTTGAAGTGTTACAGATTGTGCAATATACATTTTAAGGTCATTTCCCGATTGAGCCGACATACGCATGCAGCTTTTGCCGTGAATGCAGTCTTCACTAACGCGGGGAACATTGCCTTTAAATTTCAGTCACAATGTAACACTGAACTTCCACGATATCGATTGAATGGAGCCCTAAGGGTGCTCCTAGATGTGCTCATATCTCTGTCTCACCTTTCTATAGTGTGCCCTGGCATCTTTGAAGCGACGACTCAGACTGCTGACTCTCTCCATGACAACCTGCCAGGTGAGGTAGTTCTGTATGGTTCTGGAGGAGGAGATATTTCACCCAATAATGTAATTCAATCACTCAACCAATGGATATACTGTACTTGACACACATGGCGCTATTGACCTTATCCCGTCAGTAGAGGATGCCTGGTTGTACTTTAAAAGTAAATAAGCATGCCCCTTTCAAAAAATGTAGAATTAAGAACAGATATAGCCCTTGCTTCACTCCAGACCTGACTGCCCTCGACCAGCACAAAAACATCCTGTGGCGTACTGCACTAGCATCGAATAGTCCCCGCGATATGCAACTTTTAAGGGACGTCAGGAACCAATACACATAGTCAGTTAGGAAAGCAAAGGCTAGCTTTTTCAAACAGAAATTTGCATCCTGTATCCTGTACTCCAAAAAATGTACATCCTGTACTCCAAAAAGTTGTGGGACACTGTAAAGTCCATGGAGAATAAGAGCACCTCCTCCCAGCTAACCACTGCACTGAGGATAGGAAACTGTCAACACTGATAAATCCACAATAATCGAGAATTTCAATAAGCATTTCTCTATGGCTGGCCATGCTTTCCTCCTGGCTTCCCCAACCCCGGCAAACAGCTCCGCATCCCCCGCAGCTACTTGCCCAAGCCTCCCCAGCTTCTCCTTCACCCAAATCCAGATAGCAGATGTTCTGAAAGAGCTGCAAAACCTGGACCCGTACAAATCAGCTGGGCTAGACAATCTGGAATCTCTCTTTCTAAAATTATCCGCCGCCATTGTTGCAACCCCTATTACTAGTCTGTTCAACCTCACTTTCGTATCGTCCGAGATTCCTAAAGATTGGAAAGCTGCCGCAGTAATCCCCCTCTTCAAAGGGGGTGACATTCTAGACCCAAACTGTTACAGACCTATATCCATCCTGCCCTGCCTTTCTAAAGTCTTCGAAAACCAAGTTAACAAACAGATCACTGACCATTTCGATTCGCACCGTACCTTCTCCGCTGTGCAATCCGGTTTCCGAGCTGGTCACGGGTGCACCTCAGCCACGCTCAAGGTACTAAACGATATCATAACCGCCATCGATAAAAGGCAGTACTGTGCAGCCGTCTTCATCGACCTGGCCAAGGCTTTCAACTCTGTCAATCACTGTATTCTTATCGGCAGACTCAACAGCCTTGGTTTCTCAAATGACTGCCTCGCCTGGTTCAACAACTACTTCTCCGATAGAGTTCAGTGTGTCAAATTGGAGATCCTGTTGTCCGGACCTCTGGCAGTCTCTATGGGGGTACCACAGGGTTCAATTCTCGTGCAGACTCTTTTCTCTGTATATATCAACGATGTCGCTCTTACTGCGGGTGATTCCTTGATCCACCTCGACGCAGACGACACCATTCTGTATACATCTGGCCCTTCTTTGGACACTGTTAACAAACCTCCAAACGAGCTTCAATGCCATACAACACTCCTTCCGTGGCCTCAAACTGCTCTTAAATGCTAGTAAAACTAAATGCATGCTCTTTAACCGATCGCTGCCCACACTCATCGTCACGACTTCCGCCGAAGTTGGTCCCTCTCCTTGTTTGGGCGGCGTCCGGCGGTCGACGTCACCGGTCTTCTAGCCATCGCCGATCCACTTTTCATTTGTTTTGTCTTTGTTTTCCACACACCTGGTTTTCATTCCCCAATTACATGTTCATGTATTTAACCCTCTGTTTCCCCCATGTTTGTGTACGTGATTGTTTTCTTGTTCATTGTCGGTGTATTTTGCGGCTGGTAGTTTCGCCCGTGTGTTTTTGGGCACGTTGTAATTGTTTACCTTGTGCCGTATTGAGTAAATACGTTGTTCACTCATCTCTGCTCTCCTGTGCCTGACTTTATGCACCAGCTACACACACCGACCTGACAGAATCACGCACAACCAATGGAGTCAGCAGGAGCAGTTACCCCAGTACTAGAGGTTGAGGAGCGCGTCCAGCAGCATGATGCTACACCATCTCGGCACCGCCATGGATCGCGTCCTACAATCTATGGAGCGCTGGGAGAGAAGAGGAGTTCCTCCAGCACCTCCACCAGCACCACCACAGGCACCACTGCTCACCCCTCCTTCACCCGGTCCCAGTGGGATTTGGCTTGCGCTCCCGAGGGAGTATGATGGGACGGCTGCCGGATGTCAGGGGTTCCTACTCCAGCTGGAGCTCTACCTGGCAACCGTCCACCCGGCTCTTTCGGGCCGTGAGAGCGTGTCCGCCCTCATCTCCTGCCTCTCAGGGAAAGCCCTGGAGTGGGCCAACGGCGTATGGGGGGAAGGAGAAGCGATGTTGGACCACTACAAGGATTTCACCCGCCGCTTTCGGGCAGTGTTCAACCACCCGCCTGAGGGTAGAGTGGCGGGTGAACGTCTGTTTCACCTGAGGCAGGGGACGAGGAGCGCGCAGGAGATCGCCGGACTTCCGGACCCTGGCCGCCAGCGCGGGATGGAACGACAGGGCCCTGATCGATCACTACTGGTGCAGACTGCGCGAGGATGTCCGTCTGGAGTTGGCCTGCAGGGACACCACTCTAACATTCGACCAGCTGGTGGACCTGTCCATCCGGTTGGATAACCTGCTGGCTACCCGTGGACGCCCAGATCGGGGCCTGTCGGTTCCATCCCCCAGCACCACCGCTCCGACGCCCATGGAGCTGGGAGGTGCTGCACTTAGGGCAACCGGAGGAGGGGCCATTCCTTGCACCATCTGTGGCCGCAGAGGGCACACTGCTGGTCGGTGCTGGGGAGGTTCCTCTGGGAGCCGAGGCAGCAGGCAAGGCACTCTCGTGTCACCCCAGGTGAGTCGGCACCAGGCTCACCCAGAGGCCCCTGTTGCTCACATGTTTTTGTTTATTAATTTTCCTGAGTTTTCCCGCATTCCCAGCATAAGGTGCTCGTAGATTCAGGCACAGCTGGGAATTTTATTGACAGATCATTTGCCCATAGTTTAGGGATCCCCATTGTTCAACGAGGTACTGAAGGTCCCTCCGCCCCTTCTGGACATCGAGGGGGCCCCGGCGTATGCAGTTCGGTCCATTTTGAACTCAAGGCGTCAGGCGGGGGGCCTTCAGTACCTCGTGGAGTGGGAGGGGTACGTTCCGGAGGAGAGATGCTGGGTGCCAGTGGAGGACGTATTGGACCCTTCGATGCTGCGGGAGTTCCACCGTCGCCGTCCGGATCGCCCTGCGCCTCGCCCTCCAGGTCGTCCCCGAGGTCGGTGTCGGCGCGCTGCTGGAGCCGCGCGTCAAGGGGGGGGTACTGTCATGACTTCCGCCAAAGTCGATCCCTTTCCTTGTTCGGACGGCGTTCGGCTGTCGACGTCACTGGTCTTCGAGCCATCACCGATCCACTTTTCATTTTTCCATTTGTTTTGGCTTTGTTTTCCACACACCTGGTTTTCATTCCCCAATTACATGTTCATGTATTTAACCCTCTGTTTCCCCCATGTTTGTGTGTGTGATTGTTTTCTTGTTCATTGTCGGTATATTTTGGGGCTGGTATTTTCGCGTTTTTGGGTACGTTGTAATTGTTTACATTGTTCCGTATTGAGTAAATACGTTGTTCACTCATCTCTACTCTCCTGCGCCTGACTTTATGCACCAGCTACACACACCGACCTGACACACCCGCCCGACTAGCATCACTACTCTGGATGGTTCTGACTTAGTGGACAACTACAAATACCTAGGTCTCTGGCTAGACTGTAAACTCTCCTTCCAGACTCATATTAAGCATCTCCAATCCAAAATTAAATCTAGATATTTCGCAACAAAGCCTCCTTCACTCACGCTGCCAAACATACCCTCATAAAACTGACTATCCTACCGATCTTCGACTTCGGCGATGTCATTTACAAAATAGCCTCCAACACTCTACTCAGCAAACTGGATGCTGTCTATCACAGTGCCATCCGTTTTGTCACCGAAGCCCCATATACCACCCACCACGCCCTCGCTACATATTTGTCGCCAAACCCACTGTATCCAGGTCATCTTTAAGTCTTTGCCAGGTAAAGCTCCGCCTTATCTCAGCTCACTGGTCACCATAGCAACATCCACCCTTGGCACGCGCTCCAGCAGGTATATTTCACTGGTCATCCCCAAAGCCAACACCTACTTTGGCCGCCTTTCCTTCCAGTTCTCTGCTGCCAATGACTGGAACGAATTGCAAAAATTGCTGAAGTTGGAGACTTATATCTCCCTCACTAACTTTAAGCATCAGCTATCTGAGCAGCTTACAGATCGCTGCAGCTGTACACAGCCCGTCTGTAAATAGCCCATCCAACTACCTACCTCATCCCCATATTGTTTTTATTTACTTTCTTTTGCTCTTTTGCATTCCAGTATTTCTACTTGCACATCATCATCTGCACATCTATCACTCCAGTGTTCATTTGCTCAATTGTAATTACATCACTACTATGGCCTATTTATTGCCTTACCTCCTTACTCCATTTGCACACACTTTAAATAGATTTTTCTATTGTGTTATTTACTGTACTTTTGTTTATCTGTGTTGTTGTTTTTTGTCGCACTGCTTTGCTTTATCTTGGCCAGGTCACAGTTGTAAATGAGAACTTGTTCTCAACTGGCCTACCTGGTTATATAAAGGTGAAATAAAAAAATAAAAATAAAATAAAAATGATAGACCACAAATCTACACTTAGGAGACTGGAGACTGGGGTTCCAAAGGGTTCCAAAGGGTTCTTCGGCTGTCCCCATAAGATAACCATTTTTGATTCCAGGTAGAACCCTTTAGGTTTATTTTTAGAACCCTCTGGGGAAAGGGTTTTACATAGAACCCAACAGAGTTCTGCCTGAAACCAAAAAGGTTTCTTCAATGGGTTCTCCTATGGGGACAGCCAAAGAACCCTTTTTTGTTTTAGGTTCTAGATAGCACTTTTTTCTAAGAGTGTAACCTTCTGCATGACTCACATGATAAATCACAGTAGATAAAATATTGATAGAAGCACATTTTAACTATGGTTAAATTTAACTCAGATCTGACCTGACAGTGTGTTTGGAGAGCACTTTGTTCATCTTCTCCAGGTAAGGGGAGCTGTAGACCACCACCTCCTCTTCCAGCTGTACCTTCACAGCCACGCTGGACAACACACCACGCACAAACCTTGTCCAGTTAAAACCCTGTAAGAAATAGCAATGTTTTTGTTAGCAATATTAGTCTGAGGCTTGCTCTGCAATCTACATTTTGTAGCGATCTTAACCCAACAACTAGCGACCTCGTCAAGAAGCTCTGACCTCTTGGCGTAATGGCTAAGGTGTTGGGTTACAGTCGCTGGACCCAGGTTTGAGTCCCGGTCGAGGAAACCCCCCAAATTTACTACATTGGTGTCAGAAGTGGGATGGTGCCGTGAGGCCATTGGAGAGGCGTGTACATGTGAGGGACATGGTATGGAGAATCGTGGGAACACGCTCTCCCGATGGAAGGGGGTAATGTAACAACCTTAATGCATGCACTCACTACTGTAAGTCGCTCTGGATAAGAGCGTCTGCTAAATGACTCAAACGTAAACCAACCCCTAGCAAGATCATCAAGGGGTTTGGACCTCTTAGCGTAACGGTTAAGGTGTTGGCTTGACAGTCGCTGGACCCGGGCTCGAGTCTCTTAGTGTAACGGTTAAGGTGTTGGCTTGACAGTCTCTGGACCCGGGCTCGAGTCTCTTAGTGTAACGGTTAAGGTGTTGGCTTGACAGTCGCTGGACCCGGGCTCGAGTCCAGTCGAGTCTCCCCGAATTCGCTACAATATGTATATAGTATAAGGCTTTGTCTACTTTATATAGACAATGCCATTAGATTTAGGTCTCAAGTCTTATCCACTTGAAATCATCACTAGAGTGGAAGCACTTACGTTGAGATTGAAGGACTCCTGCAGCTCAGCGAGGGTCATCTTTTTGTAGAGAATCGTGACATCCTGACGCTCCTCTGCGGGGGATGTGGCCTTTGACACGACAACACAGAAAGCATAGGCCTACAGTAATGTCTGATGTATTGAAATGTAAGGTGACAAACGCTGTATTTAGCCATAATGTTGATCTATTCAAGTTTTTAACATGCAGATGACATGTAGTACAGTATAGTTGATTTCATCTGTCTCTATTAGATGTTTAATTTGATAAGAAGGGGTAAATCCACCTCATATGTGTTCCTGTCTCTTTTTAACTTCTGTCACAGTTCCGGTTCCTGTTGTGGCAGGCTGGCACTCACATTTGCGATATCTGTTTCCAGCTCCAGCACTTGCACCATCTCCTCCACCACACGATCATCTTCCTGGGTCAAGTTCCTGTCTTCGCGGGCAATCCTCACCATGGAAACCATGAACTGCAGGTAGGCCTCTCGCACCTGAAGAGCCACATGACACGTACATGCAAAGATGACCTTGTCTTTTCCAGTGCAATGACATTAACAGTACATTAATACACAATACTGTTTATGAAAGTACCCTTTTGTAGTTTCCATCATTGAAGTAGTACTCTCTGGATGGCATTCCTAGTGCTGGCTGGTCAATCTGTAAAATAAAAACAGACTTGTTAGTTTTCTTATCCCCCAATCAGAATGAGGGAAGATTTAATAAAAAAGCCATGAACTTTTGGAACATTGTGTATTCAAACACTGTCCTTACGTAGATGATGTGGCGTCGGGAGTCGCGGTCATCAGTCCACACATACATATCCAGCAGGACCTTCTTGTGGTAACGAGAGATGAGGGTGGCTAGAGTGTCCTCCAGCCTCCAGGCCTCCTCTGGGATAATACAATTAAACAATTAAACATACAATTGGACACACCTACTCAATCCAGGGACATCAAAACTATGAAATAACACATATGGAATCATGTAGTAACCAAAAAAGTGTTAAACAAATCTAAATATATTTTATATTTGAGATTCTTCAAATAGCCATCCTTTGCCTTGATGACAGCTTTGCACATTCTTGGCATTCTCTCAACCAGCTTCACCTGGAATGCTTTCCAACAGTCTTGAAGGAGTTCCCTCATATGCTGAGCACTTGTTGGCAGCTTTTCCTTCACTCTGCGGTCCAAATCATCCCAAACCATCTCAATTGGGTTGAGGTCGGGTGATTGTGGAGGTCAGGTTATCTGATGCAGCACTCCATCACTCTCCTTCTTGGTCAAATAGCCCTTACACTGCCTGGAGATGTGTGGATCATTGTCCTGTTGAAAAACAAATGATAGTCCCACTAAGTGAAAACCAGATGGGATGGCGTGTCGCTGCAGACTGCTGTGGTAGCCATGCTGGTTAAGTTTACCTTGAATTCTAAATAAAACACAGACAGTGTCACCAGAAAAGCACCCCCACACCATCACACCACCTCCTCCATACTTCACGGTGGGAACCACACATGCAGAGATCATCACCTACTCTGCATCTCACAAAGACAGGGTGGTTGGAACCAAAAATCTCAAATTTGGACTCATCAGACCAAAGGACAGATTTCCACCGGTCTATTGTCCATTGCTC
Source organism: Brachymystax lenok tsinlingensis (assembly GCA_030435695.1). Lineage (NCBI taxonomy): Eukaryota > Metazoa > Chordata > Actinopteri > Salmoniformes > Salmonidae > Brachymystax > Brachymystax lenok. Next base: position 16,277,503 of record CM059797.1, on the reverse strand, counting down.
GTGTTTCTTGGCCCAAGCAAGTCTCTTCTTATTATTGGTGTCCTTTAGTAGTGGTTTCTTTGCAGCAATTCGACCATGAAGGCCTGATTCACGTAGTCTCCTCTGAACAGTTGACATTGAGATGTGTCTGTTAGTTGAACTCTGTGAAGCATTTATTTGGCTGCATTCTGAGGTGCAGTTAGCTCTAATGAACTTATCCTCTGCAGCAGAGGGGGTCTTCCATTCCTGTGGCTATCCTCATGAGAGCCAGTTTCATCATAGAGCTTGATGGTTTTTGCGACTGCACTTGAAGAAATGTTCAAAGTTCTTGAAATGTTCCGCATTGACTGATCTTCATGTCTCAAAGTAATGATGGACTGTCATTTCTCTTTGCTTATTTGAGCTGTTCTTGCCATAATATGGACTTGGTCTTTTACCAAATAGGGCTATCTTCTGTATACCATCCCTACCTTGTCACAACACAACTGATTAGCTGAAATGCATTAAGGAGGAAAGAAATTCCACAAATGAACTTTTAACAAGGCACACCTGTTAATTGAAATGCATTCCGGGTGATTACCTCATGAAGCTGGTTGAGAGAATGCCAAGCATGTGCAAAGCTGTCATCAAGGCAAAGGGTGGTTACTTTGAGGAATCTCAAATATAAAATATATTTAGATTTGTTTAACACTTTTTTGGTTACTACATGATTCCATATGTGTTATTTCATAGTTTTAATGTCTTCACTATTATTCTAAAATGTAAAAAATTGTAAAAATAAAGAAAAACCCTTGAATGAGTAGGTGTGTCCAAACTTTTGACTGGTTCTATACACTAAATCTAACATTCAACATCTGGTTGTCAGAGAGTAGACTGATTACCTCTCACACAGCCAAGTTTAGATGGCCACTGCCGCACAATTTACAGCGCAGTCATAAATCTGTCTGTGCAGATGCACCAGATGCACTTACGCGTGGTAAATTCTGTTTGTGCCACTGTCCTTGATTACATTTAATTACACTGGCGGCAGTCAGGTTTAGTGCAGAGAAAAGCGCTCTATTTTAAGAATCAGTCACAGTCCTGATTGGGGAGCTGCCCACTCAACACATCCCCCGTCACTACACCTGACTGCCCTTCAGTAGAGACAGGGGGGCCCACCTTCCGTTACGCCAAAAGTCAACAACAATAGTAAACAAACAAATTTTTGACCAACTGGGGACTTTTTGTTGGTCGCTACAAGGTCAAAAGCTATTTCTAGTGGGTTTAGGGTTAAGGTTAGAATTTGTGTTATGGTTAGAATTACGTTTAGGAGCTAGGGTTAGTTTTAGGTTTAGGGTTAAGAGCTAGGGTTAGGTTAGGGGTAGGGTTAAGGTGAAGGTTAGGGTTACGATTAAGGTTAGATTTTGTGTGAAGGTAATGGTTAGAATTAGTGTAAGATTTACAGTTAGGGGTCAGAGAAAATTGGATTTTGAATGGGACTGAATTGTGTGTCCCCACATGGTAAGTTATACAAGACTGTGTGAGTGTGTGTGTGTGTCAGTACCAGTAGTGCTGTTCCAGTCCTCCGAGGCAGCAGGCCAGTCTCCTATGCTGTCAATGAGAAGCATGAGCGGCTGGGAGTCGCGCTGCTCTATCAGAGCTACAGAAGACAACACAACACTATTAGCAATACACTGTCAGTCAATCTTACGTACAGTACTGTTAAAGAATGTTACAGAGTATGCAGCTGATTCAGAGACCAAACGTCTGTGTAATAATGTTAGTTTGGAGTTTGGTTGAGAGGAGCCCTACGCACTCTCATTCATGCAGGAGCTGTAGAGAGTTTTGGCCTTCTTGAAGGCGTCACGGTCCTGATCACTCTCAGTCTCAAGAACTCCTGTGAGGAGACGACCAACAGAAACAAAAATTTACCTCATTCTGTCTATTGATGTGATCTAACACAGAAAGTAGATTTGATCCTGCAAACAACACAGTAGCTGAGCATAGGTCTCTTTTCCCGCACAATGGCTGACCCTGAGGTTCCTAAACATGTCGCTGACTGACCTTTGAGCACGATCTCCAGCCTGTCTCTGAGGATATCAAAGACACTGTGCCGGGAGCTGGTCTCTGGGATGACATGACGCTCCAGCCAGCCCCCACAAGCATATTGGTAGAAGTTCTGACACGGCTCCACCGTCGCATCCATGTTCTGCAAGAGACGAGCGGCTGTGGAGGATAAAGTCAGCGGAGGACGGAGAGGGGAGAACGTGAATCACATAGAAGGAAAGGGAATATTAGGATGCTGATATGTTGATATAAAATTGAGTGATGAGTTTTGTTTTTGGAGGACGGACAACCCCATACGCAGGCGGAACTGCTCACCTGCTGTGACGCACTCAGGAGTTGTGCAAACATTGCTGGGGCCAGAACGATACTTCTGCCCTGAAAACATCCAAAAATAAATACTATTGTCATTCCTGGCAGAGAATAGGAATTTATTAGTAGGAGCATCAGAGGATTTTAGATTTCTCTGGCAAATCATTGCTTGATACTGTCTGTCTGTCTATCTATCTATCTGTCTGTCTGTCTGTCTGTCTGTTTCTCTGGTCTCTGAAATGGTTGTGTCAGCAATGACTCTGTTCTCTCGCTTTTGTCTGACACTGCTGATGAGGCAGCAGAGGGAATTAAAAGGGGATCATCCTCTGTCCAGTTTACATCGTACCGTATCCTATAACATATAAACACATACAGTATTTCAACTCAAGTGTCAAGACTCACCCTCAGTGACTGAGCTCCTTGACACACCAGGTCTATTTGACCACTCTGCATTGGAGATAAAAGAGACATTAAAAACACTTGTTCAGAGCAGTTTCTGTACCTAGTACACACAGGAGGTTGGTGGCACCTTAATTGGGGAGGACAGGCTCGTGGTAATGGCTGGAGTGGAATAGGTGGAATATTATCAAATACATCAAACACATGGTTTTCATGCGTTTGATGCCATTCCATTTGCTCTGTTCCAGCCATTATTTTGAGCCGTCCTCCCCTCAGCAGCCTCCACTGCTAGTACAGTAGGCTAGAATGCGTTGCATAATTTGATTCTGAAAATTAGTTGCCTATTTATGCCTCAATAGATTTCACAAACACTGGAAGAGTTGTCAAAAGATGCTATTAAAGTTTTCTGTTACTCTCCTATTTAACAACATTCTGCTTGCCTGTGCTTTCAAACAATATTAATCATAACATCAACACCTGAAACATAACACATGTTATGGTATTTCTTCAGTAATTTCCAGTGAGGTGAGTGTAATTAGTGGAGGTCAAACTCTATTTTTATTTCTATTGTAACTGGGTTGAGCCTACCTCTCAGAGCCGATGTGTAGAGGACTATCAGTCCAGCTAGGGCACAGCTGACCAGCAACAACAGCACAGACAGCCCTATCTCCGCAACAGTCCAACGACGCTTCCCTGGTTTGGTAGATTTTTCCATGATATCCATTTGGCTTTCGGATTTGCCCATTCTCAGCTCTCCGGGCTCTCTGGAAAAGTAGTGTGGAGAGTGACAGGAACGGGGTACAGCCAGAGAGCGTGCGGTGCGTCCCCTGTGTGTGAGTGGGCTGTGTAAACTGATGCAGTGCAACGCCAGTCGCTCAAGTGACCTAGAGCGAGTGAGAAAAACATAGTTGAACCTTTGACTTATCTCTTCTCCATATAAAAGTGTCTCCTTTCTATGCTAACAGTCTAATCAATCACACACTTCCATGGTTCTGTTACTGGGCAACTTTGGAATGAAATGATTTTGCGTGTCCGATACACGGTGTTCCCTTGACTGCTGCTGTGATGTGGTATTGAACCAGTCACAGCTGACACTGCATGACAAATTGTGATCTCGGGTGGGGTACTTCGCTATTTTCGGAAAATTATGAGGTTGGGACATAGCGTAATATTTGCTAAATTAGACTTAAGAGAATTTTTTTGCCTCACAAGTGGTCCTTTTAGGCTTATGTTATATATGAAGTGGGTTTCTTAAAGCATTTTTAACGGAATTATGCATTTGAGCGTTTAGATATTTTTAATTTTTATAGACCTAACTGAATAGGGGTAATGTGGCCCTTTATAATTCTACAGTTGGCTGTACACTTCTCTACAACATGCTTCCAGAGCAATATTTCCTATTCATCGCAATGTTTTATTTGAACACAATATTGCAAATGAGCATTTCTGAGGATATAAACCCTCAATTACTTATACCTTTCAGCATCACTTTGCATCTATTCACTTAAAGGCACCTGTTCCTCCTCCTATACCAGCCTCTTCCTATACCAGCCTTCTCCCATACCAGCCTCCTCCCATACCAGCCTCCTCCCATACCAGCCTCCTCCAATATCAGCCTCCTCCAATACCATTCTCCTCCCATATCAGCCTTCTCCAATACCAGCCTCCTCCAATACCAGTCTCCTCCCATACCAGCCTCCTCCAATTCCAGCCTCCTCCCAATCCAGCCTCCTCCAATACCAGAATCCTCCAATACCAGCCTCCTACCATACCAGCCTCCTCCCATATCAGCCTCCTACCATACCAGCTTCCTCCAATACCAGTCTCCTCCCATACCAGCCTCCTCCCATACAAGCCTCCTCCCATACCAGCCTCCTCTAATACCAGCCTCCTCCCATACCAGCCTCCTCCCGAACCATTCTCCTCCCGTACCATCTCCTCCCGTACCGGCCTCCTCCCGTACCGGCCTTCTCCCGTACCAGCCTCCTCCCGTACCAGACTCCTCCCGTACCAGCCTCCTCCCGTACCAGTCTCCTCCCGTACCAGCCTCTTCCAATACCAGCTCCTCCCATACCAGTCTCCTACCAAACCAGCCTCCTCCCATATCATTCTCCTCCCATACCAGCCTCCTCCACTTCCAGCCTACTCCCATACCAGCTTCCTCCCATACCAGCCTCCTCCCGTCCCATTTCCTCCCGTACCAGCCTCCTCCCGTACCAGACTCCTCCCATACCAGTCTCCTCCCAAACCAGCCTACTCCCATACCATCCTCCTCCCATACCAGCCTCCACCAATACCATTCTCCTCCCATACCATTCTCCTCCCATACCATCCTCCTCCCATACCAGCCTCCATCAATACCAGCCTCCCCCAATACCAGCCTCCTCCCATACCAGCCTCCTACCATACCAGTCTCCTTCCGTACCATTCTCCTCCCATACCAGCCTCCTCCCGTACCAGCCTCCTCCAATAGCAGCCTCCTCCAATACCAGCCTCCTCCCGTACCATCCTCTTCCCATATCAGCCTCCTCCCATACCAGCCTCCTCCAATACCAGCCTCCTTCCATACCAGCTTCCTCCAATACCAGCCTCCTCCCATACCATTCTCCTCCCACACCATCCTCCTCCCATACCAGCCTCCTCCCGTACCAGCCTCCTCCAATACCAGCCTCCTCCAATACCAGCCTCCTCCCGTACCATCCTCTTCCAATACCATGCTCCTCCCATAACAGTCTCCTCCCACACCATCCTCCTCCCATACCAGCCTCCCGTACCATCCTCTTCCAATACCAACCTCCTCCACTAACAGCCTCCTCCCATACCAGTCTCCTCCCATACCAGCCTCCTCCAATACCAGCCTCCTCCAATACCAGCCTCCTCCCATACCAGCCTCCTCCCATATCAGCCTCCTCCCATACCAGCTTCCTCCAATACCAGTCTCCTCCCATACCAGCCTCCTCCCATACCAGCCTCCTCCAGTACCAGCCTCCTCTCGTACCATCCTCTTCCAATACCATGCTCCTCCCATAACAGTCTCCTCCCATACCAGTCTCCTCCCATACCAGCCTCCTCCAATACCAGCCTCCTCCAATACCAGCCTCCTCCCATACCAGCCTCCTCCCATATCAGCCTCCTCCCATACCAGCTTCCTCCAATACCAGTCTCCTCCCATACCAGCCTCCTCCCATACCAGCCTCCTCCCATACCAGCCTCCTCCAATACCAGCCTCCTGCCATTCCAGCCTCCTCCCGAACCATTCTCCTCCCGTACCAACCTCCTCCCGTACCAGCTCCTCCCGTACCAGCCTCCTCCAATACAATTCTCCTCCCGTACCATTCTGCTCCCGTACCATTCTCCTCCCGTACCAGCCTCCTCCCACACCATCCTCCTCCCGTACCATTCTGCTCCCGTACCATTCTCCTCCCGTACCAGCCTCCTCCCGTACCAGCCTCCTCCCGTACCAGCCTCTTCCAATACCAGTCTTTTCCCATACCAGTCTCCTCCCAAACCAGCCTCCTCCCATACCATCCTCCTCCCATACCAGCCTCCTCCAATACCATTCTCCTCCCATACCATTCTCCTCTGATACCATCCTCCTCCCATACCAGCCTCCTCCAATACCAGCCTCCTCCCATACCAGACTCCTCCCCTACCAGCCTCCTCCCATACCAGCCTCATCCAATACCAGCCTCCTCCCATACCAGCCTCATCCAATACCAGCCTTCTCCCGTACCATTCTCCTCTCGTACCAGACTCCTCCCGTACCAGCCTCCTCCCGTACCAGCCTCCTCCTGTACCATTCTCTTCCAATACCAGTCTCCTCTTATACCAGTCTCCTCCCAATCCAGCCTCCTCCAATACCATCTTCCTCCCATACCATTCTCCTCCTATACCATTCTCCTCCCATACCAACCTCCTCCAATACCATCTTCCTCCCATACCATTCTCCTCCTATACCATTCTCCTCCCATACCAGCCTCCTCCAATACTATTCTCCTCCCATACCATTCTCCTCCAATACCAGCCTCCTCCAATACCATTCTCCTCCCGTACCAGCCTCCTCCCCTACCAGCCTCTTCCCATACCAGCCTCCTCCCCTACCAGTCTCCTCCCATACCAGCCTCCTCCAATACCAGCCTCCTCCAATACCAGCCTCCTCCCGTACCAGCCTCCTCCCGTACCATTCTCCTCCCGTGCCATTCTCCTCTCGTACCAGCCTCCTCCAGTACCAGCCTCCTCCCGTACCAGCCTCCTCCCGTACCAGCCTCTTACAATACCAGTCTCCTCCCATACCAGCCTCCTCCAATACCAGCCTTCTCCAATACCAGCTCTTCCCATACCAGCCTCCTCCCCTACCAGCCTCCTCCCATACCAGCCTCCTCCCCTACCAGCCTCCTCCCATACCAGCCTCCTCCAATAATAGCCTCCTCCAATACCAGCCTCCTCCCATACCAGCCTCCTACCATACCATTCTCCTCCCATACCAGCCTCATCCAATACCAGTCTCCTCCAATACCAGCCTCCTCCCATACCAGCCTCCTCCCATACCAACCTCCTCCAATGCCAACCTCATCCACTACCAGCCTCCTCCAATACCAGCCTCCTCCCGTACCAGCCTCCTCCCGTACCAGCCTCTTCCAATACCAGCCTCCTCCCATACCAGTCTCCTCCCAAACCAGCCTCCTCCCATACCATCCTCCTCCCATACCAGCCTCCTCCAATACCATTCTCCTCCCATACCATTCTCCTCTGATACCATCCTCCTCCCATACCAGCCTCCTCCAATACCAGCCTCCTCCAATACCAGCCTCCTCCCATACCAGCCTCCTCCCCTCCCAGCCTCCTCCCATACCAGCCTCATCCAATACCAGCCTCCTCCCGTACCATTCTCCTCTCGTACCAGCCTCCTCCCGTACCAGCCTGCTCCAGTACCAGCCTCCTCCCATACCAGCCTCCTCCCGTACCAGCCTCTTCCAATACCAGTCTCCTCCCATACCAGTCTCCTCCCAATCCAGCCTCCTCCAATACCATCTTCCTCCCATACCATTCTCCTCCTATACCATTGTCCTCCCATACCAACCTCCTCCAATAGCATCTTCCTCCCATACCATTCTCCTCCTAAACCAATTCTCCTCCCATACCAACCTCCTCCAATACCATTCTCCTCCCGTACCAGCCTCCTCCAATACCAGCCTCCTCCCATACCAGCCTCCTCCCGTACCAGCCTCCTCCCGTACCAGCCTCCTCCCATACCAATCTCCTCCCATACCATTCTCCTCCCATACCAGCCTCCTCCCATACCAGCCTCCTCCTATACCATTTTCCTCCCATACTAGCCTATTCCCATACCAATATTCTCCCATACCAACCTCCTCCAGTACCAGCCTCTTCCAATACCATTCTCCTCCCATACAAGAATCCTCCCATACCATTCTCCTCCCATACAAGCCTCCTCCCATACCAGCCTCCTCCCATACTAGCCTACTCCCATACCAATATTCTCCCATACCAACCTCCTCCAGTACCAGCCTCCTCCAATACCATTCTCCTCCCATACAAGCCTCCTCCCATACCATTCTCCTCCCATACAAGCCTCCTCCAATACCAGCCCTCTCCCATACCAGCCCTCTCCTATACCAGCCTCCTCCCATACCAGCCTCCTCCCGTACCATCCTCCTCCTGTACCATTATCCTCCCGTACCAGCCTCCTCCAATACCAGCCTCCTCCCATACCAGCCTCCTACCATACCTGTCTCCTCCCGTACCGTTCTCCTCCCGTACCAATCTCCTCCCGTACCAGCCTCCTCCCGTACCAGCCTCCTCCATTACCATTCTCCTCCCGTACCAGCCTCCTCCCGTACCAGCCTCTTCCAATACCAGTCTCTTCCCATACCAGTCTCCTCCCATACCAGCCTCCTCCAATACCAGCCTCCACCAATACCAGCCTACTCCCATACCAGCCTCCTCCCATACCAGCCTCCTCCCATACCAATCTCCTCCCATACCATTCTCCTCCCCTACCAACCTCCTCCAATACCATTCTCCTCCCATACCAACCTCCTCCAATACCAACCTCCTCCACTACCAGCCTCCTCCAATACCATTCTCCTCCCATACAAGCCTCCTCCCATACCAGCCTCCTCCTATACCATTTTCCTCCCATACTAGCCTACTCCGATACCAATATTCTCCCGTACCAACCTCCTCCAGTACCAGCCTCCTCCAATACCATTCTCCTCCCATACCAGCCTCCTCCCATACCAGCCTCCTACCATACCAGCCTCCTACCATACCAGCCTCCTCCCGTAACATTCTCCTCCCGTAACATTCTCCTCCCATACCAGCCTCCTCCAATACCAGCCTCCTCTCATACCAGCCTCCTCCCCTACCAGCCTCCTCCCATACCAGCCTTCTCTCATACCAACCTCCTCCAATACTATTCTCCTCCCATACCAACCTCCTCCCATGCCAACATCCTCCACTACCAGCCTCCTCCAATACAATTCTCCTCCCATACAAGCCTCCTCCAATACCAGCCTCCTCCCATACCATTCTCTTCCCATACCAGCCTCCTCCAATACCAGCCTCCTCCCATACAAGCCTCCTCCCATACCATTCTCCTCCCATACAAGCCTCCTCCAATACCAGCCCTCTCCCATACCAGCCCTCTCCTATACCAGCCTCCTCCCATACCAGCCTCCTCCAATACCAGCCTCTTCCAATACCAGTCTCCTCCCATACCATTCTCCTCCCATACCAGCCTCCTCCAATACCAGCCCACTCCCATACCAGCCTCCTCCCATACCAGCCTCCTCCAATACCAGCCTCCTCCCATACCATTCTCCTCCCATACCAGCCTCCTCCCATACCAACCTCCTCCCATACCATTCTCCTCCCATACCATTCTCCTCCCATACCAACCTCTTCCAATACCATTCTCCTCCCATACCAACCTCCTCCAATACCAACCTCCTCCACTACCAGCCTCCTCCAATACCATTCTCCTCCCATACCAGCCTCCTCCCATACCATTATCCTCGCATACCAACCTCCTCCAGTACCAGCCTCCTCCAATACCAGCCTCCTCCCATACAAGAATCCTCCCATACCATCCTCCTCCCATACAAGCCTCCTCCAATGCCAGCCTTCTCCCATACAAGCCTCCTCCCATACCATTCTCCTTCTATACAAGCCTCCTCCAATACCAGCCTGTTGCACACTTTCTCTAGATGACTTCTATCAGGAGTGACAGGAGGCAGGGCTGTAAATAAGAGGTTCATGTCGCTGTGCCCCAGTAACTCCTCTTGATGAATACTCATGTGCACATGTCTGGCACTGCTGTGATGGATTACACGTGGAGAGAAGAGGGGGGAGGATGGAGGGGGAGGATGGAGGGGAGGGAGGATGAGGGGAGGGATGGAGGCATTGAAAAGGGGAGGATGAAGGGGGATGGAGGGAGGGAGGATGGAGGGGTAGAGGAGGGAGGATGGATGGAGAGGATGGAGGGAGGGAGGATGGAGGGGAGGAGGGAGGGAAGATGGAGGGGGAGGATGGAGGGAGGGAGGATAGAGGGGAGGGAGGGAGGGAAGATGGAGGGATGGAGGGAAAGGATGGAGGCGAGGGAGGATGGAGGGGAGGGAGGGAAGATGGAGGGATGGAGGGAAAGGATGGAGGCGAGGGAGGATGGAGGGGGGGAGGATGTAGGGAGGGAGGATGGAGGGGAAGAGGAGGGAGGATGGAGGGAGAGGATAGAGGGGGAAGGATGCAGGGAGGGAGGATGGAGGGGGAGGATGTAGGGGATGGAGGATGGAGGGGTAGAGGAGAGGAGGATGGAGGATGGAGGATGAGGGGGTGGAGGGCTAGAGGATGGGAGGATGGAGGGGGAAGATGGCATACTGTTGTACATTGGAGGAGCTGCAGGTCTTCACTGCCCATCTCTAATAGACTGACAGAAGCTGTCTGTCTCTATTTCAGAGCTGCGTGTCTCTGTTGCATTGGTCTGAAGCCGAAAAATAAAGGAAATTCACATGAGCACCACAATGCGTACTCCACCCAAGCTATACCAATGTTTCGGTAATAATAATAATAATCATAATAAATAATAATAAGTAATTTATATTTTTTATATATTTAGATATTGCATATTTGATATCTAATAGTGATTTGACTGTATTGTCATCATCAAGGGTGGTGCTCTTTTATGCATTCAATTCTGTTGATATAGGTATTACCCTCATACGTCTTGAAGAATAGATTAGATTTAGTCATCTAGAAAAGAGTCCTTCTATTTAGGCCATGAGCCTTGAGACTTGAGCGCCATGCGCAACGTTTCACTTAGTGAATGAGAGCAATGATGCAGTGTTATGGTGTGGATCTGTATGTGTCAAAAGGAAACCTTTGGGTGGAAAATGTAATGGATTAAAATGTTCCTTTCTCTAAAGATATTTTCTCATTAGTTTGGATGACATGTTCTGTGATTGGTACCGTAGCTACTTCTCTAAACTCTCTCAACTCTGTGCCATTGATTAGTGCCTGTGTGTCAGGTCAACAGTGTGAACAGTGTTTGAACAGTCTAACATACTCACGTCTACACAAATTGCTTTGTTTATAACTGTATAATTACATAGAAAATATAACATTGGAATATTTAAACTATTTTGAATTGTTGTCTAGTAGTTTGCTAAAATTACATTTCAGGTGGCTTTGGAGGTATTTGTTGGATGCACAAACATAGCATTCATGGTCGAAATTATCCATATGGTAGTCGACATGCATGATACAGTTTTCATGCAAAATAGAACAGAAAAGTGTTATCTGACTGGGAGCAAAATGAGACATATATTTTGTAATCTAAATTAAATGACCAGCAAAGATCCTACAAATGAGACTCCAGTTTAAATCCTATGAAAAGCTGAAGCTATAGCAGCTATGAAGGTATACCTGTGTATGAACCTGTCCTGGTACAAGGTGTTCAGAGGTGTGTAGCGAGGGAGTGCCTTTGAGGCAGTGCTCCTTACCTGTATCTGGTCAGTAGAACTCCCTGAGACGTCCCTTACAGCAAGTTGTATTTCCCAGACACCCCTACTGAGCTGTCACCCAGAGCTGGTGTGTGGAGAAATTAGGCTGTGGAACTGGATACTGGAGAGAGACTATCTGGTCCAGTTCGCAGCTCAAGGAGTGAGTGTGAGAGAGAGAGAGAGAGAGACAGAGAGAGAGAGAGAGAGAGAGAGAGAGAGAGAGAGAGAGAGAGAGAGAGAGAGAGAGAGAGAGAGAGAGAGGCAGAAGAGGGGATAGGAGGATCGCAGTAGGCATCAGTTTCCTCCTCAGTGTTTCATTTTCTCACAGAGGTTTCTATTGAAGGTTCCCAGCTGCTGAGTGAATCAGTGAAAAGGACAAAGGGATGCTGAGAGAGGGGAAGCTGCCTGGGAGAGCAACTGAAGAAAAACATGGGCTTACAGGAATCTGTGGAGGGAGTGTAGGGAATATAGTGTAGGGAATGGAATATTGTCTCTTTCGTGTCCCAGGCCGAATGAGCAGGTTAAAACCATGTTGCCCCTCTCATGGCTCTACCCTCCAGCCCCAGCCCCAGGGAGGGCACTACTGCTTGGGGGAAGTTAGTTAGCTGCTGCCTGGTGCCGCTGCTGGCTGAGACATGAACCCTGCCCTGGTGTCAGATTGAAATGGCGTGGTGCCCAGGCTCATTATCAGGCTGATTAACCACAGTAATGAACTGATATTAGAGAGAGAATGGGAGACACTGTGACCAGCTAACATCCTTCTTTATTCACAAGGTGGCACTCAAAGAAATAGGCTACATGGTGCATATGGCTGGGGGAGTGTGAAACAGACAGAGGGCTATAGTAACTAAATGTATGACATCTCACAGTAATATTTCTATTCCATTCCATTAGAAATGGGTCCTTGTGTCAAGTATTCTATTGTTAGGCCCCGAGCTTGGGAAATCAAGTTTTGCAAATGAGCTCATAATTCTGGAATCATTTAGCTGGAGGGAATGTTGTTCCTATAACCTAGAAATAATTCAACCCCCAAGTGACAGAACCATCGATAGCTACATTAATAAATAAACTGAAACTCTCCAAAGGATGATGCGCTCTATGCATTCAATCATTTATTGAAATATGATGGTCTCTTTTCGCTGAGATTTCCTTAACAGTCTTGATTTCAGGTTCAGCGGGAAATAAGAGGCCAGGAGTTGCTTTTAAATATTGAAGTTCCCCTGTTTTCATGCCCTGGGTAAGTGTACCCATTTCCTAACTTCATAATTACATATGGTAACTCAGTTAAACAATACAGTGTACATGTGTGTCACTGCTAACTTAATAGAGAGGACCGTCAACAGCTGGTGAAGAACAGTACAGGTACAATGTCTGGCTGCGTCCACACAACATTTTAATAGTTCATTAAAATGAAGTGTTCAGGGAGTCGTGACCTTTGTTTTTCAGTAGCCAACTAGCAGCTTATTGATATGTACTCTATTGTATGTTGATAGTCATCTTAGGGATAGCAAGCTGTTTACCAGACATGGCTTGTCATGCTTGTTAATCCTTATATGGCTGATTGTCCGATTGTCTGATTGTCTGATTGGATGATTGTCTGGATGCTCTCTGTACTCCACCTGTGTATGAAGTGGAGACTGCTCCCAGTGCTCGGCAAAAGCGTGTGCCAATTTTATTCAAGTGCAGGAGCTCAAATTCAATCATTAGAGATGAATTCAAAGTGTTTAAGGCAGTGTATGTTTGTGTTTGCTCAGGCCGTAAGTAAATGCTTCACTGTCTAAATGATTAGTAACTTTGAAAAACAAGCCTTGAAAGCTTTTTAATTAGGCCATTAGGAATGAAGTCAAGTCATGTTTTTGATGGAGCAGCTAGCATGAGTTTGCTAAAAGCCTGCTGCACTAGTACTCTCATTTGATCTGAATTGTGTTGGGAATTGCAGATTCTGTAGGTCTCTGGGGGAAATTGAAAGACCGGGACACCTGGATTGTAGTATAAATGACACTTGTTGTTTTTATCAAGAACATACTGGACATTTATGGGTTTCTTTAATATAACAAATCAAAATGATATCATTTTCAGCTCCATATAAAATGTCCTCCGTTTTGCACATTTGTGATGACTGTTTTCCCCCATAATTTCTCTTCCTATTCTAGGAATGTATTTATTTATGTTTCACCATGTAATGTTCCATTTATTTTCGTGAAATATGTTTATTTCTTGCTGGAACATACAGTATATTACATAGGCCTATGATAATGGTTGTAATGATCAGTTGCAGATTTCACATTTTATGCTATTTATTCATTATATCCCTGCAGAATTCTAAGGGATTATTGCTCGGAATGTCCCCAGCTAACACACCATATATGAGCTTATCATTGCATAACTTTAGAATTAGCATTGTTTTAGATGTGAATCCTATTAAGTCATGCTGTCACTAAATTGATACGATCCCACATTTAAAAAAATACATTCAGTCCCATGTCTGTCAAACACGATTTGTCTCTGTAGACAGGTCCAAACCAACATGCGTTCTGGGGTAACGTAACAACGATTACCTCCATGGTTAAGAGCTGGGTAAAATAAAGCCATTGATTCTGGTTTGACAGGAGTGGACGTTGAGGCTGTCTGCCTGCTTGCCTGTCTGTCTGTCTGGTGTGACAGCGTTCTCCCTACAGACTAGCTGTCAGGGTGGTGTCAGGCTGTAGATTCATGGGCTGATGTTCCCCCCTGATGTTCTGGCTCTGCTGTTATTAACCACTAGGTTCTTCCTGTACAGATGTACTGCTGTCTAATACTACATAGAGACACATGGCTCTGCAGGTTTGTCAACTCACATAAAGCCCTCTTAACAAGTCCTGGTCAACATATCTCTCCAGGCCCACTACTACCTGATATGATTTCACCTTCTCATCATGGTCTCTCTAGGCTTGCTCAACATCTCTCTCCTGGCTATTATTATTGAGTGTCTGGGTGGTTGTACATTATTGGGTGGTTGTACATTAGCATGCATTGCCTGTTGCCTGTTGAGTTGTCTTTCCTATTACACACGCTGTCTGAGCACTGAGCAGTCTTTAATGCCTCTCTCACTGAGGCGAAACCCTAGAGCATAATTACTTTGATCATAACCAGCCATTCGTGAAGACCGAGAGTTGTCCTCGTGAGGGTCATTGAGTAGCAAGGATAATGTTTGTCTAAGTGCGACTGCTCTTGTACGCGCTTTTGTGTGTGTATGTGTTTGTGTGTGCGCGCGCGTGCAAACGTGCATGTGTATATATTTTGTATTTGCCTGTGCTCTGCAGGTATTTGTTTCTATGTGTGTCCGTTGTATTCCAGTGGCAATAATTGATATAAATATGCCATTAACCCTTTACACTCGTGGGAATTGGCCTACAGAGGCTTGCGAAAGTATTCATCCCCCTTTGCATTTTCCCAATTTTGTTGCCTTACAACCTGGAATTAAAATCAATTTTTTGGGGGTTTGTATCATTTGATTTACACAACATGCCTACCACGCCAGACCTACTGGCTCCAGGTCATCTACAAGTCCCTGCTAGGTAAAGCCCCGCCTTATCTCAGCTCGCTGGTAACCATAGCAGCACCCACCCGTAGCACGAGCTCCAGCAGGTATATCTCACTGGTCACCCCCAAAGCCAATTCCTCCTTTGGCCGCCTTTCCTTCCAGTTCTCTGCTGCCAATGACTGGAACGAACTACAAAAATCACTGAAACTGGAGACACTTATCTCCCTCACTAGCTTTAAGCACCAGCTGTCAGAGCAGCTCACAGATCACTGCACCTGTACATATCCCATCTGTTAATAGCCCAACCAACTACCTCATCCCCTACCGTATTTATTTATTTATCTTGCTCCTTTGCACCCCAGTATTTTTACTTTGCACATTCATCTACTGCACATCTACCATTCCAGTGTTAAATTGCTATATTGTAATTACTTCGCCACCATGGCCTATTTATTGCCTTACGTTCCTTATCTTACCTCATTTGCACACATTGTATATAGATTTTTTATTTTTTATTGACTGTATGTTTGTTGAGTGTGCATAACTATTCACCACCGCAAAGTAAATACTTTGTAGAGCCACCTTTTGCAGCAATTACAGCTGCAAGTCTCATGGAGTATGTCTCTAAAAGCTTGGCACATCTAGCCACTGGGATTTTTTCCCATTCGTCAAGGCAAAACTACTCCAGCTCCTTCAAGTTGGATGGGTTCTGCTGGTGTACTGCAATCTTTAAGTCATACCACACATTCTCAATTGGATTGAGGTCTGGGCTTTAACTAGGTCATTCCAATACATTTAAATGTTTCCCCTTAAATCACTCAAGTGTTGCTTTAGCAGTATGCTTAGGGTCATTGTCCTGCTGGAAGGTGAACCTCTGTCCCAGTCTCAAATCTCTGGAAGATTGAAACAGGTTTCCCTCAAGAATTTATCTGTATTTAGCGCCATCCATCATTCCTTCAATTCTGACCAGTTTCCCAGTCCCTGAAGATGAAAAACATGGTGTTCTCGGGGTGATGAGAGGTGTTGGGTTTGCGCCAGACATAGTGTTTTCCTTGATGGCCAAAAAGCTCAATTTTAGTCTCATCTGACCAGAGTACATTCTTCCATATGTTTGGGGAGTCTCCCACATGACTTTTTGCAAACACCAAACGTGTTTGCTTATTTTTTTCTTTAAGCATTGGCTTTTTCTGGCCACTCTTCCGTAAAACTCAGCTTTGTGGAGTGTACGGCTTAAAGTAGTCCTATGGACATAAATTCCAATCTCCGCTGTGGAGCTTTGCAGCTCCTTCAGGGTTATCTTTTGTTAACTTTGTCTCTTTGTTGCCTCTCTGATTAATGCCCTCCTTGCCTGGTCCGTGAGTTTTGGTGCGTGGCCCTCTCTTAGAAGATTTGTTGTGGTGCCATATTCTTTCCATTTTTTAATAATGGATTTAATGGTGCTCCGTGGGATGTTCAAAGTTTAAGATATTTTTTTATAACGCAACCCTGGTCTGTACTTCTCCACAACTTTGTCCCTGACCTGTTTGGAAAGCTCATTGGTCTTCATGGTGCCGCTTGCTTGGTGGTGCCCCTTGCTTAGTGGTGTTGCAGACTCTGGGGCCTTTCAGAACAGGTGTATATATTGTCACGTCCTGGCCATAGATAGCCCTTTTGGCTGCTCTATGGTGGTTTTGGTCAGGACGTGAGCAGGGGTGTGTGTTTGTTCTATGTTATAATTTCTATGTTGGTTGGTTTGGGTTCCCAATTAGAGGCAGCTGTTAGTCGTTGTCTCTAATTGGGAATCCTATTTAGGTTGTTTAGTCCCCCACCTGTGTGTGGGATATTGTTTTTGTTCAGTGTGTTAGTTGCTGTTGTGTGCTACACGTTGAGTCACGATTGTTGTGTTCTTCCTTTTGTTTTGGTGAGTTTAACTGAATAAATATGTTTTACTCAACCCGGCACGCTACGCCTTGGTCCGTCTTTGAAGATCGTGACATATATACTGAGAGCATGTGACAGATCATGTGACAGAGATTGCACACAGGTGGACTTTATTTAACTAATTATGTTACTTCTGAAGGTAATTGGTTGCACCAGATGTTATTTAGGGGCTTCATATCAAAGGGGGTGAATACATATGCAATCACCACTTTTCTGTTTTTTTTTATTATTATTTTTTATAAATAGTCATTTTTTTCATTTCACTTCACCAATTTGGACTATTTTGTGTATGTCCATTACATGAAATTCCCCCCAAAATCTATTTAAATTACAGATTGTAATGCAACAAAATAGGAAAACGCCAAGGGGGATGTAGTTTTGCAAGGCACTGTACATGGGCTAAATTAAAATGTGTCTTACAGAATAAACATGAAAAGCATACGCATGGTAGCAATTGAAAGGGAACTGTTTGGAGTTTAAGGGAACATTTTTAGACCAAAGACGAGGACACAACAGTTCATCTGACACAAGACTGAATACAAACATTACACTGTTGATTTTATGTGCATTTTACATTTACTGTACTTTTCACTGCATTTGTTGATAACGATGTCTGAAAATACTCTGGATACATTCAGTAACATGATAAGACTATTCCTGGAAAACGTGGGGTAGATGCAACATTAGACAAATGACAAGGGTTTGAGTGAGAGGACTAACTGGTGTCTCCAAATGACCAGACACCTTTCCGAAGTGTGCACAGTTCCTAAGTCATTTCATTGCACTTTTATGACTCAAAGAATAGTCTTCAACTGTAAGGTGCTTTTTTGAGCTCTCCTGTGCCGTTGAGGAACTACAGCAAACACACTTGTAGTTGTTTTGTTTGGAACATACAGTACCATTCAAAAGTTTGGACACACCTACTCATTCAAGGGTTTTTCTTAATTTTTTACTATTTTCTACATTGTAGAATAATAGTAAATACATCAAAACTATGAAATAACACATATGGAATCATGTAGTAAGCAAAAAAGTGCTAAACAAATCAAAATATATTTTATATATGAGATTCTTCAAAGTAGCCACCCTCTGCCTTGATGACAGCTTTGCACACTCTCTGTATTCTCTCAACCAGCTTCACCTGGAATGCTTTTCCAACAGTCTTGACGGAGTTCCCACATATGCTGAGCACTTGTTGGCTGCTTTTCCTTCACTCTGCGGTCCAAATCATCCCAAACCGTCTCAATTGGGTTGAGGTCGGGGGATTGTGGAGGCCAGGTCATCTGAAGCATCACTCCATCACTCTCCTTATTAGTCAAATAGCCCTTACACTGCCTGGAGGTGTGTTTGGTCATTGTCCTGTTGAAAAACAAATGATAGTCCCACTAAGTGAAAACCAGATGGGATGGCGTGTTGCTGCAGACTGCTGTGGTAACCATGCTGGTTAAGTGTGCCTTGAACTCTAAATAAATCACAGACAGTATCACCAGAAAAGCCCCCCCCCACACACACCATCACACCTCCTCCTCCATGCTTCATGGTGGGAACCACACATGCAGAGATCATCCTTTACCTACTCTGCGTCTCACAAAGACACAGCGGTTGGAACCAAAAATCTCAAATTTTGACTCATCAGACCAAAGGACAGATTTCCACCGGTCTATTGTCCATTGCTCGTGTTTCTTGGCCCAAGCAAGTCTCTTCTTCTTATTGATGTCCTTTAGTAGTGGTTTCTTTGCAGCAATTAGACCATGAAGGCCTGATTCACGCAGTCTCCTCTAAACAGTTGGTGTTGAGATGTGTCTGTTACTTGAACTCTGTGAAGCATTTATTTGGGCTGCAATTTCTGAGGCTTGTAACTCTAATGAACTTATCCTCTGCCGCAGAGGTAGCTCTGGGTCTTCCATTCCTGTAATAGCTTCTCTTTCATCCCAGCTGCCAAACTAACCTTGATTCAGATGACCATCCTATCCATGCTAGATTACGGAGATGTAATTTATAGATCGGCAGGTAAGGCTGTTCTCGAGCGGCTAGATGTTCTTTACCATTCGGCCATCAGAATTGCCACCAATGCTCCTTATAGGACACATCACTGCACTCTATACTCCTCTGTAAACTGGTCATCTCTGTATACTTGTCGCAAAACCCACTGGTTGATGCTTATTTATAAAACCCTCCTAGGCCTTACTCCACACTATCTGAGATATCTACTGCAGCCCTCATCCTCCACATCCAACACCCATTCTGCCAGTCATATTCTGTTAAAGGTCCCCAAAGCACACACATCCCTCGGTCGCTCGTCTTTTCAGTTTGCTGCAGCTAGCGACTGGAACGAGCTGCAACAAACACTCAAACTGGACAGTTTTATCTCAATCTCTTCATTCAAAGACTCAATCATGGACACTCTTACTGACAGCTGTGGCTGCTTTGCGTGACGTATTGTTGTCTCTACCTTCTTGCCCTTTGTGCTGTTGTCTGTTCCCAATAACGTTTGTACCATGTTTTGTGCTGCTACCATGTTGTGCTGCTGCCATGTTGTGTTGCTACCATGCTGTGTTGTCATGTGTTGCTGCCTTGCTATGTTGTTGTCTTAGGTCTCTCTTTATGTAGTGTTGTGATGTGTGTTTTGTCCTATATTATTATTTATTTTAATCCCAGCCCCCGTCCCTGCAGGAAGCCTTTTGTCTTTTGGAAGGCTGTCATTGTAAATAAGAATTTGTTCTTAACAGACTTGCCTAGTTAAATAAAGGTTAAATAATAAAAATAAATAATTGAAAACTTCTTCTATTGCCAACATGACAACATAAGTTTAAAATACGATCTTACAGTGTTAGGCTTTCATAAGGCAATTTAGAGAAACAGATCGCAATTTTGGTGCGCATCGAAAGGAGTCATGAGTGCATCCAGGTGTGTGTTCTGCAACAAATTTTCTTCACAATAGACAAACAGGCTCATTCTGTTCAGAACAACACAAGGTTTGATGCCATGTCATCTTGCAGTTGTACATCAAACATAGTGATCATAAACGTTGACACTGTGTATGCCTCGAGTTTTATGATTTGGAAATGTGAAGTGCACATTTGGACTCAAGGGTATTTGGCTTGCTTGTATGACATCAAAGCTGTATTTATTATCATCGTCTTATCTTTCAAAATACATAGAGTCCTCTTAATTTACAGAATTTCTAAATATGCAAGAGTTGCATGATTAGCGGAGGGATGGGGGCAACTTCTTGTCGTGTATGGTGCCCAAATTCAGAACGGCTGTCAGTCAAAACCCATACGTTGTGAAGCGCAGAGCTTGAGGTCTGACGTCATTGATAGCATGTTACTGTACATCCACGGCATTCAAATTTAGCTGCATATCAGTGCTCAAATCTGCCATTTTCAACCCGTATATGGGTATGAGTGTAAAGGGCTACACAGAATCCAGGCGGTCAACTTATGAATAAAAAATGAGAGTGCTATTGCGATATACACATATGTTGATGTTGGGGTGGTGCTGGAGATGATGAATATGAAGTAGAACATTGCGACATTTCCCTTTAAGTTTTGGGATAGTCTTAAAACTAAAATATCAAAAACAACTTTCTATTATTAGATTTGAACAATGTATTCTTTGGAACCAGAGGCAGATGCTTACACCCATCCGCCATCCCCGTCCACTATACTTTGGCTAAACCGAAACCTACTTGAAGGTATCAGTGTTCACTGTTGCCTCTAGTGGCTGGTTTCCACATTATCTCCTGACGTCCTCAGATATGGATGGAGGTTGAATACTGACTTGTATCACGGGTGATCTGCCTGGATAGCATATGGGGAGATCCTTTCCTGGAATACCAAGGGTCTACAATGATTATACACAGATAAGCACTCTATTCCAGGAAAACCATCGGTGCCCTGCACACCTAAATATTAGCTAAAGAGTGCTCCGTTGCCATGGTTCTGTTATTCTCATTGTGCTCTTACCATAATCCCTCTCTGACACTCAGCGCTCTATAGAATGATAGATAATGCCAGTACCTGGATTTTTATGGAGGAAGACAAAACAATAGTCCTCCCATCCTGGAAAGGCTGCACATTTAGATCCCCTCAGTTTATTAGAAACATTTTTATTGTGTGAAATAAAAGGGAACTCAAAGAACACGTGTTTCTACAACTTAGGAAGGATTCTGTTTTTCCCTGACACTGTACAGTGTTGATTGCATACAGCCTTCAGTTTCTTTGATCGCTTAATGCATTTGTGGTTCCTGTGTTGCTGCTGAAAGGTAGAGTATCTGCAAACCTATTTTGGAGACTGTGTCTCTGCATACCTCCTCTTGTCTCTCACCCAGTGTGATCTCTCCTGCTGTCCTGTCCATCAGAGCATGGCAGCCAGGACAGCCAGTTCAGCCCTCTCCCTGTGCCAGGCCTAATCCTCTTTATCTTAATGGCATCCACCTGCTATCGGCAGGATGGTGGGAACAATCGACCCTCTGTGTCTCTTTATCAGCATGGCGACCTCACCCTTCAATATCTCACTGCCACCTGCTGTGACAGGCATCCCCTCTCAGCCTAATCCTATCACCCACCCTGACCCTTCACTGTCCATCACTATCTCCTCCATGGACTATGTTGCCCAGTCCTGCTTACTGCTTATCAAACATGATTTCAAATGAGGAATATAAGAGGTGTCATGTGTCAGGCAGTAGGCCTAGCCCATAGACACAAGTTTAAATCATAGAGTCAATATTTTAGAATCATATAGTTCATATTAAATCTTAAATTGAGAGGTAGCAAATAGAGGGGGATTCCATCTCTTTTTGTGGCATTTACCTTGCCCTGGGCACCTTAAAAGAAAGAAGGTGGAAAGATTTAATGTCATGAAATGATGAATGATGATGGTGATTGCAATAAAACCAACTGTACAAATTATGGTGTGTTCTGTATTAAATGGGAACCAATCTAGTCAGAGAACACCTTACATGACTTATACAAACATTTTATGTATATTTACATTGGCTTTGGTTTATTTTTCTTTCCATGTACTGTAGCCTACTTGGACTGGTCTCCTTAGTCCCAGTGTGACGTCTGCAGCTCCACAGCAGGGGAGCCCACAGGGAATTTTTGTTCAGAGGAAATTAGAAAGAGCAATATCATATGATAAAAACAAGGTTCCCATCTAGCAGTGAAGGACCCACAGTATTTCTACACCACGTAAAACTATGATGAGATCAATACATTCAGCTACTCCAGACGGAATTTGAAATTAGTTTTACCATGGTTGGAGCACTTAGCTCAGCCTCAGCATGAACACAGTGTCCTGGTTTGTATCGGTAGAACAGTTTACTTATTGTGTAAGACATTTCCATTTGTTATTGACTTTTACAGTTCATTCTTATCTAAAATAGTTATTTTAAAGTCACACGACATCGCCCTCTACAGGGTATGAAATAGATAATATTAGAGACATTATATAGTTTACCACAGTATGAGTCTTAATACCCATAAAACCTAGCGGTCAAACATGGAAATGGTTCCAATAATTTTCCCACCATTCATTTTTCCTATAGGGGATTTTAGAAACACTTAAAATAAAGGCTGTGTTTCGTGTAGACTAACCCTGGTGTGACGTTTTGATAACCGTGTAAATCTCTCTCGGACAAAGTGGCTTTTATCAATATATTCGCCTGTATTTACATCCCCAAAATGAAATGCTAATTAGCTGCTAACGTGTCTATCATACAGAACAACAAATGCCTGTCTCAAGCTTCACGTCACTCACCAGGGCCATGATGATCTGGACGAGTTAGCAGAATTAAGGCAAAGCTAAAAATCTCTAGCTCATGGTTAGCTTGTTAGCAACATTAGCCTTGCTAGATGGCTACATAAGCCATATATTTGTCTATCCATTTAAATGCATGAGAAATTCATAAAAACGAGTTTAGATTTCTTTGGCTTTTATAAACCAACAGTCTAGCTTGATAGTTAACTAGCCAGCTAACTTTGATGGTGAAACTAGGCGTTCTTGATAATGTTTGTTTGTGTCTATGGGTGAGTGCTGGGGCCGGGGGGGGTAGTCTGTATTGTTCATCCTATAGCTTATTTTACATCTTCTTTTTAAATAGTGAGTCAACATGCTTTCAGCACTTTTATTTCCATGACTGATCAAAACTCATTTTCTCATGCTCTCTCTGGTCTCTTTGCGGCAGACATACACTGAGTGTAAAAAACATTAAGAACACCTTCCTAACATTGAGTTGCACTTTGGAACTCTCCATCTTATCTCTATAAACCCACCCTACCTTCACCCATTTTCCCTATGCTGCTTCCTTCACTTGTTCTTCTCCTGACTTGATAACATCTAGGCTCAGTAACACGTTTAAAGGTACTTACACACGGGCCGTGGTAAACGGCAATTGAACCATGAGAAAATCCGTCTACCGTGTGTAGAGAACAGCGTTCCCGGGTGTTGTCAGTTCAAATGTTGTCATTAAAACAATCTTCACCGCTTACCGCAGCCCGTCTGTAAGTGCATTAAAAGTGTTGTGGTGTATTGCTTTTGCTACCTTTTTTCGCCTGTGTAATGCTGTACTCCTCTTATTCCAGGGTTCAAACTGAATGCAGTGGTAAATGTGCTGCTCACAATTGACAGCAGAAACACGGACCTGTTAAATTGACAAGAAGTGTATTGATATATCTGCATTTAGGCATGGCTTCCTTGTTTTGAGTCTTAAGTGTATTTCTCATTCTGCTGGAATAGTGTTTTATATTAAACCTACTTTAAGCATCCAGTTGTTTCTCCATTTGTAACTCACACACCAAAAATTACAATATGCTGTTTTACATGTTGTGTTATTTGTGCTGGTCTAATTCCTAACATGGAAAAGCAGAAGAATCTGTGCGCTCTTGGTTATTAATAATGATTAATATGGTGCCCTTCAATGTCCCAGGTTTGAGGCATTAGTGAATAAATAATTGAATCTTTACTTCAAGTCACATGTTTATATGTTATGTATAAAATGCATATTTTATGCATTGCTTACTATTTAAATGTATTTAAAATAATGTAACTGTTTGAGTTTGGGTGTTTGACGTAAATGATGGGTGACTAGGTGCATTCTTGTCAAATAAATATGCTTATTCATTCATGATTCTGCAATCAATCTGGCTTTGAATCTGCAACAGAACATGTCAACAAGTTAGTTATGAACTGCGTTAATATAGCAGTGCATTCTGACACCATGAATTGAAATATATTTAACCTCATTCATATAGTTGGCAGACATTATAAGGGATTAAATATAGACCTCCACCGGCTGAAAGAGAAGAGGATCTGGTAAAATAAGGGCATGTTGCTAATTTCATCTAGGTAGCTAGCTAGCTTTTTTGCAAAAAACATTGCAGACTATTTATGGCACAATGTAAATATCTGACTGCTACTAGGATAGTATTCTGTACAAGACACAAGACCAAACCATAAATAAGCCTAAATATATTAGTTAAATATGGAAAAGTAAATTAACATTTTCAATGTATCTTTTGTTTTGGATCAAGGTAGCTAGAAGATAGCTAGCTGACAGCAAAGGTGCCGGAGCTTGCAGGGATTTTTAAAAATGTATTTTACCTTTATTTAACTAGGCAAGTCAGTTAAGAACAAATTCTTATTTTCAATGACAGCCTAGGAACAGTGGGTTAACTGCCTGTTCAGGGGCAGAATGACAGATTTGTACCTTGTCGGCTCTGGGAATTGAACTTGCAACCTTACTAGTCCAACGCTCTAACCATTAGGCTACCCCTTGCACAATGTCTACTTTGATGCTAATTAACATTTTCAAATCTGAGAGTAAATAGAGCCGAATATATCACCTTGTTCACCTTGTCCGAGAGAGATTTACACGGTTATCAAAACGTCACACCGGGGAAAGTCTACATGAAACACAGACCTTGTTAGAAGTGGTTCTAAAATACCTTATGGGAAAAAGGGTGAAAAAAATGATTGGAACCATTTCCAGGTTGACCTCTACGTTTTATGGGTAATACGACGCCTCAACTGTGGGGCTATATTCTCTAGTTCACCCTTTACCCTTTTAGTCCCCAAACAAGCTCCCAGAGCTATGGTCCCATATGCACATTAAGAATTGCCAGAATTGATTCACATTTATCCATGATTACCAATATCAAATGAACCAGGGCTTTTACAATACTGAAGGTTCCCATTTATTAAAAATTCTAATAATGATATGTTTGTAAATCTTGTGTAAGTCCCTCTTTTTTTGTTTTGTTGTTGTGATGTCCGTTATCAGTGGTTAATGGACGATGAGGCATTCAGGCAGCAGGCAGTTGCCTAATTGCCTGGAGCACAACAGTGGGAGAGTAATTACAGGGACACAGAGGAGTATATGACTTCATGACTGGCACCATTTAATGATAATGGGGTGCAACTCACAGTAATGTGGTCAGCCAATCACACTGGACTGGCTGGGACACATCTCAATGCAAACGAGCCATGACTGGAATACAGAGTAGCAGCTCGCCCACACAGCTCAGCACCGTTCAACATGGGAGTATGCATATCTTTATGACTGTGACCCCCCCCCCCTCCGCCACCTGCAGTGCCATGATTATGTCACCACGGATGGACAGGTTTAATTCTAGATAAACTAATCTCCTCCTGCTAGTAAGCAGTGGATTAATACTCAGAAATATCTATGCGTTTACAAGCACAGATTGTCCTTTATGATGGCACAATGAAAAACTTTGCATTGACCTTGTCTAAATTTCACAAGTACCAGTATTCAGAAACTAATTAGGAATATGCCCATTATATTAGACAGTCATTGCACATCATACAGACAATCGGTAAAGGGGATTATATATTGGTCTGGGGCATGTGTATGTCACTCCTTATCATTTGAATTAAAAATAGAATACTGACTTCCTGACAAATCACAGAGTTTTGAAACCTAAATGTACACTGAGTGTACAAACACCTTCTTAATTTTGAGTTGCACCCCTTTTGCCTTCAGAACAGCCTCATTTTTCAGGGCATGGACTCTACAAGGTGTCAAAAGCATTCCACAGGGATGCTGGCCCATGTTGACTCCAATGCTTCCCAAGGTTGTGTCAAGTTGGCTGAATGCACTTTGGGTGGTGGACCATTCCGTACCTTGTTCAAAGGCACTTAAATATTTTGTCTTGCCCATTATCCCTCTGAATAGCAAACATACACAATCCATGTCTCAATTGTTTCAAGACGACAAACTGACACGTTTTCATGTTGGTCAAAAACAACTTTATATCGAAGAAATGCCTGATTTTCGACGCGAGAAGACCATTAGACCCGATGACGTAGTACTGCGCATGAGTTGAGCTAGCCAACTTCGCCATGTGATCGGGGATTTCTATCTTCATACTCTACTGTCTTTGGTTAAGGTTAGGGTTATTTTAAAATCTGTTTTTAAAAGAAGATCAATTGAAGAAATAGGCAGGGTTTATGACTTTGTGGCTATGGTAACTAGTGATGACCTGCATTATGGGTAACTAACATCACAACAGTAGCTAATCAAATGTGTTGTACCGTAATGCGTTGTTATTGAGGTAAAGTCAAGCTGAAAACATAAGAGGTTTGCATATAAATGATTATAGCTACATCGATTTAAAACTTGTATGAACTAGCTCGCCAGCAAATTTGCCAAATATCTTGAACAATGTTATCGTCTTCAGAATGTACCAACACTGGCTCTAACTTTTGGTCTAGCCAGCTAACGTTAGCTTCCGTTAGTTTAGTAGCTAGCTAGCCAGTTAACGTTAAGATCAAGTTGCTTGCTCTTCTAGTCTGAATGGATGACCGCCTTGCGAAAGCACAACAAAGACTTGTTGATGCACCATACCAAAAGACTATTGACTATCACCGGCACCAAAGGCAGCTTGGAGAGTGACTCGGTTGGGAAGAAAACAAAAACCCGAGGTCAAAATGAAGAAAACAGACCTCTTGCAGAGACCATATTGACCCTAATAGATGGTGACCTCGGTGCTGCCAGGTCTGCTCTCAGCAAACCTACGGTACAGTTCGAGAGACAACACTGAGACACAGGCCACAGCCCCACAGAGAACTGAATGTAGATAGCAAGCTAGCTAGCTATGTCAGTTGAATGCAAAATAACTGATGCCAGAGTATTTTTACATGCAAACTAATAATTCAGTATTCAACTGATTATGCCAGAAGGCAGAGTATGGCAGTTGTCATGTAAACGGCGTACTCTGCTTGCAGTGGCGTCAGTGCGGTTTAAGATGAGGGAGGACGCAATTGTTTTTATGAGCATGGCCTTATTTCTATTACAGCATATTGGATGTCTCATTCATATTCCATTCACCCAGCTCAATGTAACATCGATAGGTTTAGGTTATTACATGATACTTGAGTTTTCCCCTATACCCATCATGAGGTTGCTACAACCTAGCCTATGAATGAAAGTTTACAACGGTTGAGACGCAATTTTTTGTAATCAAGGTGACAGACAGTGACACATTCAATTCCACCTTGCACACTCTTTTGCCTGCATCTAGTTGATCTAGGGTATAATCATTAGTCCAAGCGTCGCAAACTAGAGTTTCTATTGGACACATACAGGTATGTTTCTCCCCGTTTCGTTCCGTTTTCTTCCGTTTAAGAAATATTTTTCAACATAATCGTCGGAATGAATACACTCCTGATCAAATGGCCACCGGACTATTTACATTGACCCCCCCACCCTCCATTTGTATTGTACACTGCTGCTACTCACTGTTTATTATATATGCATAGTCACTTCACCCATACCTACATGTACAAATTACCTCGACTAACCTGTTGTCACTACATTAGCTAACATCATAGTCAATATTGCTACTAGAGCTAACGCGTTAGTAAACCCGCTACAATATTGCAGTACAGTGTATAGTCAGCAAGCAGTGAAGTGAGATTGGGAAAACTTTAAGTATGCATGTTATAAATAGTTTTCACATACAAACGTTATATGTCCAAACTCAGAATAAAAAAATATTCGCAAAAATAACATGGTCATTGCCGATTTTATGCATTCATCAAAAATCCCATCAGAAGCCTGACTTCAGATGTGTCCTTGTAAACAAGATTATTAGGGAAATCGTTCTTCTTGCAAAGCATGTACATGTTTTAAACAAACTATTATATTAACCTTATTATCCACAATAATCACATTATTGTGTGCATGTAACTGTGTTCTAGACTAATATTGGCATATCAGTCACATCATAAGATTTCCATAGAAAATAATGCTGAACCCGTTTTGCTCAGGTGAGGCAGTCGAATCTGTGAAAGTCACCCTCTGTCAGACCTCCACACCATCCCTTACAGGACGCAAGCTCAAACCAGGCCAAGCTGCAGAACACGCTACTGTTTACACAGGACTTTTTCAAGACCGAGCCAACGGCTGTCTTGCAAGTCTTGTCAGATCACTAATCAGGAGAGTGAACAGGTGATTTTGTTATTACAGAAGTGGTGTATGGACAGTTCTGTTCAACTCCATTACTATGCAATTAACAAGCAATGACTAGGCTAATTTCCAATGAAGGTCTAACTTGTTAGTCCTAATACAAAGTTGTTACTGTTGTAATTACTCTGTTACTACTACCATAGATCATTTAAAGAAAGGCTACTACACACAGGTATTTCTTCTCCCACTAGATGGCACTAGTGGCTCCATAAAAGTGGAGCAATTAAACTGCTTGATCTACCACTGCTATGTTTTAATTGAGCAGCACATTTCACCTTTAATAGTCTCATAAAAAATGTTGCCCTCTGCTTGTGTCCATAGAGGGAGGTGGGTAAACGTCACATTCCAATCCCCTGGACTGGAGCAGACGTCAGCCTCATAGCCTTTACTGGGCTATGACTGGATAGCAGAAATCAACTCTATACAGAAATAAAGCTAACCCAACCAGTTTAGTTGGGTAGCAGCTGAAATGTTTATCTGTTTGAAATTGATACACTGTTTTCCCTCCTCCCTTAGGGATTGTGGATGCAGAGAGCTCTGAGCAGTTCTTCAGTGATCTGCACACTTCGACAGGTCAACAAGCAGGCTAAGTGCATTTACTTAATCTAATATATTTTTCTTGAGCTGTGAATATGATTCGGGGTTCAAGTATTTTTAACCAAAAGAAAATGAGGGCTATGACTGAAATAGCAAAGTATTATTATTTGATGAATGACTGTTGATATACCCTCCTCACAGATGATCTGAAGAGGACCTCCCACCCCCATCACTGACAATGAGGAAGGAAACCCCACAGCACACCATGGGCATTCACCAAGTGTATGAGTAACTTTAGCATGTTTTTGGATTAGACCTACATAGTGTCACTATTGCTTCCTGAAGAAGAGACCCTGAATAACTGTCCTGTCTGAATCTGTTTCTCCTTGTTGTTTATGTACGTTATGTTACAGGATCAGCAGCCGACTGTTCCCAACCATGTTGGATTTGTATTTATTAGGGATCCCCATTAGCTGCTGCCAAGGCAACACCTACTCTTCCTAAGGTCCAAAATATTAACGCACTTACATTACATATAAAACAAAAGATAAAACTGTACATCATGTAACATTATTACACCACTACATGTCTACAATACAAAATGTTTAATACCACCATACAACAATATCACAGTGTATGCATTTGTCTGTATCTTTGTGTGTGTTTCTTCACAGTCCCTTTTGTTCCATAAGATGTATTTTATTTTATTTTTTAAATCTGATTCTACTGCTTGCATCAGTTACTTGATGTGGAATAGAGTTCCATGTAGTCATGGCTCTGTGTAGTACTGTGCGCCTCCCAGAGTCTGTTCTGGACTTGGGGACTGTGAAGAGACCTCTGGTGACATGTCTTGTGGGGTATGCATGGGTGTCTGTGTGCAAGTATTTTAAACAGACAGCTCGGTACATTCAGCTTGTCAACACCTCTTACAAAAACAAGTAGTGATGAAGTCAATCTCTTTTCCACTTTGAGCCATGAGAGATTGACATGCATATATGGATATCATTAATGTTAGCTCTCCGTGTACTTTTAAGTACCAGCCGTGTTGCTCTGTTCTGAGCCAACTGCAATTTTCCCTCTTTGTGGCACCTGACCACACTACTGAACAGTAGTCTAGGTGTGACAGAAATAGGGACGTAGGACCTGACTTGTTGATAGTACTGTTAAGGCAGAGCAGCGCTTTATTATGGACAGACTTCTCCCCATCTTAGCTACTATTGTATCAATATGTTTAGACCATGACAGTTTACAATCCAGGGTTACTCCAAGCAGTTTAGTCTCCTCAACTTGCTCCATTTCCACATTATTCATTACGAGATCTAGTTGAGGTTTAGGGTTTATTCATCCAAATACAATGCTTTTAGTTTTGGAAATAATGACTAACTTATTCCTTGCTACCCATTCTGGAGCTAACTGCAGCTCTTTGTTAAAACTTGTTGGGGATTAGCAGCTGAGGGGTCGGTTTTGGAGAGTCTGGCGTGCCTAAAGTAAAATGCTTTCCACTAAGGCTCAGAAAATAGGATATGCACATCATTAGTACTATTGGATAGGAAACACTCTGAGGTTTCCAAAAGTGTTAACATTTTGTCTGTGAGTGTAACAGAACTCATTTGGAAATGTCATTCTGGTGGCTTATGGCTCACTTAGAGAGACTGCCTATTGAAAAGTATTTATACCAGGACACTGAATGTAGTACCTATTGCTTCCACTGGATGTCAGCAGTGTATAGGTAAAGTTTAATGGAAATCGGAACCATTGTGTTCAATCGGTAGACGTTTTAGTCAGGGGAGCTATTTTTCAGTTGCACGTTTTTGGGCGCATGTTTGGCTGAGCGGTCCACTTTATTTGACTTGTATAACGTTTAGGTGACCATCCAAGTGAAAGATTATCACATTTATTCATAAAAGATAAGCTAAGGTTGCATTTTAATTGGTTTTTGTTTTGTTGAGGGAAAGTTTATAGGTTTAACTGAACGCGTTCACTTCACGTTGGATTTTATGAACACAAGGTGCCAACCAAACGGAGATTTAAGGATATAATAAATTACTTTTTCTAACCAAATACCCATGGATTGTCTTCGTTGGACACTTAGGAAGCCCTCTGCAGAAGTTCTACAAAAGGTAAGGCACAGGTTTTCCCTGTGAAATGCATTTTCTATCGACCGCGCTGGCTAAAGATTTCATGGTTATGGAAAAATTGAAGGTGCTACCCTCAAACAATCAAATGTAGTGCTTTCGCCGTAAAGCCTTTTTGAAATCTGACAACGCTGTGATATTGCCAAGAAGCAGAGCTTTTGATGAGTATGAAACACTTGTATATTGGTGAATTTTTAATAATTCAACTTTTGGATTTTGTCTTGCTTTTCACCTGGTAGTGTCGGGAGTGGGGCGCTAGCGCACCAAATCACCTTGCTGATCCCTAAGAAGTGTTGCAGTGACTTCAGTTGCTGTAGTAGCTGACTTGTATAGTGTTGAGGCATACATAGACACAACGCAACACGGAGTGCCTGGATACAGCTCTTAGCCGTTGTATGTTGGCCATGTACCACAAACCCCAGAGGTTACCAACATAATTAGAACAGTAAAAAGTGTTTTGTTGTTGTCATACCCGTGGTATACGGTCTGATATACCACGGCTTTCAGCCAATCAGCATTCAAGGCTCGAACCACCCGGTTTATAATCTCTGTTAATTGTCATCTTGCTCATTCTCATTGCTTACCTAGCCAATAGTTCAACCACAGGTTTTAGTTCTAGTTTTAGTTCCCATCGCAAGCCTTTGATGTTCCCTACAGCACTGTCTGTCAGGCTGGTCCAACACAGTCCCCAGCACTGGGCCCCAGCTCAGCAGCCTGGATCTAAGGAGCTCTGTGGACACGACGGCAGCATCCCTGGATTCCCCTTTACACAGCCACAGTCTTAAGGAGCAGCTGGTGAGCCATCTTTGTGGTCATGGCAAAGCTTTGTGTGTCTTATGCTAGCATGTGTTTGTTTGGCATACTGGTATGGAGTGTGTCTGGTTAATATATTTTTTTTTTCTCAGGATCTCTGTGTCCAGAGTGTCTGGCAGCCAGCGCTCAACATGTCTCATTTTGCCCCTACTGTTTCCAGGGCCTGCCTCCCAATCGCAAACCACACAGGCCATCCTAACCTGTGTTCTTACAACCTAACAGCACTGTAACAATTTTAAAATAAAAGTATTTTTGGTGCCCTGACTTCCTAGTTAATTGAAGTTTACATGATTAGTTTAATCACGTAATAATAATTACACATAGAGAATTGATTTGATAAAATAAGTATTCACATTTAATGATAGTCCAGACACGACACTGAGGAAGTAGATAAATGGCTTCATTGACAAAATCTCGAACTATCCCTTTAATAAGGCGCAAATTACAGTCATTGGAACTAATTACAGGTTTTTTACTGTATAGAAAATTCTTAAGCTGGCCATCAAAGTGGTAATTTCAGGATGGAAAAACAGTTAGTGTCAACTTAAATGACCAAAACCAGATAGAAAGCATGCACAACAGATGTTGAACTATATCTATTTTTAAAGCTGCAATATTTAACTTTTTGGGGACCCAACCAAATTCACAAATAAATGTGAGTTAAGGTGCATTCGGAAAGTATTCAGACCCCTTGACCTTTTCCACATTTTGTTATGTTATAGCCTTATTCTAAAATCGATTAAATCGTTTTTTTTCTCTCATCAGCCTACACACAATACCCTATAAAGACAAAGCAAAAACAGTTTTTTTGAGATATTTGCACATGTATATAAAAAAAACTGGAAATATCACATTTACATAAGTTTTCAGACCCTTTATTCAGTATTTTGTTGAAGCACCTTTGGCAGCGAATACAGCCTCGAGTCTTCTTGGGTATCATGCTACAAGCTTGGCACACCTGTACTCAAGTAAAAGTGAAATACACCCAGTAAAATACTACTTGAGTAAAAGTCTAAAAGTATCTGTTTTTAAATTACTTAAGAATCAAAAGTAATAGTACATGCTAAAATATACTTAAGTATTAAAAGTGAAAGTAAATGCAAAAAAGTCACGTTAACAACGGGCGTTATGGTCGCTCGTCACTAAAGCGCTGCATATTTTATTACATTATTTTAAAAAGGAACTCTTAAACAACAAACCCAAGACTGAATAACAATGCCGAGTACTCAATGAGGCAAGATAAACGGCGCTTCTCAGACTTTTCCCCCTATAGTTAAGGGTCAGAAGACAGCCCTCAGCACTGAAACTGAGGCCTTCATAGCTGGCGCAATTTCTGAGGTGTTAGCCAAGCAACAGAACTCTCTCAAGGATATGCTACAACGGGTGTTAGCTGAGGCGATGGAACTACTCAACAGAAAACATCACGAGTCTTTCGCGGCTGTTGAAGCTATTACAATCGACCTTGAGAGAAGGATGAAAGTGATTGACAATCTGTCTACTAAAGTGGACAATCTGCTAAATGAAAATAGTGAACGCAAAAGGAAAATCAACGACTGTTCTTCACAACTGGAGAAGATGTAGCTCAAGATGGCAGAAATGGAGGACCGTTCACGTCGCTCAAATGTAAGATTCATTTATTCAAAAGAAGGAGACGAGACTGACGATAACATTGAATTCCTACAGATGCCTAAATGGATCCCATCAATATCTCACAAGGTTGAAATAGAAAGAGCCCATCGCATCTACTCGGGACCTGGAATTAGTAATGCTTCAGACAGACCCGATGACGCTGATCTTCAAGATCCTCCTGTACAACGACCGCCAAGCCGTTCTACAAGTAGCCAGAGCAGCAGAGTTCATTCACCATGATGGTGAGGTTCTGCGGGTTTTCCCTGACTACAGCACGCACAACTCCCAACGCTGCAAAGTCTTCAACGAGGTCCGGAACAAACTCAGACTGAGAGGCATTCAGTCATTCCTCACCTATCCAGCAACGCTCTGGGCCACACACAGGGGAGAGCGCCTGTCATTCACCACAGCACAAGACGTCGAGGAGTTTGTGGCATCACTGGGCGAGGACAACCACGAGCACTGCAGTGAGCACCACACCACTGGTCCTGTTGTGAGGAGGAAGACTCAACAACGGGGCCATGCAAGCACCGGGGAACCTATGGAATAAGTGAACTGGTCAAGATAATTTTTCCACAACTCCCAAGGAGTTTTGAGGAACATTTGATCTAATTAACTTTACTTGTGATCATTATGAACTTCGACAACGGAGCACCAGCAAGCTAGCTAGCTAGCGAACTAGCTTTCCAGGTATCTGGGTGATTGGGAAAGTAACGTTACAGCTAATAACATTAGCAGCTAGCTAAGTAGGTCATCATCACAACTGTTGGCTAGCTAACCGATTATCTCTTCAGTATTGTTCAGTATAACCTATATGTCGCTGAAAGTTTATCTAGCTTCTATAAACTAAAATTGTATTTTACAACTTAGTTACGTTTACAACGTTTGTGTGATAACTTTGTCTGGTGGTAGCTGGCTAGCTAACTGGTCTCATGTTGCTATGACAACAACTGCGTAGCTAGAGAAGTCGACTATCACCACTGAATTATTTAGCAAGTTAGTTCTCCGTGTTTGTGCTACGTTAAGACTTAATCATTCAGTCAATTGAGCATTTCTTGTCGTTCTCATATCTCCATTGTGTCAGTTAATGCAATATATTTAGGAAATCACGTCATTTAACATCCATTTTAGATGAAAATGAAATATCATACAATTGATTTATAACGGATTTCTTATACATTTGTACATGAACTTGTATTGAATATTATTTTAAGAGATTTCTTAAGGTTTGCTTAATATTAATAATTCAACACGATGCCTGAATGTATAAACTTGCCTTGGTGACAGTTGAAAACATTTATTTATCATGAAAAATAAGATATTTCCACCCAATCATTTTGTGAGATTATGATAACAACCGTATGATTAACATATCTAAAACAAATACATGTATGTAAATTATACATAATTTACTAATTTACCTAAAAAAATATGGGTTGTGGTGGAAATGACAAGGTGTGGTGGAAATGACATTACGTTCAATTTTTTTTTAATGAAAACAATATTTTATTGCAAACATTTTGAACAACAACCATTGTTAAACATTTCATTAATATAAGACAAAGTAAGATTCCAAAACACTGGAACTAGCACTTGAGAACAATGTGTTACAGATGCTACAAATAGAAATTCTAGCTTCTAATTCTAAGTTACGCACATTCGGAA
Organism: Brachymystax lenok tsinlingensis; assembly: GCA_030435695.1. Classification (NCBI taxonomy): domain Eukaryota; kingdom Metazoa; phylum Chordata; class Actinopteri; order Salmoniformes; family Salmonidae; genus Brachymystax; species Brachymystax lenok. The sequence goes on along the minus strand of CM059797.1, from coordinate 16,242,037 downwards.
TATGTAATCATAGCATAGTCTAGTGATACATAGTGTAGTGATAATATGTTTGTATAACAAATGTGAAATTTGACATAAAATAACCCACAACTATTACCTGGTGTATCTTCATTGTCCCATGGATTGTCTCCAGGTGATCTGGTAGGAGGGCCTCGATGCTCTCTTTCTCTTCCTATGAGATATATAAGAGCTTGATAGCTGACTGATATTTTGACAGTTCCTCAAATACAGTTTTTCCATTTGGGAGGTCCTTGCCTTGTGCCACAATTCCATCTGCTCTTCGTTTCACAGCTGTTCCTACCCCATCAGCTGGGCCTTTTCCATGTCCGGCTTCTAGGAAATTCCCTGTAACTCCCTGGAAGCCCATTTCAAAGGGAAGGGTGGAGAGATTGTAGAAATTCATCACTCACAAAGTGTACAGCAGTAGCCGATGGACAGAGCTCAAGGAAGTAGGCCAGTGTTTTTGAGAGATGGGCCAAGATAGCAGAGGGGTCATGCCGTATAGAAGTGCTCAGTGAGCAAAGTGAAACTGTATCATTTGTGGTATATCCAACACGGGTGTGGAGGGTCACCTGCTTGGAATCACCAAAGTGAACTGCTTGGATTTCACTGGTGTATTTACACAGGCAGTTCTCTGCAAAGTCAACATGCACAATGATCTCCTCTTTCTTCAGATTCTCTTTTAATTCTCTCAGTTTGGAGTATTGGTGTCGAATGTTGTACACGTGTTTCACCAACTTCTCTTTCAGTCCGTTGGAGAAGTCCTCCAATAGAATCTGCAGTGTGCCACATACCTTTTATTTTATTGTCAAATGTACAGTGAACTTCTCCATGTTTCCCTCTTTGTTTTTCTTCTCTCTCTCTCTTCAGCTTTGTTTTTCCACTCAAACCACCATGTCTGCTCATCAGCATCAAAGTCAGATGTTTTAAGCTCTTTGGCTTGGCAAAGGGAGCACTCTCTATCCATGCACTCTTTCTTCAGGTTCTCACAACACAAAGACTCAATAACTTTCTCAATGTTGCTGCAGCTGATCACTTTGTGATACTGTAGTTTGTCCGTCATGAACTGGAGGTTGGCGTGGGTTTTGCAGAGGCATGTGTCCCTATCCTGGACTGCTGGCTTGACAACCCAAAAAGGACGTATTTTGCAGAATTCACAGTAGGAAATTAGATTTTCTAAATATTCCCTCAAACTTCTAATAACGTTTCTGAATTGTGCTATTCAAGAAGCGCTTCTGCTTTTTCTTGTTCCTCGTTAGTGTGTCCTTTTTCCCTGTTGTTGCTCTGCTGTTGTCATCACTTTCATAGAATCTAGTGATTTTCTCTTCTGTGGCAGTGCTAATTCTGTTACACTGACTTTTCCTGGAGTATTGAAGACTTGATGGCCTGTTTTCACTTGCCCTCATTGCTACTGCTGAATAGCAAAATTCTCTGTTTGCGGCTTTGACCAGACCATACTTTCTCAGGATGTTGCCTCTGAGCATTTTTGACTTGTTTGTCCACTTGTTTGTCCTTGGCACTGCACATTTTTTTATACTTTTGTTTTAACTCTGCAATGATGGCATTATGAAACAATAAAATCATTCTCAAGTTCTTCAGAGTTCCCTTCATTTGCAGTTTTGTCTTTGGGGAATCTTGTCTCTCCATTTTGTTCATCAGTCGATCATACCTTTTTTTGTATTTCTCAGCTTTCCGTAAAGCATTATCAAGTTTGACATTTGTCATACTAAGATCTATGTATGCTTTTGAGCGACAACTTCCAACCTTTTTCCTTACAGCAAGTATTCGACTTCTCATTCCTGTTGCAGACGATGAGGAAGGGGTATCAGGGCAGGTAAGTTAGGGTCAGGTATGTTAGCTTCATGTTCTGGCTGCAAGTCATCTGGTGACTGAGGTGGTGTGTTGCCTGATAGGTAGGTCTCCATTGCAACTGTTCTCTTTAAAGTCTGTCTTCTATTCCGTTGTTTCCATTTCCATTGCCTTCTCTTGTTTCTTTGTTCTCGCTTTGAAAGCTCAGAGATAGATTTCACTTCTCCCTTCTCTTTAGTCTTCCAGTATCTCCCCCTGTCTTTTTGCAGATGTTCCTGGTATCGTATAGGATCATTTTTTATTTTGTTTCTATATGTCTGTGATCTCTGTGCTGTTTTATGTGGCATCTTCAAAGAATAAAGACAAATACTACTAAGTTTTCAACCTTGGAGCATTTTCTAGATTAAATTAATTTAAAGCATGATTAAATAAGCTTAAAGTAAAAAAAAAAAAAAGTAGAGTTAAAAACGAATAAGATAATGGATGTGTCATTTCCACCACTTTTGGTCATTTCCACCACACTTAAGTTTGTGATGGAAATGACTGTGGTGGAAATGACTTCTACAGTTTCTGGAGAAAATGTCTGGACTGCTTAGCATGCTTTGGTTAGTATTACAGCTAGCATATCGTTAACACTAAATACATAAAATATAAAAACAATTCTGAAGTTCTACCACAAATTAAAGAAATTATAGCTTGTTTGGAAATGACTGACAATTAAAATATTCTCTACACGAGCAATATTTACCTCAATTTTTCTTCAACTTCTGGACATCACATCTGGAACAAGTGTCCACTGCATCCATGTGCTTCAGTGTCACAATATGTTTCCATGGTAACTAAATTAACATTCTCTTGAAAAAACTTTATTAATAAGGAATGTGTCCTCAGTGGTGGAAATGACACCACTCCCAAAGGGCAGGTATATTTTGTTGAAAAAAACTATATAAAGGGCATACTCACAATAAATATTGATATATATTTAATTTAATTGACTCTTTCTGTAGTACATAACATTATATAATGTGTAATTTTTTATGTTTTCTCATAGAAAAACATGGTAGAAGCTTAAAAGTCTGGGTCAGGGACAAGGGCAAAATAGTGAAATTGAGGTATAAAATGAATCTGAAAAGTAGCTAAAATACTTGTTAGATAGGTGTTTAAAAAAGTATGGGGTGATTCCAGTGTGAACTTAACATACAAATATTTGTTTTCTTTTTTTATAAAATTCCCCAAATTGACCAGAGGACATAAAAGTGCCTGTAGTTGCATAATCACCCATAAACGCAATCTACCCCGTACACTTGAAAAAAATATAAACAGGGCAGATTTACTTACATATGTTCCACTCTGTATGGAAGGAAAATAGCAGTTGTATCTATTTATGCCACTAACTCGTATTTACAAAGATTTTCTCCCTTCTGTAACCAGAAGCCTGATCAATTTATCGGATTATATGCTTATTATTGGAACTGATATGAATGCCATTATTGATTATAAGATTATCTGGACCTTCTCATAGCTCATCAGAAGTGAATGCTTCCAATGCACTTAAACAATTTCTTAAAGATCTTCATGTTAATGACTGCTGGAGATTTCATAATCCCACAACTAAGGACTATACATGCTTTTCTGCTAGATTTAAGACTTTCTCGAGAATTGATTATGTTTTAACGTCTACTGATATTACAGGTATGGAATTTATAAAAACATCATCGGCCATTCTCTGATCATGATCTCATTCAAGATGGCGTCGCCTCGCTTCAAGTCCTTAGGAAACTATGCAGTCATTTGTTTTTTATGTATTATTTCTTACATTGTTAGCCAAGAAAATCTTAAGTGTTATTACATACAGCCGGGAAGAACTATTGGATATAAGAGCGACCTCAACTTATCAACATTAAGAAACAGGACTTTCCCGAAGCGGATCCTTTGTTCAGACCTCCACCCTGGACATTGGATCTAATCCCAGAGGCCAACCCAAAACAACGTTGTCTCCGCAGGAGTTGCCTTCCAGAGAGACATCAGAGATTGTAACATTCTCGGTTTCACGGAACATGGCTCACTCGGGATATGTTGTCAGAGTCAGAGAGTTTCTTCATGCGTTGCGTCTACAGAAACAAACATCTCACTGGTAAGAAGGGCGGGGGTGTATGCCTCATGATTAACGACTCATGGTGTAACAATAACAACATACAGGAACTCAAGTCCTTTTGTTCACCTGACCTAGAATTCATTACAATCAAATGTCGACCGCATTATCTCCCAAGAGAATTCTCTTCGATTATAGTCACAGCAGTGTACATCCCCCCCAAGTAGATACCTCGACGGCCATGAAAGAACTTCACTGGACTCTATGTAAACTGGAAACCATATATCCTGAGGCTGCATTTATTGTAGCTGGGGATTGTAACAAAGCTAATGGAGTCGCAATTCAACGGCCCAGACACGAGACGTATGTGGCAGGGTCTACAGGAAATTACGAACTACAAAAAGCAAACCAGCCACGTCACGGACACCGACGTCTTGCTTCCAGACAAGCTAAACACCTTCGTTGCCCGCTTTGAGGATAATACAGTGCCACCGATGCAGCCCGCTACCAAGGACTGCAGGTCCCCCCCCTCTCCTTCTACGTGGCCGACATGAGTAAGACATTTAAACGTGCTAACCCTGCAAGGCTGCTGGCCCAGACGGCATCCCTAGCCGTGTCCTCAGAGCATGCGCAGACCAGCTGGCTGGTGTGTTTACGGACATATTCAATCACTCCCTATCCCAGTCTGCTGTTCCCACATGCTTCAAGATCGCCACCATTGTTCCTCTACCCAAGATGGCAAAGATAACTGAACTAAATGACTATCGCCCCGTAGCACCCACTTCTGTCATAATGAAGTGCTTTGAGAGACTAGTCAAGGATCATATCGTCCATAGACGATGCAATTCGCCATCACACTGCACACGACCATATCCCATCTGGACAAGAGGAATACCTATGTAAGAATACTGTTCATTGACTACAGCTCAGCATTCAACACCGTAGTACCCTCCAAGCTCATCATTAAGCTTAAGGCCCTGGGTCTCAACCCTGCAAACTACCTGCCCTCCAGGACACCTACAGCACCCAATGTCACAGGAAGGCCAAAAGGATAAATCAAGGACAACAACCACCCGAGCCACTGCATGTTCACCCGCTATCATCCAGAAGGTGAGGTCAGTACAGGTGCATCAAAGCTGGAACCGAGAGAATGAAAAACAGCTTCTATCTCAAGGCCATCAGACTGTTAAACAGCTATAACTAACATAGAGAGGGCTGCTGCCAACATACAGACCCAAATCACTAGTCACTTTAATAATGTTTACATATATTACATTACTCATCTTATATGTATATACTGTATTTTCATACCTTCTATTGCATCTTGCCTATGCGAAATGGCCATCACTCATCCATATATTTATATGTACATATTCTTATTCCATCCCTTTATTACATTTGTGTGTATAAGGTAGCTGTTGTGAATTTGTTAGATTACTTGTTAGATATTACTGCACTGTCGGAACTAGGAGCACAAGCATTTCGCTACACTCGCATTAACATCTGCTAACCATGTGTATGTGACAAATACAATTTTATTTGATTTCTTTATACATTTAAAATCTTCCCAATGAAAAAGTGTGCACTGAGATGGAGGTTTAATAATACTTTACTACACAACTCTGACTTCATCTTTCAGTTTAGATGCAATTTAAAATAGTTTTTAGAAATAAGGAGGACTCAACTATGGTATGGTTAGCTGTTAACGTTTTCATAAGAGGAAACTACACATTTTTCCTCTAATTTACAGGAATGAAGACTTCGGAAGATCAGTGAATTGGAAAATCATTGTAAAATGCAGGAAGACTCTCTTAAAAATAACTATTCAACAGAGAGAAATTGAGCTAAAAACAATTACCACAGAAACTTAATGACCTGTTGCGACGTAGAGCCGAATTCATTATGCAGAGGGTGCGACAAAAACACTATTTTCAAATGAGTAGTTGTAGCCACTTACTGTCGCTTCAGATTAAACATGCTGAAACAAGAACATCAATACAGCTATTATATCCCTAAGAAAGGAAAATACCTCACAAATTGTGCTAAATGTTGGCTAATCAGTTTAATCGGAACATAAAGGAAGCTGTATGCCAAAGTTCTAGCCATGCATCAAGAGACAGTTATTACCAAGCTCATACATCCTGAACAAACTGGGTTTATTAAGGGTCGTCAGGCAGCCGATAACATGCGCCGCCTGTTTCATGTGGTTCCTGAGGCTTCCTATCTGGATACCCCGTGTGCTGTGCTATCATTAGATGCAGAGAAAGCCTTTGACCGCTTCGAGTGGAAATATGTATGGCTTGTTCTTGAACATTTTGGTTTTGGCATGATTTATACAAATGTATGTGAATCATTCTTCTATTATGTCTACTGGCACTACCCATTCTAATCCATTTATCATACTACGACGACGTAAACAAGGCTGTCCCGCCTCCACAATGCTGTCTCTTGAACCGCTGGCACAAAGCATACGTCAAAATTCGGCTTTCTCACATATCAAAATCAAACAAACTGAACAAGCAATTTATCTGTATGCAGATTACATAGTCTTATTGGAACTGATCAACTAGTCTAAATCAGCTCTACTACCTCTTAACTCACCTATGATCCCAGTGAAGAAACAAATCCCCTACTTAGGCATTACCATATCCCCCTCTATTCACACTACTGGCAGGAAGTACTACTTAGAAACCTTTCAAAAGATCCACAAATACATAAAAAGATGGTCTGATATGGCCACTTCTATGCATGCTAAAATCTCAACTTTCAAAATGAATGTCCTCCCTCATATCAATTGTTTGAGTTCCATGTTACCACTGCCTCTTCCTATAGACCATTCCTATAGACCACTTTAGTTAATTTGGGGGAGAAAGAGACCCCAGATTAAATATGCAACACTACAGAGAACAAAAGCATCAGGCGGACTTGCAGTTCCAAATCACAAAATGTATCACCTATCGGTCCAAATGAATTTCCTGGGGCTTCTGTTCCTTGGCGTGCTATAGAAGAGTCAATAGTTTCACCAATTAGATTACAAGACGTATTATTTTCTGGAGTGACTACTAGAAAATGTGCATTATTGTTTGGACCCATTATAGCACACTCAGTAAATGTGTGGAAAGTTACAAAGAAGCTTATGAGATCTAATCTTAAATGGCATTCATACTCTACAATATGGCGTAATAAATAAATATTATCGCGTAAAGAAACCATTTATATCAGATTCTTGGTCTAAAAAGGGTATTTATACTTTCAAAGACATATTCAATTTGAATGGACTCCTCAGTTTCCAGGAAATCCGCCAGTGTTTTAATGTCCCAGGTTCATCATTTTGTCTTAACCTTCAACTCCGCCTATCCATGCGAGCCTATGTGGTCCCATGTAGAGCAGAACTAGCAGTACACCCATTGGTCAAACTTCTAATGGACAGACACCCTTCAAAAGGAGTGGTTTCTAATATCTATAGTCAATTAACTCTAGCAGCACAAAAAACATTAACTCTATCCACGGACAGACAAATAAATTGGGAGACAATTTGGAAAAATATATTTGGATCTAGAAACCCCAATCAATTCATTTTTTTTTGTTGCCATAGAACCTATCTAGCATTTCAAAAAAGACATAATATGGGTATTAATCCATCGGCATTATGTGAGTTGTTCACCACAGAGGACCTTGGTACTTTTCATCATATGCTGTGGAAATGCCCGGGGGAGGTTGAATTCTGGGGGAAAGTCAACAATGTAATCTCTGTACTTATAGATAAAATCTTGCCATTAGATCCAGTAGTGAAGTTGTTTTGTGATGACTCTGATTTTCACTTGTCAGAATGCCAATGGAGAGTTTGGTTGGCAGGAACCACAGCTGCTAAGAAAACAATTGTACAATTACGGCGCTCTCCATGGCCAGAATCCACAGGACCAAGGTTTCCACTCTGGACACATGGAAAAAAAAGCAGCAGTGGACATTTCTGAACTCTTAACCAACGGACCTTGGGCCTTTACATCCATGAATGTGTATCAATAATTTGTCACTATTTCTGAGGCTATATGATATATTGTTCAGCAGATTTACTATGTAATGTTAATTTATTTGTTTTTATCCCATAATATATTTTACATGCTATCAGATTGCCGGCGAGGGGGATTTAAATATAAATAATGTAATTGAAATAATAAAAACTAGAAAGTAAATGCTATAAATAATTTCAAATTCCTTATATTAAGCAAACCAGATGGCACAATTGTCTTGTTTTTTAAAATTGACGGATAGGTATGGCCACACTCCAACACTCAGACATAATTTACAAACAAAGCATTTGTGTTTAGTGAGTCCACCAGATCAGAGGCGCTAGAGATGACCACGTGTTCTCTTGATAAGTGCACGAATTGGACCATTTTCCTGTCCTGCTAAGCATTCAAAATGTAACGATTACTTTTGGGTGTCAGGGAAAATGTATGGGAGTAGAAAGTATATATTTTCTTGAGGAATGTAGTGGAGTAAAAGTAGGCCTGAAAGTTGTCAAAAATATAAATAGTAAAATAAAGTACAGATACTCAAAAAACGATTTAAGTAGTACTTCAAATTATTTTCGCTTAGTTACTTTATACCACTGACTTTGGGAAGGTGAACATTTTTAAATGGTAATTACTTCTACTTGACATTATCATTCACCTGAAGACAGGACAAGACATGATTTCGTTTTTTGCTAACATATGATGGTGATCCCTGGGGTCGCCGGTTTGCCTGGGCAAGGATCCATGAGCAAGAAAAGTAAAAAAAAAATCCCTGCATTATAACATGAATTAACAGAGGGGAAGACCCTGTTTGAATACTCTTAAAAAGCAACCCTTATCGCTCCTTTCCTTTATCTGAAATAAGGATGGGTCGAAGCTATAGAGGTATGGCTCGGGAGAATGTCCCCTTTATCACACAATTGGATAGGTCTATATAGGATGAAATCAACATTCAAGATCTTCAAGTTTATCAGAACGTTGGTTTTAGTGATGCAGCCAGCCTCTAGTAACGTGTCTGGGTACCAGTCTTTTTAGCTAACATTCTGATATTTTCCAAATGACAGGAGCGGCAAGGAGTGGAATGTAATAAATGAACAGATGACAACCAGGCTAAGCCTCTAGTGTGTAAATTCTTCACCACAGGTGTGATCTGGGAAAACCAGAATTTAAATGTCGCGTAAATTCTTCATGACCTATTATGTTACCTGGGTCTGCCCACGAGCGATTACCACAGATGGAAGTGGCCAACACCCGCTCTATGTTCATCTGTTTCTTTATTGGACAACCCACTGACGACATAACCCCGCCAAACTCGAACATGAACAAAACCTCCACTGCATCTATTTGAGCACCTTGATCAGAGAGAGATTCAATCAGGCATGGTAAATCAACACGTTTCGGCTTGTTTCTTTTGTAAGACGACATTTTTTACAACTAGCATCTCAATAGTTTGAAATGGATTATCAGCGCCGTATTACCTCATGTCCTTTGAGAATACTTTTCCTTTTTAATCTGGTGAGTAGCCTAGCCAACTATATGTTTTACTGATGCGATTGGGTTTAGTTTAGGTAGACCTAATGTAATTGCATTTTTAATGAGGAGGATGATGAGACTTGGACAATTATTATGTTTACATGTTTATGATTATTGCGGAGATGATGATGGTGGTTGATTATCATGTGTTATTATGATTGTTGTTATTGCGATTTTATTTGTGTAAATATAAATATTTTGTAGTTACAATTACAGTAGTCTGTCACATTTGACATTGTTATAAATTGCAGTGTAACCATTATTCTTAAACGTAACACTATTCTCTCTCGGTTGATACATGTTTTAATAATGGAAAATAGCCTGCAGGTAAGTGAACAAGAAAGAAATGACTAGGTAGCACACTGCTCTTACAGGAACAGAAACCTTTTTCATCATTACCCCAGCGAGGCCTGATTGTAATTGGTCCTATACTGCCAGTAAAAAGTCATTCTGGTATTGCACATAGTTATATGTAGAGCAGGTCATCCACTGAAATCAAGAATGCTCTCATAACATGTTAGTTAACACTAGGGATTAGTTTATTGACTGTTTTATAAAGCTTATAAATCTGAAAGAACTGTTAATATAAGAGTTTAAATTGTGTAGTTGTTATTTTGTTGCTTAACAAAGACTTATGACAGCACTATTATTGATTTGGCCTAATGTTGTTTTGATTGCCAGTAGCCTACAGCCATAATAAGCTTAGTATGGGTCAACATGAACTTGAATGTGGAGCTCAAGTTGACCCTTTGGAATTTGTCCACTTAGTCATTCAATCTTTCCCAATAGGGAGATAATACTATACGATTACTACAAATAATAATAACTAGTATTATAATACTATACATTTTTTATTTTTGTATTTTTTACCAATCAGTTGTTGGTTTGTTTGTGTGGGTGGTTTTGCCAGGTATTTGTTGGTACATTATGTGAAATTGGTCACTGTTTTCTGAACTGGATACTGGTCTGTGGTTTTGAGAGGAACTTTAGGTGTCGTGTAGATAAGTATGAGATGGCCTTGGCATTTCCATTGTGCAATTGAGCGTGCAATGTTCGTCATAACTGACGTTTACTCTGGGAACTGAAATATCCTGTTGTTGCGAAATAAAATAATGATTATTCTAATGAAAAATATTCTCCCTCTCTCTCTCTCTCTCTCTCTCTCTGTCCCAGGTTTGCTCTGTATTGTTGTCTAGCTGTCCTCGTACCTGTGACTCAGGTAAAGTAATCAGCTTCCCCCCTGAACTAGAGTGTAAAAGTGTGGTGAAAGATTATATTTGTCTCACAGTAGCTACGTGTCCATCTAATTGCAGACATAGCTTCATGCGAATATTCTAAAATCCACATAAAAACAATATGCGCATTTTCCCACCTGAGAGGTTTCCATGAAATTGACCAGGTGCGGATAAAAGGCTGTGCGTGATGATGTGGTGCACATAAACATAACTTTTGTGGTTAAATTCTCATGTACCAAATAAAGAATACAAGTTAAATGGGTTTCCATCAAATTTTCACCTCTACTTTTGGTTTTGTAAAAATAAATGACTAATGGTTTTGTTAAAAAAAATGTTTAGCCTTATATTGCAAATGTGACCACTCTGGTCTTGGCACATGCGCTCTAGCCAACAGCTCGCATAAACAGTGCGGGTAGGTAAGCCTACATGAGGGGTGTCAAACTCATTCCACCGAGGGTCTAGTGTCTGCGGGTCTTTGTTTTTTCCTTTCAATTAAGACCTAGACAACCAGGTGAGGGGAGTTCCTTACTAATTTGTGACCTTAATTCAATCAATCAAGTACAAGGGTGGAGCGAAAACCCACAGACACTCAGCCCTAGAATGAGTTTGACACATGTTGCCTACATGATGAGATTATTATGGATGAAAGAGCGATATTATTTGTATTGGTCAAAAAGCAACCAAGCATCGATAATCATGTCTCCAGAATAAGGCCCTCGATATTTATTGGAAAGGAGCATTAATCACCGCGTGCACTTTTAACACCTTCTGAAGTTCATAATATAATAACGTACTTCATCTGTAGCCTAATAAACAGTAGCAGTGCATGGGTAAAATGTGCTGGAATAATTGAGTTGTTTGCTTAATAACCTGTTAGTTCAACTTCATATGCTTTGACACCGTGATATATAGGCCTAAGACCGAGACAATAAGAATACACAGTGGCAGAATAAATTCAGCCACACATTTGTTTGCTTCCAAAACCGGAGCAATATCTGTCCGGTGAAGTCCACAAAACAAATTGCATGTACAAACAGTTACATAACCTGCAGCATGGTCAATTAATGTAATGTTTCAAGCATTTTCGGACTAAGGAACTATTGATTTAGAACCACTGAGTTTAGTTGCAAAGAAAACAGGAGCTGCCTCCACTATTCCAGAGCCATTTCAACCTCGACATTTCAACGTCATCTAATTACCAATGCTTAGTCTAATGCAGTGAAAACTAAAACCTACCAAAAACGATTTAGTCCAATCAACGTAAGATAAATATGATGTGGATGTCCATGGTACTGCTTTCTGTGTGCAAATATGTGTGTGCGTGCAAGTAGAAAAAAACATGTTGACTCACCCTACTGATAGAGAAACGCCAACGCCATCCTCCTCTTTCATGTTGACTAAACGGTCTATGACTCTGTCAAACAGTACACACTTTTTTGTTTTTGTTGTCCTAGGCTACCCGGCTAAAATACTTGCTCACCTAACTTACTTTCATAGAAACGATAACCCAGGCCAGGTAGTTAACATTAGCATACGACATCTACTGTAACTACATGTTGAACTTCCATCCTCTCAGGCCAGGGGCACAATGTATGAACTTATGGTTGGATCAGAATTGCCATTATAATCATTGGGAAAAACAGAGAATTAAGTATAACCACAAATCCACAGAACATATCATTGCGTGACTCCAAGTTTACTTCCATATGATGGTTATTATATCAATATTTCCAACACCATTTCTCGCAAAATTAACTTTACCAACACAAAAATATCCCACCTTGTCTAGCGCATTTTGTTTTGTCGATATTTGGAAAGTTTACCGACAAATTTGCTGTTTACATTATCCGACATGTACTTTACTCGCATAAAAAGGATGGAAACGTGGTTACTGATGCATGGTGAATTTACTTCATGCTTTCATTCACTAATTGAAAATTGATTCAACACTGTCAGAAACTGCAACTTCAGAGCCTGTGATGAAACGTCATGGCACAGGAAGTAGCTGAGCACAAACAGGTAACTGCCAAAATAAAGGAAACACCAACATAAAGCGATTTAAGGGTGTTGGGCCACCACCAGCTCCAAGACAGCTTCAATCTACCTTGGCATAGATTTTAAAAGGGTCTGGAACTCTATTGGAGGGATGCGACACCATTCTTCCATAAGAAATTCCATAATTTGGTGTTTTGTTGATGGTGGTGTAAAACGCTGTCTCATCCCATAATTAAATAACATTATATTGGTCTCATACACATATTTAGCAGATGTTATTGAGGGTTTTTGCGTTTCTAGCTCCAGCAGTGCAGTAATATCTAACAATTCACAACAATACACAGATCTAAAAGTAAAATAATGGAATTAAGAAATATATAAATATTAAGACGAGCAATGTCGGAGTCCGGAGTATAAATATATATATATGATGTGATGGGATGTATATTATGGACAGTATGTGGAAAGAATATTTAGTATATCTGTAGAATACATGGAGTAGAATAGTACATACAGTAATACCTGAATAGGATGGCATTGACTAGAATACACACATATGAAATTAGTAAAACATAATGTAAACATTATTAAAGTGACCAGTGATTCCATGTCTATGTACATAGGGCAGCAGCCTCTAAGGTGCAGGGTTGAGTAACCGGGTAGTTGCCGGCAAGTGACTAAGTTCAGAGCAGGGTACTGTGTGGAGGATGGCTAGTGAAGCCTTTTTAACAGTCTAATGGCCTTGATATTGAAAAAAAACACTTCTGTCTCTTGGTCCCAGCTTTGATGCAAGTAAACCCCCTATGCTCCTTTGAGACCCCTCTTTCAAAGTCACTGAGATCTCTTCTTCTAGCCACGGCAGCCAAAATAATGGGCAACTGAGCATTTTTAAACATGACCCTAAGCATGATGGGATGTTAATTGCTTAATTAACTCAGGAACCACACCTGTGTGGAAGCACCTGCTTTCAATATACTTTGTATCATTTACTCAAGTGTTTCCTTTATTTTAGCAGTTTCCTGTAGTTTTCTGTGGTTTTTGTGGCATGTCATACTCTTTTTGGCCAGACAGAATCAGATACATGGGCTACATATAGTAAGACAGAGGGGCACTGTTTTGCTCAATCAGATGCTTTTTCCGGTGCGAAATGTAAGGAAAGTTGGTGAGTGCAATGTTCGGATCAATGTTTTATATACTCTATACACTAGATGACTGACATTGGTTTGGATGTTTGAATAATTTTGAATGAACTTGCAAAGGTAACCTACTTTTCTGTCGCCGGCCCTGTTTGTGTACTGTCTAACAGAAACTAATTTAAGTACTTACTCTTCAACTTCCTTTTTCGTCCTATGTTGTTGCACAAACAACAAAACACTTCCTTATGACACAATCAGTGAAATGACGTGCCACTGGCGTCATACATATTATACAGTATTCTGTCATGAGTGACTATCTTTTAAAGCTGCAATATGTAACTTTTTTGGCGACCACAACAAATTCACATGAGTGTGAGTTATAGATCTATCATTCTCATTGACAGCAAGTCTAAGAAGTGGTAGATCTGTTCTATGTACGCCATTTCTATGCTTCCCTTTATTAAGTTTTGTTTTTGCGTCTTTTACTTTAGGTATTGTACACCAGCTTCAAACAGCTAATTTTTTTATATTTTGGGTTATTGAAAATATATTTCACAGCAATTTAGATGGTACAATGATTCTCTACACTTGACTGTTTTGTCACAAACTGAAATTAGGCGAACTATTATAATTTTAGCAACCAGCAACTGGCAGAGCGATGTCTGCATATTGCATCTTTAAAAAGAAATATTGGTTGTGGTTTGCAGGCAACTTCACATTCAGAACAGTCTTTGAGGAATAATTTATCTTCCATTCCTGGATCTTAACTTCAGTGAAACCCATTGTACTTACTAAAGTGACAATGCATTGAGAGAGAGAAAGAGTTAGGGAAGGAATGAGTGTGTAATCAGGATGTTGATACGTTATGTGAACACCTCTCTGTCATTTGTGTTTGTAGGCTTCATCATTAACCAGTGTAAGTGTGTCCCTTGTCCCGATGGCTACTACTGGTACAAGCAGAATGGCCATCCTATGTGTGGCCTCTGTACTGAAGCCTGCTCAGGTAACTTTTAGAGTTAGGCATTACCTTGTCTCAGTTCATTCCTCTACACAATAGACATCCTACCCATAATTTATAGTTTAACTCAAGGTAACAATAGTTTCATATAAAATGCTGTCGTTATTTTACTTTCGCTGAATAGAGTGGATAAACATATTCAGAGCAAATGTCTCATTGATCATTCGTGTGTTTGTGTGTCTTGTTTTTGTTGGTGGGCAAAGTTGATCGGCTCTTGACACAGGTGAAGGAATGCCGCCGGGACTCAAACCGTGAGTGCCACTGTAACAAGGGCTTTTTCTGTGCCAGCATTGCCCAGTATACCTGCAGGAGGTGTAAACCGTGCGCGTCCGGCACCTTCATCAACACAGCAAACTTAGCCATGTCCTGCAAACCCCACACAGTGTGAGTCCACAGCTACAGAACACTGGTACTGAGCACCAAATGCACTGTACTGATTCACATGTTGTCTACCTATAAATATCTCAAATATGATGCTGTAGCTCCTTCTACTGGATTTGAGTCATTTGAAACTAACAACTGTACCCAAGGCCTACTTTTACAGTAAATTGAAGTGATTATTAGTACTAGTAGTATCGAACACTTTACTTTCTCATTTAGATAAACAAGTTATCTCCTGGCTTCTCTCCTACCAGTTGTGGCCATAAGGGAATGACCATGGTTTCAGAGGGCACTGCCTCTCAGGATCGTGTGTGTGCCCAAACTTCCCCCACCTTTCCTACAACTACTGCACCTCCACCTGCTCATAGCTCAAATATGTCCCTTCGTTCTGCTATATCCAGTGGAGTCAGCACCATCACATCCGCATCTCGACTGGTTTGGTCTCCTGAGGGTATGGCTCTTAGAAAAGCATTCTCAGACTTGAGTGAAATCCAAGCATTTCCTGCTCTGTCCCCTGGAGCGTTTTAACAAGCTTCACCAGTCAAGTACTAGAGGTCTCGTTGTCCCGTGACGTCATCCTGCCATTTAATCACAAATATTCTATATTTATTCCAGACTATCCTACAGCCCCAATGTACAAATCTGCAGACCGTTCATCAGCTGTTCTCACCAGGTTCTCTCTGTCCCAAGCCAGGAGAGACCCCTCCACCTCCCTCCCAACAAAGCTCACCACCAAGAGAAAGCTGGACAGTGACACCTCACCTGCAGAGTCTGCCTCTGCACCACCTCTTACCACAAAAGACAATGGTATAGTTATCAAAAGACTAGAGTATCCCCTCTTTCAATTTGTACTAGATGTGACAATTCATCATTCTTTCAGAAATTAATTTGTAGTTGGTATAGTCCCTTAAATGGTCTTATATTCAGTGAAAGTAAAATAACACTGACAGGTTCACCACTACAGGCAGCCATCCTGCTTCTGTCTCTCTGATCACCCCAGACTCACCTCATCTCCCAGTCCCAGCCTCTGGACAGAGCCCTCCCAGTCTCCCTTGGCTGCTGCTGATAGTTGGGCTCCTAGGGGTCACTCTGCTGCTGGTTGGTTACTTTGTGGGGTGTAGGGGGAGGTCACTGGAGTCCATGCACAAGTGGAAAGGTGAGCGAGTAAAGTGGTTAGATTACAAACACATATGCAGTGATGCATGTCATTTTTCTATAAGACACAGTAAGTAAATAAATACACTCGCAACAATTATTGACAAAGTGAACACTAACACCACCTATACTCCCCTGCAGGGGGAGACAGTGAAACATTGTGTGTATACATAGGTGAAAAACAATGTATTTTGATTACTATTATACTCAGTCTAAGACTTGACCACTTATAAAGATAATTTTGATTCCTTTAGGTCCAATATTTGGGAAATATGTGAGTACAGTACTTATTCTCTATTTGCATAAAGTATTAATCGAACTACTGTCCATTGTTGCTAATAGTATAAATGTCAACTTCTCTACCTTTGGGACGACCAGATTTGTAAGGAAGGTCTAAGAGGGAGCTATAAAGCGTGGGAGTGTCAGCCTTGTCCTGCTGCCCTACAGACAGCTTCCTATAAGCAGGCCAAGCTGCCACAGGAGAGAATCCCACACCTTGAGGCCCAGCATCTTCTGGGGAGGGAGACTGGGGGAGATCCTAGACGGGAGGGTACAGGGTCGCAACCTCCAGTCGGCATTCAGAATGTCTCAGTAGACCCTTCTGGAGGAGAAAACATTAGCAACATAGTGGGTAGGTGTAGTGCATCACTCTGCATTGTTACTGATTTATGTATGAATGTCATATTATTACACTGTATCTTATGTTTGCGTGATGTGCAGACACATTTGGACAGACATATTTTCTGCTACATTGTCCAATAACTAGGGCCTAGAGCCCTCAAACTCAACTCTGGACCTCAAAACGCTGGACCTTTTTTTCATAGTTCCCCTTTAATCAGGGATTGATTTAGACCTGAGACACCAGGTGGATGCAATTAATTATCAGGTCGAATAGAAAACCAGCAGGCTCCGGACCTCGTAGGGTTAGAGTTGATTCCTTTGGGCCGGGAAAACTCAGGTCTGGAAAAATGTGACTCCCATGTTCTTTGCAAGGAAGTGAGTTATTTTCTTTTCACATGCGTCCGAGTTCACATTACCCTTTCCAGTTGTTTTCTTTGGTCGCGAGTTGAGACATACTTCTTATAGTTTGAACTTCCTGTTAATGTTTCCCTGCCAAGAAACAGTAGCACCAGTGCAGTGCATACTTTAAATCAGGGTCAGAGGTAATTTAGTGAGGAAACAGGAAGCCAGAATCATGCATACAAAAACAGAAGCATATGCTGCTGAGTGATGCCAGCTTTTCACTTCCTCTCTGTCATATTGTTAATTTATTACATTACTAAGTCCACCAGGTTTTATATCAACATTTACTGTGCATAATTTATATGAATTTGTGTCACCTGTTTCAATAGTTTCATCTAATACTGTTTGTGCTTGTTGGTGTTTGATTCAGGGTCCATATACATCTACTCTCCAGGGACGGTTGTACTGGGATCCAACAAATCAGAGAGGGAGGGGGATCAAGGGGAGAGTGGAGGAGAGGGCTGTCCCCTCACCAGCAAGCCCCAGCAGGAGTCCTCCTGCCCCCTCCCTAGCGGCTCCGCTCTGGGGCCAGAGAGAATGAGTACGCCGAAGGATACCTGCAAAGAGCTGAGCTACCCCGTCCCAGCCACCAGCAATTGAAAACTAGAAAAAATTAATTTATGGAAGAGTGTGAGGGGGAGCAAGTTCAATATCATACCATCTCTGGGAGAGTGTAGACTGAATATGATTTGCTACTGTAAAGACAGACTGAATTGCAAAATTCACTGGGGTCTATGGGCCTTTATTATTAAAGAGTGACAACTTTGTTTGAACTGTATGTTATGGTCTTACTTCACAGCAGCAGTGCTGGGACAGTACCTAAGAGAGGAATGCGTGTTATGTTTGATATGCGGTGATGACGCTGTGAGTTGGAGTTTCCCATGCTAGGGTACATGTTCACAATGGCGCCAGACAGTGTGAGAGCTGCCCTCAGCGTTCTGCTCAAATTAAACTGTATCAACCACAGAAACCGCAAAGAGAAGCACTTCATACGATGTGTGAAGTAACTTCAATAACCATGATAGTTGGGGTTGTAAAGAGCATACCATTTTCATTGTGAAGTAATACATGGACTGTCTGGGCAATTTATACTCAAACATAGCCATGTTCAACATAGGGCATATTTTCATTTTAATAATTTCAATGACAGCATCACATGATGACAATTTTACAAGGCTACTGCCTTAATGTCCTCTTACAGGGAAGAGAAATAATCATACAATTCTCTTTCAAATAAAATTATCCACATTTGCAGACATGAAGCCGCATATAATTGCTATGTTATCAGTAGCCTACATCTGGTCACAAGCATTGTTCTGTGAATTTATGTTCAAGACATTGCTATACAGTAACCTACATGTATGATCTCCAGCCTTTTCCGTGACAGAAATAGGAGAATTTCAAATTGGGTGTCAAATGAAAGCTAAGAGTCTATATTTTTGGGAAATGAAGGCATAGATACATGTTTCAACCATTTCAATCTTAAAAACTAGGCATAAGTAAAGGCTTTGATTTCTGGACAAACTAATGGAAAGGAAAACAGAAAACATCTAGTAGAAAAAGTATTAAAATGCACAGGAAATACATCAAAACACAAAATGGTTTTCTTTCTGTAAGTTTAAGAAATATTGTCTTGTGACTTGTAATTCCGTTACCCAAAACCCACATACTGTGTCGTTAAGACATTTTCTAATTTCTCTCCCTCATGAGGATGGAGGATAATGAAAGTTCATAGATGTAACAAGTATGTATTTCTCGTGTCACTACTTATATTTGAATTGTATCTTTAACTCTGCATTGTTGGAAAAAGACCCATAAGTAAGCATTTCACTGTTAATCTACACCTGTGGTTTACGAAGCATCTGACAAATACATCGATTTGATTTGTTTTTTGATTTGATGGTAGACCTACCAATAAGTTAGAGATTGTACTGATATCAATTTTGTTTATGAATTATTAAGTGATTAAAAGTCGTAATTCCGTTACTAAATGGATAACTCTGCTGAAAGTAGAAAGACGCCCTCTGTTTCCTCAAACACTCAGCATTTCAAGGAAACGCTCATTTATCTTCCCGTCGATGCGGTAATTCGAGCATTCTTCTGTAGGCTAGGCAATCTATGCGGTTTCAGTATTATATGGACTTTTTCCTCAAGAACTTAAAGGTACAATAATAATTGAATCAATCATGATACTAAGCACTGTAAGTGGCATTCTTACAGTAAGGATTATTCTCGCGATCATGGTTCAGCCTGTTGAAAACACGGTAAGTGTCCTGCGGAAGTTAAGGTTAGAGCGACCAAAAGAAGCGAGACGCTGGTATAATGGGGGTGTAATGCAAAACGCTACCGTTTACTCCAAACGGAAAATCGGAAAATGCAAACGATAGTTTCTATAGGACAAATTCAGGTAGGTCCAGTGCTTAACAGGCGTGTACTCAAATAAATTGACCAAACAAAATATTAAATAATGGATATTTCGTGTCTCTGTGTTTCATACTGTTCCTTCAATTCACTAGAGGCTGAATGTATCACACGGGAGAAAGCATCCGGGGTAGCGAAGCAGCGCCCCTGTGAAGGCCATCTATCTGATGCTGTCTGGTACAAACGAAACGGGTATTACATTGTTGCCGCCCTTAGCATTGTAGACAAGGGAAGCCAGCGAGCATTTGGCCTCCCTTGAAAATAAAATTATACAAAATTAGCCATCAGCGTTAAGTTAAACTGAGCGAGCGAGCTCAACTGAATGGTCCTGGCACACCAAAAAAATGTGTCAAGGGAAGCCAGCTTGGATTTTGGCATCACTCCTATCATATCCCATTGAGAACATACATCACTGACAGAAAAACTTGAATTGTTGCATCTCGTTCTGTTGTTGTCCTCCGGTGGATGGCCAGCTAGCTAGCTAAAATGGTCCCTTTCATAAATTAGCCATGGATGGAGTTAGGGATTTGGACTTGTGGTTTAACTTAATTCTCTGTACTGGCCAATGATTATAATTGCGATTCTGATCCAACCAATAATTCATACATTTTTGTCCCTCTGGCCTGAGCGGATGGAAGTTAAAGGTAACGTTGCCCTTGAATGGAAGTTAGGCTAGCGAGCAAGAATTTTAGCCAGGTAGCCTAGGACAACAATAAATTAGAAGTGTACTGTATGACAGAGTGATAGATGTTTGATCAACATGAAAGAGAGGAGGATGGCATGGGCGTTTCTCTACAATTAGGGTGAGTCAACATGTTTTTCTACTTGCACAAACACACACATACACACAAAAATCAAAAACATGGACAGCCACATATTTATCTTACATTGATTAGACTAAATAGTTTTTGGTATCTTTCAGTTGTCACTGTATTAGAATAAGAAGAGGTGATTTGATGATGTTGAAGTTGAAATGGTGGAAGCAGCTCCTGTTTTCTTTGCGACTTGCGTTAATTGTTTTTTATTTCATTTTATATTTAACTAGGCAAGTCAGTTATGAACAAAATCTTATTTACAATGACGGCCTAACCCGGACCACGCTGGGCCAATTGTGTGCCGCCTTATGGGACTCCCAATCATGTCCGGTTGTGATACAGCCTGGAATCAAACCAGGGTCTGTAGTGACGTCTCTAGCACTGAGATGCAGTGCCTTAGACCGTGCCACTCCGGAGCCCTAAATCAATAGTTGTTTAGTGGTCCGAAAATGTCGGAAACATATACTTGTAGGTCTTGTAACTAACAGTCTGTTACTGAACAGGATCCGGTACCTCTCAGTTTTGGTTTCGTTCCTGAACCCATTTACCAGGATCCAGTACCTCTCCTGGCATGAAAAATATTTTTCACTGTTTGCAATGTAAAAATTATAATAAAAGCAATCGGAGTTTATTCAATTTGACTCCTCTGTAATTCTCCTGGCTGCCCTCTAAAAACCGTAATGTGAAAACGTGCCTGATAATTGATTATTGTTGTGCAGGCCTGGGTTTATGATTTGCGCAACATTGTAGCCTATATAGACCAACATGTGGCCATTGCTGTGGTAAGAGAGAAGCACGCTTGTATCTCGCAGAGAACTAGAATAAGATTCAATTTCTACGATCTCTCTCTCTCTCCACTCTGATTGACATGAGCCTGCAACTATCATCTCTCCAGCATTGCACTTCATCATTTATTTCCTTATAGAATCATAGCAGAGCGAAGCAGCTCTGGAGGTGCTGCAGCACCCATGAGAAATTGAAATACATTTGCCAAAGTTAGAGAATTACTGCTGTCTGTTCAGAAAGAAACCCGAATACCACATCAGGAGTAGGCCTATAATTTAGCCCCAGATGGTCAATAGTAAAAAAAAATGATGACCTAGCTGTGGATCAGTGGCGGATTTAGGTATAGGCAACATGGGCAGCATCGGTTACCAATTTTACCATCAGAAGAAATACTGCTGTTTTTGCAGAAGTGCGATGTCTCACTATGAGATATGCCTGGGCATCAATGTTTCTGTTAGGAAAATGTGACTTTTAAAACGGGATTGAGTGAAGTAGCAGCAAATAAACCTATGTTGAATGAGTAACTACACTGTTAAAATGAAGTGCTTTGTAACACAAAAAAAGTGGCAACTTAGCTGCCACCACGTTAAAGGAGACAAAACCTTAACTTTGCTGGAGTTTTGAAACACATGCTTGTGAACGTATTGGGACAGATTTAAGGTCTACTGAAACTTTCATCAAGAGGGGTTCTGAAACATGCCATGTGATGTAACACCACATAAGAGTTGTGCAACACCTTGCCAGAGACTGGGAGCACTAAACCAGAAAAGGTTGAAAACATTTATGTGTTTCATGTCCTGTGTAGTGCACAGCAGAATTATATCCCTTCCTCTTGCTGCTTACTCTCTCTAAAGGTCATAAACACTATGGTGTTTTGAATCCTGTCTATTCTAGAATTAAATTACTTCTTCTTCTGGAGTTTTCAAATACTGTAAATGGGAGTCCCTCTTATTGTAGAATATTCCCTGCTCTTATATGGTGTTTATAAACTCCTCAGTAATTACAAAAGGTCAAATGTACAGTATTATGCTCAAACAAACAACATGAGTGTTGTCCAGAATAATAATTGTGTACAGTATTATTTTCAATAAATGATTGAAGCTTCAGTGCTTTCTTTTATTATTAAATGACAAAACATGAACAGTCTTTCACATTTTTTATTGATAAGGTGCACTACATGACCAAAAGTATGTGGACACCTGCTTGTAGAACATCTCATGCCAAAATCATGAGCATTACAATGGAATTGGTCCCCCCTTTGCTGCTATAACAGCCTCCGCTTTTCTGGGAAGGCTTTCTAATAGATGTTGGAACATTGCTGTGGGGACTTGCTTCTATTCAGCCACAAGAGCATTAGTGAGGTCAGGCACTGATGTTGGGTGATTAGGCCTGGCTCGCAGTCGGCGTTCCAATTCATCCCAAATGTGTTCGATGGGGGTTGAGGTCAGGGCTCTGTGCAGGCCAGTCAAGTTCTCCCACACCGATCTCGAAAAACCATTTCTGTATGGACCTCGCTTTGTGCACAGGGGCATTGTCATGCTAAAACAGGAAAGGGCCTTCCCCAAACTGTTGCCACAAAATTGGAAGCACAGAATCATCTAGAATGTCATTGTATGCTGTAGTGCTAAGATTTCCCTTCACTGGAATTAGGGGGCTAGACTGAACCATAAAAAATAACCCCAGACCATTATTCCTCTGCAATCAAACTTTACAGTTGTAACTATGCATTGGGGCAGGTAGCATTCTCCTGGCATCCGCCAAACCCAGATCTGTCCGTCTTGACTGCCAGATGGTGAAACGTGATTAATCACTCCAGAGAACGCGTTTACACTGCTCCAGAGTCCAATGGTGGCTTGGCATTGCACATGGTGATCTTAGGCTTGTGTGTGGCTGCTCGGCCATGGAAACCTACAGCCGTGGCCAAAAGTTTTGAGAATGACAAAAATATGAATTTCCACAAAGTTTGCTGCTTCAGTGTCTTTAGATATTTTTGTCTGATGTTACTATGTAATACTGAAGTATAATTACAAGCATTTCATAAGTGTCAAAGGCTTTTATTGACAATTACATGAAAAGAGTCAATATTTGCAGTGTTGACCTTTCTTTTTCAAGACCTCTGCAATCCGCCCTGGTATGCTGTCAATTAACTTCTGGGCCACATCCTGACTGATGGCAGCCCATTATTGCATAATCAATGCTTGGAGTTTGTCAGAATTTGTGTGTTTTTGTTTGTCCACCCGCCTCTTGAGGATTGACCACAAGTTCTCAATGGGATTAAGGTCTGGGGAGTTTCCTGACCATGGACCCAAAATATCAATGTTTTGTTCCCCGAGCCACTTAGTTATCACTTTTGCCTTATGGCAAGGTGCTCCATCATGCTGGAAAATGCTAATGCAAATGCGTCACCCAACTGTTCCTGGATGGTTGGGAGAAGTTGCTCTCGGAGGATGTGTTGGTACCATTCTTTATTCATGGCTGTGTTCTTAGGCAAAATTGTGAGTGAGCCCACTCCCTTGGCTGAGAAGCAACCCCACACATGAATGGTCTCAGGATGCTTTATTGTTGGCATGACACAGGACTGATGGTAGCGCTCACCTTGTCTTCTCCGGACAAGCTTTTTTCCGGATGCCCCAAACAATCGGAAAGGGGATTCATCAGAGAAAATGACTTTACCCCAGTCCTCAGCAGTCCAATCCCTGTACCTTTTGCAGAATATCAGTCTGTCCCTGATGTTTTTCCTGGAGAGAAGTGGCTTCTTTGCTGCCCTTCTTGACACCAGGCCATCCTCCAAAAGTTTTTGCCTCACTGTGCGTGCAGATGCACTCACACCTGCCTGCTGCCATTCCTGAGCAAGCTCTGTACTAGTGGTGCCCCGATCCCGCAGCTGAATCAACTTTAGGAGACGGTCCTGGTGCTTGCTGGACTTTCTTGGGCGCCCTGAAGCCTTCTTCACAACAATTGAACCGCTTTCCTTGAAGTTCTTGATGATCCGATAAATGTTTGATTTAGGTGCAATCTTACTGCCAGCAATATCCTTGCCTGTGAAGACCTTTTTGTGCAAAGCATTGATGACGGCACGTGTTTCCTTGCAGGTAACCATGGCTGACAGAGGAAGAACAATGACTCCAATCACCACCCTCCTTTTGAAGCTTCCAGTCTGTTATTCGAACTCAATCAGCATGACAGAGTGATCTCCAGCCTTGTCCTCGTCAGCAGTCACACCTGTGTTAACGAGAGAATCACTGACATGATGTCAGCTGGTCCTTTTGTGGCAGGGCTGAAATTCAGTGGAAATGTTTTTTTGGGGATTCAGTTCATTTGCATGGCAAAGAGGGACTTTGCAGTCAATTGCAATTCATCTGATCACTCTTCATGACATTCTGGTGTATATGCAAGTTGCCATCACACAACCGGAGGCAGCAGACATTGTAAAAATTCATATTTGTGTCATTCTCAAAACTTTTGGCCACGACTGTATTTCATGAAGCTCCCGACGAACAGTTCTTGTGCTGACGTTGCTTCCAGAGGCAGTTTGGAACCGAGGACAGACGATTTTTACGCACTATGTGCTTCAGCACTCGGCGGTCCCGTTCTGTGAGCTTGTGTGGCCTACCACTTTGCGGCTGAGGCATTGTTGCTTCTAGACCTTTCCACTTCACAATAACAGAACTTACAGTTGACTGGGGCATACATTTGACAAACTGACTTGTTGGAAAGGTGGTATCCTATAACGGTGCCACGTTGAAAGTCACTGAGCTCTTCTTTAAGGTAATTTTACTGCCAATGTACAGTTGAAGTCGGAAGTTTACATACACCTTAGCCAAATACATTTAAACTCAGTTTTTTTTTATACAATTCCTGACATTTAATCCCAGTACAAATTCTCTGTCTAGGTCAGTTAGGATCACCACTTTATTTTAAGAATGTGAAATGTCAGAATAATAGTAGAGAGAATTATTTATTTAAGCTTTTATTTCTTTCATCACATTCCCAGTGGGACAGAAGTTTACATACACTCAATTAGTATTTGGTAGCATTGGGTTTAAATTGTTTAACTTGGGTCTGTCAAGATCGCTTGAATGAACGGACCAGCGTGCAGCGCGAGTTCCGTTCCACAAATTTTAATTAGGTGAAACTTACAAACAACAAAAACAATAAGCAAAGATCTGACATCAACTGTGTAGCGCAGCAGCACATACACAATACAAAAACAATGACCCACAAAGCAAGTGGGGAAATGAACTAACTTAAATATGGTCCCCAATTAGAGGTAACGACAAACAGCTGCCTCTAATTGGGAACCATCAAAAAACCAAACATAGAAAATAAAACATAGACCAAAACCCCCCTGATCACGTCCTGACCAAAACACCCTAGATGAGCCAGAAGGCTATCTGTGGCCAGGACGTGACAGTACCCTCCCCCCAAAGGTGCGGACTCCGACTGCGACAAAAAGTCAATGGGAAGGGTTTTCGGGTGGGTCTTCGCCCTCGACGGCGGCTCCGGTGCGGGCCGTGCCGGCCCGAGAAGACGCACAAGAGGCCCGGTGCGTGGAGCCAGAACAGGAGTCATCAGACTCGGGAGACGCACAGTAGGGCTGGAGCAGGAACAGGACATGCTGGGCTCCGAAGGCGCTCAGGGGACCTAATGCGTGGAGCAGGAACAGGACGTGCTGGGCTCTGAAGGCGCACAGGGGACCTGATGCGTGGAGCAGGAACAGGACGTGTCGAACTCTGAAGGCGCACAGGGAGCCTGGTGCGTGGAGCAGGAACAGGAGTCATCGGACTTGGAAGGCGCACAGGGGACCTGATGCGTGGAGCAGGAACAGGACGTGCTGGGCTCTGAAGGTGCATAAGGGACCTGATGCGTGGAGCAGGAACAGGACGTGCCGGGCTCTGAAGGCGCACAGGGAACCTGGTGCGTGGAGCAGGACCAGGTCGTGCCGGGCTCTGAAGGCGCACAGGGAACCTGGTGCGTGGAGCAGGAACAGGACATGCCGGGCTCTGAAGGCGCTCAGGGGACCTGATGCGAGGAGCAGGAATAGGTTGTGCCGGGCTCTGAACGTGCACAGGGGACCTGATGCGTGGAGCAGGAACAGGACGTGCCGGGCTCTGAAGGCGCACAGGGGACCTGATGCGTGGAGCAGGAACAGGAAGTGCAGGGCTCTGAAGGTGCACATGGGACCTGATGCGTGGAGCAGGAACAGGACGTGCCGGGCTCTGAAGGCGCACAGGGGACCTGGTGCGTGGAGCAGGAACAGGAAGTGCAGGGCTCTGAAGGTGCACAGGGAACCTGGTGCGTGGAGCAGGACCAGGTCCTGCCGGGCTCTGAAGGCGCACATGGGACCTGATGCGTGGAGCACGAACAGGACATGCCGGGCTCTGAAGGTGCACAGGGGACCTGATGCGTGGAGCAGGAACAGGACGTGCCGGGCTCTGAAGGCGCACAGGGAACCTGGTGCGTGGAGCAGGACCAGGTCGTGCCGGGCTCTGAAGGCGCACATGGGACCTGATGCGTGGAGCACGAACAGGACATGCCGGGCTCTGAAGGTGCACAGGGGACCTGATGCGTGGAGCAGGAACAGGACGTGCCGGGCTCTGAAGGCGCACAGGGAACCTGGTGCGTGGAGCAGGAACAGGTCGTGCCAGGCTCTGAAGGCGCACAGGGGACCTGATGCGTGGAGCAGGAATAGGTTGTGCCGGGCTCTGAAGGCGCACAGGGAACCTGGTGCGTGGAGCAGGACAAGGTCGTGCCGGGCTCTGAAGGCGCACAGGGAACCTGGTGCATGGAGCAGGAACAGGTCGTGCCGGGCTCTGATGGCGCACATGGGACCTGATGCGTGGAGCAGGAACAGGACGTGCCGGGCTCTGAAGGCGCACAGGGAACCTGGTGCGTGGAGCAGGAACAGGTCGTGCCAGGCTCTGAAGGCGCACAGGGAACCTGGTACGTGGAGCAGGAACAGGATGTGCCGGGCTCTGAAGGCGCACAGGGGACCATGCTTCACAAGTTTTCCCCTTTTTCCTCCAAACATAACGGTGGTCATTATGGCCAAACAGTTCTATTTGTGTTTCATCAGACCAGAGGACATTTCTCCAAAAAGTACGATCTTTGTCCCCATGTGCAGTTGCAAACCGTAGTCCGGCTTTTTCAGGTTATGTCGATTTAGGACTCGTTTTACTGTGGATGTAGATATTTTTGTACCTGTTTCCTCCAGCATCTTCACAAGGTCCTTTGCTGTTGTTCTGGGATTGATTTATACTTTTCGCACACCAAAGTACGTTCATCTCTAGGAGACAGAACGGGGCTGCAGGGTAGCCTAATGGTTAGAACGTTAGACTAGTAACCGAAAGGTTGCAAGTTCAATTCCCTGAGCTGACAAGGTACAAATCTGTCGTTCTGCCCATGAATAGGCAGTTAACCCACTGTTCCTAGGCCATCAATGAAAATAAGAATTTGGTCTTAACTGACTTGCCTAGTAAATAATAGAAAACGCATCTCCTTCCTGAGCGGTATGACAGCTGTGTGGTCCTGTGGTGTTTATACTTGCGTACTATTGTTTGTACAGATGGACGTGGTACCTTCAGGCATTTGGAAATTGCTCCCAAGGATGAACCAGACTTGTGGAGGTCTGTTATTTTCTTTCTGAGGTCTTGACAGATTTCTTTAGATTTTCCCATAATCTCAAGCAAAGAGGCACGGAGTTTGAAGGTAGGCCTTGAAATACATCCACAGGTACACCTCCAATTGACTCAAATTATGTCAATTAGCCTATCAGAATCTTCTAAAGCCATGACATCCTTTTCTGAAATTTTCCAAGCTGTTTAAAGGCAGTCAACTTAGTGTATGTAAACTTCTGACCCACTGGAATTGTGATACAGCGAATTATAAGTTAAATAATCTGTCTGTAAACAATTGTTGGGAAAATTACTTGTGTCATGCACAAAGTAGATGTCCTAACCGACTTCCAAAACTATAGTTTGTTACCAAGAAATTTGTGGAGTGGTTGAAAAATTAGTTTTAGTGACTCCAACCTAAGTGTACGTAAACTTCCTACTTCAACTGTATGTCTATGGAGATGGCTGTGGGCTCGATTTTATACACCTTTCAGCAACAGGTGAGGCTGAAATATTCGAATTCACTAATTTGAAGGGGGTGTCCACATACTTTTGTATTTATACACAGTACCAGTCAAAAGTTTTTTTTTTTTTTTTACTATTTTCTACATTGTAGAATAACATTGAAGACATCAAAACTATGAAATAACACATATGGAATCATGTTGTAACCAAAAATGCTCAAATAGCCCGTACACTGCCAGGAGGTGTGTTTTGGG
This sequence comes from Brachymystax lenok tsinlingensis, assembly GCA_030435695.1. NCBI lineage: Eukaryota > Metazoa > Chordata > Actinopteri > Salmoniformes > Salmonidae > Brachymystax > Brachymystax lenok. The sequence goes on along the minus strand of CM059797.1, from coordinate 16,213,289 downwards.
TCATTGTTCTGTTGAAAAACAAGTAATAGTCCCACTAAGTGCAAACCAGATGGGATGGCGTATCGCTGTAGAATGCTGTGCTAGCCATGCTGGTTAAGTGTGCCTTGAATTCCAAGTAAATCACTGACCGTGTCACCGGCAAAGCACCCATCACACCTCTTCGTATGCTTCACGGTGGGAACCACACATGCGGAGAGCATCTGTTCACCTACTTTGCGTCTCAAAGACACGTAGGTTGGAACCAAAAATCTCAAATTTGGACTCATCAGACCAAAGGACAGATTTCCCCCCGGTCTAATGTCCATTGCTCTTGTTTCATTGCCCAAGCAAGTCTCTTGTTCTTATTGATGTCCTTTAATGGTGGTTTCTTTGCATAAATGTGACTATGAAGGCCTGATTCACGCGGTCTCCTCTGAACAGTTGATGTTGAGATGTGACTGTTACTTGAACTCTGAAGCATTTATTTGGGCTGAAATCTGATGTGCAGTTAACTCTAATGAACTTATCCTCTGCGGCAGAGGTAACTCTGGGTCTTCCTTTCCTTTGGCGGTCCTCCTGAGAGCTAGTTTCATCATAGCGCTAGATGGTTTTTGCGACTGCACTTGACAAGTTCTTAATTTTCCACATTGATTGACTTAAAGTAATTTTGGTCGATTGTTTCTCTTTGCTTATTTGAGCTGTTCATGCATATGGTCTTTTACCAAATAGGGCTGTCTTCTGTATACCACCCTTACCTTGTCACAACACAACTGATTGGCTCAAACGCATTAAGGAAAGAAATTCCACAAATAAACTTTTAACAAGACACGTGTTAATTGAAATGCATTCCAGGTGACTACCTCATGAAGCTGGTTGAGAGAATACCAAGAGTGTGCAAATCTGTCAAGGCAAAGCATGGCTACTTAGACAATTTTTTAAACACTTTTTTGGTTACTACATGATTCCATATGTGTTATTTCATAGTTTTGATGTCTTCAATATTATTTTACAATTGTAGAAACTAGTAAAAAAAATAAAAATATCTGGAATGAGTAGGTGTGTCCAAACTTTGACTGGTACACAGTGTATTTATCATATTATTCTTAAAAATCAACAGATGTGGCATTATATTTCATATTCATGGAAGAAATACAGGCAATGACTGCTAATGTTAGCAGTAGCACTCATACACAACTTGTATAAAACGTCAGCCCAGGGCTCAATGCGATCCAGTCATCCTTTATGCTAATGTCCTGACCTGAGTCTTCATACTCAGATGGTACATGGCATGGAAGGTTGTTGATATGAGTTGAATCACTGTATTGTTGTCATGATATGAATGACATTTGAAAGTTCAGTAGGCATTAGTTTGATTCTGGTCTTGATTGACTTTGGTTAGTATTGGCCAGCCTGTGGGTAATGTAATATGCATGTATGGTTTTCTGCAGGGACACAGACATAGAAAATAATAACAAGCAATTATGTTAGTACATGAATGCATAATTAGGTTATCAAATGCTATAATTGTAAAACATTGCAATATGAAGAGCATTATTAAACATATCAATAGCAATTTGCAAAAAACATACATGATTAAGCTATACAAACATAGCAACAAGATCACAATATGAATGGCAAAAGTGGGATGCAATAACATGTGTGGTAGGCCAAAGTTAGCCCTTGATCATGACAAGGGCTGGGCAATATGGCCTAACAATAAAAAATTAAAAATAAATTAAAAAAGGGTGATTCACGATATACATTTCAATTTTTATATTTTCTCTAAATAAGCGTTGTACAATTTAAAGGTAAAATACACTGCATTTCAAATATTCAGCAATAATCGAAGGAATTCAGGGCTTTAAAACAGGGTTTAAACACTGTTTCCCAAGATTGTTCAACAAACCATAAACAATTAGTGAACATGCACCTGTGGAATGGTCATTAAGACACTAACAGCTTAAAGACGGTAGGCAATTAAGGTCACAGTTATGAAAACTTTGGACACTAAAGAGGCCTTTCTACGGACTCTGGAAAAACACCAAAAGAAAGATAGCCAGGGATCCTGCTCATCTGCGTGAACGTGCCTTAGGCATGCAGCAAGGAGGCATGAGGACTGCAGATGTGGCCAGGGCAATAAATTGCAATGTCCATACTGTGAGACGCCTAAGACAGTGCTACAATGAGAAAGTACGGAGAACTGATTGTCCTCGCAGTGGCAGACCACGTGTAACAACACCTGCACAGTATCGGTACATCCGAACATCACACCTGCGGGACAGGTACAGGATGGCAACAACAACTGCCCGAGTTACACCAGGAATGCACAATCCCTCCATCAGTGCTCAGACTGTCCGCAATAGGCTGAGAGAGTCTGGACTGAGGGCTTGTAGGCCTGTTGTAAGGAAGGTCCTCACCAGACATCACCGACAACAACATCGCCTATGGGCACAAACCCACCGTCTGGCAAAAAGGGCTCTTCACTGATGAGTCGCGTTTTTTTCTCACCAGGGGAGATGGTCAGATTCGTGTTTATCGTCAAAGGAATGAGCGTTACACCGAGTCCTGTACTCTGGAGTGGGATCGCTTTGGAGGTGGAGGGTCCGTTATGGTCTGGGGCGGTGTGTCACAGCATCATCAGACTGAGCTTGTTGTCATTGCAGGCAATCTCAATGCTGTGCGTTACAGGGAAGACAAAAATCAAATCAAATTTTATTTGTCACATACACATGGTTAGCAGATGTTAATGCGAGTGTAGCGAAATGCTTGTGCTTCTAGTTCCGACCATGCAGTAGTATCTAACAAGTAATCTAACAAATTCACAACAACTACCTTAAACACACAAGAGTAAAGGAATGAATACGAGTATGTACATATAAATATATGGATGAGCGATGGCTGACCGGCATAGGCAAGATGCAGTAGATGGTATGGAGTACAGTATATACATATGAGATGAGTAATGTAGGATATAGATGAGTAATGTAGGATATCCTCCTCCCTCATGTGGTACCCTTCCTGCAGGCTCATCCTGACATGACCCTCCAGCATGACAATGCCACCAGCCATACTGCTCATTCTGTGCGTGATTTCCTGCAAGACAGGAATGTTAGTGTTCTGCCATGGCCAGTGAAGAGCCTGGATCTCAATCCCATTGAGCACGTCTGGGGCCTGTTGGATCCGAGGGTGAGGGCTAGGGCCATTCCCCCCAGAAATGTCCGGGAACTTGCAGGTGCCTTGGTGGAAGAGTGGGGTAACATCTCACAGCAAGAACTGGCACATCTGGTGCAGTCCATGAGGAGGAGATGCACTGCAGTACTTAATGCAGCTGGTGGCCACACCAGATACTGACTGTTACTTTTGATTTTGACCCCCCCTTTGTTCAGGGATACATTATTCCATTTCTGTTAGTCACATGTCTGTGGAACTTGTTCAGTTTATGTCTCAGTTGTTGAATCTTGTTATGTTCATACAAATATTTACACATGTTAAGGTTGCTGAAATTAAACACAGTTGACAGTGAGAGGACGTTTCTTTTTTTGCTGAGTTTAGAACCATGCATAATGCACTTTCACTAATAATGACTAACTTCTTGTAGCAGGCATTAGGCTATAGAAAATTAACAATCTCAAGCCCACGTGCTAGTGATTAGCCAACTAATCTTTATATTTCAAGTTTAGCCAACTTGGATCTATTTGCTAGCTAACAAGGTTGAACACAGTTGAATTGTTGGTCCCTAAGATGGTCCCTAAGAGGCAGTACTAAGCGGTGGGTGGATATGGCTAGTGCCGTGTCACAGAGTTCAGCAGTAGCTGGAAAGAAACTGTTCTTGAGCCTGCTCGTGTGGGAACATAGAGACCTGTACCGCCTGCCTGATGGTAGGAGGGCAAACAGTTTGTGGCATGGATGTGAAGGGTCCCTGATGATGCCGCGCGCCCTACGCAGACACCGCTTGCGCTAGAGGTCTACGATGGCAGGGAGCTGGGCACCAGTGAGGTGCTGAGCGGATTTCACCACCCGTTACAGGGCCTTCCGATCGGCCACGGAGCATCCGCCAAACCACATTGTGGCGCAGTTAGTCAGAACGCTCTTGACCGTGCAGCGGTAAAAGTTCACCAGGATCTTGGGAGACAGTTGGGCCTTCTTCAGCTACTGCGCCTTTTTGACCAGGGTTGAGGTGTTAAGGGTCCAGGAGAGATCCTCGGAGATGTAGACACCCAGGAATTTGAAGCTGGGCATACGCTCCACCTCAGCTCAGTGCCATCAATGAGAACTGGGGCGTGGCTGCAGATTTTACACTTCCTGTAATCCACAATGAACTCCTTGGTTTCCTTTGCATTGAGGACCAGGTTGTTGTGAACGCACCATGCAGCCAGGTGCTTGACCTCCTCCCTGTAGGCTGACTCGTCATTGTCACTGATCAGGTCTACCACCGTGGTGTCATCAGCGAACTTGATGATGGTGATGGAACCGTGTACAGCAACGCAGTCGTAGGTGAAGAGGGAGTACAGGAGGGGGCTCAGCACGCAGCCCTGTAGCACACCAGTGTTTAGGTTCAGGGTTGAGGAGGTGAAGTTGTCTAACCTGACAGACTTGGGTCTGTTGGTTAGGAAGTCCAAAGTCCAGTTACAGAGAGAGGGGCTGGTCCCTAGGTCATGGAGTTGGGTGACCAGCCTAGAGGAAATGACCATATTGAATGCTGAGCTAAAGTCAATGAACAGCATTCTCACATAGATGTTGGTTTTGTCCAGGTGGGTCAGGGCAGTGTAAAGCTGTGGAGATGGCGTCCTCTGTAGACCTGTTCGGTCGGTAGGCAAACTGGTAGGGATACAGTGTTGGAGGGAGGCAGGACTTAAGGTTGGCCAAAACCAGTCTTTCGAAGCACTTCATGATCGTGGGGGTGAGTGCAACAGGTCGGAAGTCATTCAGGCTTGATGCGGTCGACTGCTTCGGCACTGGCACAATGGTTGCAGTCTTAAAGCACATGGGGACAACCGCATGGGCCAGTGACAGGTTGAAAATGTCAGTGAAGACCTCGGCCAGCTGCCCAGCACATGCTCTGAGCACATGACCCGGGACGCCATCAGGACCAGCAGCCTTGCGTGCATTCACCCTACTCAGTGCAGAAAACACATCTGCGATGGATAGTATGAGGGGGAGGTTGTCTGGGATGGAGCTCAGCTTTGATAGCTGGATCTTTGTTGTCCCTGTCGAAGCGAGGATAGAACCTGTTTAACTCGTTGGCGATGGAGACGTTGCTGGCTGAGGGAGTAGGGTTTTTTGGCCAGTAGACTGATTGCTTGGATGTCCTGCCACATGCGTCAAGGGTCAGAGTTGTTGTTGAAGTGCTCCTCAAACCGCAGTCTGTGGTCATGTTTAGCCATCTTGATGCCCTTGTTCAGGTTGGCCCTGGATGATCTGTAGGCTTCCGCATCGCCGGATCTGAAAGCAGCGTTCGTTGCCTTAAGTAGTAGTCTGGTTGGGGAAGGTCTTTATTAGTTTATGGGGGGTGACATTGTTGATGCAGATGTTGATGTAATCCAGAACAGAAGAAGCATATGTTTTAATGTCCGTATGGGAGTCAAGGGTTGCCTGAGTGGCAAACAATCTCCAGTCTGTTTGTTGAAACTGGTGCTGTAGTAATGAGTCTGACCCCTCTGGCCACACTTTGACTGTCCTCACTGATGGTTTTACACGTTTAATGAGGGGTAAATACTTGGGAAGTAGGAACAGTGAAAGGTGATCAGAATGTCCCATGTGGGGAAGGGGAATGGCTTTGTAAGCCTCCGGAATGTTTGTATATAGTACGTGGTCTAGTGTATTGTTTCCTCTAGTGGGGCAGGAGATATTTTGGTGGAATTCGGGCTTAACAGTTTTCCGATTTGAGTGGTAACTTTACACGTTACCTCTGCTATAACAAACATTTTGATTGTAACATTATTTATAATCTCACAAAGTTGCCTGTAATTAGTGCCAAAGTCTACCCTAGGAAAAATATTACAATCCCAATGTCTCTTTAAAATGTGAACAACCAAAGTAAAAACTCAAACGGATCACTAGAAAAAGCTAAAACCAAGTTTATTCACCCACTGGGTCATACAGCGACAAAGACAGCATGATTACACAATCACATATATTTATGACCTCCTTCTCCTTACACATCTAGACAGCCAATACATCTCTGTTGCTAGGCAGGAACTTAATTGGTTCCTCTCACTGGTGTAGTCATGGCCCTGCCTGATGCTAGTACCTTTGTGGGTGTGGAAGTGTTTTTGTGTGAGATATGACTCTAGTAAGATTGTCGTTGTGGTGGGCCCTCTGGCCCTCCTCCCAAGGGTTTCTTTTCATGTCATCTGTTGACTTGACTTCGAGCCAAATTCCTCGCTCCTCCCTAGTCCCACAGCTGGTCTGCCTTATCAGAGACTAACTATTACCCATCACCTCCCTCCTTAAAAACGTGGAACAGAATATGAAGTTTCTGCACTTCCCCTTGTCTCACTCAGTAACTTTCCATACACCAAGTTCCTATCCACCCTTCATTGACCCCAACATATATATTCCTTATACATGTAAGGTAATCAATAAGTTCTAGTATGGTAACATGAATAAGTATATTTCAAGCTAGAATCCAACAGTCCCTCCTTTTTGAATAGTAACTCCATACTGTTCAACATTAAATAAAATTTGAAATGAAACCATGATTAATATTCTCAGTTGATTTGTATGTTTACACCTCAGAGACGTATGGCCTCTGACTATGTAATCTGCTTCCATGGCATAAAGCCCTGGCCTCAAATTTATAATCACACTATGCATACTCTATCTGCCATTACCCCTCCTGTTGTACAACTGATAATGCCATTTCAGCTGGAGATTTGACTTTCTCTTCCTCCTTTAGGTTCCTAAGAGAGTGATAGCAAAAGACTTGAAAAGAAAAAGAAACACAAAATATGACAAGTATTAGTAATGCGCTAAGATATGCATAATCATATATGGCAAAAACCGAAGTTTAACATGACGATTCCCGCTCTCCCTTAGCCTGACTCTAGACCTTTGGGATACTGTACCCAAGAAGACAAAGATATGCTGGCGCTTGACACAATTGCTTTCTTTAACTCTACAAACAATTGTTCACAATATTAACTCCACTCTAATTGCTCGCGAGGACACCTTCCATTTTGTCAATTCAGTAAAGCTATTTCAGAATAAGATGGAATAAAGTGGCTCACGAAATTAAAACCCCTAATGTTTTTTGAGCTTGCGAGGAGTGTTTGGTCATGCCAATTTTAATTTGTTACCTTTTAGAATCCTTTGCCTTGGCGATTTGCTAAAATTATCCAAACTCAAAATTGGTTCTACCCCAGCTACCATAAAGAATGAGCCCGGTATTATTACTGGACCTATTGTAAACAGCATGTGTAGTAATTGCATAGCTTTAGATTCTGTCCCTGTTACCCCACTAAATGTAATACTTTTTCCTGTCGAAAATGTTGCCAATTTGACGACCGCACAGATGCCAAATACGCCTATGCGTTACTCCCAACTCCGGACACTTTCAGGAGTGCTTGCTGTTGCTCACTAGTCAGTGAAGAAAATGTCTGCACAGCCGCACTTACCCCGGAATGAGCCGGCGCAGAGGGCTCATGCTCCAATTTCCTCTATATTAAAGGGATAGTTCGACATTTTGGCAATGAAGACCGTTATCTACTTTCCCAGAGTCGGATGAACAAGAACTGCTAGCATGCTAACTGTTCCTGCAGATTTCCAGTCATTGAGTTAAGTTTCAAGACTAAGGTTTTGCTAGTGAAACTACATCTATCTTCCTTCATACTGGACGCAGAGACAAAAATTTGTATCCACAATAGTATTCTGTTGCAGCTAGCGATATTCATAAAATAATTATTTACAACCAAAAAATACCCCCAAAATGTTTTCAAAAAACTGCTGAACTAGCCTATTCCGGATCCTCAGAGTTACCAGCGCCAGGGAGCTCGGGACAGCTGTTTTTTCATAGGAAAAGTATTCAGGTATTTTATGCTTCCACTGGATATATGGGATCATCAGATCATGATATTTTGGTATTTCACACCGATGCTTGGTGATTATCGAGGGAGAGATTGTTGTAAAGATTTTTGAAATACTGTGAGGAACTATTATCATTGGCAATGGATGTTCTTTGATGTACTGTGTGTGAGGTGAAAGAATTACTAAGAAGCTCAGTTTATTAGTGGTGGACGTGGTGAGTTAAGACAATCAGAAATTAGACATCCCCAAATGGGCACTTTCCTACATTTGCGCTCAGCAGGCCAAGTACTTCTATGTATGCTCAGGCATGCCCGCTCCCTCAACATTAAAGAGAAACAGAGACAGAGAAACACATGTTCATAGCTCAAATGGAGCCCTCCAAACAAACGAACTATGAAAAAAATTGACAAAACTTGTAAATGATGGTTATGGAAAAACGTTCTCACAAGTGTAGCAGGTTGTAAACTCCACAAACATCGTTTCCACTCCGAGAATGAGAATGGTAAATTACCACTGGCGTACCGGTCACACCCAAAATGCGGGGGCCCACAAGCTTTTAAAAATTATTTTAAAAGTATATCCATAAACCTTTTAAATTTCCATATGTACAAGTAAGTACAAAGCTAAGTATTTGTTTCTTGGGCTTCAAGAATGTGACTGATCAAAGTGCCTCAGGCCTTGAAAAAGAAATCATTTACATTATTGCCTTAAACCAGAAGTCTAAACCATGGCAGCCTTGCAACACCATGTATAGCTTCATGAAATATTAGGCTTAACATGAGAAAATGACGACCAAATAGGCCTACCAATAAATATTTACCTATTACTGTAGCTAAAGCAAAGCTATAGGCTACATGCCCTGGTACCACAGAACGCCTATAATAATTTCGATAGGCAGCCACATAGACATGTTGCAATAACCATGGACTGCGGTCAGTAGTTTATAGGCCTACTTTGTAAGTACATGGCTGTCTCGCAAGATGAGATGTAGGCCAATGTCATAGGCAACCAATCACATTTCTCAAGTCCTTTTGGCAGACTGTGTCTCTCATATAATCAAATGTTTTTTGAAAATACACACACGCCAATTTAATTCCACAAAATTATGCAAATGAACCTATAGACCGATAATCACAATGGTCAAATGTATTTCCATCGACTGGTATTTCCATCAATGAATAAAAAGCATTATTCTGCAATGGGATCGTTTTTTCTCTCAGTCAATTTAGCCGGCAACTATTTTATTTATTGGCCAAAAAGCAATTACCGGCAAACAGAAAACCTCCTGGGTTTTTCCACAAGCTCGAAGTAACCAATCACACAGCCTCTGTTGGAGACAGACAGGTCAAGTGGCAAATGAGGTGAGCCCCTCTCCTCCATAAAGCGAGCCACTTGCCCGCTAACTGGTCATTCTCGAGCATGCCTCTTCCTTGCACTCTTGCTAGCAGGAAAAGGTGGTGAAAGATCTTACTCATATTCTTAAGTAACCTTAAGTTCTATTTTAAATACTTGTTTCAGATGTCTCACTATGGGATATGGCCAACTCCCGCTCTCTAAAGCAAGGGTAGTTCCAACAACATCACCCCTCCGAGGCTTCCACACTGAGGACAGTATGCGTCAATGAAGTGACGTCCAGTCGGTAAAACCTCATAAAATTACGAGGGTAGGCCAACATGCCACCTTGCAAATCTCTTATAAGGAGATGCCTTTGAACAGTTCCCAAGAGGTAGCCCAAACTCCGGTGGAATGAGCCACCAGGGCCTCCGGGGACTGTAAACCCTTACTATTATAAGCCCTTCATGAAACAACACAACAGCGGGTGCTTCCCAACCATGATGTTCACATGACTTTGAAGGGACAAGCCTGTCACATTCAGATGTATCCTCTCCCAGGCCAGGCCCAGAGTGCCATGGTTTCCAGGTGAGGGTGAAAGATCTCTCTGTTCGCCTGGGTCAACAGTTGCCAGGGCTCGTCGTAAAGCAGGAGAATGATCTCCGCTAACCAGTCTGCCTGGCCATCGAGTGGCTGCCAAGATGAGGGAAACTTGTATCCCGCTATTGCAAAGAAGAACGGGCAGTGCGTGTCGTCGTCGGATGCGAAGAGATCTACAGTGGCTAGACCGTATCTCTCCCAGATCTTGTTCACCACCTGGGGATGGCGTCTCCAGTCCCTGTATAGGAGATTTACACTTGATAACAAGCCCGCTCCCACATTCAATGAGCCTGGGATGTGAGTCACTCGTAGTGAGAGTAGGTGTGCCTTGCTCAACAGAATAATCTTGACAGTTAATCTGTGTAGATGCAGAGAGCGAGTGCCACCCTGGTGGTTGATGTATGCCACCACAGTCTTATTGTGAATAACTCCCTGCTCCCTTGAGTGTGACGTCATGGCGTTGAGAGAGTATGCATCTACAACTCACTCCATCCTTCAGTTTCCGGCTCAGCACCAGAGTCATTGGTCGCCTGCAACTACACTGCTGCACCTTACGAACATTATCCATCGTTTTTTTCATTATATGTTTTTGTTCTGTGTGCGATTGCGTCCAGACTGAGGAGAAATCCGCACACAATGCATCCTTGGCCACCTTCTGATGTGGTCAGCCATATCTGAACACAATCAGAACACAAAATGACTTTTGTGCATCTAGACCCGTCTTTTCAATGCGATCTTCGTATTCTGATAGCAGAAGTCGCATGTAAGTGTCGGGTTAAATGCGGAAGACACATTTCAGATGAATGCATTCAACTGACTAGGTATCCCCCTTTCAATTTCTCAGAAAAGGTTATCACTATGTTTATGCATATCCAGAAGTGGTACATGGGGAAAAAAGTATGATATGGCTGTCCATTGTTCTGGATTCTGTGTCCGTGTGTGTGTGTATGCGTTCATGCAAGTAGAAAAACATGTTGACTCAGCCGCCTTGTAGAGAAATGCCAATGCCATCCTCCTCTCTTTCATGTTTACGAAACGGTATATCACTCTGTCATACAGTACACTTTTTATTTTTTGTTGTCCTAGACTACCTGGCTAAAATGCTTGCTCGCTAGCCTAACTTCCAATTATGGGCAACGTTAGCTAGTTAACATTAGCCTTCTACATCTAGCTACATATTGAACTTCCATCCTCTCAGACCAGGGGCACAACAATGTATGAATTAATGGTTGGATCAGAATCGCTGTTATAATCATTGGCCAGTACGGAGAATTAAATACATCCACAAGTCAAATTCCCTATCCATGGCTAATTTCGGAAAGTGCCAATTTTAGCTAGCTAGCCACCGGAGGACAACAACAAAACGAGATGCAACAATTCGCTCAATGCGATTTGATTAGAGTGACGGCAAAATCCAAGCTGGCTTCCCTTGACACTTTTTTTGACTGTGCCAGGACCATTCACAATTGAGCTCAACTCAGTTTAGCTCAACGCTGATTGGCACATTTTTTATACTTTTTCTAACAAGCGAGGCCAAATGCTCGCTGGCTTCCCTAGCAATCAATGCTACGGGTGGCAACAATGTCATACTCATTTGGACCAGACATCAGATAGATGGCTTACACATAGAGAGACAGAGGGGCGCAGTTTCACTCGGTTGGATGCTTTCTCCTGTGAGAGATACATTCAGCCTCTTACGAATTGAAGGAAAATTATGAAACAGAGAGACGAAAGATAAATTGGTAAATTTTTTGGGGAAGCCTGGCTTCCCTTGGCATCCATGAATACACGCCACTGTGCAAATCAAATCAAATTTTATTGGTCACATACACATGGTTAGATGTTAATGCGAGTGTGGCGAAATGCTTGTGCTTCTAGTTCCGACCGTGCAGTAATATCTAACAATTTCACAACAACTACCTTATACACACAAGAGGAAAGGAATGATTAAGAATATGTACATATAAATATATGGATGAGCGATGGCCGAACGGCATAGGCAAGATGCAGTAGATGGTATAGAGTACAGTATATACATATGAGATGAGTAATGTATGGTATGTAAACATTATATAAAGTGGCATTGTTTAAAGTGGCTAGTGATACATTTATTACATAACATTTTTTATTCTTAAAGTGTCTAGCGATTGAGTCTGTTCGTTGGCAGCAGCCACTCAATGTTAGTGATGGCTGTTTAACAGTCTGATGGCCTTGAGATAGAAGCTGTTTTTCAGTCTCTCGGTCCCAGCTTAGATGCACCTGTACTGACCTCGCCTTCTGGATGTGTTAGGGTTCGTTCCTTGTGTCCTTATCAATCATTGGCTCATTGGTGAAATTAGCATTATGACAATATCTTTAATTTAAATCATTCAAAAAACTTTATTAATGCAATTGCAGACAGAAGTTGACAAACAGGAACATAGCACGCATGTTTCCGAGTAAGTTCTGCACTTTAGGGAAAGTCTAAATTGCTTTTATCATGCTTGTAGCCAACCCTCTGTGATGTCACTGCGTTAGTTTATTACTCTCTACTTATCAGACCAAGCCCATGCATCCACAGCTGCACAAACATATAGTTCGGTGTTATCTAAACGCTAGGCAATAAATGTCCACTCCCCAAAGTTGATTTGTTGTGGAATGTCTTGAATAATCTCTTATCTCCCGCACTCCCCTGCAAAGCTATGTCTCAGTCACACATTTCCCATAGGGCTTCATTATAAGAAACAGAGAGAGAGAGAACTAAAACAATTGTGGAACAATACTAAAACCTCTACAATTAATATATATTGTTAATCTGTAGTCTAGGAAACTATAAATGTAAGGAGGAGGGTCTTATAACCCCTCCCCTTCTATTAATATAACATAAGCATAATCAATTATTATCATACATCAAACATTTAGTACAGCCTTATCATGACCCCTAGGTGATCCTCTAACAGATGATAGCGGGGTGAACAGGCAGTGGCTCGGGTGGTTGTTGTCCTTGATGATCTTTTTGGCCTTCCTGTCACATCGAGGGGTGTAGGTGTCCTAAAGGGCAGGTAATTTGCCCCCGGTGATGTGTTGTGCAGACCTCACTACCCTCTGGAGAGCCTTGCGGTTGTGGGCGGAGCAGTTGCCGTACCAGGCGGTGATACAGCCCGACAGGGTGCTCTCGATTGTGCATCTGTAAAAGTTTGTGAGTGTTTTTTGTGACAAGCCAAATTTCTTCAGCCTCCTGAGGTTGAAGAGGCGCTGTTGCTCCTTCTTCACCACGCTGTCTGTGTGGGTGGACCATTTCAGTTTGTCCATGATGTGTACGCCGAGGAACTTAAAACTTTCCACATTCTCCACTACTGTCCCATCGATGTGGATAGGGTGGTGCTCCCTCTGCTGTTTCCTGAAGTCCACGATCTCTCCTTTGTTTTGTTGACATTGAGTGTGAGGTTATTTTCCTGACACCACACTCCGAGGGCCCTCCCCTCCTCCCTGAAGGCCGTCTCGTCGTTGTTGGTAATCAAGCCCTACCACTGTAGTGTCGTCTGCAAACTTGATGATTGAGTTGGAGAGACATGGCCACGCAGTCATGCGTGAACAGGAAGTACAGGAGAGGGCTGAGAACGCACCCTTGTGGGGCCCCAGTGTTGAGGATCAGCGGGGTGGAGATGTTGTTTCCTACCCTCACCACCTGGGGGCGGCCCGTCAGAAAGTCCAGGACTTAGTTGCACAGTGTGGGGTCGAGACCCAGGGTCTCGAGCTTAATGACGACTTTGGAGGGTACTATGGTGTTAAATGCTGAGCTGTAATCGATGAACAGCATTCTTACATACTGTAGGTATTCCTCTTGTCCAGATGGGTTAGGACAGTGTGATTGCGATTACGTCGTCTGTGGACCTATTGGGGCAATAAGCAAATTGGAGTGGGTCTAGGGTGTCAGGTAGGGTGGAGGTGATATAATCCTTGACTAGTCTCTCAAAGCACTTCATAATGACTGAAGTGAGTGCTACGGGGCGATAGTCGTTTAGCTCAGTTACCTTAGCTTTCTTGAGAACAGGAACAATTTTATAATTTTTTTATTTCACCTTTATTTAACCAGGTAGGCAAGTTGAGAACAAGTTCTCATTTACAACTGCGACCTGGCCAAGATAAAGCAAAGCAGTTCGACACATACAACAACACTGTCACGATATTCAGACGGGACAGACCAAGGCGCAGCGAGGTATCCAGTATACATGCTCTTTTTAATACACGTAACTGGGACAAAACAACAAAACGAAGATCGTAACAAAAACATAGACTGAAACACAAAGCTATGCTCAAACAATAACCCACAAACCCCTAGTGAAAACTACAAACATATATATGGTTCCCAATTAGAGGTAATGACACTCAGCTGCCTCTAATTGGGAACAGATCACCTAGATCACCTAGATCACCTAGAACAAAAAAAAACTACACCAAAACGAAACTAAACACGCCAGCCTATAAAAATCAGGCCTGAACGTGACAAACACAGAGTTACACACAGAGTAAAACAAACTTACAGTCAATAATACAGTAGAAAAAAAACTAATCTATGTACAAAGAGTGCAAATGAGGTAGGATAAGGAAGGTAAGGCAATAAATAGGTCATGGTGGCAAAGTAATTACAATATAGCATTTAAAAACTGAAATGATAGATGTGCAGTAGATGAATGTGCAATGTAGAAAAACTGGGGTGCAAAGGAACAAGATAAATAAATAAATACGGTAGGGGATGAGGTAGTTGGTTGTGCTATTTACAGATGAGCTATATACAGGTGCAGGGGTCTGTGAGCTGCTCTGACAGCTGGTGCTTAAAGCTGGTGAGGGAGATAAGTGTCTCCAGTTTCAGAGATTTTTGTAGTTCGTTCCAGTCATTGGCAGCAGAGAACTGGAAGGAGAGTCGGCCAAAAGAGGAATTGGCTTTGTGGGTGACCAGTGAGATATACCTGCTGGAGCGCATGCTACGAGTTGGTGCTGCTATGGTGACCAGCGAGCTGAGATGAGGTGGGACTTTACCTAGCAGGGACTTGTAGATGACCTGGAGCCAGTGGGTATGGCGACGAGTGCAAAGCGAGGGCCAGCCAACGAGAGCGTACAGGTCGCAGTGGTGGGTGGTATATGGGGCTTTGGTAACAAAACGGATGGCACTGTGATAGACTGCATCCAATTTGTTGAGTAGAGTATTGGAGGCTATTTTGTAAATGACATCACCGAAGTCGAGGATCGGTAGGATGGTCAGTTTTACGAGGGTATGTTTGGCAGCATGAGTGAAGGATGCTTTGTTTGCGAAATAGGAAGCCAATTCTAGATTAAATTTTAGATTGGAGATGTTTGATGTGAGTCTGGAAGGAGAGTTTACAGTCTAACCAGACACCTAGATATTTGTAGTTGTCCACATAATCTAAGACAGAACCGTCCAGAGTAGTGATACTGGACGGGCGGACAGGTGTGGGCAGCGATCGGTTGAAGAGCATGCATTTAGTTTTACTTGCGTTTAAGAGCAGTTGGAGGCCATGGAAGGAGAGTTGTATGGCATTGAAGCTCGTCTGGAGGGTAGTTAACACAGTGTCCAAAGAGGGGCCAGAAGTATATAGACTGGTGTCGTCTGCGTAGAGGTGGATTAGAGACTTACCTGCAGCAAGAGCGACATCATTGATGTATACAGAGAAGAGAGTCGGCCCAAGAATTGAACCCTGTGGCACCCCCATAGAGACTGCCAGAGGCACGGACAACAGGCCCTCTGATTTGACACACTGAATTCTATCGGAGAAGTAGTTGGTGAACCATGCGAGGCAATCATTTGAGAAACCAAGGTTGTCGAATCGGCCGATAAGGATGTGGAGATTAACAGAGTCGAAAAGCCTTGACCAGATCAGCACAGTAATGTCTCTTATCGATGTCGGTTATGATGTCGTTTAGGACCTTGAGCATGGCTGAGGTGCACCCATGACCAGCTCTGAAACCAGATTGCATAGCGGAGAAGATGCGGTGGGATTGAAATGGTTCGGTAATCTGTTTGTTAACTTGGCTTTCAAAGACCTTAGAAAGGCAGGGTAGGATAGATATAGGTCTATAGCAGTTTGGGTCAAGAGTGTCTCGGCAGATAGCTTTAGAAAGAAAGGGTCCAGATTGTCTAGCCCGGCTGATTTGTAGGGGTCCAGATTTTGCAGCTCTTTCAGAACATCAGCTAACTGGATTTGGGAGAATGAGAAATGGGGGAGGTTTTGGCGAGTTACTGAGGGGGGTGCAGGGCTGTTGACCTGGGTAGGGGTAGCCAGGTGGAAAGCATGGCCAGCCGTAGAAAAATGCTTATTGAAATTCTCAATTATTATGGGTTTATCGGTGGTGACAGCGTTTCCTATCCTCGGTGCAGTGGGCAGCTGGGAGGAGGTGCTCTTATTCTCCATAGACTTTACAGTGTCCCAGAACCTTTTTAAGTTTGTGTTACAGGAAGCAAATTTCTGCTTGAAAAAGCTAGCCTTGGCTTTCATAACTGCCAGTGTATATTGGTTCCTGACTTCCCTGAAAAGTTGCATATCATGGGGGCTGTTCGATGCTAATGCAGAGCATACAGGATGTTTTTGTGCTGGTCAAGGGCAGTCAGGTCTGGAGAGAACCAAGGGCTATATCTGTTCCTGGTTCTAAATTTCTTGAATGGGGCATGCTTATTTAAGATGGTGAGGAAAAGGCACTCTTAAGAAGTTAAAGAATAACCAGGCATCCTCTACTGACGGGATGAGGTCAATATCCTTCTAGGATACCCGGGCCAGGGCGATTAGAAAGGCCTGCTCGCTGAAGTGTTTTAGGGAACGTTTAACAGTAATGAGGGGAGATCGTTTGACCGCAAACCCATTACGGATGCAGGCAATGAGGCAGTGATCGCTGAGATCTTGGTTGAAAACAGCAGGGGTGTATTTGGAAGGCAAGTTAGTTAGGATGACATCTATGAGGGTGCCCGTGTTTACGGCTTTGGGGTTGTACCTAGTAGGTTCATTTGTGTGAGGTTTAGGGCATCAAGCTTAGATTGTAGGATGGCCGGGGTGTTAAACATGTCCCAGTTAAGGTCACCTAACAGCACGAACTCTGAAGATAAATGGGGGGCAATCAGTTCACATATGGTGTCCAGAGCACAGCTGGGGGCAGAGGGTGGTCTATAGCAAGCGGCAACAGTGAGAGACATGTTTCTAGAAAGGTGGATTTTTAAAAGTAAAAGTTCAAATTGTTTGGGTACAGACCTGGATAGTAAGACAGAACTCTGCAGGCTATCTCTGCAGTAGATTGCAACACCGCCCCCTTTGGCCGTTCGATCTTATCTGAAAATGTTGTAGTTAGGGATGGAAATTTCACCGTTATTGATGGTCTTCCTGAGCCAGGATTCAGACACGGCTAGGACATCCGGGTTGGCAGAGTGTGCTAGGGCAGTGAATAAAACAAACTTAGGGAGGAGGCTTCTAATGTTAACATGCATGAAACCAATGCTTTTACGGTTGCAGAAGTCAACAAATGAGAGCGCCTGGGGAATAGGAGTGGAGCTAGGCACTGCAGGGCTTGGATTAACCTCTATATCACCAGAGGAACAGAGGAGGAGTAGGATAAGGTTACGGCTAAAGGCTATAATGACTGGTCGTCTAGGACGTTCTGAACAGAGAGGAAAAAGAACAGGTGTCAGGGGGCGATAAAATAGATTAAAGGCATAATGTACAGACAAAAGTATGGTAGGACGTAAAAACAGTGGAGGTAAACCTAGGCATTGAGTGATGATAAAAGAGATATTTCCTCTAGAAACATTTAAACCAGGTGATGTCATCGCATGTGTGGGTGGTGGAACTGAAGGGTTGGATAAGGTATATTGAGCAGGGCTAGTGGCCCTCTTGAAGCATGTGGGAACAGCAGACTGGGATAGGGATTGATTGAATATGTCCGTAAACACACCAGCCAGCTGGTCTGCGCAAGCTCTGAGGATACGGCTAGGGATGCTGTCTGGACCGGCAGCCTTGTGAGGGTTAGCACGTTTAAATGTTTTACTCATGTTGGCTGCGGGGACGTAGAGCCCGCAGGTTTTGGTAGCGGGCCGTGTCAGTGGCACTGTATTGTCCTCAAAGCGAGCAAAGTTGTTTAGTTTGTCTGGGAGCAAGACATCGTGGTCCGCGACGGGGCTGGTTTTCTTTTTATAGTCTGTGATTGACTGTAGACCCTGCCACATACGTCTCGTATCGGAGCCGTTGAATTGCGACTCTACTTTGTCTTTATACTGACGCTTGGCTTGTTTGATTGCCTTGCGCATATATCTAACGAATTGCCATTACTGTGTTGTTGATGATTCCTTATACATGACTAATTGTACCTTTTTATTGTTTCTCTCTTGTTTAAAACCACATCTTTACAACTACGTGTATCAAGGCACAAGGCGAGACCCAGCTGCAGACACAGGAGGCAGATGGTTGGAGTCTTACAATGTTTAATAATCCAAAGGGGTAGGCAAGAGAATGGTCGTGGACATGCAAAAAGGTTAAAACCAGATCAGAGTCCAGGAGGTACAGAGTGGCAGACAGGCTTGTGGTCAAGGCAGGCAGAATGGTCAGGCGGTCGGGTAGAGAGTCCAGAAACAGGCAAGGGTCAAAACCGGGAGGACTAGAAAAAGGAGAATAGCAAAAGGAGTACGGGAAAAACACGCTGGTTGACTTGACTAAACATACAAGACAAACTGGCACAGAGAGACAGGAAACACAGGGATAAATACACTGGGGAAAATAAGCGACACCTGGAGGGGGTGGAGACAGGAACAGGTGAAACAGATCAGGGCGTGACAACATGTTTAGAACTATTCCCATCATTCTTCTGGCTACTATTGGAATTAAAGTGTTCACAGTGAATGATCGGCTTGCCTCGTATTTTGAACAAAAGACACAGGGACTAGGGTCGCACTCCCAGCCCATAATGTACATAGTATTCTACACATATTGTCTGTCCTGAAGGGCATCAAAGCATGAAGCACTGTCATCAGTTCAAGGTCATTTATATGAATGTGCCTGAGCTGTGGGGACCACAATCTTTTATTGCTCTTCCCTCGTGTAACTGCGCCCCACCCTGTGAGTGACGCCTCTGTATTCACCACCTTCCTGAATGACACTAGCCCTAGGGGAGTGCTAGAGAAAAAGATTGAGAGTTTCCTCCAGTCAAGAAAATTCCAGATTCACTTTTCCTGATTTGTTATGTGTTTGTTTTGGGTGGCTGCCATACATGAAAAGAAAATGCCTGTTAGAGGCGTTCTGTCCTAAAGGCTGCGAGGGAGGATGATAGTGTGAGGCCTTGGCAGTGGTATAGCTTTATTGTTCAGTCAGACCACGTAGCCAGTCCTGGCAGCTCATCAAAAGTCTCTCTCTTTCTCCCAATCTCTCTCTCTCCTGTCTCCTCCTACC
Organism: Brachymystax lenok tsinlingensis; assembly: GCA_030435695.1. Classification (NCBI taxonomy): domain Eukaryota; kingdom Metazoa; phylum Chordata; class Actinopteri; order Salmoniformes; family Salmonidae; genus Brachymystax; species Brachymystax lenok. Next base: position 16,193,931 of record CM059797.1, on the reverse strand, counting down.
ACTTCCTGTCATACACACAGGTTTTAATTTTGTTTTTACTGTCAGTACATTGCGTTTTTTACATGCCCTGTGTCTACTGGCAAATAATGACTATACTACTAAGGTTTCAGTGTATATTCCCCAGTCTCCAACAGATATAATATAATAGGTCCTCTTCGGACACAATATCCAACCCTTGGGTTGTACTAGAAGTTTAAATAGAAGGGAAAGGAAAATATTGGTGGGACATGTTACTCATCTTTCCTCCTCCTGATCATGTGCACTTCATGGCCTCACTTTCCCTACAGGTGTACACTCTACCATACACACCAGACTCTGCTGAAGCTTGTCGCAACAAAACGGCTGAATACTATAACACACCTATAAACCTGTGCTGCAGCAAGTGTGCTCCTGGTAAGGGATGATCGTCAACATGAATTAAACTGTTTCCGTACATAATATGAAAGTCAGGATTTCAGGGATAGAATATGTACATGTACTGAGATGATTACTGTAAGTTATGCATTATTATAAACTGTGTGGTTCGAGCCCTGAATGCTGATTGGCTGACAGCTGTGGTATATCAGACAGTATGCCAAGGGTATGACAAAACAATTATTTTTACTGCCCTAATTACGTTGGTAACCAGTTTATAGTAGCAATAAGGCACCTCGGGGGTTGCACGTTGCGTCATGCCTAAGAACAGCCCTTAGTGGTGGTATATTGGCCATATACCACACCCCCCTTGTGCCTTATTGCTTAAATGTCATGACAGGGACACGCCAGAAGAATGAATGCAGCACTACCTCAGACACAGTGTGTGAACCATGTTCCAGTGGCCAGTACAGTGGGACCTTCAATTACTTCACAAAATGCTTCAGATGTCCCAAGTGTTCAGAAGGTGGGTGGATTATATTGCAGTAAATGATTGGTCATGTTATATACAGTGACTTCAGAAAACATTCATACATTTCAACAAACATTAATGACATCGCACTTGCTCAGACACACATGTTCCCACCGTATCCACACCCAATGTTGTTTCCCATGCTTGTAAGACTCTGCCCCATATGACTTCAGAATGCGTTATGTTGTTTCTGTCTGTAGCCAGATTTTTTCATTATTTAAAAAACTAATGCATTTGATTCACTAATATAGCTTGATTAGATAAGTATTCAACCCCATGTCAATACATGTTAGAATCACATTTTGGAGAGATTTGTACAATATTTGCCAATTATTATTTTTTCAACTCTTCAAACTCTTTCAAGTTGGTGGTTAATCATTGCTGGACAGCCATTTTCAAGTCTTGCCATTGATTTTCCACCTGATTTAAGTAACAACTGTAACTAAGCCACTGGAGAACATTCGAAGTAACCAATCACATCGAGAACATTCGAAGTAACCAATCACATCATCTGTTTGAGACAGACAGGTTGAGTGGCGAATGAAGTAAGCCCCTTGCCTCCATAAATGGAGCCACTCGCCCACCAACTGGTAATTCTCGCCTCTCTTCCTTGCTGAAGTGACAGCGTTCACCAAAGCTCTCCTCAGCACGACTATATTTCTGGTTTCCTACTGAACCATTCTCAAGCGACCAGTGTGGTTAATGCAGCCGAACGTCATACTTCAGCTCCTGTATTGTGGAGTAACCATCCAAAGCGTAATTAATAACTTCACCATGCTCAAAGGGATATTCAGTGTCTGCTTTTTTTTACCCATCTACCAATAGGTGCTCTTCTTTGCGAAAACCTCCCTGGTCTTTGTGGTTGAATCTATTCTTAAAATTCACTACCTGACTGAGGGACCTTACAGATAATTGTATGTGTGGGGTACAGATATGGGGTAGTCATTCAAAAATCATAATAACCACTATTATTGCACAGAGAGTGAGTCCATGCAACTTATTATATGACTTGTTAAGCACAAAGGGGTTGAATACTTATTTACTCAAGACATTTAGATGTTTATTTTTTATTAATTTGTAAAAATGTCTGTATACTTTCTGAAGGCACTGTAACAGTGACTTATATTTGTTGTATTTATTCCTTAGGATTACGTGTGTGTGTGTGTGTGTGTGTGTGTGTGTGTGTGTGTATGTGCATGCGTGCGTGCGTGTGTGTGTGTGAATTGATACATCTAATCTGTAATGAGCCTCTTATTTGTTTATGTGAGAAGACAAAGGCCTGCAGTATGCCCAGAATTGCTCCAGCACCACCAAAACCCAGTGTATGTGCCAGACTGGGATGTTCTGCATAATGGAACAACACCCAAACTGTAAGGAGTGTGTCAGTTATACACACTGCCAGCCTGGCCATGGTGTTGCCATAGAAGGTACTATAGCTAGACAGGAGGCCGGCCTGACAGTATTTCTCACAAATTCAACATGTTTCTGTCCTCATAAAAAATTTAACTGAAGTTGAATTTGAATATGACTGTTCACTGTAAATGTGTTTGTGTTGGTGAATGTTTCAGGGACAACATATTCAGATGTGAACTGTGCACCATGCCCTGATGGAACCTTCTCTGACCAGCACTCCTACACCCAGACCTGCCAGCACCACACAGAGTCAGTGACACACACAAACACACACACACACACACACACACACACACACACACACACACACACACACACACACACACACACACACACACACACACATTAACTTTATTATGTTAACAATGGCACTGTGTCCTCAGCTGTGTGTCTCAGAGAAGGGGTGTACTGACTTATGGTAACACCACCTCAAATGCGGTGTGCGGACCTAAAGTTAGACCACCGACCACAATTTCGACCTCTGGTACAGGGCATACCACACCAAGTCTACAGAGCCTGCATACAGAGGGCAAATCACCAGGCTTTGACCTTCGTATAGGTAAATATAGGCAGCTAAGTACAGATGTAGGATCTTAAATTGAGAAGGTTTGCTACAGAAAGAAAATAATCCTGCAGTAAGAGGAAATGTGAATTATTATGTGGATTACAATTAATGGAAATATTTTGTAGGGGTTGATACATTTTTTGTTATGGAAAATCAAGTCTGACATTTTAAAGTAGAAATGACAAACTTTTTAAACCTTGAATACATTACACGTTTGCGTTTCGTGCTGTGCAGGAGAATTCTCAGCAAAAAAACTGTGATCAAATTAAGATTCTACAAATGTACAGCAGTTCATGTGTCAGAGATATGAAGTTGTTGGACCACACTCATGATTTTTCTTTGCCTCCATCTCTTCTATGTGCGGATATCGCTTTGTTGTACCTCTGCTCCTGTGTCGATTAGTTTCAGGTGTTATCGGAGGTGTTATCGGAGGTGTTATCCTGCTGCTGGTCATAGGCACAATCATTTACAAGAAAGGTAAAGCATTAGAGATTAAGCACTTGATTAGGGTAATAACAATATAATTGACCGACTGTAAGGATGGATATGCATATACCAACATTTTAGTGTAGGTTTACTATGTTCTCTTACAGTCATCACAGGGTCCAGGCTTGTATCTTCTACAGAAGATATAAATGGAAATTGTGAGGCCATTAAAGTGAGTTTTTTTGTTGCTATGACATAAGTAAAGCATATGTTGGAGACAAGAACATTTCAACAGCTTCAACTCAATCTTAAACATATCACATCTCTCTCTCTCTCTCTCTCTCTCTCTCTCTCTCTCTCTCTCTCTCTTTCTTTCTCTCTCTCTCAGTTTGATAGTGATGGACCAATGATTCTTCAGAACAGTTCATTCATTACCAGCTATCAGGAACAGCAGCAATGTTTGCTGGGAAGGGGAAACTGCAGTGATCCCAGTCAGGCAGAGAACCAGCAGGATGCTAGAAGGACCTGGGTGTCGGGGTGCTCCAACAGCCTGGAGGGCCTGTCAATAGGCCCCCTCCAGTCCACTCATCCACAGCCCAGCAACCAGTCCAGCACCAACCAGCCCAGCCCTCAACCCACCAGCCCCCTGCCATCTAGTCCCCTAGTTAATGTCAACATCACTGTTAACTACCCTGTGACCATAGGAAATGGGTCATGCTCCACACCTACCAGCACCCACATAGACTCATCCCAGGCTGACCCTGAGCTCCCTCTATCAAGGGAGGAGGAGGTGTATGTCAACATGCCACAGCAAGAGGGCGGAAAAGAGGCACTTACAGCAATACAGGAGAGTGGAAATGATGTTTGAGGACTGGCAGAAGATAGGACAGCACCAGACAATAGATTTTGTTTTAATTATGTTTTTTCACACTGGTTGTTGTCTCTTTTTTATATGAATGCTACTACTGTTGCTGACTGAATTGGTGGAGAGAGACTGCACAGAATGACTGTTCATGTGTCTTAGGCATGGACTTGTCATAATGTGCTGTGCTGGAAAGCCTTGAGCACCTGAATAGATTGTCAATGACTGTTCAAAGAATGATTGATATGTGAATAATGTATGTAATTACTGTGAATGTTGTATTAAAATATTAATGCAACATGCAACAATTTCAAATATTTTACTGAGTTACATTTCATAGAAGGATTGGAATAAATTTAATGAAATTAATTAGGCCTTAATCTATGGATTTCACGACTGGGCAGGGGCGCAGCCTTGGGTGGGCTTGGGAGGGCATAGGCCCACCCACTTGGGAGCCAGGACCAGCCAATCAGAATGAGTTTTCCCCCACAAAATGTCACACCCTGATCTGTTTCACCTGTCTTTGTGCTTGTCTCAACCCCCCTCCAGGTGTCGCCCATCTTCCCCATTATCCCCAGTGTATTTATACCTGTGTTCTCTGTTTGTCTGTTGCCAGTTCGTCTTGTCAAGTCTACCAGCGTGTTTTTCCGTGCTCCTGTTTTTCCTAGTCTCTGTTTTCTAGCCCTCACGGTTCCGACCTGTTCTGCCTACCCTGACACTGAGGCCGCCTGCCTGACCATTCAACCTGCCCTGCCTTCGAGCCTGCCTGCCTCCCTGTACCTTTTGGACTCTGACCTGGTTAGTGAACTTCTGCCTGTCCTCGACCTGCCTATTGCCTGCCCCTTGTTTTTTAATATACAGTATATCAGAGACTCAAACCATCTGCCTCCTGTGTCTGCATCTGAGACTCACCCTGTGTTGTTATACAAAAGGGCTTTATTACAGACAGAAATACTCCTCAGTTTCATCAGCTGTCCGGGTGGCTAGTCTCAGACAATCCCGCAGGTAAAGATGCCAGATGTGGAGGTCCTGGGCTGGCGTGGTTACATGTGGTGTGCGGTTGTGAGGCCGGTTGGACGTACTGACAAATTCTCTAAAACGATTCTGGAGGTAGCTTATGGTAGAGAAATTAACATTAAATTCTCTGGCAACAGTTCTGTTGGACATTCCTGCAGTCAGCAAGCCAATTGCTCGCTCCCTCAAATCTTGAGACATCTGTGGCATTGTGTTGTGTGACAAAACTGCACATTTTAGAGTGGCCTTTTATTGTCCCCAGCACAAGGTGCACCGGTGTAGTCAAATCAAATTGTCACATTTGCCGAATACAACAGGTGTAGCACCTTACAGTGAAATGCTTACTTACAAGCCCTTAACTAAATTTTCTTAACTGCATTGTTGGTTAAGAAAATATTGACCAAATAAACTAAAGTAAAGAAATAAAAAAAGGTCACACAATAAAATAACAATAATGAGGCTATATAGAGGAGGTACCGGTACTGAGTCAATGTGCGGGGTTACAGGTTAGTCGAGGTAATTTGTACATGTAGGTAGGGGTAAAGTGACTATGCATTGATAATAAACAGCGAGTAGCAGCAGTGTAAAAACAGGGGTGGGGGGTGTCAATGCAAATAGTCCGGGTGGCTATTTGATTAACTGTTCAGCAGTCTAATGGCTTGGAGGTAGAAGCTGTTAAGTAGCCTTTTGGACCTAGACTTAGCGCTCCGGGACTGCTTGCCGTGCAGTAGCAGAGAGAACAGTCTATGACTTGGGTGACTGGAGTCTTTACAATTTTTGGGGCCTGTATTATCTGTGATCTACGTCTGTTTATATTAGTTACTATGCTGTTACTAAGAAGTAATGTATTATGGCAGTGTTACGTTACTACACCTAATAGGAAATGCACATGCGCACTTTTGTGCCGAGGGCTGTAGAGCTCAAGAGGTTTTGGACTAAACGAGACTAACTGTACTCCCGTCTCCTGCCTGGTCATTTCTCCACAACACAAATATTACAGTATTACAGTACAAAAGAGGATTTTGATTCCTATTTAGAGTGATTTGAGCGTTGGCTGGCTGCAAATGAAATCAAAGATGAAAAGAAAGCAGACGTATTTCTCAGTGTTTTGGGTCCAACTGAGTATGGATTGCTGAAAGGTCTCATTGAACCAATAAAAGCAGTGGAGTTGACCAATGCAGAACTGACTGAGACTCTTTCAAGGCATTTCAAGCCCAAGCCAATTCTCATTGCAGAACGTTTCAGATTTTACCAACGTCACCAGAGTCAAGGGGAAACCGTGGGTGACTACATCCTTGCTTTGAAAAGGCTGGCAAGTACATGTGAGTTTGCACGATTTCTTGATGACGTTCTCCGAGACAAGTTTGTATGTGGTCTCACAGGTGAAGCATATCATTGAAGGCTTCTGTCAGAGAAGGACCTGACCTTTAAGAAGGCCTGTGATATCGCACTTGGACTCGAGCTTGCCCACAGGGATACTATTGAGCTATCAGGGCATGCAGAACATCAGAAAGGTGTTCACAAGGTCAGTGATGCACGTGGTGAAAACAGCTCACAAAAGTCACACTTTTCTCAGTCCTGTCCTCAAGGTTACACAAGAAAAAAAAGCTAGATAATCAGCACAGTGAATGTCGATTCTAAATTGAAAAGTGCCACAATTGTGGAAAGGTTGGACATCTACAGAGAGTGTGTAAAGCTCCAAAACGCACAGCTAGAGTGCACAAGGTGTTAGACGCAGCACAAGAAGAGGAAGGTACAACTGATTCAGTATTGGAACTGTTCACAGTGTACACAGCTCAACAACAAAAATATGGAATTTATCTCAGCATGGAGTTAGCGGGAAAACCAGTACAAATGCAGCTGGACACCGGAGCGTCTGGCTGCCCTCTTCAGCCAGCGTCCAACCTCCTTTCTTCATACACTGGTGACACTATTCCTGTGTCAGGGCAGATCCAGGTACCAGTCCGGTATGAGGGGAAGGAGTGGACGCTACCGCTTGTCATTGTTAAAGGAGGAAAATCAGCCTTGCTAGGCAGAAACTGGCTACAAAAGATCAAGTTGAACTGGGGAGAAATCTTCAGTTTGAGAAATGACAAACCAGTGAGTCAGGCTACACTCACTAACATGCTGGAGAAGCACAAAGAACTTTTCAAAGATGGCTACGGTGAAATACAAGACTTCACAGCAAAAGTCAGAATGCAAGAAGGAACAAAGCCTATCTTTAACAAACCACGTCCAGTTCCCTATGCTCTTAAGGAAGCAGTAGAGAAGGAACTGGACCGCCTACAGAAGAATAACATCATCACGAAAGTAGTGAGGAGCGACTGGGCCGCTCCGATCGTTGTAGTCCCAAAGAAAGACAAGACTACAAGGTCACAGTAAATCGCTGCATACTACCAGAGGAATATCCACTACCAAACGCTGAAGATCTGTTTGCCACTCTAGCTGGTGGGAAGGTTTTCAGTAAGCTGGACCTGGCATTCGCTTATCAGCAACTGAAGCTGTATCCGGAGTCAGAACAGTATCTGACCATCAATACACACAAGGGGCTATTCAGATTCAATCGCTTGGCCTATGGAATCTCGACAGCTCCAGCGATAGTCCAACACACAATGGATCATATCTTGGACGGTATAGACAATGTTGTGTGCTTCATGGACGACATCCTCGTGTCAGCACCAACCATTGGAGAGCACCTTGTAGTGCTGGACAAAGTGATGTCAAGACTGGAGAAATGCAGAGTGAGAATGAAACGCAGCAAGTGTGAGTTCCTCCAGGACTCAGTGGAGTATCTCGGATACAAGATTGATGCACAAGACCTGCACCCAACTAACAGCAAGGTGGAAGCAATCGTAAGCGCACCAGCACCCACAAATATCTCCGAGCTGAGGTCATTTTTGGGGCTCCTGAACTATTACGGAAAGTTTGTGGCAAACTTGTCCAGTGCTGCATCCGCTTCACCAACTGCTGCAGGCTGATACAAAGTGGAATTGGTCCCCACAATGCGAAGAAGCATTCAAGACTTGCAAGCAATGTCTGCTAAAGAGCAAGTGGCTTGCCCACTACGACACAGAGATGAAGCTGAGACTTGTGTGTGATGCATCTCCATACGGAGTAGGAGCCGTCATCTCACATGTTCTACCGTCAGGTGAAGAACACCCTATTGCATTTGCATCACGGACTCTGTCACCAAGTGAGAAAGAATTATGCTCAATTTGAGAAGGAAGCCCTGAGCATAAAATTCGGAGTGAAGAAGTTTAACAAATACCTCTACGGAAGGAAGTTCCAACTGCTGACAGATCACAAGCCTCTGTTGGCCATCCTTGGACCAAAATCAGCCATTCCAATCCTTGCTGCACTTCGAATGCAATGTTGGGCTCTGATATTGCTAGCCTACGACTACGAGATTGAGTACAGACGATCCAGTAATCACGCAAATGCAGATGCACTATCAAGACTACCATGCAATAGTGACTCCGACAGTGAAGATGATAGAGCAGTCTTCCAGATCTCTGTCATCGACGAACTGCACATATCTGCTTCAGACATAGCAGAGGAAACGAGGAAAGACCCAGTGCTTTCCAAAGTCTTGGACTTAACATTAGGCGGTTGGCCAACCTTCGCAAATGACGATAACCTTTGTCCATTCATTGACAAGAAAGACCAATTGTCTACTGATCAAGGATGTGTTCTATGGGGACCTCAAAAACTCCAGAGGAGACTGCTATCTGACCTGCATGAGGGACGTCCAGGGATCACTCGAATGAAAGCACTTCGCCCGCAGTTATCTGTGGTGGCCTGGACTGGATCAGGACATTCAACACCATGTAGGCCACTGCTCACCTTGTGAAGCTGTTTGCAACAAGCCTGCTGCTACACCTCTTCATCCATGGTCCTGGGCTGCTACACCATGGGAACGCATCCATGTGGATTACGCCGAGATTGACAAGCAATATTTCCTTGTTGTTGTCGATGTTCATGCCAAGTCGATGGAAGTGTTCCCTACTCAACTGACCACAGCTGAGAAGGACCCCCCTTTTATGTCAACCGATTTTAAAATGTTTCTCAAGATCAATGGAGTAAGGCACATCCTGTCACCACTTTACCATCCGGCATCAAACGGAGCAGCGGAAAGAGCCGTGCAAACCTTTAAGAAGGCCTGGACTAGACTCGAGGTTCAGTCTGTGCCCACCCACCAAAGGCTTCCCCGGTTCCTGTTAATTTACTGTAACACACCACACACAATAACAGAACGTACACCAGCTGAACTGTTTCTGAAACGCCAACCACGTACCCGCCTGACATTGTTGAAACCAGACTTGTCAAGCACTGTGGCAAAGCACCAACTACAGCAGAAGAAAACTTATGACAGACACTCAAGACTATCAAAGAGGGAGAGAGGGTGATGGAACGTGATTTCAGACACCCCAAGCGCCTGTGGAACTCAGGTGTGATCTTGCAACGCAGAGGACCTTTGGTCATTGGTCATTGCCATGTCAACGTTCATGTGGATCATCTGCTACGGTCCAACGCCCCAGCAGAGACATGCCGAGAGAACAATAACAACCCCCAGGACTATTCTCCTGACTGTGGGTGTACGGGAGAGACAGAGCCTGACCTTCCACCCGAACCTGGCCCACCACTGGAAGCCCAGCAGGAGCGGAGATATCCTGTTTCAGGAGGTAACAGACAGTAAAACAAACAAACACTTTAATATGTCCTAGATAAAAGGGAAAAAAAAGGACATTACCTGGGTTAGTTATTAGGACACAAATTCCATCTTCGGGGCAGAATAATCCCCTGGATTTGTGCTGGGCTCTGAAAAGTCTGCTTCAACCCAGTAGTTGAACAATGTTTAAGAATGCATTGTTCAGATATTGCATTAGTAGTTCCCTAATATATTTACCTTGTTCTCTGGGAGTTAAACACTATGGGGGAGGAGTGTAGTATCTGTGATCTATGTCTGTTTATATTAGTTACTATGCTGTTACTATGCAGTAATGAATTATGGCAGTGTTACGTTACTACACCTAATAGGAAATGTTTTTCAGCTGCAGGGACTGGGAGACTAGTCAGGATCGAAGCACAGAGTACAGAGAGATCCTTGATGAAAACCTGCTCCAGAGTCCTCTGGACCTCAGACTGGGGTGGAGGTTCACCTTCCAACAGGACAACGACCCTAAGCACAAAGCCAAGATAATGCAGAAGTGACTTCGGGACAAGTCTCTCAATGTCCTTGAGTGGCCCAGCCAGAGCCCGGACTTGAACCCGATCTAACATCTCTGGAGAGACCTGACAATAGCTGTACAGTGACGCTCCCCATCCAACCTGACAGAGCTTGAGAGGATCTGCAGAGAAGAATGGGAGAAACTCCACAAATACAGTTGTGCTAAGACTGTAGCGTCATGCATGCTCTTCAACCGATCACTGCCCGCACCTGTCCGCCCGTCCAGCATCACTACTCTGGACGGTTCTAACTTTAGAATATGTAGACAACTACAAATACCTAGGTGTCTGGTTAGACTGTAATCTCTCCTTCTAGACTCACATTAAGCATCTCCAATCCAAAATTAAATCTAGAATCGGCTTCCTATTTCGCAACAAAGCATCCAAAGCATCCTGCCAAACATACCCTCGTAAAACTGACCATCCTACCGATCCTCGACTTCGGCGACGTAATTTACAAAATAGCCTCCAATACTCTACTCAACAAATTGGATGCAGTCTATCACAGTGCCATCCGTTTTGTCACCAAAGCCCCATATACTACCCACCACTGCGACCTGTACGCACCAGCACCAGCACCATACTCGTCGCCAAACCCACTGGCTCAAGGTCATCTACAAGTCTACAACTACCTCATCCCCATACTGTATTTATTTTTTTATTTTGCTCCTTTGCACCCAAGTATCTCTACTTGCACATTCATCTTCTGCACATCTACCATACCAGTGTTTAACTGCTATATTGTAATTACTTCTCCACCATGGCCTATTTATTTCTGTATATAGACTTTTATTTTTTTCTTATTTTTTTCTACTGTATTATTGACTGTATGTTTGTTTATTCCATGTATAACTCTGTGTTGTTGTATGTGTCGAACTGCTTTGCTTTATCTTGGCCAGGTCGCAGTTTTAAATGAGAACGTGTTCTTTACTAGCCTACCTGGTTAAATAAAGGTGAAATAAATAAAAATAAAAAATACCCAAGAAGACTGGAGACTGTAATCGCTGCCAAAGGTGCTTTGACAAAGTACTGAGTAAAGGGTCTGAACACTTATGTTAGTGTGATATTTCAGTTATTATATTTTTAATACATTAGCAAAAATTTAGATAAACCTGTTTTTCTTTGTCATTATGGGGTAATGTGTATAGTTTTAGCATCAGGCTGTAACGAAATCTGGAAAAAGTCAAGGGGGCTGAATATTTTCCGAAGGCACTGTATACATAAGTATTCAGAAAACTTTCTGAATGCACTGTAGGTCCTGGATGGCAGGAAGCTTGGCCCCAGGGATGTACTGGGCCGTACGCACTACCCTCTGTAGCGCCTTACGATCGGATGCCGAGCAGTTGCTATACCAGGCGGTGATGCAAGCGGTCATGATGCTCTCGATGGTGCTGCTGGTCTGGGGACCCATGCCAAATCTTTTCAGTCTCCTGTGGGGGAAAAGGCGTTGTCGTGCCCTCTTCACAACTTTCTTGCTGTGTTTGGACCATGATAGTTTGTTGGGGATGTGGACACCAAGGAACTTGAAACTCTCGACCCGGTCCACCACAGCTCAGTCAATGTGAACGGGGGCGTGTTCGGCCCTCCTTTTCCTGTAGTCCACATTCATCTCCTTTGTCATGCTCACGTTGAGGGAGAGGTTGTGGTCCAGGAACCACACTGACAGGTCTCTGACCTCCTCCCTGTAGGCGGTCTTATCGTTGTCGGTAATCAGGCCTACCACAGTTGTGTTGTCAGAAAACTTAATGATGGTGTTTTAGTCATGAACAGGGAGTGCAGGAGGGGACTAAGCACGCACCCCTGAGGGGGCCCCCGTGTTGAGGATCAGCGTGTTGCCTACCCTTACCACCTGGGGGCGGCCCGTCAGGAAGTCCAGGATCCAGTTGCAGAGGGAGGTGTTTAGTCCCAGGGTCCTTAGCTTAGTGATGAGCTTCGTGGGCACTATGGTGTTGAACACTGAGCTGTAGTCAATGAACAGCATTCTCACATAGGTGTTCCTTTTGTCCAGGTGGGAAAGGGCAGTGTGGACTGCAATAAAGATTGTGTCATCTGTGGATCTGTTGGGGCGATATGCGTATTGGAGTGGGTCTAGGGCTTCTGGGATGATGGTGTTGATGTGAGCCATGACCAGCCTTTCAAAGCACTTCATGGCTTCGGACGTGAGTGCTATGGGGCGGTAGTCATTTAGGCAGGTTTCCTTCGCTTTCTTGGGCACAGGGACAGTGGTGGTCTGCTTAAAACATGTAGGTATTACAGACTCGGTCAGGGACAGGTTGAAAATGGAAGTGTAGACACTTGCCATTTGGTCCGCGCATGCTCTGAGAACACGTCCTTGTAATTCGTCTGGCCCAGAGGCCTTGTGAATGTTGACCTGTTTAAATTTCTTGCTCACATCGGCTACAGAGATTGTGATCACAAAGTTGTCTGGAAAAGCTGGTGCTCTTATGCATGCTTCAATGTTGCTTGCATCGAAGCGAGCAGAAAAGGCATTTAGCTCGTCTGGTAGGTTGCGTCACTGGGCAGCTCGCGGCTGGGTTTCCCTTTGTAGTCCGTAATAGTTTTCAAGCCTGGCCAAATCCGCCGAACGTCAGTGCCGGTGTAGAAGGATTCAATCTTAGTCGTGTAATGAGGTTTTGCTTGTTTGATGGTTCCTCTGAGGGCATAGCGGGATTTCTTATAAGCGTCCTGAATAGTGTCCCGCTCCTTGAAAGTGGCAGCTCTAGCCTTTATCTCAGTGCGGATGTTGCCTGTAATCCATGGCTAATGGTTGGGATATGTACGTACGGGCACTGTGGGGACAACGTTGTCAATGCACTTATTGATGAAGCCGATGACTGAGGTGGTGTACTCCTTAATGCCATTGGATAAATCCCGGAACATATTCCAGTCTGTGCTAGCAAAATAGTTCTGTAGCTTAGCATCCGCGTCATCTGACCACATCCGTATTGAGCGAGTCGCTGGTACTTCCTGCTTTAGTTTTTGCTTGTAAGCAGGAATCAGGAGGATATAATTATGTTTAGATTTGCCAAATGGAGGGCGAGGGAGAGCTTTGTACGCGTCTCTGTGTGTGGAGTAAAGGTTTTTTCCCCTCTGGTTCCACATGTGACATGCTGGTAGAAATGAGGTAAAACGGATTTAAGTTTGCCTGCATTAAAGTCCCCGGCCACTAGTAGTGCCGCTTTTGGATGAGCATTTTCTTGTTTGCTTATGGCCTTATACAGCTCGTTGAGTGTGGTCTTACTGCCAGCGTCAATTTGTGGTGGTAAATAGAAGGCTACGAAAAATATAGATAGTGTGGTTTACAGCTTAACATGAGGTACTCTACCTCAGGCGAGCAATACCTCGAGACTACCTTAATATTAGACATCGCACCAGCTGTTATTGACAAATAGACCCCCCACCCCTTGTCTTACTGGAAATCCCAGCCAACTGTATATTATCCATGATTTTCATTAAGCCACGACTCGGTGAAATATAAGATATTACAGTTTTTAATGTCCGTTGGTAGGAGTCTTGAACGGAGCTCATCCAGTTTAAACTCCAGTGATTGCAAGTTGGCCAACAGAACGGATGGTAGAGGCGGGTCATCCACTCACCGACGAATTCTCACAAGGCACCCTGATCTGCACCCCCGGTATCTCCTTCTTTTCTTCATGCAAATTACGGGGGTTTCAGCCTTGTCCGGGAGCAATATTATGTCTTTCGCTTCAGACTCATCTTCGTCCAGTTCGAGGTGACTAATCACTGTTCTGATATCCAGAAGCTATTTTCAGTCATAAGAGATGGTAGCATCAACATTATGTACAAAATAAGTTACAAACAATGTGAAAAAACACACAAAATAGCACAATTGGTTAGGAGCCTTTAAAACGGCAGCCATCCCCTCCTGCTGAATTTCTTTGTTTTAATGATCTTGGATTCTTGGATCTATTATCTTGTCAAAGTAGAAATGCTCACTAACAGGGATGTAAACACATTTCTGCCCAAAATATGAGATAAATAAGCATTTTGTGCATATGGAACATTTCTGGGATCTTTTCTTTCAGCTCATGAAACATTGGACCAACACTTTACATGTTGCGTTTATATTTTTGTTCAGTATACCTTAAATGCTACATGGCTCAAAGTATCCCAACATTTTTCAACATTAGTAGGGAAATAACCTTAGATTCATACTTAATTTTTTTTTAGGATTCATTATGGCCTGAATAAGAAGATTTAATTTGTATTCATATTGTCACGCCTGCTCCCCTGGTGCTTGAGGGCGCCAGGCTCCCCAGCATTGCGCACTCCTGCCACCATCGTTACGCATACCTGTCTTCCCCCCGTCACGCGCATCAGCGATTATTGGACTCACCTGGACTCAATTACCTGTTTATTACCTCCCCTATTTTTGTCAGTTCACCAGCTCTGTTCCTCACTGCTGCATTGATTGTCGTTTGTCATTGTGTATCCGTGGGCTGACGCTGTTTCTGTCTTGCTCTTTGTCCGTTCCTAATTAAATGTCAACTCCCGTACTTGCTTCTCGTCTCCAGGGTCAATCCCTACAGAATGCAGCAGCCATCATACGAAGCATCGGGGAGTGCTGACGTTCTGGTTGGTGATGACGTCGGGCCCGGGGCCCAACACCAATGAAACCAGGGTGCCTAAGCCAGCTCGTCAGGCTGTCACACCCTAGCTGGCTCGAGAGGTTTCTTGCCCCGGGTTGGATCGGAAGGCGCCCATCTCACGTAAGGTCTCAGCCGGATCGTCAGGTTGTTACGCCCAGCCGGCTCGTCAGGCTGCTACGCCTCCACCAGATCATCGGGCTCCCACGCCTCAGTGGGATCGACAGGCCTTCACGCCTCTGCCAGTTCGTCGGGGTTTCACACCCAGCCGGCTTGTCCAGCGCCAGTGCCTCGGCCAGCCCATCAGGCTCGCCCAGGTGGGACGCCGGGTGGCGCCCCTAGAGGGGGGGTACTGTCACGCCTGCTCCCGCTCTTCCCCCCTGGCGCTCGAGGGCATCAGGCTTCCCAGCATTGCGCACTCCTGCCACATCATTGCTCAGTCACCTGTTTATTACCTCCCCTATATTTATCAGTTCTCCAGCTCTGTTCCTCACTGCTGCATTGATTGTCATTTGTCGTTGTGTATCCGTGGGCTGACGCTGTTTCTGTCTTGCTCTTTGTCTGTTCCTAATTAAATGTCAACTCCCCGTACCTGCTTTTCGTCTCCGGCGTCGGTTCTTACACATACGTATACAGTTAGAGAAAAACATGATTCAACTTTCCAGTGGAAGGGTTCTTTGTTGATATTTTGAGAAACTTAAATGGTGGACTAAATTAAACTGCTTTTCCCCCTTCCTGTTTTATAGTGTGCATTTTCTCACTGTAAACAAGAAGCAATTGATTGGTTACAGATTATTAGTAATACATACTGGTACCCTGTGTATATAGCCAAGTTATCGTTACTCATTGTCCATTTATTCCATGTGTTATTATCTTTCTATTATCTTTCAATTTGTCTCTCTGCATTGTTGGGAAGGGCCCATAAGTTTGCATTTTACTGTTAGTCTACACCTTTTGTTTACAAAGCATGTGACAAATAAAATTAGATTTGATTTGACATTTGAAACATCAGCTCAACTGTCAGTAACTATATTATGATTTATATGGAATTATTAGAGTGGCCTACAGAGGATTTTTTTTTTTATTGACGCTCCAAGGAGATCCCTGTCCCCTCCCCAATGATGTTCAACCAAATTGCTTGAACGTTTGCTACGTTGAGGAATGGTTTGTACTGA
Source organism: Brachymystax lenok tsinlingensis (assembly GCA_030435695.1). Lineage (NCBI taxonomy): Eukaryota > Metazoa > Chordata > Actinopteri > Salmoniformes > Salmonidae > Brachymystax > Brachymystax lenok. The sequence goes on along the minus strand of CM059797.1, from coordinate 16,177,757 downwards.
ACGACACATTTCCCCAAAACGTTCTTGTACTTTCTTGAACAGACTTTGAGGTACGTTTGCTCCCGTTTGGTGGGTGTGCCGGGGTGTGGCTGAAGCAGTGAGTGACACATTTAAAGGGCAGCAGTGCATTTTAAACCCACAACCTAACCCCACTCCGTTTTTCAAATTGTCGTTCAGTAGAGCACCATTTCTGTTCAATTGAACATTCTATTAAGTTTTTATGTACTGAACGCAGCCCAGCAGTATCAACTTTGATAGTTTCCGGTTAGGTTGAATGCATAAAGATAGATAGAACAAAAGGTCTCATCTTTGTATCTGTGCTATTATAGCGTCTGTTACAGCCTGGGCAGCCCCATTGAGACAATCTCCATTTTGAAGTAGTAAATTTTCTTTTTCACGATCATCTGATCCCTCCTGATGACCTGGTTGGACATGACTCCACCAGGTTCACCAGGAGGAATCTGGCAATGAAGTTGGAAGTCCCACCCAGTTGACTACATTAAAATGGTGGAAGCCCTCAATGGCACTACCCATGCTAATACGGCATTTTGGCCACTAGAGGCCTGTATCATTCTCTATGGTTGCATGATTGTACCTCCTACAGAAAACAGTTTAGTGCTGAGGTGCGTTCAGAGCCCTTGAGTGTTTGCTACATTGCGGAACGGTTTGTACTAAACGACACCTTTTCCCTGAAACCTTCTTGTACATTCTTGAACAGACTTTGAGCTACATTTGCTCCCGTTTGGTGGGTGTGGCTTGAAGCAATGAGTGACGTGTTTAAAGGGTAGTGGGCATGCCGACAATGAGGAAGTTCTATTACGCTGGCGCAGGTTGAACCGGGCAATGGCCCGTCATGTCATTGGGGAGGGGGGAGCATGGTGCATCATCCAAAAATATATCTCTTTTCCATAAAATGTTTCAAACTAATTTTAATTGGGAAGATTAAAGCTTTTTTTATTAAAAGCATTCACTTTTGCATGTGAAAACACAGAATCCTCCTCATCACTCCATGTGCTTATTTACGTCACTTTTGTTTTGAGCCAACTTGGCTGTCGACCAGACCGGTTCCAAAATGAATGTAATCATTTTTCACCCTGTTCAAACTCCTCCCACCGGGGCAACACAGGCCACATAAACTAACCCCCTCATAAGTGTGTGCAATTTGGGGCGTTCCTTCATGTGGGCATTCCTGCATCTGCTGGAACACCCCCCCTCGAACATTCCATTGGTTCCTGTGTGGTGATACCGATGGTTTGCCGGGACTGATGGTTTGTTGACAACTGTAACATTTTAGCTAAGACTAACCCAGCTACAGACAGAAGTGACTTCACGTATCAGGTTAGAAAAACTAACGCAGTGCTACAGTTGTCAACAACTGTTATCCCTGGCACGACAACTAGATGGAGATGTGGGGGAAGTAGGTAGAAAAGTAGAAAAAACGCAGGTGGAAGATGGCGGATGTTTTGTTTGAAACTGTTGGCGCATGTGGTGGTTAATTTCTTTACTATCAAATGAGGAGAGACAAACTTATCACACAAGTCAGAGTTATACTTAAAATACATATTTAATAGTAAGAGCTTTGCAATACCACCGGCTTCTCAACGAATTCACCACTTTCTCTAATGGTCCGTTGAGAGCGACGACACAAAGGCTACTGAGATCTTTTATAGCAATGATCCACCCCCTAGTCTACATAACAAACCAGATGTTTGGAACAGGTCACAAGGTGAGAGTTTTTAAATGAGAAAAGAGCATCCCCCAGCCAGATAGCATTAGCGTTAAATTATATTCAGTTTGGCCCCTAAGACGAGGTTCAGATCTCGTTCCTGGTACTTCATAGCACAGAAACACCAACTCATCCAATGGCATAAATCAATTGTCAACTCCAGATACTTCCATCTCAAGTAAAACCCCTTCTTGACCACACACCTGGACAAGCTCACTGAGAGGAGTGAGCCTCTAGGTCATACACTATCCCAAGATAAGTGCAACATCAGTGATGACATACAATAGTTCCAGACCCTACCACACACATCCCCCAAAGTCAAAGGAGGGAGTGACTGGCGCACAGACATTATGGAGACAAGCAATTGGTTCCCCATTAATCACGCCATCCCTTCACATGGTTTAAGAATAGGTAAAGACACATTCACATATGAAGACAATGGTCCCTCCTGTCCTCTTCCCTTTCTGATATTCTGCATAGCACCAGGGACATGTGAAAGACAAGCCTGACCTCTCCCCTCTCTGGGCCCCAGGGGACTGAGCCCCAGCTGAGGAAAGAAGTGCAACTGCCAACACCAGAGTCCAAAGGGATACATTCTAATAACAAGTATATCACATAAGCATATTATGCAAATAAGACATCTTAATTATCTATGTTACTCAACAAATTCGGATTATTCCGCCACACGCATCGAGTGGAGATGAGAGTGAGGATTGGACTGCAATAGCGAACAAGAAGGAAAATAAGAGAAGTAAAGTGGTCATGGAATCTGGCAAACGCCAAACCTTGCTATTACTTTTATTGTTGATGGAGTAAAGGTTTTAGACCGATGGCAATATCTGGGAGATCCGTTTGACGTGCCGATGAATATCATAGATGTGTTGGATAAGGTTGCGTCAGTGAGGATAACAAGAAGTGGGCTGATTTATTTATTTTTTGTGTTTCCGAGGAGCAGAGGGAGAGTGCAATGCAACCAAAAAGGATATCGGATTGGAATGTGTTATGTGTGGATCTGCGTAGCAAAGCGCCTATCAAGGTAGTTGACTTTAGAGTTACGCTAAGTGAGTGCAAAGGATGTAACTGAAGAAGTATGATGAACAAAAATATAAACGCAACATGTAAAGTGCTAGTCCCATGTTTCATGAGCACGAAAGCTTAGGCGAAGGCAGGTGCAGAAATTTGTTTACATTCTGTTAGTGAGCATGTTATCATTTGTCAAGACAATCCATCCACCTGACAGGTGTGGCATATCAAGAAGCTGATTAAACATCATGATCATTACACATGTGCACCTTGTGCTAGGGACAATAAAAGGCCACTCTAAAGTGTGCAGTTTTGTCATGGTGCCAAAGATGCCTCAAGTTTTGAGGGAGTGTGCAATTGGCTTGCTGACTGCAGGAATGTCCACCAGAGGTGTTGCCAGAGAAATTAATGTTACTTTCTCTACCATAAGCCGCCTCCAACGTCATTTTAGAGAATATGTCAGTACATCCAACCGGCCTCACAACTGCAGACCACGTGTAGCCATGCCAGCCCACATCCAGCTTCTTCACCTGCGGGATCGTCTGAGAACAGCCACCTGGAAGGCTGATTAAGCTGTGGGTTTGCACAACCAAAGAATTTCTGCACAAACTTTCAGAAACCATCTCAGGGAATCTCATCTGAGTGCTCGTCGTACTCACCGGGGTCTTGACCTTCGATGGCCACTGGCACGCTGGATAAGTGTGCACTTCACTGATCAATCCCGGTTTCAACTGTACCGGGCAGAGTGCTCCATGGTGGCAGTGGGGTTATGGTATGGGCAGGCATAAGCTATGGACAAAAAACACAATTACATTCTATTGATGGCAATTTGAATGCACAGAGATACCATGACGAGATCCTGAGGCCAGTTGTCGTGACATTCATCCGCCGCCATCACCTCATGTTTCAGCAGGATAATGCACGACTTCATGTCACAACAATCTGTACACAATTCCTGGAAGCTGAAAATGTCCCAGTTCTTCCATGGCCTGCATACGCACCAGACATGTCACCCATTGAGCATGTGTGGGATGCTATGGATCAATGTGCATGTCAGCGTGTTCCAGTTCCTGCCAATATCCAGTGTGGGAATCTGACATTTTTATACCATATTAGTATTAACAATTGCTAATAATCATATTGGGGGTTGTTCTGTAAGGATGTGTGTATGTGTAACCTCTGTGCAGACATCTTGAGACAGTTGCAGACTTGTGGTTAAGTGGGGGGGTGTGGGGTCTTTATTACAAGACCCAGTCTGGTGGAAAAGTACCGAGCTACTCAAATCAGGAACTGAAACAAGGGTCAGCAACGGTCACAAATGTCACGATGTGTGTGAGGGGTACAGGCAGCCTGGATGGAACATCAAGATAACAACAAGAAGACCACTCACGAGGAGCGCCATGAGGCTGGGACCAGCCTGTGCGACAACGATTGGGCGTGGTTTAAACTTGCCCGACCTATCTCTACGCCGACAGGCCAGCTCACGAAGCAGGAACTAACACTGTCGGGGTATTTAACAAGAACCTTTTGGGGTGTTGGCCAGTTCTCTGTTAGCCCTGCGTGGTACTACATTGAACCCGTGTATACGAAGATTGCATTTACCATTTATTGCTTGAGTGAATAAACTAATTAGAACTTACTTGGTGACTCTGTGTCACATTTTGTCCGAACACCATATTTGAATTTCGCAACCCTAACACCAGCAACTTCATGCAGTTATTGAAGAGCAGTGGGACAACATTCCACAGGCCACAATCAACAGCCTGATCAATGAAGGAGATGTGTACGCTGCGTGATGCAAATGGTGGTCACACCAGATACTGACTGGTTTTCTGATCCACGACCCTAACCTTTTTTTAAGGTATCTGTGACTAACAGACGCATATCTGTATTCCCAGTCATGTGAAATCCATAGTTTAGGGCCTAATGAATTTATTTTAATTGACTGATTCCTTATATGAACTGTAACTCTTTGAGATTGTTGCATGTTGCATTTTTATTTTTGTTCAGTGTAGCTAGCTTGCTAGCACACAGTGTCGTTCACTCCCGCCTGTTGAACACCTGCCTTCGCCCGCGATTAACAAAACTGCGGGAAAGCAGTGCCCGACAAGAGGGGGCGAAGGACAGTCTACTAGCTAGCTAGGTCGCTACCAATCCTGCCTGCTGTGTACCGGAGTCCTTGCTAGTTAGCACCCAGTGGCCTTTGCTAATACCTGCCGACCACCTGCCCTTATTCTTCTGTGGGGTTTATCAACAGTTGGCATCCAACGTTATAGTGCATTACCGCCTCCCGGCTGTGTACCGGAGTCGTAGCTTAAAAATGTACCAATAGAAGTATAAAGACGGGTTTCTTCGTGCCGTAATTGCACCCTTCTCTGCTGACAGCGTTCCCCAACCGACACCCTTAGCAGCGTTTGAAGAAAGCGGATGTTTCTGGTTTACACCAATACAGTATTTTCAACCTAACTTCCGTTTCCCCCTGAAAAACGGAAGTAGGGACTCCGCTTAGACATCTTTCTACTCCGCTAGGGAAACATACTTTTCACGCCATTTTGATACCGAAGTGACTTTTTCATAGCAGGTTAGGAGAATTATTGTAGCAGGTTGGGAGACTGAGGTTAAGGATAGGAAAAGGGTTAGCGAAAATGCTCTGCTAACCTTTCTTGAAATCAAGTAAAAACCTGTTGATGCTCGTCAGTGGTCCTACCCTTAATCTCAGTCTCTTAACCTGCCACACTAAATTCACCTAACCTGCCACGCTAATTCACCTAACCTGCCACACTAATTATCCAAACCTGCAACGATAGTTATCCTAACCTGCTATGTAAACAAGTGATCTGTGTCGAGAGACCCTCAGACTACTTGTCTCATAACACCGGAACTGACCAATGGCAGGTAACAATGGCCGATTCCCTGATATCAGTGACAGGAGAAAACTGAGGATGGGTCAACAAACATTGTAGTTACTCTACAATACTAACCTAATTGACAGACTGAAAAGACGGAAGCCTGTACAGATACAAATATTCCAAAACATGCATCCTGTTTGCATAAGGCACTAAAGTAAAACTGCAAAATATGTGGCAAATAAATTAACTCTTTGTCCTGAATACAAAGCGTTGTTTGGGGAAAATCCACTAAGTACCACTCTTCATATTTTCAAACATGGTGGTGGCTGCATCATGTTATGGGTATGCTTGTCATTGGCAAGGACTATGGAGTTCTTAGGATACCAAAATTGAATAGAGCTAAGCACATGCAAAATCCTAGAGGAAAGCCTGGTTCAGACACTGGGAGACAAATCCATCTTTCAGCAGGACAATAACCAAAAAAACAAGGCCAAATATACACTGGAGTTGCTTACCAAGGCTACATTGAATGTTCCTGAGTGGCCTAGTTACAGTTTTGACTCAAATCAGCTTGAAAATCTATAGCAAGACTTGAAAATGGCTGCCTAGCAATGATCAACAACCAACTTGACAGAGTTTGAAGAATTTTTTAAAGAATAATGTAAGAATATTGTACAATCCAGGTGTGCAAAGCTCTTACAGACTAAACCAGAAAGATTCACATATGTAATCTGTGTTTCAGTAATGTGTTTCTTTAACATGAAGATGATGGGGGCGGCAGGTAGCTTAGCAGTTAGAGCGTTGGGCAAGTAATCAAAAGTTCACTGGTTCAAATCCCTGAGGTGACTAGGGGATAGATCTGCTGATGTGCCCTTGAACAAGGAACCTATTAGCGCGTTCATCTGTGGTGGTGGTGACAGTGACCAGGCCAGGCCAGGCCAGGCTCGTTGGTAAAGGGAGACTCTACTTCCTTGTCCCCAGTGGCTGGTGTCATTGCTCTATTGGAGGCCACACGGACAAAGTCAGTGGAGTCCTGGCCGACCACATTGCCTGTCATCACTGCCTTCACCCCGCACCTTGTGAGAAGGTGGCGGAATGCAGCCTGGAACTGCCCTGTGTTCGGGTTGTTTATCCAGCCTCCTGTAAAGACAGATGGTGGTGTCACCCTGAGACAAGGCAAGGTAGTTCAAAACTTACCGGCTCTCCTCACTGCATTGAAGAACAGCTCCAGATGGTCTTCGCTGAATGTACAGTCGTGGCCAAAGGTTTTGAGAATGACACAAATATTAATTTCCACAAAGTTTGCTGCTTCAGTGTCTTTAGATATTTTTGTCAGATGTTACTGAAGTATAATTACAAGCATTTCATGAGTGTCAAAGGCTTTTATTGACAATTACATGAAGTTGATGCATAGAGTCAATATTTGCAGTGTTGACCCTTCTTTTTCAAGACCTCTGCAATCTGCCCTGCCATGCTGTCAATTAACTTCTGGGCCACATCCTGACTGATGGCAGCCCATTATTGCATAATCAATGCTTGGAGTTTGTCAGAATTTGTGGGTTTTTGTTTGTCCACCCGCCTTTTGAGGATTGACCACAAGTTCTCAATGGGATTAAGGACTGGGGAGTTTCCTGGCCATGGACCCAAAATATCAATGCTTTGTTCCCCGAGCCACTTAGTTATCACTTTTGCCTTATGGCAAGGTGCTCCATCATGCTGGAAAAGGCATTGTTCGTCACCAAACTGTTCCTGGATGGTTGAGAGAAGTTGCTCTCGGAGGATGTGTTGGTACCATTCTTTATTCATGGCTGTGTTCTTAGGCAAAATTGTGAGTGAGCCCACTCCCTTGGCTGAGAAGCAACTCCACACATGAATGGTCTCAGGATGTTTTACTGCTGGCATGACACAGGACTGATGGTAGCGCTCACCCTGTCTTCTCTGGACAAGCTTTTTTCCGGATGCCCCAAACAATTGGAAAGGGGATTCATCAGAGAAAATGACTTTACCCCAGTCCTCAGCAGTCCAATCCCTGTACCTTTTGCAGAATATCAGTCTGTCCCTGATGTTTTCCCTGGAGAGCAGTGGCTTCTTTGCTGCCCTTCTTGACACCAGGCCATCCTCCAAAAGTCTTTGCCTCACTTTGCGTGCAGATGCAATCACACCTGCCTGCTGCCATTCCTGAGCAAGCTCTGTACTGGTGGTGCCCCGATCCCGCAGCTGAATCAACTTTAGGGGACGGTCCTGGTGCTTGCTGGACTTTCTTGGGCACCCTGAAGCCTTCTTCACAATAATTGAACCACTCTCCTTGAAGTTCTTGATGATCCGATAAATGGTTGATTTAGGTGCAATCTTACTGGCAGCAATATTCTTGCCTGTGAAGCCCTTTTTGTGCAAAGCATTGATGACGGCACGTGCTTCCTTGCAGGTAACCATGGTTGACAGAGGAAGAACAATGATTCCAAGCACCACCCTCCTTAAGGAGCTTCCAGTCTGTTATTCAAACTAAATCAGCATGACAGAGTGATCTCCAGCCTTGTCCTCGTCAACACTCACACCTGGGTTAATGAGAGAATCACTGACATGATGTCAGCTGGTCCTTTTGTGGCAGGGCTGAAATGCAGTGTAAATGTTTTTGGGGGATTCAGTTCATTTGCATGGCAAAGAGGGACTTTGCAATTGATTGCAATTCATCTGATCACTTTTCATGACATTCTGGAGTATATGCAAATTGCCATACAAACTGAGGCAGCAGACTTTGTGAAAATTAATATTTGTGTCATTCTCAAAACATTTGGCCACAACTGTATATGTGAGGACATCCTTCTGTAGTTGCAGGAGAGCAGGGGGGAGCCTGATGAGGGAATCTATGTTGACCACCCATTCGGTGACTCTTGTGTGTCTGGGAGAAAAAGGTTTGAATTGTAACAAATTGTGGAATTGGAGTTCAAGGTTAAATACAGTTGTAGAATGGATTCTTATAGGTGGTATGGGTCTGCACTTCATTCAGAAAGAAATTACTAGGTTTTTGTTTCTTCTAACCCTATCATATAACAAGACTTCAGAGGTGGCATCATTGGACACATGCTGAGAAATGGCTTCAGGTATTGTTGTGCTTTTTAAGTCGTGATTTTGTTGTGCATTAAACAATAATATCAGGTCACCCTTTTCCTGGCGTATAGAGTCTTGTCCCCCGTGTTTTAAGTTGAGCAGGTACCTCCTTGCTTCTATCAGGAATGCAACCGTTTGGTGCAGATTGTCAGTGTTGATGGCAGCCTTTGAGCCGAGGCCTCTGGAGCTCCTTGTGTTGAAGATGTCAAACAGCTTGTCTATGATCTGTAACATAACAAGAAATAGCTTGGTTTGCATTTCAGATGTCATTCCCTGAGATAAATGTGTGAGATAAGATATACGAATATGAAATTATTACCTCACAGAACCTGGCTGTAAGCATGCAATCTTAAAACTTGTGTTCCTCACACAGGTACAGTATTTTCAGGGCCTGGGCAACAGAGCGGCCTCCTTGAGAGCTTGTTTGCTGCGTGCACTCCAGATTTCTCATGCAGCTCATGGAGGTCGACAATGAGATCACCCCATCCTCGCTTTTGAGGCATTTGTAGCAGTACAGTGAGTTCCTGACAAGCTTGAGCATGTGGCATGCATCTAGAAAATATGTGTCGGCTTGTCAACCCCAGATGGTGTAATGGACGTTACGGTGGTCTCTTGGGTCTTAAGGTCGAACTGGCAGCCGGAAAGACAAGACATTGTTGTGTTCGATGCATGCCAATCCATGGTCAGCGCCTCCAGATGTATATTGATGTCGTTGAGGGTAGCAATGATGTGCTCTGTTCATGTTCTTTGGACCTCCCCAGTAAGTGTCCAGCTGAAGAAGCAGGCCACTGGGGCCTTCCAATAGCCTTGAAGGCCCACTATCATAAACACCAAGGCTTCAACTGCTTCCCTCTTACTGCCCTTGTCATCTGCCATGTCAACAAGGCCCACATTGTCATCTGATGCCGAGTTATACAGGACGTTCTGACATATGCTCATCCCATCCAATATCAGACAGCACCTGCATGGATGTGGTTATGATTATAGGAAACCATGTAGGATATTGGTTTGTGTCTAGTCTGATTTTGTTTCATATATGTTTATTATGAAGCATTAGGATACACATAAAAAGGAATTCATGATTGATTAGGGATAATCACATCTCTCACCTGGTATATTGTTCTGGATCTGAGATGGCTTTGGTCTTAAGAGCCTCAATTAATGATTGGTTGATCCCTGGCTTGTCGTCAATTGTTTGCAGCCACCTAAAAGTTAATATACTGAGTAAATGAAAGGCTTATGCATTAAGTTATTGCTGTGAAGCATGTGGGGATGGGAAAGTGACGTCCTTGCTAGATAATTGCATACCCAATCCTAAATCAATTCCTGGCCTCTACCCAACTGTACAGTTGTATCTAAGAGGCAATCGGGGATTGCATTTAATATTCTTTTTCATTATCTATGGACATGTGTATGCCTCCCCTTTCTGTGTCTCCCTTGCCGGAGGGCCTGATGCCCTAGGATCGCCGCAGAGGACAACTTGGCCTGATGATTTCACCTGATCGTGCTGCTGAGACAGGTCTGTATTTATGCTGAAATGGCAACTTATATTATCAGATGTATTTTGGAGTCGAGTGTCCCTAGCACAGAATTCACATGTGCCTCTCATGATCTTTAGAAGTGTATAGGGGGAAGGGGTTGATTTGGGATTGGGTGGCTTTCTTGCTCTGACACCAGTTAATGAAGACCTTGTCTTGAGCATCAACAGTACTTCCTTAAAGTCCTGGGGTTAGATAAGGGTAGTTTCTCACAGAGAAAATCATATGCTTTGTGATTGTACAGGTGCAGGGTCAAGGCGAAGTGGATTTGTTCTCTCAAGTACTGATGTTCAGGTCTCGTAAACAAATCCATGGGAAAATCTAAAAGAACAAACAATTGGCTATGTTGTGAAACACTTCTCTTATGCACATGCAATTTAGCTGTGTTATTTCAATAACATTGTTCATGATCACCACCATGTCTTACCGGAGTACAAATCAAGTTTATTTTTTGGCTTTTCATTCAGTAGGTTTCTTTGCTCTAACTGTTTAGTTAGTTAACACTCTTGCAGGTAGCCCGCAGTCTGGAGGGGCAATTTCCTGATTAGCTCATTATAATGTTCCGGCCGACAGAGATGGCTGCCTCGCTTCGCATTCTTAGAAAACTATGCAGTATTTAGTTTTTTTTCAAACTGAAATGGTCCACCCACACAGAAAGCATAGTGAAGAAGGTGCAACAGGCGCAACAGCGCCTCTTCAACCTCAGGAGGCTGAAGAAATTTGGCTTGTCACAAAAAACACTACAAATGCCTCAAAAAACTTCTACAGATGCACAATCGAGAGCATCCTGTCGGGCTGTATCACCGCCTGGCACGGCAACTGCTCACAAACGTAAGGCTCTCCAGAGGGTAGTGAGGTCTGCACAACGCATCATCGGGGGCAAATTACCTGCCCTCCAGGACATCTACACCACCCGATGTCACAGGAATGCCAAAAAGATCATCAAGGACAACAACCACCCGAGCCACTGCCTGTTCACCCCGCTATTATCCAGAAGGCGAGGTCAGTACAGGTGGATCAAAGCTGGGACCGAGAGATTGAAAAACAGCTTCTATCTCAAGGCCACCAGACTGATAAACAGCCATCACTAACATTGAGTGGCTGCTGCCAACATACTGACACAAATCTCTGGCCACTTTAATAATTAAAATTGGATGTAATAAATGTATCACTAGTCACTTTAAACAATGTCACTTTATATAATGTTTACATACCCTACATTACTCATCTCATATGTAGATACTGTACTCTATACCATCTACTGCATCTTGCCTATGCCGTTCGGCCATCGCTCATCAAGATATTTATATGTACATATTCTTATTCATTCCTTTACACTTGTGTATTTAATTAAAACAATTTTTTTACATTTATTTCACCTTTATTTAACCAGGTAGGCAAGTTGAGAACAAGTTCTCACTTACAACTGCGACCTGGCCAAGATAAAGCACAGCAGTTCAACACATACAACAACACAGAGTTACACATAAAATAAAACAAACATACAGTCAATAATACAGTACAAAAACAAATCTATATACAATGTGTGCAAATGAGGTAAGATAAGGAAGGTAAGGCAATAAATAGGCCATGGTGGCAAAGTAATTATAATTTAGCAATTAAACACTGGAATGGTAGATGTGCAGTAGATGAATGTGCAAAGTAGAAAAACTGGGTGCAAAGGAGCAAGATAAATAAATAAATACAGTAGGGGGATGAGGCAGTTGGTTGGGCTATTTACAGATATAAACAGGTGCAGGGGTCTGTGAGCTGCTCCAACAGCTGGTGCTTAAAGCTGGTGAGGGAGATAAGTGTCTCCAGTTTCAGAGATTTTTGTAGTTCGTTCCAGTCAATGTCAGCAGAGAACTGGAAGGAAAGTCGGCCAAAAGGAGGAATTGGCTTTGGGGGTGACCAGTGAGATATACCTGCTGGAGCGCGTGCTACGGGTGGGTGCTGCTATGGTGACCAGCGAGCTGAGATAAGGTGGGGCTTTACCTAGCAGTGACTTGTAGATGACAGTGGGTTTGGCGACGAGTGTGAAGCGAGGGCCAGCCAACGAGAGCGTACAGGTCACAGTGGTGGGTGGTATATGGGGCTTTGGTGACAAAACGGATGGCACTGTGATAGACTGCATCCAATTTGTTGAGTAGAGTATTGGAGGCTATTTTGTAAATGACATCACCGAAGTCGAGGATTGGTAGGATGGTCAGTTTTACGAGGGTATGTTTGGCAGCATGCATGAAGGATGCTTTGTTGCGAAATAGGAAGCCAATTCTAGATTTAATTTTGCATTGGAGATGTTTGATGTGAGTCTGGAAGGAGAGTTTACAGTCTAACCAGACACCTAGGTATTTGTAGTTGTCCACATAATCTAAGTCAGAACCGTCCAGAGTAGTGATGCTGGACGGGCGGACAGGTGTGGGCAGCGATCGGTTGAAGAGCATGCATTTAGTTTTACTTGCATTTAAGAGCAGTTGGAGGCCACGGAAGGAGAGTTGTATGGCATTGAAGCTCGACCGGAGGGTAGTTAACACAGTGTCCAAAGAAGGGCCAGAAGTATACAGGTGGATCAGAGACTCACCAGCAGCAAGAGCGACATCATTGATGTATACAGAGAAGAGAGTCGGCCCAAGAATTGAACCCTGTGGCACAACAGGCCCTCTGATTTGACACACTGAATCGGAGAAGTAGTTGATGAACCAGGCAAGGCAATCATTTGAGAAACCAAAACTGTTGAGTCTGCCGATAAGGATGTGGTGATTGACAGAGTCGAAAGACTTGGCCAGATCAATGAATACGGCTGCACAGTAATGTCTCTTATCGATGGCGGTTATGATATAGTTTACGACCTTGAGCGTGGCTGAGGTGCACCCATGACCAGCTCTGAAACCAGATTGCATAGCGGAGAAGGTACGGTGGGATTCAAAATGGTCGGTAATCTGTTTGTTAACTTGGCTTTCAAAGACCTTAGAAAGGCAGGGTAGGATAGATATAGGTCTGTAGCAGTTTGGGTCAAGAGTGTCTCCCCCTTTGAAAAGGAGGATGACCGCAGCTGCTTTCCAGTCTTTGGGAATCTCAGACGACACGAAAGAGAGGTTGAACAGGCTAGTAATAGGTGTTGCAACAATTTCGGCAGATAATTTTAGAAAAAAAGGGTCCAGATTGTCTAGCCCGGCTGATTTGTAGGCGTCCAGATTTAGCAGCTCTTTCAGAACATCAGCTAACTGATTTGGGAAAAGGAGAAATGGGTTCAAATTGTTCAAATTGTTTGGGTACAGACCTGGATAGTAAGACAGGACTCTGCAGGCTATCTCTGCAGTAGATTGTAACACTGCCGCCTTTGGCCGTTCTATCTTGTCTGAAAATGTTGTAGTTAGGGATGGAGATTTCAGGGGTTTTGGTGGTCTTCCTAAGCCAGGATTCAGACACGGCTAGGACCGGAGTGTGCTAAAGCAGTGAATAAAACAAACTTAGGGAGGAGGCTTCTAATGTTAACATGCATGAAACCCAGGCTTTTACGGTTGCAGAAGTCAACAAATGATAGCGCCTGGGGAATAGGAGTGGAGCTAGGCACTGCAGGGCCTGGATTAACCTCAATATCACCAGAGGAACAGAGGAGGAGAAGGATAAGGGTACGGCTAAAGGCTATAAGGACTGGTCGTCCAGGACGTCCTGAACAGAGAGTAAAAGGAACAGGTTTCGGGGGGCGATAAAATAGATTCAAGGCATAATGTACAGACAAAGGTATGGTAGGACGTGAATACAGTGGAGATAAACCTAGGCATTGAGTGATGATGAAAGAGACATTGTCTCTAGAAACATTTAAACCAGGTGATGTCATCGCATGTGTGGTTGGTGGAACTGAAGGGTTGGATAAGGTATATTGAGCAGGGCTAGAGGCTCTACAGTGAAATATGACAATAAACACTAACCAGAACAGCAATGGACAAGGCATATTGACATTGAGGAGAGGCATGCTTAGCCGAGTAATCATATGCGCCCTGTGAGTAATGAGGCTGGTTGGAGGCCCGGGGTAGAAGGCTAGGCCGGCTAACAAGCTAGAAGACGGAGGAAGTCTGTTTATAGCCTCCTTTTGCGTTTCAGTCGGTAGACCAGTCGTGATGGATTAGTGGGGTTCCGTGTGGTAAAGGGGACCAGTCCAATTGGCAAAATAGGTATAGTGGCCCAAGAAATTGTCCGATGGACCTATTTAGCTAGCAGCCGATATGCTCTAGACAGCTAAACGTTAGCGGGCCGCAGTTAGCTGATGGGCGTTCAGGTGACGTCACGACAGAGGGCCGGTTGGATAACCCCCTCGGGCAGATAACATCGGTAGACCAGTCGTGAAGGCCCGGTGGGGCTCCGCACCGGCAGTAAAAACAGGTCCGGATAGGTGTTGTAGCCCAGGAGTGGCTGATAGAACTCTTCAGCTAGCCAGAAGATGGGCCAAGCATGGGCTAGCTTCAGGCTAAATTGGTGCTTACTCTGGGACCGATGTTAGCCAATAGTCACTCGGATAGCAGCTAGCTAGCAGCAAGTTTCAGGTGAAAATGTCCAGAGCTTGCGGTAGGAATCCGGGGATATGGAGAGGAAATAGGTCTGGTATGCTCTGGTTTGAGTTGCGTTGTACGAACTGGCGAGAGCTTTCCGAGCTAAAGGTTAGCTGCTGTCCGCTAGCAGTGGTAAGCTAAATACTAACGTTAGCTAGTAGCTAGTGAGCTGACTTGCTTCTGGCTAGCTTCTGTTGGGGGTTTCCGGATTCGAGGTGGATAATACTTTGGAAAAAAACAGATCCGCACCTCATTGGGTGAGGCGGGTTGCAGGAGAGTGTTTTGAAGTTTAGTATTAGAAAAAATATATAAAAAAGATATGCGAAGAAAAGATATAAAAGATATATACACTGGACATGACAAGACGAGGACAAAAGACGTCTGACTGCTACGCCATCTTGGATTCAAGAGTAGTTGTTGTGTAATTGTTAGATTACTTGTTAGATATTACTGCATGGTCGGAACTAGAAGCACAAGCATTTCTCTACACTCGCATTAACATCTGCTAACCATGTGTATGTGACCAATAAAATTTGATTGTATTTGATCCCTGTGCTCCTCTGTATGATACAGCTTCCTTTTGAAAGCCTCTGCACTTTCAGAAGGGTAGCTATGATCTCCATGTTTACAAGAAAGAAATTATAAAAAAAATGTATGTTTTATTTATCAATGTGTTGCGTTTCAATTAATTACATTAAGTCAATAAGCAGGGATGTACTACGGCAGTGGTTCAACTTATTATTGAGAACTTCAGGGGTACAGAAAATGTGATTGGGGTAAAATAACCCCCAAAAAGTTGAAAACCACTGTAGAATAGGATGCTTACTCTGTAGACTGTCTTTTGGGAAGCTGATGGTGTTGGGTTAGTGATGGAATGTCTTGTGTGCTGAACCTCCTGAACATCAAGGAACACTATTTAAATCTATTGTAATCGTCAAAAGTTATGTTTTATTATATGCTTTCTATTCTGTGTTGGTCTTTTCAACAACTCTTTATATGGTGCCAAAGTAGGTGAGAAGCTAGTACAGTAAACCTGTGTTATGACGAATCATGCCATACCTACACTTTTTCATTCCTAATTTCATATTACTGTATGTCGTATGCTCCACAATGTCAGCACCCTGCTGAAATAGCTCTCCACAAATCTGAATTTTTGTATGTGTACAGTGTGGCTATGGAGTGCTTAAAGGGTATGCATTTCCTGTGGAAGTTGATGGTATGGGAGTTGGTTTTGCAGGTCAAGGGTAGGATCTTGCAAGTCGAACAAAACAAACAAAAAGAGACCTATAAGCAGTTGTTAAAAAAACAAGATAATAGTTTAAAGTGTTTTGTCCAAATACTTGTGGATTCTACTGATAAAAGAATCGACCTGACCAGAGAGGTCCAGGACCTGAAGAACAGTTTGCAGTTCTCCCAGGGGCAGCTCGATGAGTTGAAACAGGCGAACGGCAAGATGACAGCAATCTGTGAGTCATTGAGAGAGGACATCAGTTCTGTGTGTGACTCCATGATAACAATGACAGATAAATCAGAGGGACAATCAAGGCAAAACAATATGGTTGTGGACGGAATTGCAGAATCTCCACATGAGACCTGGATGGAGTCCGAGGACAAAGTGAGGAAAATGATCTCTGAGAAATTGAAGACCACAGGAAGATTGAGGTGGAGCGGCCCACAGGATTGGAAAACCCACCATCGGCCCAGGTGATAGGCCCAGGCCGATAGTGATCAAGCTCCTGAGGCTCAAAGACAAGGTAGCTGTTCTGGAAGGAGCCAAGAACTTGAGAGGAACGTATATCTTCCTCAACAAGGACTATCCTGAAGCTGTACGCCAGAAGAGGAAAGAACTGATCCCAGCCATGAAAGCTGCCAGAGCGCATGGGGACATTGCGTACATCCGGTACGACAGACTCATTGTCCACCCTCCCTCCCAGAAGCCTGGAACGGATGAGAGAGTCAAGCCTATGGGTTCGCAGCCTCAACCCCGCAGCACACACACACACACCAATTGATTAATGGACTGTTGAATGTATATTGTTTTCTCTTGCTTTGTCTGCTCTTTTCAATATTATGTCTATCTCCGATAAGCTACCCAGGAAAGTAGCTGAAAATAGCCCATATTAATATATGTAGCCTTAGAAATAAGGTTCATGAAATCAATAGCTTGCTAACATCAGATAACATTCATATATTAGCCATTTCTGAGACTCATTTAGATAATTAATTTGATGATACATCAGTAGCAATACAAGGATATAACACTTATAGAAGAGACAGAAATGCTTATGGGGGAGGAGATGCTGTATATATTCAGAGCCATATCCCTGTAATGCTTAGAGAAGATTTTATGTTATTGTGTTATTGAAGTGTTGTGGTTGCAGGTTCACTTGGCACATCTAAAGCCTTTTCTTTGGGGGTGTTGCTATAGGCCACCAAGAGCTAACAGTCAGTATCTAAATAATATGTGTGAAATGCTTGATAGTGTATATGATGTAAACAGAGAGGTCTACTTTCTTGGGACCTGAATATTGACTGGTTTTCATCAAGCTGCCCGCTAAAGTGTAAGCTTCTTACTGTAACCAGTGCCTGTAATCTGGTTCAGGTTATTAATCAAACTACCAGGGTGTTTACAAACACTACAGGAACAAGATCATCCACATGTATCGATCACATTTTTTGTCACAATCTTCTTTTAGGGACAGACCAAGATGCAGCGAGGTTTCCAGTGAACATGCTTTATTTAAACGTAACTGGTAAAACAATAAACAAATAAAGACCGTAACTCCAGTGTGGCTAAACAGGCACACACCACTAAACATACTATAATAACAATGACCCACAAAACCCCCAATGAAAAACACAAACAAATATATGGTTCCCAATTAGAGGTAACGGCAATCAGCTGCCTCTAATTGGGAACCATTAACCCAACATAGAAATATATAAACTAGAACAAAAACCCTCCTAAACAAAACACAAACTAGACACGCCAGCCTGGACTCAGGCCTGGACGTGACATTTTTACTAATGCTGTAGAACTTTGTTCTAAAGCCATAACCGTACCCATTGGATGCAGTGATCTAAATATAGTGGCTATATCCAGGAAAATCCAAAGTTCCAACAGCTGGGCCTAAAATAGTGTACAGTGGGGAAAAAAAGTATTTAGTCAGCCACCAATTGTGCAAGTTCTCTCACTTAAAAAGATGAGAGAGGCCTGTAATTTTCATCATAGGTACACTTCAACTATGACAGACAAAATGAGGAAAACAAATCCAGAAAATCACATTGTAGGATTTTTTTATGAATTTATTTGCAAATTATGGTGGAAAATAAGTATTTGGTCAATAACAAAAGTTTATCTCAATACTTTGTTATATACCCTTTGTTGGCAATGACAGAGGTCAAACGTTTTCTGTAAGTCTTCACAAGGTTTTCACACACTGTTGCTGGTATTTTGGCCCATTCCTCCATGCAGATCTCCTCTAGAGCAGTGATGTTTTGGGGCTGTCGCTGGGCAACACGGACTTTCAACTCCCTCCAAAGATTTTCTATGGGGTTGAGATCTGGAGACTGGCTAGGCCACTCCAGGACCTTGAAATGCTTCTTACGAAGCCACTCCTTCGTTGCCCGGGCGGTGTGTTTGGGATCATTGTCATGCTGAAAGACCCAGCCACGTTTCATCTTCAATGCCCTTGCTGATGGAGTTTTTACCAAAAAGTTCTATTTTGGTTTCATCTGACATTCTCCCAATCCTCATCTGGATCATCCAAATGCTCTCTAGCAAACTTCAGACGGGCCTGAACATGTACTGGCTTAAGCAAGGGGACACGCCTGGCACTGCAGGATTTGAGTCCCTGGCGGCGTAGTGTGTTACTGATGGTAGGCTTTGTTACTTTGGTCCCAGCTCTCTGCAGGTCATTCACTAGGTCCCCCCGTGTGGTTCTGGGATTTTTGCTCACCATTCTTGTGATCATTTTGACCCCACGGGGTGAGATCTTGCGTGGAGCCCCAGATCGAGGAAGATTATCAGTGGGCTTGTATGTCTTCCATTTTCTAAAAATTGCTCCCACAGTTGATTTCTTCAAACCAAGCTGCTTACCTATTGCAGATTCAGTCTTCCCAACCTGGTGCAGGTCTACCATTTTGTTTCTGGTGTCCTTTGACAGCTCTTTGGTCTTGGCCATAGTGGAGTTTGGAGTGTGACTGTTTGAGGTTGTGGACAGGTGTCTTTTATACTGATAACAAGTTCAAACAGGTGCCATTAATACAGGTAACGAGTGGAGGACAGAGGAGCCTCTTAAAGAAGAAGTTACAGGTCTGTGAGAGCCAGAAATCTTGCTTGTTTGTATGTGACCAAATACTTATTTTCCACCATAATTTGCAAATAAATTCATAAACAATCCTACAATGTGATTTTCTGGATTTTTTTCCTCATTTTGTCTGTCATAGTTGAAGTGTACCTATGATGAAAATTACAGGCCTCTCTCATCTTTTTAAGTGAGAGAACTTGCACAATTGGTGGCTGACTAAATACTTTTTTGCCCCACTGTAGTTCTGTCCTTGAGCTGTTCTTGTTCAATGATGTTCTGTATTATGTCATTCTGTATTACAGTATGTTTCATGTTTTGCGTGGACCCCAGGAAGAGTAGCTGCTGCTTTTGCAACAGCTAATGGGGATCCTAATAAAATACCAAATACCAAATAAGTAGTGACACTGCCTTGGAATATAAGTCAAAGCTGTTCTCCATTTCTCATTGCAGGTGGGATCCTTTGGGAACCTAAAACATCTTTCAAATTAACATATTTCATTTGAATGCGCCTTCAGTTTTGATTAGGAATGTATGTGTTACTCATATAAATTTAGTTGCGTTAATGTTAACATTGTCAAGGTGAGTAAATATTTACAGATTGAATGATAACGATTTATTTAACCATGCTGGCTATCTTACCTGCTCAGCTAGCTATGTTTTTAGCATTTAGTTTTGTTAATCAATGACCCAATCAATCAGCTAATGTTAGCTAGCTACAGTATCTTCATAGTATAACCAAAGATATTTATAACTAACCCCAAGATAATGAATCTGTGTCGTTTACAGTGGGAGTAAAAAAATAGGGGTAGGGTTGTAGAGAATCGAAGGACCATTAATGTAATAAGAAACCTTAGGTGCTGGCTTAAGGCCGGTAACAATCACTACAGAATGTCCGGTCAGAACAAGGATGAGGCGGATGTCCAGGTTAAGGGGAGTTTAATGGAAGATGTCCACATTCACACATCACACACATCTGACCACTCATGGTTCAAATAATTGAGAATCATGTCCAGTGAGAATTGACATTAACTATGTGGTCATTGAGGTGCACGCACAGACATACAGGGATTCAGTCCGCAGGAGGAAAAGGGGGGAAAACTGTGGGGAAAAAGGGGAGAAAACAGTGGAAAACTGTGGAAGTGGGGGGAATTTTGGAAGTGCTCATCAGGATGGGGAAAGCACGTTTCTGACCACACAGCATGCTGGGGTCATAGACTAACTGAAACTGAAGTCCTGGGAATCAAGGCTGCTGACAGGCTGAACGAGATGTGGTGATAAGTATGTGGTGTGACCTTGACCAATAAGACACTAACAAAAGCCGCCCCCATATTTGTTGTACGGATTTGAAATCAACAACAAAGGGCAGCAAGGCCAGACAGTCACTGAGAGGAATACTTGTGGTCATCCAGAGAGGCAAAAATGTAGACCAGGCGGGCGGCTGGTCCAACAGAAGCCCTGTTTTTTGTGCACCTGGCCACAGTGGCGGATCTAGACCATTTCAACTGGGGGGGGCAAGCTGGGGCCAGTTGTACTGTTAGAGGGGCCAGTTACATTAGACGTTATTGTTGTCATATCGTTTTCTTCACTGCATTGCAGGCAAAAGACCATGTCCCTCTAGTAAATGTGTGGGTTTAATTAGTGTTCCGAGTTGCCACTGTCTAATAACGGAAGTAAAAAAAGAACGATAGCAAAAATGTGTTATGCAAAAATTATTTCATACTCCCCATTTAGGGGGGCCACAAGTGGGTCCAAAATTGTTGTCACAGGGGCACTGCCCCCCCCCCAGAACCGCTAGTCCCTGACCACCCCGTCACAAAGGTGCTTGAGGTCACCAGACTAGTGCAAATGATACTGTGGGGGCCAGTGCAGGCTTAGAAGCAGTTCTGGAAGAGGGGAGCCAACAAGATGCAATGGTGGATCTGGTGATGGCTGCCCCCTCTGCCCAGGAACAGGCAACAGAAGTACCTCAAAGGTGAGGGCTTGTAAGACCCCCAAGGGAGAAGCAGGAGTCATATTGACCCGTGGCAAGGTGTCAGCTGAGGACACCAGGACTGGAGACTGCAGGGCCACAGCGGCAGAGCTCGAAGAGGGTCTCAGGACTGGAGACCGAAAGGCTGCAGCAGTAGAGATCAACAAGAACCCTGGATACTTAGGCTGCTGGAGCCATGAAGCAGCAACGGGCGGTGACCACTGGACAGGCCAGACTCAGGTGAGGGCCCTGGATCAGGAGGTTGGGCCACAGCAGCATATCTCGATGATGGTCTCAGCAAGGCAGACCGTGGAGATTAAGCCGCAGGTCTCAATGAAGCTCTCAGCACTAGAGACCACAGGTCCACAGCAGCAGAGCTCAATGAGGGTCTCCGGACTGCAGATGGCGAGGCTGCCCCATCGGCGACAGGAGAGGCCCCAGGGATAGGACTTGTGGTCTGCTGGATCTCCACAGCAGTGATGGGGATAGATCTCAGGACAGTAGATGGCCAGACCACCAAGTCAACGAAAGGAGAGGGCTCTGGGACCGGGGTTGAGATCTGCTGGATCTTACAGCAGCAACAGGCGAAGATCTCAGGACAGGAGATAGCTGTACACCTGAAAGAGAGGGAGAAAAAGACCCAAAGGCAGGAGAGAGCTGGACCCTGGGTCCAGGAGAAACTAACTGAGTGTCCAGAGCTGTTGACTTGGGGCCTGACAGAGCTAGTGACTTGGGGCCTGAGTGGGCTACAGACTGTGAGCTAGGTGATGTTAGATATATCAGGACAGAAAGCTCTGGGCCTACTGGGATAGGAAACTGGGGACCTAGCTTAGCAGGAAATGGTGAAGCCACTAGGGAATCAGGGAACTCAGGGCTAAGATACTCTGGACCTACTGCGGCTATAGACTGAGGACCTAATAGGGCAGAAGGTGAGGTGTCTCTTACAACAGGACACTGAACACCTCAGTCAGGAGGGTCCTGCATGGGGACGTCAGGAGGGTTCCCCATGGGGACGTCAGAAGGGTCTCCCAAGGCTAGAACTAGCGGGAAACAGTTTGGAGGGGCTAGCAAGAACACCAGGGCTGAGACCGGCAGGTTCCACCAGGCAGGGACTAGCAGGGCTCCCGCATTATGGACCAACTGACATCCAGAGGTGTCAGCTGGAGTAGGAGTAGGGTTCTCCCTCAGGGTGAATAGGCAGGGAGGTAAGGATAAATATTGGGTCCAGAACATGGGTCAGCAGAACCTCAGTCACTGGAGATGGCACAACTGTGGGAACCAGTTGAGATTCTGCTGGTGGGATTGGTAAACTGAAGCTCCATGGCAGAAGCCAGTATAGTAGGCCCCACTACTAACTTGAGTTCCATTGTTGGAACAGTCTGGATCTGCACGGCTAGGGTCAGCTGGAGCACTCTGGTAGCTCCTCTGGCCCTGGAGAAAGCTGTGGCACCGCTGTGAGGGACTCCAAAGCAGGGGTTGGATCCGAGACCGGGGCTAATGTTGAAGCTGATGTGGAATGGCGCTGCGTCTCAAGCGTCTTCTGACGTCTGGTATCAATGAGCTGGTTGCGCTGGCACCGCATAATCTCATTCTGGCACTTCTAGTTTAGTATCTGTTGCATGACAATCTCTGAGATGATGTCATCAACTTCTTGGGCAGCTTGGTGGCACAGGTCCCTGTTCTCCCTCTCTAAGACATCTTTCTGTTGTAAGAGGAGAGAACTGTTGAGGTACTGGCTGAGACGGTCAGGTGACAACTGGCAGTGTCCATCAGGTAAGTACTGGCAACAATGGTCGCGTGGACTGTAGGAACCTTCCATCTCCGGACTGCTTTAATGAGCTCATCAATCTCGTCGCACTGGCTGTGTAAACGCATTGAGACCTTTCCGGTTGACACTGAAGATCCACGCTCAGGTCAATGCTTATTCCGATGATCTCTGATCAAGGCTCGACGCTGATCCTGAGGATCTCTGGTCGAGGTTTTACGCTGATCTTGGCGATCTCTGGTCAAGGTTTGACGCTGATCTTGGCGATCTCTGGTTGAGGTTAGCCTGAGGTGGGAACCCGGTGAATTAGCAGCGAATTAACTTCTTAGGGAGCGGCTCCCGAGGTGACGGTTTTGGAGAGTCTGGCGTGCCCAAAGTAAAATGCCTCCCACTCAGGCCCAGAAAATAGGATATGCACATAATTAGTACTATTAGATAGGAAACACTCTGAAGTTTCTAAAAGTGTTAACATAATGTCTGTGAGTGTAACAGAACAGAAATAGCAGGCGAAAACCGGAGAAAAATCTATCCGGGAATTACTGTTTTTTTGTCACATTGGCTCTGTTTGACAGTCTCCCTATTGAGTTCTATGGCAAGCAGCTCTGAGATTTCAGTACCTATGGCTTCTACTAGATGTCAACAGTCCATATATAAAGCCTCAGAGAGATTGGAGGAAGCAGGAAGAATAGGTACAGGAAATGGCCAAGGTAGCTCAGATGTCAACAAGTTTTCTCATGCGCTAGTCTGGCTGCGCGCCCCACTTTATTTTACTTAAATAACGTTTAGGTGACCATCCGAGTGAAATATTATTGCTCATATTCATATATATAGAGGGTTGAAGAGAATCGAAGGACCATAAATGTGATAAGAAACCTTAGGTGCTGTCTTAAGGCTGGTAGCATTCACTACAGAATGTCAAGTCAGAACAAGGATGAGGCGGATGTCCACGTTAAGGGGAGTTTAATAGAAGGAAGAAGATGTCCACATTCACACACACATCTGACCACTCGTGGTTCGGATAACTGAGAATCATATCCAGTGAGAACTGACATTAACTATGTGGTCATTTAGAAGAACGCACAATTAAACATCATACGGGGATTCAGTCCACAGGAGGAAAGGTTCAGCAGGAGAGCAGTGCACGTGTGCACAAACTCAATTCGACCTTGCACTCCTTCTAAACAACAATTTTTGTTTTACTTCAGCAAAGCATCAAGTCTATAGAACTTAGTGCACTGTGTTCGTAACATATTCTAGTTTTGGGAACAGAAACATTTATTGAGATCAGATGTTTCATCGATGAGAACATTAGCAGAATGTCGGCCCAGTTTCATCTTCTCCCATTACGTGCGACTGGACTTTCTCTCACTACCATATTAGCAAAATTAGCCATCAAACTGTCCAAATTTCATGAACGAGCCCCTTCAGCCTGGAAACTATATTATTTCCACAACTTCTCCCCACACAAAACACTTCTGTGGAACAACAGAGATGTAGTTAAAAACAAGTCTTTATTCTTCCCTAAGTGATTTGAAAGAAACATTATATCTGTGCATGATTTATTTGATAAAGAAGGAAATATACTCTCTTATAGAATATTATTTGATACATATAACTTCCCAATACATTATAAGAACTTTATTCTATCGGCAAAGCAATGCCTTCACAAATCTAATTTGTGTTTTGTAGAACATGTCAAGATAAATGCACAATTTATGTTAGAAGGTTGCCCCCTTCTGGATAAGAAATGTAATAATACATTCTTAAGATATATTTTTCACTCCCAGAACAAGATCTCCCCTAGAGGGAAAGTCTTCTGGAATGCATATGTTACTGACATATATTACACAAATGTTGTATATCAAATAAAGTAAAAGAAAATCACTTTAAAACCATGCACAAAATATACCCCTTGCAATATCTTGTTGTCTAAATTCATGGACTTAGAGGACATATGCCTTTTCTGTATTAAAGAAGGGGAAACTATTATACACATTTTTGTAAGTGTGACTCTGAGAAGTTGTTTGGAGTGAGTTAAGTAATTACATTTAGAATTTCATTAATAAGACCCATACAATGAAAACAAAACTATTGAATTAGTCGTTCATTTCTTCATTCTCTCAGGTAAATTTTATATACACAAAAACAAATATTTGAAATCTGTCCCCAAATGAAATATATTTTTTACTTGAAATACAAAATTTTATAAAATCTTTAGAATTTGTCAAAAACAAAAGAGAAAATATACAGTGGGGAGAACAAGTATTTGATACACTGCCGATTTTGCAGGTTTTCCTACTTACAAAGCATGTAGAGGTCTGTAATTTTTATCATAGGTACACTTCAACTGTGAGAGACGGAATCTAAAACAAAAATCCAGAAAATCACATTGTATGATTTATAAATAATTAATTTGCATTTTATTGCATGACATAAGTATTTGATCACCTACCAACCAGTAAGAATTCCGGCTCTCACAGACCTGTTAGTTTTTCTTTAAGAAGCCCTCCTGTTCTCCACTCATTACCTGTATTAACTGCACCAGTTTGAACTCGTTACCTGTATAAAAAACACCTGTCCACACACTCAATCAAACAGACTCCAACCTCTCCACAATGGCCAAGACCAGAAAGTTGTGTAAGGACATCAGGGATAAAATTGTAGACCTGCACAAGGCTGGGATGGGCTACAGGACAATAGGCAAGCAGCTTGGTGAGAAGGCAACAACTGTTGGCGCAATTATTAGAAAATGGAAGAAGTTCAAGATGATGGTCAATCTCCCTCGGTCTGGGGCACCATGCAAGATCTCACCTCGTGGGGCATCAATGATCATGAGGAAGGTGAGGGATCGGCCCAGAACTACACGGCAGGACCTGGTCAATGACCTGAAGAGAGCTGGGACCACAGTCTCAAAGAAAACCATTAGTAACACAATACGCCGTCATGGATTAAAATCCTGCAGCGCACACAAGGTCCCCCTGCTCAAGCCAGCGCATGTCCAGGCCCGTCTGAAGTTTGCCAATGACCATCTGGCTGATCCAGAGGAGGAATGGGAGAAGGTCATGTGGTCTGTTGAGACAAAAATAGAGCTTTTTGGTCTAAACTCCACTCGCCGTGTTTGGAGGAAGAAGAAGGATGAGTACAACCCCAAGAACACCATCCCAACCGTGAAGCATGGAGGTGGAAACATCATTCTTTGGGGATGCTTTTCTGCAAAGGGTACAGGACGACTGCACTGTATTGAGGGGAGGATGGATGGGGCCATGTATCGCGAGATCCTCCTTCCCTCAGTAAGAGCATTGAAGATGGGTCGTGGCTGGGTCTTCCAGCATGACAACGACCCGAAACACACAGCCTGTAAGAAGCATCTCAAGGTCCTGGAGTGGCCTAGCCAGTCTCCAGACCTGAACCCAATAGAAAATCTTTGGAGGGAGCTGAAAGTCCGTATTGCCCAGCGACAGCCCCGAAACCTGAAGGATCTGGAGAAGGTCTGTATGGAGGAGTGGGAAAAAATACTTATGTCATGCAATAAAATGCAAATTAATTACTTAAAAATCATACAATGTGATTTTCTGGATTTAGATTCCGCCACTCACAGTTGAAGAGTACCTATGATAAAAATTACAGACTTCTACATGCTTTGTAAGTGTTAAACACTGACAATTTTGCAGGTTGTCAAATACTTGTTCTCCCCACTGTACATGTAGTGATGTTCTATGTTTTTGTTGTTGTTATTGTAATCTAATTTGAAAATTAAAATAATTCTAAGTCTAGCGCATGTGCAGGCGTCAAATCGGCTCTTTTTCGATGAGGTTTAATGGCGGTTGGCAACCAATAAATGTTGCATTACTGCCACCTACTAGACTGGAGTGTAAGTCCCTTATACTTTGCTAAAAAAATAAGATAACAAATTTCCAACCCTCTAACACTCTCAGAAAAATCTATAAAACACCCTACTCCACAATTTAAATATATTTAGTCCTTACTTCAGGCCAACAGCCTGAAAGGATGGGACGCCACCACTTAACACACCCTGTAACTCTTCTGATGTCAAGTCTCGCACACCCAAATACCTCTTTGCAGCTGCCACCACAACCTCAATTTTCTGCGACTTATGTTCCATCCCTGCAGTACAGTTGATAACCATTGCTATTAATGCTAAAAATCCAATCTTACTGAAACATATATCACTTGTTGGTTTATCCCTCTGTACTGGTACAGATCTACTACTCACACACAACTCCTCTCAGGATCCCTCCCCCTTGACTCATCTTCCTCTACTTTCTTCACTGCTTCAGCTTATGACAACGTCTGCACTACTCTAACATTGGAAACCTCAACCTGCCTCTCTCGCACGGGACATTTCTGATCCCCAGCCCCTTGGGCACCCCTACAATTAACACAAATCACAACTTTCCCTAATGCTACACATTCCTTTGTCTCATGCCTGTCTGCACACTTCTCACACCTAGGAACCTCCCTCCTACACACTGCTGTCAAATGCCCATAAGCTTGACACCTGTAACAACGTAATGTATTCGGCACAAAATATTGTACAGGATAACTTACAGTGAGGAAAAAAAGTATTTGATCACCTGCTGATTTTGTACGTTTACCCACTGACAAAGAAATGATCAGTCTATAATTGTAATGGTAGGTTTATTTGAACAGTGAGAGACAGAATAACAACAAAAAAATCCAGAAAAACGCATGTGAAAAATGTCATAAATTGATTTTCATTTTAATGACCCCCTCTCAATCAGAAAGATTTCTGGCTCCCAGGTGTCTTTTATACAGGTAACGAGCTGAGATTAGGAGCACACTCTTAAAGGGAATGCTCCTAATCTCAGCTTGTTACCTGTATAAAAGACATCTGTCCACAGAAGCAATCAATCAGATTCCAAACTCTCCACCATGGCCAAGACCAAAGAGCTCTCCAAGGATGTCAGGGACAAGATTGTAGACCTACACAAGGCTGGAATGAGCTACAAGACCATCGCCAAGCAGCTTGGTGAGAAGGTGACAACAGTTGGTGCGATTATTCGCCAATGGAAGAAACACAAAAGAACTGTCAATCTCCCT
Organism: Brachymystax lenok tsinlingensis; assembly: GCA_030435695.1. Classification (NCBI taxonomy): domain Eukaryota; kingdom Metazoa; phylum Chordata; class Actinopteri; order Salmoniformes; family Salmonidae; genus Brachymystax; species Brachymystax lenok. The sequence goes on along the minus strand of CM059797.1, from coordinate 16,149,837 downwards.
CGGCCTGGGGCTCCATGCAAGATCTCACCTCGTGGAGTTGCAATGATCATGAGAACGGTGAGGAATCAGCCCAGAACTACACGGGAGGATCTTGTCAATGATCTCAAGGCAGCTGGGACCATAGTCACCAAGAAAACAATTGGTAACACACTACGCTGTGAAGGACTGAAATCCTGCAGCGCCCGCAAGGTCCCCCTGCTCAAGAAAGCACATATACATGCCCGTCTGAAGTTTGCCAATGAACATCTGAATGATTCAGAGGACAACTGGGTGAAAGTGTTGTGGTCAGATGAGACCAAAATGGAGCTCTTTGGCATCAACTCAACTCGCCGTGTTTGGAGGAGGAGGAATGCTGCCTATGACCCCAAGAACACCATCCCCACCATCAAACATGGAGGTGGAAACATTATGCTTTGGGGGTGTTTTTCTGCTAAGGGGACAGGACAACTTCACCACATCAAAGGGACGATGGACGGGGCCATGTACCGTCAAATCTTGGGTAAGAACCTCCTTCCCTCAGCCAGGGCATTGAAAATCCGTCGTGAATGGGTATTCCAGCATGACAATGACCCAAAACACACGGCCAAGGTAACAAAGGAGTGGCTCAAGAAGAAGCACATTAAGGTCCTGGAGTGGCCTAGCCAGTCTCCAGACCTTAATCCCATAGAAAATCTGTGGAGGGAGCTGAAGGTTCGAGTTGCCAAACGTCAGCCTTGAAACCTTAATGACTTGGAGAAGATCTGCAAAGAGTAGTGGGATTAAATCCCTCCTGAGATGTGTGCAAACCTGGTGGCCAACTACAAGAAACGTCTGACCTCTGTGATTGCCAACAAGGGTTTTGCCACCAAGTACTAAGTCATGTTTTGCAGAGGGGTCAAATACTTATTTCCCTCATTAAAATTCAAATCAATTTATAACATTTTTCACGTGTTTTTCTGGATTTTTGTTGTTATTCTGTCTCTCACTGTTCAAATAAACCTACCATTAAAATGATAGACTGATCATTTCTTTGTCAGTGGGCAAATGTACAAAATCAGGAGGGATCAAATACTTTTTCCCTCACTGTATATATCCTAACATCACTTTGTTCGGCAAAGATTCAACATCAAAACTCAAAAGAACAGACAACGACTCTTCTGTTTTACCACTCATGCCACCCTGTCTGTGTCGTACTAAACGATGAGCATCGCAAACCCCGGGAAAGTTGATCAACTTTCACATTTACTGCTACCCCAGTAATCACTCCTTTCAATGGCACCCTTTTCTTGAGAGCAAAACATTCATTTATCCTGCTCGCTCTGACCAGCAGAAACACAAACAATTATCACAAGATCACTTCTGGTTACCCTCACCAATTCCATAGCACCCAACTCTGTTTTCACTCACCCTGAAACCACAAATGGATCAGCCAAAAGGCAAGGGTCCACTTTTTCCAAAGACTTCACTCCTACTGTCACAGACTCATCTTCCTCCTGACCCTCGGTCCAAGCCTCGGGCTCCGAGAACTTCACCACACCTACCACCTCCGATACTTTGCCCTCCATTCACTTCCATTTCTCCTCCTGTCTTCAGCTCACTCTGCTTACACTTTTTATCATTCTTCTTTAACAAACCATCTCCCTTTTTCCCGCCATTTTTAACCGACTCAAGCTCACCAAATCACAATGTACTTGTCACAAGTGCCGAATACAACATGTGTACACCTTACAGTGAAATGCTTCCTTACAAGCCCTTAACCAACAATGCAGTTTTAAGAAAAATAAGTGTTAACTAAATAGATAAGTAAAAAATAAATTAACAAATAATTAAAGAGCAGCAGTAAAATAACAGTAGCAAGGCTATATACAGGGGGTACCGATAGAGAGTCAGGGGCACAGGTTAGTTGAGGTAATTGAGGTAATATGTACAAGTAGGTAGAATTAAAGTGACTATGCATAGATAATAAACAGAGAGTATCGACAGTGTAAACGATGGCAGGGGGCAATGCAAATAGTCTGGGTTGTCATTTGATTAGCTGTTCAGGAGTCTTATGGCTAGGGGGTAGAAGCTATTAAGAAGCCTTCCTTCGACACTGCCTGGCATAGAGGTCCTGGATGGCAGGAAGCTTGGTCCCAGTGATGTACTGGGCCATACGCACTACCCTCTGTAGTGCCTGCGGTCAGAGCCCGAGCAGTTGCCATACCAGGCAGTGATGCAACCAGTCAGGATGCTCTCGATGGTGCAGCTATATAACTTTTTGAGGATCTGAGGACCCATTCCAAATCTTTTAAACCTTCCTCCCTCTCTCTCTTAGACCTCCTCTGCCTCTGTTTTCCCTCCATTCCTCCTCCCTATACCAAGTATACTTCCCCTTATGATAATGCTGCACTTCTCATGACATACATGTTATTCATGCATTCTCAAGGGACACCATTTAACCGACTGTCACAATCATAGTACAATCAGCACGAACCCCTCGGCAGACATTGGCTGGAATCTAGGTTGTGCCTTTAGATTTCGAGAAAATGAGCAGCTAAGGAAGAATCTTTCACTTCTCTCATTGCCTTCTCAAACCCCAGCCTGGTCTGCTTGGTCTGTTTCGTAAGCGTTCCCGGAAGTCTCGCAATGTTGCGCCTCTGGGTTTAGAAACTCTGTGACTTTACTGTCTTTGACGTTAGTGCTGCTGTGCTAGCGGAACTAATCTTTGTCTTTCAGCTGAGCGCGAGGAAGTTTGCGCGATTCCATTCGTTTATAGGGGTACAACATTTACCTCCAGTAGTAGCCAATGTTTTTCCTTCGTCTATGTACTTGTATGTACGTAATCATTTACGCGTTTTAAATTTTAACAAAAAAAAATAACATGTGTATGTGAATCCGAAACCACAGATTGAACGAAGAGTTTTGATGTGTCAGTGTGACACCCATAGTTCGCGCAGGTGGAGGCGTTGGTTTGTTTCTATTGCCGCGTTTCATTCCTTTCTGAAGGAGAGGGAGATCGACTGAGCAGCAGTGAGGACCAGTGGATGTCAGTTTGGGTGCTGTGAATGCGTGTGAGTGAGGTTGTCTGATATTATTAAGTTGATGTGGTGCAGTTTTCTTTGACTATTTTGGAAAATGTCAGACAGGGTTGCGTTTAAAGCACAATGATTTAAAGTAACATTATTTAAAGAGATTTGCTATGGTAAGTTGATCACCTTCTATTTCCTATGGAGGAGGCAGATAGCCATGTTTAAGTCCAGCTGGCCAGCAAGGCAACTAACGTTAGCTAGCTATCGAATTAGACAGCTAACGTTGTCAGTTTTGCAATTGAAAATATTAGCTGACAAACGGGAAAAAAATGCAGAAATAGCCGGGTAACAAACGTGAGTTAAATAAGTTGTATGGCAAATGAAGGAAGCTTACTATCTCTCTTATTTAGTTTTTTATAGACATGTCGATTCTTAGCCGGGGATCATTATTGGATGTATAGCTAGCTACAAAGCGTAACTAGCTAACGTGCTAGCTTGTGACATTAATTCGGCCAGTGTCCAAGGGAGGATATGCTTTACCACATATGCCATTCAAAAGCCATAGAATTGACAGTGGTTCAAATTTCCTAGCTAACAAGTGGTAAAATCATAACTTCCAGCGATCACAGCCTTTCCTTGCTGGCTATTGTTTACCAAGAGATGAATGCAAAGATGGCTGGTTTACTGCTTAAACCCTTTATCAGATTTACTTTGATGTATATATTTTTGCATAAAGTTACCCACGTGTGAGTTGCTGCTTTCTGTGTATTAGATTGCTCCACATTGGCTATGTCTGTGTTTTGTCATTGCGGTTTGTTTTCCCTCAACAGAAAGATCAAAGAATAGTGGCCAAGAGTCTGAAGTGGGTGTCATTAAACTGACAGTCAAGAACCAAACCCTGCTGTGATCTGTCAGGCCAGAACACTGTATTGAAAAATATAGCCAGGTGCATTCTGCTCCCAAGCAGTGTGCAGTCAGATGCATCTCAACCTCTATGTTTGCAAATGGCTTGCTGTCTGAAGGACGAGCTTTTGTGTTCCATTTGCCTGAGTATCTACCAGGACCCTGTCAGTTTTGGCTGTGAGCACTATTTCTGCCGAAAGTGTATAACTGAGCACTGGAGCAGGCAGGAGCCCCACGGTGCCCGAGACTGTCCTGAGTGTAGGAGGACCTTCGCAGACCCTCTTCTCTCCCCAAGCCTCAAGCTGTCCAACATCGTGGAGCGCTACTCAGCCTTCCCGCTGGACGCCATCCTCAATGTGCAGAGGAGCTCCTATCCCTGCAAGGACCATGAGAAGGTCAAGCTCTTCTGCCTCAGCGACAAGAGCCTGGTATGCTTCTTCTGTGACGAGCCAGCCTTACACGAGCAACACCAGGTCACCACTATTGACGAGGCCTACGAGGAGATACAGGTCAGTTCCACTGGATGTCCTTTCTCCTCTTCTAGTACTCTGGGGTGTCCAGAATTCTAAGTGTAAGTCATAGCCAGGGCTCAGGGGTTGAATTAGGGGGGAATGAAAGCCCTTTAAAACTGAGCTCCATTTAACAACCTGTCTATTGATCTCTGTTCCATTTTCTGAGAGGGGAGCATGTTGATGTATTGTCCTTGATGTTTACCTCAAAACATTAACAACACCAGAGGAACGCTATTGTCAGTCAGACAATTTTTTAACTAAAATTTAGGCTAAACAAACATCTTCTGCTAAGGGGTGGAGGATCAACCGTTGATTCTCAAATGAACACGCCATCTTTGCCCCTCTGGCAAAGTAAACAGAGGTTGAATAAGCACATATGAGATTTTTTTATACGTGGTGGTTTATTTTCTATCAATGTTGTATCGGACACTATGAAATCCTATCAAGCTGTTTCCCCCACCCTTATGGGGGGCTGACTGTCCATTACATTTCCATCGCTACAATTGTCCTTCATTTGGACTCACAAAGAATAACGATTCAGCTGATTTAGTTATATCATGGCATTACAAATGTAGTCTGAAATAATGAATAGCATCTCTGTATAGACTAATGCTAGAGTATGTAGAGCAACAATCCAATTCAATATATTTCCTTTTGATATTACCACAAACTCAGTCAATGAATATCGTTAGCCTTTTTTTCCATACTTTGATTAGTCCCACAGAGACACAATCCCATAACTCTGTTATTGTAGCTAATTCTGGCCTCTTCTCTTTGCGCTCCATTGTTACAGTATGTATAACAGTCCAATCCCATTTGTTTTGTGTACTAAACCCTTAAATCCGTCAACACTCAAGGCTGCTATAGACGCACTCTGTCCGGAGCCACTGTCGGACCAGAGCAGAGGTGTGATACTGAGCACTTGATTAACGCTGTGGTTAGTCAACACCAGGGAGGGAGCTCTGAAAAAAGACCAGACTTGTGCCCTTTGAAATAGCCTAGCCTAATGCCTGTAGGACATCTGTGGGATGGCTGCAGGCTCTGAATGTTCATTATGTTATCCCCTCATTGCATACTGAACTTATGTTTTCCTTGACTCAGGAGGAGAGAGAACCTCTCTTTTAATGTTGAGTACCTGAAAATCAAAGGCTTTGTAGACTATTTCGCATGTCCTTCCCTCTAGTGCAATTGGGTCTACTTGCTGCTGAGCTCCAGGAGCATTGAAACTGTCCATCTTGGTGTATCTAAGCTGTCTTGGAGCATTCAAAAGGTTAGGGCAGTGCAATCTCAATAGATAATTCATTAGTACAACATGCTGTTCTTCTTGGACAGTTTCTCTCTCTCCTTGGAGCCTTTTCCAATGGGATCTGTTGTGACATTTAGTATTAACTTTACAGCAGGTTAAAAAGCTGCCCCGATCTACAGGACCCTGCGAGAAGATACAGAAACAAACATGTCCCCTATAAGTGACTTAGTCTGAGAGTTGTCATTTTTCAAGTAATTTCTTGTTTAGCTCAGTGAAATGATGGGAACAGAAATGTTGCTCATTGAGGATATTATTGGCCAACGTTTTTGGTTTTTCAGTTTCATAAAAAAAAAATGTTTCAATGCTTTTAGCACAAACCACCAGTTGGGCGGTTTAAAGAAACGTTTTGTGCAAAGATTTTGCCTTTGGGTAGAAGTTCCCTTTGAACAGCATGCCCTGGTAATGCTGAGTTAAGTGTTATGGTGTGATGAACAAAGGTGTCAGAAGACAGTGTTCAGACGGCACTCGTGGTGCCAGGTGGGACGGGACTTCTCTGTTGAATCGGATTCATCTTGGGTTTTGTCAGGTGAGACTGAGGGGTATTTGTTGCTGGGTGGGATGGAATTTGGTGGACACACACACACACACACACATCTTCCTTTTGTTCTCTCTCTGGCTGTAATGACACTGCAGCTCCCTGAGGAGGTTCTCAGTCAGACAGAGTTGTACAGCAGGCCACTGGGAGGAGGAGAACATGTCTCTAGGCTGACTGACTCCTCCACCAGGTCTACTGCCCTGGGTTAAAACATTGCTTTTCAATTCACATCTCAATGCAGTAGTTTGTCCAGGGAAGCTTGCTTTTAGGTTACAGCATACTGTAGCTGTATTTCCCATTTACCTAATGGAGACTGGGGGGATAGAGCAAAATGTCTCTGGTTACCTTGCTGTTACGCATAAACATTTTGGTTTTGAATTGAGCACCTTAAAGGTTATGAAATGCACTGGCTGTTGCCACATATATGTTGAGCAAGATAAGGGATGTGGTTGACAATCTTTTGGCCTGGCCCTGCCCACAGATGAACCCAGCGAGGGCTTTAGTTGTCGTGTGGCTGCCAGGCAGGGCAGGAGCTGCTCTTTGGGCTGAGAGCGAGAGAAGGTGTAATCTCCTTAGCTTGGGATGTCACTCCTCTGCTCTGACCACAGGCATGCAGGTTGTTGATGTCAGGGATCTTTTGCTCCTGCCGATTGTCATCCTTACCCCTGTGGATCCATGCTGCAGTCAAATCTATAATGCGCTAGCTAGCATGTCCACTTCAGCTCAGTGACACACACGCTGCTGTCCGTACGCACGCATGTACACACACCGTCTGCGCACATGCTTTTCAATGTAAGGATATTAAGGTGGTATAGAGAATGATTTGTTGGCAGCTCTGCCATTTGCTTGAGAGAGCAGAGATTCTGAGGGAAAAGGATAAAGCACTCTGCCTAGGAGGGCTGTATGCCTCTTCATAAAGGGAGGCATGGACAGCACAACCACTGTACACAAATGGAAAGAATGTTTAGTTGGTTATTGGTTTAGCCTTATTTAAACATTGATTTGATTTGCTTGTCTATTAGTCTGAAGTGTTGTGGGTGAATGGACAGCTTTGTTTGATGCAATAATGGTGAGCTCTCTGGTTTTGTTTTCCATGTTTTTGTCATCTAAAAACAGGCTTGGAGATTGCTGTTTCAACTGCATCTTTCACCACACAGCTTATCAGACCTGTACGGACGCTGTGAATGTGTGCTTTATTTTCAGCATATTTAGCTTTGCTCCATATAGACAAATTGGAGTCACTAAGGCCAGTTCCTTAATTGTAATGTGGTATGTCAGTGTGCAGAGCAACATGGGGACTGGGACAGAAGTGTATATGGGGTTAGAGACAGCCTTTGCCTGCTTTCCAGTGGCCCCAGGGACATGTACCTCTTTCTGCTCCGCTTGTCATCAGACAGCGGTGATGGGGAACCCAGACTAGAGGAGAAGGGTTCTGTAGCCCTGGTTATCCATGCATACAGGGATTTGGGGACTGAGCTCCAGTTACTTTGTTTTGAGTAATAGGCTATGGTAGGGGTGCAGCACATCTGTTTGCTTTAGCAAAGTCTCCAATGGCCCCCTGATTTGCTCTACTGCTATGAGGTCTATGGGAGCACTGTAATGTTGAACCTCTCCAGCAAGGTCTTTCAGTTAAAGGGAGCTCCTGTACACCATTCTCCGTTAGACCTCTCCAGTTATTATTTCATCCTTATCTGGTCCAGAACACAGAGGTTAAGGAGGTGTTAACGTTTTCCTCTTACCTGTTCTACTGTTACACAGTGTGCAGTATTTGAAGCAAGCGAAAAAGAGGAGCATATGGGCCTTTGAAGTGTCCCTTCAGGGGTTAACCAGGGCTCTCTCTCTCTTTCGCTCACTCTCACACTCACACAGCTCTCTCTGAACCCCCCTTCTACATGCATGGCCGTTGCTGCAGTAATGAGTCAGGCAATTTCAAGGGCACCCATGGCTCTCTCCTGAGGCTTGTCCCAGTCCGCTCCAGCTGCCCCTCTTTCCTCACTCTCGTTTGCTTTCTTGTTCTCTCTATCCCGTCCTTAATCTTCCTCCACATTTCTTAGTCTTCTGAGAGAGGTGGTTCTCAGAGCCAGCCTCATACATGAAGATGCAGAAGCTATTTCACTTGTTACTGCTGCTACCGCTGAAGCTCCTTGTTACTGCTGCTACCGCTGAAGCTGCTTGTTACTGCTGCTGCCGCTGAAGCTGCTTGTTGCTCCCTCTGCCGCTGAAGCTGCTGCGCTTGCCGCTGAAGCTGCTTGCCTGCCGCTGAAGCTGCTTTCTGCTTGCGCCTGCCGCTGAAGCGGCTTGCGGCTTATTTAGCGGCAAGCCCCTAAACAATGGCCTGTAATCTGGGATGCTAAATCCAAAGCCCAACCCCTCCACGCCCCACAGCCCAACGCCTCACAGCCCAACCCCTCCACGCCTCACAGCCCAACCCTCCACGCCTCACAGCCCAACCCTTCCACGCCTCACAGCCCAACCCCTCCACGCCCCACAGCCCAATCCCTCCACTCTAATGGTGCTCCAGGAGTGGGGAAGCTTGTCTGGTTGATGTCGTTTACCTCCTCAGTGTTTCCTCTGTATTATGAATGTAGGTTTGGCCTATCTCCGTTTAGCCAGTGACTCCGATGTCTTCCCCTTCTCAGTCAAGGTGGACACCAAGGAACTTGAAGCTCTCAACTTGCTCCACTGCAGCCCCGTCGATGAGAATGGGGGCGTGCTCGGTCCTCTTTTTCCTGTAGTCCAAGATCATCTCCTTGATCACATTAATGGAGAGGTTGTTGCCCTGGCACCACACGGACAGGTCTCTGACCTCCTCGTCGTTTGTCGGTGATCAGGCCTACCACTGTTGTGTCATCGGCAAATTTAAGGATGGTGCTGAGGGGGCTGAGCACGCACCCCTGAGGGGCCCCTGTGTTGAAAGTGAAAGATCTTGAGTCTCGTGACATTCTGTTACCAGGCATGCAGGGAAATCCCCCATATCCTGTTCCTTATTGCTCTCTAGTCTGACCCCTGGACTTGTTGTTCGTGTAGTGTCAAGTGAACCTACAGGGAGCCCTCCAGTTCCTGTAAATTCCTCACTAGATTATTAATGAGGTGTAAATCCAATCTGAGCATTAAAGCAGCTCTGGAAGGAGATGGGGTGGTGGAAACTGAGTGTGCATGCTGGTTGTCCTAAAACTAGACTAAGTTTTTGTTCCTGTTGTTGGTCAGGTCTTGGCCCTGTATGGTATTAATTACCCCCTCTCACAACTGCAGTCTCTGCCCCCCGCCATAGACGGAACACTACACAACTGCAGTTTCTGCCCCCCACCACAACTGCAGTCTCTGGCGACTTTGACCTGTTTTTGTTCAGTCTATGTTTAAAGCTGAAATCAGGGTAGTGGTACCTTTGTCCCTTGTCCAAAACATTTAGCATTGTGGTAGGGCCTGGTTCACCCCTGTGTTTATTGACTTGATGGAAAGTGAAAGGATGGACTGGGAGCTACAGCGTATATCTGGCCTGGCCTCAACTCTGACAGAGTGTGACTGCAAGTGTTTCTTTTTTTGTGTGTGCATAAGTCTAATGGGTCAAATAAAGTAGAAATGCTTGCAAGCAATAAAATAGCAAAGCCAGCCACAGGGAGACAACGCTACAGAGTGCACAAGTGTGTCCAGGTCAGCCAAGATGGAGAAGGCACACAAGTGTCTTAACTATGTAGTCTCTCTGCATGCAATGACAGGATGTTCTCCATGGAGATTTGTGACCTTACACATACTGCATACATCTATTTTTTTTACTTAACACTTATTTTTGCTTGACTTCTTAATAACCTCTCAGGGATTGCTGGTTCGCCTGCGGGCTCGTCCCGACACTACCAGGGAAAATGTAAAGTGCCAAATTCAAAATTCCAAAGTTGAACTATTAAACATCCACCAATATACAAATGTTCCATACTCATCAAAAGCTCTGTTTCTTGGCAATATCACAGCGCTGTCAGATTTCAAAAAGGCTTTACGGCGAAAGCAGCACATTTCATTGTTTGAGAGTAGCACCTCACATATTTTTCCAATAGCCATGTATCGATTAGCCATCATGGCACACACACAACCCATTTCACAGCGAAAACAAATCAATTACCTGTTGAAGAACTACTGCTGAGGTCATCCTAAGTGTCCAACGAAGACAATCCATGGTTCTTTTGTTAGAAAAAGTAACGTCTTTTATCCATAAATCCTCCATTTGGTTGTAGCGTTATAATCAGAAACGACAGCCTCCACTAGTCCATTGAAGCGGCGCGAACTCGTTTCATCTTATACCTATAAACTTGTCCAAGAACAATCAAACATAGTTTTAAATGTATCCTTAGGAACACTTTTACGTATATTTACTATTATAAATAAGCCGGAATATAAACTGATCGATAACGACGGTAAAATAGACACTCCGTGACTTCTCGTGCCGGCGCCACGGGTACTATTCTCATAAAGAGGGTCTTCATTGTTTGGTCATTTTCTCTGGTCTAAATTCATCCAAAATGGAGGAAAACACCATCTCGAGGCTGTTGACATCATAAGGAAGCGACGTGTACTGCATTCATATGCCTTTATATGGTCATTTTCAATAGGGAGGGGTTCCCAAATGAGCAATGTGTCAATCACTTTTTCCAGGACAGAAATTCCTCGGGGTTTTGCCTGCCATATGCGTTCTGTTTCACTCACAGACAAATGGTTAACAGTTTTGGAAAATTCAGAGTGTTTCCTATCCAATGGTACTAGATATATGCATATCCTATTTTCTGGGCCTGAATGGGAGGCATTTTACTTTGGGCACGCCAGGCTCTCCAAAACCGACCCCTCAGCTGCCGCTCCCTAAGAAGTTAAAGCATTGTTGGTTAAGGGCTTGTAAGAAAACCTCAGCTTGTCCTCTTCATAAATCACATTTTATTGGTCACATATTTACGCATTTGTTTTGTGTCATTGTTTTTGCGTGTGTGGGTGGAACAGAACGCACATTTATCGGAGTCACTATTAGTAACTGATTTATGAGCACCACTAATGCATTTGTCATGTCTAAAGTACAAAGCTCATTTGCGCTACACTAAAGTAATTTTTTCTGCTTTTATCAGCGCAAGAGATGATATATTGGCCAATCTCAAATCAATACCCAGCCCTAGACACGTCGTGATGCCCCTTCCCCCGCACCTCTTTGTTTCAGAGGGGTTGTGTGAAATGCGAAAGACACACATTTCGGTTCAATGCATTCAGTTGTAAAACTGACTAGGTATCCCTTTTCCCATTCTTTTAGATCTGTAAGACCTGTTTAGGTATGATAACAGAAGTCTCACTAGCTGAGTCTGTGGAACAACTGACTAGAATGTGGATATGGGTAAAGGTGGCGACTGAGGGAACACCGCAGTGGTCAGTTGTAAATAGCCGGTGAGGTGTTATCTGCTGACGTACAGAACATTGGTCCACAGACACAGTATGTAGGTTACAGTACATCAGGCTAAGTAATGGCCTCCACACAGCAGACCCAACCTAGTCAGCAGATTGGCCTGGATAACACGGGGACAATTGATGCAGTCCACCCCGCCAGCTAGCTAGCACGCTGGAATTGACGCAGTCCACCCCGCCAGCTAGCTAGCAGGCTGGAATTGACGCAGTCCACCCCGCCAGCTAGCTAGCAGGCTGGAATTGACGCAGTCCACCCCGCCAGCTAGCTAGCAGGCTGGAGTTGCCATGCCTTCATGGAGCACAACCCTTCTACTGATCCCAACACAAGCACAGATAGGGCTGTGATGATGTTTTAACATTTTTCCATTACTAAAATTAAAACACGAAGCAGAACATACTTGTTGGTCATTTAAAACCCTGCTGTACTTAAAATATTGTGTGCTGTAGTTTGGAGAATAAGTTAATATGACTGGATGACAATGTTTGTTAGGGCTGTTTTCCACTTTGTGTTTTGTTTCCTTGCCACGATACTAACGAGTATTGCGATACTGGTATCGTCCATTACAGGCTATCAGTTTCACAACCAGTTAGTTGCATTAATATGTTCTTGTGATATGAGCTCTGTGTTTCCATGACTATAAGGAAAGAAATGCTTTTTTTTGTTTTCTTTATTCCTAAATGATTATTCTTAGGAACAGTCAAGGAGGATAGCTGCATGCAGTCCAATCCCCCACACTGATTGGAATGCAGTCCAGTCAGTGTGGGGGAAAACATTTTAATAACAAGCTAGCCAAACCAAATCATAAAATATTAAGTGGTTTTTAGTCATGATTTGTAAGTAGCTAATAAAATAGTAAATCTGATACCAGCAAACAGTTTTACCTCATAAAGATTATGAAACTGGTTGAATAGTGGTGTTAATAAACTGCACTGATCTTAGCAGCCTCATGCCAACAGCACCTCGTTTGTGTGTCTGGCTGCTGCTAATACACTGCCACTGGGGTAAGCAGTCAGGAAAATATAATCACAAATAACTCTCAGCAACAGAAATGCTGTGTCAGAAACATCCAAATGTGCTCAAGCTGCGCCTTAAATCCCAGCCACTAATTTCCCACTCACGTCAGCAGAGCCTGCATCCTCTCTGGGGTGTGAACAGCAGCAGCAGGCTACAGCAGCCAGCCGACTGTGCAGACCAAGGAAGACAGACTGAAGCTGGAGGTAAAATCCACCCCATGTAACCTACTGTCTTTGATAAACATACAGCCAGCCCTGTCTGTCATTGTATACGACTGTGACTAGGCCATGCTGAGATGGCGATAGCAACTGTATCACACACGCAGACAGACTGGACATTACTCCTCCCCCTCTGACCTCATCCTCACAGAGGATACAGAGAAGGTGGAGGGCCCAGTGAGTGGTCTGACAATTGCTAGCAGTCAGATTGGAGAGAGAGCCAGGCTGACTGTGTCTGAGTCATTCTGTGGCTGCTGTGACAGGCTCCCTGGCCCTGGCTGCCCAGCTCTTGTTTCTGGATTACAGGCCCTCTAACGAGATTACCACCAGACAATGGAGCCCCAACACAAGTGGCTTTCTGAACAACACACACACACCTACCTACCTTGGCCAATTACACCAGAGCGGGTCTAACTCATTGGAAACTTTGGGTGTTTTCACATGAAATTCGGTACCCTGGTTCGGTTTCCTGGAGCATTTTGTGAGGATTCTACAAAATAAGTTTTGCATTCACAAGTCCTGGAAATAACAGTTTCAGGGTGCGATTAGCAAGACGTACATTCTACATGACGTTAGCGAGTTAGCTTGTTTACAATGGGCAGGAAAAGTTCATCGCGACTCGCCGTGTCACATTACCTGGTACTCTGGTCCTGGATCTTGGATCATAAACTCGCTCAGGTCAAGGATTCATTTCAGCCAGGGTTTGTTTGCGTTTCACACATGCTTTATAGTGCGGATCAGGGTACCAAATGTTTTAGGATCCGGATCAAAAGGGGATATGTGAAAGCACACTTTTGAAAGCTGTGGCTATGTAGAGTTCAAAGGAAAAGAGGAAGCTGTGATGCTTGCTTTCTCCAGTGGTTAGAATGTAAGTCAAGTCATGTGAATGATGAATGTTCCCAGCCTGCTCTACTTGATTTGAGCTGAGACCGAGGAGAGCATGCACATCTGTCCTACCTCCTCCAACTACAGGAAACACATGAGGGTAGTTTAGAACCTTACCAGGGATTCCCACAAGATTTCCCTTTTCAGAAACTGATTCATATTTCTGAATTGGCTAATGTACACCTTGATGGAAAGAGAAGTGTTGAAAGGCTTAGTGTTTGAACAGGGGAGCAGTTCAGAGATGCAGTGTAAGGACAGCAGAGTTTAAAGAGGGCTATTAGTGAGGTCTCCAGGAATCAGTGTGTTAGAGCTGTATATTAATGATCGCAGAGAGTGACATGGTAGGGCAAGGCAGTGGGGAACCTGTCTTCTTGGCAGAGGGCTGGAGAATAGATCTGGGGTGTTGGCAAACCTTGAGTGGCCTGCTGCTTCAGCAGAGAGCTGCCAGACAGTCCAGCCAGCCGTGTCAATGATATACAGCCTCTTTCCCCAACAACGGACTAAAACTACCTGCATCTTACTGCCTAAACTGATCAAAACGATAGTTTAAACTATCAATCTAGACTCTTTTTCAAATGCATTCAAATCAGGGTTGTGATCCTACAACCGCAGTGTACAAAAATCAAAAATGTTCTGTCACTTAGATTGTGGCAACATTTCCAGAGGTGTGAGACGAGGTGCAGAAATCAATACTTTTCAGTCTGACACACTTGCTGTCCTTCTGTGTACAAACCCTCCCTCACGGTGGAAGCAGCCAAGAAGACACACTGTGTTTGATCTCTCCTTCCTTTCTGGAAGATCTAAGCTGATAACCCATGACTCATAGTTCGTCATCACCCCTGCGACTCACCTGTTCTAGGCCTCTATATACAGTGCCTTCAGAAAGTGTTCATACCCCTTGGCATATTCCACATTTTGTTGTGTTACAGCCTGAATTCAAGTTTGGGCTTTGGTTAGGGAAAGCCCAGACTTGAATTCTGTGCAAAGACTTGAAGATTCCCTGTCTAAAAAATATTTCAGGAAGAAAAGGAGAGAATCCCCAAAGCTGTTATAGACACCCAAGACGACTCAAAGCTGTAATCGCTGCCAAAGGTGCTTCTACAAAGCATTGACTCGGGAGTGAATACTTATGTAAATAAGATATTTCTGTATTTCCTTTTCAATACATTTGCAAACATTTCTAAAAACATGTTTTCAATTTCAAGCTTTTTTGGGCTTTGCTTTAGTGAATGGAATCAGAACAATCCAGCCTTTTTAGTTTTCTTTAGTGGATGAAATCAGAAGTGTGTGTGTGTGTGTGTGTGTGTGTGTACATACAGTGGGGAGAACAAGTATTTGATACACTGCCGATTTTGCAGGTTTTCCTACTTACAAAGCATGTAGAGGTCTGTAATTTTTATCATAGGTACACTTCCAAAATCCCAAAAATCACATTGTAAGATTTTTAAATAATTACTTTGCATTTTATTGCATGACATAAGTATTTGATCACCTACCAACCAGTAAGAATTCCGGCTCTCACAGACCTGTTAGTTTTTCTTTAAGAAGCCCTCCTGTTCTCCACTCATTACCTGTATTAACTGCACCAGTTTGAACTTGTTACCTGTATAAAAAACACCTGTCCACACACTAAATCAAACAGACTCCAACCTCTCCACAATGGCCAAGACCAGAAAGTTGTGTAAGGACATCAGGGATAAAATTGTAGACCTGCACAAGGCTGGGATGGGCTACAGGACAATAGGCAAGCAGCTTGGTGAGAAGGCAACAACTGTTGGCGCAATTATTAGAAAATGGAAGAAGTTCAAGATGACGGTCAATCTCCCTCGGTCTGGGGCACCATGCAAGATCTCACCTCGTGGGGCATCAATGAACATGAGGAAGGTGAGGGATCGGCCCAGAACTACACGGCAGGACCTGGTCAATGACCTGAAGAGAGCTGGGACCACAGTCTCAAAGAGAACCATTAGTAACACAATACGCCGTCATGGATTAAAATCCTGCAGCGCACGCAAGGTCCCCCTGCTCAAGCCAGCGCATGTCCAGGCCCGTCTGAAGTTTGCCAATGACCATTGGCTGATCCAGAGGAGGAATGGGAGAAGGTCATGTGGTCTGGTGAGACAAAAATAGAGCTTTTTGGTCTAAACTCCAATCGCCGTGTTTGGAGGAAGAAGAAGGATGAGTACAACCCCAAGAACACCATCCCAACCGTGAAGCATGGAGGTGGAAACATCATTCTTTGGGGATGCTTTTCTGCAAAGGGGACAGGACGACTGCACCGTATTGAGGGGAGGATGGATGGGGCCATGTATCGCGAGATCTTGGCCAACAACCTCCTTCCCTCAGTAAGAGCATTGAAGATGGGTTGTGGATGCGTCTTCCAGCATGACAACGACCGAAACACACAGCCAGGGCAACTAAGGAGTGGCTCCGTAAGAAGCATCTCAAGGTCCTGGAGTGGCCTAGCCAGTCTCTAGACCTGAACCCAATAGAACATCTTTGGAGGGAGCTGAAAGTCCGTATTGCCCAGCGACAGCCTCGAAACCTGAAGGATCTGGAGAAGGTCTGTATGGAGGAGTGGGCCAAAATCCCTGCTGCAGTGTGTGCAAACCTGGTCAAGAACTACAGGAAACGTATGATCTCTGTAATTGCAAACAAAGGTTTCTGTACCAAATATTAAGTTCTGCTTTTCTGATGTATCAAATACTTATGTCATGCAGTAAAATGCAATGAATTACTTAAAAATCATACAATGTGATTTTCTGGATTTTAGTTTTAGATTCCGTCACTCACAGTTAAAGAGTACATATGATAAAAATTACAGACTTCTACATGCATTGTAAGTGGGAAAACCTGCAAAATCGGCAGTGTATCAAATACTTGTTCTCCCCACTGTGTGTGTGTGTGTTTGTGTATAGATGGATAGATCGATTGATAGATGGGTGTATATATATCAGTTGAAGTCGGAAGTTTACATACACTTAGGTTAGAGTCATTTTAAACTCGTTTTTCAACCACTCCACAAATTTCTTGTTAACAAACTAGAGTTTTGGCAAGTTGGTTAGGATATCTACTTCGTGCATTTCACCAGTAAGCTTTCCAACAATTGTTTACAGACAGATTATTTCACTAATAATTCACTGTATGACAATTCCAGTGGGTCAGAATTTTACATACACTAAGTTGACTGTGCCTTTTAAACAGCTTGGAAAATTCCAGAAAATGTAATGGCTTTAGAAGCTTCTGATAGGCTAATTGACATCATTTGAGTCAATTGGAGGTGTACCTGTGGATGTATTTCAAGGCCTACCTTCAAACTCAGTGCCTCTTTGCTTGAAAATCAAAAGAAATCAGCCAAGACCTCAGAAAACAAATTGTAGACCTCAACAAGTCTGGTTCGTCATTGGGAGCAATTTCCAAACGCCTGGTACCACATTCATCTGTACAAACAATGAATGCATAAGTATAAACACCATGGGACCACGTGGCAGTCATACCGCTCAGGAAGGAGGCGAGTTCTGTCTCCTAGAGATGAGCGTACAGTGGGGCAAAAAAAGTATTTAGTCAGCCACCAATTGTGCAAGTTCTCTCACTTAAAAGATGAGAGGCCTGTAATTTTCATCATAGGTACACTTCAACTATGACAGACAAAATGAGGAAAAGAAATCCAGAAAATCACATTGTAGGATTTTTAATGAATTTATTTGCAAATTATGGTGGAAAATAAGTATTTGGTCACATACAAACAAGCAAGATTTCTGGCTCTCACAGACCTGTAACTTTTTCTTTAAGAGGCTCCTTTGTCCTCCACTCGTTACCTGTATTAATGGCACCTGTTTGAACTTGTTATCAGTATAAAAGACACCTGTCCACAACCTCAAACAGTCACACTCCAAACTCCACTATGGCCAAGACCAAAGAGCTGTCAAAAGGACACCAGAAACAAAATTGTAGACCTGCACCAGGTTGGGAAGACTGAATCTGCAATAGGTAAGCAGCTTGGTTTGAAGAAATCAACTGTGGGAGCAATTATTAGGAAATGGAAGACATACAAGACCACTGATAATCTTCCTCGATCTGGGGCTCCACGCAAGATCTCACCCGTGGGGTCAAAATGATCACAAGAATGGTGAGCAAAAATCCCAGAACCACACGGGGACCTAGTGAATGACCTGCAGAGAGCTGGGACCAAAGTAACAAAGCCTACCATCAGCAAGGGCATTGAAGATGAAACGTGGCTGGGTCTTTCCAGCATGACAATGATCCCAAACACACCGCCCGAAAGCGGAGTGGCTTCATAAGAAGCATTTCAAGGTCCTGGAGTGGCCTAGCCAGTCTCCAGATCTCAACCCCATAGAAAATCTTTGGAGGGAGTTGAAAGTCCGTGTTGCCCAGCGACAGCCCCAAAACATCACTGCTCTAGAGGAGATCTGCATGGAGGAATGGGCCAAAATACCAGCAAGTGTGTGAAAACCTTGTAAAGACTTACAGAAAACATTTGACCTCTGTCATTGCCAACAAAGGGTATATAACAAAGTATTGAGATAAACTTTTGTTATTGACCAAATACTTATTTTCCACCATAATTTGCAAATAAATAAATTAAAAATCCTACAATGTGATTTTCTGGATTTCTTTTTCTCATTTCGTCTGTCATAGTTGAAGTGTACCTATGATGAAAATTACAGGCCTCTCTCATCTTTTTAAGTTGGAGAACTTGCACAATTGGTGGCTGACTAAATACTTTTTTGCCCCACTGTACTTTGTTGTGAAAAGGGCAACTCAATCCCAGAACAACAGAAAAGGACCTTGTGAAGATGCTGGAGGAAACGGGTACAAAAGTGTATATATATCCACAGTAAAACGAGTCCTATATTGACAACCTGAAAGGCTGCTCAGCAAGGAAGAAGCCACTGCTCCAAAACTACTACGGACTACGGTTTGCACCTGCACATGGGGACAAAGATTGTACTTTTTGGAGAAATGTCCTCCTATCTGATGAAACACAAATAGAACTGTTTGGTCATAATGACCATCGTTATGTTTGGAGGAAAAAGGGGGAGGCTTGCAAGCCAAATTACACCATCCCAACCGTGAAGCACGGGGGTGGCAGCATCATGTTGTGGGCATGCTTTGCTGCACGAGCGACTGGCGCACTTCACAAAATACATGGCATCATGAGGATGCAAAATTATGTGTATATGTTGAAGCAACATCAAGGCATCAGTCAGGAAGTTAAATCTTTGTCGCAAATGGGTCTTCCAAATGGACAATGACCCCAAGCATACTTCCAAAGTTGTGGCAAAATGGCTTAAGGACAACAAAGTCAAGGTATTGGAGCGGCCGTCACACATCCCTGACCTCAATCCTATAGAACATTTGTGGGCAGAACTGAAAAAGCATGTGCGAGCAAGGAGGCCTACAAACATGACCAGCTCTGTCAGGAGGAGTATGCCAAAATTCACCCAACTTATTGTGGGAAGCTTGTGGAAGGCTACCCGAAATGTTTGACCCAAGTTAAACCATTAAAGGCAATGCTACCAAGTACTAATTGAGTGTATGTAAACTTCTGACCCACTGGGAATGTGATGAAAGAAATAAAAGCTGAAAAATCAATCTCTTAACTATTATTCTGACATTTCACATTAAAGTGGTGATCCTAACTGACCTAAGACAGGCAATTCTTTACTATAATTAAATTTCAGGAATTGTGAAAAACTGAGTTTAAATGTATGTGGCTAAGGTGTATGTAAACTTCCGACTTCAACTGTGTGTGTGTGTGTGTGTGTGTGTATGAGGACCTGTTCAACTCCAGTGTGAAGCTCATTCACGCTTGGACTGGGGCTGTTTGTTCCTGTCTTCCTCAGTGCAGGCAGCCTGTTTGAAGCCAGTAACCCTCTTTAGCTCCTAGGCCTGCAGCTGGCAGGAATGTTTGGGGAAAATATAAAGACCATGTGCGTGTTTAGGAAATGTGAGGCAGTGATCTAATTTTCTAAGATGTAGCCTGGAGCTGTTAACTTCTTAATGACCAGTAAGGTGCGCTGGGGCGCTAGCGCCCCACTCCCGACACTACCAGGTGAAATGCAAGGCTCCAAATTCAAAATCCAAAAGTTGAATTATTAAACATGCATCTATATACAAGTGTTTCATAGTCATCAAAAGCTCTGCTTCTTGGCAATATCACAGCGTTGTCAGATTTCAAAAAGGCTTTACGGCGAAAGCACCACATTTGATTGTTTGAAGGTAGCACCTAACATATTTGTACCATTACCATGAATTCATAAGCCTCCACGGTTCACAGAAAACACATTTCACAGCAAAACAAATCAGTTACCTGTTGAAGAACTTCTGCTGAGGTCTTCCTAAGTGTCCAACGAAGACAATCCATGGTTCTTTTGTTAGAAAAAGTTAGGTATTATATCCATAAATCTCCATTTGGTTCGCGCTTTATAATCAGAAACTACAGCGTCCATTGAAACGTGAAGAGAACTCGTTCAACTTATACCTATAAACTTGTCCAAGAACAATCAAACATCCTTTTTAATGTATCCTTAGGAACACTTGTATGTATATTTACTATAATAATTCAACCGGAATATAAACTGGGCTATAAGAAAGGAAAAAACCACAGAGCACGCTTGGCGAGAGCGCGCGTCCTCTTCTATTGACATCCCTGGGGACACTTCCTGATTCCTCTTCCTCTCTGCTCTAAAAGCATCTAAAAAAAATCTGAACACTTTCTCGAGACTGTTGACATCCAGAGGAAGCGATAGGTACTGCATTCATATGCCCTTATATGGGCATTTTCATAAGGGAGGGGTTCCAAATGAGCAATGTGTCAACCACTTTTTCCCAGGACAGAAATTCCTCGGTTTCGCCTGCCATATCCGTTTTGTTTTACTCACAGACAAATGGTTAACACTTTTTTAGAAAATTCAGAGTGTTTCCTATCCAATGGTACTAAATATGTGCATATCCTATTTTCTGGGCCTGAATGGGAGGCTTTGGGCACGCCAGGATCTCCAAAACGGTCACCTCATGCGCTGCTCCCTAAAAAGTTAATGTGAGAGAAAAGGGGGAGGTGTGTGTTTGTGAGAAATTAGGTTTATAATAAGCCAACCAACCGTGACCCTGTTCCCTGCCGCTCGGCATCCTGGGGGAAATGTCAGGTCAGACTTTGGTCCGCCTGCTGAGATGGTCAGGGGAGAGTCTAGGGTTGTCTTTTTAGCTTTGTTTTTCCTTCGGGTGCTTTTTAGACATTCACTTTTTATTGTTGTTCTTTTGTATTTTTATCCTCTTATGTTTGTTTTGTAGTAAATACTAAAGTTTTGATTCGTTCGTTTTTTCCTGTGAAGCACGTTGTGTTGCATTCTGTCTGCAATGTGCTGTATAAATATAGCTTGATTTGACTCCGTAAAGCAGACAGACTGCAGTTTTCAAATGGCATGTGACAGTGTTGCCTCTGTTAGTATCTTGGATCAAGATGATTCTTAATTTTTCAATGCTACAATCTGCTTACTATTGCATACAACAACCAGTCAGACAACAGAGTGAGGTCCCTGGCAGTGCAGAGGCCCGTGTAAACGATGCTCCTCTCTTTGGATTGGTCCTTAGCCTGTAAGAGAAGAGTGCCCTCTGACCTATTGCAGGCTAGAGCTGGCTCTGAGAGAGAGAGAACCCGCTGATCCTACTGCAGTCTTCCTATCATTAAAATGTAAAGCCACGTTCCATCTCAGCACTGGGAGATTGTTTTACTTAGTCTATGTCCTTGAAAAGGCTCATTCAAAGCTGTATAGAAAGAAACTACCCACATCTATTTTGTAGCCAATATTATAACCAATGAAATTAGCTTCTTCCGTCAGCACATCGTAAACCAAAGTACATTGAACGACTGCCTGGCCTGTTTCTGTGCCAAAGAACGGAGAACTGAATTTGAAGACTGTTGGCTTGAATATTTGAGATAGTCAACAGGAAGACATTTTCCATTGCTGCATTGATATTCCTCTCAATACTTTCCGCAGCAGCTAAATGACTGACCACTGTTGTAATGACCACTTCTGTCCTTCTTTACTGACAGTCCCATTTAGACTTCTCTTATCCTTCTGGACTATTGGAACTGGAGGAGAGCTTAGTTATGATCTTCACTGGCAGCATGACATTGAACACATTCTCAAGCCCTGCACCTGAATTCCCCCTGCTCCTCTTCTGACACTTAGCATTTCCAGTCATATGAGCCTGTGCCTCTGTCTAATAAGTGGATTATGCTGCTTTTAGAATTCAAGTCACTGTGTGTGCAGCGGATTGGGCTCGGGGGACCTCTGTCTAGACTGGGCTCGGGGGACCTCTGTCTAGACTGGGCTCGGGGGACCTCTGTTGGTGACAGCAGCACAGAGACTCCCTTTCTCTCTGATGGAACCTTCTCTGGAAACCTCTGTTCCTCAGACCCAGTATCCAGTCCATTTTGGCTCTCTTTGCTCGATCTCTTTTGTTCTCGCTCGCTCTCTTTCGCGCTCGCTAATATATTGTCTGATATGTTGTGTTGCAGAGGGAGATGAAGGAGCAGCTGGCCACTCTGCAGGACAGTGAGAAGGGACACACAGAGGCCCTGCAGCTACTGCAGAGACAACTCACTGAGACCAAGGTAACACACTAAGCACTACTCAATTAGACCAAGGTAAAACACCAAGCACGAACATTCACTTAGACCAAGGTAACTTAGCGCCTTTTTACCAATTGGAGACCAAGTTAATGGTCCAGTGGTTTCTGTCTCTCTCATCCTATCGCTCTCTCACCCTCCACCTAAGTCTGTACTGAACTGATTGGTTTATTGAGCATCTTTTTAATCTATACACCTTGTTTTAATCAGCGAGGCGAGAGCAGCCACTCAATACAACAGCTATTCCTCAGTCACCTTTTCTGTCTCATCTCTTCCCCCTTTGACGGCTTTGAGATTCACGAAGGCAGGGCTCTATTACCGAGAGAGTGTGGGCAGTCAGCGGTATTTGTCATTTGGAAGGGTGTCGTTCTTTCTGATGTTTACATGCTGGCTGTTCCCCGGCACGCCGGCCCAGCCAGCGCCTTCCTGTCCGCAGAAGCAGACTTGCCTGCTTCCACTGCCATCCTGATGTCACCTTCAGCTGACTGCCTGTTGGAGCTCTTTTAGCCCCTCCATTATAAATCAGCCCATCTCATTAAGTTTGCATCCATTTGACCGAAGAGATGTGCGTTGCCTGGAAGAGGCCCATAGGGGAACTAAATCAATCCATTTAGGTTGATGACAGTGAAATTCTCTGTTTTCCTGCTCTTCCTGCTTGACCACACACAGAAACCAAAGAATAATTGATTTGTAGGATCTGATCAAAGCACCCACAAATTATGTTATGTAATCCTTAAACTGCCCACCTCAAACACCCATAATCGTCTCTACCCCTCTCTCCCCAGCAACACGAAGGTGTTGAAACTAAAACTTTGAGTAGAGTGGTGTGAGGCTGCCATTACCCTTGTTTTGGTATGACTTAAATGTCCCCTAACACTGCTGTTTGTCACTTAATTGGTTTATATTGGTTCTGGTGCTCCAGTTTAGTTCCAGTCCTGGGCCCATGTGTTTAGGGGCGTCCCCTTCCCTGTCTGAAGAGCAGACGTTGTGTCTGATTCTCTGGCCATGGGGCTTTGTCTGATTTAACATGCTGCTGCTCTGAGACCCAACCTCCTCTTCCTGTAGGCTTAATATGGGCTTTAAATATCCACCCTGCCATAGCCATAACACCCTGCTGGAAAAGACTGGCACGTGGTTACTGCATTGCTGCAGGCCTCATCAGTCCTGTCCTCCTCTCACTGTCACACACACACACATCCCACTCCTGCCCTGCTCTGTATTGGAGATAAATGATCGTAATAGGCTTAAAGTTCCCAGCAGCACAGAGAGAATATCTGTCTGCTTCTAGGTTCCTACGGGAACAGGCATGCTGCTGGAGGGAAATTGATTTATGGCAGGCAGTAACAATAAAACCCATATTCTGATGCTGCTACCCCTGCTCCCTGGTGTTCCCCTGTGATGGAGAGGAGTAGAGACTACAGCTGGTGCGTGATGTCTATTGCTCACCTGAGGTAGAGTACCTTATCATAAGATGTAGACCACACTACATCTTCCATATTGGCTAATCTATATTATTTGTAGCCGTCTATTTACCACCACAGAACGAAGCTGGCACTAAGACCGCACTCAACCAACTCTATAAGGCCAAAAGCAAACAAGAAAATGCTCACCCAGAAGCGACGCTCCTAGTGGCCGGGGACTTTAAGGCAGGCAAACTTAAATCACTTTTTCCAAAAATTTACCAAATAAACTCTAGACCACCTTTACTCCACACACAGAGATGCATACAAAGCTCTATCCTGCCCTCCATTTGGCAAATCTGACCATAATTCTATCCTCCTGATTCCTGCTTACAAGCAAAAACTAAAGCAGGATGTACCAGTGACTGGCTCATTACGGAATTGGTCAGGTGACGCGGATGCTACACTACAGGACTGTTTTGCTAGCAGACTGGAATATGTTCCGGGATTCATCCAATGACATTGAGGAGTACACCACCTCAGTCATCGGCTTCATCAATAAGTGCATCGTCGACATCGTCCCCACAGTGACCATACGTACATATCCCAAACATTAGCCACGGATTACAGGCAACATCCGCATCGAGCTAAAGGCTAGAGCTGCCGCTTTCAAGGAGTGGGACACTAATCCGGACAATTTATACGAAATCACGCTATGTCTTCAGACGAACAATCAAACAAGCAAAGCGTCAATACAGGATTAAGATTGAATCCTACTACACTGGCTCTGACGCTCGTCGGATGTGGCAGGGCTTGAAAACTATTACGGACTACAAAGGGAAACCCAGATGTGAGCTGCCCAGTGACGTGAGCCTACCAGACGAGTGAAATGCCTTTTTATGCTCGCTTCGAGGCAAGCAACACTGAAGCATGCACGAGCACCAGCTGTTCTGGATGACTGTGTGATAACGCTCTCGGTAGCCGATGTGAGCAAGACCTTTTTAAACAGGTCAACATTCACAAAGCTGTGGGGCCAGATGGATTACCAGGATGTGTACTCAAAGCATGTGTGGACCAACTGGTGTCTTCACTGACATTTTCAAACTCTCCCTGACTGAGTCTGTAATACCTACATGTTTCAAGCAGACCACCATAGTCCCTGTGCCCAAGGAAGCGAAGGTAACCTGCCTAAATGATTACCGCCCCGTAGCACTCACGTCGATAGCCATGAAATGCCTTGAAAGGCTGGTCATGGCTCACATCAACAGCATCCTCCCGGATACCCTAGAGCCACTCCAATTCTCGCATACCGCCCCAACAGATCCACAGATAACGCAATCTTTATTGCACTCCACACTGCCCTTTCCCACTTGGACAAAAGGAACACCTATGTGAGAATGCTGTTCATTGACTACAGCTCAGTGTTCAACACCATAGTGCCCACAAAGCTCATCACTAAGCTAAGGATCCTGGGACTAAACAACTCCCTCTGCAACTGGATCCTGGACTTCCTGACAGGCCGCCCCCAGGTGGTAAGGGTAGGTAGCAACACATCTGCCACGCTGATCCTCAACACTGGAGCTCCCCAGGGGGTGCGTGCTCAGTCCCCTCCTTTACTCCCTGTTCACCCACGACTGCATGGCCAGGCACGACTCCAACACAGTCATTAAGTTTGCAGACGACACAACATTGGTAGGCCTGATCACTAACAACGACGAGACAGCCTATAGGGAGGAGGTCAGAGACCTGGCCGGGTGGTGCCAGAATAACAACCTCTCCCTCAACGTAACCAAGACTAAGGAGATGATTGTAGACTACAGGAAAAGGAGGACCGAGCACGCCCCCATTCTCATCGACGGGGCTGTAGTGAAGCAGGTTGAGAGCTTCAAGTTCCTTGGTGTCCACATCAACAACAAACTAGAATGGTCCAAACACACCAAGACAGTCGTGAAGAGGGCACGACAAAGCCTATTCCCCCTCAGGAAACTAAAAAGATTTGTCATGGGTCCTGAGATCCTCAAAAGGTTCTAATGCTGCAACATCGAGAGCATCCTGACTGGTTGCATCACTGCCTGGTACGGCAATTGCTCAGCCTCTGACCGCAAGGCACTACAGAGGGTAGTGCGTACTGCCCAGTACATCACTGGGGCTAAGCTGCCTGCCATCCAGGACCTCTACACCAGGCGGTGTCAGAGGAAGGCCCTAAAAATGGTCAAAGACCCCAGTCATAGACTGTTCTCTCTACTACCGCATGGCAAGCGGTACCGGAATGCCAAGTCTCAACAGTTTTTACCCCCAAGCCATAAGACTCCTGAACAGGTAATCAAATGGCTACCTGGACCTTTGCATTGTGTGCCCCCTAACCCCTCTTTTTACGCTGCTTCTACTCTCTGTTTATCATATATGCATAGTCACTTTAACTATACATGCATGTACATACTACCTCAATTGGGCAGACCAACCAGTGCTCCCGCACATTGGCTAACCGGGCTATCTATCTGCATTGTGTCCCCGCCAACCCCTGTTTTTCTTTTCTAAAGTATTTCTATTTACTTAGGATCAGGAATCCCTCAACTGAAGCTATCCAGCTAACTAGATACCAGCTATCAGTCAGCAAACCACTGCTAGTGGTCATCAGCTAACCTTTAGCTCAGAAAGCTCTCGCCAGTTCTTACAACGTGACTCAAACCAGAGCATAACGGACCTATTTTTCTCCCCATATCCCCCGGATTCCTACCGCAAACTCTGAACCTTTTTCATCTGGATCTTCGCAACTATCTAACCGCAATCCCGGGTGGCTACTCCTGGCTAGCGTTTCCATCCCAGAGCAAGCACCAATTAGCCTGAAGCTAGCTCGGCTAGGGCTCCACCGAGGCCCAATCCTGGGCTACAATATCCGGACCCCTTCTACTGCCGGTATGGGGCATGGAACCCCACCGATCCTCTACGACTGGAATACCGACATAACCTGCCCAAGGATTCCAACAGGCCCCTCAGGCACGACGTCCGCTGAAGGCCCGTTCTGCTAACCGTGGCCTGCTAGCTATCTAGAGCTACTTGGAACACTAATAATCCACGACTAGTCTATCGACGTCACCGCACGAGGAGGCAAAAACAAACTGCTAACTGCTAGCTTGCTAGCCCCGGTCTGCTAACTGCTTGCTTGCCTCGGTCTGCTAACTGCTAGCTTGTTAGCCCCAGCCTGCTAACTGTCTGAATCGCCGTGTCCCCAGCCAGCCCAACCACTCACTGGACCCTTATGATCACTTGGCTACACATGCCTCTCTCTAATATCAATATGCCTCGTCCATTACTGTCCTGGTTAGTGATTACTGTCTTATTTCACTGTAGAGCCTCTAGCCCTGCTCTATATGCCTTAACCAACCATGTTGTTCCACCTCCTACATATGCGTTGACATCACCTGGTTTAAACGTCTCTAGAGACTATATCTCTCTCATCATTACTCAATGCCTAGGTTTACCTCCAATGTACTCACATCCTACCATACCTTTGTCTATACATTATGCCTTGAATCTATGCAATCGTGCCCAGAAACCTGCTCCTTTTACGCTCTGTTCTGAACGTGCTAGACGGCCAGTTCGTATAGCCTTTAGCCGTACCCTTATCCTACTTCTCCTCTGTTCCTCTGGTGATGTAGAGGTTAATCCAGGCCCTGCAGTGCCTAGCTCCACTCCCACTCCCCAGGTGCTCTCATTTGTTGACTTCTGTAACCGTAAAAGCCTTGGTTTCATGCATGTTCACATTAGAAGCCTAAGTTTGTTTTACTCACTGCTTTAGCACACTCTCCAAACCCGGATGTCTTAGCCGTGTCTGAATCCTGGCTTAGGAAAACCACCAAAAACCCTGACATCTCCATCCCTAACTATAACATTTTTCTGCCAAGATCGAACTACCAAAGAGGGCGGTGTTGCAATCTATTAGCCCACAGAGTTCTGTCTTACTATCCAGGTCTGTACCCAAACAATTCGACCTTCTACTTCTAAAAATTAACCTTTCCAGAAACAAGTCTCTGCCGCTTGCTATAGACCACACTCTGCCCCCAGCTGTGCCCTCGACACCATATGTGAACTGATTGCCCCCCATCTATCTTCTGAGCTTGTGCTACTTGGTGACCTAAACTGGGACATGCTTAACACCCCGGCCATCCTACAATCTAAGCTTGATGCTCTCAACCAGGTACAACCCCAAAGCCATGAACACGGGCACCCTCATAGACATCATCCTAACTAACTCGCCCTCCAAATACACCTCTGCTGTTTTCAACCAAGATCTCAGCGATCATTGCCTCATTGCCTCATTGCCTTCATCCGTAATGTGTCTGCGATCAAACGACCACCCCTCATCACTGTCAAATGCTCCCTAAAACACTTCTGCGAGCAGGCCTTTCTAATCGACCTGGCTGGGGTATCCTGTAATGACATTGACCTCATCCCGTCAGTAGAGGATGCCTGGTTATTCTTTAAAAGTGCCTTCCTCACAATCTTAACTTCTTAGGGAGCGGCAGAAGAGGTGACAGTTTTGGAGAGTCTGGCGTGCCCAAATTAAAATGCCTGCCACTCAGGCCCAGAAAATAGGATATGCACATAATTAGTACTATTGGATAGGAAACACTCTGAAGTTTCTAAAAGTGTTAAAATAATGTATGTGAGTATAACAGAACTGATATAGCAGGCGAAAACCAGAGGATAATCCATCCGGATTTGCAGTGTCTTTTTAAATGACCTTCTCCAGGCTGCCTATTCATTTGTATTTTAACTAGGACTGAGACTGCAGTACCTATGGCTTCCACTAGATGTCAACAGTCTTTATACAGTGTCTGGAAGCTCTAGCACTAAGCAGAACAGATAGGAAGAGGAAGTAGTGAAGCGACCACTTTTGTCAACAACGTTTGACGGGCGCGAGATTGTGAGCGCGCCCCACTTTATTTTCCTTTCCTATTGTTCACGTTATTGTCCGGATGAAATATTACAGTAAATATACATAAAAGGATACGTAAGGATACATTACATTTTTTTGATTTGTTTGTAGAAAGCTATATTATAGGTATATTTGAACGCGTTCTCTTCACGGTTCAATGGGCGACTCAACGGTGGATTTTCTGATCATAACGCGCCAACCGGCTATTCATGGATATATATAAATGACTTTTTCTAACAAAATAACCATTGGATGTCTTCGTTGGACACTTGGGAAGCCCTCAGAAGTTCTTCGAAAGTTAAGTGATATTTTTTAGCTCTTATATGGGTTTTGTGTGACCCGCGCTGGATATGAATTTATGCTAATGCATAAATATTGGAGGTGCTATCCTCAAACAATCAAATGTTGTGCTTTCGCAGTAAAGCCTTTTTGAAATCTGACAATGCTGTGATATTGCCTAGAAGCAGAGCTTTTGATGCAACACTTGTATATTGATGAATGTTTAATAATTCAACTTTTGGATTTTGAATTTGGCGCCTTACATTTCACCGGGTAGTGTCGGGAGCGGCCCGCTAGCGCGCCGCTACTCCCTAAGTAGTTAAATAAGCATGCTCCGTTCAAAAAATGTAGAACCAGGAATAGATATAGCCCTTGGTTCACTCCAGACCTGTCTGCGTTTGACCAGCACAAAAACATCCTGTGGCGTTCTGCATTAGCATCGAATAGCCCCCGTGATATTCAACTCTTCAGGGAAGTCAGGAACAAATATACACAGGCAGTTAGGAAAGCTAAGGCTAGCTTTTTCAAACAGAAATTTTCATCCTGCAGTACAAACTCAAAAAAGTTCTGGGACACTGTAAAGTCCATGGAGAATAAGAGCACCTCCTCACAGCTGCCCACTGCTCTGAGGCTAGGAAACACTGTTACCACTGATAAATCCACTATAATCGAGAATTTAAATAAGCTTTTCTCTACGGCTGGCCATGCTTTCCACCTGGCTACCCCTACCCCGGTCAACTGCCCGGCACCCTCCACAGAAACCCGCCCTAGCCCCCACCATTTCTCCTTCACCCAAATCCAGATAGCGGATGTTCTGAAAGAGCTGCAAAATCTGGACTCCTACAAATCAGTCGGGCTAGACAATCTGGACACTCTCTTTCTAAAATGATCTGCCGAAATTGTTGCAACCCCTATTACTAGCCTGTTCAACCTCTTTCGTATCGTCTGAGATTCCCAAAGATAGGAAAGCTGCCGCTGTCATCCCCCTCTTCAAAGGGGGTGACACACTAGACCCAAACTGCTACAGACCTATATCTATCCTACCCTGCCTTTCAAAGGTCTTCGAAAGCCAAGTTAACAAACAGATTACCGACCATTTCGAATCCCACCGTACCTTCTCCGCTATGCAATCTGGTTTCAGAGCTGGTCATGGGTGCACCTCAGCCACACTCAAGGTCTTAAACGATATCATAACCGCCATTACTGTGCAGCCGTATTAATCGACCTGGCCAAGGCTTTCGACTCTGTCAATCACCACATCCTTATCGGCAGACTCGACAGCCTTGGTTTCTCAAATGACTGCCTTGCCTGGTTAACCAACTACTTCTCTGATAGAATTCAGTGTGTCAAATCGAAGGGCCTGTTGTCCGGACCTCTGGCAGTCTCTATGGGGGTGCCACAGGGTTCAATTCTCGGGCCGACTCTCTTCTCTGTATACATCAATGATTTCACTCTTGCTGCTGATGATTCTCTGATCCATCTCTACGCAGACGACACAATTCTGTATACTTCTGGCCCTTCTTTGGACACTGTGTTAACTAACCTCCAGACGAGCTTCAATGCCATACAACTCTCCTTCCTTGGCCTCCAACTGCTCTTAAATGCAAGTAAAACTAAATGCATGCTATTCAATTGATCACTGCCCGCACCTGCCCGCCCGTCCAGTATCACTACTCTGGATGGCTCTGACTTAAATACGTGGAAAACTACAAATACCTAGGTGTCTGGTTAGACTGTAAACTCTCCTTCCAGACTCACATCAAACATCTCCAATCCAAAATTAAATCTACAATCGGCTTCCTATATCGCAACAAAGCATCCTTCACTCATGCTGCCAAACATACCCTCATAAAACTGACCATCCTACCGATCCTCGACTTCGGCGACGTCATCTATAAAATAGCCTCCAACACTCTACTCAACAAATTGGATGCAGTCTAGCACAGTGCCATCCGTTTTGTCACCAAAGCCCCATACACTACCCACAACTGCGACCTGTACGCTCTCGTTGGTTGGCCCTCGCTTCATACCCGTTGCCAAACCCACTGGCTACAGGTCATCTACAAGTCTCTGCTAGGTAAAGCCCCGCCTTATCTCAGCTCACTTGTCACCATAGCAGCACCCACTCGTAGCACGCGCTCCAGCAGGTGCATCTCACTGGTCACCCCCAAAGCCAATTCCTCCTTTGGTTGCCTTTCCTTCCAGTTCTCTGCTGCCAATGACTGGAACGAACTGCAAAAATCACTGAAGCTGGAGACTCATATCTCCCTCACTAGCTTTAAGCACCAGCTGTCAGAGCAGCTCACAGATCACTGCAACTGTACATAGCCCACATGTAAACAGTCCATCTATCTACCTCATCCCCATACTGTATTTTATTTATTTATTCATCTTGCTCCTTTGCACCCCAGTTTCTCTACTTGCACATTCATATTCTTCACATCTACCATTCCAGTGTCTAATTGCTATATTGTAATTACTTTGCCACCATGGCCTATTTATTGCCTTAACTCTCTTATCTTACCTCATTTGCACTCACTGTATATAGACTTTTTGTTTTCTTTTTCTACTGTATTATTGACTGTATGTTTTGTTTATTCCATGTGTAACTCTGTGTTGTTGTATGTGTCTAATTGCTATGCGTTTATCTTGGCCAGGTCGCAGTTGCAAATGGGAACTTGTTCTCAACTCGCCTACCTGGTTAAATAAACGTGACAAATAAACTTTGATTTCATCTACAAATTGCCTCTAACCTGTATCCCAGCACACAGACTCGGTACCGGTACCCCCTTTTATATAGATTTGTTATTGTGTTTTATTATTTTTACTTTAGTTTATTTGGTAAATATTTTCTTAACTCTTCTTGAACTGCACTGTTGGTTAACTTCTTGGGGAGCCGGCAGCAGAGGTGACGGTTTTGGAGAGTCTGGCGTGCCCAAAGTAAAATGCCTGCCACTCAGGCCCAGAAAATAGGATATCCACATAATTAGTACTATTGGATAGGAAACACTCTGAAGTTTGTAAAACTGTAAAAAATAATGTTGAAGTATAACAGAACTGATATAGCAGGCGAAAACCCGAGGAATTTCTGTCCAGAATTTTTTTTGTTTGTGACATTACCTCAGTTTGATAGGCTTCCTATTGAAATACATGGGTTTTAGCTCTTAGATTGCAGTACCTATGGCTTCCACTAGATGTCAACAGTCTCTGGACAGTGTTTGGATGCTTTAGCACTGAACAGAACCAAACAGAAGAAGAATTACTGCAGGAAGCAGAAAAGTCAATAACATTTTCCGGGCACGAGAACGTGAGCGCGCTCCACTTTATTTTCCTTTTATAATGTTTAGGTTATCATCCGTGTAAAATATTATAGTAAATATACATAAGGATACTTAACTTCTCAGGGATCACTGGGGCGCTAGCGGGCTGCTCCCGACACTACCAGGTAAAATGTAAAGCGCCAAATTCAAAATCCAAAAGTTGAATTATTAAACATCCACCAATATACAAGTGTTCCATACTCATCAAAAGCTCTGTTTCTTGGCAATATCACAGCGTTGTCAGATTTCAAAAAGGCTTTATGGCGAAAGCAGCACATTTGATTGTTTGAGAGTAGCACCTCACATATTTTTCCCATAGCCATGTATCGATTAGCCATCATGGCACACACATAACACATTTCACAGCAAAAACAAATCAATTACCTGTTGAAGAACTTCTGCTGAGGTCATCCTAAGTGTCCAACGAAGACAATCCATGGTTCTTTTGTTAGAAAAAGTAATGTATTTTATCCATAAATCCTCCATTTGGTTCACGTGTTATAATCAGAAAGCGACAGCTTCCACTACTCCATTAAAGCGTGACGCGAACTCGTTCATCTTATACCTATAAACTTGTCCAAGAACAATCAAACATAGTTTTAAATGTATCCTTAGGAACACTTTTACGTATATTTACTATTATAAATCAACCGAATATAAACTGATCGATAACGACGGTAAAAAGACACTGGCGCTTTGTCGGAGCTGCGCTGGGTACTGTTTACATGACAGAGTGACTTCCTTGTTTGCTCTTCTCTGGTCTTATTCATCCAAAATGAAAAAAATACACTGTCTCGAGACTGTTGACATCTAAAGGAAGCGATGGGTACTGCATTCATATGCCCTTATGGTCATTTTCATGAGGGAGGGGTGCCCAAATGAGCAATGTGTCAAAATCACTTTTTCCAGGACAGAAATTCCTCGGGGTTTCGCCTGCTATATGCGTTCTGTTTTACTCACAGACAAATGGTTAACAGTTTTGGAAAATTCAGTGTTTCCTATCCAATGGTACCAAATATCTGCATATCCTATGTTCTGGGCCTGAATGGGAGGCATTTTTACTTTGGGCACGCCAGGCTCTCCAAAACCGACCCCTCAGCTGCCACTCCCTAACAAGTTAAGGATACATTAAAAATGTTTGATTGTTTGGAGAAAGTTGATAGGTATAATTTGAACGCGTTCTCTTCACGGTTCAAAGGGTGACTCGACGGTGGATTTTCTGAACATAACGCGCCAACCAAACGGAGATTTATGGATATAATAAATGACTTTTTCTAACAAAAGAACCATTGGATGTCTTCGTTGGACACTTGGGAAGCCCTCAGCAGAAGTTCTTCGAAAGGTAAGTGATTTATTTTAGCTCTTATATGGGTTTTGTGTGACCCGCGCTGGATATGAATTTATGCTAATGCATAAATATTGGAGGTGCTATCCACAAACAATCAAATGTTGTGCTTTCGCCGTGAAGCCTTTTTGAAATCTGACAATGCTGTGATATTGCCAAGAATCAGAGCTTTTGGTGACTATGCAACACTTGTATATTGATGAATGTTTAATAATTCAACTTTTGGATTTTGAATTTGGCGCCTTACATTTCACCGGGTAGTGTCGGAAGCGGCCCGCTAGCGTGCTGCTTCTCCCTAGGTAGTTAAGGGCTTGTAAGTAAGCATTTCACGGTAAGGTCTACACTTGTATTCGGCGCATGTGACAAATAGTTTAGATTTTTGATTTGATAATGATGTTTAATGGTTGGAGCATAACCTGCACTTTCATTCTGAATAAATAACCTATTATCCCTCTCATCTCTCTCTCTTGTCCCCGTCTCCTCTTGCCCTCTCTCACTCATTCCAGTCGTCGGCCAAGGGCCTGCGTGCGACCATCGGCGAGGTGTTTGAGCATCTGCAGCGGTTTCTGCGCGAGCGCCAGAAGGCCATGTTAGAGGAGCTGGAGACTGACACGGCGCGCACGCTCTCCGACATCGAGCACAAGATCCAGCGCTTCAGCCAGCAGCTGCGTGACGTCAAGGAGGGCGTCGGCATCCTGCAGGAGCGCCTCAACGAGCCAGGACGCCACGACTTCCTGGAGGGCGTTGCCCTCACCTCCGAGAGGTGCTCTGCTTACTGTCTGACTGACCATGGATCAGCTGTTCTTCCAAACAGCCACAGTCCTAAACTTTTGTAAGATAGTACACTGTCTGAGGTTGTTATACTACCCTCCAAACATAACACCATCCCCTGAATGTAATCCATACTGCTCTTCGTCAGGATAGTGATATTGATAGCTTGGAGTGAAAGTGCTGAGTTGGGCAATGAAGCTTATCCCAGGTCTCTGACAGATACCTTAACAGGCCAGATATACATTATTTGAAATCTGAGAAAGCGTGAGCTCATGGGGATAGAGTTGAAGTATTTAAGATCTTAGAGGGATTGATAAGGTGGACTGAGGAAGGTGTTGCATCAGTAGGTGTTCTAACAACCAGTCTAGAGGGCATTGACAGGAATGAGTGAAGAATAAACTGATCTACAGGTTCGCCATCTCACAAAGTTACAAAGAGGTATTGGAACATGTGAGAACAGGCTTGACAAGGTTGTGGTTTCTCCTCAGGCTAACAGTCACTTAAACTCACAGCAGGTGAATGGTTAGCCTTGCCTCACCAAAAACCCTGTTCTTTTTTTTTATGTTTCAATGTTCCTCAAGATGATCAGTGTTTAGCTGTGCAGCCCTAGCGTTCCCAGGCAGGGTTGAGAAGGGCTTTGGTGAAATTAGGAAGGTAACGATTCACTGATATGCATGTTTTAAGATACAAGTGCATCGGTCCACGGACCCCAATCCAAATGCAGTATGCGTTGGTCAGAAAATCTATATAGTACACAGTACATACAGTTCAAGTCAGAAGTTTACATACACCTTAGCCAAATACATTTAAACTCAGTTTTAAACAATTCCTGACATTTAATCCTAGTAAAAAGTCCCTGTCTTAGGTCAGTTAGGATCACCACTTTATTATAAGAACGTGAAATGCCAGAATAATAGTAGAGCGAATGTTTTATTTCTTTCATCACATTCCCAGTGGGTCAGAAGTTTGCATACACTCAATTAGTATTTGGTAGCATTGCCTTTAAATTGTTTAACTTGGGTCAAACTTTTCGGGTATCCTTCCACAAGCTTCCCACAAGAATTTGGGTGAATTTTGGCCCATTCCTCCTGATAGGGCTGGTGTAACAGAGTCAGGTTTGTAGGCCTCCTTGCTCGCACACGCCTTTTCAGTTCTGCCCACAAATGTTCGATGGCATTGGTCAGGGCTTTGTGATGGCCACTCCAATACCTTGACTTTGTTGTCCTTAAGCCATTTTGCCACAACTTTGGAAGTATGCTTTGGGCTCATTGTCCATTCGGAAGACACATTTGTGACCAAGCTTTAACTTCCTGACTGATGCCTTGATGTTGCTTCAATATATCCACATAATTTTGCATCCTCATGATGTCATCTATTTTGTGAAGTGCACCAGTCCTTCCTGCAGCAAAGCACCTCCACAAAATGATGCTGCCACCCCTGTGCTTTATGGTTGGGATGGTGTTCATCGGCTTGCAAGCCTCCAAATTTTTCCTCCAAACGTAACGATGGTCATTATGGCCAAACAATTATATTTTTGTTTCATCAGAACAGAGGACATTTCTCCAAAAAGTACAATCTTTGTCCCCATGTGCAGTTGCAAACTGTGGTCTTCCTTTTTTATGGTGGTTTTGGAGCAGTTCCTTGCTGAGCGGCCTTTCAGGTTATGTCAATATAGGACTCGTTTTACTGTGGATATAGATACTTTTGTACCTGTTTCCTCCAGCATCTTCACAAGGTACTTTGCTGTTGTTCTGGGATTGATTTGCACATTTCGCACTAAAGTACGTTTATCTCTAGGAGACAGAACACGTCTCCTTCCTAAACGGTATGACTGCTTGGTGTTTATACTTGTGTACTATTGTTTGTACAGATGAACGTGGTACCTTCAGGCGTTTTGGAAATTGCTCCCAAGGATGAACCGTACTTGTGGAGGTCTACAATTTCTTTTCTGAGTTCTTGGCTGATTTCTTTTGATTTTCCCATGATGTCAAGGAAAGAGGCACTGATTTTGAAGGTAGGCCTTGAAATACATCCACAGATACACCTCCAATTGACTCAAATGATGTCAATTAGCCTATCAGAAGCTTCTAAAGCCATGACATAATTTTCTAGAATTTTCCAAACTGTTTAAAGGCACAGTCAACTTAGTGTATGTAAACGTCTGACACACTGGAATTGAGAAACAGTGAGTTAAAGTGAAATAATCTTTCTTTAAATAATTGTAGGAAAAATTACTTGTCATGCACAAACCGACTTGCCAAAACTATAGTTTGTTAACAAGAAATGTGTGGAGTGGTTGAAAAAACAAGTTTTATTGACTCCAACCTAAGTGTATGTAAAATTCAACTTCAACTGTACATCATTTTCACACACACGTCAGCTCCGACAGATCCAGCTCAGGGATGACCAGCTCATGAGTTCCATCAGCAGCAGATTTATTTTTAGAATGGAAAATGAATGTGTTTATGCAACAAATGTTAGTGCATTGAATCGTATTGAACTGAATCACATTGATTCGTAATCAAATCAAACTGAAACCTATTGTTCCTGTATCGGAGCCCAGGCATCTAGATACATATGAAATCTTCTTGGAAGGGAAAGATGCACATCCCTAGTGGAAAACCACTTCTTCCTGCCTGAACCCAAGGTTACATGTGGGAGTGATGAGAATGACTAATGTGGGGGTTGACACTGTAATAGCATTACAGCTGACCCCCCTCCCTCACCCATGTCAATTTACCTCCTGTAGAACATTTAGCCTTGGGCATCCAGAGTCTGACGGATGCTTTTATCAACAACAGAGAAAATGGTGCAGTTACTGGAGACATCTCATAGAGGGCGTAAAGACGGTTACTAGAGACATCTCACAGAGAGCGCAAAGACGGTTACTAGAGACATCTCACAGAGGGCGCAAAGACTGTTACTAGAGACATCTCACAGAGGGCGCAAAGACGGTTACTAGAGACATCTCACAGAGGGCGCAAAGACGGTTACTAGAGACATCTCACAGAGGGCGCAAAGACGGTTACTAGAGACATCTCACAGAGGGCGCAAAGACGGTTACTAGAGACATCTCACAGAGGGCGCAAAGACGGTTACTAGAGACATCTCACAGAGGGCGCAAAGACGGTTACTAGAGACATCTCACAGAGGGCGCAAAGAGATGTGAATGTAAGAGTAGATTACTGACAATGACATTGATCGTCCTTCTCCCCCCACAGGATAAAGGAAAGATACATGAGACCAATTTAACATATGAAGATTTCCCGACCTCCAAGTACATGGGGCCCCTGCAGTACACAATATGGAAGTCTCTATTTCAGGATATTTCACCAGGTATGCACCACCTATGGTTACCGTTAACCCTCACCCAATTAAACTGTGTAACAGCATGGGCTTCAACAGGAGCCTCTTATGAATTGTTAGATACTCCCAAATACCTCAACACGTCAATCAGTAATGATACAAGATACAAATCATTGTCTTCCACCATGGAAGGGTAGCATAGATTGAGGTTTAATTTGGGCTTTAAATAGATGCCTTGTACGGAACAAGGAAATAATAGTAACCTTGGAACAGACTCACACAGTGTGAGCTAATCCTGCATTAAAATAAATGGAATGTTTGAGCTTTAGGAACTGTGTGATGAGAAAATGGTGGCTGGGGGGGTTGAGATGCCCTTCTCTGTTAGGAGAGCTGATGATGAACTATTCTCTCAAATCCTTTCTCTCCTCATATTATCCCTAAGCCCCCAGCCATCACTCACTCTTAGAGAAGGTTATTTAAAATAATGCACCAAGGAATATTTCCCTCCTTCAATAGATTCACCCATTTTGGCCTGTAGCTGGTGAGAAGGCAGGGTGGTGTCTTGGCCTTCCTTGACTGCGTGCCAAATGGAACAATTGGTTCCAATCCATCACCACTGGCTGCCACGGTGACAGCACAAATCCTTTCGATCCCATCAGATGGTAGTTTAGGGGAATAATACCTCTTCTCTCAAACCTGTGCCTTTTTTTAATCTATGTTCCCAATTAGAAAAATAGCGTGTGTGTGAGAGAGGGGATATGAATGCATTTGTTTATATGTGTGCAAGAGAGAGTGACATTGTAATGGATTGATTGAAACACACTGCCTGGCAATGTCATTGTGTGGTAAAGACATTGTCCTGCCTACTGGCCAGGCCTCCTGTTTATACTGTAAGATATAACTACCGAGGAACAAGGGGGAGATTTGACAAATTCCACTCTGTTTTATTCTAAGCCATCTCTATGTATGGGAGTGAGTGAGGAGAACAAGCCGCCATTGTTCCTCTAGTTCAGTTTTCCATAATGACTGAATAAAAAGATGGTGGAGCAGGCAGGGGTGGAGTGCTACAACCAAACTCCCTCCGTAACCCACAGTTATCCCACAGAACTCCATGTAGCTGGCAGCCTCTAGCCATGCCAACACAGAGCTGTAGAGTCATACTCTATGACTCTGCTTCTCACCTCCCACCACATCTCTATTTCCATACCTTTGCATGACACTGAGTACAACATCAAACAGTGGAGGCCAAGGGACTTTGAATGTAGGTTAACATAGCATTTAGAGGTGCGTCTTACCCTGACACAAAAAAGCAAAGTTTGGATAAAAACAGTTTGGGGTGGATGATGGTTATGCTTATGGTAACAAACTAGAAAGGAAAATAAATGGCTACAGTTCACCATTATTATTATTATTTTTTATCTAATGTGTTTTTTAGGAAAGGGGCATTTTGCCCAGCTACTGGGGTAACATGATTTTTGGAACCTGGAACAACCTTTTTCAGTGGTGCCACAGCTTTCTCCAGTGCCACCGGGTTCTCCAGTGCCACCGGGTTCTTCAGTGGTCACCGGGTTCTTCAGTGGTCACCGGGTTCTCCAGTGTCAGTTTTTTTTTTTTCTCTTAGTTTTTTTACTTGTCCTCCAGGACTGTAGCCAACTCAGCCTTTCTTTGCCTAGGCCTCGCCTCCTGTATCCTTGGCCTGGGGGACAACTCCAATATGACCTTTGCTGATGTTTATTGTAGAACTAGTACTTTAAACAAAAACAAACAAACTCAGGAGTATTGGTTCAATAAACACTTATTTCTAATCACACTATATGCTACTTTATATTTCCTAAAATGAGTGCTGATGTTCAGAGCAAGGTCACTGGAGACCCGTGGGTGCTGGGTAGGCTGTGGTTGATGTTGATGTTGTGGTTGATGTTGATGTTGTGGCATCAAACCAGCCTATGCCTGCCAGTCTAACCCTGGCCCTTATTCTAACTCTGACCCCTAATCCTGCTAACTGGGGGTTAGCTAGCAATGCTAGCAGACATTGGCTTATGCTAACGAGCTGGCTAGAATTTATTTCACCTCAGACTTTCGGGCTAGTGAGGTTGCTAGTTAGCTAACTGGGCTAGCCAGTGCCTAAATTACAGCTAGAAACAAATTTAAAAAAGTATTTGATCCCCTGCTGAATTTGTATGTTTGCCCACTGACAAATAAATGATCAGTCTATAATTTTAATGGTAGGTTTATTTGAACAGTGAGAGACAGAATAACAACAAAAAGATCCAGAAAAACGCATGTGAAAAATGTTATAAATTGATTTGCATTTTAATGAGGGAAATAAGTATTTGACCCCTCTGCAAAACATGACTTACTTGGTGGCAAAACCCTTGTTGGCAATCACAGAGGTCAGACGTTTCTTGTAGTTGGCTACTTTACTCAAAAACAATCAATATTTTTCTCTCTAAACAAGTGGATGATTTATCTTAAGGCTTCCCTACATGTATATAAAAAAAAAAAAATCATTGGATCTAAATGACAAAAGAAATTATGAAACAGGAAATTTGTAGTTGATCAAGACTAGTGGCAGCCAGAGGAATTGTTGAGAAAACAATTGTGACATCTTGTGGTTTTTGTGAGAATTACAGGGGGGGGGTTCTGTTTTTAGCATTGTCAGTGTGTGAACCAACAGTCCCAAATATGGCTGCTGTAAATACTTTTTCATTATTTATTTTTTTAATTCCTGAAATATGATAACAGTAGATGTAGGGTGGATTATTAGGCTACCCATGAGTCATCCCAAAATCATTGACAGTCCCTTATTCTGTTCCTGATAGGGTCCTTCAGCTGCATCAGCTCACATTTTTGCTAGAGCAGAAACACCAGTTTGAAGCTACAGTCAGTCAACCTACAGTGACCACTGCAGACAGAAACTGTGCCATGGACTCAGCTCCTCCTTCCAAACAGAATGTCCTTGGTCCTCTCCCATCCATCTGGTGTATCACTTTTTAAATATAACATTTTGGAAATCAATTTGTATGCACTTGACATCAGGACCCCTCTCCAGTTCAGTGACTGGCTGAAATGAGATGGCAGGATATTTTCACTGCCTCAGCATAGAACTCAGGCAGTAGTGTTGAAAGTGAAAAATGGAGTGCACCGAATGACACAGCAATTCTGGAGCTAGTCTGTCAGAGAGGGAGCGTCCTCAGAACACATTTGATGTGTTTCTCTCTCTTGGCAAACTGTATCATGTAACTGTCTTTATCTGGGCTAGCCTTGTCTGCTTGTCTCTGGTGTGTCTCCACGTTAACCCTGTATCTACATACATAATGTGTCCCTTGTCTCTCTCTCCATAGTGCCAGCATCTTTGACCTTAGACCCCATCACAGCCCACCAGAGACTCATCCTATCAGATGACTGCACCATCGTAGCCTATGGTAACCTGCACCCCCAGCCGCTGCAGGACTCCCCGCGACGCTTCGACGTCGAGGTGTCTGTGCTGGGGGCCGAGGGCTTCGGCTCAGGAGTGCACTACTGGGAGGTGATGGTGTCTGAGAAGACCCAGTGGATGATCGGCGTGGCCAACGAGACGGTTAGCCGCAAGGGCAGCATCCAGATCCAGCCCAGCCGTGGCTTCTACTGCATTGTCATGCACGACGGCAACCAGTACAGCGCCTGCACTGAGCCCTGGACCCGCCTCAACGTTAAGAGCAAGCTGGAGAAGGTGGGCGTGTACCTGGACTACCCCAAGGGCCTGCTGGTGTTCTACAATGCTGACGACATGTCCTGGCTGTACACCTACAGGGAGAAGACGTTCCCGGCCAAGCTCTGCCCCTACTTCAGCCCCGGGCAGAGCCACGCCAACGGCAAGAACGTCCAGCCGCTGAGAATCAACACCGTGCGTCTATAAGAGCTACACACAGTGTCACTAGACAGATCAGATCATTCACCTCAACCCTCCCTGACAATAGGACAACAATGATGATGATATAACTAAGATCCTAAAGACAACTTGTTTTAAAATGAAGGAATATGAGGAAAAGAACAGGGTGTATGACTATGAAATGTTTATTTCTTTGTCTGGTTTGCGGGTGATCGGAAGTTTGCATGTCCTGCTTTTCTTGCCTGTCGGTGTGGCTCCTCACTATTCTCACCTGGAAAAGACTATTGGAATGCTGCAGCAGCATCATCGCTCCAACTGGAGCCCTGGTTAGCTTCTTCACTGGTTTAAGGAGTGACTCTGTCTGCATAGATGATGTCATCCTACAATGGTTTAGTGGGGAATCTCTGTGTGCTGTTACTGTCTGAGGCCCACCTTGCACAAGCCCAAGGGCTCTGCTCTCCTTACAAGTACCCAGACTGACAGATGGCTGCTCTGTCTCTCTAAGCAGCCAGACATTTGACACTGGCCACCTTAATTTCTCTGTTCAGTTGGCTTAGCCGTGTTTGTGAAATGTGTCTGACACCCTTATGGTCCTTTTTCTTTGGCATAGTTAGCAGTTGTGAGTGAACGCCCGTCGTGGTGGCAGTGAGTGCTGTTCCTTGTCCCTCCATGTACCTGTACCCTTTACTGATGAAAATGATGTCGCAGCTCTTGATTATTTTCCCTCAGGTCACACGTGCACTTTTCCATCGTTGACACAGTCAGTCCAAGACGTGCTGGAACGGCAGAATCACGGTCCGTGTGGTCTAATGATGGTCACTGTAGTAGTGTTTGCTGACCTCACCCCTCCCTCATTTCCCCACGAGTCATGCTTTGTTGGTTTCTTCACCTCCAGCACGCTAGCGCTCTACTCTAACTGTCCTGTATCTGTGGTTATTTATTCACTTAGTGTTAGCACTTATACATTCCTGATTCCATCTCCCTGCCTCCTCCCTCCCATGACATCTCATCATCGCATTGTAGGTGTCAGAGGTCAATCTCAATAAATGAATCTTGACATCTGCTGATTTACACTTGGCCTATGGGGCAGAGACCATTTATGACTCGAGCAGCATGACGCTGCAATTAATGAGCTCTGGAATGTTTTTAATCAGTCATTCTGTCTCGTTTCTTTTTCTTCAAATATGTTGAAACTATTAAATGCTATGGACACAATGTTTTTTTTTTTATATTTATAGATTGTCTAAA
This sequence comes from Brachymystax lenok tsinlingensis, assembly GCA_030435695.1. NCBI lineage: Eukaryota > Metazoa > Chordata > Actinopteri > Salmoniformes > Salmonidae > Brachymystax > Brachymystax lenok. Next base: position 16,106,911 of record CM059797.1, on the reverse strand, counting down.
GAGTTTAAGGATATACAAATGGCCAAGGAGAACGATATTACAGTACATTATTATACTGCCCTGGCCTATTCTTTTAACATACATTTAGTTCCATAAGGCTGTTGCAGTGTAAACAGAATACACTGATATATTCTGAGGCTCAGTTCATGTTGGCTCCTCTGCCCCATATGCCTCAAGTGCTCTTGTGATCCCCTGGTTTAAGACCAGTCCTCCAGATTGTAGAATAAAAAGCTCTTGTCCCTTCTAGTCCAGCACGGAGAGAGCCAGGGGAGTGTGTGTGTGTGTTTACGTTTGTATGCTAGTGTGTGTGTGTTGGTGGTTAATGTTCTGGCCTCGTCTGTGAGGTGAAGTGATAAAATATCACATCTGTACGCCCTATATCCCTGCCTCGTGTGTGTGTGTGTGTGTGTGTGTGTGTGTGTGTGTTTGTTCACTTTTGAAGAACTGTGGCAGTATTCTACTTTGTTGGTATGTTCTGAAGAGTACAGTATGTGCAGTATAATGCAGAACCCTGTGGGGTGTATTTGAAGCAAGACTGCTGTCCTGTGATATGGACACAAAGCAGGAGATGATTATTGTGGGGTGGTGGTGGGTAACTGGTGGTGGTCATAATAATGATGATGATGATGATGATATTAACACTTTAATCAGGATTGTGTCTTTAGAGGATGGCCGCTGTGCACCCATCATTGTGCGAACATACTCTGTGCTTCTGCTGCTAGAGGTTCATGACAAATGTTTTAATGTACAATTAAAGACAGGTAAAACCAACGTCTCATTGACTGTCCTTTAGAAACACACTGACACACATACTGGTACATTAACATGGATCTCTAATGCATTTGTTGAGTCCTTTGACAATATGCAAGAGAAATGCTTACACAGAATGTCTAACAGAACTCAACTAGAAAGCAGCTACAAGATATCAGTATGAGAGAAATTGCCTGTGCAAGCCAATGCTTGTTAGCATACATTCTGTGTCAAGGTGAATATTTCAGCTGAGATGTGCTAACTCCCAGCCCTGTGCAAGCCTCCCCGGCACGGCAAGCCAGAGACTATGTACTCCCTTTGTTCTCTGTTCCTCTCGTTCTCATGCAGAAGCATTTCTAAACTAGATGAATAGAAATCTGCGAGTAACCCCGTGATGGATCACACTGTCTATCTGAACACAATACAACCTCACCGCACGGAAGAGCCTTACTGTGTTGTCTGCCGGGTATTATCCCTCACGTCTCCCTGTCTGCTGTCTGTCCACTGTATCTGGGGAGAACGCCTGGAGATCTCAGAATGCCTTCTTAAAAAAAAATAATGTAGATTTGATTTATCATAATTTTTATGAAACCGTTTAAAGTGAACATTGGAAGTAAGAAGCAATGGTTAGCCAGATATTTGACATCAATGCTGCTGTTGGAGGCAAGTTTCTGATGGCAGAGCTGCTTGTAGTTTGACGGCCTCATGCATAATTATTCATGCTATTTTGGGGCAGATTGATTCCAGTTGCATCATTATTACAGGGGAACTGTGGACCTGGCAACAGAGCAGTCAACAGCAGAGAGCCTTTGATCATGTCAGTCAGTCAGACCACTAGGACATCTCAGTAGCATTTTCATCTACATTTCTGTTTTCTACCTTTACTTACACTCCTGTACTGAAGCAAACTAACTTCACCTCAGGGGAAGTTGTCCATTTAAGCTGAAAGATCTTTTCCCATGGGGAGATCTTCGTTATGAAACCCTCACCATATAGGTCATGTGGCTCAGGTGGGAGTGTTGTGAGTTGTCTTCACTGTCCCCAACTAAGGAACAGGGAGCTAATGGCAAAGTTGGGCTGTTCTCTCAAAAGGTACCATAACTGTAGTGACTGAGCTGGACTCTGAGCGCCTTCTAGTGGTGTGGAGGCTGTGCTTTGGCAAAGTGGGTGGGGTTATATCCTGCCTGTTTGGACCTGTCCGGGGGCATCGTCGGACGGGGACACAGTGTCTCCCGACCCCTCCTGTCTCAGCCTCCAGTATTTATGCTGCAGTAGTTTGTGTCGGGGGGCTAGGGTCCGTCTGTTATCTGGAGTATTTCTTCTGTCTTATCCGGTGTCCTGTGTGAATTTAAGTATGCTCTCTCTAATTCTCTCTCTTTCTTTCTCTCGGAGGACTTGAGCCCTAGGACCATGCCTCAGCACTACCTGGCCTGATGACTCCTTGCTGTCCCAAGTCCACTTGACCCTGCATCTGCTCCAGTTTCAACTGTTCTGCCTGCGGCTATGGAACCCTGACCTGTTCACCGGATGTGCTACCTGTCCCAGACCTGCTGTTTTTAACTCTCTAGAGACAGCAGGAGCAGTAGAGATACTCTGAATGATTGGCTATGAAAAGCCAACTGACATTTAGGCTGGGTTTTTGTACAGAACTTTGTGACATCAGCTGATGTAAGTAAATTTGATTGATTGATCTTTGCTTGACATCATGGGAAAATCTAAAGAAATCAGCCAAGACCTGGTACATCCTTGGGAGCAAGAAGAAGACACTGCACCAAAACCGCCATAAAAAAGCCAGACTATGGTTTGCAACTGCACTTGGGGACAAAGATTGTACTTTTTGGAGAAATGTCCTCTGGTCTGATGAAACAAAAATAGAACTAATGACCATCGTTATGTTTGGAGGAAAAAGGGGGAGGCTTGCAAGCTGAAGAACACCATCCCAACTGTGAAGCACGGGGGTGGCAGCATCATGTTGTGGGGGTGCTTTGCTGCAGGAGGGACTGGTGCACTTCACAAAATAGATGGAATCTTGAGGAAGCAAAATGATGTGGATATATTGAAGCAACATTTCAAGACATCAGACAGGAAGTTAAAGCTTTGTCGCAAATGGGTCTTCCAAATGGACAATGACCCCAATCATACTTCCAAAGTTGTGGCAAAATGGCTTAAGGACAACAAAGTCAAGGTATTGGAGTAGCCATCACAAAGCCTCAAAAGCGTGTGCGAGCAAGGAGGCCTACAAACCTGACTCAGTTACACCAGCTCTGTCGGGTGAATTTTGGCCCATTCCTCCTAACTTATTGTGGGAAGCTTGTGGAAGGCTACCGAAACGTTAGACCCAAGTTAAACAATTTAAAGGCAATGCTACCAAATACTAATTGAGTGTATGTAAACTTCTGACCCACTTGGAATGTGATGAAAGACAGGGAATTTTGACCAAGATTAAATGTCAGGAATTGTTTAAAACTGAGTTAAAATGTATTTGGCTAAGGTGTATGTAAACTTCCGACTTCAACTGTATATGTCAATAACATCCCTGATAGCAGTGTTGTGCATTTCCACATTAACATGGAAGTTAGCGTACTGTCAAATGAAAGCTGCATTTCCCACCTGTAATACCTTACTTCATTCTGTGGACTTCATTGTCCTTATAAGCGTTTTGATTTGACATTCATTTCAATACGTCATTTATGACACAGTATTGATATTCTGTTCGACTAGTGTAGAAATTTAAAAAATCACTGAATTCTTGAGTCAATCTGCCCTGTGTTAACAGTAGCTCCTCTGTTCTTCACAGTATGTCAGAGCCACACAAGTACATATACAGTATAATAGTTACATATTCATGTATTTGAGATATATACACACACAGTACCAGTCAAAAGTTTGGACACACCTACTCATTCAAGGGTTTTTCTTTATTTTTATTATTTTCTACATTGTAGATTCTTCAAAGTAGCCACCCTTTGCCTTGATGACAGCTTTGCACACTCATGGCATTCTCTCAACAAGCTTCATGAGGTAGTCACCTGGAATGCATTTCAATTAACAGGTGTGCCTTGTTAAAAGTTCATTTGTGGAATTTCTTTCCTTAATGTGTTTGAGCCAATCAGTTGTGTTGTGACAAGGTAGGGGTAGTATACAGAAAATAGCCCTATTTGGTAAAAGACCAAGTCCATATTATGGCAAGAACAGCTCAAATAAGCAAAGAGAAACGACGGTCCATCATTACTTTAAGACAGGATGAAGATAAATTGAGCAAGCCATTCAGACCTCCTTAATGATAGAATGTACATTATCAACTACATTAAGATCTTCAAACTCCACTCCAGCATTGTCTCTGTGTGCCTGATTAGTAGGATGTTCACACTGAGGTTTAGAGGTAACACACAGACAGTGAGCAGACACATTAACCCTGTCATTATATTCACCCCCAGGCAGGGAAATCGCCCCAGCCCATGTGTGTTCCTCCACAATACCAGTGAGAGGTATGTCTCCTAGTCCTTTTTTCTCTTTGTGTCCCTCTAGTCTGTCTGCTGACAAAAACTCCAGGGATAAGAGAACAGCATTTCCATGGTGACCCAGTGACAGCTGCATGTTGTTCCCAGAACTTGGGCTGTGAATGGAGCATCTGGACCATGTTGTCTCCGTGTCAACAAACCGTGGGGCTGACGCCTCTGACATCACAGGTTTCACAGCCTTGCGTGGTGCAGGGAGTGTTTGAACGGGCAGTTGAATGTCAGTACCATGTTCCTCCTTGTGTGGTTGTGGGTGTGTGTGGGTCCGTCTCTGTGTTGGGCCAGGTGTCGTCTGAGAAAGCCCCAGCCCACCATCAGCACCAGCAGGAGAGCCAAGGTCACAGTGGCCAGGCCCCAGCTGGGCTCACCCAGAGCAAGCAAGACGGTGTTGGGGAGGCTGGGGAGACACAGAGTGAGGGAGCTGGTCCTCTCCAGGCAGACCTCCACCCACAGCACCTCCAGTCTCCAGACCTGACCCCCACAGATGCCACAGACAGCCCACACAAGCAGACAGCAGAAGAAGCCAAGGATGTGGGACAGACACCTTCCCTGGTCCTGGTCCTCTCTCCCTCCTCTCTGGGTGTCTGTATCGCTGCTCTGCCAGTTCTCTACCTCCAGTGTCACACCGCTGAGGTGCAGGATTTTTACTCTGTTTGTCCATGTCTCCGTCCACTGCTCCGCCACCACAGACTTGGGGCCACTGCAACCTCATGGCAGTCTCCACAGCAACCAGAGGTGTGGTCATCAGCAGCACTGCCCAGTAGATGTAGCTGAGGAAGAGCAGGAAGCGCAGGGCAATGACATCAGTGGACATGGAAAATTGAGGTAGCCAGGTCTCTGTAAACCAGAGGACAACCAGGAAGGCTGGGGGACAACAAAGACCAATCAATCAAATGGAGAAATGTGGAGGATGGGACTGGCAGCATTAGGATTGGGACACTGAAGTAGCCTATAGATATTATCCAGAGCAACTTACAGTAGTGAGCATACATTTTCATACTTTTTCGTACTGATCCGCTGTGGGAATTGAACCCACGACCCTGGCATTGCAAGCACCAACTGAGTCACACAGGACACTATAGGAGTGTAATGGGGAAATGTAAGATCACAAAAGTTCATATTTAGTTTAGAGTGATTAACACAATGTTTAGCATGTTAATATATTTGCCCTTTCTGTAATACATGATTTCCAGTGTTTGTGACACTGAAGGTGCCGGTTTATGGCCACTAGACTTCATCCTGAATCGTATGGATTATTCTCATATCCGTTGATAGTAGTTGACACCAGACTGGATGTACAAGAACCGAGGACACTGATTATTCACTGTTGTATTGTATTGATGACATCCTGTGAACACGGTGTGATTCTGTAACAGCTGAAAAGGTCATTCACTGTCTTTTGTTTTGACTTCCTACAAAGGGTCTGTCTCAAATGTCATTTTCTCTGCTTCTGTGCTGGGTACGCAGGGTGCTTCTGTGCCCTGTTGCAACTTGTAATATAGCGGATTGGTGCCATTTAAGTAACAGGGTTGAGGTTTTCATTTTAAATCAGCCATAAATCCCCTTGACGGGGAGAATTGAAGATTGCTGTGTGCAACAGATGGGGCAATTGAATGTAAGCTTCACAAAACAAAATTTTAATTGTTAAAATATTTCTAGCCTGTTTATCTATGGATAACAGGGTTCACGTGTTATGCTCGACCCACACAGTTTTCCACCACAAAACACCAGAAAATGGCCAAAAAGAATAGAACCAGCTCACCTGCTTTTACAGTATGATTAGAATATTATCTGATCAATTTTTCTTTAAAAACAATCTTTAAAAGGAACAGCTTCACCATATTAAAATGAGAGTTGACCTTAGAATGAGGGACATAAATGTATCACTTCTCACATAAAATAAATAATAATCTTCAGAAATTACTTTTAAAAGCAATAACATAACTAGGGCTTTACAATGATAGTGAAAACGTTGACATTTTGGGGTTAAGTGGGTTAAAACCTTTATTGAAGTCAGAAAAACATGAGGGGTCAAAATGCTGATTTTAGCAAGTCTTTATTCATATTTCAAATCTGATGTGTTGAATGTTCCATGTGGTCTATATTAAAGGGCACCTCGTTTAATATAACAGGCTTTTAAAATTCAATATTGGTGCACAATTTCTACTTAAAATATCAAAGGGACACAAAATGCACACTTCATGGAACAACCTATTGATTTTTGATTGACCCAAAGTCTGCTCTCATTTTTGTTCAACTGGACATTCCTATTACAAGGAGTAACAGGTAGTTGTAGCTCTGTACATGGCAGAGATGGGGTTAGAGATGGACACTTACTTGTGACTACGAGGTCTGTGAAGAGCAGCAGGCATTTGCAGCAGAAGCTGACTGCACTGAGAGAAGCAGTGACCATGGGCAGGAAGAGAAGACTGCAGGCCAGTTTACACACATACACCACAGCTGCTCCCTCTAACACACCATCCATGGCTAAGACAAAACAACACAGACAGAGGACTATATTACAAACCATTATTGGATTATGACTGGATAATTACTCTGACTCTTACCCTTGAAACATACAGTTGAAGTCGGAAGTTTACATACACTTTAGCCAAATACATTTAAACTTAGTTTTTCACAATTCCTGACATTTAATCCTAGTAAAAATTCCCTGTCTTAGGTCAGTTACGATCCCCACTTTATTTTAAGAATGTGAAATGTCTGAATAATAGTTGAGAGAATGAAAATTCAATCATTAAGGAGGTCTGAATGGCTTGCACAATTTATCTTCATCCACTAAGCATAATATATCATATTGTTTCTTCTCTATGGGATAGTTGGTAGCTAAACAGAGGGGTCTCCCAGTCAACGTAACACCGGCATAAAGTCAGTGTACTGGACAATAAACCTGGATGGTGATAGTGTTAGATACTGAGGTGTGGCTTGGGGATGGCAAAGGGGGGTGCAACTCAATATTATATACACTGACTGAATATTCACTGAGTATTCCAAACATTATTTCATAGTTTTGGATTGACTGACCTTCATGTCTTAAAGTAATGATGGACTGTTGTTTCTCTTTGCTTATTTGAGCTGTTCTTGCCATAATATGGCTATCTTCTGTATACCAACCCTACCTTGTCACAACACAACTGATTGGCTCAAACACATTAAGGAAAGAAATTCCACAAATGAACTTTTGACAAGGCACACCTGTTAATTGAAATGCATTCCAGGTGACTACCTCATGAAGCTGGTTGAGAGAATGCCAAGAGTGTGCAAAGCTGTCATCAAGGCAAAGGGTGGCTACTTTGAAGAATCTACAATGTAGAAAATAGTTAAAAAAAAGAAAAACCCTTGAATGAGTAGGTGTGTCCAAACTTTTGACTGGTACTGTGTGTGTGTGTGTGTGTGTGTGTATGTATATATACACTGCTCAAAAAAATAAAGGGAACACTTAAACAACACAATGTAACTCCAAGTCAATCACACTTCTGTGAAATCAAACTGTCCACTTAGGAAGCAACACTGATTGACAATACATTTCACATGCTGTTGTGCAAATGGAATAGACAACAGGTGGAAATTATAGGCAATTAGCAAGACACCCCCAATAAAGGAGTGGTTCTGAAGGTGGTGACCACAGACCACTTCTCAGTTCCTATGCTTCCTGGCTGATGTTTTGGTCACTTTTGAATGCTGGCGGTGCTTTCACTCTAGTGGTAGCATGAGACGGAGTCTACAACCCACACAAGTGGCTCAGGTAGTGCAGCTCATCCAGGATGGCACATCAATGCGAGCTGTGGCAAGAAGGTTTGCTGTGTCTGTCAGCGTAGTGTCCAGAGCATGGAGGCGCTACCAGGAGACCGGCCAGTACATCAGGAGGCGTGGAGGAGGCCGTGGGAGGGCAACAACCCAGCAGCAGGACCACTACCTCCGCCTTTGTGCAAGGAGGAGCACTGCCAGAGCCCTGCAAAATGACCTCCAGCAGGCCACAAATGTGCATGTGTCTGCTCAAACGGTCAGAAACAGACTCCATGAGGGTGGTATGAGGGCCCAACGTCCACAGGTGGGGGTTGTGCTTACAGCCCAACACCGCAGGACGCTTTGGCATTTGCCAGAGAACACCAAGATTGGAAAATTCGCCACTGGCGCGCTGTGCTCTTCACAGATGAAAGCAGGTTCACACTGAGCACGTGACAGACGTGACAGAGTCTGGAGACGCCGTGGAGAACGTTCTGCTGCCTGCAACATTCTCCAGCATGACCGGTTTGGCGGTGGGTCAGTCATGGTGTGGGGTGGCATTTCTTTGGGGGGCCGCACAGCCCTCCATGTGCTCGCCAGAGGTAGCCTGACTGCCATTAGGTACCGAGATGAGATCCTCAGAACCCTTGTGAGACCATATGCTGGTGCGGTTGGCCCTGGGTTCCTCCTAATGCAAGACAATGCTAGGCCTCATGTGGCTGGAGTGTGTCAGCAGTTCCTGCAAGAGGAAGGCATTGATGCTAAGGACTGGCCCGCCCGTTCCCCAGACCTGAATCCAATTAAGCACATCTGGGACATCATGTCTCGCTCCATCCACCAACGCCACGTTGCACCACAGACTGTCCAGGAGTTGGCGGATGCTTTAGTCCAGGTCTGGGAGGAGATCCCTCAGGAGACCATCCGCCACCTCATCAGGAGCATGCCCAGGCGTTGTAGGGAGGTCATTCAGGCACGTGGAGGCCACACACACTACTGAGCCTCATTTTGACTTGTTTTAAGGACATTACATCAAAGTTGGATCAGCCTGTAGTGTGGTTTTCCACTTTAATCTTTAGTGTGACTCCAAATCCAGACCTCCATGGGTTGATAAATTAGATTTCCATTGATAATTTTTGTGATTTTGTTGTCAGCACATTCAACTATGTAAAGAAAAAAGTATTTAATAAGATTATTTCATTCATTCAGATCTATGATGTGTTATTTTAGTGTTCCCTTTATTTTTTTGAGCAGTGTGTGTGTGTGTGTGTGTGTGTGTGTGTGTGTGTGTGTGTGTGTGTGTGTGTGTGTGTGTGTGTGTGTGTGTGTGTGTGTGTGTGTGTGTGTGTGTGTGTGTGTGTGTGTGTGTGTGTATATATATAAACTTCCATGTTAATGTGGAAATGCACAACATTGCTATCAGGGATGTTATTGACATATAGAGTTGAAGTCGGAAGTTTACATACACCTTAGCCAAATACATTTAAACTCAGTTTTAATTCCTGACATTTAATCTTGGTCAAAATTCCCTGTTTTAGGTCAGTTAGGGTCACCACTTTATTTTAAGAATGTGAAATGTCAGAATAAAAGTATAGAGAATTATTTATTTCAGCTTTTATTTCTTTCATCACATTCCCAGTGGGTCAGAAGTTTACATACACTCAATTAGTATTTGGTAGCATTGCCTTTAAATTGTTTAACTTGGGTCAAATGTTTTGGGTAGCCTTCCACAAGCTTCCACAATAAGTTGGGTGAATTTTGGCCCATTCCTCCTGACAGAGCTGGTGTAACTGAGTCAGGTTTGTAGGCCTCCTTGCTCGCACACGCTTTTTCAGTTCTGCCCACAGATTTTCTACAGGATTTAGGTCAGGGCTTTGTGATGGCCACTCCAATACCTTGACTTTGTTGTCCTTAAGCCATAACTTTGGAAGTACAGTGGGGGAAAAAAGTATTTAGTCAGCCACCAATTGTGCAAGTTCTCTCACTTAAAAAGATGAGAGAGGCCTGTAATTTTCATCATAGGTACACTTCAACTATGACAGACAAAATGAGGAAAATAAATCCCGAAAATCACATTGTAGGATTTTGTATGAATTTATTTGCAAATTATGGTGGAAAATAAGTATTTGGTCACATACAAACAAGCAAGATTTCTGGCTCTCACAGACCTGTAACTTTTTCTTTAAGAGGCTCCTCTGTCCTCCACTCATTACCTGTATTAATGGCACCTGTTTGAACTTGTTATCAGTATAAAAGACACCTGTCCACAACCTCAAACAGTCACACTCCAAACTCCACTATGGCCAAGACCAAAGAGCTGTCAAAGGACACCAGAAACAAAATGGTAGACCTGCACCAGGTTGGGAAGACTGAATCTGCAATAGGTAAGCAGCTTGGTTTGAAGAAATCAACTGTGGGAGCAATTATTAGGAAATGGAAGACATACAAGACCACTGATAATCTTCCTCGATCTGGGGCTCCACGCAAGATCTCACCCGTGGGGTCAAAATGATCACAAGAACGGTGAGCAAAAATCCCAGAACCACACGGGGACCTAGTGAATGACCTGCAGAGAGCTGGGACCAAAGTAACAAAGCCTACCATCAGTAACACACTACGCCGCCAGGGACTCAAATCCTGCAGTGCCAGACGTGTCCCCCTGCTTAAGCCAGTACATGTTCAGGCAAGTCTAAAGTTTGCTAGAGAGCATTTGGATGATCCAGATGAGGATTGGGAGAATGTCAGATGAAACCAAAATAGAACTTTTTGGTAAAAACTCAACTCGTCGTGTTTGGAGGACAAAGAATGCTGAGTTGCATCCAAAGAACACCATACCTACTGTGAAGCATGGGGTGGAAACATCATGCTTTGGGGCTGTTTTTCTGCAAAGGGACCAGGACTGACTGATCCGTGTAAAGGAAAGAATGAATGGGGCCATGTATCGTGAGATTTTGAGTGAAAACCTCCTTCCATCAGCAAGGGCATTGAAGATGAAACGTGGCTGGGTCTTTCAGCATGACAATGATCCCAAACACACCGCCCGGGCAACGAAGGAGTGGCTTCAGTAAGAAGCATTTCAAGGTCCTGGAGTGGCCTAGCCAGTCTCCAGATCTCAACCCCATAGAAAATCTTTGGAGGGAGTTGAAAGTCCGTGTTGCCCAGCGACAGCCCCAAAACATCACTGCTCTAGAGGAGATCTGCATGGAGGAATGGGCCAAAATACCAGCAACAGTGTGTGAAAACCTTGTGAAGACTTACAGAAAACGTTTGACCTCTGTCATTGCCAACAAAGGGTATATAACAAAGTATTGAGATAAACTTTTGTTATTGACCAAATACTTATTTTCCACCATAATTTGCAAATAAATTCATAAAAAATCCTACAATGTGATTTTCTGGATTTTTTTTCCTCATTTTGTCTGTCATAGTTGAAGTGTACCTATGATGAAAATTACAGGCCTCTCTCATCTTTTTAAGTGAGAGAACTTGCACAATTGGTGGCTGACTAAATACTTTTTTTCCCCACTGTATGCTTGGGGTCATTGTCCATTTGGAAGACCCATTTGTGACCAAGCTTTAACTTCCTGACTGATGTCTTGAGATGTTGCTTCAATATATCCACATCATTTTCCTTCCTCATGATGCCATCAGTCCCTCCTGCAGCAAAGCACCCCTTACAACATTTTGTATTTATTTATTTCACCTTTATTTAACCAGGTAGGCTAGTTGAGAACAAGTTCTCATTTACAACTGCGACCTGGCCAAGATAAAGCAAAACGACACAAACAACAACACAGAGTTACACATGGAATAAATAAACGTACAGTCAATAACACAATAGAAAAAATGTATATACAGTGTGTGTACAAATGAGGTAAGATTAGGGAGGCGAAGTAATTACAATTTAGCAATTAAACACTGGAGTGATTGATGTGCAGAAGATGAATGTACAAGTAGAGATACTGGGGTGCAAAGGAGCAAATAAATAAATAACAATATGGGGATGAGGTAGTTGGATGGGCTATTTACAGATGGGCTATGTACAGGTGCAATGATCTGTGAGCTGCTCTGACAGCTGATGCTTAAAGCTAGTGAGGGAGATAAGTGTCTCCAATTTCAGTGATTTTTGTAGTTCGTTCCAGTCATTGGCAGCAGAGGACTGGAAGGAAAGGCGGCCAAAGGAGGAATTTGCTTTGGGGGTGACCAGTGAAATATTCCTGCTGGAGCGCGTGCTACGGTTGGGTGCTGCTATGGTGACCAGTGAGCGGAGATAAGGCGGGGCTTTACCTAGCAAAGACTTATAGATGACCTGGAGCCAGTGGATTTGGCACGAATATGAATCGAGGGCCAGCCAACGAGAGCATACAGGTCGCAGTGGTGGGTAGTATATGGGGCTTTGGTGACAAAATGGATGGCACTGTGATAGACTGCATCCAATTTGCTGAGTAGAGTGTTGGAGGCTATTTTGTAAATGACATCGCCGAAGTCAAGGATCGGTAGGATAGTCAGTTTTACGAGGGTATGTTTGGCAGCATGAGTGAAGGATGCTTTGCTGCGAAATAGGAAGCCAATTCTAGATTTAATTTTGGATTGGAGATGCTTAAAACCTGTTAGGGATCCAATCCTGTGAACTGGATCGATGTTGCCAACATCCGGTGAAGCTGGAGAGCTCCAAATTCAAATTACAAAATAGTAATATAAAACATTCATGGAAATACAAGTGTTGCACACTCTTCGAAAGCTTAGACTCTTGCCAATCTCATAGCGTTGTCAGATTTCAGGCAAAGGCTTTACGGTGAAAGCAGAACATTTGATTGTCTGAGGACAGCACCCCGTGTACTTCCTCCATTAGCATAATAATAAATCAAATCAAAATCAAATTTATTTATAAAGCCCTTCTTACATCAGCTGATGTCACAGAGTGCTGTACAGAAACCCAGCCTAAAACCCCAAACAGCAAGCAATGCAGGTGTAAAAGCACAGTGGCTAGGAAAAACTCCCTAGAAAGGCCAAAACCTAGGAAGAAACCTAGAGAGGAACCTAGAGAGGAACCAGGCTGTGAGGGGTGGCCAGTCCTCTTCTGTCTGTGCCGGGTGCAGATTATAACAGAACATGGACAAGATTTTAAAATGTTCATAAAACAGGCAGAACAGTTGAAACTGGAGAAGCAGCACGGCCAGGTGGACTCGGACATCAAGGAGTCATCAGGCCAGGTAGGCCTTGAGGAATGGTCCTAATGCTCAGGTCCTCCGAGAGAGAGAGAGAGAGAGAGAGAGAGAGAGAGAGAGAGAGAGAGAGAGAGAGAGAGAGAGAGAGAGAGAGAGAGAGAGAGAGAGAGATAATTAGAGAGAGCATACTTAAATTCACACAGGACACCAGATAAGAGAAGAAATACTCCAGACATAACAGACGGACCCTAGCCCCCCGACACAAACTACTGCAGCATAAATACTGGGGGCTGAGACAGGAGGGGTCGGGAGACACTGTGGCCCCGTCCGACGATACCCCCGGACAGGGCCAAACAGGAAGGATATAACCCCACCCACTCTGCACAGCCCCCATACCACTAGAGGGATATCTTCAACCACCAACTTACCATCCTGAGACAAGGCCGAGTATAGCCCACAAGATCTCCGCCACGGCACCAGTAAGCCAGTGACTCAGCCCCTGTAATAGGGTTAGAGGCAGAGAATCCCAGTGGAGGGGAACCGACCAGGCAAAGACAGCAAGGATGGTTCGTTGCTCCAGTGCCTTTCCGTTCACCTTCACACTCCTGGGCCAGACTACACTCAATCATAGGAAGTTCATGAATGTATCACTGCTAAAGTGAAAGCCATCCTCTCTTGGGGAATGCTGCTTTTTAGTTAGCTTTGCGACAGTATCAAAAATACATTTTGGATTATTCTTATTTTCCTCAATTAACTTGGAAAAATAGGATGATCGAGCAGCAGTGAGGGCTCTTCGATACTGCACGGTACTGTCTTTCCAAGCTAGTCGGAAGACTTCCAGTTTGGTGTGGCGCCATTTCCGTTCCAATTTTCTGGAAGCTTGCTTCAGAGCTCGGGTATTTTCTGTATACCAGGGAGCTAGTTTTTTATGGCAAATGTTTTTTGTTTTTAGGGGTGCGACTGCATCTAGGGTATTGTGCAAGGTTACATTGAGTTCCTCAGTTAGGTGGTTAACTGATTTCTGTACTCTGACGTCCTTGGGTAGGTGGAAGGATTCTGGAAGGGCATCTAGGAATCTTTGGGTTGTCTGAGAATTTATAGCACGACTTTTGATGATCCTTGGTTGGGGTCTGAGCAGATTATTTGTTGTGATTTCAAACGTAATAAAATGGTGGTCCGATAGTCCAGGATTATGAGGAAAGACATTAAGATCCACAACATTTATTCCATGGGACAAAACTAGGTCCAGAGTATGACTGTGGCAGTGAGTAGGTCCGGAGACATGTTGGACAAAACCGACAGAGTCGATGATGGAACCAAAAGCCTTTTGGAGTGGGTCTGTGGACTTTTCCATGTGAATATTAAAGTCACCAAAAATTTGAATATTGTCTGCCATGACTACAAGGTCCGATAGGAATTCAGGGAACTCAGTGAGGAACGTTGTATATGGCCCCTCCGCCTTTGCGGGATGCTCGGGGGATATGGTCACTAGTGTAACCAGGAGGTGAGGCCTCATTTAACACAATAAATTCATCAGGCTTAAGCCATGTTTCAGTCAGGCCAATCACATCAAGATTATGATCAGTGATTAGTTCATTGACTAGAACTGCCTTGGAAGTGAGGGATCTAACATTAAGTAGCCCCATTTTGAGATGTGAGGTATCACAATCTCTTTCAATAATGGCAGCAATGGAGGTCTTTATTCTAGTGAGACAAGGCGAACACCGCCATGTTTAGTTTTGCCCAACCTAGGTCGAGGCACAGACACAGTCTCAATAGAGATAGCTGAGCTGACTACACTGACTGTGCTAGTGGCAGACTCCACTAAGCTGGCAGGCTGGCTAACAGCCTGCTGCCTGGCCTGCACCCTATCTCATTGTGAAGCTAGATGAGTTAGAGCCCTGTCTATGTTCATAGATAAGATGAGAGCACCCCTCCAGCTAGGATGGAGTCCGTCACTCCTCAACAGGCCAGGATTGGTCCTGTTTGTGGGTGAGTCCCAGAAAGAGGGCCAGTTATCTACAAAGTCTATCTTTTGTGTGGGGCAGAAAACAGTTTTCAACCAGCGATTGAGTTGTGAGACTCTGCTGTAGAGCTCATCACTCCCCCCTAACTGGGAGGGGGCCAGAGACAATTACTCGATGCCGACACATCTTTCTAGCTGATTTACACACTGAAGCTATGTTGCGCTTGGTGACCTCTGACTGTTTCATCCTAACATCGTTGGTGCCGACGTGGATAACAATATCTCTATACTCTCTACACTCGCCAGTTTTAGCTTTAGCCAGCACCATCTTCAGATTAGCCTTAACGTCGGTAGCCCTGCCCCCTGGTAAGCAGTGTATGATCGCTGGATGATTCGTTTTAAGTCTAATACTGCGAGTAATGGATTCGCCAATGACTAGAGTTTTCAATTTGTCAGAGCTAATGGTGGGAGGCCTCGGCGTCTCAGACCCCGTAACGGGAGGAGTAGAGACCAGAGAAGGCTCGGCCTCTGACTCCGACCCGCTGCTTAATGGGGAAAACCGGTTGAAAGTTTCTGTCGGCTGAATGAGCGACACCGGTTGAGCATTGCTACAGCATTTCCTTCCAGAAGCCATGAGAAAATTGTCCGGCTGCGGGGGAATGTGCAAAGGCGATTTATACTACTATCTATACTTACTGGTGGCACAGACGCTGTTTCATCCTTTCCTACACTTACATTTCCCTTGCCTAACGATTGCGTCTGAAGCTGGGCTTGCAGCACAGCTATCCTCGCCATAAGGCGATCGTTCTCCTGTATATTATGAGTACAGCGACTGCAATTAGAAGGCATCATGTTAATGTTACTACTTAGCTTCGGTTGGTGGAGGTCCTGACGAAACACGTCCAGATCGGATAAAACCAGAACAGGTGTCACAAAACACATAAAAAGAGCTAAAATAAATTGCTTACCTTTGAAGATCTTCTGCTGAGGGCAATCCGAAGTGTCCAAGCAAGACAATCAATGTTCCTTTTGTTAGAAAAAGTCTCTCTTTATATCCATAAAGCTCCGTTTGGTTGGCACGTTCTGTTTAGAAAATCCACCGTCCACTCATCCCATTATACAAGACATACCTATAAAATGTGTCCAAACAAATCAAACCACATTTCTAATCAATCCTTAGGTATGTATATTAAGTATAATATTTCACACAGATAATATCCTGGGCGATAGAAAAGTAAAAAACCGAGGTGCACGCTCCCGGGTCTCGCGCGCCACAGACAGAAATTACTTCCTCACTCAACTTGGAAAAACATCCTGTATTCCTCTAGTTTTCAAGGTAAACTCTTCAAACCTTTTTCTTAAGACGGTTGACATCTAGTGGAAGCCATAGGTACTGCAACCTGGGTCCTGGAATAAAGCATGTCCTATAACAACCCATTGGAAAAGGAGGCATGTCACAAAATCAGATTTTCTTAGATGGATTTTGCTCTGGCTTCCGCCTGCCAAATCAGTTCTGTTATACTCACAGACATTATTGTAACAGTTTTAGAAACTTCAGAGTGTTTTCTATCCGATACTACTATTATGTGCATATCCTAGTTTCTGGGCCTGAGTAGCAGGCATTTTACTTTGGGTATGCCAGACTCTCCAAAACTCCGTACACTGCCTCCTAGCCCGTAGATGTTAATGTGAGACTGGAAGGAGAGTTTACAGTCTAACCAGACACCTAGGTAATTGTAGTTGTCCACATATTCTAAGTCAGAACCATCCAGAGTAGTGATGCTGGAAGGGCGGGCAGGTGCGGGCAGCGATCGGTTGAAGAGCATGCATTTAGTTTTACTTGCATTTAAGAGCAATTGGAGGCCACGGAAGGAGAGTTGTATGGCATTGAAGCCATACAGTGTCATACAGTGTCCAAAGAAGGGCCAGAAGTAAACAGAATGGTGTCGTCTGCGTAGAGGTGGATCAGAGAATCATCAGCAGCAAGAGCGACATCATTGATGTATACAGAGAAAAGAGTCTGCCCAAGAATTGAACCCTGTGGCACCCCAATAGAGACTGCCAGAGGTCCGGACAACAGGCCCTCCGATTCGACACACTGAACTCTGCCTGAGAAGTAGTTGGTTAACCAGGCGAGACAGTCATTTGAGAAACCAAGGCTGTCGAGTCTGCCAAAAAAGATTTGTGATTGACATAGTCGAAAGCCTTGGCCTGGTTGATGAATACGGCTGTACATTATTGTCTTTTATCGATGGCGGTTATGATATTGTTTAGGACCTTGAGTGTGGCTGAGGTGCACCCATGACCAGCTCGGAAACCAGATTGCATAGCGGAGAAGGTACGGTGGGATTCGAAATGGTCGGTGATCTGTTTGTTAACTTGGCTTTCGAAGACCTTAGAAAGGCAGGGTAGGATAGATATAGGTCTGTAGCAGTTTGGGTCTAGAGGGTCTCCCCCTTTGAAGTGGGGGATGACCGCAGCAGCTTTCCAATCTTTGGGGATCTGAGACGATATGAAAGAGAGGATGAACAGGCTAGTAATAGGGGTTGCAACAATTTCGGCAGATCATTTTAGAAAGAGAGGGTCCGGATTGTCTAGCCCATTCGATTTGTAGGGGTCCAGATTTTGCAACTCTTTCAGAACATCCGCTATCTGGATTTGGGTGAAGGAGAAATGGGGGAGGCTTGGGCAAGTTGCTGTGGGGGGTGCAGGGCTGTTGACCGGGGTAGGGGTAGCCAGGTGGAAAGCATGGCCAGCCGTAGAAAAATGCTTATTGAAATTCTCAATTATCGTGGCTTTATCGGTGGTGACATTGTGTCCTAGCCTCAGTGCAGTGGGCAGCTGGGAGGAGGTGCTCTTATTCTCCATGGACTTTACAGTGTCCAAGAACTTTTTTGAGTTTGGTGGGACAAAAGTGCTAGCTAAGGCATATTGAGCAGGGCTGGAGGCTCTACAGTGAAATAAGACAATAATCACTAACCAAAACAGCAATGGACAAGGCATATTGACATTAGGGAGAGGCATGCGTAGCCGAGTGATCATAGGGACCAGTGGGTGGCTAGGCGAGCTGGAGACACGGCGATTTAGACAGCTAGCGGGCCGGGGCTAGCAGGCTAGCAGAAGGGCCTTAGGGGGACGTCGTGATGGAAGAGTCTGTTGTAGCCCCCTCGGACGGTTACGTCGGCAGACCAGTCGTGTTGGATTGGCAGCGCTCTGTGTCGGCAGTAAAAGGGTCCAGGCCAATTGGCAAAATAGGTATTGTAGCCCAAAGAGTGGCTGATGGACCTCTTCAGCTAGCCGGGAGATGGGCCTAGCACGAGGCTAGTTCAAGGCTAACTGGTGCTTGCTTCGGAAGATGATGCTGCCACCCCCATGCTTCACGGTTGGCATGGTGTTCTTCGGCTTGCAAGCCTCCCCCTTTTTCCTCCAAACATAACGATGGTCATTATGGCCAAACAGTTCTATTTTTGTTTCATCAGACCAGAGGACATTTCTCCAAAAAGTACGATCTTTGTCCCCATGTGAAGTTGCAAACCATAGTCTGGCTTTTTTATGGCGGGTTTTGGAGCAGTGGCTTCTTCCTTGCTGAGCGTCCATTCAGGTTATGTCGATTTAGGACTTGTTTTACTGGGGATATAGATATTTTGTACCTGTTTCCTCCAGCATCTTTACAAGGTCCTTTCATGTTGTTCTGGGATTGATTTGCAATTTCTGCACCAAAGTACGCTCATCTCTAGGGACTGAACGCGTCTCCTTCCTGAGCGGTATGACGGCTGCGTGGTCCCATGGTGTTTATACTTGCGTACTATTGTTTGTACAGATGAACGTGGTACCTTCAGGCGTTTGGAAATTGCTCCCAAGGATGAACCATACTTGTGGAGGTCTACAATTTGTTTTCTAAAGTCTTGGCTGATTTCTTTTGATTTTCCCATGATGTCAAGCAAAGAGGCACTGAGTTTGAAGGTAGGTATTGAAATATGACTTGTGTCATGCACAAAGTAGATGTCCTAAACGACTTGCCAAAAGTATAGTTTGTTAAAAAGAAATTTGCGGAGTGGTTGAAAAAACGAGTTTTAATGACTCCAACATAAGTGTATGTAAACTTCCGACTTCAACTGTATATACTGATCATCACCCAGGTCTTATCACTTTAGAGGACCTGGGTGTTTGGAGTCTAGGATGCCTTTCAAAATAGAGTTCCAAGGTCAACATTCACTGTATGAGACACCATAATGTACAAAAAATAGCAGCTAAATCCAATGTATTAGACCACTGGAATTACTTATTTTATTTAACTAGGCAAGTCAGTTTAGAACAAATTCTTATTTACAATGATGGCCGACCCCCGGGCCAAACCCTAACAACGCTGGGCCAATTGTGTGCAGCCCAATGGGACTCCCAATCATGGCCGGTTGTGATACAGCCTGGAATCAAACCAGGGTCTGTAGTGATGCCTCTAGCACTGAGATGCAGTGCCTTAGACCGCTGCACCACTCGGGAGCCCCAGGGCCATTGCAGCTGTTTCTATCTCAATATATGAAATCATTTCTTGGTAACAATTTAGTACTTTAGTTAGTTTTCCATTAAAATGGACAAAAATGAACAAAAATATATTTTTTTGCAAAAAAACTATTTCTAAAGCAAGAATTTAGCTAGGTGCAATGTTCCCTCAAAATGTTTATCACTGTAAGTTACAGTTTTAACAGTGGCCATGTAGGCTACTGTGGCTATTTGATCACAATGTAGTAGGCCTACCAGAGCGACCTACCATCAAAAACAATGGAGAAAATACATCCCATAACATTTTACCATGGACATAGAGGCTGTTCTATCATTCAGCCTACAGTAGCAGCCAAAGTGTGGTGTTCAATGTATGCCTCCTGTACATTCCATGTGACTTTTGAGAAAATAAATGCAGGGCTTGACATTAACCTGTTTATCCACTTGACTGAAAATGTGACTTGAAAATGTTGTTGTGTTGTTTGACGCAAGAAACCACTTTACAAAATTAAATCCATTATTATTCACATACCATTGTTACTGAGAATCAGACAAATGATGCTACCCTCTGCCTGTTGGCTATTTAGCTTATTCAAGCCTGTCAAAATACAACACTGCCCCTTAAAGACAAAAAAAAAGCTCTCTTTTAAAAGATGTCTAGAAGTGTACACATGTTGTGCATGTTGTGCTCTTGTAGGAAGCAATCACTCCCCTATTGCTGGCTACAAAATGTCAATCACAGGAGGTTGGTGGCACCTTAATTGGAGAGGATGGGCTCGTGGTAATGGCTGGAGAAGAATAGGTGGTATGGTATCAAATACATGAAACACGTGTTTGATGCAAATTCAATTTGCTACGTTCCAGCCATTAGTATGAGCCGTCCTCCCCTCAGCAGCCTCCTCTGATGTCAATGCAATAAGAATCATACTCCGATGCGTTCTGCCTACAACAAAATCTCTTGAATAGTTCGTTTTGTTTCGGTATGTTGCCTGCTACGTTACTGCAGACACGGTCGTCTGAGCAATTCGATTGGCCAGCGGTAACCCCATAGTGCACTTGATTTGCTCTCTGGGCCCGCCGGGAAGGCATTGTTGTACCTTCAGACACATGAAACGTTTCAAAATGACAACAGTTCGTATACCCGGCGCGCAGCGCAGCTGAATCGGGTGCACCTACCGCCAACAGCCCGAAACGAATACAAATAAATAGGAACACAATGCTTTATCGTTGGGTTTTTTACAGAAATGTTTGGCTTTCGACTAGGAATTCCTTGTAGATCACCAGTAGATCGTGATCGACCGGTTGGTGACCACTGCTCTAGAAAGTTGAGTGAGGTTCAATCTTGTGCTTCTCTCTGTGGGCTAATATTTATGCGTCGCAGTTCCGGGGGAGCTGCGCGGCAGTTTCGAGGGGAGGGGAGAGGAAAACTGAAAACTAGCTTTTATTGGCAGAGGTTTGGAACTTTATTTGTTATTGGTCTATTAAAACTGATACTGCCTGGTGATGCAACCAGGCAAGCCAAAACTGCACATATGCAAAACCTGCTGATTAGTAGATTGTATTTGTTTTGTGTAGATTGTATTTTTCAACGAGCAACTATCAGAAAATAATACTAATCCATTTTTTCACACTTTTACAGTGTTAGTTTCATCAGCTGTTGTACTACAATATGATACAAATCACAGGAAATGTTGACTGCACTGGGCCTTCAAACTAACTCAAGGCCCATCATGTGAAATACTGTAGCAGATATGCTGTATTATGCAAGCAATGCCTTTAAGATATTACTATCTAAATGATGTTTATCAATATATCTCTGTGTACATTAGCATTGGACCACGGCCTTCTCAGCCACTCATTACTGTTTTTTGTCACTGAAATGTCAATAGAGAGAAATTAGATCAGTGTATGATTTTTGGGGTATTTTGTTAGCCTTTCAACTTTTGAGAAACCTAACAAACATAAAGCATTATCATCCACCATGCACATATCATGAGAACTCTTGCACACAAACTGGCACTCTTCCCTCATGTCTGACTTGTTTGTTGTTATGCTTCACTGCCAGTTTCTGTCTTCATGCAAACTAACACTCAAGCCCATCTCCACCGCCCTACTGTAAATCCTGATAACAACAGAACAGATCTAATTTACAACCCACGGCATTGCATAGAGGTGGTGGGCCAATGCGACCATTTCAATCAAGGAGTGAGTTCATGTTAAAACAGTTGCGAAGTTTGAGTTAGCGTCTTACCTGTGCACACAACAGCCTCCAGCAGCACAGCACGTCGGTGTGAGCCAAACAGCTCTCATCCTTCCTGTACACCTCCCATTCCCCCTCCCCTGTGGGATGTTTTCAGGCACTCACTCTTCTCCTCACCTGGCCTGGGTACGTTTGGGGGCATGTGTGCATTTAGACAGAGGGTGTGGCAATGTTTGCACAGACAACAGGGAAACCAGTTTGACAACTTCTAATGGGGGGGGGGGGTCTTTTTTTCTGTGTGTCTGTGTGTGTCTCTGAATCTGTCTAGTGTCACCTGGCACCATGGGCGTCCTTTATAGATGGATGTGTTCTGTTGGGAAATGACAGCTTGTTGTTGGGCAACATTGCCATTGATAGTAGGCTACTGTCTGAATCAGAAGTTCATCACTCAGATACTCTTATCTAAGGATTCAAGTTACCCTACATCTCTATAGCCCCCAGTGTTCGTTGGAAAATAGAGTTTTAAGAGTTAGTCTACCATATCTTGTGTTTCACCAGCTTTAGGGAGTTTATGGAATGAAAAATGGCTAAATGTATGGTTGACCAGAAAAAGGGATTATAGCACAGAAACTAATAGTAATATCATGGTATAATACTTATATATATTTTGGCCTGTTCAACATTTTAAAAATACATTATCATTGTTGTGGTATAATTATTATTGTTTCAGGGTAACACCAAATAGGCTACTCTGTGCCATAGGGGTAACATGAACAGTATAACATTTTCAACCCTTATCCTCAAATAGAAAGATAGTGTTTCTATGTGGGCGTCAAGCAATGAGGATGTTTGCTACCTGAAACCTCCAATGACTGATTTTGTTTTCCAGTCACAAAGACCAATACGATATGCGAACCCCCTGACGCGTGCCTTCAAAGAGCGGCACCTGTACAATTTACAATGTATGCGATAATTCTGGGCACGATGGGCATTGTTGCAAAATTGGTTGAGAATTGTTTCATTGTATCCATTAAATGCAGCTTCTTTCTTTCCACTCCTGATCACATACTGTAAATCTGTGCCTTGCAATTATGGTACAGACAGTTGACTTCCTGTCACGCCAAAGGCTTGTCAATTATGTCACAACAATTACGCATAATCTCCTGAACCACGTTTATATCGCGCAAATATGTTCATTTTGAATATCTATATTTGTACTTTTGTAGGCCTATTTCTTAAAATCTGCTTAAAACGGACCGCTTCAGTGAAAGCAATTCCTAGCTTGCAGCACCCAGAAGTGAACAGATGGCGACCCGGAAGGTCTGAAGTAACTCCGACTGAAGGCAAGCAAAAATAACCTTTTATCAAATATAATAAAATCTACAATCGAGGTGTCAGGTTTGTATACATTTTTCCCCTGTTATATTCCGTGTGGCATTCTAAAAACGTGCGGCTGCCTCAATGCTATTTTGAAAGCAGTTATTGCTACCATTTGAGTCGTCAAAAAGTTACAAAAATAAATAATACTAGTGTATTACCAATCCGTTTTTGAAAAGGGATAAAATAGTTATATTGTGAATGTAGCACAAAGAATGCGGCAGATGAAATGCAGTTATGCGTGCTACTTCGGGAATAAAGTGTGGATTTGGATAGCGAGCCGTTGCCATAACGCATTGCATTTTGCAATGCATGCTTTGTTGTGGGAAGTGTCTTCTTTTTTTTATTCCTCGAGCCGGGCTATTCAAACCTGTACATCTAAGTAAACAATCATTTGAACACTTAATGCAAATAAACGGATGGCAAATTTGCATGCATCGAGACACGTCTCGTTTTTAAATGTGGGATCTATAAATGTGGGATCTGCAGAATATGGCGTCCTGACCTTACAAAAATAAGACAGGCTGCCATTTTTGTTTTCCTTTTGTCTGAAATGTTTTAATAAAGCTGTCTGAGAATGTGGGAGAGGCTGTGGAGCGAGGCACCAGCTAGAGATGATTGGAGTTGCTTTGCAGTCAAAATGCCCCTTATTGGATGTTTTTATGTGTTTGCATTTTAGGTTCTAAAGGTATTTTTTTTATCTGGAAATAAACGCTGATTTACCGATAGAATAAAGGACAAGTTAAGTAACTTTTGTTTTAGTCTACAAGTCTGGACCGTCCTCAAGTGATTTGTCACCCCTTGTTATATCCTAATAATAGATCACTTTGTTTTTGAGAAAATGATTTATAGAGCAAATAATAGCCTACATTATTTTGCTGCAAATGTGACGTTGGGCTAATGTTGTACGATTTATTTACTAATTTGCCGCTAATTGTTTGAAGATTGATAGCCTGCAGCCTATTCTTTTTAATTTCCTTAAAAACACGACCAGTCCCATACGTTTCTATAGGCTACAGTGGTCGAATTGTGTTCTTAGTACATCTGACTGTCTAGACAGCAATAGACAAAATGTTGAGTGCGAAACAGGAGTATTTGAGTTTTTCTGCGTTGGGGCATCACACAACAATAAATTCAGATTAATTTCATCGGTGTTCCGGGTTTATTATAGACATTTATTTCATACGGCGGTTCTCAATCTCACCAGATGTTTTCAGCATGCAGTCATTTCTGCTACGACTCAAATAGTTTATAAACTGATCCACTATGGCTATTTCACTAATTAATGCAAAATATTGTACCATTTTAATTGAAGACATTGCTTCCACAATACAATTGAAATGTTTCAACATTGCATACTGTAAAACTGTTTTTTGAACCATGGTCTGTATGATTAGTTATGAGACTTCGAACAAAAGAAAAGTAATATTGGTCTCATTGAATGGCAACTTAATCACTACTTATACCTAATAGAAATCAAGTGATATTTGCATGTGGAAAGGTCATGGGATACATTTGCTCCATTGTTGTTAAACATTTTGTTGTTCCACACTTTGATGTTAGGCATATTTTCAAGTGGCTCAGTCAATAACAGGAGTGAAGTGTGTTTAATTTCCCAACATTGATCCTGGGTTCCCACAGAATGGGGCTATAGTATATCAGATTGGCAACCTACCATCTGAAAAACACTCGTAATCACTTATAGTTAAGATAATCAAATGGATAAAATCTTACTGTCTTGCTAATGGAAATTGGTTTGAACTTTAGATTGCATACACAGTAGGTCCCCAGGACATTTTAGGGACTGACTACTTTTTATAGATCTTGCAGCTGGATTAGACCCAGGGCTCGGTTCTCCACCATGTCCCTGTTATCTCTGAAATAACCTCAGAAAGTCAGTTGTGTCCAATGACGTGATCAACCATCATACTGTACATAAGAGGAACCGATCTAGACAAAGTCAAGTTACAAAATTGTTGGTAATACCATGATAATACAGGATACAGTCTTGGTTCAAGGGGTAGCCATGGCAAAGACAGATTTCTTTCCCAGTCTGGTCAGATAGTTGAATATAGCAGTTATGCCTGTTGTAGGCTGGATGTCCATTGAGCCAATGGTTTACAACAGAATGGCTGAGAAGAATCCCCATACAGTCACCATCAGGCAGGATGCTCTACACTTTGTCCATCTCAAATACACAAAGGACTTTAATATAGTTTGACACTACTCTCTGTCGCCGGAGAAGATTGCTGGTTGTCATCACCAACGTCAAACATGGCATATCAAAGACTGAGCTGTCATATGGTGGAGATAATCAACTCAAGTTTATATTCAGCTGAAGCCCAGGCGACTCAGAGTAACTCCAGGAAGTGAAATGGACACCCGTCGGCATCATTAGGGAAATAATTTCTTGGTTTAGGTTCATATGCCTGGACATATCATTTTTGTTTTTTTTGGCTCATGCAAATGGACTGTGCTACGCTGCTGCTAAGTCAAACAGACATCAGAATGGTGGTCTGTGCCAAAGCACGCAATATGTCATGAAAAAATTCATAAGGCTTGAAAAAAGAAGCAATGGAAAGAAAGACCTCCACAGATCTCAGGCAGCTATGAGCGAGCAGCAGGCTCTACCATGGGACGAAGAGAAGCAATGCTCTTTCCCCCAAATACTTCCAAATTGGACTTTTGCATATAGCGATATTGGAATGAAAATCAATGACATACACTCTAAATGGAACATCAGGAAGCGGGGATGGGGGATTTATTGACCCCTATGAAAATATCAACATTCTCATAGACACACTGTAGGCTACAGAAAGACCATATATTTTTCAGACGCCTCAACTATCTGCAATTCTATCTTCAATCACAAAATGTTATAGGAAACTGCCAATATGCCTCTATATAGTTTTTAGACTAGCTCATATAAGACTGTATGAAAAACATCTTATGCAACCGGTCTGACTCCATCTAGACTTGGGCCTCCCATCACGTTTGCTGGCTGTCATAAAGCAAACTATTTTCATTGGCTGACCTGTCATCATTTGAGATATCATTAATGTCCTGTTCATGATGTATTTGGAAGAGAGAGACAAAGTGCTTATCCTGTTTCACATGAGACTAGCTGATGACCCCATGGTTTGGTTGACATGGAGGAGGATAGACAGTGGAAGTTCAGCTCTGAGCTGTTTACTGTCTCTGTATTTTAATAAACATTTCTGCTTTCTCAGATAGCAGCTTTCAAGTGTTCCTTAACAAGCTATAGCCCAGCTATCATTTGATGTCATTGTGTTTTCTTCGGGGAGATGCCCATCATTCAGTGTGGTGGTTAAAGATCCTGCTGACGAGCTGACAGAGGGAGAATAAAGGCCTCCTGGGTATTTCCATTCCTAGGAGACGATCCCTGTGACTCACAAGCTTTCTTTTTGAATAGTTTCTTGCTGAATTGAAACCTCTGCAACTTTTCAGTTGTCTGTGGGCAACTTTAGAAAGTTGTGGCTCAGAACAGTGTGAGGAGAAAGTTCTATACTTAGCTACAGTGCATGTGGAAACAAACTTTTGTCATGGACATGGTGAAGGAAGAGAATGGGAGGTAGTTAGAAAGTAGTTCCATTTACTTTGAAATCGTGATGCTACAATAAAATACATTTACAAACATAAGCTCAGTATTTGGCATGTGGCTAAATGGCAAGCATGAACTAAAAGTCTATTAGAGATTTATAAACCTTTTATGAACTAATAAATTATGAAAACATTTCCATTAATTGTATGATGCTGAATAAACTATGTTGTTGTAGAGTGGCAGGTAGCCTAGCGGCAGGTAGCTTAGCGGCAGGCTAGAGGCAGGTAGCTTAGCGGCAGGTATCCTAGCGGAAGGCTAGTGGCAGGTAGCTTAGCGGCAGGAAGTTTAGCGGCAGGCTAGTGGCAGGTAGTCTAGTGGCAGGTAGCTTAGCGGCAGGTGGCTTAGCGGCAGGCTAGTGGCAGGTAGTCTAGTGGCAGGTAGCTTAGCGGCAGGCTAGTGGCAGGAAGTTTAGCGGCAGGCTAGTGGTAGGTAGTCTAGTGGCAGGTAGCTTATCGGCAAATATCCTAGCGGCAGGCTAGTGGCAGGTAGTCTAGTGGCAGGAAGCCTAGCGGTTAGAGTGTTGGGCCAATAACCGAAAGGTCGCTGGTTAGAATACCCGAGCCGACAAAGTGAAAAATCTTTCAGTTCCCTTGAGCAAGGCACTTAACCCTAATTTGCTCCAGGGGTGCTGTACTACTATGACTGACCTTGTAAAACCACACATTTCACTGCACAATAAAAACATAATTTTTTTGTGCAGAATATAATGTTTTATTTGGTTTGTTTTTCATAGGATGGCTGAACCTCGTTTTAATAATCCCTACTTCTGGCCTCCACCCCCCACCATGCCTGGCCAGGTGAGTACTAACTGTAGGCTTTACCCTCTAACATTCAACAACAGGATTGTTAGTATACAAGAGGATGAAGAAGATGAAGATGACAGTGGGCAGAAGATTGGGAAGATTTTAAATGATTATTCTAGGCAGTGTAACATTGAGACCCATGAGCAATGAGAGGTATTTTGCCTGCTTGATTGTCATGCACATTTCCATGTAAAGTTTACACCATTTTTACAGATCACCTGAAGAGAGGACATAAATTATTGTAAAGGTACTTAGGTTACATTGTTCGAGTTATTTCCCTTTGAGTCCATTGGAGGGAGCCAAAGCAGCACAATTGTAAGCCCACTCAAAGATGTTAGAGGAACTTAGCCGAAAAGCCAACTTCTCTGGTTGTGAACGACCTATGTGGCATTGGTAGTAGTCATAAACATAAATTATAGTCACAAAATTGACGGACAACCGTAAGTAGGATAACTTTGGTCACAGTCAGTATTTTCCAAAATGAGAATGTCTGAGATTTAACTGACTGTTCTCTTGTCTCTGTGTTGTCTACCTGCTGTCAGCTGGATAATATTGTGTTGATCAACAAGATCAAGGAACAGCTGATGGCTGAGAAGATCAGACCACCCCACCTGTCGCCTTCCACAGTTCCCTCCCAACAGCAACTACTGGGGAATCCTACACAGACAGAAGGTGGGCAGCAAGTCCAGATGTCAGTTCAGAAACTGCAACAGATGCAACAAGGTCTCCATGTCCACAGCTCGTCCCAGCCAGACATTGCCCTGCACGCCCGGCCGGCCTCCAGCTCAGTCGCAGGTACCCTGACTGCACCCACCTCACCAGGCCAGACTTCATTGTCATTGACCACCATTGACCACCACCCCTCACTCAGTTAGTGATGTGCAAGAAATTCACCCATTCTCAGAGGTGGTTCACAACAGAATGCATCTCTACTGTATGTCATGTGATCACTCTCCCTCCCATCCTCAGTCTCATCAAATGATTGGCACACATCCCGTCACTTTTTGTAAATTGTCTCTTGTAATTACTGTAATACTTATCTATTCATCAAGGATAGGAAAATTGTTAGTCTTTAATGAGCCACTGCTTTATATTTCCTGTAAAAGTATTTCTGGTAAATTATGTGCATTTTCTGCACATCTCTACCAGGACGTATTCTTGGTGATGTAAACTTGAATCTGGACGATAAGACGGCTATCAAAGCTAGAGGATTGTGGGAAGACTGGCACTTGCGTCAAATCATTGACCAACCGTCTAGAACGAATCACCTATCAGGTAATGACATTTCTTTTTACATTTGTGCCTGGCACATACACGGAGGCAGACTTCCACAGCCTTTTTCCAGAATCCTGTACTGTTGGCCTGTAGACTAATCCTGGCCTCTCAAAATGTGACATGACTTTTGGCATATCGATGTGATTTCAAACTACTTCAGCCAAGGAGTAGGCACAAAGAGTATTCCTATGTTGAGCGACTAACTAAAAGGGAACAGGTCAATAAATAATTTTCAGCATTGTCTCTGAAAAAGTTTGCGTAATTAATAAAGTACACTACATGGACAGAAGTATGTGGACACCTGCTTGTCGAACATTCTAGAATCATGGGCATTAATATGGAGTTGGTCCCCCTTTGCTGCTATAAAACAGCCTCTACTCTTCTGGGAAGGCTTTCCAAATTATGTTGGAACATTGCTGCAGGGACTTGCTTCCATTCAGCCAAAAGAGCATTAGTGAGGTTGGGCACTGATGTTGGGCGATTAGGCCTGGCCCGCAGTCAGTGTTCCAATTCATCCCAAAAGGTGTTCGATGGGGTTGAGGTCAGGGCTCTGTGCAGGTCAGTCAAGTTCTTCCACACCGATCTCAACAAACCATTTCTGTTTGGACCGCACTTTGTGCACAGGGGTATTGCCATGCTGAAAGAGCCTTCCCCAAACGGTTGCCACAAAGTTGGAAGCACAGAATCATCTAGAATGTCATTGTTTGTTTATTTATTTCATCTTTATTTAACCAGGTAGTTCTCATTTACAACTGCGACCTGGCCAAGATAAAGCAAAGCAGTGCGACAAAAAACAACAACAGAGTTACACATGGGATAAACAAACAGTCAATAACACAATAGAAAAATCTATATACAGTGTGTGCAAATGGAGTAAGGAGGTAAGGCAATAAATAGGCCATAGTAGCGAAGTAATTACAATTTATCAAATTAACACTGGAGTTAGATGTGCAGATGATGATGTACAAGTAAGGTGTGCAAAAGAGCAAGAAAAGTATGGAGATGAGGTAGGTAGTTGGATGGGCTATTTACAGATGGGCTGTGTACAGCTGCAGCGATCGGTAAGCTACTCAGATAGCTGATGCTTAAAGTAGAGTGTTGCAGGCTATTTTGTAAATTACATTGCCAAAGTCAAGGATCAGTAGATAGTCAGTTTTACGAGGGTATGTTTGGGAGCGTGAGTGAAGGAGGCTTTGTTTGCGAAATAGGAAGCCAATTTAATATTGGATTGGAGATGCTTGATGCGAGTCTGGAAGGAGAGTTTACAGTCTAGCCAGACACCTAGGTATTTGTAGTTGTCCACATATTCTAAGTCAGAACCGTCCAGAGTAGTGATGCTAGTCGGGCGGGCGGGTGCGGGCAGCGATCGGTTGAAGAGCATGCATTTAGTTTTACTAGCATTTAAGAGCAGTTGGAGGCCACGGAAGGAGAGTTGTATGGCATTGAAGCTTGTCTGGAGGTTTGTTAACACAGTGTCCAAAGAAGGGTCAGATGTATACAGAATGGTGTCGTCCGCGTAGAGGTGGATCAGGGAATCACCCGCAGCAAGAGCGACATCGTTGATATATACAGAGAAAAGAGTCAGCCCGAGAATTGAACCCTGTGGCACCCCCATAGAGACTGCCAGAGGTCCGGACAATAAGCCCTCCGATTTGACACACTGAACTCTGCCTGAGAAGTAGTGGGTAACCAGGTGAGGCAGTCATTTGAGAAACGAAGGCTGTTGAGTCTGCCGATAAGAATACGGTGATTGACAGAGTCGAAAGCCTTGGCCAGGTCGATGAAGACGGCTGCACAGTATTGTCTTTTATCGATGGCGGTTATGATATCGTTTAGTACCTTGAGCGTGGCTGAGGTGCACCCGTGACCAGCTCGGAAACTGGATTGCACAGCGGAGAAGGTACGGTGGGATTCGAAATGGTCAGTGATCTGTTTGTTAACTTGGCCATTGTATGCTGTAGCGTTAAGTTTTCCCTTCACTGGAACTAAGGGGCCTAGCCCAAACCATGAAAACCCCAGACCATTATTGCTCCTCCACCAAACTTTACAGTTGCCACTATGCATTGGGACAGCTAGAATTCTCCTGGCATCAGCCAAACCCAGATTCGTCCGTCAGACTGCGAGATGGTGAAGCGTGATTCATCAGTCCAGAGAATGCATTTCCACTGCTCCAGAGTCCAATGGCGGCGAGCTTTACACCACTCCAGCCGACAGTTGGCATTGCGCATTGTTGGTCTTAGGCTTGTGTGCAGCTGCACCGCCATGGAAACCCATTACATGAAGCTCCCAACGAACAGTTATTGTGCTGATGTTGCATCCAGAGGCAGTTTGGAACTCAGTAGTGAGTGTTGCAACCAAGGACAGACGCTTGTTACGCGCTACGCTTCAGCACTTGCCGCTTTCCTTCTGTGAGCCTGTGTAGCTTACCACTTCGCCGCTGAGCTATTGTTGCTGTTAGATGTTTCCACTTCACAACAGCACTTACAGTTGAGAGGCGCTCTAGCAGGGCAGAAATTTGACAAACTGACTTTTTGGAAAGGTGGTATCCTATGATGGTGCCCCGTTGAAAGTCACTGAGCTCTTCAGTAAGGCCAACATACTGCCAATGTTTGTCCGTGAAGATAGCATGGCTGTGTGCTCGATTTTATACACCTGTGAGCAACGGGTGTGGCTGAAATAGATGAATATACTAATTTGAAGGGGTGTCCACATACTTTTGTGTGTGTATAGTGTAGTGTATATATTCAGTCTTTGTATTACATTTTTCTGTTAAATCTAGTTAGTAAGTCATTTTCACCTCTTGACTTGCCAGGTCTGGCGCTTTCCTCTCGAACGGGCAACCATAACACCTCAGAGGCAGTCACTCTGACCACACCCACCTCCAACAGCCAGAGCCGGCTAGGCGGAGCCCTCTCGCCTCATCATGTCCTCTCCAGCTTGGCCAGTGGCCCTGGGATGGAGCAAATCAAAAGTAACGGGGGCCTTGCTGGACTGCTGGGGCGAGGGCGTAAGAAGATAAAAGCCGAGAACAGCGGTGGCCCTCTTTTGGTGGTTCCTTACCCAATCCTCGCTTCAGGCAATGACCAATCTTGCCACACCATCACCCCCAAAGAGGGCAAATGCTACAGGCATGAGCACACATTACACTTTTATAGATTGCTACATGTTGATTATACTCCAAATGTCTTACTGTCATATTGATTGCTTACAGTGACTTTCTCATGTGTGTTTGCACAGGTGTAAATCGTGCCCACTGACCTTCTTCTCCAAGTCAGACATGCAGATCCACTCCAAGTCCCACACAGAGGTCAAGCCTCACAAGTGTCCACACTGCTCCAAATCATTTGCCAACGCATCCTACCTGGCCCAGCACCTCCGCATACACCTGGGCATCAAACCTTATCACTGCTCTTACTGCGAGAAATGCTTCCGCCAGCTCTCCCACCTGCAGCAGCACACCAGGTCAAATCTATGGACTTATTTGATCACAAGTTTGATAGTGTTTTCATGTACCCTATAAATATTTTTATAGGTTCTCTACCAGGAACACCAAAAAGTAAAATAAGTCGTATAGTGTGGTGATGTATCTTTCCCAGAACCCAAACGCTTGAAGGGCTAGATTTAATCTACCTGACACCTGCAGTTGTTGGAGGTGGAACTGTGTTAGAGCTGTCAAATCCACAAGCGTCTCCCAGCATTATACCTAAAGCGGACATTGTCATTGGCTGCACTGAGTCGCATTAAGAGAAATCCTATACAGTCTTGATTATAAGATGTCACAGGAATGTGAGTTGTAATCTATACCTCTAAGGCTGATTGAAAATCATTAAAGAAAACAATGATGGTTTCTATTTGAACGTCATTATTTCTATATTGCCTACACTTTCTCATTCTGAACAAACGCTAGTGGGACTCCAAACAGATCCTAACACAGTTACACCTCCAACACACCAAATCATCAGCTACGGCTGGTTAATTGCTTGATCTGATTGAATCTAGGCCTAAGTTTATTTACCCCAGTGTTATTTGTCTTTTTAGATTATATCAAAAAGGAAGTGATGTATAGATGCCTTTTTTCTATATTTCTTGAGAGAGAGAGAGACCAGCCTACTTCCCTGTCGACATGTGTGCCGGATGCTGCAGCCTCATTTACTATATATCTTTTACAGAATTCACACTGGAGATCGGCCCTATAAATGTGCCCATCCAGGTTGTGAAAAAGCCTTCACCCAGCTCTCCAATCTGCAGGTATTTTCAGTTAAACTCATGCTCAGGTTCTAGTTTTGAAGCATTGATGCTGGGTTCTTTACCACTGTGGTTGTCATAAAATGTCTCCTATAGTTAAAGTTTCAACTTTGTCACAATTGGTTTTACAGTAGAGCAGCACATAACATATCAAATCCACAGTCAAAGACAACAATGCCATACATTTCTCGTATATTTCACACACATGATATTATACCTGAATTTGACAACCTTTGTAAATAATTTTATTTTTACTGTAGTATGTTTTAGATTTTCAACATTACATATTCAGCATGATTTTCCTCCATTTTGGTCAGATGATGGCCTGGTTTGACAGGAAGTGTTTCCCCACCCTGAATGTCTAGACAAATACAGTAGCAGTCAAAAGTTTGGGCACACCTACTCATTCCAGGGTTGTTCTTTATTTTTACTATTTTCTACATTGTAGAATAATAGTGAAGACATCAAAACTATGAAATAACACAAATGGAATCATGTAGTAACCAAAAAAAGTTTTAAACAACTCAAAATATATTTTATATTTATCATGGCTCAGGCTAAGACCCAGATGCAGACATAGGAGGCAGATAGTACTAGTCTCAGAACTTATTCTAAACTCAGCAAAAAAATGTACGTCCCTTATTCAGGACCCTGTCTTTCAGAGATAATTCAAATAACTTTTGTAAAGGGTTTAAACACTGTTTCCCATGCTTGTTCAATTAAACAAACAATTAATGAACCTGTGGAACGGTCGTTAAGACACTAACAGCTTAGGTCACATTTGTAAAAACTTAGGACACTAAAGAGGCCTTTCTACTGACTCTGAAAAACACCAAAAGAAAGATGCCCAGGGTCCCTGCTCATCTGCGTGAACGTGCCTTAGGCATGTTGCAAGGAGGCATGAGGACTGCAGATGTGGCCAGGGCAATAAATTGCAATGTCCGTACTGTGAGACGCCTAAGACAACCCTACAGGGAGACAGGACGGATAGCTGATCGTCCTCGCAGTGGCAGACCACGTATAACAACACCTGCACAGGATCGGTACATCCGAACATCACACCTGCGGGACAGGTACAGGATGGCAACAACAACTGCCCGAGTTACACCAGGAAAGCACAATCCCTCCATCAGTGCTCAGACTGTCCGCAATAGGCTGAGAAAGGCTGGACTGAGGGCTTGTAGGCCTGTTGTAAGGCAGGTCCTCACCAGACATCACCGGAAACAACGTTGCCTACGGGCACAAACCCTCCATCGCTGAACCAGACAGGACTGGCAAAAAGTGCTCTTCACTGACGAGACGCGGTTTTGTCTCACAGGGGTGAAGGTCGGATTCGCGTTTATCATCGAAGGAATGGGCATTACACCGAGGCCTGTACTCTGGAGCGGGATTGATTTGGAGGTGGAGGGTGCGTTATGGTCTGGGGCGGTATGTCACAGCATCATCGGACTGAGCTTGTTGTCATTGCAGGCAATATTAACGCTGTGCGTTACATGGAAAACATCCTCCTCCCTCATGTGGTACCCTTCCTGCAGGCTCATTCTGCCATGTCCCTCCAGCATGACAATGACACCACACACAGAACGAGCAGTATGGCTTATTTCCTGCAAGACAGGAATGTCAGTGTTCTGCCATGGCCAGCGAAGAGCCCGGATCTCAATCCCATTGAGCACGTCTGGGACCTGTTGGATCCGAGGGTGAGGGCTAGGGCCATTCCCCCAGAAATGTCCGGGAACTTGCAGATGCCTTGGTGGAAGAGTGGGGTAACATCTCACAGCAAGAGCTGGCAAATCTGGTGCAGTCCATGAGGAGGAGATGCACTGCAGTACTTAATGCAGCTGGTGGCCACACCAGATACTGACTGTTACTCCAGCAAGGCCCCCCCGCCCCTTTGTTCAGGGACACATTATTCAATTTATGTTAGTCACATGTCTGTGGAACTTGTTCAGTTTATGTCTGTTGTTGAATCTTGTTATGTTCATACAAATATTTACACATGTTAAGGTTGCTGAAAATAAACGCAGTTGACAGTGAGAGGACGTTTCTTTTTTTGCTGAGTTTAGTTCAAGGTGCATGCAAAAAGGTACAGTGAGGGGAAAAAGTATTTGATCCCCTGCTGATTTTGTACGTTTGCCCACTGACAAAGAAATGATCAGTCTATAATTTTAATGGTAGTTTTATTTGAACAGTGAGAGACAGAATAACAACAAAAATATCCAGAAAAACGTATGTGAAAAATGTTATAAATTGATTTGCATTTTAAATGAGGGAAATAAGTATTTGACCCCCTCTCAATCAGAAAGATTTCTGGCTCCCAGGTGTCTTTTATACAGGTAACGAGCTGAGATTAGGAGCACACTCTTAAAGGGAATGCTCCTAATCTCAGCTTGTTACCTGTATAAAAGACACCTGTCCACAGAAGCAATCAATTAATCAATCAGATTCCAAACTCTCCACCATGACCAAAACCAAAGAGCTCTCCAAGGATGTCAGGGACAAGATTGTAGACCTACACAAGGCTGGAATGGGCTACAAAACCATCGCCAAGCAGCTTGGTGAGAAGGTGACAACAGTTGGTGTGATTATTCGCCAATGGAAGAAACACAAAATAACTGTCAATCTCCCTCGGCCTGGGGCTCCATGCAAGATCTCACCTTGTGGAGTTGCAATGATCATGAGAACGGTGAGGAATCAGCCCAGAACTACACAGGAGGATCTTGTCAATGATCTCAAGGCAGCTGGGACCATAGTCACCAAGAGAACAATTGGTAACACACCCGCAAGTTCCCCCTGCTCAAGAAAGCACATATACATGCCTGTCGGAAGTTTGCCAATGAACATCTGAATGATTCAGAGGACAACTGGGTAAAAGTCAGATGAGACCAAAATGGAGCTCTTTGGCATCAACTCAACTCGCCATGTTTGGAGGAGGAGGAATGCTGCCTATGACCCCAAGAACACCATCCCCACCGTCAAATATGGAGGTGGAAACATTATGCTTTGCGGGTGTTTTTCTGTTAAGGGGACAGGACAACTTCACTGCATCAAAGGGACGATGGACGGGGCCATGTATTGTCAAATCTTGGGTGAGAACCTCCTTCCCTCAGCCAGGGCATTGAAAATGGGTCGTGGATGAGTATTCCAGCATGACAATGACCCAAAATACACGGCCAAGGCAACAAAGGAGTGGCTCAAGAAGAAGCACATTAAGGTCCTGGAGTGGCCTAGCCAGTCTCCAGACCTTAATCCCATAGAAAATCTGTGGTGGGAGCTGAAGGTTCGAGTTGCCAAACGTCAGCCTCGTAACCTTAATGACTTGGAGAAGATCTGCAAAGAGGAGTGGGACAAAATCCCTCCTGAGATGTGTGCAAACCTGGTGGCCAACTACAAGAAACATCTGACCTCTGTGATTGCCAACAAGGGTTTTGCCACCAAGTACTAAGTCATGTTTTGCAGAGGGGTCAAATACTTATTTCCCTCATTAAAATGCAAATCAATTTATAAAATTTTCACATGTTTTTCTGGATCTTTTTGTTGTTATTCTGTCTCTCACTGTTCAAATAAACCTACCATTAAAATTATAGACTGATCATTTCTTTGTCAGTGGTCAAACGTACAAAATCAGCAGGGGATCAAATAGTTTTTTCCCCTCACTGTAAGTCAAGGCAGGCAAAGGGTCGTAATCCAAATCAGAGTCAGGCAGGTACAGGACGGCGGGAAAGATCAGGGTCAGGACAGGCAGAAATTTCAGAACTGGGAAGACTAAGAAAAACTAGAGCACAGGAAACACGGGAACATGCTGGTAGGACTTGACAGGACAAGATGAATTGGCAACAGACAAACAGATAATGCAGGTATAAATACACAGGGGGAGATGGGAGACATCTGGTGGGGCGAGGAGACAAAGACAGGTGGAACAGATCAGGGTGTGACAATATGAGATTCTTCAAAGTAGCCATTCTTTGCCTTGGTGGCAGCTTTGCACACTCTTGGCATTCTCTCAACCAGCTTCATGAGGTAGTCAACTGGAATGCATTTCAATTAACAGGTGTGTCTTGTTAAAAGTACATTTGTGGAATTCTTTCCTTAATGCCTTTGAGACAATCAGTTGTGTTGTGACAAGGTAGTATGCAGAAGATGGCCCTATTTGGTAAAAGACCCAAGTCCATATTATGTCAGAACAGCTCAAATAAGCAAAGAGAAACGACAGTCAAATCAAATCAAAGTTTATTTGTCACGTGCGCCGAATACAACAGGTGTAGACCTTAAGGTGAAATGCTTACTTACAGGCTCTAACCAACAGTGCAAAAAAAATGCAAAAAGTCTGGATAGCCATGATTACCTGTTCAGGAGTCTTATGGCTTGGGGGTAAAAACTGTTGAGAAGCCTTTTTGTCCTAGACTTGGCACTCTGGTACCGCTTGCCATGCGGTAGTAGAGAGAACAGTCTTATGACTGGGGTGTCTGGGTTCTTTGACAGTCATTCATTACTTTAAGACATGAAGGTCAGTCAATCTGGAAAATGTAAGAACTTTCAACATTTATTAAAGCAAACTCGCAAAAACCATCAAGCACTATGATGACACTGGCTCTCATGAGGACCTCCACAGGAAAGGAAGACCCAGAGTTACCTCTGCTGCAGAGGATAAGTTCATTAGAGTTAACTGCACCTCTGATTGCAGCCCAAATAAATACTTCACCGAGTTCAAGTAACAGACACTTCTCAACATAAACTGTTCAGAGGAGACCGCGTGAATCAGGCTTTCATGGATCTAATTGCTGCAAAGAAACCACTAATAAAGGACACCGATAAGAAGAAGAGACTTGTTTGGGCCAAGAAACACGATCAATGGACATTAGACCAGTGGAAATCTGTCCTTTGGTCTGATGAGTCCAAATTTGAGATTTTTGGTTCCAACCACTGTGTCTTTGTGAGACGCAGAGTAGGTGAACGGATAATCTCTGCATGTGTGGTTCCATCCGTGAAGCATGGAGGAGGAGGTGTGATGGGTGTAGAGGTGCTTTTCTGGTGACACTGTCAGTGATTTATTTAGAATTCAAGGCACACTTAACCAGCATGGCTACCACAGCATTCTTAGTGGGACTATCATTTGTCTTTCAACAGGACAATGACCCAACACACCGCCAGCCTGTGTAAGGGCTATTTGACCAAGAAGGAGAGTGATGGAGTGCTGCATCAGATGACCTGGCCTCTACAATCCTCCGACCTCAACCCAATTGAGATGGTTTGGGATGAGTTGGACCGCAAAGTGAAGGAAAAGCAGCCAATAAGTGCTCAGCATATGTGGGAGCTCCATCAAGACTGTTGGAAAAGCATTCCTCATGAAGCTGGTTGAGAGAATACCAAGAGTGCGCAAGGCTGTCATCAAGGCAAAGGGTGGTTACTTTGAAGAAGCTAAAATCTAAAATATATTTTGATTTGTTAAACACTTTTTTGGTTACTACATGACTACATGTGTTATTTAATAGTTGATGTCTTCACTATTATTCTACAATGTAGAAAATAGTCAAAAATTAAAAAACCCTTGAATGAGTAAGTGTGTCCAAACTTTTGACTGGTACTGTAGGTCTGTGAATAATTGTATAAGGTAATCTCTGTGTCCGTCTCTTTCCCTGCCCCAGTCTCACCAGAGACAGCACAACAAAGACAAGCCCTACAAGTGTCCAAACTGCTACCGTGCCTACTCAGACTCAGCATCATTGCAGATCCACTTGTCTGCGCATGCCATCAAAAACGCCAAGGCCTACTGCTGCAGCATGTGTGGCAGAGCCTACACCTCAGTGAGTAGGCTATAGCGCAGCATGAGCTGATGTCTTCACAGGATGTGGGAAACCATGCAACGCTGTTTGCAATTGACCGTTTTGTTTTGTTTCCTCATTCTCAGGCAACAAGAAAAAATGTTGTCAGATCATCACTCAACAATGTCACTTTAGTGAAGCATGTATACCTCTTTGTCTACTGAGCCTCGGTGTTGACTGAACCCTTCTTTGTTTGTCTTCAGGAGACCTACCTTATGAAGCACATGTCTAAACACACGGTGGTGGAACACCTGGTGAGCAATCACTCTCCACAAAGGACAGAGTCTCCCAATATCCCCATACGGATCTCCCTCATCTGAGAAATTCACCCTGACACCCTACCCCTCATGGAGGAACCCCCTGTAAGGTCACCCCTCCACTTAAGCGTAATCAATCCCAGATATTGGCTTTTATTTGTTTGTTTTCCCCTATGCGGCTTCCAAAAATGTGCCAGACTGTATTTGCACCTTATCTAAAGGTGCCAGACTATTTATTTTTTGTATTTTGTCATCTGTGGTTGGGGAATGTTTGGGACGTCCAAATATGATTTTACAGCACTTTCAGGCCTCAGTATTGGCCAAAAAGATTTTACTCTACTAAGACAATAAAAAGCATTGCTCCAGGCAGCTAAAAACATTTACCCTAGGTGTTATAAAGCATTAAATGACCACTTTTTATATTGTTATTCTCCCTTTACTCTTTGCAAAAGTATATTTGCATTGGGAACTTTGTCTTCCTTTTAGTTTGGCCCAGAAGATTCATAGCTAAATCATTTATTCAAGCATTTTTTGTAGCACTCCTAATGTCAATATAATTTTGTTACTTCTAAAGAAAATGTTCTCAAGTAAGCTTTCACATTTAAGTATGTCTTTTAGACAACAATGCACACAAAATACTTTCCAATAGGAGGGTCAATATCTATGTTTTATTGTTGTAGTTTTCATCTTGTTATTGTCCATGGTATTAAAAAGGAAACTGTTCAAGGCTTTCCTGAAGAGCACTAAAATATATTTTGAATCTGATGCTGGTATTTGTAGAAACTTCCGAATAGATAAGCACTGCCATGTATTGAAGAAATGAAATAGTCCATTATGGAACTGACATACAGTGCATTCGGAAAGTATTCAGACCCCTTCGCCTTTTCCACATTTTGTTATGTTACAGCCTTTTCTAAAATGGATTAAATAAAATCTACACCCAATACCCCATAATGACAAAGCGGAAAAAGTTTTTTTGAAATTTTAGCAACTATTACAAATAAAAAGTATTCAGACTCTTTGCTTTGAGACTCGAAATTGAGCTCAGGTGCATCCTGTTTCCATTGATCAACCTACAACTTGATTGGAGTCCACCTGTGGTAAATTCAATTGATTGGACATGATTTGGAAAGGCACACACCGGTCTTTATAAGGTCCCACAGTTGACAGTGCATGTCAAAGCAAAAACCAAGCCATGAGGTCAAAGGAATTCTCCGTAGAGCTCTGAGACAGGATTGTGTCGAGGCACAGATCTGGGAAAGAGTACCAAAAAATGTCTGCAGCATTGAAGATCCAAGAACATAGTGGCCTCCATCATTCTTAAATGGAAGAAGTTTGGAACCACCAAGACTCTTCCTAGAGCTGGCTGCCCGGGCCAAACTGAGCAATAGGGGGATAAGGGCTTTGGTCAAGGAGGTGACCAAGAACCCGATGGTCACTTTGACAGAGCTCCAGAGTTCCTCTGTGAAGATGGGAGAACCTTCCAGAAGGACAACCATCCCTGTAGCACTCCACCAATCAAGCCTTTATGGTAGAGTCGCCAGACAGAAGATTCTCTGGTCTAATGAAACCAAGATTTAAATATTTGGCCTGAATGCCAAGCGTCACGTCTGGAGGAAACCTGGCACCATCCCTACAGTGAAGCATGGTGGTGGCAGCATTATGCTGTGGGGATGTTTTTCAGCGGCAGGGATTGGGAGACTAGTCAGGATTGAGGGAAAGATGAACAGAGCAAAGTACAGAAACATCATTGATGAAAACCTGCTACAGAGTGCTCAGGACCTCAGACTGGGGTGAAGGTTCAACCTTCCAACAGAACAACGACCCTAAGCACACAGCCAGGACAACGCAGGAGTGACTTCAGGAAAAGTCTCTGAATGTCCTTCAGTGGCCCAGCCAATGCCCGGACTTGAACCCTATCGAACATCTCTGGAGAGACCTGAAAATAGCTGTGCAGTGACGCTCCCATCCAACCTGACAAAGCTTGAGAGGCTCTGCAGAGAATAATGGGAGAAACTCCCCGAGTACAGGTTTGCCAAGCTGCCAGCGTCATACCCAAGAAGACTCGAGGCTGTAATCTCTGCCTAAGGTGCTTCAACAAAGTACTGAGTAGAGTCTGAATACTTATGTAAATGTAATATTTCAGTTTATTTTTATTACATTTGCATGAACTTCTAAACGTTTTACTTTGTCATTATGTGGTATTGTGTGTAGGTTGATGAGAGAAAAAAACAATTTCATAAATTTTAGAATAAGGCTGAAACGTAACAAAATGTGGGGAAAAAATCAAGGGCTCTGAATACTTTCCGAACGCACTGAACATATTTGTTTGTTCAAGCCATTCCAGTAACTGAGAGACTTTTAACAAGATTTAAAATGAAGAAGACAAACTCATTTTAAAAATGTAAATGTACTTAATATCTTCAAACACACATTCCATTATATGTAACATTTCAATGTGACTTGCCGATTGAACCGCTTTACCATTTGGAATGCTGTGGTAAAGTACATGCATGAGCTCTGCCTGTGTGCTACATAGATTTGTTTACTTACCCCTTCCCTCATCAATGTATCCTCATATATCCCTTCTATCTTACCTATGAAGTAGGGATGAAAAGGCCAAATCTGAGAATGCACAGGTTTGCAACCAAATAATTATATTCCCTAAAAGTTTGAATTATAATATTTTTTCCCTGTCTGCCAGTGATGGATATGGTGCTCTATCTGGTTGAAAATGGCATAGAAATAGCAAGGCACATTACAAAATGTGATACCTCCTGGCCTTTCATAGGTTTACAACTGTGAAACTCTGCCAAGAACAACATGTGCTGCCTCCTCACTATCTCCTGGATTGTTGCACCTCAAAAAGCACAAGAGAGGATTTCGACACCAACCATCTGAGATTGTTCTGAAATTGTTTCTGTAATTAGTAACAGATAAGAGTATCATTCCTGAAACATTATTTTGTTTAAATATCATTTAATCTCTGAGAAATTTGGCTTGATTGATAGCACCCAAACTGGCTATTTTAATTTGTAGGATTCAGATAATATTCCATAAATATAGTACCCAACATCCAATTTGGACCACACTTCTTCCTACCAATGAGTAAGACATGGGGAATCCCACTCCAAAATGGTAAAAAGCCACCCACAGATCCCCAGCACCCCATGTCAATCCCACCCCAACAACCAGTATACAGTATCAGTTCTCTTTGTTTGACAGTAGTATGAAGCTGTGGCTTGGAGTATTGCTTCTCCATACTATGTAATGTATACCTTGTGAATCTGGTAATGTTTTTTTCTCCCTGCTCAGAGAAATGTGTAATTGAAGTCGCATTATTTACCATAAAGTAGTGTGAAAGTACCATGTTTTGACCAATAGATTCCGCTGTTCTTACTATATACTGCCACACACATCAATGTTGATGGTCTCTTGTGTTTATGAAATAAATCACAACATTTCCTTTTATGAAAATAAATTCCTCCATGAAAGCAATTCAGTTTGTCCTTCTCTTAGCAACCTAATGCTTCAACCAAACTCTCCTTGAATAGTCCAACAAGTGGCCGCTCTCTTGAGAGGGCTATCCTTATGCAATTCTTATATTTAGACTTTTCCTACAAGCCCAAATCTTTGATGTAGAAATGGGCTAGGGACTAAAATGTTGTGACAGCCCTAATAATATAATTAATTTTATGGCAGTCTTATGTTTTTCAATAACATTATCAGGAAACAGCTCTGTATGTATTGTGACATTTACCATTAAACTCAACACAACCAACACCAATTGCAAAACACTACACAGTTTGTGTTTGGGACCTTGAACACCATTAGAGACCATAACATTGAAACCATTAGAACTGCTGTAAGCAAATAATTTGATTGTTCACCAGAAATGGTCTAACAGTAACTAATCCATGTATTTTTTGAAGGTAATGAACAACACACAAAGAGGCCGTTTCCTGGACACAGATTAAGAGTAAAAGAAGGACAAACTGATTTGTTTTCCTGGAGGACTGGCTTGAATTGTGAGGTTGACCAAACATTTTTCATCCTGAGCTAAATATATTGGTTTTCTACCCAAAATTGCTAAGGAAAAGTTGTGATCTATTTAATAGACACAAGAGACCAGCAATATTGATGTGTGGAGGTATAGCAGGAACAC
This sequence comes from Brachymystax lenok tsinlingensis, assembly GCA_030435695.1. Taxonomy (NCBI): domain Eukaryota; kingdom Metazoa; phylum Chordata; class Actinopteri; order Salmoniformes; family Salmonidae; genus Brachymystax; species Brachymystax lenok. The sequence continues at coordinate 16,063,505 of CM059797.1, read as the reverse complement.
CAGCATCTAGTGGTCAAAATCTGGTACTTTCACACTACTTTATTGTAAATAATGCAAGCGACTTCCATCACTAATTTCTCTGAACAGGGAAAAAAAAAACATTCACAGAGAATAAATTACATAGTCACAGCTTCATACTACTTGTCAAATAAAGAACTGATACTGTTTGTTGGGGTGGGATTGGCATGGGGTTTCTGTGGGTGACTTTAGATTATTATTTTTTTATTCCTCATCTTACTCATTGGTAGGAAGAAGTTTGGTTCAAATTGGATGTTGGGTACTATATTTACTGAAATTAAAATGGCCAATTTGGATGCAATCAATTGGCTTAATTTCTCTATGATTAAATTAAATCAACAAAATAATGCTTCATGAATGCCAATCGTATCTGTTTCTAACTACAGAAACAATTTCAAAACAATCAGATGGTTTGTGTCATGTCTTGCTGAAATTACATGGCACAAATTTTCTGAGTGATTATTTTTTACATTTATTTTGCAGCTATGTTCTGAAGGATATTATATGGCCTTTAATGTATACATAGAAAATGAGTAAATTCCTGTTTTGGGTGTCCCATGAAATATGTGTAGATATCTTTATGTACAGAAATACCTCCTTGTCTCTTGTAATCCTTTTGATCTCATGTCTAAATATTAATGATTAACATTTTGTTATTTTTATACGCATATAAGCCTTAACTTTATTGTAATTGTATCATTACATTGTATTTGTCCCATATTGATGCTTCTCTTACGCATTTTATAGCATGGAATAATATACTGTAAACTATATTAACTGTTAACCCCATTTCTATAGTAAATTATTATATAGGTCTGGCTACTATTACAACAACAATACATTCCTTTGTCCTGCAATGACTTGCCTAGTTAAATAAAGGTTAAATAAATAATAAAAACAATTGTGGTACCATATACACAGTCAAGACTAAGAGAGAATGGACTTTCTGGAAGAATGAGCAAAAAGTATGAAAATGGTCCAATAGTTTTGGATTATTTTTATTGGCCAATATGTCCTTACATAATAATGTATGAATCGCCATCACACTGCACACTGCTCTATCCCATCTGGACAAAAGGAATACCTATTTAAGAATGCTGTTCATTGACTACAGCTCAGCGTTCAACACCATAGTACCCTCCAAGCTCATCATCAAGCTGGAAGCCCTGGGTCTCGTCCTGGACTTTCTGACGGGCCGCCCACAGATCGTGAAGGTAGGAAACAACATCTACTTCGCTGACCCTCAAAACTGGGGCCCCACAAGGGTGCATGCTTAGCCCCCTCCTGTACTACCTGTTCATCCACGACTGCGTGGCCAAGCACGCCTCCAACTCAATCATCAAGTTTGCAGACGACACAACAGTAGTGGGCTTGATTACCAACAATGACGAGACAGCCTACAGGGAGGAGGTGAGGGTACTCGGAGTGTGGTGTCAGGAAAACAACCTCTCACTCAGCGTCAACAAAACAAAGGAGATGATCGTGGACTTCAGGAAACAGGGAGCACCCCCCCATCCACATCGAAGGGACAGCAGTGGAGAAGGTGGTAAGTTTGAAGTTCCTTGGCGTATACGTCACAGACAAACTGAAATGGTCCACTCACACAGACATCGTGCTGAAGAAGGCGCAACAGCGCCTCCAACCTCAGGAGGCTGAAGAAATTTGGTTTGCCACCCAAAACCCTGACAAACTTTTACAGATGCACAATCGAGAGCATCCTGTCAGGCTGTATCCCAGCCTGGTTTGGCAACTGCACCGCCCTCAACCGTAAGGCTCTCCAAAGCGTGGTGCGGTCTGCACAACACATCACCGGGGGCAAACTACCTGCCCTCCATGATACCTACAGCACCCGATGTCACAGAAAGGCCAAAAAGATTATCCGAGCCACTGACTGTTCACACCCCTACTATCCAGAAGGCGAGGTCAGTACAGGTGCATCAAAGCTGGGACCGAGAGACTGAAAAACAGCTTCTATCTCAAGGCCATCATACTGCTAAACAGCAATCACTAACTCAGAAAGGCTGATGCCTACATTGAGACCCAATCACTGGCCACTTTAATAAATGGATCACTAGTCACTTTATACAATGCACTCTAAATAATGACACTTTAATAATGTTTACATACCTTACATTACTCATATCACATGTATATACACTGTATTTTATACCATCTATTGCACCTTGACTATGCCGCTCGTCCAAATACTTACATGTACATACTTTCATTCACCCCTTTAGATTTGTGTGTATTAGGTAGTTGTTGGGGAATGGTTAGATAGTACTGTACTGGCGGAACTAGAAGCACAAGCATTTTGCTACACTTGCATTAACATCTGCTAACCATGTGTATGAGACAAATAAAACTTGCTTTGATTTTATTAAAGTTCAAAACCTGTATATGCTCTTGTTATCAACTGTTGTTCCTTGGCAAACGTATTTCAAATAGGCATGTGATGCTAGAGATTCCATACTTTTCAGTTACCTGTGGAAAGTTTTAACTACAGTAAGGTGTGGTCATCTCATACACGTGAATGAAAAGATTCCCAAATGCCTTTTCATGCCCCAAACAAACTGGTATAAGACCATTCTTTGACCTTTTGATGCCAATAAGCATATGAAATTGGTCTATGATACACACCTGGTGATGTTCAGCACAGCGCTTTGGTCTTTTTATATCTCACAATCGGGTTTTTCATGTTGTTGTTTATTTTACTTTTCTGCTCTGTATACAGCGTCATAATCTCGCAAATCAACGTTTATTGTCATGAGTCTGGTCCTGGAGGCAGAACTGAACGCTCTCCCCTTTAGATTGGCCAGCTACAAAGTCAAAGTTGGCTGTATTGTTCATGAAAACAAAATCGATTTTTTTAATGTAATATTAGGGTTAGCATTTTGGTTAAGTTTAAAATGTGATTTTATGACTTTGTGGCTGTGTCGGCTAGTGAACACTCTGCAGAGCTGCCCCCAGAACAAGATTAATGACGAAAAACGCTAACAGGTCAAATGAGTTCACAACAAACCGTCGCATGATCAATTGCCGGTGTTGGGTTCATTCTCTCCTTCTATGTTTTGGGTGTAAATAATTCCCCCCTCGCAATATACAGGAAACTACTTCTCTTGAGATTAAGTGTTTTATAGACGCATCAACCAGCTAGGTGTTCTAACAAGCAAAGCAGGTAAGCGACATTTTTTATTTGTTTAAACGTTGTCTAATTTATATGTTTGTGATATTAGTGCCTTACAGACAGTTTGCAGTCCATTGCATTTTTTTAAATATTACCCTAATGTATTTAGGCTACTTTAGAATCACAGATGTATGATAATTGAATAGCCTAAATGTAAGTACATTTTATTACCCTAAATTCAAGGAAATAATTATCTTTATGATGAGCTGTACATCATTGTCAGAATAACATCCGTTTGGTATTCACCTTAACAATGTACATTTAATTCCCTCAGCTTATTCTTTTCACTCAGTTTCACCATCTGAAACAGACTTCGAAAAAATGAGGTATGGCTTCTGTGATGATGTCATCAATGTTAATATACTAATTTTAAGGACATTTCCAGTTTATATATATATATATATATATATATATATATATATTATTTTGGGGTATTAAAAAAAGAATAAAAAACACCTTGACTGGAACCATGCTAATCCAAACTCATATATTAGGCCTAAATGTTAACAAACATGTTTCATGAAGTTTCTTTTATTATTATTTTTTTATGAAGTCCCTCTCAACCCATTAATTAATAACATTGTTGACAATAAATTAAATGTTCACAATGTTGGGGTCAATGATTTAATTGTCACTAAAGACTGTTGAAAAGAGAACAAAAAAACATCCTGGTCTTTTATGATGTGTTTTCAGGTGAAAATGTAACTATAGGCCTTACAGTGTTTGCATTGACTTCCTATTGCACCTTTTGACAGGATGCTTTTGTCTATTATCCGGCAGAGTATTGTACAAGGCAAAGCGTGTATTAACATGTGCAGGATGTACATCTGTGCTGCTCTTCATAGCTTACTTCACACCGACATCAATAAGGTGTGTATTTCCCAGATGAAAGCACCATGATTCAGGGATTCAGAGGGGTGGGTTAAATGTGAGACACATTTCAGTTGAATGCATTCAGTTGTGCAAATGACTGTATTTCACTTTCCTCTGCTGTTCCCCTACTGTTGTGGAATAACGATCTTCAAAATATGACACTCGTACAAAGAACTTGTGAATTCAAGAAGACTTTAATACAGAGTAACTCAAGTCGAGCTGACCCGGGAAACAGCTAATTTTCTGTATAGCAGAGCACAGCCTTTATCGTATTTCATCCTTACATTAAGTACATAGACCCCTCCCAAAGCTTACACAGTTTCCCTTATGTCCTTTTTCTGTAGGTTCATTGTTACATTGTCTACTGACATCCTGTTTTCCTCAGGTCTGTTAATCAGTTCCAGATGGCTTTCCTGCTGACATCCTGTTTCTTCATGTCCATTGTTCAACTATTTAGCCTTGGCCATTTTCCTGAGCTCATCAGATATTCTGTTCACATAAGTTTTATTCATTATATATGTTTTTCTGTCTTACTACTTTAAAGTGATCAATCAGAATACTGGAAATGTAATAACTGTAGTGAGTTAATCTCCAACACTACTCCAATTGTTTGCTTCTTATTGTGCAGCATACGTTTGGGAAGAAGGTCCATAGGGCTGTTCTATATGAATTCAGTCACTTGAAACGACCCATACATTTAACATAGAAACAGAAAGAGTTGTGTAAGTGTTGACCCAGCATGTTGTTGTGTTGTAGGTACTTTGAGGGCTTAATCCCCATGAACCGATGTCTTCTAGCCCCTGGAGAGAAGCTGAAGCTGGGGAATAGTATAGATGCTTCCCTAGACCTTTGGTAGGACATTTTCTTTTAAATTATCAATCATGTTCAGAGCATGCCATTACTTTTATTGTGTGTATTACTTTTATTTATATTGTGTTGGAGTCTGGTAATGAAATCTAAAGATTGTTTTAATGGCTTTTTTTTGATTAAAGTATTGGGCTAAGCTCACTGCAGTTCCTCACCACAAATACTTCCTTCTACAAGGTTCCATAGCGAATGATAGAGGCCTCTAGTTACCAAAATTGCGTCTTAGAATGGGCATTGACATTGAGGGCTTCCACCATTTTGATGTAGTCAACTGGGCAGGACTTCCAACTTCATTGCCTGATCCCTCTTGGTGACCATGTTGGAGTCCTGTCCAACTGGGTCATCAGGAGGGATCAACCAATCGTCAAGAAAATTGACTACTTCAAAATCAAGGTTGCCTCAATGGCGCTGCCTATCTCTTTGCAGCCACCTTATCTCCAACTGTTTTTTATTTATTTGACCTTTGTTTAACCAGGTAGGCCAGTTGAGAACAAGTTCTCATTTACAACTGCGACCTGACCAAGATAAAGCAAAGCAGTGCATACGCTTTATCTTGGGAATTTTCTCAAATAGTTCAGAAAATTATAATAAACAACATTCTTCTGTAGGAATTTCAGTACTTCAGCATACATTTTCCTATAGGTTTCCATTTAAAGTTATGTTACCAAATATTTCAGAGTTTAGAAAACATTCCATGAAAACTATAGTAACTGTCAGAGAACGTTCTAAGAATTTTATTTAAAACTTATACATTCCGTTCTCAGCATCACCAAAACACTCTCTATCCTCTATCTCCCTCAAACTCAACTCTGGACCTCAAAGCCAGTTCCTTTTTTTCATGAATCCCCTCCAACCAGGGACTGATTTAGACCTGGGACACCAGGTGTCAGCAAGCGGCGGACCTCGTAGGGTAATAGTTGAATACCCATGCTCTCTTGTTAAGTGTGTGTGTTGGCCGCTCCCACTAATTGGCCCCACCTCATGTTAATGAGTTCTTTGTTTTCTTTGAAATGGGGTCTGTTTGAATAAACTAAAATGAACAGCTTTATATGCATAAAAATTGAATTGGTATGTTCATCCTGGTGGCGCAGTGGACTAATTTCATGGATAGAGAACGTAAGATTATAGGTTCAAATCTCACTGATGCTGTGTCACAATAAAAAAAACATGCATGGTTAATGCCTAAAGAAATACATTTCTCTGGCTGGAGATCACTCTGTTATGCTGATTGAGTTCGAATAACTGGAAGCTAGACTGGAAGCTTCAAAAGGAGGGTGGTGCTTGGAATCATTGTTCTTCCTCTGTCAAACATGGTTACCTGCAAGGAAACACATGCCGGTCATCATTGCTTTGCACAAAAGGGCTTCACAGGCAAGGATATTGCTACCAGTAAGATTGCACCTAAATCAACCATTTATCGGATCATCAAGAACTTCAAGGAGAGTGGTTCAATTGTTGTGAAGGCTTCAGGGCGCCCAAGAAAGTCCAGCAAGCGCCAGGTCCGTCTCCTAAAGTTGATTCAGCTGCGGGATCGGGGCACCACCAGTACAGAGCTTGCTCAGGAATGGCAGCACGCAGGTGTGAGTGCATCTGCACGCACAGTGAGGGGAAGACTTTTGGAGGATGGCCTGGTGTCAAGAAGGGCAGCAAAGAAGCCACTGCTCTCCAGGGAAAACATCAGGGACAGACTGATATTCTGCAAAAGGTACAGGGATTGGACTGCTGAGGACTGGGGTCAAGTCATTTTCTCTGATGAATCCCCTTTCCGATTGTGTGGGGCATCCGGAAAAAAGCTTGTCCGGAGAAGACAAGATGAGCGCTACCATCAGTCCTGTGTCATGCCAGCAGTAAAGCATCCTGAGACCATTCATGTGTGGGGTTGCTTAACAGAGGGAGTGGGCTCACTCACAATTTTGCCTAAAAACACAGCCATGAATAAAGAATGGTACCAACACATCCTCCGAGAGCAACTTCTCCCAACCATCCAGGAACAGTTTGGTGACGAACAATGCCTTTTCCAGCATGATGGAGCACCTTGCCATAAGGCAAAAGTGATAACTAAGTGGCTCTGGGAACAAAGCATTGATATTTTGGGTCCATGGCCAGGAAACTCCCCAGACCTTAATCCCATTGAGAACTTGTGGTGAATCCTCAAGAGGTGGGTGGACAAACAAAACCCCACAAATTCTGACAAACTCCAAGCATTGATTATGCAAGAATGGGCTGCCATCAGTCAGGATGTGGCCCAGAAGTTAATTGACAGCATGCCAGGGCAGATTGCAAATGTCTTAAAAAAGAAGGGTCAACACTGCAAATATTGACTCTTTGCATCAACTTCATGTAATTGTCAATAAAAGCCTTTGACACTTATTAAATGCTTGTAATTATACTTCAGTATTCCATAGTAACATCTGACAAAAATATCTAAAGACACTGAAGCAGCAAACTTTGGAAATTAATATTTGTGTCATTCTCAAAACTTTTGGCCATGACTGTATATACTGTAAGATATTTAAACATTATTAAAGTGGCATTATTTAGAGTGCATTGTATAAAGTGACTAGAGATCCATTTATTAAAGAGGCCAGTGATTGGGTCTCAATGTGGGCAGCAGCCTCACTGAGTTAGTGATTGCTGTTTAGCAGTATGATGGCCTTGAGATAGAAGCTGTTTTTCAGTCTCTCGGTCCCAGCTTTGATGCACCTGTACTGACCTCGCCTTCTGGATGGTAACTGTGTGAACAGGCAATGGCTCGGGTGGTTGATGTCCTTGAGGATCTTTTTGGCCTTCCTGTGACATCTGGTGCTGTAGGTGTCATGGAGGGCAGGTAGTTTGCCCCCGGTGATGCGTTATGCAGACCGCATCACCCTCTGGAGAGCCTTGCGGTTGAGGGCAGTGCAGTTGCCGTACCAGGCTGTGATACAGTCCGACAGGATGCTCTCGATTGTGCATCTGTAAAAGTTTTTCAGGGTTTTGGTTGACAAGCCAAATTTCTTCAGCCTCCTGAGGTTGAAGAGGCACTGTTGCGCCTTCTTCACCACACTGTCTGTGTGAAGGGACCATTTCAGTTTGTCTGTGACGTGTACGCCAAGGAACTTCAAACTTTCCACCTTCTCTACTGCTGTCCTTCGATGTGGATAGGTGGGTGCTCCCTCTGCTGTTTCATGAAGTCCACGATCATCTCCTTTGTTTTGTTGACGTTGAGTGAGAGGTTGTTTTCCTGACACCACACTGAGTGCCCTCACCTCCTCCCTGTAGGCTGTCTTGTCGTTGTTGGTAATCAAGCCCACTGCTGATGTCGTCTGCATATTTAGGTTACAGAGAGGTTATGAACATTTTACTGTGGTTAACCGAAAGTTTATCTGAGAGGTTTTATTAACGTTCTAAGAACTGAAATTATAGGTTATTTGGAATAGAACAATAAGTAAAACTGTAGGAAACGTTATGCTGAAGTATTGAAATTCCCACAGAATAACCTCGTTTCTTAACATTCTCTGAACTATTTGAGAACATTCCCAATGTCAAAACAGTTGGATAACGTTCTAGAACAGTACCAAACATGAAATGTAACCATGTTTGAACTGTTAGTATTTCATTACTTTAACAGAACGTTTCCTAAGAAAATAAAGTTATTTAGTCAAGTTCCTTAGATGCTGAGAATGTTCCCAAGCCCAGAAACTATCCTACACCATTCCCAGAACAGAGAGGTTATATGGAAAAATAACCATAGGTCAACCACCCTCTCACCAAGCTCTAAGAAACATTATGTGCTAACTGGGCTCTCTGTTCCTACCAGGTCCAGAGGTGATGTTCAGACATGCACTGACTGGGGAGCCCCTGTGATCTGGGATGGGATGTTTGACCCAGATCATTATGACCAGGAGCACAGGAAGAACCACTCCTCTGTCTCTCTCACTGTATTCGCTGTGGGCAGGTTGGTTTTTCATCTGAGTGACAATTTTTTTTCTTCCATTCTTATGAAACACTTCTGTCACTTAAGCAGCACATTTGGAGATGCTATTCTTAAACTTGAAGTTTTACTGCTTCCCATCCTAAGGTATCTAGATGCCTACCTGGAGGCATTCCTTTTGTCCGCTGAGCGTCACTTTATGGTGGCTTTACCTGTGACATACTATGTGTTCACGGACGTTCCCGAGAGGGTACCAGACATCCAGCTTGGTCCTGAGCGGAGCCTGAAAGTTGTGAGGGTGCAGAGACACTCTCGCTGGCAGGACATCTCCATGATGCGTATGAGGGCCATCGCAGACGCCATTGAGTCACAGATTTGTCGATACAGCCGCTACGTCTTCTGCTTTGACGTGGACCAGGTGTTTGTGGGTCGGTTCGGCTCAGAGGCTCTGGGAGACTCTGTGGCTCTGCTCCACGCCTACTACTACCACCAACCACAGAGCCTGTACACCTACGACCGCAACCCCAGGTCCAGGGCCTACATGGAGACTGGGGACTTCTACTATCATGCTGCCGTGTTTGGAGGCTCGTGGCAGACAGTGAAAAATATGACGGAGACCTGTTACCAGACCATCATCGAGGACAAGGAGAACCAGGTGGAGGCTCTGTGGCATGATGAGAGTCACCTCAACAAGTACCTGTGGCTCCATAAGCCCAGTAGAGTGCTGTCTCCTGAGTACTGCTGGAGCAGTGACATTGGTTACCGTGGTGACATGCATGTGACCCGCCTGCTCTGGGCAAAGAAAAATTATGACACACTCCGGGTTACAGAGTGAGTAGTCAGAACCTGTATGCAATAATCTAATGAGCAAAAGCCCCTGATGCTTCAAACAGTTCACAGTGCAGCGCTGCGATAGTCTACAGCCCTACAGTGGGGCAAAAAAGTATTTAGTCAGCCACCAATTGTGCAAGTTCTCTCACTTAAAAAGATGAGAGAGGCCTGTAATTTTCATCATAGGTACACTTCAACTATGACAGACAAAATGAGGAAAAGAAATCCCGAAAATCACATTGTAGGATTTTTTATGAATTTATTTGCAAATTATGGTGGAAAATAAGTATTTGGTCACATACAAACAAGCAAGATTTCTGGCTCTCACAGATCTGTAACTTCTTCTTTAAGAGGCTCCTCTGTCCTCCACTCATTACCTGTATTAATGGCACCTGTTTGAACTTGTTATCAGTATAAAAGACACCTGTCCACAACCTCAAACAGTCACATTCCAAACTCCACTATGGCCAAGACCAAAGAGCTGTCAAAGGACACCAGAAACAAAATTGTAGACCTGCACCAGGTTGGGAAGACTGAATCTGCAATAGGTAAGCAGCTTGGTTTGAAGAAATCAACTGTGGGAGCAATTATTAGGAAATGGAAGACATACAAGACCTCTGATAATCTTCCTCGATCTGGGGCTCCACGCAAGATCTCACCCGTGGGTCAAAATGATCACAAGAACGGTGAGCAAAAATCCCAGAACCACACGGAGGGACCTAGTGAATGACCTGCAGAGAGCTGGGACCAAAGTAACAAAGCCTACCATCAGTAACACACTACGCCGCCAGGGACTCAAATCCTGCAGTGCCAGACGTGTCCCCCTGCTTAAGCCAGTACATGTTCAGGCCCGTCTGAAGTTTTCTAGAGAGCATTTGGATGATCCAGATGAGGATTGGGAGAATGTCATATGGTCAGATGAAACCAAAATAGAACTTTTTGGTAAAAACTCAACTCGTCGTGTTTGGAGGACAAAGAATGCTGAGTTGCATCCAAAGAACACCATACCTACTGTGAAGCATGGGGTGGAAACATCATGCTTTGGGGCTGTTTTTCTGCAAAGGGACCAGGACGACTGATCCGTGTAAAGGAAAGAATGAATGGGCCCATGTATCGTGAGATTTTGAGTGAAAACCTCCTTCCATCAGCAAGGGCATTGAAGATGAAACGTGGCTGGGTCTTTCAGCATGACAATGATCCCAAACACACCGCTCGGCAACGAAGGAGTGGCTTCAGAAGAAGCATTTCAAGGTCCTGGAGTGGCCTAGCCAGTCTCCAGATCTCAACCCCATAGAAAATCTTTGGAGGGAGTTGAAAGTCTGTGTTGCCCAGCGACAGCCCCAAAACATCACTGCTCTAGAGGAGATCTGCATGGAGGAATGGGCCAAAATACCAGCAACAGTGTGTGAAACCCTTGTGAAGACTTACAGAAAACGTTTGACCTCTGTCATTGCCAACAAAGGGTATATAACAAAGTATTGAGATAAACTTTTGTTATTGACCAAATACTTATTTTCCACCATAATTTGCAAAATAAATAAATTAAAAATCCTACAATGTGATTTTCTGGATTTCTTTTTCTCATTTCGTCTGTCATAGTTGAAGTGTACCTATGATGAAAATTACAGGCCTCTCATCTTTTTAAGTTGGAGAACTTGCACAATTGGTGGCTGACTAAATACTTTTTTGCCCCACTGTATATGACTTACGCCCACACCGTGTGCAAGTCAATAAAGTTTGTAAACGTAACATAATGGGCCATCAACCTATTGCACTGTGGAGTCTTTGGCTTGCGTGTTGAACCCGGAATGACCAAGTAGTTCATTTCTTGGTTCTCATGTGTCACTGTCAGGGATTTTCCCTTTAAACCATGGTTATTTATTAGGAATCTAACCCACTACCCTGGCGTTGCAAGCTCAATGCTAAACCAACTGAGCCACACCAGATAAGTGTAGTCAGGAACTAATGTGAAACATATTTTTTTGTATGGTTTGTATTTGTGGATTATGAAATACAACTGTGTTTTATAAAGTTGTATTGGGAATTGATTTTATATATAAATAAAAAATCCTGAATAAAGAGCTTGATCCACCAATAGCAACCCCACTCGAAGGACTAGATTCTGCTAGTCATTAAACAAGATCTGTGTCTTGGGGGTGGGGTTTGATGTGGGTGTGTTATGTTCGCCACATCTTACTCTGGCAGTTATTGTTTGTCCCTGCAGGCTGAGCTTTGCTCTGGATGATATGAGTGCTGCCAGCAGTGCCAGGCAGCAGTCATGTGTGGGCAGGATTTTAATCTAAACTCAAGCCAAGGAAAACCGCTGACTTTCTTGGTTCTTTAAATCTCACATCTCTATTTCTGGAAAATACTGACTTCTTGACCAAAATTATCCTATTTACACTTTGTAGTCAATTTTGGCACTAGAGTAGACGTTTACGACTAATATCGATGCCATCTAAGCTGTTTTCAACCAGAGAAGTTTTGTTTTTGGTTCTGCTCTCTTAACAGTAATTGCTGGTTTTCTATGTCTAAATACTGCTCTACTAATTCTACTGTACTGGTTCTAGTTCCTCTCCTTGGTTTTAACTTAAATAATGTCAATTTGGAAAATATCACAAAAGCTGTATAATGACACACAAAATAAACTTTAATAGAATGTCATATTACAATGCATAGAATTGAATAAATATCATATTAAAACAATTAGTGCTGTCATGGCATTATTCATTGCAGCATTCCTTTGCTAATTTGGGCTGTCAGTGCCTGTCTATCCTCACACCTCGTCACTGTCTGACCTCAGTGAGTCTGAGAGAGTGAGCCCTGGTCAGAGGGTAGGTCAGGTTCAGATTGTTGTCCCACACCCCTGGGGACAAGGTCCAGTTCAGATAGCCCATCTCCACAGGCTACCTGGTCAGGGTAGCGAGTGGAGAGGTGAGGGAAGAGCGGAGGTGGCGTCCTCTGTGTGATTGGCCTTGCTCCTCTGGATGTTGTCCAAAAGGCTTCTCATATCAAATAATCAAGACAGAAATCTGACAACAGGAAACTTTCATCAGCAGTGTCTTACTTTGAGGCAAGTGTTGGGTGGTCCTTTGCATGGGATGATGTAAGTTTCCTTCAACAATCAGTCTTCCAGATAGATGACACAGACACAGGAACCTTGGTATAAAACTATTTAGTAATAAAATGCAATTGCAGACAGAGATTGAAATACAGAGTACCTCAGTAGTCTATTGTAAAGATCTGTGTGGCGAAACAGGAGACATTCTTTATACCTACGTCAAATGCATAAGTCAATCATACCTTAACATTGTTGCATTGGATTAGATACACAGTATCTAAGATGAGAAAAACATGTCTAGGCTGTGGTTTCTCACTCTACTATAAGCCATCAACCACACCTGTGTAGTCTCAGGCGCTTTGCTACTTTCGGAACATCTCGGCCTTAAGGCTGCGTGACTATCAGCAGGTGCAGGCAGTTCTCAGCCTGAGAACTAAAGCAATACATCTCCATTACCCAGTACTTTTCCATCATCGTGCATTGCAAGCATACAAAGGTTATCACATATATACAGTAATCATGGCATTGGTGGCCATGATAATCCAAAGCCAAACTTTGCCTAGCCGTAACTGAGGCTAGGAAACACTGTCACCACCGACAAATCCACTATAATTCAGAATTTCAATAAGCATTTTTCTACGGCTGGCCATGCTTTCCACCTGGCTACACCTACCCCTGTCAACAGCCCTGCACTCCCCACATCAAATCGCCCAAGCCTCCCCCATTTCTCTTTCACCCAAATCCAGATAGCTGATGTTCTGAAAGAGCTGCAAAATCTGGACCCCTACAAATCAGCCTGGCTAGACAATCTCTTTCTAAAATGATCTGCCGAAATTGTTGCAACCCCTCTTACTAGCCTGTTCAACCTCTCTTTCGTGTCGTCTGAGATTCCCAAAGATTGGAAAGCTGCCGCAGTCATCCCTCTCTTCAAAGGGGGAGACACTCTAGACCCAAACTGCTACAGACCTATGTCTATCCTACCCTGTCTTTCTAAGGTCTTCGAAAGCCAAGTTAACAAAAAGATTACTGACCATTTTGAATCCCACCGTACCTTCTCCGCTATGCAATCTAATTTCAGAGCTGGTCATGGGTGCACCTCAGCCACGCTCAAGGTCCTAAACGATATCATCAAATGTATTTATAAAGCCCTTCTTACATCAGCTGATGTCAGAGTGCTGTACAGAAACCCAGCCTAAACCCCAAACAGCAAGCTATGCAGGTGTAGAAGCACGGTGGCTAGGAAAAATTCCCTAGAAAGGCCAGAACCTAGGAAGAAACCTAGAGAGGAACCAGGCTATGAGGGGTGGCTAGTCCACTTCTGGCTGTGCCGGGTGGAGATTATAACAGAACATGGACAAGATTTTAAAATGTTCATTGATGACCAGCAGGTCATCACCTCATTTGCACTCACTGTATAGACTTTTTGTTTTTTTCTACTGTATTGACTGTATGTTTTGTTTATTCCATGTATAACTCTGTGTTGTTGTATGTGTCTAATTGCTATGCTTTATCTTGGCCAGGTCGCAGTTGTAAATGAGAACTTGTTCTCAACTAGACTACCTGGTTAAATAAAGGTGAAATAAAATAAAAACTGGACATCCAGGGAGAGCTGGCTTGTAGGTCAGGTGAATATGAGCTTGTAGCGAGTAAGTCAAATGATTAATCCATTTACCTAAAATGGATACACCAATGCTAGGAATAATGGAGATACCGAATATCAGCTGGTTTAAGCTGGTTTAAGGGCGTGGCCATACGCCTCATTGTTAATTGGAATCAACCTTTTCATACGTGTGGAAATGGGACCAGTGGAATGGTTAGGACTGAGAGCATTGGTAAGATAGTTTCACCGAGGAAACAACACCTGCACCAATTATTTGGAATTACCAGATAACCTCTACTGCTGTAAATCCACATAAACCCCCAGGGTGATCCCATACAATTGTTTAGAGCAAGATGGGTCACTCTAATAATTAAATATGAGACATCCACTAAATGCCACCCATAGGGTGTAAAATTTCGCCTGCGCTCGTCTTCTTCATGGTAGCCTGCATAAGATCTACAATGCACTGTTACACCCACAGCCAAAGAGCCATTGTTACAGATACATAATGGCAGAACACGTTCTTCCTTCAGATTCTCTAAAATTGGTTCAGCCACAGTGGTCCCCAGGTTTTCACTCCCACTATACATCGTTGGGTGAGTACACATAGTTAGGAAAAGGCTTATCTTCCAATTATCATCATCCCGGGGATTATGCCGTGACCAAAACCCACGAGTTACAGTCCCTATTTTATCCACAGCTTCTGGATTCCCATTTGTCAAACACCCTCCCCAAATCTTGTATCCCCCAGTCCCTTTCGATACGTTCTTATTACCCTGATCAATTAAAAGAGTCCTAGGGTACAATTACACTGGCTCTGCTTGTCTTTTGCCCTCTTCATAAAATACAACATCTGTCTCTGCCATTGGTCTACTCATTGAACCAAACAACTCTCTCATGGATTTGGGTTTAGACAAAATTAACACCACAGTCCCGTTTTGGGACACTTTTCTACCTAAGTCTCGAACAAACTTTACCCACGTGTTGACAGGGCCGGCGTCACCCACACAAACAAGTTGTGTGGATAGAGCCAACACAGTCAACCACCAACAACCACATGCTGTCGTCTTCCCTCTCTTATACCCCCTAAGGGTTTATTTACAACATAACCTTGCTGATCATGTAAAACACTTGGTTCTTCAG
This sequence comes from Brachymystax lenok tsinlingensis, assembly GCA_030435695.1. Taxonomy (NCBI): domain Eukaryota; kingdom Metazoa; phylum Chordata; class Actinopteri; order Salmoniformes; family Salmonidae; genus Brachymystax; species Brachymystax lenok. The sequence goes on along the minus strand of CM059797.1, from coordinate 16,048,015 downwards.
GGCTTTGGTCTTGCCCTTCATCTTTTTCAAGACTTTGGTCTCGACTCACATCTGCTTATGCTTCTTGTTTCAGGCTGTGTCTGGCTCCATCTCCTGTGGGCTGAACACCTTCTGGCAGTGGGACAGGTGGTGCCAGCCGGACCCTTCCTGAACTCTGACCGCCGTTGGTTTTGCCATGGTTACCTTGAATGGCCCCATCCATCTTGGCTGGTTCTATTTTCTCTTGTGGACCCGGATTTTGACCCAGTCTCCAACCTCCACAGGCAGGTAGTCGGGGTCCTCACCTGGTACCTCCTCATGAGCTTTCCTAGTGTGAGAGTGGAGAGATCTGACAAAAGTAGTTAGCTCTTTCATGTACTCCAAGTGTTCTACTTCAGCTAGAATGAGGTCTATTTGTCTGTCAGTCATGGGTCTGTGTGCGGGAACATTTATGGGTCTTCCTGTCAACATTTCATGTGGTGTACACCCCAGGCCTTTATTAACACTACTGCACATTTTCATTAACACCAGTTGTAAACAATCCACCCAAGATTTCTTGGTGAAGTGGCACGCCTTAGCTAACCCTTGTTTAATGGATTGGTTAGCTCTCTCGGTAACCCCATTACTCTGGGGGTGGTAGATGGACACAAACTTCTGGTCCACTCCTATCATTATGGCTACCTGCTTCACTACATCACCAGTGGAGTGGGTACCATTGTCTGCAGATAAAACCTCAGGAACGCCACATCTAGGTATTATCTCCCTCACTAGTAGCTTTGCTACTGTCTTAGCATCCCAGTGTGTGGTGGGAAATGCCTCCACTCACCTGGTGAACCTATCAACAAGGACTAAACAGTACCTTTTCCTTTCTTTCTTTCTGCAAGATCTATAAAATCCATACAAGCAGAAAGGTGTCACATTATGATGAGTCAAAAATACCCCTTTCAACCTCATTCAGTGGCCTGCACTTTACACCACATCCTGCACCCCGCTGTCAGAGGGTTTTAATAGCGTTAAGAAACTTTTGCAAATGAGAATTTGAGAAGCTATCTGCGCAACCGAAGTCACAGAAAATGTCACACACAGGCAGAGAAGCGGAAGGGGTGAGTGACTGAAGAGGAGAGGGAAACCACAGTGATATCCTGTCAACTCACACTACATTTGTTCGCTACATACTTTAGGCTGAGACTCCCATCATTGAAGTCCTCTGTTGTGACGAGGTGTGTTGTACAACACACAGTCATCATCGATTGGATCGTCTCTAACCAATCAGAGTATCAAAGCCAATTATGAATTTTCAAACTGGCACTTTACCCATGTGTTCTGGCTCTGGCCCAACTAGGACTGTGGTGGTCATGAAATTTTGTTAGCCGGTGATTGTTAAGCAAACAACTGTTGGTCTCATGTTAATTGACTGTTAATTAGCATAAACAAATTTAGCATCTCCTGGCTTTCAAACATAGCCTACAAGCCACTGATGCTGACCTTTGGAACAGCCTACATTTAAAAAAAAAAAAAGTATAATAAATCCATGTAATATAGCCTACACCTTCACAATAAATCCATTATTTATTTTAGACATATCTAAAGAAGCATGATATGAAGAAAATGTAGACTATTTCAGAAGAACAGAATAGCATACTCTGAGTTGTCCTTATGTTAGGTCCTGACCTAGTTAAGCCAAATGGCTGTGGGATACACTAGTTCATTTAGAAGACAGGATTAGCTTAGAATTCTGTGGCATTATTTTTATATTATTTTATAGTATGAAGAATACAATTGAACAAAGCTGAACAAAATAGAAAGGATACTTTCTCCAAATGATTTGAGGGAGTGCGCACATGCTGTTATTCTGTGATGAAAGGATAACAAAGAAATATGTATTCCTATATGCTTCATTTAGAGTTATTAATGTAACTTTAGTTGTTCTACAAACATTGGGCTATATGTTTGGATTTGTAATACATTGTAAGGCTGCATGATGCAACTCTAATGATGATTTGAAAAAAGTAGCTTGAAAAAAAAGGCATGAGCTCTGCTTATTTTTTTCTTTGCAGGCTGTACACACTTTGTCAGTCTCTCATTCACAATTTGAGAAGCACTTGATAATGCCTCTAATTTTCCAGCGGTATCCCCTTTGTGTGGCCATAACGCACCCTAAAGAATCTGCCATCTGCAGCCCTTCTCCCTAAATGCTGCCCACTCCAAAACACCTCATCTCATTCACAGGGCTCTCCATCACATGATCGGGTCTTTCTCACAGGCTACAAGTGAAGACAGACACATAAGGGACTGCGCTCGTCCTTATCCAATTCCAAGGTATATTGAAGATATTGGAAGAACTGTCCACATTTACTTTTCATCAGCCAACAAGATGAGTAGGCCTAGCGAACAGCAAAAGCACTAACCTATGTCAATCTACTATCCCCCATAGTACAAAGGTTGACCTATTCTGAGCGAGAGAAATAAATATTCCAAACATAGTCTGGGACAGTTGTGGGATGCGATAGATCCCAAATTAATACAACCACTAGCATAAAATCAGCAACAGATCAGAACATTTAAAAAAAAATGTTGATAAACTAATAGGCTATTTCTTCACATTATACAAACCTAATTAAAACATATAGGCCTATGGGCTAGGCTACATGAGGAGTGCAACTATGATTAGACAGTCACAAAAAAGGCATTGTTTATTATGCTGGGCATCATTCACAAGTGATAATATATAAATCCCAAGTGATAGGCTAATATTGTCACCCATCAGACTATTCTTGATTTAATCTTGTCATACACTACCGTTCAAAAGTTTGGGGTCACTTAGAAATGTCCTTGTTTTCCATGAAAACATACATTAAATTAGTTGCAAAATGAATAGGAAATATAGTCAAGATGTTGACAAGGTTTTAAATAATGATTTTTAATTGAAATAATAATTGTGTCCTTCAAACTTTGCTTTCATCAAAGAATCCTCCATTTGCAGCAATTACAGCCTTGCAGACCTTTGGCATTCTAGTTGTCAATTTGTTGAGGTAATCTGAAGAGATGTCACCTCATGCTTCCTGAAGCACCTCCCACAAGTTGGATTAGCTTGATGGGCACTTCTTATGTACCATACGGTCAAGCTGCTCCCACAACAGCTCAATAGGGTTGAGATCCGGTGACTGTGCTGGCCAGTCCATTATATACAGAATACCAGCTGACTGCTTCTTCCCTAAATAGTTATTGCATAATTTGGAGCTGTGCTTTGGGTCATGGTCCTGTTGTAGGAGGAAGTTGGCTCCAATTAAGCTCTGTCCACAGGGTATGGCGTGGCGTTGCAAAATGGTGTGGTAGCCTTCCTTCTTCAAGATCCCTTTTTTCCCTGTACAAATCTCCCACTTTACCACCACCAAAGCACCCCCAGACCATCACATTGCCTCCACCATGCTTGACAGATTGAGTCAAGCACTCCTCCAGCATCTTTTCATTTTTTCTGCGTCTCACGGATGTTATTCTTTGTGATCCGAACACCTTAAACTTAGACTCGTCTGTCCGTTTTTTCCAATCTTCCTCTGTCCAGTGTCTGTGTTCTTTTGCCCATCCTACATTTTTTACATTTTATTGGCCAGTCTGAGATATGGCTTTTTCTTTGCAACTCTGCCTAGAAGGCCAGCATCCCAGACTCGCCTCTTCACTGTTGACGTTGAGACTGGTGTTTTGCGGGTACTATTTAATGAAGCTGGCAGTTGAGGACTTGTGAGGCGTCTGTTTCTCAAACTAGACACTAATGTACTTGTCCTCTTGCTCAGTTGTGCACCGGGGCCTCCCACTCTTCTTTCTATTCTGGTTAGAGACAGTTTGCGCTGTTCTGTGACGGGTGTAGTACACAGCGTTATACGAGATCTTCAGTTTCTTGGCAATTTCTCGCATGGAATAGTCATCATTTCTCAGAACAAGAATAGACTCACGAGTTTCAGAAGAAAGTTCTTTGTTTCTGGCCAGTTTGAGCCTGTAATCAAACCAACAAATGCTGATGCTCCAGATACTCAACTAGTCTAAAGAATGCTAGTTTTATTGCTTCTTTAATGAGCACACCAGTTTTCAGCTGTGCTAACATAATTGCAAAAGGGTTTTCTAATGATCAATTAGCCTTTAAAAATTATAAACTTGGATTAGTTTACACAACGTGCCATTGGAACACAGGAGTGATGGTTGTTGATAATGGGCCTCTGTACGCCCATGTAGATATTCCATAAAAAAAAATCTGCTGTTTCCAGCTACAATAGTCATTTACAACATTAACAATGTCTACACTGTATTTCTGATCAATTTGATGTTATTTTAATGGATAAAAATTTTGCTTTTCTTTAAAAAACAAGGACATTTCTAAGTGACCCCAAACTTTTGAACGGTAGTGTATACTAAATAATATATGTGTAAAATGTAATTTGATTTAGCCTAATGCATCTACCTAATGCGCATCTACCTAATACCATCTACCTAATGCCATGGAAATGGCCGAGTGCATGTTCCAACATGTGTTTTGTCTGTATGGGATCCCGGAAGACATTGTTTCGGATCGGGGACCCCAGTTCGTCTCCAGGGTGTGGCGAGCCTTCTGCGACCGACTGAGGTTCATTGGTCCCTTCAAAATAACACACCGCATCAATCCTGTCACCTACCGTCTCCAGTTTCCCCGCCATTACCGGATCTCCTCATCCTTCCATATGTCCCTTCTCAAGCCTGTGAGGTACAGCCCCCTCCATCCTCCAGTGGCACACTCCCTCCATTTGACATCGGCGGTGCACCAGCTTATTCCGTCCAAGCCCTCCTTGACTCCCAGGTGCTTGGAGTCAAGGAGGGCTTGGTCGCACCCACTACCTGGTGGATTGGGAGGTGTTCGGACCCGAAGAACGGTCCTGGGTCCCCGCCCAGGACATCCTCCTATCAACCTATTGCCTGATCTCCTGGACTACGTTACTAGACTTTTCCCTGCCTATACTGTTGCCCTTTTGGACCCCCTGTGTATGACCTTCTGCCTGCTCCTGGACCCAGCTACCTGCCTCCTCCTGTAGTCCTTTACCATAAACACCTGCTGCGCCCTGCGCTTGAAACCAGCTCTCTGTCTCCCATCGTGTTCATTACACTTGCTAGCTAACAGTTAGCATCATCATTCACTAGCTAGCTAAAGACTCAGTCAAAGATTATTACTTTTTTAAAGATGAAAACACCTAAATGAAATCCCAAGTTCAAGATTGGGAAACGGCGACATGCCAAAAGGTTTCTTTTGTAAAAGGACAAAAAGACGTCACCTCATTTATCCTTTTTATTTTCTGCCAGCATGCTAGTGCATTTGGCAGTTATTCCTTCATCAGAGCATCAAGAGATGAGCCAAAGCCATAGTTTTTTTTATGCAGGTGCCTAGGTGATAATTCAATTGCCCACACCTATGTGAGGGTGGTACATAGTGGTAATAAAAACCATTAGTGAACCAACAATTGTTACAATATACATACAAATACACAGATCAGCAGAATAAGTAGCATTTAGGTATCATGGTGACATGTAATGTAGAAAATGTGAGACATTTTGGTGCCTACAAAAATAGTAACGCTTACAAAAATAGATGCTTTGGGGTATTAAACAGATAGAAATGTTGGAATTGAATGTAGGAAAATATACATAAACATTCACAGTGTAGCCATATCATCTACAAAAAAGGTCTGAAGGGGAAATCTGTGTATTTGAGGAAAACTGCATTCCAACCAGAACTTTTGTCAAATCCAACAACAAACCCTGGTTCACTGCTGAACTCAGAGCTCTGCGCTCAGCCAAAGAGGTGGCACATAGGAGAAACAACAAAGAGGCCTATAGAACTGCTAAACAGCTGCTCAACAAGGGGATTGAAGTGGCTAAAAGTTATAAAAGTAAAAAGGAGCGTCTAGAACAGCAATTCGCCACCGACTGCTTTTCTGTCTGGAAGGGTCTCCAGCATATCACAAACTACAAACAAAAGATCCCCCAAGGCACCAGACGACCCAATACTGCCAAACCAGCTGAACGAGATCTACTGTCGTTTTGAATCACAAAGAGACCTCAGCCATCAAGTCACCTCAGCCATCTTGCCCCTCAGCTGACAACACACTCCGCCATCAGGATTCTACCCCCCTCTGGTGACTGAGCCCCAGCTGAGGGAGGAAGTACCAGGAACGAGATCGGAGCCTCGTCTTAGGTGCCAGACTAAACAATAAGAACAGTCAACACAGCAAATGCTATCTGGCTGCGGGATACTCCTTTCTCATATATCAAGTTTCACCTTGTGACCCATTCCATACATCTGTTGTTTGTCAGAAAGACCAAAAGGGCGTATCTTTTCTATAAAATATATCTGTATTCTTCGTATGTCAGAGCTACTCGCCACAACACTTGGAAGTGTTGAGCCGACCAGCCTCATCATTATAGAAGCACTTACTCTATTCAAAAATTTCTTAACAAGGAAAGCATAAAGTAATATCCTGATTGGTGATTGACCTCGTCTCTCCTCATTGTTGATTAGAATTTACACCACAGGCCTTGGTCAGGAAGATGACCAAGGGCCCGATGGTCACTGACAGAGCTCCAGAGTTCCTCTGTGGAGATGGGAGAACCTTCCAGAAGGTCAACCATCTCTGGAGCATTCCACCAATCAGGTAGAGTGGCCGACAGAAGACACTCCTGGAGTTTGCCAAAAGGCACCTAAAGGACTCTCAGACCATGAGAAACCTTGTCGGATGAAAAAGATGAAACTCTTTGGACTGAATGTCCAAAGCGTCACATCTGGAGGAAACCTGGCACCATCCCAAGAAGAAGCATTTTGGTGGCAGAATCATACTGTGGGGATGTTTTTCAGCAGCAGGAACTGGTAGACTAGTCAGGATCAAGGGAAAGATGAACGGAGCAAAGTACAGAGAGATCCTTGATGAAAACCTGCTACAGAGCCTTTAGGACTTCCAGACTGGGGCGAAGGTTCACCTTCCACAGGAGAACAACCCTAAGCACACAGCCAAGACAACACAGGAGTGGCTTCAGGAAGTCTCTGAATGTCCTTGAGTGTCCCAGCCAGAGCCCAGACTTGAACCCGATCGAACATCTCTAGAGAGACCTGAAAATAGCTGTGCAGTGACACTCCTCATCCAACCTGACAGAGCTTGAGAGGATCTGCAGAGAAGAATGGGAGAATGTACCCAAATACAGGCATGTCAAGCTTGTAGAAATCATACCCAAGAAGACTCGAGGCTGTAATCGCTGCCAAAGGTGCTTCAATAAAGTACTGAGTAAAGGGTCTGAATACTTATGTAAATGTGAGTTTTTATTTTTAATACATTTGCAAAATGTAAAAAAAAAATATTTTTGCTTTGTCATTATGGGGTACTGTGTATAGATTGATGAGGAAAAAAGGGGTCTGAATACTTTCCGAATGCACTGTATCATCAGCATAGCATCTTGCTTCGTTTTTTCTTTCCTATTAGCCACGTGCAGAATGTCATTCAACTTCAATGCCTGTCCCTTTTAATAGCCGGGCAACAGCACACATTTCAGAAAATAAACGCCTGTTTCAAAATTAATTGTTTAAGGTAACCATGAATTGTTTAATGTTTGATATGTTACATAAGCGCCTGTTCAGTGATTTAAGCAAACAAACGCCTGGGCTATTCATTTAAGTTTTACATTATTTACCTTATTAAATCAATGTCAGCTGCCCAGCAAAGGGCCACATCCATTTGGGATATTACAACAACTGTTTTTTTACCCCTCGGACATCATTTGCGTACATGATAGGACACCAGAATATGTTCTGCACTGTTTTTTCCACACACGCTACCGGACACTCCTCTCCGCTTCTTCATCAACAACAACTAAAACAATAACAAATGTGCTGTGGGGCGAACAGTGACACTGTTTTTTTCTAGTGCAGAGCTTGTAGTCTTGTGACTCCAGGCATAGGCACATATACACTGAGTATACAAAACAATGAGCACACCTGCTCTTTCCATGACATAGACTGACCAGGTGAAAGCTATGATCCCTTATTGATGTCACTTGTTAAATCCGCTTCAATCAGAGTAGAGATGAAGGGGAGGAGACAGGTTAGAGGGATTTTTTTAAGCCTTGAAACAATTCAGACATTGATTCTGTATGTGTGCCATTCTGAGGGGTGAATGGGAAAGGCAAAATATTTAAGTGCCTTTATGAACAGAGTATGGTAGTAGGTGCCTGGTGCACCGGTTTGTTCCTAATGTTTGGTATACTCTGTGTACACTCCTGTACCCACAGGAGACCAGGGTTTAATTCCCCACTCCAACCCTTCAAACTGTTTCTCCCACAAACCTGTCTTCCCCTCTGTAATTTTCATAACTGTCTCAATAAAGTGTAAAAATACCCCCAGAATATATATTTAAAAAAAACAGGTTCTTTTCTAATCAAACCATGGATTAACGGTGTATTTCCCTATTTAGACAGTATCTCTTTAGCCTGGGTACCAGTCTGTTTTTGCTATCATTCCACTCCTTTGTTTTAGCATGACAAAGGTTTATCCAGCTGGCACATAACATTCTGTGAACAAAGGTTTCTTAGAGATTCGTGAGAGCGTGGTTGTCCTATGGTTATTTTACAACCTTCCCACAACTTTCTGAGAATGGTGCCGGATAGTTGCTTGGCTTTGGAATATTCTCAGTACATTTATGGAACTAGACTTTTTTTTCTAGGTATTTCATTACTTTAACACAACATTTCCTAAAAGTTCAAACATGGTTACTTTTAATTTCATTTTGTTAATGTTCTAGGAACGTTCTCCAACTGGTTTGACTTTGGGAAAATTCTCAAATCGTTCAGAGAATATTAAGAAACAACGTTATTCTGTGTGAATTAAAGTACTTAAGCATAATGTTTCCTCATGGTTCTATTGAAAGTCATGATATTATTTTATTTTAAACACAAACTTTAGTAATGTTCAGAGTGTTCTCAGAATGTTATTTAAAATGATACACATTCCGTTCTCAACAAAACTCTCTCTATCCTCTATCTTATTAAGTGTGTTCAGGTGTCTTGGCAACGCCCACTAATTGGCCACACCTGATCTAATGAGTGCTTGTTTCCACTGAAATGGGGTCTGTTTGAATAGACTAAAATTAACATCTTTGTATGAGTTATAAAAAAATGTTACGCTAGCTCCGTCCTGGCAGCGTAGTAGACTACTTCCATGGATAGAGAACAGAAGATCATAGGTTTGAATCTCACTGATGCCGTGCCACAATAAAAAAATGTTTGCATGCCTAAGCAAAATTATTTCTGTGTGTCATATCTGTGCTTAGAGTTCAGCTAGAAGTGTTATTAAAGATATTATTGAAACATGTTCTCAGAATGTTATTTAATTACCTTCAAATAACCTATAATTTCAATTCTTAGAACGTTAATAAAACTTCCCAGGTAAATTTCCAGGGACCCGTAGTAAAATGTTCTCGGAACCTCCCTGTAACCTAAAAATGTTTGATCCCAGAACATGCAAAATGTTCACTTTCGTTCTCCGAACGTTTAAAAAAAATTATCTGTTACCACAATTTCCAAGGAACCAAATGTGCTAGCTGGGTAGGAAGTGGGATGTTAAAATAGGTTCTGGATTTTAGGGTAATATCTCCTCTATCACGGGAAGGAAACAGGTACACTTATTCCCCAGCTATGACCCAGAACTAGGGTTGGGGAGTAACGAATTACATGTCGTTCCATGTAAGGGATTACAAAAGACGGTAGCTGTAATCCGTTACGTTACCAGCAAAACTATTGTAATCAGATTACAGATACTTTTGAAAAACTAGATGATTACTTTGAGGATTGCTTTTAACTTCAGAAAGGATGTTTGCGAGAAAAAAAAAATGGACACTTCTCTGTTTTCTCAATGACATTCAAATCAGCATTGAAAAAAGGCGCAAGTTTAATGTTTGTTACACCTGGGAGAGTGGAACACACCAAAATGTGTTTGATGGATCGCGGGAAAAGAGGAGGAATAGTCTTTTGTAGGCTACAGTCCAGGCTATGTCTTCCAACTGTGCGACTGCTGTCGGCATCCAAAGATTATCCAAACTGAATAAATGATGACAGCAGTGGTGTAGTCTACATATCAACATAGTAGTTGATGTGAATCACACTGCTGCTCTCTCATTTAGCTATTTGAGCCTTACGGATTGTGGTTGTTGTGGATGACTGTTCACAAATCTAAATGTGTATTAGAACCCAATAATGGTTGAATTCAAGAAGTTTAAGGTGCCTATCAATCACTGTTTTTGAAAACAGTGGACAGCCAGTGAAAAATGCGCTCTTGCAACAGCTGCATAGTGTGGATCCCAGCCTATGGAATAAAAGTGGGGCTTTTATTGCTCAATCTAAAAAATAATCCATAGGCCTAATGGACTCATGCTCAAACTTGCACACTTTTGTAGTTGCTACATCCATTTTTGGACTTATAAATGATATATAAAAATGATATATATATAAGATATATATATATATATATATATATACAGTACCAGTCAAACGTTTGGACACAACTACTCACTCAAGGGTTTTTCTTCATTTTTACCATTTTCTATATTGTAGAATAATAGTGAAGACATCAAAACTATAAAATAAAACACATGGAATCATGCAGTAACCAAAAAAGTGTTAAACAAATCAAAATCTATTTTAGATTTTAGATTCTTCAAAGTAGCCACCCTTTGGCTTGATTACAGCTTTGCACACTCTTGGAATTCTCTCAACCAGCTTCACCTGGAATGCTTTTCCAACAGTCCTGAAGGAGTTCCCACATATGCTGAGCACTTGTTACCACACATGCGGAGATCATCCGTTCACCTACCCTGCGTCTCACAAAGACATGGCGGTTGGAACTTGTATTTCTTGGCCCAAGCAAGTCTCTTCTTATTATTGGTGCCCTTTAGTAGTGGTTTCTTTGCAGCAATTCTACCATGAAGGCCTAATTCACGCAGTCTCCTCAGAACAGATGATGTTGAGATGTTTCTGTTACTTGAACTCTCTGAAGCATTTATTTGGGCTGCAATTTCTGAGGCTGGTAACTCTAAAGAACCTATCCTCTGCGTCAGAGGTAACTCTTGGTCTTCCTTTCCTGTGGCTGTCCACAAGAGAGCCAGTTTGATCATAGCGCTTGATGCTTTTTGCGACTGAACTTTAAGAAACGGTGAAAGTTCTTGAAATGTTCCGCATTGACTGACCTTCATGTAATGATGGACTGTCATTTCTCTTTGCTTATTTGATCTGTTCTTGCCATGATATGGACTTTGTCTTTTACCAAATCTTCTGTAGACAACCCCTACCTTATTACAACACAACTGATTGCCTCAAACACATTATGGAAAGAAATTCCACAAAAGTACTTTTAACAAGGCACACCTATTAAATGAAATGCATTCCAGGTGACTACCTCATGAAGCTGGTTGAGAGAATGCCGAGAGCATGCAAAGCAGTCATCAAGGCAAAGGGTGGCTATTTTGATTGTTTAATACCTTTTTTGGTTACTATATGATTCCATACAGTGGGGCAAAAAAGTATTTAGTCAGCCACCAATTGTGCAAGTTCTCTCACTTAAAAAGATGAGAGAGGCCTGTAATTTCCATCATAGGTACACTTCAACTATGACAGACAAAATGAGGAAAATAAATCCCGAAAATCACATTGTAGAATTTTTAATGAATTTATTTGCAAATTATGGTGGAAAATAAGTATTTGGTCACATACAAACAAGCAAGATTTCTGGCTCTCACAGACCTGTAACTTCTTCTTTAAGAGGCTCCTCTGTCCTCCACTCGTTACCTGTATTAATGGCACCTGTTTGAACTTGTTATCAGTATAAAAGACACCTGTCCACAACCTCAAACAGTAACACTCCAAACTCCACTATGGCCAAGACCAAAGAGCTGTCAAAGGACACCAGAAACAAAATTGTAGACCTGCACCAGGTTGGGAAGACTGAATCTGCAATAGGTAAGCAGCTTGGTTTGAAGAAATCAACTGTGGGAGCAATTATTAGGAAATGGAAGACATACAAGCCCACTGATAATCTTCCTCGATCTGGGGCTCCACGCAAGATCTCACCCTGTGGGGTCAAAATGATCACAAGAATGGTGAGCAAAAATCCCAGAACCACACGGGGGGACCTAGTGAATGACCTGCAGAGAGCTGGGACCAAAGTAAGCCTACCATCAGTAACACACTACGCCGCCAGGGACTCAAATCCTGCAGTGCCAGACGTGTCCCCCTGCTTAAGCCAGTACATGTTCAGGCCCGTCTGAAGTTTGCTAGAGAGCATTTGGATGATCCAGATGAGGATTGGGAGAATGTCATATGGTCAGATGAAACCAAAATAGAACTTTTTGGTAAAAACTCAACTCGTCGTGTTTGGAGGACAAAGAATGCTGAGTTGCATCCAAAGAACACCATACCTACTGTGAAGCATGGGGTGGAAACATCATGCTTTGGGGCTGTTTTTCTGCAAAGGGACCAGGACTGACTGATCCGTGTAAAGGAAAGAATGAATGGGCCCATGTATCGTGAGATTTTGAGTGAAAACCTCCTTCCATCAGCAAGGGCATTGAAGATGAAACGTGGCTGGGTCTTTCAGCATGACAATGATCCCAAACACACCGCCCGGGCAACGAAGGAGTGGCCGTAGAAGAAGCATTTCAAGGTCCTGGAGTGGCCTAGCCAGTCTCCAGATCTCAACCCCATAGAAAATCTTTGGAGGGAGTTGAAAGTCCGTGTTGCCCAGCGACAGCCCCAAAACATCACTGCTCTAGAGGAGATCTGCATGGAGGAATGGGCCAAAATACCAGCAACAGTGTGTGAAAACCTTGTGAAGACTTACAGAAAACGTTTGACCTCTGTCATTGCCAACAAAGGGTATATAACAAAGTATTGAGATAAACTTTTGTTATTGACCAAATACTTATTTTCCACCATAATTTGCAAATAAATTCATAAGAAATCCTACAATGTGATTTTCTGGATTTCTTTTTCTCATTTCGTCTGTCATAGTTGAAGTGTACCTATGATGAAAATTACAGGCCTCTCTCATCTTTTTAAGTTGGAGAACTTGCACAATTGGTGGCTGACTAAATACTTTTTTGCCCCACTGTATGTGTTATTTCATACAATGTAGAACATTGAAAATATAAAGAAAAACCCTTGAATGGGTGTCCAAACTTTTGACTAGTACTGTATACCCATTGATTCTTGAAGAATATAACTTATAAATGCCTCATGAGCTTAGTTTAACTGTCACACTCCATGAGAACCAAAAAATGAGCTTGTTTTTCTCCAATGTTTGTAAACATTGTAAATGTAAACAAACACTGTATAGCGTCATAACATGGTTAAAACAATCATGTTGATATCATGGATGGTCAGTCCTTGCATCCATAGCTCTGTCTATTAATCTGAGAGTGGTTACATTTCTCCAAGCTCATTCCTCAGCTTTTTACCAAAACAGAGGCGGGCGACCTTTTTGTTATTGTTTTATCTGTGAATTTCCCCTTTAAACAGCAGCATATTATTAAGATATCAAAGTGTCACCAAGAAAAAGATAAACAATAGGCCTACAGCAAATGCAGCATATCGCATTCATTTTCACATGTAAATAGCACTTTTCATGTATTTTTCAACTCAAATCAATGAGACCAATCAGTCCTCAATGAGAACAGAGTAGGGCTGGCTAATAAATCCTTTGTTTTGGGATTATGCTCAGGTAAAATAATTTGGCAAATCTATACTTCCATATTTCCAAGTCCTATTCTTGAAGATCAAGGGGTATAACATTTATTGGAATTACTGAAATTCTGATAGACTTTGGTTTTCAATGTAAAGATACAATTTAATCATATTAATATATGTAGTAGAAAGCGAGGGGTTAGAAGAAGCCTACATAACCAACCCATAAAGTAAAATGTAACATCCATATATGGCCAGCTATGTAAACTTTAACAGTGATTTATCCTGCAATAGATGTCGTTCAATAGGTAAAATATGTTTTTGTCTTCTTCTAATGCCTCTTAAGGGGAAAGTAGTCTAAAAGTAACTGAATGTAATCAGATTACATTACTGAGTTTGGGTAATCCAAAAGTTACATTACTGATTACAACTTTGGACAGGTACAGTTGAAGTTGGAAGTTTACATACACTTAGGTTGGAGTCATTAAAACTCGTTTTACAACCACTCCACAAATTTCTTGTTAACCTCTCCAGGCACCGGGGCAGTATTCGGAAGTTTGGCGTGCCCAAAGTAAAATGCCTGCCACTCAGGCCCAGAAACTAGGATATGCACATAATTAGTACTATTGGATAGGAAACACTCTGAAGTTTCTAAAACTGTTAGGATAATGTCTGTGAGTATAACAGAACTGATATGGTAGGCAAAAACCAGAGGAATGTCTGTCCAGATTTATTTTTTTTGTGACATGCCCTCACTTTCAATGGCTGCCTATGGGATTCTCAGTAAAATATGACCCAAATTCCAGTACCTATGGCTTCCACTAGATGTCAACAGTCTTTAGACAAGGTTTCATGCGTTTATCATGGAGGAGAGCCGAATAGAAGAAGAATATGTAAGAGGAGTGAGGAAGTCACTTCAGTTTTTGGTGCGCGAGACCGTGAGCGCGTTCCTCGGGTATTTTCCTTTTCTATCATTTAGGATACTATCCGTGTGAAATATAATCAATAATATACATAAAAGTATACCTAAGGATACATTATAAATTATGTTTGATTTGTTTGGGCAAAGTTGATAGGTATAATTTGAACGCTTTCTCTTCACTGTACAATGGGCGAGTAGACTGTGGATTTTCTGAACATAACGCGGCAACCAAACGGAGATTTATGGATATAAACAATGACTTTTTCTAACAAAAGAAACATGGATTGTCTTGCTTGGACACTTCGGATTGCCCTCAGCAGAAGATCATCAAAGGTAAGCAATTTATTTTAGCTCTTATGTGTTTTGTGAGACCAGCGCTGGTTATGATATTATCCTAATGCATAAAATATGCGAGGTGCTATCCTCAAACAATCAAATGTTGTGCTTTCGCCGCCGTAAAACCTTTTTGAAATCTGACAGCGCTATTGCCAAGAGTCTAAGCTTTTGAAGATTATGCAACACTTGTATATTGATGAATCTTTTATAATTCAACTTTTGGATTTTGAATTTGGCGCCTTACATTTCTCCGGGTAGTGTCGGGAATGGGGCGCTAGCGCCCCAATGATACTTAAGAGGTTTAACAACCTATAGTTTTGGCAATTCGGTTAGGACATCTACTTTATGCATGACACAATAAATGTTTCCAACAATTGTTTACAGACAGATTATTTCACTTATAATTCACTATCACAATTCCAGTCGGTCAGAAGTTTACATACACTAAGTTGACTGTGTCTTTAAACAGCTTGGAAAATTCCAGAAAATTATGTCATGGCTTTAGAAGCCTCTGATAGGCTAATTGACATCATTTGAGTCAATTGGAGGTGTACCTGTGGATGTATTTCAAGGCTTACCTTCAAACTCAGTGCCTCTATGCTTGACATCATGGGAAAATCAAAAGAAATCAGCCAAGACCTTTAGAAAAAAAACGCCTGAAGGTACCACGTTCATCTGTACACATGGTGTTTATACGCAAGTATAAACACCATGAGACCACGCAGCCATCATACCGCTCAGGAAAGAGATGCGTTCTGTCTCCTAGAGATGAACGTACTTTGGTGCGAAAAGTGCAAATCAATCCCAGAACAACAGCAAAGGACCTTATGTAGATGCTGGAGGAAACAGGTACAAAAGTATTTATATCCACAGTAAAACGAGTCCTATATCGACATAACCTGAAAGGCCGCTCAGCAAAGAAGAAGCCACTGCTCCAAAACCGCCATAAAAAAGCAAGACTACGTTTTGCAACTGCACATCAGGACAAAGATCGTACCTCTTGGAGAAATGTCCTCTGGTCTGATGAAACAAAAATAGAACTGTTTGGCCATAATGACCATCGTTATGTTTGGAGGAAAAAGGGGGAGGCTTGCAAGCCGAAGAACACCATCCCAACCATGAAGCATGGGGGTGGCAGCATCATGTTGTGGGGGTGCTTTGCTGCAGGAAGGACTGGTGCACTTCACAAAATAGATGGCATCATGAGGAATGACAATTATGTGGATATATTAAAGCAACATCTCAAGACATCAGTCAGGAAGTTAAAGCTTGGTCGCAAATGGGTCTTCCAAATGGACAATGGCCCCAAGCATACTTCCAAAGTTGTGGCAAAATGGCTTAAGGACAACAAAGTCAAGGTATTGGAGTGGCCATCAAAAAGCCCTAACCTCAATCCCATAGAAATGTGTGGGCAGAACTGAAAAAGCGTGTGCGATCAAGGAAGCCTACAAACCTGACTCCGTTACACCAGCTCTGTCAGGAGGAATGGGCCCAAATTCACCCAACTTATTGTGGGAAGCTTGTGGAAGGCTACCCAAAACGTTTGACCCAAGTTAAACAATTTAAAGGCAATGCTACCCAATACTAATTGAGTGTATGTAAACTTCTGACCCACTGGGAATGTGATGAAATAAATAAAAGCTGAAATAAATAATTCTCTCTACTATTATTCTGACATTTCACATTCTTAAAATAAAGTGGTGATCCTAATTGACCTAAGACAGGGAATTTTTACTAGGATTAAATTTCAGGAATTGTGAAAAAAGAAATTTAAATGTATTTGGCTAAGGTGTATGTAAACTTCCGACTTCAATTGTAACTAGTAACTTTAACGGATTACATTTAAAAAGTAACCTACCCAACCCTTTCCAGAACACATGATGTCCATTGACCATCAACACTTGCCTGACGACTCAAACTGAATTCTTCCGCTGGTCTATGTTCGCTACATACTTCAGTCTGAGACTTCCATCGTTGAAGTTGTTTGCGGTGACGTCAAATGAGGGGTGTTTACCAAACAAATAATCAGCACTTGGATGATCTTTAACCAATCAGAGTATCAAATGTATCAAAAATTACATTTTCAAAACAATGCTTTTCCCACATGTGTTCTGGTTCTGGCCTAACCCATCGGTTTCTGGGACCAATCAGTACAGTTAGAATGTGTCTCCATTCTGGGAGGTAATCAGATCCAGACTCATTGCGGAGAAGAAACTAATGTCTGTGGGTGTGGCGGAGCATTTGGCTGGAGAAAGGAGTTTGGGTAGACAGGCAACATCAACACATCAACAGCAGGCCTGTGCCCACAGCAACATAATACACATCAACACTGTCTGTGGCACACATTGAGGCTGACATTAAATAAAGGCAGTACAACCCAGCTGCTATGTAAAATAAACACCAGCTGAAAGCATTAAAAACACAGCACAAGCCATTAACATCAGCTGCTTTCAATAAGTCATTGTGTGGGATGTACACAGTACAAATAGAACTATGTCACTCCAGCAGCTCTTAGGAAATGTAGTCTGAAAAGAGGATTATCATTTTAAGGTGATTTTTCTAATGAATTGTAAGGTGGGTTTTAAGCAATTTGTTGTGAGATCAGTCTATATTATGTTACTATTCTATCAAACTTAACTTGAATGTTCATTCCATTAACAAGTAAGAGGAATATTGGCATTGACAGTAGACTAGGTCCTAACCATAGACGCAATTGGTCCTAACCCATTCACACTCATTCTGTAGCCCATCCTAGTGGCTACAGTCTAATACTACATCATGAGACTGATCGCAGTCATCCTCATCTTAAAGAGCAATTCTACAATGGGTTGGTTAAAACAAGCATTGTGATTGGTTGAGACACGTTCTAAGCCATACTAAAACACCTGTTTAGCACGGGTAAGCCTATGATGCAAAGATGGGCATCTTGTTTTTTGTTCCACCTGAGAAATCCCTGCGCATCCAGTCAGAATAATTCTACAGTCAGCCAATTCATTAACTTGATCTCCACTATAAAAGACATCTAACATTATTTCCCCTTGCTTTTAGCCTAACATTTGGTTTGCAAAAACGGGGGTTTGTACCAACGTTGATGTCTGTCTCTCAACATTTGCAAATGAAATGTAATGCAGCTACTTTGCTGTTATTCTAGCTGCACAGTTTGACATGACTGTGTTAGCCGTAGATGGCTAGCTAGCAAGCAAGGATAAGAACGTTGCTAGCCAGTACGGAACATTTAGAATGAACGACTGGGTCGCGCAACCATAGACGTGTCGGGACCAGGCCTATATTTTCTTTTTGGGATGAAATAGTAATTGTTGTAGTTTGATAGTTATGGTGCAGTGCTTCTGGGTGGATCTTAGCTGCATTGTCCTCCTTAATTGTCTACAACTAGGAACAGCCATAGCCACGGGAAGTAGGGGTGCTGAGGGTGCTGCAGCACCCCCTGAAAAATCAAATAATATTATATTTTTTATTATTATTTTTTATTTTTTGCATGTATTATTTTTTTCTTCACAAAAAAAGTGCACTGGCCCTTTACTAGTCCTTTATTAGAGGACCAATATAGCCTTCTGTAGTACGGGCACACACATCAGTTACAGTAGCAACGTGCATGCCCCATCCACCTGAGGATCTGTCTTTTTTCCCTATTTTCTGTGTTTGAGGGGTGCAAAATCATTTGTCACTTAAATCTATCTGGATTGATTGCTTTCATTTTACTCCTGCGACTCTTTCATAATCTTGCTTGTGCCTGCCGTTCTTTTCCAAATAATGTTACGACCGCGGAAATGTTTGTAATGACTTGTCAAACACAAACACACAATGGCTGGAATGGGCTCAATGGAATACATTGTCTTTCCGTTGCATCTATAAGAATGACAAAGCTTCGTCTGAGATTTAACACATCGTTTTGACACTTACATCACAACAAAGAGAAGAAAGATAACTTTATTTTGATGGGTGTTCATTTTTTGTGGAATTGAACAATGTTTAATACAGTTGAAATGTTTACAAATTAGATGCGCTGGAATGGAAGCACTCGGATTATAGTGAAATTAGGTCTGATCTTGTAAAGTATGTATAGATAGCAGGTGTAATCTAGTTGATTTTTAATCTGAGGGTATCCTGCTATTGACACACGTGACAACAACAGTAATTAATGAGGGGGTCTAGACCTCTCAAGTGGGTGCAGGTAGGTCTAGACAGAGCAAGTGGTTGCAGCCCTGTTCCACCCCTTTATGTTAAATTTATTCATACAGTATATGCACATACACCCAGTGGATTTATTCAAATGAGGCACATAATATAAAAAAAATTAACACAAAAAATACCTGATACCATTAGAACATTTATTAGGAGTGCCTTCTAAGAATAAAAAAGTGAAATTTGACAAGTTAAATACCTGAATTCCCACCAAAATCTCTGAACTCCATTCATTATTTGTCCATGCCAGTAAATTGTTTTATGTGCTATAACTCAGTCAATATTTGATGGATTTTTTTTATTCTAAAGGTTTGGAGTACCTTCATCCATTGTCCAACTGTTTAATTTATTAGAATTTAACAATTTTTGATGTCCGTTGCTAGTTAGTCATAAAACACTTAAAAAAAAGCCTTAAGTGATATTGGGAAGTTCCTCTGACATTCTGAAAGACTCTTCTCTGAAAATACTTCACAAAG
The DNA here is from genome assembly GCA_030435695.1 of Brachymystax lenok tsinlingensis. NCBI lineage: Eukaryota > Metazoa > Chordata > Actinopteri > Salmoniformes > Salmonidae > Brachymystax > Brachymystax lenok. The sequence continues at coordinate 16,028,365 of CM059797.1, read as the reverse complement.
GAAATGTATCTGGTAATCCAACATTTTAAGAAAATGTCTTCCTTCTACATTTCTTGAGCTTTTCCACTTCCTGTCTGAACTGCTCTACCTCCTGCTGAGCTTGCGGCAGCTCTGGCTCCGGGTAAAGGACACACACACTTATTCAAGACTGACATCAGAGAAATGCATAACATACAACAGATACACACAGACCAATGACAACTGAGGCACCCAAAAGCAGAGGAAAGAGGAAAGGTCTGTGTGAAATCTGGCCTCACCGTAGACACACTGGGTCATGAGGGCTGACTCCAGCACATCGATCAGATGGCGGATCTCTCTGTGGGCCATGGCCAGGCAGTGAGGCGCCTCCTCCAGGCCTCTCTCTAGATGGGCCCACTCCCGCTCCTCATAGAGCCCTGACCCCGGCCTCAGCTCAACGTGGGGAGAGGAGGAGATCACACCACACCACTGAACATGGAGAGGAATCTATCATCTATGTCTACAGGAGTAGACATTTGACGAATAATTCTCTGATTTGAGTCATTTGAAAGATCACTGTTGTGAGCCATTAACTATTCCCCAAGATGAGAAAGGTGAAAGTTAAAGGGCGTTAAAACAGAGTAAACAGACACCTGGGTACATTATTTTATTTTTTTAAATGGTCAGGAAATCACACGTGCAACACATGCATTTGGTTCAGACAGGAGAACAGGAAGAAAGAAGAGGATGCAGCAAACACATAAATTAGAAGGCATGTGCAGGGGTCCCCACACCATGCTGAAGAGTTTATCTCAACATAAAGTAGAGCATCTTATTCTGGCTTGCCTCATTCAGAGTGTTAATGGGGATGCAGTATTATCTTAATGGGCATACAGAGGCAAATGTCAATGCTTATTTGCTCTGAGCAGCCTTGCAGAGTCCAAAGAGCCTCTTCCATGGGTTCTGGCCACGCGAGGGTGGCAGGTGGCCTAGTGGTTAAGAGCGTTGGAACAGTAACTGAGCCTGCAAAGTGGAAAGTTCTGCCGTTCTGCCCTTGAGCAAGGCAGTTAACCCCCAACAACAACTACTTACCGGACACGGATGGCATGGACTTCCTTCAATGCAGCCCCCTGCATCTTTCTTATTCAGAGGGGTTAAATGTGAAAAACACATTTTGGTTGAATACATTCAGTTGTGCAACTGACTAGGTATCCCCTTTTCTTTCCCCTTGCAGAGAGATAGTGGAATGAATTAACAGTTTAGTCACAGACAGGAAAACTGGTGCTCCTGAATGTCTTATCTCTCCATGGTCTTACCAGTGAAGTTACATGTCAGCTGTGTCTATGACACCCTGATTTAGCAAATTCACTATAACAACATGGACCAACTATAGGTTATATCCATGTAACATTTGTGACAGGTACTAGACCACTAGAATAGATTGAAGAAGAAAGACATTTATCTGAAAGAAAAAGTGCCATCTTCCTTGATGGGCGGAACAATTCGAAACAACTGTAAGATTACTATTATTTAGGCGTTTAGTCCCAAAAGATCAGAATCTTAGAAGTGTTTTGCTTCCTCAGAAATTGCTGGAACAAACTAATTTTTTTAACTTATTTAACTAGGCAAGTCACACAGTTTTATTTACAATGACGGCCTAGGAGCATTGGGTTAACTGCCTTGTTCAGGGGCAGAACGACAGATGTTTTACCTTGTCAGCTCAGGGATTCAATCTAGCAGCCTTTCGGTTACTGGCCCAACGCTCTAAGCACTAGGCAACCTGCCGCCCAAACGTTATCGTTCCTCGACGCAACAATGTTGCATTCAATGCATTGCATTCCAGAGCCACACATCGCGTTGAGCAGTCCATGGATTTTTAGTTCAAACATGACTGAAAACAAAAGGTGTTAACAGACCTCAGCCTACTGTAGAAACCATCAGTCTACGAGGCGGGGGATGACGACTCCCAAGCCAGCCCTATATATAAAAAAGTGACGTCTTTTATAAGCCATTCGCTGACTCCTTTCTCCTTATAAAACGTATTTGAAAACATTATACATTTCTCTATTCTATTTTATTGTTCATTTGAAGTGTTACATAATTGCAGTTATTTGTCCGTTGTCTGTTTTGGTATGCCACGGATCAGTGCACAGATGGTCTCACTCACTTTCAATCATAGAAATTGCAACACAATTCATGTCATGTGGTGTTGTAAATATGTTGAACATGCAACATCAGTTCCACATCACATTTTTGATGTTGATAATTTAGCATATTCTCACTGTTTAATCAACATCTGTTTTCCTCCTATATTCAATATACTGTATATTGTGTGGTTGAAATTATGTTAAATTTCATATTTGATTAGTCATTTTATTTGACCTTGTTTCCTTGTTGATAGTAAAATGGTATGTTTGAATCAACGTCATTGTTTTAACGTCATGCCATCAACCTAAATAAAGAGATACCTATATTGAAATCAAATCTGAAGCCACTGTCCAACAATACCTGCCGGAACAGTGACTCCTGTTATATGAGTGGTAATGTACTTCCGTGAGAACGAGTCCACCATTCAGATGCCTACCTCTATGTACCCTGCTTAGTTTAGGAAACAAGCTGTGTTTGTTTCTGCTGAGCTATCATGCCAACACATACGGATACTGTTCAGCTCCCTTTCTCATTTGTACTAGTTATGCTCTACCTTTATAACATTGAGTAGTTGTAACTCCTCTAACTTGTTTTACACAAGCTATGTGAAAGTACATTTGGAGTGAGGTTGGGTTTATGTAGACTACATTAAATGCATTGTATACTATCATTCATTCTGTCACATTGGTATAAAGGGTCGGGAGACAGGCGCAGGTTATAAGTAATATTGGTTTTTATTATGCCCATATTACGGCGTGCCGTGTATAGGCATGGGGACGAAGAAGAAACCAACACATATACAAAAACACAGGGTCGAAACTCAAAACAAAAAGAGCAAGGAGTACCTTGAATAAATACAGACGCGCACAATGATTAATACACAGGACGAGACCCGGAATCATCTGCGCAATCCACAATGGCACGAAAGCCAAAACACACAGCACAGGTACTCACATGCACCAACGGACATAATACAATCGACCACACAGAAATGGGGGAAACCAGAGGGTTTCCCCCCATACATGACAAGTAATGAGGGAATGACAACCAGGTGTGTGGGAAAAGAAGACAAAACAAATGAAAAATGAAAAGTGGATCGGTGATGGCTAAAAGACCGGTGACGTCGACCTCCGAACACCACCCGAACAAGGAGAGGCACCGACTTCGACGGAAGTCATGACACATTCATTCGTGATTGATCTTTAGAAGTTTTGAACTAGTTACCATTAGCCCTATAAATAGGATGCCAAATTCATTATATTAATAATACACTTTTACCTTTGGATAGTGTTTTATAAATGTGGTATTCATAGTATATATAGATAAGACAATATCCAAATGTAAATGTTTTTACATGAATATCTTGAATTTGACGTTCTATTTATAGGGCTAGGTTGCCAAATGATGCTTTGTGATTTACATTGCAAGAAGTGTTGCCAAACTAGTGAAAAAGGTATCTTGTCAACCCGTTCGCCACGTTGTCTAACAGCTTTGCCAGATTGACCTGAATGCCTTATTAGTATGGGTAGCCTACGATAATTAACAAAGAGCACAACCAATTTCAAGTTTATCAAGCCCTGGGGAGAAGAAGGCGATCGCTGAAGAGGCAGTAAGACACAATCATTTTGTCACCTATGAATGCTAATGGGCCTTAGTTTGATTGTTTGTTGGACTACTACAATTTAGCTATGGCTTATCATAAACTGTGGCGTAAATTCCATGTGAATGTTTTAGCTCTTGCAGAGTCTAGCGAATATCTGACATTTCTATTGAAACTAGTGTAGAGGGTAACTTGAGTGACAACACCCCCAATGATACAACAAGGGATTGTACTGAAAGATTGTTTGATAGTGATGAGATTAAGAGGTTGGTTAAGTCAGCCAGCTTAGTCTACTATTTTTCAGACTCAAATCACCTTTAGTTGTCTTATTGGCCAAAGTCACGCCAGTCATTCTTATATTAGCCAATCAGTAGCCTCTATTCTAGAGAGTTTAGGGTCATTTGTGTAGGACCCCTAGCATGGCAGGGCAGAAGTCAGATAACATTGCTTTCCATCCTGATGAGCACCACCTGTTTTCCTCCTGCTACCTTTATCCTCTTGTAATTGCCTTAAGATCTTAAGAGCTAACATATGGAATTGTTTTAAGATGGTCATACCATTTGGCCTTTACTTCCATAGCCCATAGAAACATACTGAATAACACATTCCTAAATGGCCAAAAAGACAGTCAAAAGGAAAAGACAGTCATAAATCACAAGGAATACATTTTTGAAGTGTGTGCTATATCGAAGATATAAGAAATATTTTAGTTTTTCTTTACACATATTTAACAACTATTTTTGTTGGCACAAAACTACCTCCATACTTCCATTTGTTTGTATGGGTTACCTTCAGACGAGTCCTGGGACACTTGTGGGGGTCGTAGAACAAACCTTAGAGTGGTCACAATAGTTTGTAGACCAAACCGTTCGGACGCTACAGATGTTTTCATGAGAAGACCGATTTTCGGGATGTCTCATGGTCTGACAAACACTGCTGTAGCTCTGCCACCTTCCACCACAGATGGGAAGGACGCCATAGGTGGATGCGGTGGATTGAGACGCAGCCCATGATATGTCTAGCTTAAACTGACGGATTTTGATGGGGATATTTTTGTTATGCTACTTAGATTGAAGCATGGGTGCATTAGTAGACTCTTAAGGATTAAAACCCCCTAAACTGGAAATACTGCCTCCTCGTTGTTCTGGACAGACATTGCTCAAAGTCAAAAGTCAAAGTCACCATTATTAGTCAGTTGTACAACCAAATGCCTTCAACTGAAATGTGTCTTCTGTATTTAACCCAACCCCTCTGAATCAGAGAGGTGCGGGGGGCTGCCTTAATCGACATCCACGTCTTCGGCGCCCGGGGAACAGTGGGTTAACTGCCTTGTTCAGGGGCAGAACGACAGATTTTTACCTTGTCAGCTTGGGGATTCGAACTTGCAACCCTCCGGTTACAAGTCCAACGCTCTAACCACTAGGCTACCTGCCGCCCATGCTGTAGTGGCACTACCGGCTTGAAAACCAACACCTGAGTTATCTATCTATTTTAATAGTCCTTCGATTTTGTAACCAATCCATATTTTTCATGGTCCTTACGAGCCGGACACAGTAATTGTTAAAGCCCAAGGATGCCAGTCACCAGAGAAGATCCTCCTCAAGTTATGGTTCATTCACTCCATCAGACTTGCCCACCACATCATCTAGTCGACTATGAGGTAAGCTAAGAGTCAAGGCAGAGAACTGTCACATCTGCTCCTGCTACGCCCTCTGGTGTTCATCCGGTGTCTTCTTGACCTGCAGTTACTCCCCCTGTACTCTCCCTCTCCCTCTCTGTGTGATTGTGTGGTTGGAGACAGGTGTGTTGGAGTCAGAGCAGATCCCTATCAGCTGCAACTCGTTCCATAATCAAGACCTCTACAAATACTTCGTAATCTCTGCTCAGTCAGTCCACGATTCTAGCCATTTATGATTATTCAAGATTCTGTTACGCCTGACAGGGAAAGTTACCGCTCTCATTGCAGTTACCTCTCTGGCTCCTGTTCCACATCTCACCACCCAACTACCTTGCTCTGGATTTTACTCACTACCTTGGATTCCCCTCAGGACCTGTTTACCTTGTTCTACTCAGCCAACTCCAACCTCAGTCTCCACATCTGGTTTTTCTGCAACTCATCTGAGCTACCCTGGATCTGCACTCCATATCTCTCTGTGTAACAATAAATATTTTGGTTAATTTATCCCTGTTTCCTCATCTGAGTCTGCTCTTGGGTTCCCCTGTGTCGCTCTGCTTAACAAGAACACCACACAACACTCCAATGAGGAACCACGAGCAGAGGGCACTGTGGGAGGAATTACTTCCTCTCAGAACCCTTCTGCAAAAGATGAGACCAGCACCTGGTCTTCCAGTACACTCACAATGTGCCTGAAGCTAATTGGAGAGGAAAGTTGACCCGAAGCACTGAGGATGGAGCCTCACATCATTGGTTGCCAACTCACCGGTCCCTCACTGCAGGCGCACCCAAACCAAAGATCAACATCAGCCTGAGTGGGCACAGCTGGTGACAACCAGTGGTAAATTCAATTGATTGGACATGATTTGTAAAGGCTGTGGGGTTCTGATATTTTTATACCATAATAGTATTGACAATTGCTAATTGCTAATAATCATATTGGGGGTTAGTTAGTCAGTAAGGACTTGTGTATGTGTAACCCCTGTGCGGACATCTTGAGAAAGTTGCTGACCTGTGGTTAAGTGGGGGGTGTGAGGTATTTACTACAAGACCCTGGCTAGTGGAAAAGTACTGAAATGTCAAGAAGGAAGATAAATCAAACAGAGCGCCAAAAGGGGGACCAGCCTGTGTGACACTGATTGGCCCGGCAAGTCTAAACCACGCCCAGGCACTGTTCTGATAGGCCGGCTCACGAAGCAGGAACTAACTCTGTCAGAACATATACCCATGTTATCAGTAGAAAGGCAGTTCATTGTTTCGTCCTGCGAGATGTTACAGTGAACCCGTATATACGGAAATTGTATTTGCCATTCATTAACTTTTGTATTAAACAATTGTTTTAACCAAGTTCAGGTGTATTATCGTTCCTATCTCAGTTGAACCTACGCAAAACCTAACAAGGCACACAGTTTATATTTGTCGTGGACAGTATTTTGCCTACACCTTTGTACTTTTTAGTACTGGTGGCTTATTAAATACGTTGGTTTCCACGCATCTCAACTCTCCTGCGCCTGACTCCTTTTTGTCATCAGTACACAGCTTAACAAAACATTTGTAGCCAGCGAAAAGATGAAAGATTATTAGTTAATTTTGATTGTACAATGTTGTGGCATAAGTGTCAGGAGAATAACCTTTTTTACTCCCCGAAACAATATCTGGGGCAATTGAATACCTTTCTGTGTCTGGAATGCAGGCTGCAGTAGGCATTATTATTTAGCTTATTTCGTTGATAATTGAATAGGCTTAAGTAAATCATCTGCATTGCGATTGTTTCTTACCTTTGAACAATATGTGAATGAGTGTAAGAACATACCACCCTAATATCTACCCTCAAATTAATCTGATCTCAAATCCAAAATGCTGGAGTATATTTCTTACACATTGTAATATATGCCTACATTGTTTTATCTTTTCTTTTTTAAAGATTCTAGTGGTTGCTCATCAATCCCTCTGCTTCCCAAGTCAGTCAGTGGTGTGAGTGAACGGCTGTCCCCTCCAAGCCCGGCCTCTTTCCCTTCCTACAACAACAATGGTCAACATGAGCACATTGTGGGTCAGCGACTTCCATGTACTGTACCTTGACAGAAGACGGCCTCCAGCCTCAAGCAAGCCAATGCCCAAGGAAGTAGGGTTGCGGTGGCAGATGGTGAGGGAGACTGTTGACGCCATGCATGAACACTGCCCCAATACCAACAAGACTGTATGCAGTAAAATTGCAAAAATCCATTGTAACACGGTACCCAAAGACCTTTGGAGACCTGACAGGGGAAAGAAAACTACTTGGCAGTGGGTACCACTCCCTGATCACTAAGATTAAAACTCATAACAGCACTTTAGATAAAATCTGAAAGCCCAAGAGCAATGAAGAAGAAAGTGACATCAATGGACAGGCAAAAACGACAAGAACCAAAGTTGACAGTTACATCAAATCAAATTGTATTTTTCACATGCGCCAAATACAACAGGTGTAGACCTTACCGTGAAATGCTTACAAGCCCTTAACCAACAATGCAGTTTTAAGAAAAATAAGAGTTATTTACTAATAGTGCTTGAGGCATCACTATAGACCCGGGTTCGATCCCAGGCTGTGTTACAGCCGGCCGTGACCAGGAGCCCCATGTGGCGGCGCAGAATTGGCCCAGCGTCAGGGAGAAAAAGGAATAAATAAATAAAAAAACAAAATAACAATAACGAGGCTATATGCAGGCGGTAAAGGTTAGTTGAGGTAACTGAGGAAATATGTACATGTAAGGTAGATAATAGATAATAAACAGCGAGTAGCAGCGGTGTAAAGAAATGTGTGGGGGGTGTCAATGCAATTAGTCCAGGTAACCATTTGATTAGCTGTTCAGCTGTCTTATGGCTTGGTGGTAGAAGCTGTTAAGAAGCCCTTTGGACCTAGACTTGGCGCCCCGGTACCGCTTGTTGTACGGTAGCAGAGAGAACAGTCTATGACTAGGGTGGCTGGAGTCTTTGGCAATTTTTAGGGCCTTCCTCTGACACCTCCTGGTATAGAAGTCCTGGATGTCAGGAAGCTTGGCCCCAGTGATGTACTGGGCCGTACGCATTACCCTCTGTAGCGCCTTGCGGTCAGAGGCTGAGCAGTTGCCATACCAGTGGTGATGCTACCAGTCAGGATGCTCTCGATGGGGCAGCCAAATCCTTTCAGTCTCCTGAGGGGGAAAAGAGGTTGTCATGCCCTCTTCACGACTGTCTTGGTGTGTTTGGACCATGATAGTTTGTTGGTGATGTGGACACCAAGCTCTCAACCTGCTCCACTAAAGCCCCGTAAATGAGGGGGGCGTGCTCGATCCTCCTTTTCCTGTAGTTCACGATCCTCTCCTTTGTCTTGAAGAAGAACGTTGAGGGAGAGGTTGTTGTCCTGGCACCACACTTCCAGGTCTCTGACCTCCTCCCTATAGGCTGTCTCATCGTTGTCGCCTACCACTGTTGTGTCGTCGGCAAACTTAATGATGGTGTTGGAGTCGTGCTTGGCTATGCAGTCATGGGTGAACAGGGAGTACAGAAGGGCAATAAGCACGGGGCCCTGTGTTGAGGATCAGCATGGCAGATGTGTTGTTGCCTACCCTTACCACCTGGGGGCGGCTCGTCAGGAAGTCCAGGATCCAGTTGCAGAGGGAGGTGTTGAGTCCCAGGGTCCTTAGCTTAGTGATGAGATTTTAGGGCACTATGGTGTTGAACACTGAGCTGTAGTCAATGATCAGCATTCTGACGTAGGTGCTCCTTTTGTCCTTGTGGGAAAGGACAATGTTGAGTGCAATAGAGATTGCGTCATCTGTGGATCTGTTGGGGCGCTAGGCGAATTGGAGTGGGTCTAAGGTGTCCGGGAGGATGCTGTTGATGTGAGCCATGACCAGCCTTTCAAAGCACTTCATGGCTACCGACGTGAGTGCTATGGGGCGGTAATCATTTAGGCAGGTTACCTTCGCTTCCTTGGGTACAGGGACTATGGTGGTCTGCTTGAATCATGTAGGCATTACAGACTCGGTCAGGGAGGGGTTGAAAACGTCAGTGAAGACACTTGACAGTTGGTCCGCACATGATTTGAGTACACGTCCTGGTAATCCGTCTCGCCCACTGGCTTTGTGAATGTTGACCTTTTATTTTTATTTTATTTATTTTTATTTTATTTATTTTTATTTAACCTTTATTTAACCAGGTAGGCTAGTTGAGAACAAGTTCTCATTTGCAACTGCGATCTGGCCAAGATAAAGCATAGCAACTAGACACATACAACAACACAGAGTTACACATGGAATAAACAAAACATACAGTCAATAATACAGTAGAAAAAAAAAGTCTATATACACTGAGTGCAAATGAGGTAAGATAAGAGAGTTAAGGCAATAAATAGGCCATGGTGGCGAAGTAATTACAATATAGCAATTAGACATTGGAATGGTAGATGTGCAGTAGATGAATGTGCAAGTAGAGATACTGGGGTGCAAAGGAGCAAGATAAATAAATAAATAAAATACAGTATGGGGATGAGGTAGATAGATGGGGTGTTTACATATGGGCTATGTATAGGTGCAGTGATCTGTGAGCTGCTCTGACAGCTGGTGCTTAAAGCTAGTGAGGGAGATATGAGTCTCCAGCTTCAGTGATTTTTGCAGTTCGTTCCAGTCATTGGCAGCAGAGAACTGGAAGGAAAGGTGACCAAAGGAGGAATTGGCTTTGGGGGTGACCAGTGAGATGTACCTGCTGGAGCGTGTGCTACGTGTGGGTGCTGCTATGGTGACCAGTGAGCGGAGATAAGGCGGGACTTTACCTAGCAGAGACGTGTAAATTACCTGTAGCCAGTGGGTTTGGCGACGAGTATGAAGCGAGGGCCAACCAACGAGAGCGTACAGGTCGCAGTGGTGGGTAGTGTATGGGGCTTTGGTGACAAAACGGATGACACTGTGATAGACTGCATCCAATTTGTTGAGTAGAGAGTTGGAGGCTATTTTATAGATGACATCTCTGAAGTCAAGGATCGGTAGGATGGTCAGTTTTACGAGGGTATGTTTGGCAGCATGAGTGAAGGATGCTTTGTTGCGAAATAGGAAGCTGATTCTAGATATAATTTTGGATTGAAGATGCTTAATGTGAGCCTGGAAGGAGAGTTTACAGTCTAACCAGACACCTAGGTATTTGTAGTTTTCCACGTATTCTAAGTCAGAGCCATCCAGAGTAGTGATGCTGGACGGACGGGCAGGTGCGGGCAGTGATCGATTGAATAGCATGCATTTAGTTTTACTTGCATTTAAGAGCAGTTGGAGGCCACGGAAGGAGAGTTGTATGGCATTGAAGCTCGTCTGGAGGTTAGTTAACACAGTGTCCAAAGAGGGGCCAGAAGTATACAGAATGGTGTCATCTGCGTAGAGGTGGATCAGAGAATCACCTGCAGCAAGAGCGACATCATTGATGTATACAGAGAAAAGAGTCGGCCCGAGAATTGAACCCTGTGGCACCCCCATAGAGACTGCCAGAGGTCCGGACAACAGGCCCTCCGATTTGACACACTGAACTCTGCCTGAGAAGTAGTTGGTGAACCGGGCGAGACAGTCATTTGAGAAACGAAGGCTGTCGAGTCTGCCAATAAGAATGTGGTGTTTGACAGAGTCGAAAGCCTTGGCCAGGTCGATGAATACGGCTGCACAGTAATGTCTCTTATCGATGGCGGTTATGATATCGTTTAGGACCTTGAGCGTGGCTGAGGTGCACCCATGACTAGCTCTGAAACCAGATTGCATAGCGGAGAAGGTACGGTGGGATTTGAAATGGACGGTAATCTGTTTGTTAACTTGGCTTTCGAAGACCTTAGAAAGACAGGGTAGGATAAATATAGGTCTGTAGCAGTTTGGGTCTAGAGTGCCACCCACTTTGAAGAGGGGGATGACCACGGCAGCTTTCCAATCCTTGGGAATCTCAGACGATACGAAAGAGAGGTTGAACAGGCTAGTAATAGGGGTTTCAACAATTTCGGCAGATAATTTTAGGAAGAGAGGCTCCAGATTGTCTAGCCCAGCTGATTTGTACGGGTCCAGACTTTGCAGCTCTTTCAGAACATCCGCTATCTGGATTTGGGTGAAGGAGAAATGGTGGGGGCTAGGGCGGGTTTCTGTGGAGGGTGCAGGGCAGTTGACCGGGGTAGGGGTAGCCAGGTGGAAAGCATGGCCAGCCGTAGAGAAATGCTTATTGAAATTCTCAATTATAGTGGATTTATCAGTGATAACAGTGTTTCCTAGCCTCAGAGCAGTGGGCAGCTGTGAGGAGGTGCTCTTATTCTCCATGGACTTTACAGTGTCCATGGAGTGAGGTTGTGCTACAGGATGCACATTTCTGCTTGAAAAAGCTAGCCTTAGCTTTCCTAACTGCCTGTGTATATTTGTTCCTGACTTCCCTAAAGAGTTGCATATCTCGGGGGCTATTCGATGCTAATGCAGAACACCACAGGATGTTTTTGTGCTGGTCAAGGGCAGACAGGTCTGGAGTGAACCAAGGGCTATATCTATTCCTGGTTCTACATTTTTTGAATGGAGCCTGCTTATTTAAGATCGTGAAGAAGGCACTTTTAAAGAATAACCAGGCATCCTCTACTGACGGGATGAGGTCAATGTCATTCCAGGATACCCCGGCCAGGCCGATTAGAAAGGCCTGCTCACAGAAGTGTTTTAGGGAGCGTTTGACAGTGATGAGTGGTGGTCGTTTGATCGCAGACCCATTACGGATGCAGGCAGTGATCACTGAGATCTTGGTTGAAAATAGCAGAGGTGTATTTGGAGGGCGAGTTAGTTAGGATGATATCTATGAGGGTGCCCTTGTTTATGGATTTGGGGTTGTACCTGATAGGTCCATTGATAATTTGTGTGAGATTGTGGGCATCAAGCTTAGATTGTAGGATGGCCGGGGTGTTAAGCATGTCCCAGTTTAGGTCACCTAGTAGCATGAGCTCAGAAGATAGATGGGGGGCAATCAATTCACATATGGTGTCCAGGGCACAGCTGGGGGCAGAGGGTGGTCTATAGCAAGCGGCAACAGTGAGAGACTTGTTTCTGGAAAGGTGAATTCTTCGAAGTAGAAGCTCGAATTGTTTGGGTACAGACCTGGATAGTAAGACAGAACTCTGTGGGCTAGTAGATTGCAACACCGCCCTCTTTGGTAGTTCGATCTTGGTGGAAAATGTTATAGTTAGGGATGGAGATTTCAGGGTTTTTGGTGGTCTTCCTAAGCCAGGATTCAGACACGGCTAAGACATCCGGGTTGGCAGAGTGTGCTAAAGCAGTGAGTAAAACAAACTTAGGAAGTAGGCTTCTAATGTTAACATGCATGAAACCAAGGCTTTTATGGTTACAGAAGTCAACAAATGAGAGCACCTGGGGAGTGGGAGTGGAGCTAGGCACTGCAGGACCTGGATTAACCTCTACATCACCAGAGGAACAGAGGAGAAGTAGGATAAGGGTACGGCTAAAGGCTATATGAACTGGCTGTCTGGCACGTTCGGAACAGAGAGTAAAAGGAGCAGGTTTCTGGGCACGATTGCATAGATTCAAGGCATAATGTATAGACAAAGCTAAGGTAGGATGTGAGTACATTGGGGGAAATCCTAGGCGTTGAGTAATGATGAGAGAGATATAGTCTCTAGAGACGTTCAAACCAGGTCATGTCATCGCATATGTAGGAGGTGGAACAACATGGTTGGTTAAGGCATATAGAGCAGGGCTAGAGGCTCTACAGTGAAATAAGACAGTAATCACTAACCAGGACAGTAATGGACGAGGCATATTGATATTAGAGAGAGGCATGCGTAGCCAAGTGATCATATGGGTCCAGTGAATGGTTGGGCTGGCTGGGGACACAGCGATTCAGTTAGCAGACCGGGACAAGTAAGCTAGTAGTTAGCAGACCGGGGCTAACGAGCTAGCAGTTAGCAGACCGGGGCTAACGAGCTAGCAGTTAGCAGACCGGGGCAAGCAAGCTAGTAGTTAGCAGACCGGGGCTAACGAGCTTGCAGTTAGCAGACCGGTGCTAACGAGCTAGCAGTTAGCATACCGGGGTTAGCAAGCAAGCAGTTAGCAGACTGGGGCTAACGAGCTAGCAGTTAGCAGACCGGGGCAAGGAAGCTAGTAGTTAGCAGACCGGGGCAAGCAAGCTAGTAGTTAGCAGACCAGGGTTAGCAAGCAAGCAGTTAGCAGACCGGGGCAAGCAAGTTAGCAGAAGGGCCTTTGGGGGACGTCGCGATGGAGGAAAGTCTGTTTTTGCACCCTTGTGCGGTGACGTCGATAGACCAGTCGTGGATTAGTATGGTTCCAAGTAGTTCTAGATAGCTAGCATGCCGCGGTTAGCAGAACGGGCCTTCAGCGGACGTCGCGCCTGAGAGGCCTGTTAGAATCCTCGGGCAGGTTATGTCAGTATTCCAGTCGTAGAGGATCGGCGGGGTTCCGTGCCCCGTACCGGCAGTAGAAGGGGTCCGGATATTGTAGCCCAGGAGTGGGCTTCGGTGGAGCCCTAGCTGAGCTAGCTTCAGGCTAATTGGTGCTTTCTCCGGGATGGAGACGCTAGCCAGGAGTAGCCACCCGGGATTGCGGTTAGCTAGTTGCGAAGATCCAGATGAAAGGGTTCAGGGTTTGTGGTAGGAATCCGGGGATATGGGGAGAAAAATAGGTCCGTTATGCTCTGGTTTGAGTCACGTTGTACGAACTGGCGAGAGCTTTCTGAGCTAAAGGTGAGCTGATGACCACTAGCAGTGGTCTGATAGCTGGTAGCTAGTTAGCTGGCTAGCTTCAGTTGAGGGATTCCTGATCCGAAGTAAATAGAAATACTTTAGAAAATAAAAACAGATCCACGCCACATTGGGTGAGGCGGGTTGCAGGAGAGTATTTATAAGTTGAGGTTTAGGAAAATATTTAAAAGATATGCAAAGAAAAAAAAAGAAAAAGTGATATACAAGGGACACGACAGGACAAAAAACAAAGACGTCTGACTGCTACGCCATCTTGGAGTGAAGATAGATAGACCTGTTTTAAAGGTTTTGTTCACATCGGCCACCGAGAGCGTGATCACACAGTTATCCAGAACAGCTGGTGCTCTCGTGCATGCTTCAGTGTTGCTTGCCTCAAAGCGAGCATGAAAGACATTTAACTCATCTGGTAGGCTTGTGTCACTTGGCAGCTCGTGTCTGGACTTCCCTTTGTAGTCCTGAATAGCGTCGGAGCCGGTGTAGTACGACTCAATCTTAGTCCTGTATTTACGCTTTGCCTGTTAGCGGTTTTTCTTATAAGCGTCCGGGTTAGAGTCCCGCTCCTTGAAAGCGGCAGCTTTAACCTTTTAGCTCAGTGCGGATGTTGCCTGTAATCCATGGCTTCTGGTGGGGGTATGTACGTACGGTCACTTTGGGGACAACGTCATCGATGCACTTATTGATGAAGCCGCTGACTGATGTGGTATACTCCTCAATGCTATCGGATGAGTCCTGGAACATTTTCCAGTCCTGTAGCTTAGCATCTTCGTCATCTGACCACTGTATTAAGCGAGTACTTCACTGGTACTTCTTGCTTTAGTTTTTGCTTGTAAGCAGGAATCAGGAGGATAGAGTTATGGTCAGATTTGCCAAATGGAGGGCGAGGGAGAGCTTTGTACACGTCTCTGTGTGTGAAGTAAAGGTGGTCTAGAGTTTTTTTCCACTTGTTGCACATTTAACATGCTGGTAGAAATTAGGCTAAACGGATTTAAGTTTCCCTGCATTAAAGTCCCTGGCCACTAGGAGCGCTACCTCTGGATGAGCATTTTCTTGTTTGCTCATGGCTTTATACAGCTCGTTGAGTGCAGTCTTAGTGCCAGCATCGGTTTGTGACAGCTACGAAAAATATAGATGAAAACTCTCTTGGTAAATAGTGTGGTCTACAGCTTATCATGAGATACTCTACCTCAGGCGAACAGAACCTCATAAGAGACGGTGGTAGAAACATAATGTACGAAATAAGTTACAAACAACGCAAAAAAACACACAAAATAGCACAATTGTTTAGGAGCCTATAAAACGGCAGCCATCTCCTCCGGCGCCATTCTCCGGCGCCATTCTGCATCAACTGGCAACCACAAGACCTTCCAGAGAGAAACACCAGACTCCCTGGAAAACAAGAGACAGGGGATGGAGAATATGTTCAGCTATGTGTGCCCCGGAGATGCAGACAAGAGGGAAGTGGATGACCTAATGAAGTTGACAGACTTATCAACTCCACATTATCAACACTGGTCCTCCTCCAAGCATCCGTGACCTCCAGGAACACTGGGCTTTCCTTTTCACCAAGTTATGGCTCTGCGACCACTTCAATATCCTCACTGGCATCAAGATTGACAGTCACTCAAGCTCTCCTGAACAAGGGTGAGAAAATTGACAAAAGACCATGTGGAGGAGAGAGATCCATTGCCTGCTGAATGAAATCGACGGTAACATCAGAGGCAATGATGATCTAACAGACATTCTTTTGTTGATGACCCACTTCAAAGAGAAGGAGTAATATCTGTTTCTCTTGGCAGACGTAAGGAATAGCTTTCTTATACTTATAAAGTGTATATATGGTTAATTATGTTTATACTGTACTACTACACATTATTTGAATCTATTTTTTGTTGTGTATGGGTTTTGTGATTGTAGGTCACTGCAACTCGGGATGATGTCGAGGCGCCAAGGCTGATCATGCTCGGTAAAACAATTATTTTATTTAAGGTGGAACAGAATTATATAGTATTGTGGTACTTACTTAGTGATATCTAGTGAGTATGGAAAAACACCTGTTTGTGTATTTCTGGAAATACCTTATTGGGTTCCTCAAAGTGGATGGTGTCGATAGAGGGGAGAGTGGTCTGTGTTTTGGACAGTGATTCCAACTTTGCTGCTGCCCTCTCTGTGCTCATCAGCACTTGCTTTTAACATAGAATACCAGGAGTCGGCCTCCGCAACCTTGGAGCTGATACACAGGTAAGCATTGAACATTCATTGATCCAACAATTACATTTAGCATGTGTTACAGTTACTTTGCAATTATATTTCTTATTGTTATTTGTTCAATGCCTCAACTGATTTAATATATTATATGTTAGGTAATGCTGGTTCCTGATTCGAATAATGTCTGAAGGGACCAAGTGCACAGCGAAAGCAGGAGTGAGCCGCAAGACCGGAAAGGTCGCTCAAAGGAAGCCAACACGAATTAACCCATATTTTACATGCTTCCTCGCAGACCTGAAGTAGTTTGAGTGGGAAAACTCCAATGTGTAAGTACCCACACCCGATGAACACATAAGCTTGATTTGTCAGTTGTCATCTGTCTCTCTCTCTCTTTCTATTTCCATGTTTGGCCTAGGTGAGGTATCAGAGCTGAGGACCGGAGTTTCAAAGATCGGGGTGATAATCTGATGCCTCCGAGACTTGTTTGCGCCTCCTTGTTCGCATCTCTCATTCTTGCAGAAATCCTGCTATGCGGGTCGGGGCAGCAGATGCTTGGCTAACGCCATCCCGGAGCCTGTGTGGAATCCTAATGGAGTTGTCGTGCCTCTGTGGCATCTCTCTCTCTATCAATATCATTTTTTAACTTTTTTATATATCTCCCTGTTTGACTTATTTCTTTCCCCCCATTTTTCATTGATTTGTTTTGATTGGTTTTTTTTCTTACATAATCCAGTATTTTCTAGAATGGTTTGTGTATGGTAAAGTACAAATATCCTAGCCTTTTTATACACACATTTGTCACGTGTAAAAATAATCATTTGAAGTGGAAGAACACTTAAAAAGTTAACCTAAATACATTACCAAACTTTGAACTATGGGTTTGTAAACATTTAGGGATGCTGTCATGTTTTACAGTAAGGAAAATAGTACTGTAAAATATATTACAGCATTTCTGCTGTAAAGCAAAATTACAGTATTAAGCTGGCAACTCTGATGCCACTATAATGCTGTAAATATACCGTTTTACAGTGTAGCTAGCTTAACTAGCTTCTGTCGGTTTGATGCAGTCAAGACAGGTACTATATAATCAGATGAGATGCTCAATAACTATCAATAAATTAGTCTACCAGCGCGAGTCAACTTGATTGCTATCCCTCCTCCCTGCTCCCCTCGTCACTCACATTTGAGCTACAGCTCTGTTTCGAGCCTCTCGCACTCCACTGTGCATTACAACTCTTCTTAATAAAGTAGATACAATATTTTTTCCCCTCCTCCTAACGTTACAGCATTTTTTTAATGTTATGAGTATGAGCGGAATCTGTTAGTGGTAGTTTGGTGATAACTGCAGTGTCATTTGAATTTTGTGATGAAAGAAAAATAGTTTTTCATTTAGGTATTTTTTCTTCATGTTAATGGTGCTACACAGGATTATATATACAGTACTAGTACTATTTTCAACATTGAAGAATAATAGTGGACATCAAAACTGAAATAACACATATGGAATCATGTACAGTAGAAGCCTTGATAACAGCTTTGCACACTCTTGACATTCTCTCAACCAGCTTCATGAGGTAGTCACCTGGAATGCATTTCAATTAACAGGTGTGCCTATCAAGGCACAAGGCGAGACCCAAATGCAGACACAGGAGGCAGATAGATGGTTGGAGTCTTACAATGTTTATTAATCCAAAGGGGTAGGCAAGAGAATGGTCGTGGACAGGCAAAAAGGTCAAAACCAGATCAGAGTCCAGGAGGTACAGAGTGGCAGACAGGCTCGTGGTCAAGCCAGGCAGAATGGTCAGGCAGGCGGGTACAAAGTTCAGAAATTGGCAAGGGTCAAAACCGGGAGGACTAGAAAAAAGAGAATGCAAAAAACAGGAGAATGGGAAAAACGCTGGTTGACTTGGAAACATATGATCATCATATTTTCTTTCATGTCTGTCTCTCTACGTTTTGCTGTATCGTTGTCTTCAAATTGTTGTTCCATATTTCTACCAAATAACTTACAAGTGAAATTATTTTCTAAATGCTGGTATTGAAAATTCAATAAACAAAGTATAAAAATTAAAAAATAAAAAATGAGGTATTAATGATCCCCAGATGTACGTTATATATACCATGCAGATGTCAAATGTAATGTTTACAACATGTCGTTTTTCATGTGGTTGACTCTGTTTCTGACTTTGGGCGGGTCCAGTCCAGTGGGTAGTCAGTACAAATTTTTTGTCCGTTATCCGGACTGTAGACTTTGGGTGCGGGCAGAGGAAATAGATGTTGAGAACTCCCCATATATCCCACTCTGACTTCCAACCTCTGTCTTTATCTCAGTTTTGGAGATAGTGTGGGAGTAGAGGAAGAGTGAAGGGGAGGAGTGGCATCTGTGAGAAAAGCAGGGGAGCGGCAGAGGAGAGGGGTACTGAGGGTTACAGAACCATTCATAGTTCCCCAGGAACTGAAATTTAAGGTAAGTCACAATATCAAAGATGTGAAAAGTACTTGGAATTTTTCATTAAGCTTTGGTTACACTGTTATCTAGAGGATTGAAATATTTGTTATGGTTTGGAATGAACAGTGTGTATGGAATTCAAGACACGCAAATATGCCATACTGTATACCAACATTATTATGTGTGTTCTGAAATAGATTATTTGCGAATCAGTGAAAGTAAATAATTAAATATACATGTTTTGTTATTCTCAATCTAGAGTGTTTTTAGAGTCAATATATTTTGTTGTCACTCAAGAGTTCTCCCTCCTACTATGCTCAGTCCTCATGTTTGCTCATTTTCGTACCAGGTACCACAAACAGTACAGTTTTCTCATCGGCAAAAAAGCCTAATGCAAACCAGATGAAGAATGTGAAGAGACATACCTTTTAGAATAGTCATTATCCATCTAATGGAAACAAATCTCACCCTTGTTGTTTCACACAGGGAAAAATGGAGTTGCTTAGATTTAGTCAGGAGAAGAACAGTGCAGGTTGCCCTATTCTGGAACTAAATATAACATAATAATACATGCCATTTAGCAGATGCTTTTATTCAAAGTGACCTACAGTCATGTGTGCAAACCTTTTCCATGTGGGTGGCCCCCAGTGGATATTGAACCCACTACTGGTGTTGAAAGCGCTATGCTCTACCAACTGAGCTACAGAAGACTTCTGTATATATGTGCAAAGACTCACAGGAAAGAAACACATGTCTACATACATGTTTCTAGCCTGATTTAAATGATAACAATTATTATAATAGTAGCAGCAGACAGGGGTTTCAGACAAGACAGGATGTATCCTGGCTCTGTAGATAGAGTGAAATTCCCCTGGCTGAGATGCAGAGAGATAGTCACCACAGACAGATGTTGAAGAGCATGATGAAAGTGTACATGTTGCCCCCTGAGAGAGAGAGAGAGAGAGAGAGAGAGAGAGAGAGAGAGAGAGAGAGAGAGAGAGAGAGAGAGAGAGAGAGAGAGAGAGAGAGAGAGAGAGAGAGAGAGAGAGAGAGAGCGCGCAGTGTTTCAGGCCACTGTCTCAAAACTCTGTCTGTGTCCAGGACCCCTGTGTGTGGCCTCAGTGGAAGCTTCCAGCCATCATGGTTCTTCTGCTCATGTCTGTGACTGTGCTTCATATGTTCACTCTGGCCATGCTGTTCATCGCCACCATGGAGAAGGTGAGACACTCTCCACTGTTAGCCAATCAGAATCTGACTCTGTAGCACTCTCTTTCCTGGCATTTTTATTTTATTTAACCTTTATTTAATAATTAAACTCACCTACATACTGAAGAGACTGGTGGAGTGGTGGTTACGTGGAACTTGCACAAACTAAAGATCTGGAACCTCTCATGCTGTCACAATAGGCATAAACAGACAGAATAATCCAAGGTTATAAAAAGAGAGATCCTCAATCCAAGTAAACTAGATATCATAAAAATAACAGAACATAATTTTGATTTACCATTTTCGTTAGAGGCAGCACACAACCAGTTTCCCGTTACGTTGTCATGAATGCAGTTAGACCAGAGGTCTGTGATTTCGGCGTTGGACCAAATCCACCAGGACTAGAGAGAGACAGGTTTAGTTCAGCTGGCAGGTTCTGTGTGCATGGCAATCTGACGAAACCATAAAACTGGGTTCCCACTGTGGGATTCCATCAGAGCTTTCGAAGTAATAAAATATCCATAAATCAAATTCCTGCATATTTT
The DNA here is from genome assembly GCA_030435695.1 of Brachymystax lenok tsinlingensis. NCBI lineage: Eukaryota > Metazoa > Chordata > Actinopteri > Salmoniformes > Salmonidae > Brachymystax > Brachymystax lenok. The sequence continues at coordinate 16,007,830 of CM059797.1, read as the reverse complement.
ATAAAGTCACGCTGGGGTTTTCTTAAGCACCATAATGCTATCAGTATGTTGATATTCAACATGGTTGTGGTTTCTCTTCTCAGACTTTGATACTCATATTAACCTAGGCCGTCATTGTAAAGGCCGTCATTGTAAAGGCCGTCATTGTAAATAATAATTTGTTCTTAACTGACTTGCCTAGTTAACAAAAGGTTTACAACATAAATCTCTTCAGCTCAGTACATGTCCTTTTCCCCCAGCCACACACACCAAACAACAGTTTCTCACACCCTTTATTAGAGCCTGCTGCTGGTCTCATTAGCTCCAGCTGTACTCTCAGGCAGCCTGGGTTTTGTAGTCCTTCAAAGACGGCCATCTTGCTCCAGCCATCTGAGGGCAATGTATCTGCCCTCTAGAACACGCCCTCTCATGATGCCACACTATATATGGTCATGTGCATGTTTTTGTATTTTCAATAAATCAAATTGTATTAGTCACATGTGCCGAATACAACAGGTGTAGACCTGACAGTGAAATGCTGACTTACAAGCCCTTAACCAACAATGCAGTTTTAAAAATACGGATAAGAATACAGGGTCAATGTACAGGGTCAATGTGCGGGGGCACCGGTTAGTTGGGGTAATATGTACATGTAGGTAGAGTTATTAAAGTGACTATGCATAGATGATGACAACAGAGAGCAGCAGCGGTGTAAAAGAGGGGGGGTGGGGGCAATGCAAATAGTCTGGGTAGTCATTTGATTAGGTGTTCAGGAGTCTTATGGCTTGGGGGTAGAAGCTGTTTAAAGCCCCAATGACATGGAGTCTCATTGTTCCTCTCTTGTTTCTCCAGACCGGCTGCAGGCAGTCCAGTCCCTGATGGTCCTCTCAGTGGTCTTCTCCTCTATCTCCTTCCTGGTCTTCCTGGGTCAGCTCTTCACCATGTCTAAAGGAGGGCTCTTCTATTTCACAGGCCTCTGTCAGGTTTTTGCAAGTACTGTACTGGACAAGAATTTACCAGTTTATGACACCCAGTTCTTTCATGTGTGTAGTTACTATTTGTGAGGTTTTATCTTTAACCTAGAGAAGTTCTCTGTTCATTTTTGTTATTGACACAAATTTATTCTCTAAAGAGCATTTACCCTCCCTGTCCCCTTTCTGCTCTGCTCCACCAGGTTTCACATCATTTGCCGCCTGTCTCACCTTCACATTCCACCCCATAAGAAGATCCTGGAGGACTCCAGAGACCTGAGCATTGGCCACTTTGGCTACTGATTCATTCTGGCCTGGTCCTGTGTACCGCTCTTGCTCTTCAGTGGAGTCCTGTATTCACCTGCGCAAGAGGCAGTGAACTAAGACATACATAAGCAGCATTATTCAGTATTACTTGGTATTGTTAGTCTATTATCACTTGACTGTACACTCTTAGAAACAGGGTTCCAAAAGGAATCTTCAGCTGTCTCCATAGGGTAACCCTTTTTGGTTCCAGGTAGAACCCTCTGTGGAATAGGTTCTACATGGAACCCAAAAGGGTTCTACCTGGAACCAAAAATAGTTATTCAAAGGGTTCTCCTATTGGGCCAGCCGAAGAACCCTTTTGGTTCTAGATAGCACTCTTTTTTTCTAAAGTGTAGTTTTTTTTTTTTTTAATCTTTATTTTAACAGGGAAAATAGACTGAGACGGCTGTGCCCTGTGTAAACATGTTGACATGTACAGTTCTAGGCATACAGACAAGATCATTTCAAAACATACAAAACAAAGACACAGTTCAACAGAAACAATCACAGACAACATCATATTGATCCTCCATAACATTTTTGAAATGGGCAAGGGACACCAGAGTGTCTAACTTAAGTTGGATCTGCAGTTTGTTCCATAAATAAGGTGCAAAGGAACTGAAGGCAGTCCTTCCCAACTCTGTGGAGACCGCAGGAGTCTCTAATGTAATCCACATCTGTGATCTGGTCATAAAATTAGTATATCTAGTTGAAATTAATGATGATATATATGGATGTAGTTTTAAAAGAAGTGCTTTATAAATAAACAAAAGAGCATGTTGCTCTCGCCTCACGGATAGAGAGGCCCAACCCACATGTGCACAATGGTAAATAGCATCCAGTGGTTTTAATGTGTTTGCCGATGCATGCATATAAATAATATCACCATAATCTAAAACGGACATAAAAGTAGCCTGCACAATTTGTTTTCTATTTACGGAGGACAGACAAGCCCTGTTTCTGTAAAGGAACCCTATCTTGAATTTGAGCTTTTTTTCCCAATTCAGTAATATGTTTTTTAAAAGAGAGCCTATCATCTAACCATACCCCTAAATATTTATTTGCAGAGACCTGTTTGATTTGAGTACCATCCAAGCTAGTGATTACAAAAGTGTTTCTAACTGAGAGTTTAGACCTAGAAAAAAAACATGACATTTGTTTTCTTAGCGTTTAAAACAAGTTTAAGCTGTAAAAGAGACTCCTGTAATATCCTAAAATCAGACTCCAACTGCATTAAAGCTTGGTCCGCTGTTGGAGCAATAGAGTACATCACTGTGTCATCTGCATATAAATGGAAATTACAATATCTGACATCATCACCAATGTTGTTTATATAAAGTGAGAACAATAGTGGGCCAATTATTGAACCCTGAGGGACCCCTTTAAGTAACTGTAAGGGGTCAGACTTGACCCCGTCGACCATGACGGCCTGAGTTCTATCTTTAAGATAGTCATAAAACCATCGGCAGGCATCAGTGCCCAGTCCTATAGATGACAGCTTACTCAAAAGGATAGCATGGTCTACAGTGTCAAAAGCTTTTGACAAATCCACAAACAACGCAGCACAATGCTTTCTATCATCTAAGGCATTTGCAATATCATTTACAACAAGCGTAGTGGCCGATGTGGTACTGTGTTTAGATCTAAAACCAGATTGATTGGTGCTAAGAATACTGTTAGCAGAAAGAAAAGATTGTAACTGTTAGTTAACTAAAGATTATAGGATCTTTGCCAGACAAGGCAGCCTAGAGATGGGTTGATAGTTATCCAAATCACTACCGTCACCTCCCTTATGTAATGGCAGAACAAAAGCTGCTTTCCACACTTTATGGATATTTCCTGTGCTTAATGTTAGATTAAAAATGTGTGTCACTGAACCAGCAATGATAGGTGCAGCACACTTAAGTAAGTACGGGTCTAAATTGTCCGCGCCTAAAGATTTCTTAGTATCAATGGCACACAGGGCAGCTAGAACCTCTGCTTCAGTTCTTTTCTGGAAACTAAAAACAGGGTTACCATTTTTCAGAGTAACGGTTGAAAAGCAAGACGAAAAATCAACTAACTGGCAAATACCACAATGGCCACTTTTCCTTTCAAATAAAAACCAGCAGAGATGAAATGCTTATTAAAAGCATCACAAATTAGAATACAGGAGTCTGAGATAATTTGCTTAGGAAGAGAAACAGCAGAATTTCCCCGTTTCAGTGAATTAACGGTTTTCCAGAATTTTGCAGGATCTCCTGCAGAATCTGTCATAGCATTAAGGAAGTAATTAGATTTTGCCTTTTTGACAGCTGCAGTACATTTATTTCTCAATTGCCTAAAAAACAGCCAATCAGTTGGAGTACCTGTTTTCCTCGCCATTCTTTTGCAGGAAAAGACCTGACAATTCAGGAGAGAACCAAGAACTGGTTCGGTTTCTTACTCTGTGATTCTTAAGCGGGGCATGTTTATCAGACATAGAGGTAACAATAGAAGAGAAAAAAGCAAGGGCTAAAACCGGGTCCAGAATGCAGCAAGTGGATAAAAACTCAGAGTGATATAAGTCAAGGATAAAAGCTTGCTGTGAGAAATGTTTATAATTTCTCTTAGAGATTATACAGGGATCAGAGTGTTTCAGCCTGGTATCTCTAATACAAGCAATAGTGCAGTGGTCACTGATATCCTTTGCAAAACCCCCACTGGCTGTGTATTTATGGGGGGTATTTGTTAGAATAATGTCTAGTAGAGTAGATGTCACTGGGTTCTTATAGTTGGGACGGGTTGGTTTAGTTATCAGCTGAGTTAGATTTAGTTCAGTACAAATGTCTTTTAATTTATCGGATACTGGTGAGAGCCAATCCAGGTTAAAATCTCCCAAAATCAGTAATTCAGAGTTTGCATAATTAGACAGTATATCAGATAATTTGAATAGAGTACAAGGAGGAGCTGAGGGGGCGATATACCCTGCTAGAGTTAGCTGAGCGTTATTACCAAGTACCACATTTAAAACTAGACATTCATATTGCTTTGGGACAGAGGTTGATATGGACACAGAAACATTTAAGCAGCATTTTACATAAATCGTGATACCACCACCTCTACCAGCTCTATAAATATTGTACCCAATCAACTGAACATCTGAATCAGGCACAGAATCACACAGCCACGATTCAGATACAATCAGTACGTCAACATTTGATTGTGAGACCAAAATGTCAATAAAGTCCAACTTTTGGATCAGGCTTCTAGCGTTCAAATGAATTATTCCAATGCCATTGCCACGGGAATTCATATCAGATGGAGTATCCAAAGTAGCACCTGAAGCTGCACTGGATGAGCAATAAACCCTTTTCGAGCTATTGACAGAGCTCAATGTTATGGGGACAAGATTACTACTAACAATACCTCTCTGCAAGTGAGTAGTATTCGCAATACGGTGATTGGGCAATAATCTAGGAATTGCAAAAAGGTTGTTAACTGTAGTTTGTTCCATATTTGTAATTGGGGGACTAATTAATGAAACTGGGAGAGGAGCATTGAACATAGTCTGATAGGGGAGTGTACAATCCCAAAAGTCAACCCCCGAAGATACACAACGTCAGGTATCAAAGGCTCTACATGAAGCAAGAGTAAGAGACATGTTGGTGGAGAGGATGCTGGAGCCATACCGGTTAAGATGTAAATTGTCCCGAAGAAATAGGCCTGGTCGGTCTGTAAAAGCTGCAAAGTTATCCACAAAAATAATTCCCATCGTGCAGCAGTATCCCTTTAGCCAGGTGTGTAATTGGCATATACGACTAAAAACCATATCCGTGTAGCGTGGGGATGAAAATGAATCGGAAATAACGCACTGCTTCCCAGATTCCAGTAGCGTATTTATCAATGTTTTAAAATCGTCTCTCAATTTCTCTGACTGCTGGAGTTTAATGTCATTTGACCCAGCATGGACAATGACAGTTGAAGCGGCGGAGTTCTTGCTAATAAGTTGCGGTAGCATGGAGTTTAGGTCAGGGATCCTAGCTCCAGGGTAACAGAAGGTCTCAGCTTTCCGGATTGAAACGTTTCGGACCATGGATGAACCCACCACGATAACGGAAGGACTACAGATGGGTTTGTTGGGTAAATGGCGGGGCCTCTCCGGGGTGATCTGTCTCCTAGCAGGTTGAGGGGGGCTAGTAGCTAAAATTGACAACCTAGTGGCGGGCAAGGAGCGCAGATGAGTGTGCTTGGGCACTTTCACCTGAGAGTGAGATGGCAGCAGTAGAGATGTAGCGGAGGGACCCTGTACAGTATGATTGGAATGCACTTCCAGGTCTTCCAGGACCCTGAATCTCCTCCCCAATTGTAGCACCTCCGAAACGTTTGATGGATTCCGTTTCCTGGAGTGCTTTACTCCCCGGACAGCAATCCAGGCATCCTGAGGCGTGGCGGAAGGGGTGGAACAGACCGGGCCCTTCGGTTTAGCTCCCAGCCTGGGCCACAATTCATTCAAGGGAACCGAATGGAGTTTCTCCGTTACAGGCTCCCCAGAAGTGGAGGTGCCGAGCCAGGGGCAGGTAACGTCGTCGATTTTGGAGGTGGTTTGTGCAACCATGGAGTCCAGGAGTTCTTTGTCCTCCTTGATCTGGTGCAAGACAGATACTCTCCCCTCCAGCTCAGCGACTCTCTGGCTCAGGTACTGGCAGGTGGTACATCCAGGGGTGAGCGAAGCCATGAGAGACAGGTGTGCTCTAGACAGCTAGCGGGTAGCGGCTAGCTATTAGCCAATATAATCTAGTTGTCTGGGTTGCATGTAAATAGTCGAATATAATCTAGTTGTCTGGAGTGTAGACTAGTGTGGTTGACAGATTTAATTACTGCGTTCTGTTGTTGGAGTCTTTCGGACACATGCGGACGCGCACATAATGAACATATATATAGGAATGGTACATATATCTCCAAATGGCACTAAATGCTGACGCGCGTCTTAGACTGACGGTTACGATGATTTGGAGGCGAATCTAAAGCTCTAACGAGTTGCTCAGAGTCAGCCATTCACTGCACGTGCTAAACCGATAGACGAAGTGCAGCGCTTCCTCTTTTTTGGTCATGCTGCCCACACGGTAAATAGCAGCGAAACGCGACAACAGAGCCACAATGTACAATGATACAGAGGTCTTTATTTTATCTGTGTTAAATGTATATATGTATTGTGTACATACAGTACTATTACTGTATCTGTGAAATACTTTAAATTGAGTCTTCATTTTATAGAATATTCTTCACTGTAGGCAATATTGCTGTAGTTTGGGTTTATTCTGTCATTTCTGTGATGAAGCATTTGTTTGCATAAAATATTCCTCATGATCAGCAAGACATGCCTCAAGACATGGAATTAACTGGAGAGTGGCTGTCGTGCGTTTAATTCCCATGTGAAATATTGTTTATATGAATATGGAATACTCCACACCACATGCCCATTGTGGAGCTCCAGTATGCTAAACTATAATAAGCCCAGTAGGCTGTGCCATTTATGTTCTTTACATTTCAGAGACACTCCTGTGAAGGGGCAGTCATAGTTAGCCACCACATTACACTCTCTTACTGTATAGGTAATGTCAAATAGCGTCAATCTCGAAATAAAAGTTAACCTCAGTAACATTTCACATCTCATAGCATAATTTTGAGGACGGATGTTGGAACTTGGACGAGAGTCAAAAGCAGGCTTTAGGGGAGACAGAGGTCTGCCCCCAGCGAGGCTTTACTAGGACAAGAAGTGTACACCAGTCAGTCGGTGGGAGTCTGACTCCAGTCCTGCTCCTGCGCTTTACAGACCTGGCCGTCTGGCTGGACCGGTCAGAGGACAGTCTCAGAAGTCAGCTATGAAGTGAATGAAAAGGTTCTCTTTCATCACCGCATAATTTATTTCACCTTTATTTAACCAGGTAGGCAAGTTGAGAACAAGTTCTCATTTACAACTGCGACCTGGCCAAGATAAAGCAAAGCAGTTCGACACATACAACAACACAGAGTTACACATAGAGTAAAACAAACATACAGTCAATAATACAGTAGAAAAAAAAACAAATCTATATACAAAGAGTGCAAATGAGGTAGGATAAGGAAGGTAAGACAATAAATAGGCCATGGTGGCAGAGTAATTACAATATAGCAATTTAACACTGGAATGGTAAAAAAATGTGCAGTAGATGAATGTGCAATGTAGAAAACTGGGGTGCAAAGGAACAAGATAAATAAATAAATACGGTAGGGGATGAGGTAGTTGGTTGGGCTATTTACAGATGGGCTATAAACAGGTACAGTGGTCTGTGCGCTGCTCTGACAGCTGGTGCTTAAAGCTGTTGAGGGAGATAAGTGTCTCCAGTTTCAGAGATTTTTGAAGTTCGTTCCAGTCATTGGCAGCAGAGAACTGGAAGGAGAGTCGGCCAAAGGAGGAATTGGCTTTGGGGGTGACCAGTGAGATATACCTGCTGGAGCGCGTGCTACGGGTTGGTGCTGCTAAGGTGACCAGCGAGCTGAGATAAGGCGGGACTTTACCTAGCAGGGAATTGTAGATGACCAGGAGCCAGTGGATATGGCGACGAGTGTAAAGCGAAGGCCAGCCTACGAGAGCGTACAGGTCGCAGTGGTGGGTGGTATATGGGGCTTTGGTAACAAAACGGATGGCACTGTGATAGACTGCATCCAGTTTGTTGAGTAGAGTATTGGAGGCTATTTGGTAAATTACATCACCGAAGTCGAGGATCGGTAGGATGGTCAGTTTTACGAGGGTATGTTTGGCAGCATGAGTGAAGGAAGCTTTGTTGCGAAATAGGAAGCCAATTCTAGATTTAATTTTAGATTGGAGATGTTTGATGTGAGTCTGGAAGGAGAGTTTACAGTCTAACCAGACACCTAGGTATTTGTAGTTTTCCACATAATCTAAGACAGAACCGTCCAGAGTAGTGATGCTGGACGGGGGGACAGGTGCGGGCAGCGATCGGTTGAAGAGCATGCATTTAGTTTTACTTGCGTTTAAGAGCAGTTGTAGGCCACGGAAGGAGAGTTGTATGGCATTGAAGCTCGTCTGGAGGGTAGTTAACACAGTGTCCAAAGAGGGGCCAGAAGTATACAGAATGGTGTCGTCTGCATAGAGGTGAATCAGAGACTCACCTGCAGCAAGAGCGACATCATTGATGTATACAGAGAAAAGAGTCGGCCCAAGAATTGAACCCTGTGGCACCCCCATGGAGACTGCCAGAGGCCCGGACAACAGGCCCTCTGATTTGACACACTGAACTCTATCAGAGAAGTAATTGGTGAACCATGCGAGGCAGTCATTTGAGAAACCAAGGCTGTCGAGTCTGCCGATAAGGATGAGGTGATTGACAGAGTCGAAAGCCTTGGCCAGATCAATGAAAACGGCTGCACAATAATGTCTCTTATCGATGGCGGTTATGATGTCATTTAGGACCTTGATCGTGGCTGAGGTGCACCCATGACCAGCCCTGAAACCAGATTGCATAGTGGAGAAGGTACGGTGGGATTCGAAATGGTCGGTAATTTGTTTGTTAACTTGGCTTTCAAAGACCTTAGAAAGGCAGGGTAGGATGGATATAGGTCTGTAGCAGTTTGGGTCAAGAGTGTCTCCCCCTTTGAAGAGGGGGATGACCGCAGCTGCTTTCCAGTCTTTGGGAATCTCAGACGTCACGAAAGAGAGGTTAAACAGGCTAGTAATAGGGGTTGTAACAATTTCGGCAGATAATTTTAAAAAGAAAGGGTCCAGATTGTCTAACCCGGCTGATTTGTAGGGGTCCAGATTTCGCAGCTCTTTTAGAACAGCTGACTGGATTTGGGAGAAGGAGAAATGGGGGAGGCTTGGGCGAGTTGCTGCGGGGGGTGCAGGGCTGTTGACAGGGGTAGGGGTAGCCAGGTGGAAAGCATGGCCAGCCGTAGAAAAATGCTTATTGAAATTCTCAATTATTGTGGGTTTATCGGTGGTGACAGTATTTCCTATCCTCAATGCAGTGGCCAGCTGGGAGGAGGTGCTCTTATTCTCCATGGACTTAACAGTGTCCCAGAACTTTTTGGAGTTTGTGTTACAGGAGGCAAATTGCTGCTTGAAAAAGCTAGCCTTGGTTTTCCTAACTGCCAGCGTATATTGGTTCTTGACTTCCCTGCATATCACGGGGGCTGTTCGATGCTAATGCAGAACGCCACAGGATGTTTTTGTGCTGGTCAAGGATAGTCTGGAGAGAACCAAGGGCTATATCTATTCCTGGTTCTAAATTTCTTGAATGCTTATTTAAGATGGTGAGGAAGGCACTTTTAAAGAATAACCAGGCATCCTCTACTGACGGGATGAGGTCAATATCCTTCCAGGATACCCTGGCCAGGTCAATTAGAAAGGCCTGCTCGCTGAAGTGTTTTAGGGAACGTTTAACAGTAATGAGGGGAGATCGTTTGACTGCAAACCCATTATGGATGCAGGCAATGAGGCAGTGATCGCTGAGATCTTAGTTGAAAACAGCAGGGGTGTATTTTGGAGGGCAAGTTAGTTAGGATTATATCTATGAGGGTTCCTGTGTTTACGGCTTTGGGATTGTACCTAGTAGGTTCAATTATGATTTGTGTGAGGTTGAGGGCACCAAGCTTAGATTGTAGGATGGCCGGGGTGTTAAGCATGTCCCAATTTAGGTCACCTAGCAGCACGAACTCTGAAGATAGATGGGGGGCAATCAGTTCACATATGGTGTCCAGAGCACAGCTGGGGGCAGAGGGTGGTCTATAGCAAGCGGCAACAGTGAGAGACTTGTTTCTAGAAAGGCAGATTTTTAAAAGTAAAAGTTCAAATTGTTTGGGTACAGACCTGGAAAGCAAGACAGAACTCTGCAGGCTATCTCTGCAATATATAGCAACACCGCCCCCTTTGGCCGTTCTATCTTGTCTGAAGATGTTATAGTTAGGGATGGAAATGTCAGTGTTATTGGTGGTCTTCCTAAGCCAGGATTCAGACACGGCTAGGACATCCGGGTTGGCAGAGTGTGCTAGGGCAGTGAATAAAACAAACTTAGGGAGGAGGCTTCTAATGTTGACATGCATGAAACCAAGGCTTTTACGGTTGCAGAAGTCAACAAATGAGAGCGCCTGGGGAATAGGAGTGGAGCTAGGCACTGCAGGGCCTGGATTAACCTCTATATCACCAGAGGAACAGAGGAGGAGTAGGATAAGGGTACGGCTAAAGGCTATAATGACTGGTTGTCTAGGACGTCCTGAACAGAGAGTAACAAGAACAGGTTTCAGGGGGCGATAAAATAGATTAAAGGCATAATGTACAGACAATGGTATGGTAGGACGTAAATACAGTGGAGGTAAACCTAGGCATTGGGTGGTGATGAAAGAGATATTGTCTCTAGAAACATTTAAACCAGGTGATGTCATCGCATGTGTGGGTGGTGGAACTGATAGGTTGGATAAGGCATATTGAGCAGGGCTAGAGGCTCTACAGTGAAATAAGGCAATAAACACTAACCAGAACAGCAATGGACAAGGCATATTGACATTGAGGAGAGGCATGCTTAGCCTAGTGAACATAAGGGTCCAGTTAGTAGTGAGGCTGGCTGGGGACACGGCGTTTCAGACAGCTAGCCGGGGGTAACAAGCTAGCAACGTCTAGCAGGCCGGCTAACAAAGACGGAGGAAGTCTGTTTATAGCCTCCTCGTGCGTTTCTGTCGATAGACCAAGTCGTGATGGGTCAATGGGGTTCCGTGTGGTGAATGGGACCAGGCCAGTTGGCACATATAGGTAATAGTGTCCCAAGAAATTGTCCGATGGACCTGATTAGCTAGCAGCCGATATGCTCTGGACAGCAAAACGTTAGCAGGCCGCAGTTAGCTGATGGGCGTTCAGGTGACGTCGCGTCGGAGGGCCGGTTGAAATATCTCCCTCGGGCAGATAACGTCGGTAGTCCACTTGAGAAGGCCCGGTAGGGCTCCACACCGGCAGTAGAAGAGGGTCCGGATAGGAGTTGAAGCCCAGCAGTGTCTGTTGAGATTCTTCAGTCAGCCGGGAGATGAGTTGAGCAAGGGCTAGCTTCAGGCTAATTGGTGTATTGCTCCAGGACCGACGTTAGCCGATGGGCACTCAGGTGGCAGCTAGCTAGCTGCAAGATCCAGTTGAAAAATGTCCAACTTGCGGTAGGAATCCGGGGATATGGAGAGAAAAATAAATAAAAATAGGTCCGGTAAGCTCAGGTTTGAGTCGTGTTATACGAGGGGCGAGAGCTTTTCCGAGCTGAAGGTTAGCTGATGCCCGCTAGCAATAGTAAGCTAAATACTAACGTTAGCTAGTGAAGTTAGCTAGCATTTGTTGGGTGACTCCAGATTCGAAAAAAAAACAACAACGAAAAACCACAGATTGGGTGAGGCAGGTTGCAGGAGAGTGTTTTGAATATTAATATTTCCGTAGGGACGGAAATATTACATACACGTTCTTAGGGAGACGCCCAAAAAGGCTTTATTGTGGAATAAGATAGCCAAACAGAATCTACAAGTTGGAACACAAGTTGACATGGGGATTTGAAAGTGTAATAAATATTGCTATTACTAGATATAACTGTTGACACCTGAAATAGCTGCTTCTTGCACAAACACACCCCGCCTTTGCACACCGACATACTCTGTTCCCTCCTGATACTGGACACACGCACCCAGAAACAGATAACTGACTGAAGCGCCCCACGCAGGCACACACTGTTAGTTTCGACAAGGACATCTTGTGACCAAAAGACACACAGACATGTCAAAACAACTTGCACACACATAACTTCTCCCTTTTGGTGAGCATTTGAGGACAAAGGACTTACACCAGAACAAATGGGAGAAGGACACCAGCAAGACAAGAGGAAAACACTGGACCCAAGGACCAATCAGACGAGAGGAACCTCCTAGACTCAACCTACATCATATATTGTATAAAATGTCAATGCACAATGTTTCGGGGCTCTTTTCTGACGGTTCCCTCAGAACATGATGAACGAGTCCGTGCACGCTTTGTCAGATATCTTTACCTCTTAATAAACTGCCTTAATATCATACCTTATCCACCTGGTCCAGCGTCTCAACCTTCTAGTAACTGTATCATCAACAAAACTTGGTAGCAGAGGATGGTTTTCTTAAGAACCTGAATTCGGTCCATAGGAGGTTGATGAGAAGAGAGAGAGAAGTTGGAGACAGATCCCGAGAGACGGGTGACCTGAAAAGGAGCCGCCGGGGATTCATCTCACCTCAGGAACCTGATCTAAAAGTCGCGACAAAACAAAGGTAAGCAGAGCCTGTTAAATCAAAATCTGCATATTGTATTATAGACATAACCAAATTTAAGATCAGTAACTGGGTGTGAGTATGAATTTCTGTTAAATTTACTTATATTACATGTGAAGGCATTTGTGTAGAGATCTGTCAATTGTTATGAAATATATCTGAGACGGGGGGCTAGTCGGTGTAACTAGAAGGCCCGTAAGGTCTAGCGGGGTGGCTAGTCAAGTGTAACTAGAAGGCCCGTAAATTGACACGATCTGGGGCTAGTTGTTAGAACTAGTTACGCCCTTAAGATTGAAGTGTCTGTTCCAAGTTAAGGACAGTGTCCGGGACTAGAAGTGAGTGTCAGTTGAAGATGTAGGTTGTTGGCAACCTCCTACACGCCTCGGACACCCTTCTAGGTCGCGTCGGAATTAAACACGATCTGAGGCTAGTTGTTAGAACTAGGTGTGCCCATAAGATTGAAGTGTCTGTTCAAGTTAATGTCAGTGTCCGGGACTAGAAGTGAGTGTAAATTGAAGATGTAAGTTGTTGACAACCTCGTACACGCCTCGGACACCCTTCTAGGTCGCGTCGGAATTAAACTGAGCTTGATCATTCGGGAGCTCGTGCTGAATTGGCAAATCCGGGACAGGGTTAATAACTTTTTTTTAACTGGGCGTTTCTCGGTACCTAAGTCCAAGCCTGAGCCTTAATGTGGTGAGGACTTAATCCTCTTGGCCATGCTCTAAATTTTTGTGTCAGGTATAACTATGTAACTGTTTGACGTTTCCACGGGGCCAATTATTACTTATTGACAAGAAGTATTAAATAGGGCTGAGTAGATGACCGCCGAGTCATAATTTTTACCATCTTGACAGCCGCGTGCTGTGTGATTATCTCATGTGAGATTGTTTGATTTTTCCCTCTGTGCTGTTGGTATTTCCTTAAAGACCAGAAATATTTTGACGATTATTATACAAGCGCTGGACTTCATTGATATATTGACCCAAAAGGAGACGTTTGGATTACTTTGGGAAAGTATTCAATTAATTACTTTAATTGATGACAATAATATTTTGTCCTAGAAAAGTCCTAGAATCATTCTGATAATTATTTTAGGAGCGCTTGAATTTACTAAAATATTGTTCCAAAAGGATATTGCCGAAAAACTGGTTAAAATAGCTGAATAATTCATTATACATACGGCAATAAAATTCTTTGTGTACGAGGGTGAGGCACAAGAGATAAGTCTGTGTCGGCACCAAGAATACATCGCTGGTCTTGACCAACGACGGGCTAAGTGCACCAAGATAGTAAAGGACCCAGACGCAGTTTAACGATAGAATGGCCACAACCACTGTCCCAAAACTTAAATTTATTGAATATCTAGATCAAAGGATGCAGGATAGAGCAGGAGGAAAGGAACAGTATAAGTCAATAAAGAAGGTTTGGGAGGGAGTTAAATTGAAGTGGAGACAGGCAGGTTACCTAAGTGGGGGTGCCCCGTCAAAAGGGGAACTCACCACCATGGAGAAGGAACTACAGGAGGCAGTGAAAGAGGGGATAGCAAGTGAAGAAGAAAGGAATAGGGCTCATCTATTCAAGAAAGAGGGAACTAAACAGAGAGAGAGAGCAGAGGCTGAACTAAGGATAGGAACGTGGGCAATTGAAGAGACTCGGAGAACACAACCATACAAGAAGCCATATATGACGGGGGTAGTGACAGATACCACAACGAATTCACCACCCCCACAGTCCACAACCCAAAGAAACCATACCAGACCCCAATGGGTTCTTACCCAGTCCCCAATGCATGCTTCCAGGATATTAGCATAGACTATACCGATATGGGCCCGATAATGTAACAAATGGGAAAAGATACCTATTGGTAATGGTAGACAGATTTTCCAAATGGGCTGAGGCAATACCAACAGCACGTGAGGATGCCGGGTCAGTCATTAAGTGGCTACAAACTGAACTCATACCAAGGTATGGAGTTCCAAGACAAATCCGATCCGACAACGGGTCCCATTTGAGTAACCAACACCTGAGACAGGTGGAGGAGAGGTTCGGCATTGTGCACAAGTTTGGGTCTGTGTACAGGCCGCAATCTCAAGGCCTTGTGGAACCGCCAACCAGATTTTGAAGGCTAAGATAGCAAAGGTATGTGCAGGTTCGAAGTTGACATGGGTCAAGCCCTGCCCCTGGCGTTGATGGCTATGAGAGCCTCTCCAGGTGCAGGCACCCATCTCTCTCCTCATGAGATAATGACTGGAAGAGTCATGCCTGGTCCACCAAGGGAGGGAGGTCATATGCCCGCCCTTGATGTACAACAAATTGTAATGTCTGACTATGTGAGGAAACTGACGGAACTTTCTGCAGCTCTCTCCAAACAGATTCAGAAGGTCCAAGAGGGGGAGCTGACGGGAGACCCGCCACCACTGAAGGTAAAAGTTGGTGACTGGGTGAGGCTTAAAGTCCACAAGAGAAAGTGGCTGGAACCCAGGTGGACTGGACCGTACGAAGTGAGGGAGGTTACCTCACACTCTGTTCAGGTCAAAGGTAAATCAGGCGCACCTTGGCACCACCTTACACATAGCACCCCAGCCCCAACTCCTTCCAGATCTTTGACAGAAGTCAGAGCCGATTTGGCCGACCTTAATTCGAACCCAAACACAGACACCTTAGTCGAGGAACATGGGCCGTCAACTCCCGGAAAATCAAGCTGATAGGGCAGCACTAATGTTTTGAAGGTCCAACATTTGTTAACTAATAGTTTATCATTTGACTAAACTAATGCAAAGGTTAAACTGATAGGATTACTGGAAAGGGATTCTGGGATTGGTTAGTTTAAAGTAAGGTAGATTCCACTTAATGGAAAACTATTATATAAGGTTTGAATATAGGGCTTGCTTTCAGGACAAATGGAAGTCAAATACATGCGTATGTGTGTTAATTAAGGGAGACAATAGATAATGGTTAACAGAAATAGTCTACTGCATAATAGCTATCAAATCGGTCTATTGGAAATTGGGATAACAGTGTTTGTACATGATTATGGCATAACGTCTCACTGGGTTGTGGGACTTCAATTGTATAAGAAACATTTTGAGAGGACCTGGTTTTTGAAACAGTTCCTGATGAGGAATGATCAACCTCATCACGAATGTTAAAGAAATCAGGAGAATTTCACCTTAACATTTGTGAGAAATACTATTTTCTATCCAAATTGCACTAATACTTTGGGAGATTATTCTTATCTCAGTGGGAAATTATATGGATATTGTTTGGGAAATATAGAGAGAGTTTTGGGACAGAGACAGGCTCCCCCGCCTTATGAGTAGAAAGAGGAGGGGGGAGGCCATGAGGAGTATATAGGGGGTATATGGGCTGAACACACGGGTAGGCGCCCATCACCAGACAGTGTAGACGAGGAGGAAAGATAGATACTGATTACTAGGTATTTGAGTTAGCTACAGTAGATTTGGCTCTAGCATGGGAACAGAAAACCATTTTTAACATTGTTCTGACTCGTGAGGCTACAGGGGGGGAGCAATGGTACCGGTGTTAATTTCCTAGTTGTGTTCTGTTAACCTATTGGGAAGGGATGTGATGTCACTTTTGAATAGAGTTGTATCACCCACTGAAAGGGGCATGAAGGCCCACATAGTTAAGAACATGGTCATCAGTGGGGACAGCGGACCTTGTTGCTGGTATAGTCAGAACGGTGGGAGAGTATGGGTTATTGTGTATCAAAGGGAAAGAAGATTAATGACTGGGTATCCGTGGAGGGAGGGGTTGCGCACAGCCCATCCGTAGAAAGAAGATTAGGAAGTTTTGTTTGGCATTTTCTAGATATGACTGTTCGTTTACTCAGACTGTGGACTGTAAGGAGGGGGTCATGACGTCAGCTTTGACCTAGAAGAAGGATAAGACAGTGGCCTGTTGCTCCTCTCTTTGAATACAGTGGAGTCTTTTGTGTCTTAAATGACTAATTACTACTGATGGGAGCCCACGTTTATTGTAGCTTGATTTGACCGATTTGCCATTAACAGATGGAGAAATTACTATGTTTACAGATGAGTCTTCAAGGTAGAACTTAGATGTTTCGTATACAACTGGGTATGATGTTGCTACTCTTACTAAAAACTTAGAGGCTGAATCACAACCTAGTCACTATTCTGTGCAGCAGGCAGAAATTGATTGTTAGATATTTGTTATGATAGAGCCCTTTTTAGATATGGTAGTGTTTTGATACAGGGGCAGAGCCCTGTATCAACAGGAGGGATATGGTAGAGATGATTGTTAGATATGGTAGAGATTGTTGGACAACACAAATTACTTAATAAAAATGTTTGTTAATACAATATTATAGAATGCATGTATTCTATGATTAAAAGTAGGTTAAGATAGACACACCTGAGTACAGAATGAAATTGGGTAAAATGTCTACTAATAGTATTAATGAGATATTAGGATAACCCCAGACAAGGAGGGATTATCTCCATTTGAGAAAGTATTTGGTAGACCTTTTAGAATGAGAGTTAGGAAGATAGTAGCAGATCACATGAGAAGTTGTTTGCTAACCACATCTGTATGTCAGAGATTTTATGCCCAACAGGAGAACTACAGAAGGAGGTGACGATCCAGCCTGGTGACTGGGTGTGGGTCCAGTCTCTGGAGGAAAAGGACTGGAAGCAGCCCCGTTGGGAAGGTCCCTACCAGGTTATGTTGGTCACAGCCTTTGCCATTAGAATATCAGAAAGAGCAACCTGGGTCAACGTTACCCACTGCAGAAAGGTAGGGACACATACAAACACCGTGGAGCACATACAGAGTTGGAGAGCAGAACTGGACCAATAGGGTCTGGGGGTCGCCTCTGTTAACGAAGACTTCCTACCCCGACCTATCATCACTGTAGTGTGTTCACTAGAGGTGTAAGTATGGGGTGCTACCTAGCAGACTGGCTAAGGGCAGGAGAGGGCTGGCGGTTTTTGGGATATGGGGTACCCTGAGCTGCATCATAGTTTTGATGATCTTTTTATAAATCCTGATTCAACACCTCTAGTATAAATTATATGTCGCTGACGGGTTTATGAAGTAAAAGACTAGTTATATAATACCCGACCCCTCATGAATAAGAAGGATATAAAGAAGGAATCCAGATAGGTAATGATGTCAGATTTAAGGTAAATATTAAACATTTCCCTAATAGAGCAGGAATATGGATGCATAATAAATTGTATAAGGTAATTCAGGACTTCATATTTCTGTTTGGGACCCACTTCATCTTGTTCCTGGCCTAGGTATTTAAACATACTTGGGGACCGGGGTATGTGGATGGAAAGTGATCTCGATGGAGTTTTAAACAAAGTTTGGATATTAATGACTGTAGAGTAGATGTAGCAGTAACCCTCTGAGGACTCACAGGAACAGACACGGAATGAAGGTATTGGGCTTATACTGATGATTGTGGACTCGATTTTTCCTGTTCATTAATCCAGTCGGTAGAGACCAACTTCACGAAAGACCCAGGTCCTGTAGTGGATCTCAAGGGATGTCTGTCAATGTGACTGATTTGGGTTCAGATATATAGGAGGAGAAAATTCTAAACCTTACAGCTCCTATAACTGATGTGTGGAGGGCTTGTGCCTATGAAGGAGGACACTGACAGACATTACCTAAAGAGTGGAGGGGCACTTGTGTTCTGGTGTTATTGGTCCAACCAGTTAGGATTAGACATCAGAGACCAGTTCTGGATGGGATAACTAGAAAAAGGAGAAATATAGGTTCTAATGTAGGCAGTTCTATTTGGATGAATGTCATAGGTAACGCCAGAGAAGTTCCAGACGAGTATAAAGCTATGACTCAGATTGGGGAGGGTTTTATCACTACGTTCTTCTGGTGGGTAATGATAACTAAAAATGTTGATTGGATCAATTATATGTATTATAATCAACAGGGATTTGTGAATAAGACTAGAGGTGCAGTGATGGAAATCTCTGAACAATTATCCGCCACCTCCCTCATGACCTGGCAAAATAGGTTGACTCTAGATGTGTTATTGGCTGAAAGGGTGGCGTCTGCAGAAGGGTGGGGGAATAATGTGCTGTACCTTCTTCCCCAATAACATAGCTCCAGCTCTGATGAGTTGGTTTGACAATATGTTTGGGCAATGGGAAAATGTAATGATTACTGTGTTTCACCTGTATGACTGTGTTTGGTGTGGTTTGATTCCATGTGTGTGAGATTTTGTGTCTAGGTCTCTGGAAAAGGCAGTGATGATTCTCCAGGGCCCTGCCAGACTCAGACCATGTGATGACAGATACATGCCTTCTAGATGGATAGGGAATGCTGTTGGTTTTAATCCAGAGAAACCTGAATCAGATTAAACCATTTTTAATGTTTAGTAATGTTGTCTATTTGATAAAGTTTATAATGAAACTCCTAACTATAAATGTTATGATTGGATATAGGCCTAGAACAGTAATTGTTGTGGTTCAGGTGTAAATACATGTATTGGTTTTGTATAATCATTTTATGTGGTAATGATAATTCTAATCGAAATAGATGTGGTGTTATTTCTTTCTAGTTTGTTTCTATTTGGTGTGGTGTAATTATTGATTCTAATCAATATAGATGGGTGATTGTGTGTAAAAATTTAGTCATTAGGGTGGATTGTTATAGATTTTACTAAATGTTTGTACATCTAAGAATATTCCATTCTGAAAGGGTATGCAATAGAGATAGGGTTATAAGACAGACGGTAGTCCAATTGATGTGTGTGTGTCTAGATATTAACTTGGTGTGCAGAAGTATGACTTCATTTAGGGGGTGTCTTGGGGAACAAAGGGCTGTTTGATTCTACCAGACACATGCGAGAGGCCCGTCCTTGAGAAGAACCTCCCAACACCTCCCAAGTTTGACTTATGTTGCAAAGATTGTGATAAGGAATGAATGGGTACTGTGGGAAAACTCTATTTCTTGGAAAGGGTGGAGGGGAACGAACTGTTCTCCTGGTTGGGTGTGTGGTTTGGCCAGTACACAGCTTTGGTGGTTACTGTTTTTCTGACCCTGATTATTGTAATGTTGATGAGTTGTTCTGCTTGTATCATCCCTTGTCTGAGGATGTCTGTTACAGATGTTGTGCATGCTGCTGGCATGATGCCTTTACTGGAGGCTCAAGAAGGAGATGCTGACACAGTCTAACTTTCGGAGGAAAATGGGTTTGATTAAGGATGAACCTTGGTTTGCTGTGGGGGAGGTCGTGGAGTGATCTTTTACTTACTATTACCAATCAAGTGTTTGCTAATGTAAGAACGTAGACCGAATTAACTACATTCATTTTAATGTCCAGAAACTAGGTAATTGGACCCAACAAGGCTTTGAGGCTGTGCATGGTCAATTGGCTGCGACCTCACTTATGACCTTCCAAAATCATATAGCGGTAGATATGCTGCTTGCTGAAAAAGGTGGTGTCTGTGCCATGTTTGGAGAACAGTGTTGCACTTTCATTCCAAATAATACAGCCTTGGATGGAAGCCTCACTGTTGCATTGGAGGGACTTCGTACCCTCAATGGTAAGATGAAGAGCCACTCAGGGGTTGACACCTCCATGTGGGACTCTTGGATGGATACTTTTGGTAAATATAAAACTCTTGTTTCCTCTATACTGGTATCTATCTCTGTTTTCGCTGCAATTCTTGTCCTCTGGATGCTGTTGCATTCCATGTATTAGAACGCTGACTACCAGAATAATAACCACTGCCATTGACCCTTCTCCCACGGACCCCAGTCAAATGTTTCCATTGCTGGCTGGTAATGTGGAATGTTACCTGGAGGAGGAGGAGGGCTTTTAGTACTTATGTCACGTCTCTTTTGAGACGTGAAGAGGGGGAATCACAAAATTTGTCCCCTGACAAATTTTGCCTTTAGCCGTTTTGCTTCATCCTGTCTTTTGGCCCATAGATGCCTCTGAGCTTTCACGTGCATATTCCAAGAGTTGGTCCTCCCTGTTATGAAGGTTTCAAGTTCCCGGGTGGCGACGAGCCCACCTGGTACAGGTTGTATGAGGGGACGGACATGAGGGTTTAAGCACTCTTGCATGCTTGCTTATAGGACATGTTTCTAAATTGTCACGTCTTTTCAGACGTGAAGAGGGGGATTTGTAATAAATATTGCTATTACTAGATATAACTGTTGACACCTGAAATAGCTGCTTCTTGCACAAACACACCCCGCCTTTGCACACCGACATACTCTGTTCCCTCCTGATACTGGACACACACACCCAGAAACAGATAACTGACTGAAGCGCCCCACGCAGGCACACACTGTTAGTTTCGACAAGGACATCTTGTGACCAAAGACACACACACACAGACATGTCAAAACAACTTGCACAACGCACACACATAACTTCTCCCTTTTGGTGAGCATTTGAGGACAAAGGACTTACACCAGAACAAATGGGAGAAGGACACCAGCAAGACAAGAGGAAAACACTGGACCCAAGGACCAATCAGACGAGAGGAACCTCCTAGACTCAACCTACATCATATATTGTATAAAATGTCAATGCACAATGTTTCGGGGCTCTTTTCTGACGGTTCCCTCAGAACATGATGAACGAGTCCGTGCACGCTTTGTCAGATATCTTTACCTCTTAATAAACTGCCTTAATATCATACCTTATCCACCTGGTCCAGCGTCTCAACTTGGTCTCACTCTTCTAGTAACTGTATCATCAACAAAAGTCGTCAGCTGTGCACTTCAGGGTAATGCTTACAAGCCCTTAACCAACAATGCAGTTAAGAAAAATGTTAAAGTATTTACAAGAAAAAAAGTTTAAAAAGTTTAAAGGAATAATAATAAGAATTAAAGAGCAACAATAAAATAACAGTAGCGAGGGGGTACCGGTACAGAGTCAATGTGCGGGGGGCACCGGTTAGTCGAGGTAATTGAGGTAATATGTACATGTAGGTAGAGGTAAAAAGTGAAGATACGTGGATAATAAACAGAGAGTAGCAGCAGCGTAAAAATGGGGGGGTGGGGCCAATGCAAATAGTCCGGGTAGCCATTTGATTAGCTGTTCAGGAGTCTTATGGCTTGGGGGTAGAAGCTGTTAAGAAGCCCTTTGGACCTAGACTTGGCGTTCCCGGTATCGCTTGCCGTGCGGTAGCAGAGAGAACAGTCTATGACCAGGGTGGCTGGAGTCTTTGAAAAAATGTTGGGCCTTCCTCTACTGCCTGGTAGAGAGGTCCTGGATGGCAGGAAGCTTGGCCCCAGTGATGTACTGGGCCGTACGCACTACCCTCAGTAGTGCCCTGCGGTCAGAGGCCGAGCAGTTGCCATACCAGGCAGTGATGTAACCAGTCAGGATGCTCTCGATGATGCAGCTGTAGAATTTTTAGTCTCCTGAGAGGGAATAGGCGTTGCCGTGCCCTCTTCAAGACTGTCTTGGTGTGTTTGGACCATGATAATTTGTTGGTGATGTGGACGCCAAGGAACTTGAAGCTCTCAACCTGCTACACTACAGCCCCAACCTGCTCTGTCCTTCTTTTTTCTGTAGTCCACAATCATCTCCTTTGTATTGATCACGTTTAGAGAGAGGTTGTTGTCCTGGCACCACACTTCCAGGTCTCTGACCTCCTCCCTATAGGCTGTCTCATCGTTGTTGGTGATTAGGTTTACCACTGTTGTGTTGTCGGCAAACTTAATGATGGTGTTGGAGTTGTGCTTGGCCATACAGTCATTGGTGAAAATGGAGTACGGGAGGTCAGGGACAGGTTGAAAATATCAGTGAAGACACTTGCCAGTTGTTCAGCGTATGCTCAGAGTACACGTCCTGGTAATCCATCTGGCCCTGCGGCCTTGTGAATGTTGACCTGTTTAAATGTCGGCTGGGCTTCCCTTTGTAGTCTGTAATAGTTTGCAAGCCCTGCCACATCCGACGAGCGTTGAAGCCGATGTAGTACGACTCAATCTTAGTCCTGTATTTACGCTTTGCCTGTTTGATGGTTCATCGGAGGGCATAGTGGGATTTCTTATAAGCGTCCGGTTTAGAGTCCCGCTCCTTGAAACCAGCAGCTCTAACATTTAGCTCAGTGCGGCTGTTGCCTGTAATCAATGGCTTCTGGTTGGGGTATGTACGTACGGTCACTGTGGGGATGACGTCCTCAATGCACTTATTGATGAAGCCAGTGACTGATGTGGTGTACTCCTCAAAGCCATCAGAAGAATCCCGGAACATATTCCAGTCTGTGCTAGCAAAACAGTCCTGTAGCTTAGCAGCTGCGTCATCTGACCACTTCATAATTGAGCGAGTCACTGGTACTTCCTGCTTTAGGTTGTGCTAGTAAGCAGGAATCAGGAGGATAGAGTTATGGTCAGATTTGCCAAATGGAGGGTGAGGGAGAGCTTTGTACAGGTCTCTGTGTGCGGAGTAAAGGTGGCCTAGAATGTTTCACCTCTGTTTGCACATTTAACATGCTGGTAGAAAATTTGGTAAAACAGATGTAAGTTTCCCTGCATTAAAGTCCCTGGCCACTAGCAGCACCAACTCTGGATGAGCATTTTCTTGTTTGCGTATGGCCTTATACAGCTCGTTGAGTGACGTCTTAGTGCCAGCATCAGTTTGTGGTGGTAAATAGAATTGTTGAAGCACCTTTGACAGCGATTACAGCCTTGAGTCTTCTTGGGTATGACACTACAAGCTTGGCACACCTGTATTTGGGGAGTTTCTCCCATTCTTCTCTGCAGATCCTCTCAAGCTCTGTCAGGTTGGATGGGGAGCGTTGTTGCACAGCTATTTTCAGGTCTCTCCAGAGATATTCGATCGGCTTCAAATCCAGGCTCTGGCTGGGCCACTCAAGGACATTCAGAGACTTGTCCCGAAGCCATTCCTGCATTGTCATGGCTGTGTGCTTAGGGCCGAGGTCCTGTAGGAGGGTGAACCTTTGAACCAGTCTGAGGTCCTGAGCACTCTGGAGCAGGTTTTCATTAAGGATCTCTCTGTACTTTGCTCCGTTCATCTTTCCCTCGATCCTGACTAGTCTCACAGTCCCTGCCGCTGAAAAACATTCTTATGTAAATACTTATGTAAATAAGGTATTTCTGATGGTCTGTCATTTCTCTTTGCTTATTTGAGCTGTTTTTGCCATAATATGGACTTCGTCTTCTACCAAATAGGGCCATCTTCTGAATACTTATGTAAATAAGCTATTTCTGATGGTCTTTCATTTCTCTTTACTCATTTGAGCTGTTTTTGACATAATATGGACTTCGTCTTCTACCAAATAGGGCCATCTTCTGTACCACCACTACCTTGTCACAACACAATTGATTGCTTTAAAAGCATTAAGAAGGAAAGACATTTCACAAATTAACTTTTAACAAGGCACACTTGTTAATTGAAATGCATTCCAGGTGACTACCTCATGAAGCTGGTTGAGAGAATGCCAAGAGTGTGCAAAGCTATCATCAAGGCAAAGGGTGGATACTTTGAAGAATCTCAAATATATTTTGATTTGTTTGACACTTTTTTGGTTACTACATGATTCAATATGTGTTATTTCATAGTGTTGATGTCTTCACTATTACTATTTGGCCGAGGGTAGGCCGTCATTGTAAATAAGAATTTGTTCTTAACTGACTTGCCTAGTTAAATAAAGGTTAAATAAAAAATTATTTTAAAAAACTTGGTACAAAATATTGTGATGTAATTATTCACTGTGTCTGATCCTTATTAACTATTCTTGAGATGTTAACTTACTAGAAACAATTTGAATATCAAACTCACAAAAATCATAATAATTACAAACACTTTTTTTTAAGAACCAGGAAGATAAAATTGTCAAGGTCACACATGTGACATCATTGAAAAGCCCAGAACAGGACTCAATACAGTGGCTTGTATAGGCTCAAACATACGGACCCAGAACTGAGATGACAAAAATGAATTGCTGGGTCTCTGAAGGATGGAGATGACTGGGTTTGCAGCTAAGCTAGGTCGGCCCATAAGAAAAAATGTTGCCAGCTAATATTCTGAGTTGGACTTATTGATTTATAGCTCCTCTAAAGTAATATTGTGGTTTCCTTTCTACTCTGTTTAAATTGTCTAGGCCCAGACATCTCCCCATACAAGTGTTAAATATTACAGAGTTGTATTTTTTGAGAAAGACTTTATACGCTAACGCTAAGCTAACTGCGCTAACGCTAGCCTGTCAAGCCTATAGGGTTGCTATTAGCTTAGCAGCTACCGTTAGCTGGCTCAGTACTGAGATGGTGTAGAGCAGTGGTTCCCCAAATTTGTATAGTCCCATACCCCTTCAAACATTCAACCTCCAGCTGCATACCCCTTCTAGCACCAGGGTCAGCACACTCTCAAATGTAGTTTTTTGCCATCATTGTAAGCCTGCCACACACACACTATACGATACATTTATTATACATATGAATGAGTGAGTTTTTGTCACAACCCGGCTCGTGGGAAGTGACAAATAACTTATAAGACCAGGGCACTAATAATAATAATCAATAATTTTGCTCTTTATTTAACCATCTTACATATAACACCGTATTTGTTCATTGAAAATGGTGAATCTCACCACAGGTTAATGAGAAGGGTGTGCTTGAAAGGATGCTCGTAACTCTGCAATGTTTGGTTGTATTGGAGAGAGTCTCAGTCTTAAATCATTTTCCACACACAGTCTGTGCCTGTATTTAGTTTTCATTCTAGTGAGTGCCGAGAATCCACTCTCACAGAGGTAAGTGGTTGCAAAGGGCATTAGTGTCTTAACAGCACGATATGCCAAATCAAATCCAAAACTTTATTTGTCACATACACATGGTTAGCAGATGTTAATGCGATTGTAGCGAAATGCTTGTGCTTCTAGTTCCGACCATGCAGTAGTATCTAACAAGTAATCTAACAATTTCACAACAACTTCCTTATATACACAAGTGTAAAGGAATGCATATGAGTATGTACATATAAATATATGGATGAGCGATGGCCGACCGGCATAGGCAAGATGCAGTAGATGGTATAGAGTACAGTATATACATATGAGATGAGTAATGGTAGGATATGTAAACATTATATAAATGGCATAGTTTAAAGTGGCTAGTGGTACATTTATTACATCCACTTTTTAATTATTAAAGTGGCTAGAGATTTGAGTAGATGGCCGAACGGCATAGGCAAGATTCAGTAGATGGTATAGAGTACAGTGTATACATTTGATATGAGTAATGTCGGCTATGTAAACATTATATACAAAATTGTTTAAAGTGGCTAGTGATACATTTGTTACATCCAATTTTCTATTATTTAAAGTGGCTAGAGATTTAAGTCAGTATGTTGGCAGCAGCCACTCAATGTTAGTGGTTGCTGTTTAACAGTCTGATGGCCTTGACGTAGAAGCTGTTTTTCAGTCTCTGGTCCCAGCGTTGATGCACCTGTACTGACCTCGCCATCTGGATGATAGCGGGGTGAACAGGCAGTGGCTCGGGTGGTTGTTGTCCTTGATGATATTTTTGGCCTTCCTGTGACAGGTGTCCTGGAGGGCAGGTAGTTTACCCCCGGTGATGCGTTGTGCAGTCCTCACTACCCTCTGGAGAGCCTTACGGTTGTGGACGGAGCAGTTGCCGTACCAGGCGGTGATACAGCCCGACAGGATGCTCTCGATTGTGCATCTGTAGAAGTTTGTGAGTGTTTTTGGTGACAAGCCGAATTTCTTCAGCCTCCTGAGGTTGAAGAGGCGCTGTTGCGCCTCTTCCTTGGCAGCAAGAGCCTCTCGTGGATGCTGCAGTGTACCCAAGT
This sequence comes from Brachymystax lenok tsinlingensis, assembly GCA_030435695.1. Lineage (NCBI taxonomy): Eukaryota > Metazoa > Chordata > Actinopteri > Salmoniformes > Salmonidae > Brachymystax > Brachymystax lenok. Next base: position 15,981,487 of record CM059797.1, on the reverse strand, counting down.
GGCGTCGGGAGCAACTGCTTGCACACACGTTACCACTTCACTATGTCTCCCTGTCATGGCTTTTGTGCCATCAGTACAGATACCAACCCATATTGACCACCAAAGTCCATTTCATGTCACAAAGCTGTCCAGTACTTTAAAAATATCCTCTCCTGTTGTCCTGGTTTCCAGTGGTTTGCAGAAGAGGATGTCTTCCTTAATTGACCCCCCATAAATGTAACGGACATATACCCCGTCACATATGTTGACTCATCCAGCTGTAACGCATAGAATTCACAGGCTTGTATGCGAAGCAGTAATCGTTTCAAAACATCTCCTGCCCTGTCACTGATGTGTCGTGAAACAGTGTTGTTTGATGAAGACATTGTCTGTATCGTTTTTGGGGCCTTTTCCCACAGCATTGTCCCAGCCATATCCGCGGCAGCAGGATAGCGAGGCCACTCGGTAGCTCAACATACAAGACGCTTCTAGCACCTTCTTTCTTATTAATGGTATCTGTTGCTTTTATACATGTCTTACTACTCGAAAGTCGTCTTAATTATCGCTCAAAAAACTCCTGTGGCTTATTTATAAATTGGCATGTTCTGTTTCTAAATGTCTGCGCAAGAGTGAAGGTTTCATCGAGATGTGAGATAGTACTTTTGCACATATAACACACTGGTTGAGGAAAGGCACTACTCCCAATATAAGTGAACCCCAAATCAATGTAGTTCTCATCATATTTGCGCCTCTTCTATGGTCCAAAGTCCCTGTCTGTTGTTCGGTGCTTTCCTAGGTAAGGGGACAGTAGCTCTTCGGCTGCATGAGATTCACAACTGTCAGTGTCCATGCTAGCTGGGCTAACAACAAATGTAGAATTACGGATGCTAGCATGTGCTCGTGAAAGCAGAGCAGCTTGTGTTGTCGACAGGTGCAGTACTGCTGGTAGTAGCAGGATTACCAGTAGAGCTGATATGTGTCTCTATGGACGCAGACTTTACTAAATGGACTGTTTGAAAATATGAAGATTTTTTTGTACAAAATAAAAAAATGCTAAATGTGAATCACATTTTTGTTTGGCGTACCCCCAACGGCATCGCACGTTGCCCCAGTTTGGGAATACCTGGTGTAGAGAATGTAAAAAATACCCATCAACTGGATTAGTCAATATTATGTAGGTGGATGGAAATTATCCAAACATTATGTTGAATATAATAATAAATTACATTAATCTCGTCACTTTGTCCGAAAGAGATTTACATGGTTATCTAAACGTCACGCAAGGGTTAGCCTACAAGAAACACAGCAGTTTTAAGAAAAATAAGTGTAAAGTAAAAAATAGATCAGTAAATGCAATGCAAATAGACAACCGGTGTAGAAGAAGAAACCGCGGAAACACGTGGGATTAAAACAGAAAATGTTATACTAGCAGTAGTCCTATAATTGTTTGTCAATCTGAAGTTTATTGAGACACCGGAACATAGACCGCATTTCAACACATTTCAGTACTTGTGTATTGATATTATGCGTGTATTCACGTTTGGAAGAGCACATTACAAACTAATTTAAAAGGTTCTACTCAACATGGTTCGAGCACTAAGGTAATTGTATGAACAGTTAACTTTAGTTCAAAATCGATATAGTAGCTAGACGTTTTATCTTTGAATTGCCGCAGGAAATAGCAGGATTGTAGCTCTAGTTTAGATCAATTTATGCTCAGCGGTGCCTTGCAAGTGCTTCGCCAACTGATTTATTTTGTTCGCTACACTCGCATTAACATCTGCTAACCATGTATGTGACCAATACAATTTTATTAGATTTTTTTGTATTAATGTGAATATAAGTATTTCGCTAAACCCGTAATAACGTGTGTGCGACCAATACAATTTGATTTGAATAAAATGTGATTTGATTTGGAGTGGATTAAACTCGGGTAGAAGGATTGCATTGTTTGACCTGGCTTGGATGTGACGATTTTTGCTCTTGCTCCGCTCAGAGGCAAACGTGCTCCTAATGTGAAGAAGGAGGAACAGTATGACAACGATGCCCCTGAAACATACAAGGACATGCCTGTCCCAGATAAGGTACAGTATGTTATCTGTATGTGATATGGAGATGCCTATGTGATCAGAATTATGATTACTTTGATATCATAGCCATCAACATCTGCACAATGTTGATTGTCAACGATGCTTATATGGAGTGTGTCCTTTACTTGACCGATAGTTGTCATTGTTGCTTTAGACCAGTGGTCACCAACCGGTCCGTCGCAATCAACTGGTCGATCTTCAAGGCATTCCTAGTCGATCACCAAACATTTGGTGCTCCTTTTTGTATGTTATTGGTGTTGGGCTGTTGGAGTTAGGTGCACTTGATTCAGAAGCCCTGCGCACCGGGTACGCAAAGTGTTCCCATTTTGAACCATTTCATTTGTCTGAGAAGACTAATTCTGAATGCAGGCGGACCGGGAGATCTGTGGCTAAATCGAGTTAGCATACTGGCCAATCGGATAACTCAAATAACCGTTCCTACAGTTTTTAAGACCTCGGCCACAGAAAAGTTTGATACTAGACCAGGTGAGATTTCACAACTTTTAAAACCATAACCAGAGAGACTGTCGAATAATACAGCAAAGAGCTGCTGTTTTTACGAGTGAGTTAATTTCTTAAGTTTTTATTCTGCACTGTTAACTGTTTTTTGATTGAACACTATTACAAAACACAAAATGCCCTACCAGATAGAGCATACGGGTCGCAGTGGTGGGTGGTATAAGGGGCTTTGGTGACAAAGCGGATGGCACTGTGATAGACTGAATATGTCACTATCTCGGGTCATAAGAACCAACATGAACTTGTGCAGATGCAGTGCAACTCAAGTTTTGCCATCAGGTGGAAGACAGTGGTCTGTCTCTGGTCAGTCTCACCGGAGGAAAGGAATGATAGAGCAGGGACGGTGAGAGACGGACCCTCTACTGCTCTCTCCCTGCATCTGCTGAGACAAATGCCATGTTCAAACAACTGGAAGCTCTGACTTTCGACTTCAGTGCGTTCAAGACAGCTGGGAACTCTGAAAAAAACAAGATCCAACTGAGAAATTGTTTTGAATGGTTATCCAACACGGAATTCCAAGTCGGAAACTCGGGCCTCTTTCTAGAGCTCAGACTTCCCGACCCAAATATTACTAACGTCATAATTTGGCAGCATTTCTTTTCAGAGTTCCCAGTTGTCTTGAAAACACCATGACCATCAGATGCATCAGTCCAGTAAAATAAAAAAGTAAATTATTTCAATTTATGCTCAGCTGTGCCTTTCAAGTGCTCCACCAACTAATCTATTTTGCTCGAGTCAATGCGCGAGTTTTGAAGTATAATATGGTCTGAGAAGAACAATATTGGCAGGCCAGGCATATAACCAATATGCTGTGGAAATGTAGGCTATTAGGCCTACTGCACAAACCTCATTCCTACATAACTGTTTTATTCATTTAATGAACATTTTTTTAAAGTCATGTTAAAAAAACTAATCTGAGCAGTAGATCTCAGCTTGCTTTTTGACTGCGAAAGGGATCTTGACTCAGAAAAGGTTGGTGACCACTGCTTTAGACCAATTTCAAGTTTCCATTCAATCTATTTTTTAAAATATTTTCAAAAGAGGTCCTCACAGTATACTAAGGACAAGATCGATGAGTTCCATGATGCCAAAATCTCGGTGAGTCTATTTGCATAGTTAAACTTTTTTTGCTGAAATCTTTGAGCCCTACTCAGTGAGTCTTATTGTTGTTTCTCTTTGCTACTGTAGAAACTCCTGGCATCTGGTGTTCAGATGGACAGTGACCACGAAGATGGTGATGAAGAGGTGAGTCAACTAAACAGAAGTAAACAGAATGAGTCATTAGCAGTAAAACGGCACAATACGGTGCAGAGCGTTCAATTTGGCTGCCGGGGGGCAAGGAGACCCCTAGCTCCGCAAAACCATTGAGAACTACGTCCCGTTTTCAAGGGATTGTTAAATAAATGTTAACTATTAGGTTTTAATATCACCACATCTTGAAGAGCATAGTTAGAATTGCACATATTCCCCATTTAGCTCTATCACCGGAGTTATACAGCAAGTAACTGCATCCTTTTCATGATCAGTAAACATCAATTGATCATTTATTTATCTGTCATTTAGCATGCTTCATCAGAGATTAGGCTTTTGTTAAGAGCTTGATATTGGTAAGTCTTCGTCATGGTAAAGTTGTCAGTTGGACTACTGTCGTCACCACTATAGAGACTATTGAGACCATTACCTGTATTCTACTATGATTCCCAGTGAGTTGAATTTTGAGTTTGTTTGACGAAGGCTGTTTACTTGAAACCACTTCACTTCTTTGTTGTTGCAGAGGGAAAATCTCAGCAAGAGGTGGAGGCAGCGGATGAAGAAGCTAAGAATATTCAGAGACGATTGGCTGCCTATCTTAGCGAGGAGGACTATAATCTTCTCCAGGTATACATTATCAGCAACTAAGTATACATACTTGAGCCTCTAGCTCTATCAAAGCAAGAAACAGAATTTCACTGTTGTCCTCAGTGTCTTTCTGTCTCAGTCTGTCTTTCTTGGTCTGTCTGTTTAAGAGTTTGCTGTAGAGAATGGTGTGGAGAAGGAGAGGATTGTTAAGGACCTGAAGCAGATGTCCCAGAAGGAGAAAATATAGCTGCTGAAGAAGGAATTGCCAGAGCTTCCGGAGCTCATTCAGGACTTGAAGGCGAAGTTAAGATTACCACAACATCACTACTTCTGTATATGCGGCAGAATAAGAAACGGACAGTGTAAACCACAATGTTGTTGAACCTGTAACAAGAGGTACAGTATGTTGGTGTTACAGTTACTAATGGTGTTGAGTGGTAATGTCGTACTGTTTGCCGATGGTGTTTGTGCACTTGGCAGAGCTGAACGACGAGCTACAGGCCCTTTTGGAAATGGTCAAAGATGGACGCATCCCACCGGGAAAGGGTGCCAACTACCTCAAGACCAAACAGCAGCTTTATCTAAAGTAAGTGTGTATTTTATTTGTAACATAAATTGCATGAACAATGCCATTGAGAATGGACTCACTTATTGTTGTTTCTCTGCTGAGTTACAGCACAAACATCAGTTTCTACCTCATCCTGAAAGCAAAGCATATTCCTGCACACAACCACCCAGTGATTGAGACTGCTGATTTATAGGAAGGTGAGTAGATGCATTGTCATTTTGCTTATGATTTATAAAATGTTTAGGCCTATATCAAATCAGTTTCTTGGTTGCATACACAGATTTTCAGGTGCAGTGTTTCTAGCTCCGACAGTACAGGAATACCTAGCAATAAAAAAACTGTACACATAATCCAGATTATTATTATATCAGAACAAGCAATGCCAGAGACCGGAATATAAATATACACTCAATGGCCAGTTTATTATATACACCCAACTAGTACTACTGGGTCGGACCAAGCTTTGCCTCCAGAACAGCCTGAATTCTTCAGGATATTGGAAACATGTTCAATTGGTATCAAGGGACCGTTTGCCAGGAAAACATTTCCCACACCATTACACCACCGCCACCAGTGTGTACCGTTGACACCAGGCAGGATGGGGCCATGGACTCATGCTGCTTACGCCAAATCCTGACTCTGCCATCAGCATGACTCAACAGGAACCGGGATTCGTTGGACAAGGCAAGGTTTTTCCACTCCTCAATTGTCCAGTGTTGGTGATCGCGTGACCACTGGAGCGGAGCCCCTTCTTCTTGTTTTTAGCTGATAGGAGTGGAACCGGGGTGGTTGTCTGCTGCAATAGCCCATCCGTGACAAGCACCGACGAGTTGTGCATTCCCGAGATGCCGTTCTGCACACCAATGTGGTACTACGCCGTTATTTGCCTGTTTGTGGCCCGCCTGTTAGATTGCACGATTCTTGCCATTCTCCTTCGACCTCTCAACAGCCCACACGACTGCCACTGACCGGATGTTTTTGTGTTTGCTGCACCATTCTCTGTAAACCCTAGACACTGTTGTGTGTGTGAAAAGCCCCCGCAGGCTGGCCGTTTCTGAGATACAGACGATCATGCCACGCTCAAAGTTGCTTCTGTCACTCGTTTTGCCCATTGAAACGTTCAATCGAACAGTAACTGAATGCCTCTGTCTGCCTGCTTTGTATAGCAATCCACGGCCACGTGACTCACTGTCTGTAGGAGAGAATAATTTTTGTGAACGGAGTGGTGTACCTAATAAACTGACCACTGAGTGTATATACATGGAATGTAGTCAACTTATACAGTGCTTGTCATATAGTTGGTATGACACAGATTGTGTCCTATAATAATTGGGTCTTCTGACTGTCCCTGCAGCTGATAAATTACGTGGGTGAGGTAGATGCTTGGCTTGCCCCACAGCTGCGCTAGCTGCTCTCTGCAGACCAGAATGAGATGGCTGCTATGAAGCCAGGGAGTAACAAGCAGATCACCAACAACAAGGTCAAGGTGAGAAATGAGTATGATGTTGATCCATTGGGTGATGTCGGACGTTGCGCATACTTAAAGGGATACTTCAGTATTTTGGTAATGAGGCCTTTTATCTACTTCCCCAGAGTCAGATGAACTCGTGTTTACCATTTTTGAGTCTCTGAGTGCAGTTTAAATGGAGTTGCTAACTAGCGTTAGCACAATGACTGGAAGTCTGTTAGTAGATACCCATAGACTTCATCATTGCGCTTACGCTAGTTAGCAGTGGCTCACAAAACCACCTCTAACTTCCTTCATACTGTACACTGAGACATAAAAATGCTATCCATGAGTTCATCTGACTCTGGGGAAGTAGATAAAGTCTCATTGTCAAAATCCCAAAGTATCCCTTTAAAGGTATACTCAGCAATATGATGTAGATGCACAAAGTAAGCATTGAAGCGTGTGGCTAAACTTCTCATCTCTTTTGGTCCTATTGTTACCACGCAGACCCGTGCACATGCTCAGATACTGTATGAGAGGGATATCTCGCTCATCGCAATATCTGAAGTGCTGCTCGTGGCAATGTAATTTTGCTGAGTCTACATCTAAGCTGGATTGGTCCCTATGTTGTCAGGTGTCTGAAGAGGCTAGGGCTGAACCATCATACTCTGACTTGGATGACGAGGCTGCCCTGCACTTCTACAGAGGAATGGAGAGGCTGAAACTGAATAGGACCCACAGGCTGAGGAGAAGGGTGAGTGTTACCAGGTACATTTATTCAAGTTCAGAGTAGGAATGAGATGGGCAGGGTTTGATGGGAGATCTATTTCTTCGTTGCAGATGAAGAGGAGTTGGATCCGGATACCAAGAGATTAGTATTATCCTTTAAACATTAGTTACACACACACATGCAAGTATACAGCAGGAATTATTTATTGCACAGCTTAGCCTTCATGTATAATATTTACTTGTTACCATGTCTCTTGTTTCCATACTCATTGTACAAAGCACAATATAAGAAAACATTTTCTCCCAGTACTTCAAATCATGACCTTCCTATCAGATTATTCTTGTACTTTATATGTAAGAGTATTCCCTTCCCGGTTTAAACCTTTAGTCTAATTTGTACATGCTGCTCGATCCTTTCCGCCAAGAACAAAAGGTTTACACCGAAGAGGAAGAAGACTGACCGCAATCCCAGAGTCAAACAGAGAGAAGTTCAGACGAGCCAAGATCCGCAGAAAGGGACAGGTTTGTAGACTACATTTGAAAACTTGAAGTTGCAGTGTATAAAATGTATACAAATCCAATGTATGATTATAAGTGCTTTGCATGCATTACTTAGACCTCCTGCAGGCACATCTTTCAGGACCTCTGAGGGGTATACTACAAAGCAGGAACAATGAGTTAGCCAGCTTACTTTGATTAACAACCAGAAATAACTGTTGCTTTTCGGATTCATTTAGAAAGATAAACTTAGGTTGTTGAGTTAATTAGACCATAGCCCATTTCGAGCTTAGTTATTTATTAGTTCAGAATATTGAGGCAAGTTAGCCAGATAACTCCTTGATCCTGCTTTGTAGTGTATATACCCCCTGTATGCTGATATGATATACAGTACTTGATAGCAAAATTGACAACTTGTATAATTTAACTAGTGTCAATTATGGGTCAAATTGAATACCAACAAGTTTTTTTTTTTTTTTTTTAAACAAATCTACATTAAAATCTTGAATGCATTCCAGGTTCGTGAAGTCTGTTGTGAGGAGACAAAATACAGTGGAGAGTTGTCTGGTATTCGTGCTGGACTTAGTGTAAAACTCATAACAAACCAAACCGTTTCCACACAATTGCAAGTAAATTACGCTATCGCTGTATGCGGTGTTATGCCTTCAAGGAAGACTGTCGCCAGGACCCTGTGGAGTAGATTTGTGATTTGTCCAGCAAAAATGTAATACCAACATACAGTTAAGGTTTAATGTCCCAAGTCTGTTACTTTACTGATGTACTGTCTGATATTACTCTGACAATCTGCTTTGTTGTAATTAAACTGCTATGAGGTTAAGTCAATTGATTGGTTGGCATTATCATTCCACAACCAATATGTTGTAATCTGCCTCCTGACATAAGATGGTATGATACTTAAAGTTAAGGGGCTCAAGGATTGTTTTGCTGTGATTATGTAAATATTTGATGTTAAGGCAGAGAGTGTGTACTGAAACCTACTTATGCATACACATTGTCTGATCTAGGACGGTGACAGCCCTGCAAGATAAAATAAAGATCCAAACTAGACAAGCATGAATTAAGATTTCAGCAGAAAGTAGAGATAAGTACACAGATAGTGCCCTGCCCCAGGGACTTGTACGACATGTTAGTGTGTTTCATTGGACCACCAAAGTCAGCCCTCCCAGTAAGCAGCACAGTTTACTGGAGTGTATTCATTAGTCAGATTCTGTTAAATGTTTTGCAACAGAAACCGTTTTACCTTTTACTCTAGGAAGCAAACATATCAAACGGGGAGGGACCTCCATGAATTGGTCCAGTAGTAACTTGTTTTTGTTGCATAACGTTTTCCATTAAAGTTTCCATTGCAACTAATGAAAACACCCATGGGGTCTCTGTCTTGTTGGGTTATGAATTGGCTGTGAGCTGCGGTCAGGTTACTGACAATACTGTCCTCGATCTCCACATCTCTGCTTGCTTCCTCATCCGTAAGTACCAGCTCAGCTTGAGTGTCAGGGGTCACCACCACTACGTAACCTCGTCTGGTGTCCAGTACGTTGGCCACCACAGCCTGGTGTCCAGTGCACGCCGAGTTCTGTCCAGCAGGATGGACTGGTCCGTCCTAACTTGAAGGAAATCACAAACGCCTGTGGAGCCCAGTCCTTCACCAGCGGCAACAACATCTTGGGGACCATCTTCATACTGATATAGGACAGAAAATAGGCTTGACTTAGTGGATCAATGATAATGAGCATGTGCTTTTGTATTTGATGGCTCTCTTTACTCACCTGAAGTGGTCCATTGGAGGACTGGATTTTGTGCTCTGGCATTTCTGTTGCTGGAATGCAAAACTGACACTGCTGCAGCCAATTAAAACATGGCCTTGGACCCTGAGAGGGGGAGTGAACACAGAATGCATGTTTAATATACATGCATACTGTACACCCTGATACGTCCTGCTACTTCTAGTTGAGTGTCAGTACCTACCTATGGGGCTGAGTGCCTGTGCTGCAGCTTTGAGGTACTCAGACAGGGTGCTGAACTTCACATGCAGAAGAATCCATGCCTCTTTTACCGCTAGGTAACGCTTCAGGACTTTTCCAATGTTGGGAAGTGCCTGCTGGTTGACCATGACTTGGCCACAGCCAGAACCCTCCTCTATTCTCTAGCAGCAGTCTGTCCAGCAGATTAATCCTAGAGTAAAGGCGTGTGAAGGGATATAAGGAGCGGTGTCTGTGCAGCAAGATCGCAGCGTAGCCTGACTAGGAAATACTCTGCCGAAGAGGCTCAGCGCTGGAAACTGCTGAAGTTATCCAGGAAGCGGACGGTGCGAGATTCCAGGGGGACTTTGGTGCCTCCTGAGCTGATCAGCACCCCCATGCAGCCCTGCTCAGCAAAAGCCGCCATCTGCCCTTTGACCTCCTACATGGGAGGGAAGGGCAAACTCGTCAGACAAATTCCCATCTACAGTGAGGGTCCAGGGGTCTGTCAAGCCAGGGAGACAAGTTTACAAAACAAAAAATGACATTGAAAAAGTATGTGAAACCTGTGCAATGTGTGGGACAAATGTCGGAGTAAGGTGTGGGAGGAGAGGAGCCATAGTTTTCAGAGTTACTTTTAAAAGTTTTGATAGGAATAGGATAATTGTGACCTTAAACTTTTGAGGGGACGAATAGTAGTCACTAGTTGATTATTTGACTGGTTGGCATATGGGATAATTATGTTAGACTCACTTTTGTCTACTAGCTACAACTACACTTTACAGCTGCTATGCAAATGCGGTTCACATTCATTGCTACTAGGATGTTCATTGGCATGGGGCACGCACCTAAGATAATTCGGCTCGTGTTGCAGTTGTCAGTGAATTAGCTTAATATTTCAATGAATCTTATTAATAGAAACCTTACTTACTTTTAAAGACACCGAGAGAAAGAAGTCACTGCTGATTGAGAAGTAGTGGTCGACTTCCTGATGCTGTCTGGCGTGACGTCGTCTTCTATTATCTATTCCATTGCAATGTAAAACAACTCAGAACTATGTCGCCACCTAACGTCGTGGAAGTTGAATTGTCAGAAGACTTTTCCTTACATCAACCAAATAAATGTAGGTGCTAGCCTATAAATTGTGTGTCAGTTATCACACTTAAACAATTTTGGCAGATATAATAATAATAACCCATGCAGTGATTGAGCGGTCTTTATCTAGATACTGTACCTACAGGGCAAGCAAACGTCCCCCTGTGCCATTAAGGTCCAAACCTTTTGGCAGAGGCCATAGTAAGCCTTCGTAGAAGGCTACACCAGTAAGGCAAACACCAGACAAAAGCCTGAGAGACTGCAGAATCACCCCACCGCTGCCAGCAATGAAGGGGGAACAGGGTTGAGGGGGAACAGCTGGAGCTAGGCTTAAACCAGCAACAGGACAAGTGCACTTCCTACAAGTCCACATCGCTTGGCAGAGGCTGTAGTCCTCTTTCATATAGCACACACAAACCCAGTTGAGAAAAGGGGCACAGTTAAATCATGTCTGTGAGAATGTAGTGATTGACATGGGCCCTCAAAAGGTTCAACAACTGCACCCTTGAGAGCTTCTTGACGGGCTACATCACTGGTATGGCAACTTCTTGGCATCTGACCGCAAGGCTCGAGGGTAGTGCGTACAGCCCAGTACCTCACTGGGGCCGAGCTCCCTGCCATCCAAGACCTCTATACCAGGCAGTGTCAGAGGAAGGTCCTAGAAATTGTCAAAGACTCCAACCACACAAGTCATAGAATGTTCTCTCTGCTACCGCACAGCAAGCGGTACCGGAGCGCCATGTCTAGGACCAAAATGCTCCTGAACAGCTTCTACCCCCAAGCCATAAGACTGCTGAACAGTTAATCATATCAAATTTGGACTGACTCTCTTGCCCCCCGGCTTTATGCACGCTCACTGGACTCTACTCACACGTACTACACTGACACTCCAACACACACACACACTTTCACACTCTTCACAAATGCTGCTGATACTCTGCTTATGATCTATCCTGATTGTCTAGTCACTTTTGCCCCTACCTACATGTACACTACTGTTCAAAAGTTTGGGGTCACTTAGAAATGTCCTTGTATTTGAAAGAAAATCAAATGTTTTGTCCATTAAAATAACATCAAATTGATCCGAAATACAGTGTAGATATTGTTAATGTTGTAAATGACTATTGTAGCTGGAAACGGCAGATTTTTTATGGAATATCTACATAGGCCCATTATCAGCAACCATCACTCTTGTGTTCCAATAGAGTGTTAGCTAATCCAAGTTAATATTTTAAAAAGCTAATTAAAAATGTTTCACTAAATAGTACCCACAAAACACTCGTCTCAACGTCAACAGTGAAGAGGCAACTCCGGGATGCTGGCCTTCTAGGCAGAGTTGCAAAGAAAAAGCCATATCTCAGACTGGCCAATAAAAAGAAAAGATTAAGATGGGCAAAAGAACACAGACACTGAACAGAGGAACTCTGCCTAGAAGACCAGCATCCCGGAGTCGCCTCTTCACTGTTGACATTGAGACTGGTGTTTTGCGGGTACTAGTTAATAAAGCTGCCAGTTGAGGACTTGTGAGGCGTCAGTTTCTCAAACTAGACACTAATGTACTTGTCCTATTGCTCAGTTGTGCACCGGGGCCTCCCACTCCTCTTTATATTCTGGTTAGAGCCAGTTTGCGCTATTCTGTGAAGGAAGTAGTACACATCGTTGTACAAGATCTTCAGTTTCTTGGCAATTTCTCTCATGGAATAGCCTTAATTTCTCAGAACAAGAATAGACTGATGAGTTTCAGAAGAAAGTTATTTGTTTCTGGCCATTTTGAGCCTGTACTCGAACCCAGAAATGCTGATGCTCCAGATACTCAACTAGTCTAAAGAAGGCTAGTTTTATTGCTTCTTTAATCAGAACAACAGTTTTTAGCTGTGCTAACATACTTCCAAAGGGTTTTCTAATGATCAATTAGCCTTGATCAACTTGGATTAGCTAACACAACGTGCCATTGGAAAACAGGAGTGATGGTTGCTGATAATGGGCCTCTGTACGCCTATGTAGATATTCCATAAAAAAATCTGCCGTTTCCAGCTACAATAGTCATTTACAACATTAACAATGTCTACACTGTATTTCTGATCAATTTGATGTTATTTTAATGGACAAACAAATTGCTTTTCTTTAAAGGACATTTTAGCTTTTCTTTAAGGACATTTCTAAGTGACCCCAAACTTTTGAACGATAGTGTAGGTCCAAGAGGCTTCTAAATAGCTTCTACCCCCAAGCCAAACTTTTGAATGGTAGTGTACATAATACCTAAATTACCTCAAACACCTCGTACCACTGCGCATTGACTAGGTACCGGTACTCCTTGTGTATATAGTCTCATTATTGTTATTTTATTGTGTTACTTTCTCCTTAAATTTTTTTGCACATTTCTCTAACTTAACACTGCATTGTTGGGAAAGGACTCGTAAGTAAGCATCGAAAAGTCTACACCTGTTGTATATATTTAACTATGGCTACATTCAACACACAATGTAATTGTAGATCATTTGCTTATTCCCATCACATATTTGTGATGAGAAATATGATTGGCAACCTGTTTGCAGTGAAGCATTTTCAATGAGAACCCACTGGAGGCTCTGTTTCCCAACCAAAAACTGTATGAGGAATCTGAAATACTGTATATACTGTACTAATAGTGATCAGATATTTTTGATTCCAGCAAAGTATGAATTGACCAAAAATGTAAATACATGTCTCACAACATGTAGATGCTCCATGTAGATGACTAGATGCTGCTAACAACAGTATAATCTGAAATCAATGAAATAGTCAAATGAATAATTTCTTGCAATTAAATAGTACCTCTAGTAGTACTGTCATAACTCCTGTAGTAAGATTATTAATAGCAAACAACACAATCTTATGTTTTATTGTGTTGTTCATTATAATGATTATGAGTAAATATGTGTTGTTTTATTACTATTATTGTTGTTGTTTTATTAAAGTAGTTGTGGCAGAGGCAGAGAGAGAGAGAGAGACGACAATGAGAGGACTAGTTTTTGTGGCTGTGTACATCGTAGAGTGCAGTAATATAGCCAGTGCAGTTTGTAATCTGCATCGTTCTTGAATTGTGTTGGAAGTAGTTCCGGGTATTTTAGTGTAGCAAACGACAGAGTCCCGGATGTTGGTTGTCGAGAGAAAGGCGAACGGGAAAAGGCGGAGAAGCCGAAGAGGGACGCCACGGGCACATCTGTGATGGCACAACGGGTCTAATCTAGGACAAACGCCAAGAGAATAGGCACCTGAGGGACTTTCTTATTGAAGAACAGGTGGAAGAGGAGTGGGCAGTTGCTTCAACACTTTCCTGGACAAAGGCAACGACCATATATACCCAGGGTAAGTCAGCTGTAAGAACATGGGAATGGAAGTTGATCTGAGGCCCATGAAATGGACGACTTTCATGGGGAAGTGAGCTGCACTGAAGTTCTGGGGATTGAGTTCAGAAATCTGGGCCTCTTGTCAGTTTTCTTTTTGCTGGGACGGAGCCTATGGGGACATCATTAGTAACGATCCAGGTAGCCCGTTGCCAATTAACTAACATGATAGCATGGTTCATCGTTTTAGCTACGTTAGCTAGCTATAACTCTCGAACTTGACAGCTAGCTATCTAGCTAACGTTAGCTTGCTAGCACCATTGATAACTGAGCAACTTTGACAGCTAGCGTTCGTCTTCCATATCTTTAACTAGCCAGTTAGCTAGCTACCAAGCCATGTTGTAAAGAAAATCGAACCTTTTTGACATGGTGTGTTGCTAGCTATAATGTTAGCCAGCTGTTTAGCCTTGCTACTGTAACGTTAAGTGGCAAACGTTAGCCACGTTTGGAAATATTCAGGTTAGTCCAAACTGTCACACTGTGCGCACGCTCTGTCGTTAGCTATTTAGCTTGACTGGTTGGTCAACTTGGTCCCTCACACCTCATTAGCTGTTAAAATGCGGTTCGTAGTCTGGGATTTCCCCATATAACGATGGTAGCTAGTCTAAAACAATCAATCAAATTAGCAAAATGGCACTGGCTAGTTTGACTACTAAGAATCACGAAAGCACTTGAGGGCAAGGCTGTGTTGATTCAGGTTATAGTATTTGATTTGCAGAATTTAGAAAACTGAATTCCACAAAAAGAGATCAGGTCTGGTTTGTCTTAATCACCCGTTCTTTAAATAGCAGCTACAGTGCTTCCTGCATGCACATGCAGCCCTGAAACTGCTGTTCAAGTTGGCAGTTTTTCTGTTTTCAATATTAACTTGACTAATTTATTTATTTTATTTCACCTTTATTTAACCAGGTAGGCCAGTTGAGAACAAGTTCTCATTTACAACTGCGATCTGGCCAAGATAAAGCAAAGCAGTGCGACAAAAATAACAAGTTACACATAAACAAACGTACAGTCAATAACACAACAGAAAAATCTATGTACAGTGTGTGCAAATGTAGAAGAGTAGGGAGGTAAGGAAATAAATAGGCCATAGGGGTGAAATAATTACAATTTAGCAATTAAACATTGGAGTGATAGATGTGCAGATGATGTGCAAGTAGAGATACTGGGGTGCAAAAGAGCAAGAGCATAAATAACAGTATGAGGGTGATGTAGTTGGGTGTGCTATTTACAGATTGGCTGTGTACAGGTACAGTGATCGATAAGCTGCTCTGACAGCTGATGCTTAAAGTTGGTGAGGGAGAAATAGATTTTTGCACTTCGTTCCAGTCATTGGCAGCAGAGAACAGGAAGGAAAGGCGGCTAAAGGAAGTGTTGGCTTTGGGGATGACCAGTGAAATATATCTGCTGGAGCATGTGTTATGGGTGGGTGTTGCTATGGTGACCAGTGAGCTGAGATAAGGCGGGGCTTTACCTAACAAAGACTTATAGATGGGTTTGGCGACGAATATGTAGTGAGGGCCAGCCAATGAGAGCATTCAGGTCACAGTGGTGGGTAGTATTTGGGGCTTTGGTGACAGAACGGATGGCGCTGTGATAGACTACATCCAATTTGCTGAGTAGAGCGTTGGAGGCTATTTTGTAAATGACATTGCCGAAGTCAAGGATCGGTAGGATAGTCAGTTTTACGAGGGTATGTTTGGCAGCATGAGTGAAGGAGGCTTTGTTGTGAAATAGGAAGCCGATTCTAGATTTTAATTTAGGATTGGAGATGCTTAATGTGAGTCTGGAAGGAGAGTTTACAGTTTAACCAGACACCTAGGTATTTATAGTTGTCCACATATTCTAAGTCAGAACCCTCCAGAGTAGTGATGCTAGTCTGGCGGGCGGGTGCGGGCAACAATCAGTTGAAGAGCATGCATTTAGTCTTACTAGCATTTAAAAGCAGTTGGACGCCATGGAAGGAGAGTTATGGCATTGAAACCTGTTTGGAGGTTAGTTAACAGTGTCCAAAGATGGGCTAGATATATACAGAATGGTGTCGTCTGCATAGAGGTGGATCAGAGAATCACCAACAGCAAGAGCGACATCATTGATATATACAGAGAAAAGAGTCGGCCCGAGAATTGAACCCTGTGGTACCCCCATAGAGACTGCCAGAGGTCCGGACAACAGGCCCTCCGATTTGACACACTGAACTCTATCTGAGAAGTAGTTGGTGAAATAGGTGAGACAGTCGTTTTGAGAAACCAAGTTGCTGCAGGGGGTGCTGAGCTGTTGGTAGGGATAGCCAGGTGGAAAGCATCGCCAGCCGTAGAAAAATGCTTATTGAAATTCTTGATTATCATAGATTTATCGGTGGTGACAGTGTTTCCTAGACTCAGTGCAGTGGGCAGTTGGGAGGAGGTGCTGTTATTCTCCATGGACTTTAAGGTGTCACAAAACTTTTTAGCAAATTTCTGTTTTCAAAACGCTAGCCTTAGCTTTCCTAACTGACTGAGTATATTGGTTCCTGACTTCCCTGAAAAGTTGCATATCGCGGGGGCTATTCGATTGTAATGCCGAACGCCACAGGATGTTTTTGGGCTGGTGAAGGGCAGTCAAGTCTGGGGTGAACCAAGGGCTAGATCTGTTCTTAGTTCTACATTTTTTGAATGCGGGCATGCTTATTTAAGATGGCGAGGAAAGCACTTTTAAAGCGCAACCAGGCATCCTCTACTGACGCGATGAGGTCATTATCCTTCCAGGATACCCGGGCCAGGTCAAATAGAAAGGCCTGTTCACTGAAGTGTTTTAGGGAGCGTTTGACAGTGATGAGGGGTGGTCGTTTGACCGCGGACCCTTTATGTACGCACGCAGGCAATGAGGCAGTGATCGCTGAGATCTTAGTTGAAGACAGCAGACATATATTTAGAGGACAAATTGGTCAGGATGATATCTAAGAGGGTGCCCATGGTTACGGATTGTACCTGGTAGGTTTCTTAATAATTTGTGTGAGATTGAGGGCATCTAGCTTTGATTGTAGGACAGCTGGGGTGGTAAGCATATTCCAGTTTAGGCCACCTAACAACTCTGAAGATAGATGGGGGTCAATCAATTCAAATATGGTGTCCAGGACAAAGCTGGGGGCTGAAGGGGGTCTATAACAAGCGGCAACGGTGAGAGTTTTTTTTAATTTTTTTTTTTTAAAGTAGAAGCTCAAATTTTGGGGGCACAGTCCTGGATAGTATGACAGAACTGCAGGCTATCTCTGCAGTAGATTGCAACTCCGCCCCATTTGACAGTTCTGTCTTGTCGGAAGATGTTATAGTTAGAAATGGAAATTTCAGGATTAAGTAAACTTTTGGTTCCATTAGACTTTGTTTTTATAAATGGGTATTTTAGTCACAGCATCAGATTCCCTGAAGTACACTTCTTTTGCTGAACAGTAATGGGGAGGGCTTTTCAAATGTGGATGTTAATACAACCATCGTGCAATGTTGCCTCAAAGTTCTCACTCTTTCCCAATTTAGTAGACTTTATTGACATGGCAAGTTAAATTACTTAATTTTTTATTTTTACCTTTATTTAACTAGGCATGTCAGTTAAGAACAAATTCTTATTTTCAATGATGGCCTAGGAACCATGTTCAGGGGCAGAACAACAGATTTTTACCTTGTCAGCTCGGGGATTCGATCTTGCAACCTTCCGGTTACTAGTCCAACGCTCTAACCACTAGGCTACCTGCTGCCCCTGTTGGTCGCACCATTGAAAAAATGGTGGGACCATCAGCAATAAGGTATTAATAGTAGTAGTGGAAATGGGATTACCCTTAATCTGTCTCTGTCTGTACGCTCTCTCAATTCAATTGAAGTGAACTTTATTTGTATATGGAACATATATTTACATTGCCAAAACAAGTTAAATTAACAAAAGTGAGAAACAAAAAAACATAATGTACAGTAACATTGCAGTCATAAAGGGGTGTTTCTCAATATGCACACTGCCGTGCTCCACACGCTCATGCTCCGAGTGCGTTCTTTGATCACGTTCTCTTGAGGACGAGAGTGTGGAGAATGCATAAAACAATACATTTGAGATGCACTCGTACTCCCCCCTTACTGTATTACCTCACGCTTCACCTTCACATTCACTGAACCTTCTTCCAGCCAGGACAATGGGAACAACAGACGTGGGTAGCTAACTAACAATTCTTTGTGGCTATCTGGCTACTTAACAGTACTAGTAGATAGCCAGTTAGCCCTATTGACTTGTTATGGGCTTGCTATCCACAGTATGTAGGCAGGTAAACATTACAACATGAACACAGCATGTATTTATTAAATATCAAAATAAAGTAGTCAGGCAACAACATATGAGATGTGAATAGGCAACATTTCATTCTGAAGTCGGAGTGTATTTTCTCTCGCTTCAGCTCAAATGTCCGACATTGATTTCAAGAAATGTTGCATACATTTTTTACGTGGTTGCGTCATTTCTTTACATACTTTCCATTGAAGCTTGCATCAATGCATGATTCAAAATATATACAAACGGAGGTACGCATTCGAGAAATGCCCTCCATGCTCTGTTTCGCATACTTTGATTTGGATTCGTACTCAGACCCTCCCGTACTCCAGTTTGCGTGCTCGGGAGCACGGTATTAAGCATTTTTGAGAAACACAGGATAAAGACATTTTCAAATGTTATATTATCAGATAGGTGTTTTTAACAATGGCTGACCCCATTTAGTCTATTGGTCGATTGTTTCGTCGATAGGCTGTTGGTTGTATCACCAGTTGTACATTTACTGTTAATTCCCATAATTTCTAATCTACAATGATGGTTTGGTTAGGGTAATTTCTGTTAATGCATTCAATTTATTATTATTAGTCTTACCGATGTCATTGTAGGAGTGGACACATTGTTTGCAGAGAGAACAACCTTGGCTACACTGGTGAAGAGAAGTTTTGGTACCAGTTGTCAATTAATTAAGGACACAAACCTGATTACGCATGTAAAAGTAGGGCAAGTGTAGGCCTATAAGTGTGCCCATTTGGGGATCTGATGCTATAACTCAACATCACTGTGGAGCTTCTCAAGTAATATTTTTCTTGATCTGTTTTTAAATCCATTGAGAATGACAGTAGTTCCTCAACGTAGCTTATTTAAAAAATCTTCCCAGCTCTCTCCCTTTTTGATTACAACTCTGCATTAAAGGGGGAAAAAAAGTCATGCTCTGATCCAGTGGAAACGTCATAAAATGGGCCTACCTGATTACTTAGCCGTTGTGTCTGTCCAGAGCTCATTGGTACTGGAAACTCCAAATATTTTATACAATGTAGCAAGTTTGCTAGCACAAGCTTCAAGTTAATACAATAGTTGATACAATGTTTCAAGTTCCCAGCAGACAGGCCATGTGTAGCCAGGATATTTTCTACCTGCAGGCTGCAGGTTTTACGCAGGCAGTTTTTTCATATTGGCAATTTTTTATTTCGCCTTTTTATCTTTAACCTTTGCAATGGCAATAGATGTTTTTATATGTGTATTTTCATTTAGAATTTTGATTAACCACCTGACATTGATTCTGAGATATGAAGACTTTACTATAAATTCAATTAAACTGTTCCTCAAAAATGTGCATATGAAAATCATAACTGGCACGCAGATCAGTAGAAATGGTAGGAGAACTTGGCACTCCAAGTGGAAAAGGTTGCTGACCACTGGTGTAGCCTATTACCGGCAACTTCAGGAGCATAACACAGGATCTGCGAAGGCCAGCAGCAGTGGGGAGTCAGAAACAGGTTTATTTTCTTCTGGTTAGGCTATATTGATCTCTGGCTCCCTCTTTAGAAATGTTCTTCATTTTTGATCACAGCGCTAAAAGCATCAGACAGGCTCAGTAGCCTACATATAGTTGATTTTATTCAAACGTCGGGTGTGTCAATATATGGAAAATTATCAGTTAAAAAAATTTGACCAATTGATCGGTCGAAAGAATAGATTACTCTCGGTCGACCAAGGTTTTTTTTGTCAGGACAGTCTTGACAGTGTTGTTTGTGCTCCACTGGTTGCCCTGTTTTCTTGGCAACTGACCACAAATCTTGCTGCTTTGATTGCACATTGCGGTATTTCGCCTAACAGATATGAGTTTATCAATGTTTTGTTCTCAAAGTCTGGGGGTCTATGTGATTTGGTGGAAATATGTTTCTAATATTGTCATACCTTTTGGCAGGAGGTAAAGTGCACCTCAATTTCCACTTAATTTTGTGGGAAGTGGACTTTCTTCCCCCCTGCTATAAAAGCATGTTCTTTATTGGTCCCGATTTCTCTTTTGGAACAATATTGTACTGTCCTTTCTATAATCCTTACATGCTGTCCACAGTTTGAGTCTTGAGTACAGGAATGGGTCTGCTTTTAGGATGTAACGTACTCTGTTTTCATAGTGACAATAAGTGGCTTAATCTGCTTTTATGATATTTATTAGACTGTGGCATCCACAACTTACCATTAGGTGCACACAACATGCAGATATAATTTTTTAATGTGAATTTCTCACTTGATGTGCTTTGAAAGAAATGCATGAACGGTGAATGAGTTGTTTCTGGATGACTGGATAGTAGAGTGAGAGAGAGTGCAGCAGGATGCAGTATTGTTGCGACTGTGGGCACTGAACCGTTCTCTGAGCATTGGGAAATTAGCCCATCAGTCAGTGCATCAAAGACTTCACCTTTTATGCTATTGAGGATTTTTATATCTCTTATCTATTCAAATATCTGGACCATGTAGACTAGACATTTTGAACAGTATTGGCTACAATGTTTGTATTTGCATGAAATTCGACAACTCTTAGATGCCCTGTGTAATTCAATTAATCCACTTGTCATTTTAAGGATTTCACCTTTGAGTACAATATTGTAGGCCTAATCTTAAAAAAAAAGAATAATTAATAATAACACTCAAGCAGGGATACATTTACATAACGGCAGTTGAGGAAGTAGAAACACAGCAGCTGCTTGTTCGGTGTGTATGTAACCATTTCCATCCACGGATGTTTTAATATCACATGCACAAGTACAGTGAAATGCCTTTCTTGCTAGCTCTTAACCCAGCAACGCGGTAATCAATATCAGTGTAGTACTAAAATAACATGAGGTAGAACAAAAACACAATAAATAAAAAATTATAAATAAGGATGTGCTGCATTTTGAGGAGGTGAGGCACAACTTAATTTGCCTGGAAACCACAAGCAAGCACCATGCGGTTAAATCTGCTGTGCATAAGCATTCCACAAATAAAAACAGCACATTGAAAGGGGTTATATCGCCCATCCACTTAGCACCTTACTGTTATTGAATGAAAGATTCCATTCCTCACAAACTAGATTGGCAGGTTTTCTTGTGTTCAGGGATGGGAATAGCTATGCAGTGTGCTGATGGTTTAGGGTAGTGCTTCAGATGTACACTCACAAGGATCATGCTTGAGGCTGCCTTATGTATTTTCAGAGCCATGTGTGGAAGACCTGCATTTCGCCTCAATTTTGAGATTTTCTTTGAGCAGCGTTGATTGAGGTTTCAGCCTACATTTGTGAAGCGAAGCCATAACCAGCTGTGCCTAACAGTGCTTCAACAAACCTCTGTTCTGACATTTTCTGGTATGAAACAAAATAACTTTTTCTGCCATCTGTGGAGCTTGTTCAGTGGCTTAGGGTATTCATCTTATCTACCTGCGAGTACTGTATTTCACCATTTTATGAAATGAAAACCCTGTGATATACCACTGTTGAATATTGTGGTCTTTCTTGAATAAGCGTAATAGGGTAATGACTCCATTTTATAGAGAGGTGGGGAGAGTCTCCAAGTTGACAAAGCCGACCTAAGAGCCGGTCTCTCACCTTTCACATACCAGCAGCTCATTTGGAATTTGTCTGTGGCCCTGTGCCTAGCCCCGTCTCACTGATAGGATTTTTTATTTCTCCCCTTGTTGAAGTGATTATTCAAGTGGAAGTCCATGAGACTCAGATATCAGACTGCTGGTGCTAGCTAAGCCCCTGGCCAGGCAGGCTGAACGTACCAGTCCGATGCTGCCCAGTGATCGGACAGACTGAGCTCAACAGGTAGGCTATCCACAGACAAGCCCAAGCAGTCAGACACCAAAATATAAGACATCATAATCCTATATGTCATAGGCTGGGCTATTCTTTTAGTGACTGGTGACTGACAGCAGTACTACAAGTGCAGAGGGCAGTACACTGTCTTCAATCGACTTGCAATAGGGTGGTGCAGTGTTCTTAATGATTAATCATATTTTTATTTATTTAACACATGACCTATGCTTCTATTTTATCCCAGAGTCATTTTTGCCTGAAAATACCTACTCTTTTCCTGTGCTTTGTGTGCTGTTCCTCTACTATAAGACTCTTCTCCCCTGTGGATTTGGTGGGCACAAACATGCTCCTCTGTTTGTTACTATGATGGTGATTGTTTAAGGGAGGCAGGCTCTCTGAACAAGCTCAGGTCTAACTGACTGACTGAACGGTTTGTTTGAAATCTCTCCCATGTTCTGCTCTAATCCAGTATGAAGTTTGTGCTCCTGGTTTTGGTGTTCATGAGATGGGACTAGCTCAGTCTTCATTAGCATTGCTGTGCATCACTAGAATGCAGGTTTGCTATGAAGCCAGTCATGTAATGGAAATTCCTCCCCGATTCCAATTTTAATCTTGTTTGCAGTCATATTGTGTGAGCCAACTTCTCCATGTTAAAGACATCTCTTTATGTGAAAGATCAGAGGGGGATAATTGCACTTAAGTGAAGCTCATTTAGTGCTGGCCAGCGCAATTACAGTAACTGCAGTTCCAGGCGTTTTTGAGGGGCCTTCAGCAGCTGTAATTTGAACGCTCTGAAGTTGTGATATCAAATGGTGAATAGATTGACATTGGCAGAGCATTATGGGAAACGGCAGTTTCTAGGATGGATTTTAATACGTTTTTGCAGGTTTTACTCAGCTGTTTTGGATCTAAGGAAAATCATAATTAAAAATTACAATTAGAAAAGCATTATTTTAGTAATGATTTAAAAATAAATTATTCTCAAGGTGCTGTAAGGTGAAAGAAAGCCAGCACTTTTTTCCTCAGGCGAAACCCCCAGTGCTTGTGGGAGATGTTTTATCATTAATGTTATTCAGGAGCCAAATTTTGAGTTTTGCTCAGCTGGGCCCTTTAATCTATTTTTGCTGTAAATTAATGAATTTTTAAAGAGCCCCTCACTGGATGTGGGAATGCAGCACTGGTTCAGAGTTTTCAAAATACCCCACCCTCCTCACGGGATGGAGAGTGAGTTTACTGAAGCACAACACTTTAATTTTTTATTCATCTAGCAATACACTGCCTAACTCTCTGTCGCTCCCTCTCCATAATAAACTAGGATGAATAGAGGCTATATGTGTGTCGACTGAACGTACGGTGTAAAATGCGGGCAGAAATTTGTTGTGGACATGGATCAGTAAAATAAATTGTGTGTGTGGGGATTAATTAATCTGCTTGCCCAGAATAATCAAAACATTTTGTTCAGATACACATGAAAATAAAATGGAAAAAATTATGTGCCCATGGTTCCCGGCGGAATCGGCGGCCATGCTCCCTTGTGTGGCCGTAAGGCCCACAAAAAATGAACGCTCGTTGCGTCCTTGGGCTGGATATAATAATGTTAATTTGCCTCTCCCGGCTGCCAATCGCTGTGCTCCATAGCACCTCTCACTTACATGGCTCTCTCAGATATTCGCCAATATTCGTCATGTGATTTGGGCCTTTTCACAGGGGGATGCAACAGAGTGCGTCCTTATTCAATTCCGAGGCGCATATTGAAGATTACATTTGCATTAGTCATTTAGCAGACAATGGAGCACAGGAGCAATTAGGGTTAAGGGTAGGCTGTCATTGTAAATAAGAATTAGTTCTTAACTGACTTGCCTGGTTAAATAAATAGTAGAAGGGTGGGAAAAATTGCCTTGCTCAAGGGCACATCAACAGATTTTTCACCTAGTTGGCTTTGGGGATTCGAACCAGCAACCTTTTGGTTACTGGCCCAACTCTCTTAACTGCTAGGCTGCCTGGCAAGATCTGTCCACATTTAATTTTCCTCAGCCAACAAGACAAGTAATGAACAGCAAAATCACTAGCTTATGTCAGTCTATCTCCCATTAGTAGAAAAGTTTACCGGTTCTATTGGTCAGCTTGTTCTGAAATAAATATTCCAAACAGACTCCGGGACAGTTGTGGGACAATATATCCTAAATTCATACATTGTACGTATAAAAAAACAATAAAATAAACAGTTCAAATGCAATGAGGCTGATGCAACACATCAGAACATTTTAGAATGTTGAACTATTTAATCACATTATATGCGTAGCAATGTCCACATGGCAGTAGGCTACACGCGCAAATGTTCCAAAATGCAATTAGTGGGGAAACACCAGATCTCAAAAGCACACCTCATGTTAGAGGTTTCATGTGACAGAGATGGAAAATACCCTTTGAAAATGTTCGGGATTTTGTCAATGAGGCCTTTTATCCACTGACTCTGGGGAAGTAGATACCATTTTTTTTGTCTGTATAGTATGAAGAAAGTTCGAGGTAGTTTCACCAGCCAATGCTAAAGTCTATGGGTATCTGTTAGCATGAAAATTGCTGTCTTGAATGATTTAGTCATTAACGGTGCAAAATGATTATATCGGCTATCGCAATATTTGGCGTAGCATATCGTAGAAGAGGTCTTCCCAAAACAAACTTTATTTGTCACATGCGCTGAATAAAACCAGTGTAGACTTTACTGTGAAATGTTTACTTACAAGCCCTTAACCCGACAGTACAGTTCAAGAAGAGAATATTTACCAGGTAGACTAAAATAAAAAGTATGTAATGTAAATTGTCCGGTGGCTATTTTTATGAATTGTATCTTATGGCTTGGGGGTAAATGTTGTTGAGGAGCCTTTTGGTCCTAGACTTTGTGCTCCGGTACCGCTTGCTGTGTGGTAGCAGAGAAAAGTCTAACTTGGGTGACTGGAGTCTCTGACAATTCTATGGGCTTTCCTCTGACACCGCCTATTATGTAGGTCCTGGATGGCAGGAAGCTTGGCCTCCGTGATGTACTGGGCCGTTCGCACTACCCTCTGTAGCGCCTTACAGTCAGATGCCGAGCAGTTGCCATACCAGGCGGTGATGCAACCGGTCAGGATGCTCTCGATGGTGCAGCTGTAGGACCTTTTGAGGATCTGGGGACCATGCCAAATCTTTTCAGTCTCCTTAAGGTGAAAAGGTTTTGTCGTGCCCTCTTCACGACTGTCTTGGTATGTTTGGACCATGATTGTTTGTTGGTGATGTAGACACCAAGGAACTTGAAACTCTCGACCCGCTAAATTTCACCCAACCCTAGTTCCTTGTGTCTTTGAGCTGTGATAGCTTATTACAGGACCTAGATATTATTCTTTGCTTTTTTTTTGTCCTAGGCTCAGTTGAAACAATTGATATGCCTATATATGATTTACACTCTAAAGAGACTTCTGTGCTCAGTGCTGGCGAAGGATTTTGCTAAGCTTACACAGCTGATGATAATGGAGCTCTCATCATACTATTTATTTTCCATTTTAATTAGTGGCTAGCTTATACAGTCTCAGCAAAATGCAAATTTCACTACCCAAGTTAAATGGCTTAATAACTTGCTAAATAGGGCCTTTTGAGGTTGATCTTCATCCCAAAACAAAGTTGTTGTCAAGTCTGTTGCTGGGAGCGTTAATAAAATTGTTATTCCAGTGTGTGTGTGTGTGTGTGTGTGTGTGTTAGTCAGTGTTTCCATTAGGGAAATTTAGCCCCGGACAACGGGACCGGCAAGCTTTTAAGTTACCGGACATGCATATGCATTGGGTAACCCATTAGGGCGTCCACCCACGGTGCTCAAAATACTATTCTTTTTATATATTTCACTTTTTACCCATTTTCTCCCCAATTTTCATGATATCCAATTGGTAGTTAGTGTTGTCCCATCGCTACAACTCCCGTACGGACTCGGGAGAGGCGACGGTCGGCAGCCATGCGTCCTCCGAAACACGACCCCCACCAAGCTGCACTGCTTCTTGACACACTGCTCACTTAACCCGGAAGCCAGCTGCACCAATGTGTCAGAGGAAACACCATCCAGCTGGCGACCAAAGTCGGCGTGCCCGGTCCGCCACAAGGAGTCACTAGAGCGTAATGGGACAAGGACCTCCCCTAACCCGGACGACGCTGGGCCAGTTACCTGTTGCGGTCACAATCTTTATTGAAAAACAAAACATTGCTATAAATCTTTAATTAATATAATTTAAAAAAGAAACATTTAGCCTAGAAGAACAAGTTGCCTACACAGTAATAAAACACAACTTATTTGCATAATATAATTTGCGAATGACCTGTCCTATAGGCTATTTGTATGAACCTTTTTAATTAATAAAACACAGCTGTTTTCAAATACAATCTAGGCCTCTCATTTAATATAACCTTGGCATAAGCATTTTAATTAGGTCTAATAAATAACAAAACATGGCTACCAACACCATGTCATGGCTAGAAGGGGTCCAGCTTTTGTCAAATTAATTTTGGATTTTATGTTTCGTAGTGGCTTAGAACTTACGCAGCAGGTTAGGAGATTTAGGTTAAGGTTTGGAGAAGGGTTAGGGTTAGCTAAAATGCAAAAAAAACTACTTTTGACAAGCTGGAACCCTTCTAGCCATGACTTGGCCAGCCCGCCCCACTCCCCATTCCAGCTGCGATTCAGCCCCACAGCAGTGGAAAAAGGACCCTCCTAGGCGGCCACAAAAAAAAAAGACAAACTGATGTTGGTCATTCAAAATTGATATGTAAGTACTGAAATTCTATCAAGGCTGGTTCATTGAGAGAAAGCTTATTCTACAATGCTCCTGTGAAATGAGGCCCACGCCATGCATTTACAGTTGAAGTTGGAAGTTTACATACGCTTAGGTTGGAGTCACTCGTTTTTCAACCACTCCACAAATTTCTTGTTAACAAACTATAGTTTTGGCAGGTAGGTTAGGACATCGACTTTGTGTATGACACAAGTCATTTTTCCAACAATTGTTTACAGACAGATAATTCACTGTATCACAATTCCAGTGGGTCAGAAGTTTACATACACTAAGTTGACTGTGCCTTTAAACAACTTGAAAATTCCAGAAAATGATGTCATAGCTTTAGAAGCTTCTGATAGGCTAATTGACATCATTTGAGTCAATTGGAGGTGTACCTGTGGATGTATTTCAAGGCCTACCTTCAAACTCACTGCCTCTTTGCTTGACGTCATGGGAAAATCAAATCAGCCAAGACCTCAGGAAAAACCTCCACAAGTCTGGTTCATCCTTGGGAGCAATTTCCAAATGCCTGAAGGTACCACGTTCATCTGTACAAACAATAGTACGCAAGTATAAACACCATGGGACCATGTAGCCGTCATACCGCTCAGGAAGGAGACGCGTTCTGTCTCCTAGAGATGAACATACTTTGGTGCAAAAAGTGCAAATCAATCCCAGAACAACCGCAAAGGACCTTGTGAAGATGCTGGAGGTAACAGGTACAAAAGTATCTATATCCACAGTAAAACAAGTCCTATATCGACATAACCTGAAAGGCCGCTCAGCAAGGAAGAAGCCACTGCTCCAAAACCGCCATTAAAAAAGCCAGACTACGGTTTGCAGCTGCACATGGGGACAAAGATCGTACTTTTTGGAGAAATGTCCTCTGGTCTGATGAAACAAAAATAGAACTGTTTGGCCATGATGACCATCGTTATGTTTGGAGGAAAAAGGGTGAGGCTTGCAAGCCGAACACCATCCCAAACGTGAAGCACGGGGGTGGCAGCATCATGTTGTGGGGGTGCTTTGCTGCAGGACGGTTTGGTGCACTTCACAAAATAGATGGCATCATGAGGAAGGACGATGTGGATATATTGAAGCAACATCTCAAGACATCAGTCAGGAAGTTAAAGCTTGGTGTGCAAATGGGTCTTCCAAATGGACAATGACCCCAAGCATACTTCCAAAGTTGTGGCAAAATGGCTTAAGGACAACTAAGACAAGGTATTGGAGTGGCCATCACAAAGCCCTGACCTCAATCCCATAGAAGATTTGTGGGCAGAACTGAAAAGGCGTGTGCGAGCAAACTACAGTAATGATGTGTATCATGTATATTATAAAGATTTGGAATGGCTTAATAAACTATATTCCAAATCTTTCTAATATGCATGATACACATCATTGCTGTAGTTTATCAATGTCACGTCCAGGCCAGAGTTTTAGGCTGGCGTGTTTAGGTTTTGTTTTTGGTGTAGGGTTTTTGAGTTCTAGGTGTTCTATTTCTATGTTGGGGTAATGGTTCCCAATTAGAGGCAGCTGTGTGTCGTTGTCTCTAATTGGGAACCATATATATGTTTGGGGTTTTCATTTAGGTTTTGTGGGTTATTGTTTAGACATAGCTTTGTTCGTGTGGTCAGTCTATGTTATATGTTACGATCTTCATTTCGTCTGTTTTGTTATTTTGCCCAGTTATGTGTGTTTCGTTCGTTAAATAAACATGTATACTGGATGCCTCGCTGCGCCTTGGTCTGTCACTTTTGAAGATCGTGACAATCAAGCCATTCCAAATCGTTCTAATATACATGACACTGGCGGCACATGTTGATCTTACCTGACCATCACTTTTTTTTTATAAAAAAAAAAAAAAACAATAATTCTCTCCCCGGCAATTTGGCCGGAAACTATATATTTATTAGCTTGTCATGTATTTGTTTTTGTCAAAAGCTGGCATTTTTTGGTTAACGGAGACCCTGGTGCCTGTACATGTGCGTGGGGTAATTTTGTGTGTGTTTATACTGCCAGCCTCTCTGTTTATTTAAATCCTTTGTTCCTGATCCTGATTTGAATCAAGTCAGGCTAAATGGGTTAGTAGTAGTATGTGGAGACACTACTCACTGTGACTGTCCTAGTTGAACCAGTTGGGCTACTGTTAAACCAGACTAGTCTACATAGTAGCTTGACTCAGCCTGGACCAGTGTCTTCTCCCTCTGCACCTATAGCTCGCTCAATGCTAATGCAGACCAAATCAAAAATATTGCCACTTGTAATTTTGGAGCTTTTTCATCAAGGTTGTGGACTGTGTGTGTGATGTGGTGCAAGGCTCATGCTCTTTATTGATGGCAAAGTTTTGCAGATGGTTTATTTGGGACGGGGTGGGGGTTGAGTGTGTGTTAGGCTCTGTCTCAACCTAATGATTTACATATTTTATTCCCCGTGCCTCAACATTTTCTGCCTTCTCGGCAGAACGACGTTGTCACCCCGCTATGTTGTCTCTCAAACTTCAATAAATTACTCTTCACGTAGTTCATGTGCACATGAAGGTTTCATCTATGATTCAGAAAGTCCCAGAATGAAGCCAAGGAATATATCAGTGGGGTTTGAGAGGGAACGTTGATCTGTGGACCTGTAACAGACATTATGAGTGATGACTCTTCCCCTGCCAGTCCCACCCTCCTCGTTCTCTCTTGCTCTTTCTCTCTCTGTTCTCTCCCTCCCTTCCTCTGTTGCTTTCTTTTTCGCGCTCTCTTGCACTCACTCACTCTGCTAACCCCATACCACTACATTCACTAGCTGCTCCTCACTTAGCAAACAACACGTCTGTGGAGATTTCTGAAGAATGCATCTTGTTACTAAGATGAGTCATACTTCCTCTGGCCTTTGTGCTTCTCCCTCGGAGTGGATGAATAAGAGGGGAGGGGCAGGATGGCTACGGTGAACCTCAGTGACTGGGTCTGTGCCAATGGCTCATAATGTACTTAAATGTTCGTGTGTCGGCCATGGGGTGTGTGGCGAGGCAGATCGATGGCGCTACAGAATGGCCGACCCGATTTTGCTGACATGACGGACAGTGGATCATCCCCTCAAACTGACTGCCTGGATTCCCAGCCCCGCCACCAACCATGGCAGGGCTACGTTAGGCTAGGCCTGGGAGGCAGGCAAGGCCGTGGGGCTGGAGGGGATGGATCCTGCTGCACCTGGTCCTGTCTGAAGAAATGACTGCCTCAGTCTTTTGAGAAATTTGGTGTAGTGTCAACTTTGTCTAATGCAGGAATGAAGAGATCTCTTCATAAAAGCTTGCACTGTGGTACGTTTTGTGCAATAGGCCTTTACACACATCCGCTAACCTGGAAGCCTAGGCTGATTTCTTTTACGACAGGGAAATTCTATTAGGTTTTTTGTTGAAGAATAAGTGATGACTACTTTACATTGTTATGTATCTTATTTCAACTTAATAAAATGCTATTAATGTGTAATTGAATAATTTGAATGGCACAGTGTTAACGTTCAGTGTCTGTCATTAGGCCTCACTCAGTCTGTCTTCTCTATAACGCCACTATTTGGTCTCTTGCCAGGATCAGTGACTCACAGGAGACTGAGTGACCTATTTAAGTCTTCTAGGAGTGCCAGAGAGACCTATTTATTTATATATTTGCAGGAGAGTACAGTGTGGGTAAATATAAGTCAATTAAAATGTAGTTAAACCCATTTTTGGATCTAAGCACCTAAAGGCTGTTACAGCATGGTAGTCACCTTAGAGGATTCCCTTCATTATCGCTGAGCCACGGAGGCATTCGGCAAACATTTCAGATGTAATATCTCATTAGCAACAAATTATAAAATGTTATATTGGCTCTCCCTCTTGAAGCCAATCCCAGAAATGTCAACATCTAACTCATTTTAAGCCATAATGGTACACTGTACTTTAGTGATATCTATACAATTACATATTAGGATATTATAGCTAAATGGCTGTTTTTGTTTAAAATGCATCTGGACACCGTATCAACTTCCTTGTTTCACTTGATGCCTATTCCTGGTCTTCTAAGAACATAATTTGAGTGGCAGCAGCTTGAGGACTACTGCAGTGCTGAGGCAGGCGGTTCGTAGTGAGGACAACTGGCTACTATTCTGAACTTTGTGGGGATCTTTCTGGCGCCGAGAGCTACTGAGGCATCACCCTAGTGGGTGTTACAGAGTGGAAGAGAAGTCCAGTGGCTATAAGACTCAGACTGGTTCCCAGCCTTGCCCTCTACAAGATCTTCAGCAGACACCATAATCTACCATCCTCTGACCAGCTCTCTCGGCTCAGGTCTTGAACCGACCCTCTCCATCTTCAGAGGGTGTCTCTTTCAAAGACTTGGCCTCTATTGGTTGACCTGTCATGATATATTGCTTGTTTGTTTTTTTGCTCTTGAAGCACTTTGAGATTCCATGAAATGTGTTATAGCTGAACTATAGTGGCGCTGAGCATGAAGGGTAATAAACCTATAGTGCCTATGCCATCTTTGTCTGCCCCCCCCCAAACAGATTCTACATGAATGACATTTTTAGAAGAGATGGGACGAAAAAGTGTGTGCGTAGTCGCCGTGGTTACCAGTGAAAGAAAGCAGGGGCAAGATCAAAGCTTATGAGAGCAGTCAGCTATGAGCTGGCTTTGATTGGAAAATAATGCTGTTTTCCTATGCAGACAGCATCTCAAACTTGAATCGCTAATTGCCGTTGAATGCAGTGTCTTGGCTGCTCTTTTCCCATCTACAAGGCTCTGCTGCTTTGACATGTCAGTTTTGTTTGTCTGCCGCCTTCGTCTTGACACAATCGGCCCGCTCAGTCGACCCCTTGGAAACCCCCCTTCTTGGCCGCCCCAGGGTGTGTGTTCACTCATTTATTCAGCTTCCTATACTGTGATGTCTTCCCTTTCCTCCCTTCTGGTTTTCCTCTCCTCATTAAGATGCAGGAGGCGGAGCTGCGTTTGGTCTGAAAGCCTGTGTGCGGTAGGGGGTGATGGTCTAAACAGTAGGGGGTGAGGGAGGGACTGTGCGCATGGAGACTTCAATTACTTAATGTGCTCTGTAAAAACTGTCCACACTCCTGCTAAGGTCTGTAGCTCGCTGGCCTGATTGCTTCCTTTTTGTGCAAGTCTAGCTACAGAATGTCAGTGATGTTCTGACAAAAGTGATTATGATTGAGGATGAAGAAATGAGTAGTGCCTCTTTAGCTAATACTGATTACTACTGGGGAAAGTGGTTCAAGACCAATAATCCCCATAGTGCTCTCTTCACATTATTCCTTCTCAGAAATGACTGGCTTTGAAACCCCCTTGTCTGCCTGATGCATGTTCTGTGATTAGTGTTGGCCTATTAACTCATTTTAAAGGTTCCTAGCAGTGAGGCTTTATTCATGTGGTTAGTGTTGGCCTATTCGTTTTCGTTTTCAGTACTTGCTGTTTTTCAGGTTTTGCAACCCTACTTATCATTTTGTGCACATTTGTTAACATCCCTGTTAGGGAGCGTTTCTCCTTTGCCAAGATAATCCATCCACCTGACAGGTGTGGGATATATAGAAGCTGATTAAATGGCATGATCATTACACAGGTGCACCTTGTGCTGGAGACAATATAAGGCCACTCTAAAGTGTGCAGTTTTGTCACACAACACAATGCCACAGATGTCTCAAGTTTTGAAGGAGCGTGCAATTGGTATGCTAACTGCAGCAATGTCCACTAGAGCTGTTTCCAGAGAATTGAATGTTAATTTATCTACCATAAACCACCTTGAAGTCATTTTAGAGAATTTGTCAGTACATCCAACAGGCCTCACAACCGCAGACCATGTGTAACCAGGCCAGCCCAGGACCTCCACTTCCGGCTCCTTCACCTGCGGATTCGTCTTAGACCAGCCACTCGGACAGCTGATGAAACTGAGTATTTCTGTCTGTAATAAAACCCTTTTTTGGGGAAAAACTCATTCTGATTGGCTGGGCTTAGCTCCCCAGTGGCTCAGCTTGACTCCCAAGTGGGTGGGCTGATGCCCAGTCATGTGCATACCATAGATTAGGGCCTAATACATTTATTTCAATTAACTGATTTCCTTATATGAACTGTTACTCAGTAAAATCATTGAAATAGTTGCGTTTATATTTTTGTTCAGTATATTTGCCTTTTATTTCTAAACTCTGGGATAATTCAACTTTGATTCACATTTTTGTGGGGAGCATTCTACTGTAATGCTAACACATGTTTAAAAATTCTCACTGTCTTGAGA
Organism: Brachymystax lenok tsinlingensis; assembly: GCA_030435695.1. NCBI lineage: Eukaryota > Metazoa > Chordata > Actinopteri > Salmoniformes > Salmonidae > Brachymystax > Brachymystax lenok. Next base: position 15,948,216 of record CM059797.1, on the reverse strand, counting down.
GCCAGGAAATGTATTCAGTGGATGTAGTCTACATATAGAAGCCATATGATCTGCCACCTCCTGAGTGTGTGGCTATTCGCTAGGCTGAGTGTTTGGGTCTGTGAGTAGCGTTATCAATGGGAACTGTCAGTACTAAAGTGAAGCTCCTGGTGTACAGACCCTGTGGGTCAGCAGTCTGCTGCGCTACAGATCCTCTGCTCCTCTCTGACCCAGTGAGTCATGTGAGTCATACCACATGACAAGCCACTTTCGCCAAAGTGAGTCATCCCAAAGAAAAGCACCTCATGTGGAGGAGGCTGACAGGGAACCAGGAACCTCTCTTGTTCTGACAACTTTAAAAAAATGATATGAAATTGCAGTAAAAGGTCATTTGATAAAAAAATAAATGTATGTTGTCTTGTATGCAGAATCTGTTTTTTAGTTTGCCAGCGTACTATTCACAGCCTAGTCAAAACGTGTGCATGCATGCTGTTTTCTGCCAACCAGTAACTGTCATCTGTCTCTAGCGTCCAAACCGTCTCAGATACACTCTAATATGACCCCTTTGTGGAAAGGTGCGAGTCTCACGAACACATACTTGTTGGTTATTTTGCTCTAGGATGCCTACAGGCCTCACAAGACGGCTGAAAGTCCCCCGGTACCAGTTGAAAAAATGTATGGAAGTGTTTATACGGAGACTTCCAAAAAGAAGGGGTTAAATACATATCAAAGATTAACTTACAAGACAAAGCATAAACAAAGTGATACTTTAATAGGCCAGAGGCATAGAAGGCTAGGAAATGATAATTGATCATACAACCTTCTTCCATGGAATGGATACAGGATAAGAGAGGGCACAAAAGCATTTAATGTTATTTATAACATCTGAAGGTTTAACCTATCAAATCGAAGTTTATTTGTCACGTACGCCGAATACAACAGGTGTAGAACTTACAGTGAAATGCTTACTTACAGGCTCTAACCAACAGTGCAAAAAAAGTATTAGGTGAACAATAGGTAAGTAAAGGGATAAAAACAACAGTAAAAAAAGACAGTGGAAAAATAACAGTAGCACAAAACCAACCACTATTGACCAATCAAACAATCGTAAGTTTACAGAGTAACCTCACCACCAGAATCTGTTTTTTAGTTTGTCAGCGTACTATTCACAGCATAGTCAAAACGTGTGCATGCATGCTGTTTTCTGCCAACCAGTAACTGACGATTTGTATAGCCTAGTGGGTTGAATGGAATGGCTTTTTCATTGTCCTATCCATTGAATGAATTATCTTTTCTCAGATATTTCCAGCAATATTGGCAGAGAACTTATAGAACTTAAATATACCCCATCCCTTATGTGCGTTTCATCTGTTTTTGAAAAGTGTTCTTTAAACATGAATGTGCATGGCATTCAGACCTACATGTCCTCTGTCCTCCACAGTGTTAGGATGCTGTTACACAAAACCTGTAGGCTACCCTAACCACACAGTTTTACATTTAAACGATTAAGGCAATCAACTCTCCTGTCTCCTTGTCTCTAAATATCCCATTGTATCAATTGAAATCTGAATTCTACAGCAAGTTGACTAACAAAGTCAATCTGTGTGTGGGGGTTGCATGGCTCTGTGTGTGAGAAATAGTTGCGTTTATATTTTTGTTCAGTATATTTGCGTTTTATTTCTAAACTCTGGGGTTGCGTGGCTCTGTGTGTGTGAGTGGGTTGCGTGGCTCTGTGTGTGTGAGTGGGTTGCGTGGCTCTGTGTGTGAGTGGGTTGCGTGGCTCTGTGTGTGAGTGGGTTGCGTGGCTCTGTGTGTGTGTGAGTGGGTTGCGTGGCTCTGTGTGTGTGTGTGAGTGGGTTGCGTGGCTCTGTGTGTGTGTGAGTGGGTTGCGTGGCTCTGTGTGTGTGTGTGAGTGGGTTGCGTGGCTCTGTGTGTGTGTGTGTGAGTGGGTTGCGTGGCTCTGTGTGTGTGTGTGTGTGTGTGAGTGGGTTGCGTGGCTCTGTGTGTGTGTGTGTGTGAGTGGGTTGCGTGGCTCTGTGTGTGTGTGTGTGAGTGGGTTGCGTGGCTCTGTGTGTGAGTGGGTTGCGTGGCTCGCGTGGCTCTGTGTGTGAGTGGGTTGCGTGGCTCTGTGTGGGTGGGTGGGTGGGTTGTGTGGAACAGACCCAGGAGAGCAATGGAGTTTTATTAACCCTTACAGCTCTGTTTTCCCTTGACCAGTGCATTCTAAGGCTATAATACAACTGTAGCCTAATGACAGACGCAGAGGTTGAGACAAATGAGAAATTATCATTTTCTTGGGCATGTGATCTGATTTGGATTGGAGCCCTCGTGTTGTGGTGTGGTGTGTCTCTCTCTCTCTCTCTCTTCAGCTGAACAGTTCTGATGGGTAAAGTGAATGCTGTCTCATGCAGGACGTAGGTTTAGATGGTTTCAATGTATTTTTTGCATATTGTTGTTGTGTAGCCTGTATAAATATTACTAATCCTATTTCGATGGTGTAGCCTGTGTGGTATTGGTTATGTGTAGCGCCCTTTAAGGGAATCGTGCCTGCGTTTGTTTTCTGTCTGTGTCTGGGGCACTCTCTGTCAGATGAGTGAATCTCAGCAGAGGCACAGGCAGCCACTGGGGGTTCTGTTTCATCTCATACTGCTCTGAAGCAGACATGCAAATCCACTGATGAGGTGTGTGTGGCGCTGAGGATCATGTGCGCAGGGATTTTAAAGTGGCGAGAAAAGGAAGGTAAGGTGAGCAGCCGACAGCGGCGTGCCAGAGCAGAAGAGGACAAAGGCTTTGAAATCTGGGAAGGATATTGAGGGTTAGGCGACGTCAGTAGTCATAGAGGTGATGGGAAGTCTCAAATCCAACATTCGTTAGCCCCTCTGAAGTCTGACGTGGGTCCCTCTCTCTGTTGCTGAAACCCTCTGGGGGGGGGAAGCTGCAAAGAGTTTTTGGTAATTATATTTTGAACCAGAATCAACAGTAGCCTAATGCACATTGCTGCACGCAGAGCATTCATGTAATGAGGCATTTGAATTTTTGAATCGGCTGGTTTAGCATCCCAAAACACTCCTGCTCATTGTCTGATCTTAACAATCCCGTCATCTGTTTGTACTACGCTCAGGTTTTCCAAGCCTCTACAGCAGGGTGTCAAACTCATTCTGCAGGTTTTGTTTTTTCCTTTCAATTAAGCCCTAGACAACCAGGTATCGGGTTCCTTACTAATTAGTGACTTTAATTCATCTATCAAGTACAAGGGAGAAGCGAAAACCCGCAGACACTCGACCCTCCGTGGAATGAGTTTGACACGTGCAATACAGTGATGTAACATGTAGCCTAACCTATAGTAAAAAGCAGGGGCATTGAACAAGATTAACTAACAGTTTTCAGTCATGCTGTGGACTTTGCTACTTTGGTAATCCATGAGGGGTGCATGTCATGTGACGTGTCATGTGACGTCTGGATGTTGGGTCATAATCGTATTAATTAGTGGCTCTCTGTATCCATGATAGACACACAGATGAGCTTTGTACTGTCTGTAAGAGATGAAGTCCCTGATCAATGTGGGATGTATCAGCTTTAGCGACTGTCCTATGTTAATATATTGAGGATTTAAGACTCCATTTTGCAAATCGATCAGCGGTTAACAACCTAATCAGCTGCCACTGACTTGAGCTCCTACCCACAAGGTACAAACTGGTTGTGTTAATGTCTCAATGTAATTTGTCAACATATTGTGCCGTGGAAAATACATTGGATTTGAAAGAAGTCAGAAACTTGTTTTGAGGGTGAAATTTAAACCACAGGATTGGTGTGGTAACCAAATGTCAACATATTTTACACAAGGTTTGTCTATGTTGAATTTCTACCTTTTTCAAACAATGTCAGATCTTCAACGTTATATCGACTATCAGAAAAAACTAGCCTGGGCAGCACTGGAGGATTGATTGATCTAGGGTTTTAACCCTGCTGAGATATATTTGTCACTGACTATTATCAATGTGCTATCGTGGAAATGAGATCTCCACTTAAACCGACTCGATTCACTGTTGCTATCAGTCATTCTAAAGGGTAGGTTTAACAGGGCAAATTAAATGTCCACACTTTATCACTCAAGTATGCTATTTAGGCTTATATACTGTAGCATTTGCAATGTCACCAACAGCTATTGTTTCAATTCAACACAGAATTCATAAAAAAAATAGACTACAATAGACCTAGGGTTTCAAGCTGATTTCAAATGTAAAGATATATTTAGTGATCTTGAATTGTTTGGCTGTCAACAACCAAATATCAACATTTTTCTTTGATAGTTCCATCTGTGCCACTGATTGTAGTTTGGCTTTAATTCCAATTTGTCTACAAATTAATAATTTATATGTTGGATTCACTTCTCCATCTCAACCAAAAATCTAAATGAAAGAATAGGACAATCTAATATATTTTGTATTTAGCCCCCTAGAGTCAATGTCCGCATACCCACGGTAATCAAATTAGCCTAATAAAAATGATTTTTTTTATATCTTTTTCCCATAAAAATGTCACCGCAAACATTGATTCCACATTGACGGTGACCGAGCTAGAGCTGTGTTTGTCAGACCATTAAGACATCCCGAAAATCCCGGTCTTCTCACAACCGATGAACCCTCTATGGAAAGATGAGACTCTCACGAACATGGTGTTGTCCGTTTTGCACTATGGCCCCCACAAGCGTCTTGGGACTTGTCTGAAGTCTACAGCCGATCTGCCGACTACTGTCTCTAGCGTCCAAACCGTCTCAGATACACTCTAATATGACCCCTTTGTAGAAAGGTGCGAGTCTCACGAACACATACTTGTTGGTTATTTTGCTCTAGGATGCCTACAGGCCTCACAAGACGGCTGAAAGTCCCCCGGTACCAGTTGAAAAAATGTATGGAAGTGTTTATACGGAGACTTCCAAAAAGAAGGGGTTAAATACATATCAAAGATTAACTTACAAGACAAAGCATAAACAAAGTGATACTTTAATAGGCCAGAGGCATAGAAGGCTAGGAAATGATAATTGATCATACAACCTTCTTCCATGGAATGGATACAGGATAAGAGGGCACAAAAGCATTTAATGTCATTTATAACATCTGAAGGTGTAACCTTTCAACACAAAGCCAACCACTATTGACCAATCAAACAATAGCAAGTTTACAGAGTAACCTCACCACCAAGTCCCAATCTCTACAGGATTCCACAGCATCGAAGAGCTTGTGTGGGGGATGAGACCAATGTAAATAAGAATTCCTGACGACCATAAAACCTTTTTTGCATAATAGAGTAATTGAGTTCACCCTGTACATATACAAGTAACCACAGAGATAATACATCGATATAGATCACATCAGAGTTATCCTCCGTGTACAAGTTTCACATAGACGTGGCTACTACAGCATTATTCTGTCACAATAGTCAGTCCTTTGGATACTGTAACAGATTTTGTCCACTCACAGGGGGAAGGGCTGACTAGTCCTCAAGCATTGTCCTTTCCTGGACCCTTTTCCATGCAGCTCCAGGTGACAGAACACATACATTTGCACCATGTACTTTTAATGGAACCTCAACTGCAATTCAGGCCATTTGGTTCTGCTATTAGATGAAGCACAGTGATAAAACACACCTGTTTTAAAAATAAACCAAATCTTGCATTGTATTCCCATTTCATATTGTATTGTATTCCCATTTCAACACATGGTAGCAGCACAAAACATGGTACAAACATTATTGTGCACAGACAACAGCACAAAGGGCAAGAAGGTAGAGAGCAATACATCACACAAAGCAGACACAACTGTCAGTAAGAGTGTCCATGATTGAGTCTTTGAATTAAGATATTGAGTTAAAACTGTGTTTTGTTGCAGCTCGTTCCAGTCGCAGCGAACTGAAAAGACGAGCGACCCAGGGATGTGTGTGCTTTGGGGACCTTCAACAGAATGTGACTGGCAGAACAGGTGTTGTATTTGGAGGATGAGGGCTGCAGAGGATCTCAGGGGGAAGTGAGGCCTAAGAGGGTTTTATAAATAAGCATCAACCAGTGGGTCTTGCGACGGGTATACAGAGATGACCAGTTTAGAGGAGTATAGAGTGCAGTGATGTGTCCTATAAGGAGCATTGGTGGCAATTCTGATGGCCGAATGGTAAAGAACATTAGCCGCTCGAGAACAACCTTTACCTGCCGATCTATAAATTACATCTCCGTAATCTAGCATGGGAAGGATGGTCATCTGAATCAGGGTTAGTTTGGCAGCTGGGGTGATAGAGGAAACCAAGTCTAGATTTAACTTCAGCCATCATCTTTGATATGTACTGAGAGAAGGACTGTACTGTCTAGCCATACTCCCAAGTACTTGTATGAGGGGACTACCTCAAGCCCTAAACCCTCAGAGGTAGTAGTAACACCTGTGGGAAGAGGGGCATTCTTCTTACCAAACCACATGACCTTTATTTTGGAGGTGTTCAGAACAAGGTTAAGGGTAGAGAAAGCTTGTTGGACACTAAGAAAGCTTTGTTGTAGAACATTTAACACAATCCACAGAGGGTCCAGCTATATGACTGTATCTGCATATAAATGAATGAGAGTGCTTCCTACTGCCTGAGCTATGTTGTTGATGTAAATTGGAAGAGCGTGGGGCCTAGAATTGAGCCTTGGGGAACTCCCTTGGTGACAGGCAGTGGCTGAGACAGCAGATTTTCTGACTTTATACACTGCACTCTTTGAGAGCGGTAGTTAGCAAACCAGGCCAAAGACTCCTCAGAGACAGCAATACTCCTTACACGGCCCACAAGAATGGAATGGTCTACCGTATCAAAAGCTTTGACCAAGTCAATAAAAATATCAGCACAACATTTCTTAGAATCAAGGGCAATGGTGACATAATTTAGGACCTTTAAGGTTGCAGTGACACATCCATAACCTGAGCAGAAACCAGATTGCATACCTGAAAGAATACTATAGACCTCAAGAAATCCAGTCAGTTGATTATTGACACGTTTTTCCAACATTTTTGATAAACAGGGAAAAGTACACACAGGCCTTTTTAAATAAAGCATGAACCGTGCCTGCCTTCCAAGCAATGGGAACCTCCCCAGAAAGGAGAGAGAGGCTTGGTGATAGGGGAAGTAACCTTAAAGAAGAAAGGGTCTGAACCAGCTGTTTTTTTGTGGTCAAGTTTAAGTAGATCCTTTAGCTTCTCAGACTCAATGACTGCCTACAGGGAGAAACTTTGTAGCGGGGCAGGGGAAAAAGGAGAAGCATCGGGATAGTCGCATTAGAAGGGGGAATATGAGAATGTTGGACAAGCAGGAGGCAAATAGGAATCCTGACTTAATGAAGTGGTGATTTTAAAGAGCTCAGCCATGTGCTTCTTGTCAGTAACAACCACAGCATTAAGGAGAGTAGCCTTTCTGGGTGTTTGGAGTCATACCTTGTGGAATTGGTAATCTGATACATTTAGGGAGTCCCATTGCTGTAGGACTTGGTCAGGTGGTTTAAGCATGTCCCAGTTTAGGTAACCTAGCAGGACAAATTAAGACTTAGTGTGAGGGACCAGGAGAGCTTAGGGTAGGTAGGGTACAGACCGTTGCTGATGGAGGACGATAGCACAAAGAGCTAACCACGTCTCAGTAATGACCAACACATCTGGATTAGAGCTGTGAACCCACACTTTCAATTGATCCATTCTAGGTAATACGCTTCTATTGTTAACGTGCAGAAAACGCAGGCTTTTACGAGAGCAGAAATCAGTGCACAAGTCAGAATTGGGGCTAGCAGCAGGGTGTGCATGCACATTTCCAGATATCATCAACAGTAATACAATCAAGTCAAAGTCACCATTATTAGTCAGTTGTACAACCGAATGCCTTCAACCGAAATGTGTCTTCTGCATTTAACCCAACCCCTCTGAATCAGAGAGGTGCGGGGGGCTGCCTTAATCGACATCCACGTCTTCGGCGCCCGGGGAACAGTGGGCAGAACGACAGATTTTTACCTTACCTCCGGTTACAAGTCCAACGCTCTAACCACTAGGCTACCTGCCGCCCCAAAAAAGTTAAGTCCTAGGACAGGGAGGGCTCTGCAGTGTTGATTTATGACATCTGAATGTGCATCAGATGGTAACAAGATCATGTTGTACAGCAATTTCATCAGGTAACATGAATACAAAGCCAGCGGGAGGTGGTTAGTAAAGAGTTTGTAGTCAACAAAGTATGCAGGAGTCAACATTGCTTGCTGTTTGGGGTTTTAGGCTGGGTTTCCGTAAAGCACTTTGTGACATCGGCTGACGTAAAAAGGGCTTTTATAAATACATTTGAGGCAAATAGCAAAATGCACATTAAATATGTAACGACTTGGGGCTAGCCATTGTAAGTTCAGAGTCACTTGCCCCAACATTGCGTGTGCTGGAGGCGAGCAAAAGCTTGGGAGAGAGGGGTGAGTGTGGTGGGGGTACTTGTACCAGACGGGGAGACAGGCCAACAGATTGCCAGGTGGAATCAAAGCAGCAGTGCAGCAGGCAACGGGACTAGGTTTCACACCCACTTGGGAGAAGCTTTTATTTCTGGAGGCAGATTTCTTGTAGAAAATGCCAGTGAATGGTCTTTGAACAGCAGGAGGGGGCTTCAGAGTGCACTTCAAAGACTCCTGCCCCTTGTTGGGGCCCAAAGGCATCATGTATTAACCAAAAAAGTGTTAAACAAATCAAAATATATTTTCGATTCTTCAATGTAGCCATCCTTTGCCTTGACAGCTTTGCACACTTGATGTGTTCTCAACCAGCTTCATGAGGAATGCTTTTCCAACAGTCTTGAAAGAGTTGCCACATATGCTGAGCACTTGTTGGCTGCTTTTCCTTCACTCTGCGGTCCAACTCATCCCAAACCATCTCAATTGGGTTGAGGTCGGGTGATTGTGGAGACCAGGTCATCTGATGCAGCACTCAATCACTCTCCTTCTTGGTCAAATAGCCCTTACACAGCCTGGAGGTGTGTTGGGTCATTGTCGTGTTGAAAAACAAATGATAGTCCCACTAAGTGAACCAGATGGGATGGCATATCGCTGCATAATGCTGTGGTAGCCATGCTGGTTAAGTGTGCCTTGAATTGTAAATAAATAATTGACAATGTCACCAGCAAAGCACCGTCACACCACCACCTCCATGCTTCACGGTGGGAACCACACATGCAGAGATCATCCGTTCACCTACTCTGCATCTCACAAAGACATGGTGGTTGGAGCCAAAAATCTCATTGACTCATCAGACCAAAGGACAGATTTCCACCGGTCTAATGTCCATTGCTTGTGTTTCTTGGCTGACGCAAGTCTCTTCTTCTTATTGGTGTCCTTTTAGTAGTGGTTTCTCTGCAGCAATTTGATCATGAAGGCCTGATTCACGCAGTCTTCTCTGAACAGTTGATGTTGATGTCGGTTACTTGAACTCTGAAACATTTATTTGGGCTGCAATCTGAGGCTGGTAACTCTTATGAACTAATCCTCTGCAGCAGAGGTAACACTGGGTCTTCCTTTCCTGTGGCAGTCCTCATGAGAGCCAGTTTCATCAGTGCATGATGGTTTTTGCGACTGCACTTGAAAACTTTCAAAATTCTTAATGCTCCTGATTGACTGACCTTCATGTCTTTAAAGTAATGATGGACTGTTGTTTCTCTTTGCTTATTTGAGCTGTTCTTGCCATAATATGGATTTGATCTTTTACCAAATAGGGCTATCTTCTGTATACCACCACTATCTTGACACAACACAACTGATTGGCTCAAACACATTAAGAAGGAAAGAAATTACACAAATTGTACTTTTAACTACTTAGGGAGTGGTGGGGTGCTCCCTACACTACCCGGCAAAATGCAAGGCGCCAAATTCAAAATCCAAAAGTTGAATTATTAAACATTCATCAATATACAAGTGTTGCCTAGTCATCAAAAGCTCTGCTTCTTGGCAATATCACAGCGTTGTCAGATTTCAAAAAGGCTTCACGGCGAAAGCACTACATTTTGATTGTTTGAGGGTAGCACTTCCAATATTTTACCATTAGCATAAATTCATAAACCATCACAGTTCACACAAAACACATTTCACAGCGAAAACAAATCCATTACCTTTTGAAGAACTTCTGCTGAGGGCTTCCCAAGTGTCCAACGAAGACAATCTATGGTTCTTTTGTTAGAAAAAGTTATTTATTATATCCATAAATCTCCGTTTGGTTGGTGCGTTATGTTCAGAAAATCCAACGTCGAATCGCCCATTGAAAGGTGAAGAGAACGCGTTCAAATATACCTATATACTTTTCCTAAACAAATCAAATACCAGTTAAAATGCATCCTTAGCTATCCTTTTATGAATATGAGCGATAATATTTCACTCGGATGGTCACCTAAACGTTATATAAGTAAAATAAATTGGGGGCGCGCAGCCAGACTCGCGCACGAGAACTTGATGACATCTGAGCTACCTTGGCCATTTCCTGTACCTATTCTTCCTGCTCCCTCCAATCTCTCTGAGGCTTTATATATGGACTGTTGACATCTAGTAGAAGCCATAGGTACTGAAATCTCAGATCTGCTTGCCATAGAACTCAATAGGGAGGCTGTCAAACAGAGCCAATGTGACAAAAAAAAAGTAATTCCGGATAGATTTTTCTCTGGTTTTTGCCTGTTATTTCTGTTCTGTTACACTCAGACATTATGTTAACACTTTTTAGAAACGTCAGTGTTTCCTATTTAATAGTACTAATTATGTGCATATCCTATTTTCTGGGCCTGAGTGGGAGACATTTTACTTTGGGCACGCCAGACTTTCCAAAACCGTCACCTCGGGAACCGCTCCCTAAGAAGTTAACAAGACACACCTGTTAATTGAAATGCATTCCAGGTGACTGCCTTATGAAGCTGGTTAAGAGAATTCCAAGAGTGTAAAAAGCTGTCAAGGCAAAGGGTGGCTACTTTGAATATTCTCAAATATAAGATCTATTTTGAATTGTTTAACACTTTTTTTGGTTTACTTCATGTTATTTCATAGTTTTGATGTCTTCACTATTATTCTACAATGTAGAAAATAGTAAAAGTAAAGAAACCCTGGAATGAGTAGGTGTGTCAACTTTTGACTGGTACTGTAGGTTGTAGTCTCATTGATCGTCTCAATCAAATATTACCCAATTATCCATGTTTAAATGACTGTGTGCTCAGTCGGTATGGCCCTGAGAAGTGTCTGAGCTAGCCAGGCTGTTTTTATAAAATACTATACCAGTATATACAATACCCACATTACTGTACTAAAAAAACTATCCAGTCACCATCTCTCCAATTATATAATATTGGATTTATTAAACATGATGGATATAATGACAACCTACTCGGCGACGTCCACTGCTTTATGCGTCTGCAGATATGTCTAACCATACATATACAAACGGCCTTGACGCAGCTGTTTCATGGGAAGAGCAGAAGGTGACCAGACCAGTCTGAACCATCAATACAGTACAGTTTTCTCATGACCAGATTCAGAAAATGTTAGCCAACTCCCAGGCACTTGCCTTCTGAATTGCTTGTTCCCTAGCAGAAGCAGGCTTCTCCTCCTCACTGCCTGGGCTTTTGCCTTCTCGCTGACAACACCAGTCTCCGATTACTGCCTGGATGTGGCTGCCTCCTCACACTGGAGGGAGTTCCTTTTTCTGTCTGACGCCATGTCACTGGACACAGCACTGCTGGCAGGAGACCCGATGGTCTGCAACTCGTGGTGAATTTTTCTGCTTTCATAATTTCTAACTGTGCGGACTGGTCAGCAGATAGTGACATCTCGGATCAGATCTGTGATCACCGTCTTGTGTTGGCAGTGGCTCTGAAAGTCAGTGTGATTGCGCTCCCATAATGATTTCACAGTCTGATACTGCTGCACATTGGCTGTTTGGACCGTGTGTCTGAAATTGCCATCGCTTCATTTGAACATCATGCACTTGGCTTTGGGAGATGATTGCTTTCATAGAGCTTTTAAATCTAAATGATATGCCTCGTCTCATGATAAATCCTCTGGTTTAGTGATGACCTGTTATGCCCTTTTTATGAGCAATATCTTGTTGATTATTCCCTTTCGCCTGGAGGTATTTCAACAGCAAAGGGCTAAAGCAACAGTGACTCACACCATTACCTTCCCCCTCTACTCTTCCTACACACCCAGATAAATAGTGTGCTCTCTTGGTAACCAAATTAATTGAAGCTACGTGTGTGTTGGTTCTACAAAGCTGTGTCCATAACATTCAATAATCAATTAATTGCATTCTTGCACCATGCGATCAATTATCAGTACAAACTTCTTAGGGATCACTGGGGCGCTAGCGCCCCACTCCCGACACTACCCGGTGAAATGCAAGGCGCCAAATTCAAAATCCAAAAGTTTAATTATTAAACATGCATCTATATACAAGTGTTTCATAGTCATCAAAAGGCTCTGCTTCTTGGCAATATCACAGCGTTGTCAGATTTCAAAAAGGCTTTACGGCGAAAGCACCACATTTGATTGTTTGAGGATAGCACCCCACATATTTTTACATTACCATAAATTCATAAGCCTTCACGGTTCACAGAAAACACATTTCGCAGCGAAAAAACAAATCAATTACCTTTTGAAGAACTTCTGCTGAGGGCTTCCCAAGTGTCCAACGAAGACAATCCATGGCTCTTTTGTTTAGAAAAAGTAATGTATTATATCCATAAATCTCTGTTTGGTTGGCGCGTTATAATGAGAAAATGTAGCGTTGACTCCTCCATTGAAACGTGAAGAGAACTCGTTCAACTTATACCTATAAACTTGTCCAAGAACAATCAAACATAATTTTAAATGTATCTTTAGGAACACTTATGTATAAATAGTATAATATTTCAACCGGAATATAAACTGGGCGATAAGAAAGGAAAAAACCAAAGAGCGCGCCAGCCGTGAACGCGCGTTTTCTTCTATTGACATCTGTGTGGCCACTTCCTTATTCGTCTTCTTCTATGCTCTAAAAGCATCTAAAAAGAATCAGAACATTTTCTCGAGACTGTTGACATCCAGAGGAAGCAATAGGTACTGCATTATTATGCCCTTATATGGGCATTTTCATGAGGGAGGGGTTCTAAATGAGGCAATGTGTCAACTTTTTCCAGGACAGAAATTCCTCGGGTTTTCGCCTGCCATATCCGTTCTGTTATACTCACAGACGAAATGTTAACACTTTTAGAAAATGGAGTGTTTCCTATCCAATGGTACTAAATATGTGCATATCCTATTTTCTGGGCCTGAATGGGAGGCATTTTACTTTGGGCACGCCAGGCTCTCCAAAACGGTCACCTCGTGCGCTGCTCCCAAAGAAGTTAACATGTCTTTTTCTTTATGCTACCTGCAGCATGATTTATTTTCCTGCGAGCATATGACCGACAGCTGTTGGTCGGCGCTCGTCTCCTGAGCGGAGGAGCCTGTATTAACCCTGCTGTAGAATGTATTGTGGCTAGCCAACAGGTAAAATGAACAACTAATATTAACGAGTCACTCAAACTAATAATGAGTCAGTAATAAGTTGTTTTAAAAATAACAAATTGTTGACGAACTGCAATTCATTAGAGCGAAGATTATCTTGACTGGGAGAGACTTGAGGTGGGGGGGGACTAAAGGCATCCGCAAGCTTTCCGGAAGAGTTCGGAAGAGTTCCTGCATATATTATGACGTAATTTTGACTTTAGTTTTCTGGAAGCAAGCCGAAGTTGCTAGCCGAAGTCTATTCCCCTTCGTCGGTGATTGGTCAACAGTAGGGATTCTTGAATAGTTTTTGTTTTTATGCAGAACATTTCATTGAGATACTGCACCAGACATCACGCATTTTTACATCCAACTAAGATCTCTACAAAAACAACAATAACAGATTTCTTAAGTTAACTTATATTAATTCTGACATTTGAGGAAGTGTATACTGGCTACGTTGTCTCAAAAATGGACAAACAGTACTATTGTCACTTTTTTTTCTCGTTTTTCAAGCAAAGGTATTTTTTATTGAGTATGCGAGCACACTCGTTCGGTTCAGCTAGGCGCCTGTCGAACTGAAGCATGTTGATGCCTTAAGTGAATGTCACCAAAATCTTTATTCAATCAGCAATACTTTGCGTTATGGTTAGCATATTATCACAAAGTCACTAGGGTAGTGAATTGATGTGAGCTTCAGCTGTAAGCTACCAAGGAAAGTTAGCCTACAAAGCTGGATGCTACCGGTATCTTATTGCATTGTGAAGTGTTCTAGCCTCTATGGACATTGTTTTGCAAACAGTAATGAACATTTTCAACATTTCTACATGCTGTGTTGCAGTGCAGGTTAAGTGGAGAGCTAACATGATGCAGCCCAGACTGCCAGTCCAGGTTAAGTGGAGAGCTAACATGATGCAGCCCAGACTGCCAGTGCAGGTTAAGTGGAGAGCTAACATGATGCAGCCCAGACTGCCAGTGCAGGTTAAGTGGAGAGCTAACATGATGCAGCCCAGACTGCCAGTGCAGGTTAAGTGGAGAGCTAACATGATGCAGCCCAGACTCCCAGTAGTTCCTCAGGACAGGTTAGAGTTAGCAATGGGTAAGTGGAGCAGTCACGGCGCAGTCACTGCTCTCGCGCTATAAGGGGACATCGGCTGCGCTGATAGACAGACTTGATCCTCTTTCAATCAGTAGACGACGTGTCTATCCCCAAATCTTTCAGTCCATCACGTGGCCTAAAGCTTCCAGAGATCCGCCGTCTGAGGTTTATAGGTCTCTATCAGCCAGGGAGAGAAAAGGAAGCTGGGCTGCTCTGCTCTGCTCAGATTAGCATGGAGGGCTTCTAGAGAATGCCAGAGGAATGCATGACTGAGGCCCGGTGACTCACGATATCCCTGGTCACATTCCACAGCTGATTGTGGTTCCTCCACTCTCTGTGACACCTCTGTCATTACTGGAGCTAACAACACTCGGCAGTAGTTCTCTCACTCTCGAATGGAATCTTTCCAGAAACTCTAATGGATGAGTTATCCATAATTTTTCCTGGCAGTGAATATATGGGCCACCAAGGGAGGACTGTCTGTGTGCTGGCTGTGACCCAGTGATGGAGCTTCAGGGTCACACACAGAGCTGACGATGGCATTCTGTCCCCCTCCTGCACACACACACACAGCGCTCTGACATCACATCAGCAGCCCTCTGCAAAGAGAACCTCCCCTGCCTGCCTGCCCTGTGCCAAACGGCTACATTGCCTTAGCAGAGCAGAGGCTAAACTGGAGCGCCAACAAAAGATGAAACTATTGACCTGTGACTTAATCCTTTAATCCCCGCAATGCTGTGGTGTTGTGCAACCTCAAATCAGAGGATTTATCGTTCTGGGGAAAGGGCATGGTTTTATGATGGTGACCCGGCCGCCCCCTCTGCGATGTGCCATGAATGCCCATCACGCTCTTGGTTTATATGCTCAAGCTTTATGTTAGTCATAAACTGCTGCAGTCTGTTCTATACTATGTTATTGTGTATCTGTTATTGTGTGCTGTGCTGCATGCGTTTTCCATTGGTCACTGGGCTGTGTCATCTCATGTACAGTATGGCCTTCTGAGCATGTAAAGAGGGCGGTGGCTGGCGGGCGGGCGGTGCAGTAAAACGCTGAAATGGACGTTCAGGAGGCAAAGAGCAGCTCTTCAACAGCAACCAGGTCCATCAGGCAGTAAACGCTTTAATACGCTGCTAATTATTTCTGACTGATTGGATGTTGATTAAAAAGCAAAACGTTTTTTAATTATAACTCAAATGTTAATGCCGTCCCAAGGGAAGAAAATGTTTAGGCTTACATGAGGAGAACTTCTAATTGACTGAACCAAAACCAAAGCTGAGATTAGGATCTTGTTTATTTTTTAGCACTGAATGGGCTTAACTACTGTTGTATGTCATCAATGCACAACCGGAGCTGCCTAGCCTGAACCCTGTCCCCATTTAAAATTCATTATTCTAGCTCTGTGCAGGGATTTCTGATCATGCTTTGCCCACCCAGGTAATTCCTTTAACTCATGCTTGGGCAACTTCAGGTTGTTCTCATTTTATCACATTTCGGTTGTGACTTAATTAATTTGTTTTTGTCACATACACCGGATAGGTGCAGTGAAATGTGGTGTTTTACAGGGACAGCCATAGTAATACGGCGCCCCTGGAGTAAATTAGGGTTAAGTGCCTTGCTCAAGGGGACATCGAGAGATTTACCACTGCTTGGTTATTCGAACCAGTGTCCTTTTGGTTACTGGCCAAACGCTCTAAACGCTAGGCTACCTGCCGCCCTTGGGAGAGTGCTTGTGCACAGTCTATTGTGAAGGAGATGATATTGGATTTACAAATACAGCATATTTTGCTGGAACTCAAAATGAAGACAAAGCAGTCTCTCGTTTTATTCAGGTAGTCTCTATACATTATAATTGCAGGACGTCTTGGAAGACTTCCTGATAATGTGAGTTTGCTGTAGCTACTGACGACACTGGAGCAAAACCTCTCCGGTCCTGAGGCAGTGCTAGTGCCAGCGCCTCCTCACCTTGCTGCCTGCTCGCCTGCCCAAGAGCCAGGCTCAGGATTTAATTGTGGCTTATAGGACAGGATCTGGGGAATGCTGATGAGGGAAAGGCTCTCAATAATGGCACAAACGGCCCTCCTGCCAGTGCCTTAAGTGGTCTATTTGTGATTCAGCATGCATGCTCTCTTTCCCTCTCCCGCTCCCTGTCTGACTGCCAGGCTGGCGTGGAGTCGAGCTCCCAGGGGGAGAGTGTGTTAATGCGGGCCCCCAGGCCCGGGGACCAGGGTAATTGGGTTCGCATGGTCGGTGTCAGGGCACCACCACCGCTCCCTACACAAAGGCCACCTCCCAGCCAAGCTGTTCAGGACAGAAAGACAAACCCCTCATCACTGGTGTAATTCATTGGAAAGGCTTATTGAATTACTGGAGTGCTGTATGTGGTTTTTGTATGAGGGCCTGCTGCAGATTGCACAATGAGCTGAGGGTCTTGTGTTTGCCTGCCTGCCTGCTTGCGTGTTCAGCTCTCTCTCTCAGCTCAGACGCTTGGCTCTGAACACTACCGTGAATAACGGCAGACGGCTGAGAAAATCTCTAATATCCCCAAATGGCGTAATTACTGCAGCTTCCATTCAGATTACCTTCTCTTGTTTCCAGTGCCTGTTTGACCATGTCTGCATGTAGGGGTCACAGAGCCTGTTGTCTGCTTTGTAACCTCATGACACAGCCTTTTTGGGCTGGGCCTCATCCAGCCCTGACTGTATGGGCTGCTGTCTGCTGCAGCTTAATGTTGACATGCATGCACATCCATGTAGACTGTTCATTTGTCTGGTTTGTTTGATACTAAGTGATTGGAGCCCCCTCACTATTATGTTATACTCATAGCAACAAGAGTGAAGGTGTTCTTTTCTTAGTCTGCTTGCCTTTTTCAGGTCCAGTGGGTTTAAAAGAAACCAGCATTAAGGTTTCGTTGTGGACAAGTCTCTTCCGCCTGGATATGTGTAGCATTAAACTGACCCATACACCGCACAGTGGCACTCTCCTCTGATTGGAGAATGATTATGGAGTATGAAGTTCAGCCACTGGTAAGGTGGGACAGGGGAAACGGAGAACCCTCCTCCCCTGCAATATACTACATTACACCGTTGGCTACTTCACTCAATCACCAGACCCAAGCAACATAAGACAGGTTCTCAACACTAAAACAGAACTCGCCACCACAATCCTACCCATTACAAACACTTTTAGGGCCGCTGTCTGCAAATAGCTGCTGTCTCCTCAGATCCCAGCTTGGCTGTGGTCTTCAATAAGCAGAACAATGTGCTCAGCAGTGAAGTGATAATTGATTCATCCTAAAAATTCCAGTAAGAACGGTGTTAATGCTCCTCCTCTTCCTCTGGGTGGTTTCAACAGAACCATTTTAAGACTTTAATTGAGAAGGAATACTTCCATTAAAGCCATTGCCTTGGCACTGCCATTACCTACTTTTTTGTTTTTTAATGAAGATGAGACCCGCTTGGGGCGTTCACGCGGCACGATTACAAAAGCTCTCATGGAATCACAATGGCCAGCCGTTTTGCTATTTTAGTTCCTCATTTAAAAAAATAAGTCCTCCAATAAGCCCTGTGCCTCCAAGGCTGGAAAAATTTAGGAATCTCCCTTTGTCTGAAGGGCAGGTGAGCGTGGTTCCCACCCCTCCCTGTTTTTCCCCCTTGCATATCAGTAGGAAAACAAGGGCTTCTCCAGCGCTGGAACAAGGCTGTTGATATGGAAGGTATGGCCAGGGTTTCAGTGGAGAGAGAAGATGATGCCAAGAGCTTGTTACCAGGTTACATCACTGTTGTTGTGAGTTGTCTGCCAGATCTTCAGGCGTAGCAGAGGGAGCTCGCAGAGCCATTCCCCTCTCCGTCGCCATGCTACCGTCACGCTCTCCTCACACACACGAGCAGGCCAGGCTGTGGGCAGTATTTAACCATCATTGGTATAAATATTTATTGTTAAGTGTTTGATTCTGTCACAGTTTTGAATGCAGCGTTCATTAGGGCTTGGAATATGCCAGAGAACTCACAATACGATATTATCGCGTTACTTAGGTTCCCATATGTATTGCAATTCGATGTTCCAAACATATTGCTCACTATATGTCTGCTGCAGAGGGATAAGAGTGCATGAGAACTAGTTTTGATCAGTAGGGGAAATAAGTGCTGAAAACGTGGCTCTCTATTGAAAAAGATGGAGAACAAGCTACTGCAAATACTGGTGTTTTTGCACAGGTACTGCCAACTAGTACAAAAAGAACATCACGGTACCTATGGTACAAATCTATACTTGGAGTCAAATTGATAAAATATTGTCCAAAAATTAAACCGTGATATGGAACTGTATACATTTTCATCATGTCTGGGTGTAAAGGGAATGTACAGCACTAGTATCATGGCCATGGGTCTAATGTTGTTGTGTAGGCAGGCAGACCTGTGCTACACTGAACTGAAGCCTTAACTGTAACGGATGCATGACTGGAGTAAAAAGGTATTCATTGTGGAAATTGCAGATAAATGCTGTAGAACACTGGTCTGATACTCATCCAGTTTTACGTCTGGAGGTGTGACTGCGAATGTGGAGGCTGGATATCCCTTTCTCTGGCATCGGAAATGATTCCGGGTTAAGATTGTGGAGGCTGGATATCCCTTTCTCTGGCATCGGAAATGATTCCGGGTTAAGAATATATTTACTAGGTTCTGTAGTGTGGTGAAGAAAACAGGTTGTCAAAGTAGGGATGTGACAAATGGATAATTTCTCTTAACGTTTATACTGACTTTTTTTTTTTTTTAGCGGGTTCCCATTAAAACGCTAAGAAAAAATCATACCGTTTCAGGTCAATTCACAATAATAGTCCTATTACGTATGTATGACCTCTAGGGCCGGCGATGAAGTTCTGTCTACCACGACCCTTGACAGACACAATGCAGCTCCAGTAACGTGTGGATAAATAAACGTTTCAGACAACTAAAAAGTGCAGCATCAGGAGCGTCTGTCTCTTTTCAGACAGCAGAATTCTGCTCCGGCATATGTTATTTTGTTTCCCTGACAACCATAAATGTTGCTGATTTGATGTGCTGCTGTGTTTATGCATTTTTTTTTTTATGGTATGATAGCTAGATGTGCTTTCTTTCTACTAAATGTCTTAGTAAGTTGCGTTATTTAATCACTTTCCTAAAAAAAGTACTTTAACCTCTTAGCGCGCCGATCCCTTTAGCGGGATCGTTTTCAGAGCAAACATAACGCGCCAAATTCAAAATACATATTCGTAATACATATTCGTAATATTTAACTTCGATATACAAGTGTTGCATAGTGTTGCATAGCCATCAAAAGCTCTGCTTCTTGGCAATATCACTGCGTTGTCAGATTTTAAAAAGGCTTTACGGCGAAAGCACTACATTTGATTGTTTGAGGCTAGTACCTCACATATTTTCCACATTAGCATAAATTCATATCCAGCTCGGTTCTCAAAATATCCATATCACAGCTAATATAAATCGCTTACCTTTCAAATAACTTCTTCTGAGGTCTTCCCAAGTGTCCAAACGTCTGTTTACCTATTTTCCCTACCCGTAGTAATTCTCTCTCTCTAAGGATCTGGTCAGAGCTTTTTCCTCCATACCCTTTCCAGAGACTGTTGACATCTAGTGGAAGCCATAAGTACTGCAACCTCGGTCCTATTCCCCATAGAAAAATATTACATGGGCTTCAAAATGAGAGGAGAGCCAAAGAAAAATAAATTCCGGACAGAAATTTCTCTGGTTTTTGCCTGCTAAATCTGTTCTGGAATAGCCACAGACTATATCTTAATGGTTTTATAAACTTCAGAGTGTTTCCTATCCAATAGTACTAAATATGTAAATATCCTAGTTTCTGGCCATGAGTGGTAGGCATTTAACTTTGGGCACGTCAGACAGGCGAAAATTCGGAAAATGGGACCCTAGCTGGAAGAGGTTAAGAAGTTTGTCTGCCCGCAGACTGTTCTGGTCGCCTAGTGATGAAGTTAGTCCCACTTCAGAAGCGGCATTACTTTACAGACAAGTAAAATGCTGTTTGTCTCCAGAGAATGTTTTGTGTCACCGTTTAAAAAGTCGTAGTGGAGCCGACCCTAACAGACAAACAAACATGCCGTAGCCAAGGCGCTTTCAAGGGGCCACATACCATTCTGAAATGGGTAATCGATACAGGCTATACCGGTAGCCTACTGTCATTTCATATTTTGAGCCAAAAACCCCACCCGCTCCACAACCAAGACTAGCCTACCCCGTGCTCGCAAGACTGACCCGAAGATACTGTATCCCGGTGACATCACTCCCATGATTAGCCTAAGCTAGGATATTTTACACGCAACAGACTGAACACACGCTTCTGTCATTAGCGAAAGAACAGGAAGGTCAGCTCGAGGGAGAGAGCAGAGGGGCAGGTAGAACAATGCAGAGCAGGCAGGCCAGCTGGAGGGAGAAGGCAGAGGGGCAGGCAGAACCATGCAGAGCAGGCAGGCCAGCTGGAGGGAGAGAGCAGAGGGGCAGGCAGAACCATGCAGAGCAGGCAGGCCAGCTGGAGGGAGAAGGCAGAGGGGCAGGCAGAGCAGGCAGGCCAGCTGGAGGGAGAGAGCGAGCAGAGGGGCAGGCAGAACCATGCAGAGCAGGTAGGCCAGCTCGAGGGAGAGAGAGGATAGGCAGGCAGAACCATGTGGATATGGCTTGCTAATCTGCATCTTGCAATGTTTTCATTGTCTTGCATGCCTTGCAAATTCACCAAAGTAGCCTAAAGTTCTCTGGTTTTATTTAAATTACACAACTTTCCCTAGGCTTTTATAGCCATATAGTCTGGTTAGGTTATAACATGGATAATGATGTTTTGTGATAACGGCACTGTGATTTTAATGTGGGGTGGCAGGTAGCCTAGTGGTTAGAGCATTGGACTAGTAACCGAAAGGTTGCAAGATCAAATCCCTGAGCTGACAAGGTGAAAATGTGTTGTTCTGCCCCTGAACAAGTCAGTTTAACCCACTGTTCCTAGGCCGTCATTGAAAATAAGACTTTGTTCTTAACTGACTTGCCTAGTTAAAGGTAAAAAAAATTGTTGTGGGAAAAACATTTTGATTTTCTTTAAGGGATTTTTCTTAAAGTTAAAGATCTCAACTTCATTTAAATGTTTAAAGGTACTTACTTGAAAATAGCCTATATGGAGCTATAAGTAGGTACTGAAACTAACAAACGCTTGCCAAGTGTAGGCGTCTGCAACAATTTAGCAGGAGAGGAATGTGGGAGGGGTGAGTTTCCAACACAATTCCTCACTTCCATCCTTTCACAATACCACAAAGGAGACAGTGTAATCTACTAGGATGTTAAGGTGAAGACTGCAGGCTGTCATTACTCACCCTATTGCCTCACTGAGGATGATGCCTGACGGAGAAGGGTTTGGCACTACATGTCTGCACTGTGTTTGATTGAGCCACATGAGCCTTAGGTACAGACACATGACTGAATCACTGTCAGTGTTCTTTGTGTAATAAAAAGGTAGGGAACTCCTGCCAAGAATTTGTTGAATTAAAATTTTCATATCAAGTCTGCCATTAATCCGAGGGGGATCAAACACTTGTACGCCTCTGAATAGAAATGAATTTGTCCAGGTGTTTCTTCCGCTCAGTTCAAATGTTTAAAGATGAGGAAAACCCTGGTTTGTGAAAGCTAGCCTGATCAAAGCGGGTCTGTGTGTGGATTGGTCATCTCCTACCTGGGGCTCCTGTGTTGAGGCCTGAACTCTCTGACCTCTGGATGGATATGATGCTGCCAGCATGTTCATGCCTCCCCTGGCTGGCTACCTCAGACCATGCCTGGCCTGTGGTGCATCGGTCCTCCCCAGCAGCAGCAGGCTGGGGCCTGTCTCTCTGAGGCTCAGCCCTACCCCTGGCTGCCTGTCTGTCACAGAACCTTGGCCTAATGAAGGCAGAGGGGCTGCTGTGCTGCTGCCTGCTCTTCATCATTCCTGCCACAGCCAAGGTTCACTAATTAAGACGCCCGGCCCTGCAGATTATAAAGCATCTGGATCATTAGCATGGGGTCAAATGGCATTCGTTTGGGGGTGGGGGCACTGTCATCAACCTGCTGTCTGTCAGCTGGCTGGCCTCATGGTGAGCCAATGGGGTTCTGGCTGCAATCCTGTTAGAATGCAGTGGATCACTGCCACTGAGCCACAGGTTAGGACCAGCTCCAGAGAGCGACACACAGGTTGGGACCTGCTCCAGAGAGCGACACACAGGTTGGGACCTGCTCCAGAGAGCGACACACAGGTTGGGACCTGCTCCAGAGAGCGACACGCACACAGACACATAGACAGACAATGCAGGGTTAGGGTGAGGTTTAGACACACACACACACACACACAGAGACCATGCAGGGTGAGGTTTAGACACAGGGTGATGTGGCTTGTGTTGAAATGCAATAATTTGTAGAACAATCTGGGATTCTTGTGTTCAATGGTACGTAATGAGAATATGGTATTTATTTGATCTAGGAGAGGGTTGGGCGCCGACCGTGCCGCTCTGCCTTTTATCATGAAAAATCACTCTCATTAGCAGGTCGTGACTCACCTTTTATTTCAATTAGCTCCAGAGCCACTGTGGCGTTTGGTAGTGTCAGGTAATAAAGCAGCAGTGAGCTAGAAGTGCTGCTACTGCATCTCCTTTCTCAGATCGGGGTCTGTTACCACTAGACTGCGATCGGGGTCTGTTACCACTAGACTGAGGTTTCAGTTAGTGAGCTGCAGCTGCACAGTATAGCCTTGTCTCTGTCAAGGGCATTCCTACTACCCCTCATACTCTCAGCGGCCTGTGAGGTTTTTAATACAGCACGGTGGGCTTGTGAGGACAGACACAGACAGACACACAGAGTGGAGATTCTGCTCTCTTTCTCCTGCGTGACTTTCTCTCCGTCATAGTGCAGTGTCACTGTACACAGGG
Source organism: Brachymystax lenok tsinlingensis (assembly GCA_030435695.1). Taxonomy (NCBI): domain Eukaryota; kingdom Metazoa; phylum Chordata; class Actinopteri; order Salmoniformes; family Salmonidae; genus Brachymystax; species Brachymystax lenok. The sequence continues at coordinate 15,924,669 of CM059797.1, read as the reverse complement.
GGCTTGTTTTGCATGGCGGCATGCGTTCACCTATCTATGCCTGTAACTTTAGGCCTCTCTCCTCTGCTTCTATTTTAAACCAGAGAGGGCAGCGATCCCAAAGAGAAGCTGTTTGTGGGCGCAGAGGAAGGCAGACAGAAGGCTGAGCTGAGGACGGTGGTTGTCACGACTGCACAGGGCTGCTTGTTTATGTCAGAGGCTCCGCCTGTGGAAGAGAAAGGGGAGGGGAGTTTACTAACCTCACAAGGGTCGCAATTCCTCTTGAGCCATTCCCCCATTTCGCTGGCAGTTGTGAAAACAATTCCCCGTCTAGCATGGGCAGCAGAGCAGAGTGGGCAGGGAGAGGAGTGTGAATCAGCTAACTTGCAGGGGGGATGGGATATTTGGGCTTAGTGTTCCTGTGTGCTGGCCTGGGATCAGGGGTTATGAGTGGTTGTTAGACAGCCTTGCCTGGTGTTATGAACACGGCTCAGATTAGTTTCTCTATGGGGTCAACGAAACAAACTGCACTACCATAGCTCAGAAGTGTAACCGAAGACATGGCACAGATTTGACTACCAGTATGTGGAATTGGGGCCAGACTGTCAATCAAACGTGCCTATGTCCAGTATCTGTTTACACAACCACACTGCCTATATGCTAGTGATGGAGGAAAAACCGGTACAGTTACGTATCTCTATTTTTGGACAATATTTGACTGTAAAGAAAATAAAATGTGTGTGTGTGTGTATGTATGTGTACGCACACGTGCGTACGTGTATGTATATATTTTCCTTCTACTTTAGTTAACACTAGTCGGCTGTACTTGCGCCAGAACTCCTGTGTTTTTCATCCTATAGCTTGTTCTCGATCTTCTTTCCAAATAGCGTGCCAACATGTTTTCAGCACTTATTGATCAAAACGTGTTTTTTCAAGCTCTCTCTCTCTGCCGCAGACATATGGTGAGCAATATGTGTGGTACATCAAATCACAATAAAATAGCAGTATCGAACTGAAATACATATAGAACCGTGAGAATCTCTCTTAACCGCATGTAGCCTAGCGGTTAACTACTTAAGGAGCAGTGGGGCGCTAGCCCACTCCCAACACTACCTGGTGAAATGTAAGGCGCCAAATTCTAAATCCAAAAGTTGAATTATTAAACATTCATCAATATACAAGTGTTGCATAGTCATCAAAAGCTCTGATTCTTGGCAATATCACAGCGTTGTCAGATTTCAAAAAGGCTTTACGGCGAAAGCACAACATTTGATTGTTTGAGGATCGCAGAGTGTCTGCTAAATGACTAAAATGGCAATGTAAATATTGTATTGGCACCTAAAGTGTCGTGATTATGTTATTGCAAGATCCCTGGCATTTCCCAACCCTTCTATATTCACATGAAAAATGGAAGCATCCACATGTTAAGGGAGCCCTGGTATTTTGAAAGTACCAAAAACCAGTCTGCCGTGTACAATTTCACTACAGGAAATTTGGTACTAATTTGATACTGAATGCTTAGCTAGCTGCCAGACATGTTTGTGTAATTAGTTATGCTCAACCAACCTCATTGTTAGTGTAGTTGGACTAAAACCCTGCCGCCTCCTCTTCTAGGTTTCACTCAGAGACAGCTAGATCGCTGGAGCCCTGAGCTGGGGGAGCCCTGTCCTCAGCCTCCACTCACCTCACCTGGCCTGCATTTCACCCATCAACCCCCTTCTACCACCACAGACTCGCCGCAGCCCAGCCTGTCGTCACTATGACGTCGGAGCTGGAGAGTAGTCTGACATCCATGGATTGGCTGCCTCAGCTGACCATGCGGGCAGCCATCCAGAAGGCAGATGCCCAGGGGCACCACGGTGGGCCAGGCATGGGCAAGAAGAGCGCCATGCTGGACCCCAACACCACGCTGGACCAGGAGGAGGTCCAGCAGCACAAAGACGGCAAGCCGCCCTACAGCTACGCCAGCCTCATCACCTTCGCCATCAACAGCTCGCCCAAGAAGAAGATGACCCTGAGCGAGATCTACCAGTGGATCTGCGATAACTTCCCCTACTACAGGGAGGCGGGCAGCGGCTGGAAGGTAAGATGCTGGACAGAAAGGAGCAGGAGTAGAATGGATGTCATTCTGAGCTGATGTCATGACAGAGTGTATGAGATGGTTTGTAGACATTGAGTTAGACATAATGCTAACTGTCATTCATAATAATCACCCACACTGTTATTTCACTAAAGCTCAAAGAGAGACTACCCACTCTATATCCACTAAGTGCCTTACATCTTTGAGTGAAATCATAGGAGCAGCCCTGAGAACTGTGAAGTGTACAATTCTGGATTAATATTCAGAGAGAGAGAGAGCTGGCCCTATCTGAGCGAACACAGACTAAATAGCCCATTCATGGGTGGTATTATTCATTGCAGATGCCTTGATAGGAGAAAGCCATTATGTAGGAGAGCGAGCCAGTGCTGTGTCATCTCAAGGAGCACGTGATATACAGAGATGAAGCTATGCTGATTGCCTTTTACAGAGCCCAGATGGAAATTGATATTGTTTTTTTTCCAGTCAGTGACATTTATATGGACTAGAATCTGAGACACTGCTTTATTGCAGCCAGACACAGTGTATGTAGCCCATTTCCTGTGTGTGAGAGCATCTATGGAAGGGAAGAAAGTATCCACCAGTATTCTAACATTGTGTTGAGTTGGCTTCATGTCAACTCTGTAGCTATGCAGTATCTTGCTAAGGTTACTCAACTGGAGTGGATAATGACCTTCAGAACATCTTTCAACATCTGTACTTCATGGTGATGTTGACAATGTTCAGGTTGTGATGTTAAAAATGTAATGGAACTACACATGTTTTGTTCCCTGTTAATTTATTTCAATTTTCTAAGAGCAAAATCATGTAGTTCAGTTAGCAGGGTGCTAGTCCTGGGGAGGAAATCTGCAACAGTAGTCATCCTACCCTCCTATGTTGTGTATATACTAGGGTATGAATGCACCTATAGCATGTGTTCTAGTTACTTTAGTGGGCGTGTGTGAGGGTTGTTGTGAGCATGTCTGGGTGAGGTGAATGTAGGTCGGATGCAGTCATCGCGCCGCTATTCCACCAGGGATGTCTGCGCGCTGCAGGAATTTAGGACCCAGTGCACGCACACGCCTGCTCTGTATGATAATGTAGGCTGTGCCGCCGAGATGAGACCGGGCTAATCCAGGCACCGGCAACCCATTTAATCATCTCAATATAACTCCATTAGCCTACGCTTTTAAGAAATATCAATAAGTGCTGTCAATAAGAACAGATAATTCATCAAGGTCAAAAAAAAATATGAATGCTGCGTTTGAAGGAGTGAAAATGCACACAGCGACCACGAGCAGGCATTTAGACAGAGGCTTTTTTACACGCTCTCTAAAGCACCTTTTGAAGTGATGCAGAACAGTTTCTTAATGTGGTCTCTTTTTATATGGGCCTGTGCTGTAGGGCAGGCTCTGTAAGCTAAAGGTGTTGTTGGGGGAACAGCTAGAAACACTCTGGCTATTCCTCTATTATATATGTTGTTAACCCAGTATGCCTCTCTTACAAGAATACTTGCCTAAGGATGCGTCATCATTTGTGTAGTTTCCCCCCTCATCCCATAGTATATATTTGTACCAACATCACCAAGCATGTTACGTGATAGAATCATAAATGTACATTTTATAGAGCTTTTTGTATTCTAAAATTGACCCCTCTCTGTGTGGAGTCCTGTCCTCCGTTCACTCCAATTCAATCTTGCTGCTCAATCCCATCCATTCGAGTCCTTGTCATTACAATATTGGATATGTGGAGCTGGCCCTAATGACTTTCTCCAGATTAAATGGCGAATAAGAGCGATCCGGTCTCTCCCAGGTTAGGAGGTGTCTCCTCCTATCAGAAGCTCTCACTTCTGAGACGTTTTAATGCTATCAAGACGTGTGGCTGTGGGTCAGTTTCTAAGCTTATAAGTTTGACACTGTCTGGCTCCTTCCGGAGCGTCCCCTAATGAATTTAAAGAGATCATGTTCTACCTGGGTTTCTAACTTCGGCCCTGCCGTGACTTGCTTTCTCGGAGCACACAGCCTATAGGAGGGGTTCCCAAACTTTCTTTTGGACCACAACCCCATTTTAATATCCGAAAATTCTTGTGAGCCCAAACCATGTAAAAAATAATGTAATTAACAGCCAATGTTAACTTTTTTTATTTGGGACTGTAGCAGTCAATTGAAAAACATTTTAACACTATTTCTGATTGTCTTCTCAACTCACCATCACATTCTATTAATGTGGGGCTATTACAGTAAATTGCAAATTAGTCTGACATAATGTATCTTATTTCACCACCACTATTAAGATTGGTGTGCTTGATGCATGTCGTGTCAGAGCTTCTCCAACCTGGATGGATATTTGGTTTTAATACAGAAGAGAGCACTGAATCCAGCTTCACACAGATATGAGCTGGCTAAGGGTACCATGGGTTGGGTTTTATGGTGCTTTCAATACAACTGGGAACTCTGAAAAATACGAGGTCAAATTATGTCTGCAGTAATCTTCAGGTCGGAAAGCCGGACCTCTTGAAAGGTTCCCGAGTTGGAATTCAGAGTTGGATGACCGTTAAACTGAGCTCTTTTTTTCCCCTGTGTTCCCAGTTGTCTTGAACACGGCATTAATGCTCAGAGGGAGACTGCAGGGTATTCCCTTTGAGTCAGGAACCAAAACTCCTTCGTAGTGACCCATGAATGCGTTGTCTGCAGCATTTGGTCACATGACAGCTCGATCAGCTGTTCGATTTCACTTACCGACATTTCAATTGAGCCAGGATCACAGTCAAACCGATTGGGAAGTAGGTCCTAAAGTGCTCTTACAAGCATTGGAGGTGAGCAGTCATTACTCGTGTGGGACACCAGCCTGGTCTCATAGCAGCCGGGACACTTACTGATGCTGTTTTCTGTTTATAAACATGCACCGACGAGGGAACGGGAATGGTTCTCTTATAATCTCCAATTATAATTGTTTCCTCTGAATCCACTGATTCAGTCACTCATCTGTAGAATGTTTTTGTATTTCCTCTGCATTCAGTTTCCCAAATCTTTCTGTTACATAGGCAAGGAAAGACATTTTCATTTCATTACACAGTCAACCAAGTCAGGTTTTTTTGCATCCGTTGTGAATGACAACCGTTCTTCAATGTGAAAAATCTTTCCAACACTCCCCCTTGATAACCACCAAGCCTCGGTGTGAAATAGACTATTGTCATGCTCTAATTCCATATCTCCACATAGTTTTGCGAAGAAGTGGCACGCAGTGGATGTGATTTGATGTAGTTTACATTTTAAGTTACCTGCTGCAGTATATCTCTGAGTTCTGTGCTCAGCTCTTTTGCCGCCAGTTGCTCTCGGTGTATCATGCAATGTGTCCATATGGCAGAGGCAGACACATTCATAACTAGGGTGCAGAGGCCTGCCCTCTGTCCCGCCATAGATGGAGCCCCATCTGTGCAAAGAACCCACCGTTCGATCCCATGGAATTAGTTTTTCGTCAATATAGTCACGCAGCATAATGAACATCCCCTGTGCTGTTTCTTGCTTGGGAATTGTGAGACAGAACAAAAAATTGTATAGCGAACAAATATCAGTGCATGGGCGCCTCGACCCTCACAGCTAACGTCAGTTTGGAGTTTTTTAGTTGTTCAGTCAGTCTCCTCTTGACTGCTAGTAATAGCATAAATTCTTTAACAGTGTTATCTGACAAAGGTCTTGATGTGAGTTTCTGTGCCTCTGCCTCCCCTCACATTGTTTTCACCGTAGCATCCGGTAATATCAGTCTCTGCAATAGTGTGGTTTCATAGCGTAGCAGGCCTAGCCATTCACCGTGGGAATGATTCAAGTGCAACACTCAAGTGTGCCCTTTTCCTGTGATCTAAGGGCGCTCTCTGGTTGAATTTGATCTTTTAGATAGGAATAGTTTATCATTTCTATTTTTAAGGTTAACCACATTCGAATGATTTTGAGATGCAAAGACCATATTATAATATTTTTTTCCCCCCAGGATTTTGGAAATTCTCCCTCGAACCCATTTCATAGGGTCGCGACCCGTAGTTTGGGAACCGTTGGCCTTATAGGCTACCGCTGAAATGCATTAGTGTGGGATCCTTAGTGGTGCGACATGTATAAACCTCAGTGTAAAGGTATTAAATGTCTAGATACTAGAGGATTACCGGGATCCCACCCAGTCCATGCGAAAGTGCTTATTATGCGCAGAGATTTGAAATCCATGTTTACAAAACAGGTTTATAATCCCGCTAAGAACCGGCCGTCTAATCTGATCAGGTCCTCTGAAAACGTGTGTCTGGTGGGGCCACGCCCACAGATGACACCACAAACTCCTCTTTGCTCCACTCCAACTCCGGGAAACTGGATTGTGTTAGTAGGGCTGGCACAATTACCTAGAACTGTGTAACCAACGGTTAGAGATGAAGACAGTCATTAAAATAAGTCATAACCTTCCAAATGATATACACTACCGGTCAAAAGTTTTAGAACACACTTCTTAAGGAGCGGTGGCGCCTCACTCCCGACACTACCCGGTGAAATGCAAGGCGCCAAATTCAAAATCCAAAAGTTTAATTATTAAACATTCATCAATATACAAGTGTTGCATAGTCATCAAAAGCTCCGCTTCTTGGCAATATCACAGCGTTGTCAGATTTCAAAAAGGCTTTACGGCGAAAGCACTACATTTTGATTGTTTGAGGGTAGCACCTCCAATATTTTTTCCATTACCATAAATTCAAATTCATAAATTCATTACCTTTTGAAGAACTTCTGCTGATGGCTTCCCAAGTGTCCAACGAAGACAATCCATGGTTCTTTTGTTAGAGAAAGTCATGTATTATATCCATAAATCTCCATTTGGTTGGCGCGTTATGATAAGAAAATACAGCGTCCACTTGCCCATTGAAACGTGAAGAGAACTCGTTCAACCTATACCTATAAACTTGTCCAAGAACAATCAAACATCATTGATAATGTATACTTAGGAACACTTTAATATATATTCAGTATAATATTTCAACCGTGCGATAAACTGGGCGATAGGAAAGGAAAAAACCACAGCGCACGCAAGCCTGGAACGCGCATTCTCTTCTGTTGACTTCTGTGTGACACCTTCCTAATTCTTCTTCTATTGCCATCTAAAGCAACTAAATAGAATCAAAACAGTGTCTCGAGACTGTTGACATCCAGAGGAAGCAATAGGTACTGCATTCATACTCCATTATATGGGCATTTTCATAAGGGAGGGGTTCAAAATGAGGCAATGTGTCAATCACTTTTTCCAGGACAGAAATTCCTCTGGTTTTTGCCTGCCATATCCGTTCTGTTATACTCACAGACAACATTTTAACACTCGTAAAAACTTCAGTGTTTCCTATCCAATGGTACTAAATATGTGCATATCCTATTTTCTGGGCCTGAGTGGGAGGCATTTTACTTTGGGCACGCCAGGCTCTCCAAAACCGTCACCTCAGGAGCTGCTCCCTAAGAAGTTAACACACCTGTTAATTGAAATGCATTCCAGGTGACTACCTCATGAAGCTGGTTGAAAGAATGCCAAGAGTGTGCAAAGCTGTGAAGGCAAAGGGTGGCTCTTTTGAAGAATATAAAATGTCTGGATTTGTTAACTACATGATTCCATATGCGCTATATGCGCTATTTCATAGTTTTACAATGTAGAAAATTGTAAAAATGAAGAAAACCCTTGAATGAATAGGTGTTCTAAAACTTTTGACCGGTGGTGTGTATATATAATTATTTATACAGAACAAAAATATAAGCTCAAGTTACAGTTTTAAGGAAATCAGTCAATTCATGTAAACCGACTGGGGACCCAGGCCCAGCCAATTAAAATGAGTTTTTCGACATAAAATGGCATTATTACAGACAAATACTCCTGTGTGGAGGTCTGGGGCTGGGGTGGTTACTCATGGTCTGTGGTTGTGAGGCCAATATTGTGATATTGTCCAAACAACACGATACATAGTAAATTATATCTGACTATCAATACATTTTTATTTTTTCCCATCACTATTGGCTCCTTGATTTGTCACTAGGCTTCGCTAGATTTTGTTTTGCTGTTGCCACGACGACGTCACAGCACCAATTTGCCTGCGTTCCCCGACAGTGTTTTCAACCCCCTCTCCCACCGCACACCGGGAGAACGGGCTTGGAACCTCTAACCCTGGCAATTTTACTGGTAAACTCATGGGTACACTCGCAATGGCTGTCTGGTATTGTGATGCAATTTCCAGTGTAATGTAAAATGTTCATTGAAATTATGTTAACTGATATGGCGCATGCAATGGAATGTGTTTTTTTTAAATGTCAGTCGCGTTTAATCAACAAATCACACCACATTGATGGTTACGCTACCTGCTTTTACCTTCATTTACTTCTGCTTTGCCCCTCACAATGGCTGCCACTCAAATGCACCTGGCTGTGCCGGGTGCAGATTATAACAGAACATGGCCAAGATTTAAAAATGTTCAAAGATGACCGGCAGGGTCAAATAATAATAATCACAGTGGTTGTCGAGGGTGCAGCAGGTCAGCACCTCAAGAGTACATGTCAAGCTATGAAAAGCCAACTATCATTCAGAGTATCTCTCGCTGTCTCTAGAGAGTTGAAAACAGCAGGTCTGGGACCGGTAGCATGTCTGGTGAACTGGTCAGGGTTCCATAGCCGCAGGCAGAACAGTTGGAGAGAGAGAGAGAGGAGAGGGGGAGAGAGGGAGAGATTTTTTTTTTTTTTCCACACAACACGGGTAAAAGGGGAGAAATACTCGTACACCATCTCCCCTACTGTAGCATGTTAATAGAGACATGTCTCCTCCTGTGTCTGAGGCTATGTCGGCAGGTCTGTAAACTAGTGCTGGGGTGTGGTGTTGCGTTCTGCAGTGGCCCTGGACAGAACTAGCCTCTGATCTCATTATAAAATGCAAATACACAGTGCCCCAAACAGATCAAAGGTTGGCCTTCCTATTGTATGGCGCAGGCTTAATAATGGCAGCCTAGAGACATTTCTATTTTTTAAGAGGTGATTTGGAGAGCTGACGTTCCTCCGGGACATTATTTACTTTGGAGAGAATGTTGTTGCTCACTACTGTAGTGACTGACTACAGCACAGACATCCCAGGCAGCTCCTTCTGTTGCTTATTTAAATGTGATCGGCCAGGTAAGAGTATTTGTACTTTCCTCTACCCCTGCAATCTCCCACAAGCTTGGATTTCAGGGCGTGGAATGGGAAAGTGTAAAATTGCTTCAATGCTAGACTATGATGCCTCCATCTGCTCATCCAGCCTGTATCATCATTACGCTGTTAAGCAAGCATTTACATTTTAAAAGCTTTGCTGATATTGAATAATTCAGCAGCTCAGATACACATTTAGACAGTAGCCCAACACTGAAGCTTATTTTTCCCCGTCCAAGTAATCGGACATTTTAGAACCCCATCCCTTATCCTGCTGTATCAAAGGGAGTGCAGTGCAAGTGAGAGCCTTGTTTTTTGAGATGCATGTGGGAATATCTTTTGAGATGCATGTGGGAATATCTTTTGAGATGCATGTGGGAATATCTTTTGAGATGCATGTGGGAATATCTTTTGAGACGCATGTGGGAATATCTTTTGAGACGCATGTGGGAATATCTTTAGCGACTCAGTCTTTCCCCAGATTGCTGTAAATTGTAGATGCAGCAGAAGTTGCTGTGTGGCGGCCCGGTGCCGGCTGTGTTGGTGGTGGTAGTGATTCATTCGGCAGCCGGTTTGATCCTGCTGTGAGCCGGTTTCCCGTGTTAGGAAGCTCCTGCCTGGCTGCCCACCCACCAGCCTCACCTTCAACCCTCCCCCTGCTACTGCCACCCACCGCCTCCCCACTGCTCACGCTCTGCCCCTCAGAGTGGGCGGGGAGGACATGCTGGCTGGCATGCCCCGGATCCATTTGTCAGGAGCCTCTGTCCCCACACCCCGCAGAGTGAAGAGTCAACTACAGTGAGGAGGAACATGAAAGGGCTTGGGGCTCTGGAGCGGTCTCTTGTGGCCTATATGTACCTATTTTTGGCTCTGTTCTTATATGTAACAGTATCTCTTCCCTGCTCATGACCATGACTTCACAGTTCAGTCTGTTATCTATAGGTTCCATACAACCAATCATAGCCTAAAAAGGAGCCTTTTTTATTTAGTCTGTTTTGGCTTTCCCTGCCGAGCAACGCATTTTGCTGGACAGTGAAGCACTGTTGTGCTCTGGACGGGGTGCACACTTGCTGAGTCACTACTCTAGGCCTTTCCAAAAGCACTGCATCTCTGTCTCTGTTATGCTGGAACGTTACTCAGCCACTGAGCGCTACAGCAACACTAAAGCAGTGGGGAAGCAGTATTGGCTGTAGAGCCGCTCCGTAGCTGGGAATGGGGTTTGGACCGCAGTGATACTTCCTTAGCAGTACATTGAAGTACAATATAGGGATGAATTTGGTGTGGCTGAGATTTACATGTGCATATTTAATAACTGAGGAAAGGGGGTGGTTCTTCTGTATTTCTATGGCTTTTCCAGGTATGTTCCAGATCGCTTATGTGGGACTGAGATCATTACCTCCAATGGGCCGTGCCCATGCCTCGTCTCAGATCTGAGGCTGGAAATGGAGCCCGCCCGGGGGAAATCACCCTCGCTACATAGTTAAAGTTATGAACTGCAAAGAATTTTAAGCACTTTTCAAACAACTCATAAAACTGGGAAAATCATTAGCTAGTCGTCAGGTTCTTCTGTAGGGACAATGGAGAGTGTGAGAATCCTAGCGTCATTATTTTGTTCCCAGTCAGATTTGAATGAAAAATCTTGGTTTTTAATCCATTGTAAATGTGATTTCCTTCTGAGGTGTCCATTTAGCCTTTTATCATGGTGTTCCTGGTCTATGACCTGTCATTGTACGGGCAGCAAAAATCGAACAGTCCCTGTGTTTTGTGCAATTGTGACATAGCAAAATGTTATCCTGTGTTTAAAGCCTTATCCAAAAATGAAAGCAATGTCTGAGGATAGCGCTGGACCATCTTAATTAAAAAGGGACAGCTTGATTAAAAAGCTTTAAATAAAGGTTAAAATCCATGCGTTTCACATGATCGCACAAAACATAGGCCCCTGCTAGACAGTGAAAGCTTAATCATGGCTCCAGTGTAAGAATACTGTGAAGCCCAATCATGAAAGCATCCGCTTGGCCAGTTTCGTTTTTATTGAAGCCTACTCACGGCTTTTCTGTGTTAAGGCAGTCTGACCTAAGCATGCCCTCTCATAGGTTCTGTGATTTTGCCAGGAGAGCAGGAGAACGAGGGGGGAGAGGGAGGCGCTGAGCCATAATGAATTCTACATGCTATAAATAGAGCCCAGTCCTTGGAATCCGCCTTTAACTCTGAATCTGCCCTGTTAAATCCGCCTAAGCTGGGCTAGACCGGCTAGTGCTGCCGCCGCTGGCTTCTGCTATAAAAAGATTTTCATAAATGCACTAGAAACCATGAATGGTAAAACAACAATAAATGTGTCTGAAGGATTTCTTCCCGTCTGTCTGCTGGTCTTTGTTTGATTTCATTAATAATATCCGTAATTGAGGTAGTCTGCTCTCCCTGTAGATCAGTTTGCCTCCTGTGAAGCTCACTACTAATTTGTCAGCTGTTCTCCCGTGCTCAGCGTTTCCTTTTTGAAAGAAAAAAGAGAGCGAAAGCTCTAGCCATGACTAATTAGCAGAACCTGTGAGAAGCTCTGTGGGAAGGTCCAGAGGAACAGGAGACTACCTGGTGATCTGGCCAGAGGTCTGGAGGATGGCTGAGGATAAGCTCTCAACCGAGCATAGTGCAGTTACACCTACAGTACAGGGAGCTATGTAGCCTATACATCCACACTGCTGATCACTGTCATCTGATAGGAATTAAAAGCAGAGGTAGCCAGCCCAAATGTTTGGTATGCTGATGTAATCAGCATGGATAGTAGCCTAATTACAGTGAGAACATGCCTGGCTGACGTCGTTTCATTTCATCTTTGTTTAATCCGTCCTTTCTCCACCGTGGTAATTACTTAACCCCGATCACCCCTTCTGTCATTCTCCCAGAGCTAATAGCCTCACACTGCCGCTTGCAATCTCCACTTTCTGCATTTAAATTAATGTGGTGAACACCAAGATATCTCTGTGTGTGCAGAGTATAACATTGCTAGATATTGACATAGTGATCATAATGTCATCATTGCCACAAATTGTTTTTTGTTTCGTCTGTCTCTGGCCTTGCTCACGTCAGGACAGCCTATGAGAGTGAAACTTGATCTCCATACCTGCGGGTCCTCATTGGGGTCAGTGCTCTACAGAGAGGGGGACAGTGACACAGCTGTGGCAGCGGAGCAGAGCGGAACCAGTGATGGATGACATGTCAGAATGGGCTGCTCAGCTTTCCCCTCCGCTCCTATTGACAGCCACAACTCTCCCATCCAGCATCGTTGGGGCTAATCGCAGGTCACGGCAGCCAGGGATATGACACATAAATATTGCTGATTGTAATTGCTCGTTTGTCAATGTCACCGTTCTCAATGTATGTTTCTGCAGTTAATTTATCCAATGAAAGTCCTGTTATCAAACATTAAAAAAAAAAGAAAAGGATGAAAGTAAATTTGCTACAAGGCAGGGACTGTAAGCAGAATGGCTTTCTACTGCAGCTGAGATGACTCCCAGTAGCTCAGTTTGACTATGCTTACTTGTTGCCAGTGTTCAGACTGGGTTGTACCCTGGAATCTTATCAATGACCAGGAAGAACTGAAACAAGTGTTTTTTTTAAGTGTTTATCATTACCTTGTGGTTTTGCGCTGGCTCTATGCAGGCTACAGTAGGTAGAGGGTGTGAGTTCTGTCCTAATATAACAGTATGTAAATGTAGCTCTGCTAGCCACGAGGCCACGGCCCTCTTCCCTGACCCGTAGCTCTTCTAGCCGTGAGGCCAAGCCCCCCACCCTCTTCCCCACCAGTTAATTTCCTCCGAATTTTTGTATACATTTTTTATTTCACCTTTATTTAACCAGGTAGGCCAGCTGAGAAAAAGTTATAATTTACAACTGCGACCTGGCCAAGAATAAAGAAAAGCAGTTCGACACATACAACAACACAGGCTACACATTGGAGAAACAAACATACAGTCAATAATACAGTAGAAAAAAAACAAATCTATATACAATGTGTGCAAATGAGGTAAGATAAGGAACGTAAGGCAATAAATAGGCCATGGTGGCGAAGTAATTACAATATAGCAATTTAACACTGGAATGGTAGATGTTCAGTAGATGAATGTGCAAAGTAAAAATACTGGGGTGCAAAGGATCAAGATAAATAAATGAATACGGTAGGGGATGAGGTAGTTGGTTGGGCTATTAACAGATGGGCTATGTACAGGTGCAGTGATATGTAAGCTGCTCTGACAGCTGGTGCTTAAAGCTAGTGAGGGAGATAAGTGTCTCCAGTTTCAGTGATTTTTGTAGTTCGTTCCAGTCATTGGCAGCAGAGAACTGGAAGGAAAGTCGGCCAAAGGAGGAATTGGCTTTGGGGGTGACCAGTGAGAGATACCTGCTGGAGCGCGTGCTACGGGTGGGTGCTGCTATGGTGACCAGCGAGCTGAGATAAGGCGGGGCTTTACCTAGCTGGGATGACCGTGGCAGCTTTCTAATCTTTGGGGATCTCAGACGATACGAAAGAGGTTGAACAGGCTAGTAATAGGGGTTGCAACAATTTCTGCAGATCATTTTAGAAAGAGAGGGAGTATGGCAGCTCTACATTAACTTGGCTCCTTGACTGTTTGGAAGGCTGTGACTTATTTTACATCACTAAGTCAAGTAAGATTCTAGGAAAGTTCTGATTGGTCTGAAGTTGGAAGCTAAGGCGGCACATCAAAGTCTAAAGTGTCTTCTTTGTTTCTCTGTACATTCCTGTAAAAATGAATAGTGCACAGGTTATCGCGGGGGAGTCTACCTCGGTTACTGGATTGAGTAATGTTCTATTGGATTGTGATACAAAGGCATGACGTGATTGGCTGCCCCATACCAACTTAAGTTTTTTTTTTTTTTTGACTAGTTGCTGATCATACTTTGTATAATTGGAGTATAGTTTCTCTCTGTCCAATTGGGGGATAATTTGTATTTTGTACAGCCTGTCCAGAGGCTTCGGATGATGGCGAATGTGGTCTTGAAGACCCCCCGGTCTATTTGTGATCAAGTTCATGTATCCTTGTCTACTCCCTGTTTGTTCTGTATTGAGAGCGATGGGAGAAGAACACAACTGAAAATGAAACAAAGGACCCATATTTCCACAGAAAATATTCATTTCTAGCAATTCATTGAGCAGCTAAACTCCCAGAGGCAGTCGATTTGGCATTCACCAGGCATAGTGAATACATGATGCCACCAGACAACCCCACCACGTTGCAACAACATCCTCCGTCCTGCCTTTAGTGGTGCTCAATCATGGCCTTCATGTCTCTAATACTGAATAGAAAATGAAAATGCCTAACCAATTTGACACTCTTGGTACATTACATGTGATAGGATGTTTTTTATTTTCCATTCCAGAGAAATAATCGTGCTATTCTCAGGCGTAGCCTAAGTCACCATTTTGTTTTCAAAAGTTGACTAATAAATTTGACTCTGCCAAGAATGGTAGATTAAGGAATGCATGTTGCCTACATTTGATGAGTTATATGCTTTGATTATTGCTCTTATTGCGGAGTATAAACTCCGTAATTTAAATGTAGGCATGGAAGCAAATCAAAGGTCTTTGGTTTCTCTGCCAGACTTCATGGCACAAAGCAACCACATTATTTCTCTCCTTTAATTGCGCCTTTACTAAGTAATGCAAAGGCTAAATGTAACCACCAACACGTGCCACATGATCAGCCTCTCACTATTATACCCTCTACCCTAAAGAAGGTCAATTAATTTAGTTTTAGTGATAAAGGCTCGGTTATTCAGTATTATTGTGTTATTTCTACAGAGCAGGGATGGTTTTTATACTCAATCTCCAGGACCGGTAACCATTTATGTCGGCTTCGAGTTTTTCAATTTGAATTATTATACAAAGTTCTTGCAACCAATAGAATGAGAGATCTATAGGTGTGTGTGTGTATATATATTGTGTGTGTGTGTATATATGTGTGTGTGACACACACAGTGCATTTGGAAAGTATTCAGACCCCTTGACTTTTTCCACATTTTATGTTACAGCCTTATTCTAAAATAGATTAGTTTTTTTTTCTCTTCATTAATCTTCACACAATACCCCATAATGACAAAGCAAAAAAAGGTTTTTAGAATTGTTTGCAAATGTATACAAATTCAAATAAATACTATAACATTTACATAAATATTCAGAACCTTTACTCAGTACTTTGTTGAAGCACCATGGCAGCCTCGAGTCTTCTTGAGTATGACGCTACAAGCTTGGCACACCTGTATTTTGGGAGTTTCTCCCGTTCTTCTCTGCAGATCTTCTCAAGCTCTGTCGGGGGAGCGTCGCTGCACAGCTATTTTCAGGTCTCTCCAGAGATGTTTGATCGGGTTCAAGTGCGGGCTTTGGCTGGGGGGCCCCTCAAGGACATTCAGAGACTTGTCTCGAAGCCACTCCTGCATTGTCCTGTCTGTGTGCTTAGAGTTGTTGTCCTGTTGGAAGGTGAGCCTTTACCCCAGTCTGTGGTCCTGAGCTCTGGAGCAGGTTTTCATCAAGGATCGCTCTTTGCTCCGTTCATCTTTCCCTCGATCCTGATTAGTCTCCCAGTCCCTGCCGCTGAAAAACATTCCAACAGCATGATTCTGCCACCAGACGTGATGCTCCGAGCTCTACTGACAATTCCTTCAACCTCATTGCTTGTTTTTTTCTCTGACTTGCACTGTCATCTGTGGGACCTTATATAGACAGGTGTGTGCCTTTTCCAAATCATGTCCAATCAATTGAATTTTGTAGACTTACACAAGGCTGGAATGGGCTACAAGACCATCGCCAAGCAGCTTGGTGAGAAGGTGACAACAGTTGGTGCGATTATTCGCAAATGGAAGAATCACAAAAGAACTGTCAATCTCCCTCGGCCTGGGGTTCCATGCAAGATCTCACCTCGTGGAGTTGCAATGATCATGAGAACGGTGAGGAATCAGCCCAGAACTACACGGGAGGATCTTGTCAATGATCTCAAGGCAGCTGGGACCATAGTCACCAAGAAAACAATTGGTAACACACTACGCCGTGAAGGACTGAAATCCTGCAGCGCCCGCAAGGTCCCCCTGCTCAAGAAAGCACATATACATGCCCGTCTGAAGTTTGCCGATTAACATCTGAATGATTCAGAGGACAACTGGGTGAAAGTGTTGTGGTCAGATGAGACCAAAATGGAGCTATTTGGCATCAACTCAACTCTCTGTGTTTTGAGGAGGAGGAATGCTGCTTATGACCCCAAGAACACCATCCCCACAGTCAAACATGGAGGTGGAAACATTAGGCTTTGGGGGGTGTTTTTCTGCTAAGGAGACAGGACAACTTCACCGCATCAAAGGGACGAAGGACGGGGCCATGTACCGTCAAATCTTGGGTGAGAACCTCCTTGCCTCAGCAAACAAAGCACTTTAAGATCCTGGAGTGGCCTAGCCAGTCTCCAGACCTTAATCCCATAGAAAATCTGTGGAGGGAGCTGAAGGTTTGAGTTGCCAAACGTCAGCCTCGAAACCTTAATGACTTGGAGAAGATCTGCAAAGAGGAGTGGGACAAAATCCCTCCTGAGATGTGTGCAAACCTGGTGGCCAACTACAAGAAGCATCTGACCTCTGTGATTGCCAACAAGGGTTTTGCCACCAAGTACTAAGTCATGTTTTGCAGAGGGGTCAAATACTTATTTCCCTCATTAAAATGCAAATCAATTTCTAACATTTTTCACATGTGTTTTTCTGGATTTTTTTTGTTATTCTGTCTCTCACTGTTCAAATAAACCTACCATTAAAATGATAGACTGATAATTTCTTTGTCAGTGGGCAAACGTACAAAATCAGCAGGGGATCAAATACTTTTTTTCCCTCACTGTATGTAGCTTTTTTTTTGGTCGCAGGTTCAGGAATGGCTGAAATATTGCAACATTGACCTGGAGCTAACTCTGCAAATAGCAATACTGGGTGATTTCAGTCAATCGATCAATAATATAATAAAGAAAATTGCTAAAATGATCTTTAATTTACAATCTGTATAAACTAAGAATAAAAAAAGGTTCAGAACTTTTGTGAAACAGCACAGTTGAAAAGTATATGATAAATATGAATCAAAACTTGGTGTTCACAGATGGATGGGAGGGGTTGAGTGGAGCTGAAGGATGGGACTAAAAACAAACAAGAGAACTATTGTTAAATAGATTGTTTCCATGAAGTGTATGTTTAAGCTGGAAGCAGAAGCCTAAGTGTTGTTCATTTAGTTTACTCCAATTAGGGGAGGGGTGGTGGGCTTAGGGGAAATAATAAAGAAATATGAATATAGATATAGATGGATGGATGTAAATAAGTAAAGTGGGTGGTTATGTGTATATGGATTGGAAATGATGCAGACAATTACATTGATGGAAGTCAGTCTACAATATTAAAGCTGATCTACCCCATAAATGTTTTATTTTACACATTTTATTTTCACTGCTTACACAGCTAGCGATTCGCACAAGGCCATATAAAACAACGTGTACCTACTATCCAATAGGTTACATCTTTGTAGTTTTTAATGTGTTCTACTCTTAAGTGAGCGGTTGGCAACACTAGGTACCGAAGAATGTTTATGTGTGGGCATTATAGGGGGCTGCAGTGCTGTGAGTCTGTTGTCCCCACACATTACATTTTAGCCTAAAAAACAATTAACCCTCATTCGAATATAAATTTCATATCAAAATGTCACATGCGCCGAGTACAATTGTAGACTTTACCGTGAAATGTTTACTTATGAGCCCGTTCCTAACATTGCAGAGTTAAAAAGTAAGATGAATTAGCAAAAAAATAACAATACCGAAGCTAGTACTGCCTTTCAAAAGTTTGGGGTCACATAGAAATGTCCTTGTTTTCCATGAAAACTTACTTGAAATTAGTTGCAAAATGAATCAGAAATATAGTCAAGATGTTGACAAGGTTATAAATAATGATTTTTAATTTAAATAAATGTCCTTCAAACTTTGCTTTTGTCAAAGAATCCTCCATTTGCAGCAATTACAGCCTTGCAGACCTTTAGCATTCTAGTTGTCAATTTGTTGAGGTAATCTGAAGAGATTTCACCTCATGCTTCCTGAAGCACATCCCGCAAGTTGGATTGGCTTGATGGGCACTTCTTACGTACCATACGGCCAAGCTGCTCCCACAACAGCTCAATAGGGTTGAGATCCGGAGACTGTGCTGGCCAGTCCATTATATACAGAATACCAGCTGACTGTTTCTTCCCTAAATAGTTCTTACATAGTTTGGAGCTGTGCTTTGGGTCATTGTCCTGTTGTAGGAGGAAATTGGCTCCAATTAAGAGCCGTCCACAGGGTATGGCATGGCGTTGCAAAATGGAGCAATAGCCTTCCTCCTTCAAGATCCCTTTTACCCTGTACAAATCTCTCACTTTACCACCACCAAAGCACCCCCAGATCATCACATTGCCTCCACCATGCTTGACAGATGGCGTCAAGTACTCCTCCAGCATCTTCATTTTTTCTGAATCTCACGAATGTTCTTCTTTGTGATCCGAACACCTCAAACTTAGATTTGTCTGTCCATGACACTTTTTTCCAATATTCTTCTGTCCAGTGTCTGTTCTTTTGCCCATCTTAATCTTTTCTTTTCTTATTGGTCAGTCTGAGATGTTTTTTTCTTTGCAACTCTGCCTAGAAAGCCAGCATCCCAGAGTCGCCTCTTCACTGTTGACGTTGAGACTCGTGTTTTGTGGGCACTATTTAATGAAGCTGCCATTTGGGGACTTGTGAGGTGTCTGTTTCTCAAACTAGACACACTAATGTACTTGTCCTCTTGCTCAGTTGTGCACCGGGGCCACCCACTCCTCTTTCTATTCTGGTTAGAGCCAGTTTGCACTGTTCTGTGACGGGTGTAGTACACAGCTTTGTACGGGATCTTCAGTTTCTTGGCAATATCTTGCATTGAATAGCCTTCATTTCTCAGAACAAGAATAGACTGACGAGTTTCAGAAAAGTTCTTTGTTTCTGGCCATTTTGAGCCTGTAATCGAACCCACAAATGCTGACGCTCCAGATACTCAACTAGTTTAAAGACGTTTTATTGCAGTTTTATTGCTTCTTTAATGAGAACAACAGTTTTCAGCTGTGCTAACATACTTGCAAAAGGGTTTTCTAATGATCAATTAGCCTTTTAAAATGATCAACCTGGATTAGCTAACACAACGTGCTATTGGACACAGGAGTGATGGTTGTTGATAATGGGCCTCTGTAAACCTATGTAGATTTTCCATTAAACAGCTGTTTCCAGCTACAATAGTCATTTTAGAACATTAACGATGTCTACACTGTATTTCTGTTCAATTTGATATTTTAATGGACAAAAAAATTGCTTTTCTTTAAAAAACAAGGACATTTCTAGTGACCCCAAGACTTTTGAACAGTAGTGTGCAAGAAGTACTGGTCCCGAGTTAATGTTCCAGGGTAGGCCTACTTAACCAAATTCACCTCCACCATCCGAAGACGACGTATTTGCATATACAAAATACAAAGGGTCCCCCAATAGGACAAACTATCCTCCAAAATCATACAAAGTATCATCAGTAGGCATACCTTACAACAAACCAGGATTTGTATCAATATCATGCAAATCATTACATGTCGTAAAAGCAAATTGAGATCGAAAACGTGGGTATAAGTGAATTCACTAGTGTTGCGACAATGTTTTATATGGAAGCCCATAACCGCTACCAATTTTTCAATACTACAATTCCTCATGATTTGGCAACGTGCACATTTAGTCTGATCAACTGTAGCCTACTGATAACCACCCCAGCTGCAGGTAGCTTAGAGAAGCCTACTGATAACCACCCCAGCTGCAGGTAGCTTAGAGAAGCCTACTGATAACCACCCCAGCTGCAGGTAGCTTAGAGAAGCCTACTGATAACCACCACAGCTGCAGGTAGCTTAGAGAAGCCTACTGATAACCACCCCAGCTGCAGGTAGCTTAGAGAAGCCTACTGATAACCACCCCAGCTGCAGGTAGCTTAGAGAAGCCTACTGATAACCACCACAGAGAAGCCTATGCCCTCTGATCCCATCTGGGCCATGAGAAAAACGTAGCGTCATGTTTTTATAGCCTAAAATAGGTCCATTTATTTCTGAGAGAAATGTGAAGGTTTTTTCTTGGTTTATATGCACACTTCGGGTGGCTAGGTCAGAGGCATGTTTTAATCCAAAATGATTGACTTGAATTAATCAACTCAATAGTGATGACAAACTGTGTCTTTTATAGTTACAGATGCAAAGGCCTACAAGATGCCACCCTGCATACAGAGAGCTCAGCCCTGTTTTATTGTCCAAACGCAGTTGTCTCTTTGTCCATGTAAAGGATTTTAATGTTTTCATTTTCCCTAGGGCCAGGAGTTTTTCCAGGAGTTAAAAACAACACTATGATCTGATTTTAAATGTTCTGCTTCCCTCATAGCCTGTATAAAAGTTTTAGCAATAAATCACCAGTAAAGATTTTTTTATATGTCATATGCTAGAACTGTCTGGAGTTGGTTAGGTTAGCCTACTACCAGATCAGACCCCCCCCCCCCACACACACACACACCACCTCCACCACTCTGGGACCTGTGGTGCCACCTCTGAAATCACCACACAATGTTACAAATGAAAAAACATATCCTATTTGTGTGATGTACATTTTATATTTGTTGGGTGGTGGGGATTGGCTTCCATAGTTTTACATGGCTCAGTGCAACCAGCAGCTACTGTTTCTGCAATTTTAGGTAAAACCTCAGTAAAACAAGTCTTAAATATTATTATAAACTCAGCAAAAAAAGAAATGTCCTCTCACTGTCAACTGTGTTTATTTTCAGCAAACTTAACGTGTAAATATTTGTATGAACAAAACATTCAACAACTGAGACATAAACTGAACAAGTTCCACAGACATGTGACTAACAGAAATTGAATAATGTGTCCCTGAACAACGGGGGGTCAAAATCAAAAGTAACAGTCAGTATCTGGTGTGGCCACCAGCTGCATTAAGTACTGCAGTGCATCATCTCCTCATGGACTGCTCCAGATTTGCCTGTTCTTGCTGTGAGATGTTACCCCACTCTTCCACCAAGGCACCTGCAAGTTCCCAGACATTTCTGGGGGGAATGGCCCTAGCCCTCACCCTCCGATCCAACAGGTCCCAGACATGCTCAACGGGCTCTTGGCTGGCCATGGCAGAACACTGACATTCCTGTCTTGCAGGAAATCACTCACCGAACGAGCAGTATGGCTGGTGGCATTGTCATGCTGGAGGGTCATGTCAGGAAGGGTACCACATGAGGGAGGAGGATGTCTTCCCTGTAACGCACAGCGTTGAGATTGCCTGCAATGACAACAAGCTCAGTCCAATGATGCTGTGACACACCGCCCCAGACCGTGACGGACCCTCCACCTCCAAATCGATCCCACTCCAGAGTACAGGCCTCGGTATAACTAACGCTCATTCCTTCGACGATAAACGTGAATCCGACCATAACCCCTGGTGAGACAAAACCGCGACTCGTCAGTGAAGAGCACTTTATGCCAGTCCTGTCTGGTCGAGCGACGGTGGGTTTGTGCCCATAGATGACGTTGTTGCCGGTGATGTCTCTTTAGTGTCCTAAGTTTTCATAACTGTGACCTTAATTGCCTACCGTCTGTATGCTGTTAGTGTCTTAACGACCGTTCCACAGGTGCATGTTCATTAATTGTTTATGGTTCATTGAACAAGCATGGGAAACCGTGTTTAAACCCTTTACAATGAAGATCTGTGAAGTTATTTGGATTTTTACGAATTAACTTTGAAAAACAGGTTCTTGAAAAATGGCAGTTTCGTGTTTTTGTTGCTGAGTTTATATTAAATATTATAAAACTGATGCACCCCTTGGGGGAAAAAGGTATTTAAATATGAGGAAAATGTTCATACATTTCAGCTGTTTCTAAAACATTGCTCTGCTATTACCATGTATACTGTAGGAGTCTTACTAAGACAATTGTTTACACTGCCCTTCTTCAAGGGGGGCAACTGTTGGGCCGAGGGTCGTGCACTACCTCCTGAGGTAGCGGTCGAGACGACGTAGAAAATACACAAGTTTACCTTTGAGTAATATGTGTAGAGGACGGTATTTTTACGGAAAGTGTAGTAAGTGTGAAGATGCTCTAAATGGCGTACTAACAAACGGCTTTCATCAGAGCTCTCATGTGGAACAGAGAGTATGTGAAGGCTTTCATCAGAGCTCTCATGTGGAACAGAGAGTATGTGAAGGCTTTCATCAGAGCTCTTATGTGGAACAGAGAGTATGTGAAGGCTTTCATCAGAGCTCTTATGTGGAACAGAGAGTATGTGAAGGCTTTCATCAGAGCTCTCATGTGGAACAGAGAGTATGTGAAGGCTTTCATCAGAGCTCTCATGTGGAACAGAGAGTATGTGAAGGCTTTCATCAGAGCTCTCATGTGGAACAGAGAGTATGTGAAGGCTTTCATCAGAGCTCTCATGTGGAACAGAGAGTATGTGAAGGCTTTCATCAGAGCTCTCATGTGGAACAGAGAGTATGTGAAGGCTTTCATCAGAGCTCTCATGTGGAACAGAGAGTATGTGAAGGCTTTCATCAGAGCTCTCATGTGGAACAGAGAGTATGTGAAGGCTTTCATCAGAGCTCTCATGTGGAACAGAGAGTATGTGAAGGCTTTCATCAGATCTCTTATGTGGAACAGAGAGTATGTGAAGGCTTTCAGGGAGCATAAACTGGAGGATGTCACTTTGCCTCCAGTCTCTCATGTCCTGGCGCTGCTTCTGCAGACAGAGGGAACCATGTGTAGCACAACAGCCCAAAAGTGCAAGCCTGCATCGCTCAGAAAGAAATGGACCAAATGTACAGTAGCAGCCAGGCTTATTATGCTCTTCTTATTATGCAAATATTGTGAATTCACTACAGTTCTGCATGTTATGTCAAATGGCTTAGGCTATGTGCAAGACTATTGTTTTTCCCTAATTTGAAAACCTGTCATTTGTCTTTGTTTCCTCTTTGAAATGTCACAGTTCGAGATCAGATTAGACATAGACAGTTGAAGTAGCAGAAAAGCTGTAGAAAATAAATAAAAGAAGTCGTCCTCTGAGGAGGGTGGATGGGTTAATAAAAAAAAAATATATATATATATATATATATAATACACTGTTTTTAAAAAGTCAATTTGTAGTGCAGTGGGCCCTCATCTGGATGATGCAGATCTTTTGACTTTCATTTAGACATGTTTCCATTGTCTGGAAGTTCATTCAGTGAGACCTTTAGTTCATATTACCATACTGGTGAAATAAGCCAAATGGAAAGTCTAGGCAATGTAGCAGATTGTAGGCTAGGCCTATTTGTTCCCTACTTTATTCGCAACCTAAAACTATTCTGGACCACCTGGTTCTTTAGTCCATTCCTCTGGGCCAGATTATTTTCAGTGTCCTGTACTGGACCGACTAATTGATGATGACTGAACAGTGGCTCTCTTTCTCTCTCCTCCTAACTGTTCATCATGTCCATCATGTCCCTTTAACCCTGGCTGGCTCTAACATTGAGAACACAGTCAAAGGCCAGAGATTTACCGAGTAGATAATTTATTTAATAGAGCCATCCCCATCTGTTTAAGGGTGCTTGTTTGCAGTGAAATGATTTGAGCTTGTCTGTAGGCTGCTGTAGTCCGCTACCTACAGTAGCTAGCCTCCTGTGCTGTTGTCTCTGCAGTGAGTTATGTGAGTGGAGCTGCTCTGCTCAGGAGGCTGTGGAAAGCCCTTTGACTGTGTGCTTTGCTCTCAGCACCAGGCGGGGGAGAGCTCTCTGAAGGACTATGATTAAAAGAGGCTTCAGACGAGTGGCTCAGATCTTTTGTCGTTGTGTTGACCTGTCATTCAGTATTAAATTAAGTTCATTTTCCCCACAGCCTTTCAAATAAATTCGCAGCAGCCAACCCGACTTCCAATTTTGAAATGGAAGCTTTCAAAAAAAATTAAATATTGCACTGAAGTCAGGGCTTTAACTTTGAATGCATCCAGAGGCTTTTCTAA
Organism: Brachymystax lenok tsinlingensis; assembly: GCA_030435695.1. Lineage (NCBI taxonomy): Eukaryota > Metazoa > Chordata > Actinopteri > Salmoniformes > Salmonidae > Brachymystax > Brachymystax lenok. Next base: position 15,900,337 of record CM059797.1, on the reverse strand, counting down.
ATGTCTGCAGACCAGGTTCAAGGTTAGCTTACTCAACAAAGCAGGTAAAGATGTGGGTGTGATGGAGGTTGAGCTCAGAACATTTCCATTGCAGTGTTGTTGGTCTCCAAATCTCTTCCTCTGCTGAAAAGGGAACATCCTTGGTGCAGCTTTCATGAACACTCAAGAGAATACATTAGGGGTTTGTTAGCTGAGCCCTATTGTCTGTGGCTGTACTGTATATGTGGGCTTCAACAAAGTTACACATCAGATGAAGCCGTATATCTTGACTTACTGCTGAGAGGATCACAGATCACACTCTATGCCAAACTGGAAAGCCAGAATATGGGGAATACTTTATACAATGTCTGTGTTTTTGAATGACAATATCTGTGTATGCAGTTTGGATAGACAGCCTTCAGTGACTGACTGACTGTGTTAGTCGGTCCAGCCAGGGGGAGTGTCTGTGTCAGCACCATGTTGGCCCCTGCATACCTGTCTGGAAAGGGGCGCCATGTCTCCCCCACCTTCCCAGCCAGAGTAACTAGTATAGTAGTCAGCTTGACGTTGAAACATCAGTCTCCTGTATAATGGATTCAAGTGAGCTGTAATAAATGAATCTCTGCCCTTTTTGTTGAGTGCTCCTTTTTTGGAAGTTTTTCTTGTTAAGTCATTTTTGTTGAATGTCCCTCCTTTGTTTGCCTTTATCTCCTATCCAACCGCTTTGTAGTGCGGAGGCCACCTGAACTTTTAACTAGTATAATACTTTTATAAGCCTGGCCGCCAATGCTTCATGGCCCCATACCCACTTGATGGATGAGTCAGGTATGAATGCATTCAACTGAAATGTGTCTTCCACATTTAACCCAACCCCTCTGAATCAGAGAAGTGCAGGGGGGGGCTGCCTTAATTGACATCCACATCATCGGTGCCCGGGGAAGAGCGGGTTTAAATGCCTTGCTCAGGGGCAGAATGACAGATTTTTGCCTTTATCAGCTCAGGGATTCAATCCAGCAACCTTTCAGTTACTGGCCCAACGCTCCTACGAACCTGCCTGTCTCTGTCATTTGCCTAACTTGTCCCTGTGCTTATGTATGGAATATGTACTGTAGCCTATCCCGAAGGATATTTAAGATCCGTATAGAATCCCATGACCTTGGCAGTCAACTCCCACTATGGATATCTAGTGGGTGTAGTCGGCACAGCTTTACCTAGGGTTAAAACGGCTTGCGTTGCTTTTTATTGTACTGTGTCTGAAGCATTTCACAACCATGCTAAGGAGAAACCTTTTTAAGTAGTCAGTGCATTAAAAGCTGTATCTATCTGATGAATGCAAAGCCATTATTGTACACTTGAAATGAGAGATACTGAACCAGTTATGTGGTTACCAGGACCACTGATTTCTTTGTTCATGCATTTATTTTCTTTTAAATATCCGTACACACGCATATTATTGTGCTCATAATGTGAAATATGGGTTTAATTTAACCATTGAAAATACCATTTCCGTATGGTGTAATCTCACTTTGCAGAAGAGCAGGTTTCTTTTTAATTACTGTAATACCTCAGCATGTTCAAGATAGGGTCTTCGTCACAGAGTTTTGTGATCGACATGTTTGACTGTTCTCTTTGTCTTCATCACATGGGATGGTGTTCAACTTACATGGTGTAATAGCGTTTTTATATTCATTAGTTTTTACCTTGGCATGCGTTTTGCTGCAGCAAGCAAACTGTTCATGTTTTATTAAAACAACATACAAGTGAGTAAAGATCAGAGACTAAGGTGGTTTAAAACCTAGCATGCCAAGGGAGGCAGATCAAATGCCTTTGAAGCTTGTAAATAATCAAGTTGAAAATTGTTGCAGTTGACTTCATGGTTTTTCAAGTGTGTGTGCTTTGCGTCTCAGTACTTTGGTGGACTTGAGAGAGATCTGTGCTGTGCGTCGAGCCGGCGCTTGGCTGTGTGCATCTACTCTTCAGTTAGTGTGTTGAGGAGAAGGAAGAATGGTTTATGTGGTTGGCTTGTATAAGGTGAGGTGTGCAGAATGTTGGGAGGTAGAACCTATTCCTAACCTGACTCATCTCACCAGGTTCTATAAACAACCAATCAGAAAGGCCTCATCTCTACGGCCCTGGGGTCACTGTTCTTCACACTACTAAAAGGATTAAAAACATCTTGTGAGATTGCACCGGGTCAGACTAGTTTAGCATCTTTGTGTGTCTGTGTGCTCCCATGCATAACGTGTGTTTGTGTGTGTGAGAGTGCGTGAAAGAGGAAGGTGGTGCCCTGCTGTGCTGTGGGAACGCTGTGGCGTTCAAGGCATCCCACACATCGTCCCACACCCATTACAAATAGACAGTGAAGGTGCTACATTCCTTAGCCCCTGTGGAGGTCTCTGAAGCTGAATGGGCCTTGTATGAAATGTCACAACAATAGTGTAAAGTTATCTACTGTGCCAATGCTTTATCTTCACCACTGTTTGGTCCCTACCTTTGTTTTATCTTAGTTGTGCTGTCTCTGTCCTGTTTTGCCTTGGTGCTCTCGCCCTCTTTCGCGCTCCGTTTTCTCTGTTGCTCCGCCCTCTGCTCTCTCGTACTCTCTCTCCTGTCCCTCCTCAGCTGCTCGTCCTCTCTGATTGCTCGCACTCTCTCCGCTCCCTAGTGCTCTCCCCGCTCGCTCACTCTCTCTCCGCTCTGAACAGCTTCTACCCCCAAGCCATAACATGCTAAATAGTTAACCAAATAGCTACCAAATAACTGCGCTAACTCTTTTGACTCATCACATACACTGCTGCTACTGTTTATTATCCATCTTGCTGCCTAGTCACTTTATCCCTACCTATATGTACATATTTATCTCAATTAACTCGTACCCCTGCACATCGACTCTGTACTGGTACCCAGTGTATATAGCCAAGTTATTGTTACTTATTTTGTATGTATTCCTCGTTATTTTTCTCTCTGCATAATTGGGAAGGGCCCGTAAGTATGAATTTCACTGTTGGTTTACACCGGTCGTTTACAATTTGAGGTTGTGATTGGTCCAAAACGGGGATCTGCCTCATCATTAGGGCTTTTCTCCCATCCAGTATGAAGGGAATTAGCCCCTGGCTTTATTGGGGGTTTAAGTGAAAGTATGTGTGGTACATTAGTGTCAGTGTTGTTAGCTGGGAAAGGTGTCATAAAAAATAAACTTTAAAACTTCACTAGAACAGCTCTGAGTTATGCAATATACACTCCTGCTTCTTTTAGTTGCTTGGGAAAACATTTTGACCCCAATGCTGTAAATCCGACGGTATTTAAGCGCCATCCCATTTGGAGTTTAATCTAAACATTAAAGAGCGTGTCTGGGCCTTCCCTTACTTGGTAAGATGGACGTTTACAAAAGGCTCACAAGTAAATACTAAACTTTACATGAGAAGTGTGACATGTCAGAACAGCCATGTGTTGGGATGCCTGTCAGGAGGATATGTTTTGAGGCAGAGATGCAGCAGCAGGGAAGAACAGCATTAGTGTAAGTGTATGAACGTTAGACAGACCTGTGGAGAGAACGACCGCTCTTCACTGGTTCTCTGTGTGTGAGACCTCTACCTCCCTGCATCTCAGTATGTGTCCTGTGAGGCTGCAGTCCCCTGCTCTCTCAGCAGAGTGTGTACAGGGTGCTCTGACCCCTTTCCTCCCTGCCTGTGAGGAGAGGAGCAGGGTTCTGACACAGCCTGTCCTTTTGGCTCACTCTGAACGTTTGACACGCGGAGCACGGGGTCAGCGTGACCTACTTTCCCCTGGCGGCCCTTCTGTTGTGCCTCAGCCCCCCGCTCCACGGGGGGGGGATGGTGGTGGGGAGGGATGTGAGGACAGGGCAGGGCGGAACTGCTTACGCCTTCACTGCTGTCCCGGTGTGTTAGATCACCATGTTCCTTAGGAAACACGTTGTGGTGTGTGGGAGGCGGTAGTGGGAGACTCACAGTGGATGAGCTGCACTGTGGGGGTTGCAGGTACATGCTGGGCTGCGCTTGGGCTGGACCCCTGCTTAGCACTCCGCTCTGTCTGACTAAATTTGCATTACTGCTCATAATCAATGACCCCTTCTACTTACTGTACTTCTGTTACACTGGCTCTGTTCTAGGTAGGTACCTATCAGGCTGCTCCATCCTCACTGTGTGCCAGTATGACACTCTGCATACTGTAGACGCTTAGGCTAATTGTAGTGTAGCTTTTCCCAAAACGGACACGTTAATATGGCTAACTGGCTTTAATTGGGAGGATTCTCACCAGAAGCAGAAGTGGGTGTCATCAGGTTTCTCTGTGTAACCTGCAGTCGTAATGTGTTAAACGCCTCTATTCACTCCTCTTCACCCTTTCTCCCATGAATGACCCTCAGCCTGTTAGTTTCACACCAGTGATGTGTAAGAGGGGAGCGTGTTTGACAGAATACAGCATGCTGCTGGAGGCAGAGCCTGTCAGGGCAGTGGAGTGCTGCCAGAGAAGAGTTCATTAAAAAGTACATCTCTAATGCAGTGGCAGTAATCTAGGCTGGGTCGGGTTAGATGACTGTATCAATGATTTAGACCCGCAAGAAGGCCCTAAATTTTCCACATTTCTACAACTTGATTAGACATAATTTGGGAAGGCACCTACCTGTCCATATAAGGTCTCACAGTTGACAGTGCACGTCAGAGCAAAAACCAAGCCATGAGGTTGAAGGAATTGTCCATAGAACTCAGACAGGATTGTGTCGAGGCACAGATCTGGGGAAGGGTACCAAAACATGTCTGCAGCATTGAAGATCCCCAAGAACACAGTGGCCTCCATTCTTAAATGGAGTTTGGAACCACTAAGACTCTTCCTAGAGCTGGCTGCCCAGCCAAACTGAGCAATTGGGGGAGAAGGGCCTTGGTCAGAGAGGTGACAGAGCTCCAGAGTTCCTCTGTGGAGATGGTTGTCCTTCTGGTAGGTTCTCCCATCTCTGCAGCACTCCACCATTCAGGCCTTTATGGTAGAGTGGCCAGATGAAAGCCACTCCTCAGTAAATGGCACCTAACAGCCTGCTTTGAGTTTGCCAAAAGGCACCTAAAGACTCTCAGACAATGAGAAACAAGATTCTCAGGTCTGATGAAACCAATGTTGAACTCTTTGGCCTGAATGCCAAGTGTCACGTCTGGAGGAAACCTGGCACCATCCCTACGGGGAAGCATTTTGGTGGCAGCATCATACTGTGGGGATGTTTTTCAGTGGCAGGAACTGGGAGACTAGTCAGGATCAAGGGGAAAAAGGAACGGTGCAAAGTACAAAGATCCTTGATGAAAACCTGCTCCAGAGCCCTCAGGACCTCAGACTGGGGCAAAGGTTCACCTTCCAACAGGACAACCACCCTAAGCACACAGCCAAGACAACGCAGGAGTGGCTTCGGGACAAGTCTCTGAATGTCCTTGAGTGGCCCAGCCAGAGCCCGGACTTGAACCCGATCAAATAGCTCTGGAGAGACCTGGAAATACCTGTGCAGAGACTTTCCCCATCCAACCTGACAGAGCTTGAGAGGATCTGCAGAGAGAAATGAGAGAACTCCCCAAATACAGGTGTGCCAAGCTTGTAGCGTCATACCCAAGAAGACTCGATGCTGTAATCACTGCCAAAGGTGCTTCTACAAAGTACTGAGTAAATGGTCTGCATACTTATGTAAATTTGATATTTCAGTTATTTATTTTTAATACATTTATCAAGCATTTCTAAACCGTTTTTTTGCTTTGTCGTAATGGGGTATGGTGTGTAGACTGAGGAGGAACAAATGGTTTCATCCATTTTAGAATAAGGCTGTAACATATCAAATTTGGAAAAAGTCAAGGGGTCTGAAGACTTGCCTAATGCACTGTATACAGGCACTGGCACTACTTCCCTCTCTGCCATCAAATGCGTGACGCACACACTCCACTCCTCAGAGGGGTTGGCATTGAATGCATTCAGTTGTACAACTGACTAGGTATTAGTCACATGTGCCGAATACAACAGGTGTAGACCTTACTGTGACATGCTGACTTACAAGCCCTTAACCAACAAGGCAGTTTTAAGAAAAATAAGAGTTAAGAAAATATTTACTAAATAAACTTGAGTAACAATAATGAGGCTATATACAGGGGGTTCCGTGTCAATGTGCGGAGGTACAGGTTAGTTGAGGTAATATGTACATGTAGGTAGGGGGAAAGTGACTAGGCATAGATAATAAACAGCGAGAAGCAGCAGCGCGGGGTAGCCGATGCAAATAGTCCGGGTAGCCATTTGATTAGCTGTTCAGCAGTCTTATGGCTTGGGGGTAGAAGCTGTTAAGAAGCCTTTTGGACCTAGACTTGGCGCCCCGGTACCGCTTGCCGTGCGGCAGCACAGAGAACAGAGTCTACGACTAGGGTGGCTGGAGTCTTTAGCAATTTCTAGAGCCTTCCTCTGTCCCGGAGGATGTCCTTAAGTTGTAAGACATTGTAAGGTCTGCATTACACTCCCTCTCTTCTTGTCTTCCTAGGGGCCTGACGGCTGCCGTTTTCCAAACTGATAGTATGCATCACACCCCTTGTTACCATCCTGGGCCTGTATGTAGCTTATGAATATTCTGAATAGCCTACTGTGTGTAGCTTATGAATATTCTGTATAGCCTACTGTATGTAGCTTATGAATATTCTGTATAGCCTACTGTGTGTAGCTTATGAATATTCTGTATAGCCTACTGTGTGTAGCTTATGAATATTCTGTATAGCCTACTGTATGTAGCTTATGAATATTCTGTATAGCCTACTGTATGTAGCTTATGAATATTCTGTATAGCCTACTGTATGTAGCTTATGAATATTCTGTATAGCCTACTGTGTGTAGCTTATGAATATTCTGTATAGCCTACTATATGTAGCTTATGAATATTCTGTATAGCCTACTGTATGTAGCTTATGAATATTCTGTATAGCCTACTGTGTGTAGCTTATGAATATTCTGTATAGCCTACTGTGTGTAGCTTATGAATATTCTGTATAGCCTACTATATGTAGCTTATGAATATTCTGTATAGCCTACTGTATGTAGCTTATGAATATTCTGTATAGCCTACTGTGTGTAGCTTATGAATATTCTGTATAGCCTACTGTATGTAGTTTATGAATATTCTGTATAGCCTACTGTATGTAGTTTATGAATATTCTGTATAGCCTACTGTATGTCTACTCTTTAGTGTCCACACTTGACTCATGGTCATGTCCCCTGATGCAGGAGGCAGTATAGACTAAGGCTAGACTAGAGGACAGAATGGATGATGGATAGATACTGTACTGCTGATTAGTGCTGTCTGTCTGTGTGAGGGAGCCCTGGAGACGCCGCGTCACAGGCTTTATCCATTTCCCCTGAAAACCAGATGCATCCGGTGCCTGTACCCTGCAGAGGGTGGGTGGTTGCTATGGGACGGTGCACCAGATAGTGGGGTTTGGTTTGCCTCTTCATTATTTGACAAGTGTGTGGTGCTTGTTTTGCAATATATTTTAGTTTTCTGAGTGTACTGAGGTGCAAAACTACTTTCTCTATACTGATGCTCTGTCTTGTGGGCTGTGGACTCATCTCACATCTGCTCAACCTATATCCAACTCATCTGAGCATCCCAAAGCTTTTTAGTGCAGCTATCTATCAATACTACGCCATAAAATGGAGTGGAGATGCGTGCATTCAGTGAGTCTGCTAAGCCCATGGCTGGCCCAGCTCCAGCTGATTCCAGGGCCCTGCCTGGCCGGCCCAGCTCCAGTTGATTCCAGGGCCCTGCCTGGCTGGCTCCATCTTGGCTGTTATTAATCCAGGAGCACCACTGCTCTACAGCTGTCATCAATGCTGCTTCAAGCCCCTGATCAGCCAGATAAATCAGCCTCTCTGACGGTGAGGACTAGCCAACACCATAATGAGTTAACTTTCAGAATGATCTCCATAATGTATTTCCTTCCCCCCAAGGAGCCTTGTGTAGCATTAACTCATATCAGGCATCATCCCAGAGAAGGATTCATTTGGGATCTGTGTGTCACTTAATTCAAGTTGAGCTTTGATTTTTGGCGCCCATGGAATTTGAGAAGTAGAAGAAGCCAGGCTGCTGTAGTCTCCAGGGTGTTGTTACCGGGTAGATTAGACCCTATGTCTTCCTAGTGGCTTTGGCCAGGTCCAAGACAAACATCCAGTGACTATGAGTGTCTAGTCATGGATTTAGCAGATTCATTCCTCAGGGTGTAATTAAAAGTTGATCTTGACAGCAGGAAATACGACTTGACACAGGATGATCGTGTAGCATGCTACCAAGCTTCGCTGTTCACTTGGCCACAATGGCATGGCATCTGTGGCTCTGATATGCTCTCTTCTCAAAGACACGAGACCTCCTCTGTATTTTTATCCCTAAACTCTAACTCTGATATTCTCTCTCTCCCCCCCACAGAACTCAATACGGCACAATCTGTCATTGAACAAGTGTTTTCTCAAAGTGCCTCGCTCCAAAGATGACCCAGGAAAGGTAAGAAGACTTGTTGGCTACAGAGATGGCAGTAAATGGAGTGGGAATTAACAGCTGGTGTCCACAGTAGCAGTCTAGTCTACACACACACACATATATATATATATATCTCTCTCTCTCTTACAAGAGTCTCATGCCATCTGCACTAGAAAAACGTTATCTTTGACCGTCAGTGTTGACCGTTTAGAAACGCTCCACCCCCACAACACCGCACTGCAAATGGAAATGAGTTATTTTTTGGACCGGCAGGGCAGGTTGAAGATGTGTTAAAAAGTAGTGATGCATCGATATGCCATTTTTGGCTGATACCGATATCTGATGTCTTTCCATGCCTAAAAAAACGATACTGATAACGATATAAAAAACTACTAGAAAGCCTTTTAAGCTGTTAAATAGTTAAAACACACACATGAACGCAGCGGTCTAAGTCACTGCATCTCAGGGCAAGAGGCAACAGTCCCTGGTTCAAATCCAGGCTGTATCACATTCGGCCGGGATTGGGAGTCCCATGGGTCCAAGGTTACGCACACACACCAAAAAGTTAATTTGTTGGCATTTACGTATGTCCCCATTACCAGTAAAACATAATCAAAACCTGTTTCTTTCACTTACTTGCTGTGCTGTTTCGTTTTTCATTTGTTTAGTCTCTCTACGCCTCTCTCTCTCTCTCTCTCTCTCTCTCTCTCCCTCTCTCTACGCCGCCCTCTCTCTCTCCCTCCACGCCGTCTTCTCTCTCCCTCCCTCGCCGCCGCTTCTCTCTCTCCCTCCTCGCTTCTCTCTCTCTCTCTTAAGCTTTTCTCTTCTAAGCTCGCCGCTTTCTCTTTCTCTTCGCTCTCTTTCTCTACGCTTGCGCTTTCTTCTTCTTTCTTACTGGGCTTCTTTTTCTTTCAGACTCACTGCCGTGCTTCTTTCTCTCTTTTACGCTGCCCTTTCTTCTTCTACGCCGCTACCTTTCTTCTCTCTCTACGCTGGCTTTTCTTCTTCTTTCTCCGCTTCCTCTCTTCTCTCTCTCATTGCTCGCTACGCTTCTTCTCCTCTCTTTTCTTCTTCTCTCATTACCTCTCATTTCTTCTTTTCCTCTCCTCATTGCCAGCTTTCTTCTTTCTTCGCTATTGGCTTCTTCTCTTCTACGGCTGCTGCTTTTCTCTACGCTGCTTCTTTCTCGACGCTTCTGGCTTCTTCTCATTGCTTCTTTCTTTCTTTCTTCGCTGCTGGGCTTATTATTGGCTATTGGCTTCTCTCTTCTCTCTCTACGCTGCCGCTTCTTCTTCTCTTCGCTCTCTTCCTTATTTCCTCTTTTCTTCTTTCTTTCTATTTGGCGCTTGGGTTTCTTCTTTCTTCTACGCTCCTTCTTCTACGCTTGGTTGCTTCTTCTATCGCTTACAGCTTCTCTTTCTTTCTATTTGCCGCTTCTTCTTTTCTTTCTTCTCTAGACGCCGCTGCTTCTTCTCTACGCTATCAGCTTCTCTCTCTACGCCGCCGCCTTCTCTCTTCTACGCCGCTTCTTCTCTACGCTGGTCACGCTTTCATTGTCGCTTCACATTCTTTCTCTCTCTATCGGCCGGCTCTCTCTCTTCCTTCCCTCCTCTCTCTCTATCGCTTCTCTCTCTATCTCTCTAGACGTCGCCTCTCTCTCTCTCTCTCTTACTCTCTTCTCTCTCTCACCGTCTCTCTCTCTCTCTCTCTTCTTCTCTCCCACGTCAGCTCTCTCCCTCTCTCTCAGCCGCCTCTCTCTCTATCATTGGTCACCTCTCTCTCTTCTCTCTATCGCCACCTCTCTCTCTCTCTCTCTATCACCTCTCTCCTCTCTCTCTCTCTCTCACGCCTCCTCTCTCTCTCTCTCTCCTCTCTCTCTCTCTCTCTCTCTCTCTCACGCCGTCAGCTCTCTCTCTCCCACGTCGCCTCCTCTCTCCTCTCTCTCTCACGCCGCCTCTCTCTCTCGCCCCTCTCTCTCTCTCTCCATCAGCCGCCTCTCTCTCTCTCTCTATCACTCTCGCCTCTCTCTCTCCTCTCTCTACGCCAGCCTCTCTCTCTCTCTCTCTCCTCTCTCTCAGTCACTCTCTCTCTCTCTCTCTCTCTATCGCTGCCCTCTCTCTCTCTCTCTCTATCAGCCGCCTCTCTCTCTCTCTCTCTCTCTCCCACGTCCAGCCTCTCTCTCTCCCCTATCGCTCCCTCTCTCTCTCCTCTCTCTCACGCTCTCCCTCACCTCTCTCCCCCACGCCGCCTCTCTCTCGCTCTCCTCTCTCTCTCTCTCCCCACGCCTCTCTCTCTCTCCCACTCTATCGCCGCCTCCTCTCTCTCTCTCTCTCCACGCCCGCCCTCTCTCTCTCTCTCGGCCTCTCTCTCTCTCCTCTCCCCCACGCCCCTCTCTCTCTCTCACGCATCTCTCTCTCTCTCCCATCGCTCTCCCTCTCCCTCTCCAGCTCTCCCGCATCGTCCACCTCTCTCCTCTCTCTCACGCCTCTCTCTCCCACGCACGCCTCTCTCTCTCTCTCTCTCACGCCGCTCTCTCTCTCTCTGACCGCCACTCCCCTCTCTCTCTCTACGTCACGCTCTCTCTCTCTCTACGTCGGCCTCTCTCTCTATCACTCTCTCTCTCTCTGCCTCGCCTCTCCTCCCACGGGGCCTCCTCTCTCTCTCCGCTCTCACGCTCCTCTCTCTCTCTATCGCCTCTCTCTCCATCCGCTCTCCGCCTCTCTCCTCACGTCTCTCTCTCTCTCACGCCGCTCTCTCTCTCTCTCTCGCTCTCACGTCTCTCTCGCTTCCTCTCTCTCTCTACGCCGCCTCTCTCTCTCTCATCGCCTCCTCTCTCTCTCTCTCCCACGCCGCCTCTCTCCCACGCCTTCCTCTCTCTCTCCCACGCCGCCTTCTCTCTCTCTCCCTCTCTCCCATCGCTCCTCCTCTCCCTCCTCTCTCTATCTCTCATTCTCTCCTCTCTCTCTCTCTCTCTCCCATCACTCCCTTCTCCCTCTCTCTCTCCCCACGTCACCGCCTCTCTCCTCTCTCTATCTCGGCTCTCTCTCTCCCCCATCGCCACTCCTCCTCTCTCTCTCTCCCACGCCGCCTCTCTCCTCTCTCTCTACGCCCCCTCTCTCTCTCACGCCGCCTCTCGCCTCTCTCTCAGCCGCCTCTCTCTCTCGTCAGCTCTCTCCTCTCTCTCTCCTCTCTCTACGCCGCCTCTCTCTCTCTCGCCGCCATCCGTCACCTCCTCTCTCTTCTCACCTCCTCTCTCTCTCCCACGTCTAGCCTCTCTCTCTGCACGCCACCCTCTCTCCCACGCTGACCTCCCTCTCTCTCTCTCTATCCATCCCGCCTCTCTCTCTCTACGCCGCTTCTCTCTCTCTCTCCCACGCCGTCCTCTCTCTCCCTCTCTCTTCACGCCCCCTCTCTCTCTACGCCACGTCGCCTCCTCTCTCCTTCGCCGCTCCCTCTCTCTTCTTGCTACGCCGCTTCTCTTCTTTACGCTGCCGCTGTTGCTTCTCTTTCGACGCCCCTCTTCTCTTCTCTCTCTACGATCGCCGCTCTCTCTTCTTCTTCTCTCTACGCCTCCCCTCTTCTTATCACGCCCGCTTTCTCTCTATCTGACGCCGCTTCTTCTCTACGCTGCTCATCTTCTCTCTCTCTCCTCTCATCGCCAGTCTCTTCTCTTCTCTCTACGCCGTCTTCTCTCTCTCACGCTCACGCCCTCTCTCTCTCTCTATCGATTCCGGCCTCTCTCTCTCTTCATCGCCGCCCTCCCTCTCTCTCACGCCGCCTCTCTCTCTCTACGCCGCTTCTCACTCTCTCCTCTATCGCCGTCACTCCTCTCTCTCTCACGTCACTCTCTCTCTCTCCGTCTCTCTCTCTCCCCACGTCACCCCTCTCTCTCTCTCTATCACCGCTCTTCTCTCTCTCCCCCATCGCTTCTTACTTCTCTCTCTCTATCTACCTCTCTCTCTCTCTGACTCTACTTTCTTCCTCTCCCCCCCACGTCACTTTTTTCTTCTACCTCTCTGCCATCAGCTTCCCTCTCTTTCACGATACTTTCTTCTCTCATGACCGCTTTCTTCTCTCCCACCTGCTGGGCTCTTCTTTTACGCCGCTTTCTCTACGACGCACTTCTCTCTCTATATCGCTTCTCTCTCTCCGCTTCTCTATCGCTGGGAAGGCTTCTCTCTCTCGCTGGCCGCTTCTCTCTCTCTCTCTCTCCCCACGCCGCATTTTCTCTCTCTCTACACTTGCTTCTCTCTCTGCACGCCCCTCTCTCCCACGCCGCCTCTCTCCCACGCCGCCTTCTCTCTACGCCGCCTCCCCTCCTCTTACGCGGCTCTCTCTCTGACGCCTCCACGTCGCTCTCCTTACTCCCCTCTTTCTCCCACGCCGCCCCTCTCTCTCCCACGTGGCTTCTTCTCTCTCTACGCCGCCTCTCCCGCTCTCTCTGGCCTCTACGCTCTCTCGCCTCTCTCGCACGCGCCTCGCCAGCTCTACGCCGCTTCCCTCTCCTCTACGCCGCTTCCTCTTCTCGTCCCACGCCGCCTCCTCTCTCCCACGCCGCCTCTCCCCATCGCCTCTCTCTCTCACGCCGCTCTCTCTCTCTCTCTCTACGCGCCTCCTCTCTCTACGCCGTCCTCTCTCTACGCCGCCTCCCCCTCTCTCTCTTCACGCCGCTCTCTCTCTATCTCCTCTCTCTCTCACGCCGCCTCTGGCCTCTCTCTCGTCACGTCAGCCTCCTCTCTCTTCTCTCTCCCACGCCGCCGCCTCTCTCTCTCTCTCTCTGACGCCGCCTCTCTCTCTCTACGGGTCCGCTCTCTCCCATCCGCCTCTCCTCTCTCTCTCTGCACGTCGCCTCCCTCTCTCTCCTCTCTATCTACCCGCCTCCTCTCTCTCTCTATCACCCCCCTCTCTCTCTCCCCCATACCAGCCTTCTCCCTCTCTCTCTACGACCGCCCCTCTCTCTCTCTCTCAGTCTACGCCGCCCTCTCTCCCACGCCACTCTCTCTCCCATTGGCCGCCTCTCTCTCTCCTCTATCGCCGCTTCTATATCGCCGCCTCTCTCTCTCACTCACTTCTCTCTCTCCTTCCCCACCGCCTCTCTCTCTCTCTACGCCTCTCTTCTCTCACGCCGCCGCTCCCTCTTTCTCTATCGCCGCCTCCTCTCTCCCACGCCGCCGTCGCCTCCTCTCTCTCTCCCACGCCTCGCCTTCAGCCTGCCGCCTCTCTCTCTCTCCCACGCCACGCCTCTCTCTCTCTCCCCTCTCTCCACGCTCCCTCTCACGCTCTCTCTCCCATCGCCGCCCCTCTCTCCTCACGCCGCTCCCTCTCCCCATGCACCTCTCTCCCACGCCTCTCTCTCACGCCGCCTCCCTCTCTCCCATCGCCGCCTCTCCTCTCTCTCGACGTCGGGCCTCTCCTCCTCTCTCTCCCACGTCACCGCCTTCTCCTCTCTCCCTCATCGCGCCGCCTCTCTCTCTCTCTTTCCCTCTCTCTCTCTATCGGCCATCTCTTCTCTCTCTACGGCCGCTCTCTCTCTATCAGCCACTCACTCTTCTCTCCCTCTCTCTTCACGCCGCCCCTCTCTCTCTCCCACGCCACTTCTCTCGTTCTAGGCCGCCTCTCTCTCTCTACGCCGCCGCCTCTCTCGCACGCTTTCTCTCACCCCTCTCTCTCCACGCCTCTCTCTTTGACGTCAGCCGCTTCTCTTCTTTTACGCCGCCTCTCTCTCCCACGCACAGTTCTCTCTCCCACGCCTCCCCTCTCTCTCCCACGCCGCCTCTCTCCTCTCTCTACGCCTGGCCTCCTCCTCCTCCCCATCAATACCACCTCTCCACCGCCTCTTCCTCTTCGCCTCTCTCTCTCCCCATCGCTGTCAGCTCTCTCTCCCACGCCTCTCTCTCTCCCCCATCACCACGTCCGCCCCTCTCTCTCTCCATCACCTCTCCCTCAAAACTCTCCTCTCTCTATCCCTCTCTCCTACGCCGCTCCTCTCTTCTACGTCGCCTCTCTCCTCTCACGCCTCACTCTCTATCGCCGCCTCGCCGCCTCTCTCTCTACACGTCACCTCTCTCTCTCTTTCACGGCTCTCGTCTCTCTCTCGCCTCTCTCTCTCTCTCTCTCTATCGCCGCCAGCCTCTCTCTCTCTCTCTCTCATCCACGGGCCTCTCTCTCCCTCTCACGCCACTTCCTCTCCCTTCTCTCACCTCTCTCTCCCATCGCCACGCCTCCTCCCACCCTCTCTCATCGGGCCGGCCTCTCTCTCCCACGCCAGCCTCACTCTCTCTATCGCCGCCTCTCTCCCTCGTCACCTCTCTCTACGTTCCCTCTCTCTCTCTTCATTACGCTCCTCCTCTCTCTCCTCTTCTCTCATTTCTCTTCTTCCTCCGCTTCTCTCTTCTTCTATATCGCCATTACCCTTCTTCCTTCATCCCTCTCTCTCCTCCATCATCACTCCTCTCTCTCTATCACGTCACTCTCTCTCTCTCTACGCCAGCCATCATTCTCTCTCTCCCACGCCCTCTCCTCTCTCTACGCCTCTCTCTCCCACGCCGCCCCTCCTCTCCCTCACGCCGCTTCCTCTCCTCCCCACGCCGCTCTCTCTCTCACGCCGCCTCTCTCTCCACGTCCTCTCTAGCCCCTCTCTCTATCCCGCCTCTCTCTCCCGCCTCTCGTCTACGCGCTTCTCTCTTCTCTCTCTATCGCCGGTCACTCTCTCTCTGACGCCATTTCCCCTCGCCGCTTCTACTCTTGCCTCTCTTATCTGGCCGCCTCTCTCTCTCTCTACGGTCGCCTCTTCCTTCATCTATCGGGCCATTGGGCCTCTCTCTCTATCTTCACGCCTCCTCTCTCACACTCCTTCCTCTCTCTATCTACGCCTCTCTCTCTCTCACCTCACTTCCCACTCCTCTCTCTTCGATCATATTCGTCACTCTCTCCCACGCCGCCGCCTCTCTCTTCTTCTCTTCGACATTATCGACCTTATTTCCTTTCTCTTCTCACGCCGCACTTCTCTCTCTCTGACGCTGGCCTCTCTCTCTCTTCTCCACGGGTCGCCTCTCTTCCCCATCGGCCTCTCTTCTGACGCCGGTCGCTTTCTTCTCTCCCACGTCGGGCCTCTCGCCTCTTCTCCCACGCTGGCGCCATTTCCTCTCTCTACACATCGCCTCTCTCTCTCTCTGAGACGCCACAGCCCCTCTCTCTCGCCACGCCTCTCCTCTCACCCTCACTCTGCCGCCTCTCTCTCTCACGCTCACCTCTCTCTCTCTATCACGTCACTGCCTCTCTCTCTATCAGCCTCTCTCTCTCTATCTCCAATGCCCCTCCTCTCTCTCTCTATCTGGGTCATTTTCCTCTCTTGACGCCACCTCCTCACCTCTCTTCTATGCGCCGTCTCCTCTCTCTCCCACCCCTCTCTCTCTCTCCTCATCATCGCCTCCTCCCTCCTCTCTGATCGTCTCTCTTCTACCATCTACTGGTCTCTCTCTCTATCAGCCAGCCCCTCTCCCCTCTCTACGGGCCACCTCCCTCTCTCCCCATCGATGGCCGCAATACTCTCTCTCGCCATTGGGCCTCTTCTCCAATTCCTCTCTCTCTCAGCGTATCAGCCTCTCTCTCTCTGATTATTACTTCTTCATCACTCTTTGATATTATTATTTCCTCTCTCTACGCTGTCTCCCTCTCTCTCTCTCTTCGTCGCCTCTCTCTCTCTCTCTCCACGGCTTCGATTCCTCTCTCTCATCGCCGCCTCTCTCTCTCTTGATACTATTATTGCCGCTTCCCCTCTCTCTCCCACGCCACTTTCTCTCTCTCCTCGCTTCTATCTTTCTTATCTCTCCCATCTGGGTCTTCTCTCTCTATCGACATCTTCTTTCTTTACCCTCTTCTTTCGATATCTTTCTTCTTCGAGATATTGCCGCTTTTCCTCCTACATTTCTTCTTCTATTTCTTCTCATGCTATCTCTTCTCTTCAGACGCCATTTTCTTTTCTTCGATCATATTCTCTCTTCGACGGGCCATTTCTTCCCTCTCAGAGATTATTATTTCATTCTCCGATGCTCTCTAGACCGTCCACTCTCTCTCTATCGCCTCTCTCTCCGACTCTCTCTCCCAGGCCGTCATTCCTCTCTCTCTCTATCGGGCCACCTTTCTCTCTCTCTATTTGGCCACTCTCTCTCTCATTGTCAGCTCTCTTCTATCAGCCGCTCCTCCCTCTCTACAAGGCTTCGCCCCTCTTTCTACGCTGGGCTCCTCTCTCTGACCGCGCACGTCTTCTCTCTGCCATTCACCCCTCTCTCTCTCTGATCGGGCTTTCTCTCTCTCTCCATCGCCTCTCTTCTCTCCTCTTCCTCCCACGCCGCCCCTCTCCTCTGACGCTTCTCTCTACGGGCTGTCCCTCTCATTAATACGCTCCTTCTTCTACAGACGCCTCTCTCTTGGCCTCCTCTCTCCCACGTCACTCTCTCTCTACCCACTACGCCGCCGCCCCTCTCTCTCTCTCACGTCGCCGCCTCACTCTCTCTCTCCACGTCGCTCTCTCTCTCTCTTTAGACGCCGCTCTCTCTCTCCATCGCTTTCTTCTCTTTCTCTCATTACTTTCCCTCTCTCTCTACCGTCAGGGCCGCCTCTCTCTCTCTATCGCCGCCTCTCTCTCTCACGCTTCATCAGCCTCTAGCTTCCCTCTCTCTCTCTCATCGCTCACCTCCTCTCTCTCTACTGACGCTTCCTCTCTCTCTCACATTCCGCTGGCTCTTCTCTCTCTCACGCCCTCTCTCTCTCTGAGGCCGCCCCTCTCTCCAGTCATCCTTCCTCTCTCTCTCTCTCTCTCTATCCTCTCTCTCTCTCTAGTCCTCTCTCTCTCCCTCTCTCTCTCTCTCTCTCTTCACTCTCCTCTCCCACGTCTCTCTCTCTCTCTCACCGCCTCTCTCTCTCTCACGCCCCTCTCTCTCTCACGCCGCTCTCTCTCTCACGCCGCTCTCTCTCACGCCGCTCTCTCTCTCTCACGCCTCTCTCTCTCGCCTCCCTCTCTCTCTCACGCCGCCTCTCTCTCTCTCTCACGCCGGCCTCTCTCTCTCTACGCCGCCTCTCTCTCTCTCTCTCCTCTCTCTCTCTCTCTCTCCGCCGCCTCTCTCTCTCTCTCTACGCTCGCTCGCCCTCTCTCTCTCTCTTCACACACATAGGCTTGAAGTGCTACACCGAGCTATGTACTGTAGAGGATGGGGACTGAATGCTTAATTTCATGTTTTGCTGTAATCCTCTGATGTTGACTCTCCTGAGAGCTGCTCCACTAAATACAAACCATCTATTGCTGTATGGATCCCATTCCAAATGCATGGCCAACATGCTCGCATCCTTAATGTTTCATTTGGAATTTCTCTCCCCCCCCGAAGATAACTTCAAAGAAGCGCTAGCCTCTTGATATGTTACATCAATATTGTAATGTGGCAGGAATATGAGCACTGCTGGTTGTATGAGATAGGCGAGAGCCATGTCTTTCTCTGAGATGGAGAGAGAGATGATGGCAGGCAATGGCCGTACTCCTTTACCATGGAGATAAGGGGGTACAGTGTAGTGCCGATAAGACTCTCACTGCAGGTAGACCTACATATTCATTTACATGATTTTAACTGCTTAGTTTCAACTCAGTGACTAGGGTCTGGTTTCAATGATGGACGCGTTTGGCATAGAGGAACTACGTGACTACTTGTAAATAACAATTTGTTCCTAACTGACTTGCCTAGTTAAATAAAGGATAAATAAAGGTTACCGGCTTGAATAAAATACAAGAGAGATTATGGAGGTTATTTTTAATGAGTGCATTTAGTCTTACAATCATTGGAATTGGTCTGTATGGATAGGGCAAAATGAATGTTTCTTATAGAAGGAATTTGGAAAGCAAACACACAACCAGGGTAGCAATTACAAGGGAACAGTTTGGGCATAATGGGAAAATGATTAGACTAAAGGTGAGGACACAACAGTTCACCTGGCACTAGTGAATCCAAACATTACACTGTTGATTTTGTCATTTTACATTTACTGTACTTTTTCACCGCATTTGTTGATAATGAAAATAGATACATTCAGTAACATAAGAATATTCTTGGAAAATGTGGGGTAGGTGAAAAATAACAGACATAAATTACAAGGGTTTAAGTAAGAGGATATACTGGTGTTTCCAAGTTGCCACACACCTTACCAAGTGTGCTGAGTTCCTAAGTCATTTCAATGCACTTTTAGAACTGGAAGAGTTTTCAACTATAAGGTGCCTTTTTAAGCTCTCCTGTATCCCCACCTTTACACATTACGCAATCCAAAAACGGTCCATTATAAATCGCAAACTGGGTCTTGTGGGCATCATTTTAAAGCTGGTTCTGTTGCTAACATGACTAGCTAAATTCTAAAATACCATCTTATTGTTTAGGCTTTCAGTAGGCGATTCAGAGAGACAGATTTGTAATGTTGGTGGCATAGAATGGAGTCATGAGTGCATTCAGATGCAAGGTCCGCAGCACATGTTCTTCACAATACAACAAACAGGCACATTCTGTTCAGGACAACCCAGGGTATAATGTCATGTCATCTTGTAACTACATCCAACATAGGGATCATGAACCTTGACACTGTATTTTACGTGCGTTAATTGATATGGAAATGTGAAGTGCACATTTGGACTCACAGGTGTTTGTCTTGCTTGTATGACATCAAAGCAGTATTTATTATAATCCTCAACAGCTCATTTTTCAAAATACATAGAGTCTTTGTAATTTACAGCATTTCCCTCACTGAGACAAGAAAACATTATCAAAAGTTGCCCAATTAGTGGTAGGGATGGGGCCAACTTCTTGTCGCGCGTGGTGGTCAAATTCAGAACTGTAACGATTTTAGTACCTAACTGTGATTTTGTGAAATGAAAATGGTCCAAAAAATAAATAAATGGCTTCTGAGAAAATAGCAATTTATCAAGCAAGAAGATTGCAGGACTATCTGGGATTGGTTTGAGTGGGGAGGGGAAAACTGAATGTGCTGTTATTGGCAGTGAGGTTTGGAACTCTTTTATTGGTCTATTAACTCATCTAACGCATGGTGATGTCACCGTGGAAGGCTACAACTCACTCCTACCAAACAGGCTGAAATTTCCGGCTGTCTTTTCAAACAGCTCTTACACTAAAAAGGCATCATCATAATATTCACAATTTCACAGTATTATTCCAACCTCATAGTGTAGATAGTGTATTTTATATATATATGTGTATTTTATATATATGGTACCAGTCAAGTTTGGACACATACTCATTCAAGGGTTTTTCTTTATTTTACTATTTTCTACATTGTAGAATAATAGTGAAGACATCAAAACTATGAAATAACACATGGAATCATGTAGTAACCAAAAAAGGGTTAAACAATCAAAAATACATTTTATATTTGAGATTCTTCAGTAGCCAGCTTTGCACACTCTCAGCATTCTCACAACCAGCTTCATGAGGTAGTCACCTGCAATGCCTTTCCAACAGTCTTGAAGGAGTTCCCACATGCTGAGCACTTGTTGGCTGCTTTTCCTTCACTCTGCGGTCCAACTCATCCCAAACCATCTCAATTGGGTTTGGGTTGGGTGATTGTGGAGGCCAGGTCATCTGATGCAGCACTCCATCACTCAACTTCATGGTCAAATAGCCTGGAGGTGTGTTGGGTCATTGTCCTGTTGAAAAACAAATGATAGTCCCACTAAGTGCAAACCAGATGGGATGGTGTATCACTGCAGAATGCTGTGGTAGCCATGCTGGTTCAGTGTGCCTTGAATTCTAAATAAATCACTGACAGTGTCACCAGCAAATCACCATCACACCTCCTACATCCTTTTTCTTTTCTTCTTTTAACCATTATTTAACTAGGCAAGTCAGTTAAGAACAAATTCTTATTTTCAATGATGGCCTAGGAACAGTGGGTTAACTGCCTTGTTGAGCGGCAGAACGACAGATTTTTACCTTATCGGCTCGGGGATTTGATCTTGCAACCTTTCGGTTACAAGTCCAATGCTCTAACCACTAGGCTACCTGCCTCCCCACCGCTTCACGGTGAGAACCACACATGCAGAGGTCATCCGTTAACCAACTCTGCGTCTCACAACCAAAAATTTCAAATTTGGACTCATCAGACCAAAGGACAGATTTCCACTGGTCCAATGTACATTGGTTGTGTTTCTTGGCCCAATCAAGTCTTTTCTTCTTATTGGTGTCCTTTAGTAGTGGTTTCTTTGCAGCAATTTGACCATGAAGGCATGATTCACGCAGTCTCCCATGAACAGTTGTTGAGGTGTCTGTTACTTGAAGCATTTATTTGGGCTGCATTCTGATGTTCAGTTAATTGCTGATTTCTGAGGCTGGTAACTTTAATGAACTTATCCTCTGCAGCAGAGGTAACTTAGGGTTGTCCTGTCCTGTGGCGGTCCTCATGATAGCCAGTTTCATCATAGCGCTTGATGGTTTTTGGGACTGTACTTGAAGAAAGTTCTTGAAATTTTATGGATTGACTCACTTCCATGTCTTAAAGTCATGATGGACTGTTGTTTCTCTTTGCTTATTTGAGCTGTTCTTTCCATAATGTGGACTTGGTCTTTTACCAAATAGGGCAATGACCGCGGCAGCTTTCCAATCTTTAGGGATCTCAGACGATACGAAAGAGGTTGAACAGGCTAGTAACAGGGTTTGCAACAATTGCGGTGGATAATTTTAGAGAGGGTCCAGATTGTCTAGCCCAGGTGATTTGTAGGGGTCCAGATTTTGCAGCTATTTGGGAGAAGGAGAAATGGGGGAGGCTTGGGCAAGTTGCTGTGGGGGGTGCAGAGCTGTTGACCGGGGTAGGGTTAGCCAGGTGGAAAGCGTGGCCAGACGTAGAAAATGCTTATTGAAGTTCTCGATTATTGTAGATTTATCGGTGGTGACAGTGTTTCCTAGCCTCAGTGCAGTGGACAGCTGGGAGGAGGTGCTGTTATTCTCCATGGACTTTAGTGTCTCAGAACATTTTGGAGTTTATGCTACAGGGTGCAAATTTCTGTTAGGAAAGCAAAGGCTAGCTTTTTCAAACTGCCTGTGCATATTGGTTCCTAACTTCCCTTAAAAGTTGCATATCGCTGGGGCTATTCGATGCTAATGCAGTACGCCACAGGATGTTTTTGTGCTGGTCTAGGTCAGTCAGGTCTGGAGTGAACCAAGGGCTATTTCAGATTTTTTTGTGGCGTTCCTAAGCCAGGATTCAGACACTGCTAGGACATCAGGGTTGGTGGAATGTGCTAAAGCAGTGAAGAAAAAAAAAATCTTAGGGAGGAGGCTTCTGATGTTAACATGCATGAAACCAAGGCTTTTACGGTTACAGAAGTCAACAAATGATAGCTCCTGGGGAATAGGTGTAGTACTGGGGGCTACAGGGCCTGGGTTAACCTCTACATCACCAGAAGAGGAGTAAGATAAGAGTATGGCTAAAGGCTGAACAGAGACTAAAAGGAGCAGATTTCTGGGCGTGTTAGAATAGGTTCAAGGCATAATGTATGGTTGGATGTGAGTACAGTGGAGGTAAACCTATGTGTTGGGTGACGATGAGAGAGGTTTCGTCTCTGGAGGTATCCGTTAACCTAGGTGAGGTCTCCGCATGTGTGTGGGGTGGGACGAAAGAGCTATGGAAGGCATTTTGAGCGGGACTGAGGGCTCTACAGTGAAATAAAACAACTAGCCAAGACCGCAGTAGACAAAGAATATTGACATTTGAGAGAGGCATAAAGCAAGCACAGGTGTTTATCAGGAGAGCTAAGACAACAACGGGTAAATGGTGATGAATGGGCAGAGCGAGTCAGTTAGGTACATACAGGACCTGAGTTCGTGGCTGGGGCTGACAGGTAAACAAAATGAGGGACCGTGTTATTGATAGCCGAGTGACCATAGGGTCAAAAGAACAGCAATAGGTGAGTCAGGGTTCGGTAGTCACTACTACGCTAGGCGAGCAGAGGACATAGCGTTCAGAAAAGCTAGCGGGCCGGGGCTAGTAGATGGTTCTTCGGTAACAGAACAGCCTGTTGAGACCACATCGGCGATCACGTCGGCAGTCCAGTCGTGATGGATCGGCGGGGCTCCGTGTCAACAATAAAGGGTCCAGGCCAATTGGCAAAGGAGGTATTGTAGCCCTAGAATTAGCTGGTATATGGGCCTAGCTCGAGACTAGCTCAAGCCTAGCTGGTGCTTTCCCTGAGACAGTAGCTACTCGTTTGCAGCTAGCTAGCTGCGATGATCCAGTGTAATGATCCAGAGCGGCAGGTACCCGGTGATATGGTAGAAAGAAGCAGTCCGATATGCTCTGGGTTGATATCGTGCTGTGCAGACTGGTAGGTGTTGTCCGAGCTAAGGCTGGCTGATGCCGGGGGGAAAAAAGTTGAGGACCGCTAGCCGTGGCTAACAAAGACTAGTAGCTGGATAGCTCCTGATGGAAGTTCCAGTTATAAGGAATAAAAATAGCAGATCCATACCACATTGGGTGAGGCAGGTTGCAGGAAGTATATTTAGTTTGTAGATAGAAAGAGAGATTAAGATGTATACAAAAAAGTCTAGCTATTTACATGGGATAAGACACGGGATTAGACAAAGACAGATATACACGTCCTACTGCGCTGCCATCTTGGAAAGAAACAATTAAGGCAGCCCCCCCCTGCACCTCTCTGATTCAGAGGGGTTGGGTTAAATGAGGAAGACACATTTCAGTTGGACAACGGACTAGGTATCTTCCTTACCTTGTCACAACACAACTGATTGGCACAAACGCATTAAGAAGGAAAGAAATTCAACAAATGAACTTTTAACAAGGCACAACTGTTAATTGAAATGCATTCCAGGGGACTACCTCATGAAGTTGGTTGAGAGAATGCCAAGAATGTGCATAGCTGTCATCAAGGCAAAGGGTGGCTACTTTGAAGAATCTGATTTGTTTAACACCTTTTTTGTTTACTGTATGATTCCATATGTGTTATTTAATAGTTTTGATGTCTTCACTATTATTCTACAATGTAGAAAATAGTAAAGAAAGAAAACTTAGTAGGTGTCAACTTTTGAATGATACTACTCATGACTGGTACACAGGGAAATCATATTTTTGACTGCATTGGCCTTTAACTGGTAGGGAACGCTAAGTGTACTGCATATTCCATGTCCTGTATATAATCTAGACTGAGATTGGGAAACCAGAGAAGGTGATGTTGACATGCGTACAGTACTGTAGCGAGGGAAAGTCTGCATCCTTTCTGATAGCAGGTATAGCAGTTAAACAGTGCTTCTGGTGAAATCATCACATGGCCATCATGGCCTTTGTTTAGAGACTAGTTGGAGTTTAGTTTCATAACAGTTGTAGCTTACAATATGGACAGACACACTTGTCTTGCCAGGCTTTGCTATGATGCAGTGTATTTGTGAATAATTTTAGAACTCTTTAAATGTTGTTATTTTTATTTTTTTTACCCGTCAAGTCTCATGGGGGCTTGTGGAGAAATGCAGAAACTCTCTTCCCAAGGGTTTGTGATTAGATTTTTTGCTTAATTAAAAGAAACGCAACCCAGCCCGACTCTCTACCGGGACAGTGATTCTGAGTCTACCAGGAGCTCTAATTGAATCAGTTAACCCCTAAATCATATATTTAGCAGTAAAACAGATGCTATGATCAGAACACGGCGCTCAGGCAGCTCACCTTCAGACGTCCTTAGACGTTTCCCTGTCTGTTACTCTCAGCCTTTACACTGAAGACAACACCACCAAAGATACCAGCAATGGAATTGGGCTACAGAGCTGAGAGTATAATGGAATTTACTTCAGACGTATATTATTATGAGATGTCCTTCTCTGGTTGGTTGCACTGTGAATTATTCTCCCTCTGAGGGATATGCTAATCGACCCCAAGCTTTGAAAATATTAAAACATATTTGTGCAACATTGTATTGTTGCAGTTTTTCAGAATAAAACCCAGGAATAAAACCCAGGACTGTGCTTTAGATGGTGGTAGTACAGTGACTGGAGTATGGTACACCTTATTGTATGAATTACATTAGGCACAGGTTGCTGAAACCGTACCTCTCCTCTTCTGTTGTCCAGACTGACAATTTCAAAAAATATATAGAAATGATTCTCTCTGCTTAGGAAGAATTTTAAAAGTCCTGATCTCACTTTCCCTTGACAATTGAGATCTTATCAGGATTAATATAAAACATTTCAAGTCATGTGTTGCATGTGGCTTGCGGGAGGAACACCATTGAAAAATAAATGAAATGGGGCTGAATGGAGTGTGGAGCTGCAGCCCCAGAGCCAGCAGGTCTATTCTCTCCTTGATTAGCCGGGCTCAGACCTGGGCAGAAAGCCAGCATGCTGCTCCAGCTCCCAGCCCAGCTACAGTTGGCTACCTACACTACCTGAGGCTGAGGAAGCACTGCTTCAGGAGGAGCTTATAGCATTTCACCAGCCACTGTCTCTAACTACGGAGCATCACAGACGAGGAGAAGCCTCGCCACAAAACACCGCTTCCTCCAATATAAAACAAAGCCACACACACACTTATCACACACTACTATTTACTCTTGGATAGTGTTTTAATAGCATTTGTTAAAGCCCTATTGTGTCAGTCCCAAAGAAAAGCCTCTGATTCCTTTACCCTTTGTCCGGAGATATGAATCCCTCGTGTCCAACGCTAACGTCCCTGTGGTATCAGGCCAGGAAGGGCATTGTCTGTTCTGTGTTCTTTACTGTGGTCACTCCTCTCTCCACAGGGCTCCTACTGGGCCATCGACACCAACCCAAAAGAGGACGCCCTGCCCACACGGCCAAAAAAGAGGCCGCGGTCCGGAGAGCGGGTGAGTCCTCCAGACACACCACATCCTTCCCCTGAAGCTTTGTGTTTTACACATGTAGATACCCTCTCTTCAACCATGCCGTCACCGGTAATGATGAGTGGGCTCATGTGGAAAATTGGGTAACCATATCATACAAAGTCTTCACATACAGCAATTTCTTTTTCATGTTCAATCTCTCTCTCTCTGATAGACCTCTTTGTCTCTGCCTCTCTCTCCTGTATACTGTCTCACTCACACGTGTGTGTACACACACACACACACACACACACACACGCGCAATAGGAGTTTCTCCTCTCTTTATGTAACTAACTGCCTCTGGATGTGTCTCAGCCTTGTCTTGTAGCAGGGTCCTCATTAATAAACTATGCCCCAGGCTGCTGTTACTTACATACATTGCATTCTGCAGTCTTTTTAATTTTTTTTAACAAACATCAATTAATGTGCACTGGCTGTTCTTTCTGAGCGGGAGATTTTGTCTGTAATTATGTATGAGTCGTGTCCAGTGTAACGCACAGCCTCACTGGTTTAGTTAACTGCCCAGATTGACCTGGCTCTGAGCCATTCATCCATCCATCTCTCCCTGGCTGCTGCAGGCGGCAGTCTGGCCCGCTACAAGACATACAGAGACAAAGACCCACTCACTCAGTTAACCACCCACGTGTATGTCTGTGGTTCTAACATGGGGAGTGGGAGGGAGAGGTGCACATCCTATTCTATACAAAACGTACACCTGTGTGTGTGTAAATTTAGTTTAAATAGTAATTGCTGTGTAATTCTAAAGCAAAAGAAATGCACAGAATTCCCACATTATTCAGCCACCCTCAGGTTTGTGCATGTATGTTGTTAGTATGACACGTGCACACCATCCTCCCTTACTACAGATGTGACTGTCGGCCTACCAGGCATTCCATTAAGTCTCAGACATTTCGAAAATTGTGACTTTGTTAAATCTCATTTATGTTTATCATGAATTAAATTTGGTATTGTTGCCAGCCAATCCTCTTACAGTAAGCAGTTTTGGGAGACGGGCGTGGTGGAGTTATCTCCCCCAGTGGAGCGCCCGCGACTCGTGGAGAGCAATGGGGCTCTTCATCTTCTCAGGAAATATTTCAAATGTGACCTAAATAAAGGTGTTGCTTCTTTTGTTATTTCTAAATGGTCCTGGTGTATTTTACATACTAGAGATCTGCATCCCTCCCTCTTGCCTGGAAAGAAAACTAGCTTCCCAACAAACACGGCAACATATGAGTGTTAACCTATACCTTGGTACTTATGGCTTGAGGTCATGTATTACTCTTAGAATTAGTTAAGAGTGAATATGTTAGTGGTCCTATATTTGATAATTAGCTAAAAGTAATATTTGTGCCTCCCTCCCCCAGGCTTCCACACCGTACAGCCTGGAGTCAGAGTCTTTGGGAATGGACTGCATGATCTCTGGAAGTGCCTCTCCAACTCTGGCAATCAACACTGTGACTAACAAGGTACCTACCCAGCATGCACCTGCACACACTGCACCACCCTGACCCCTCCTTCCTCCCTCTGACCACCCACCCACAGCCTGTTCCTCACTGAGAGCAGCACTCAACCGGGATATACACACACACACTACAGTACATCTCACGCTGTAACACACTGCAGCACAAGAAACACTGTATAGATGGATACACACACACACACAGCACCACCACAACAGGGGGTGAATCATTCTGTTCAATACAATATTGATGCTTGGCTTTGGCTAATATGCCTTTTTTTGCCTTGGTATTGTTTTGTTATCATGGAGTTGAGTATGGTGATGGTATTGAGTATGGTGATGGTATTGAGTATGGTGATGGTATTGAGTATTGAGTATGGTGATGGTATTGAGTATGGTATTGCGTATGGTGATGGTATTGAGTATGGTGATGGTATTGAGTATGGTATTGCGTATGGTGATGGTATTGAGTATGGTGATGGTATTGAGTATGGTATTGAGTATGGTGATGGTATTGAGTATGGTATTGAGTATGGTGATGGTATTGAGTATGGTGATGGTATTGAGTATGGTGATGGTATTGAGTATGGTGATGGTATTGCGTATGATGGTATTGAGTATGGTGATGGTATTGAGTATGGTATTGCGTATGGTGATGGTATTGAGTATGGTGATGGTATTGAGTATGGTATTGCGTATGGTGATGGTATTGCGTATGGTGATGGTATTGAGTATGGTGATGGTATTGCGTATGGTGATGGTATTGAGTATGGTGATGGTATTGAGTATGGTATTGCGTATGGTGATGGTATTGCGTATGGTGATGGTATTGAGTATGGTGATGGTATTGCGTATGGTGATGGTATTGAGTATCGTGTTGAGTATGGTGATGGTATTGAGTATCGTGTTATTGTTATCATGGAGTTGAGTATGGTATTGCGTATGGTGACGGTGTTGCGTATGGTGACGGTGTTGCGTATGGTGACGGTGTTGCGTATGGTGACGGTGTTGCGTATGGTGATAATAACCCTGGTATTGGTGTCGTGACAACACGACTCTACACACACCTGAAAGTTCATGGAAGATGCCCAGTCCTTTTCTGGTCTGTCCATGAGATGTGGTTAGGTTGCCTAGCCTGACGACTCACACTAAAGTCATCATTGAAGTCGTTTGTGGTGACGAGGGGTGTTGTACTAAACAAAGCCATCTATTTGATAGTCTCTAACAAATCAGAGTTTCAAAGTCAAACCGTCGCTTTACCCACGTCTTCTGGACCAATCAGTGTTCACATTCGGTGAAGGGTCAGGCAAGTACTCAGATCCAGATTCGTTGTGGAGAAGAAACTAACGTCCGCGGGCATTCCGTAGCGTTTGGCTGGAGGAGTCTGGGTAGCCTGGCAAGACAGTACTGTGTGTGTGTGTGTGTGTGTGTGGGGATGTCTGTTGCCGTGTAACCCTCACTGCAGAGAAAGCGCGGGAGAAGCCACAGAGACTGCAAGCTGTTTCACTCTGAAATTGAAATAGGCTTTTTAACCTTAAGCCCTCTCCTCTGGGCCCAGTGGAGGCAGCGCTCTGGAGTACTTTTAAAAAGCCTACAAGAGTTGCTCATTCATTTACTGCAGCGGGCATAAAAATACTGGGTTTTATATAAACGGGGGTGCTTTGGGGTAGAGAAGTTGAGGGTGGGGCGTGTGGTCTTGCTCTTCTACCCTCGTGGGGACCTGAAGTCCCCACAAGGATAGTAAAACGAGATATTCTCCCTCGTTGGGACGTTTCCCACATCCCGACGAGAACAAAGGCTATTTTGGGGTTTAGGTTTTGGGCTTAGGGAAAATAGGATTTTGAAAGGAAATACATTTTAGGGTCTCACAAGGATAGAACCACGTGTCTGACCGCGTGTGTGTGCAGTAAGGGGGAGTGGTGTTTGTAAGTGTCTGCCCTTTCGGTAGGAGGACTGTCTTTGGCGTGTGAGACGGGCTAGGCAGGGCCCCTGTAAACACACACACACTTGTCTTTCTTGCTCTCATCTCAACAAATAATCACTTGCCATCGATTTGCTGGGAAAGTTGAGGTTTCAAACCTCAGCTGGTCATTTAACACGGACATCCTCCATGGAATAACAACAGTTTGATTTCACACAAGAATCATGGAAAACAAAACCCCCCAAAATTGTGAACATCCCTGCTTCAGGCAAGGTTACAGCGGGCTGTGTGTGTGATGTTATGAGTGTCTCTTGTTCTTCTGATTGTAACTGTTGCTATGATAAAGCAAAGTGAGAAGCAGCGGCAGATCTGAGCCCTACTCCTGAGAGAGCTTGTTTCTCTCTGTGTTACACTGTAAACATACAACTGGCCACGCCTCTTTTGGTGCACTGGGCCAAACCACAGGAATTCCCTCTTTCTCGCTCTCTATTTTCCCTCTCTATCTCTCATGTTCCTGCCTTCTCTGAGAGGCCAATGGGAGGCTGTGTCAGGACTACATAACCAGTGAGAATCCCAACACTGTTAGACATGCCTCAAGTCTCCCCTGCCTTTCATTCTCATTCTCTCTCACACGTTTAATTTTTCTCATCTATTCTGAGGTAGCTGTTTGCAGTGGTTGTGAATGAGACAGAAGTCTGGCACTAGAGTGTGATAAAGGAAGGGGGATTGTAGGAAGAAGTGTGTGTTTACTGAGGAACAGTCTGGCCTTGTGCTTTGCTTCTCTTTCTCTCTCTTAAATCCTGTGAGCAGGGATTCTGCTGAACACTGGAAGGCATTGTTAGAGACATCTGGGTGAATCTCGCTTTGATTTCATAATCCAAGGCTCATGCTCCAGATTAGAGTCTTATGTAAAAGACACACCTGGCTTTTTACTTAATTTACTGCTAAGAATAGAACACACACTAACTCCTGCTAGTTGCTAGCACCAAACACGCATCAGGATGTACTGTGGCAGGAGCTCCTGCCTGTGTGACCATGCTTGTCGTTGTGGGACTGCAGCACTTTGTGTGTGTGTGAGAGACCTGATGACTGGGTTTCGGTCTGTGTCTGTGTGGCGTGCTCGAGTGGGCGTCTTGACTCTGGGGTCTGTGTAAACCACAGAGCAGTGAGGTCTGGAAATCATCACACTGGATGAGGGGAGTAAAAATAGATTGGTGGTTTAAGGCTAAAACTCACTTATGACTTCATTACATGTAACATTTCTATTTCTGCAGCGTGCTGTTTGATTAGCATTGTAGTGCTGATTTTGAGACGTGCCTAAGCCCTTAGTCTTAGCTGCTCATTGGTTTCCTCCTTCACGCTAATGAACACTGGAGCCAGGCCCACACTGAGTGGTGGAAGGCTGGAGTCGACTAATTAGCTACTCTTTCATCCCCTTCCCCCACCACACATTCACTACAACACTGGATCTAACACTCTCTCCTCTGACTGTTATTAAAGCACAACATTTTTGTCATTCTCTGGCTGAGTGAGAGCCCACAATAACAGACTACTGAGGGAGAGTGCTGTGTGTCAGGGTTAGTGCTGAGGGATTAGTGCTTTTTGAGGACGAGTTTGGTTATAAAACAGTTATCACGGATTTCAGTTATCTTTTTAAACATTAAATGCATTATGAAATAATGACAAATTATTTTTGTGGAAATTCCAAAGCCAAAAATAGTGAACATTGAATTGCCCAAAAATTCTCTGTCAGGTCCACATTGGGTAGACAACAGAAAAAGAGGACATTACTATGAAATAAAAATATTTCAGTTGTGTTTATTACTTGGTTTTTATTTGATGGCTTTATTCTTTTTCATTCTTTAAAGCCATCTCATCTCTGCTCAGGCACTAGCAGTCAGCCAGCCAGACAAACATCTAACGTTATCTATGTGCTCCCCATACTGTACTGTCTTTAGTCATCCTATTTAGCTAGCCTGCCTAAGTATGCTGCAGAGCTGTCTGACAATCATTTGACTAGTTCTTCAAAGTATAATGGCATACTTTCAAGACTGCTTATGAGCGACTACAACTATCAATCGGGTAGAGCTACCTCAAGAACTGTCTCTATCCCTCTCGTCATTGTGTTGTGTACATTGTCTCATGCAGTCTGTGTAGGCTAGCCGTCTCTGTCCTAGCCAGGAAGAACAGGCACAATGGATTCTGTTCGTTATAGTTAATTACCACGTTTCTAGGTCATATATTTGCCTAATGAAATCTACAACTCCCTTCAGCCCAGCGTCCCACAGAGTTCTTGACAAAATGTATCTTGTGAATGATTTGGTTTCTCTCTAGAGAAAAATAACGAACAGTGGGATGCTGGGCTGAAGGGAGTTGTAGTTTTCATTAGGCAAATATTCTACCTATTTCAGCGCAGAAACGTGGTAATTAACTACTATGGAATTCCAGTAATTGAACTGACGTTTGTCAATTAGTTGTTTAATACACCCTGGTCGGAGTGGCTGTACTCAGACTGCCTATATAACATTAACAGAGGGCAGCAGCCAGATCTGGGTTCAAATGGTATGTTTTCTTTCAAACACTGAGCGGATGATTAAGCTTGCCTGGTTTTCACTTTTGTGATTATTCCGTTGGTTCCATTTTGCCAGGAAAGCACTATTTGAGCTCAGGTCTGGAGGTCAGCCAGGCCTAGACTTCTCTCTGGCCCCAGAAAGCAGAGCAGCCTTCATGTCCTGCTGCTGCTGTGTGTTCGACTGAGAGAGCCCTGGCTGGACACTGGGCAAGACTGAGCACACATCACCAGCACCATCCAGGCTGTTAGTGCTGCTGCCAATCCCTGCCCTGTCACACACACCAGCCAGTAGCATCGCTGCCATTCCACACATCCTTTCAGTTTCACACAATGGAAAAAAATGAATGCACGTCTATTCTCTCCGGATCTCATTATATTCATCGCCAGATTGTTTCTACCACCAGTGCTACTTAATAGCAGTCTGTTGTGTGACACCACAATACACCATTTTTTTCTTTAGCAAAGCCTTTTCAGATGATAATAATGAAGATGGTTGTGTTGCAGTGCTCTGGTTGCTTGCGTTGCTGTATTGAAAGGTCAGGGTCTCGGTTGAATTGAAGACCTTTGTTGTCCCAAACCGATTTGCGCTCTGTGAGCAGATGGGTCTGACACGGCCAGTAGTGTGACCTTTAGTAATAAAAAAGGGACGTCCTCCCTTACCTACCCAGAGAGAAGAGCCTTTACCTGGACACTTATTCAGAAGGAGCCCCTGTGGCTCGGGTGGCTGTGGAGCTTCAGAAAATATGTTCCTGGCCAGCCACCCTCTCAGTCCAAATAAAGCACTCTGATAACATCCAGTACACAAATGCTTTGCATACACACACAGGTATCGAATTCCTAGACACGCACACAAACCAAATTCAGTTTGTTACGGAACAAAACCCATCTCCACCCATTATCTGGGCAAATGGTGACTCACCATCAGAATGATAATGATTGTATATGGCATGCAGTCATTCGTCAAACCCTGTTAGTGTATTTCTAGGTTGTGTGATGTGCGGTATGCAAGAAAAGCTAACACAGCCTCTTCTTATTTCAGGTGGCATTATACAACCCAGACCAGGATGGGAGTGACAGCCCAAGAAGCAGCCTTAACAACAGCCTGTCGGACCAGAGTCTGGCCTCCGTCAATCTAAACAGTGTGGGCAGCGTGCACAGCTACACACCGGTAAGAGCTCACACTGCAACCTCTAACCACAGTGCTACAGCTATACGCACTGCTTACACCACGCAACACAAAGTACTACAGGATCCCAGTTAGAAAACATTTAGAACGGCGGTTCTCAACTGGTGGGTTGCGGGAGGTTTTGAATGGGAAGCGAGTGTCTGAGTAAAAATTAATTTTTATTAAACATACTCGAATCTGAACCTAAACGACTAAAGCCAGGTATAAAGTGTGTAGAAATGATAATGAACCTATATTTTTAAATAGTTTAACCTCCTGAAGAAAAATAGTTCAATAATAGTATTTTCAATATAGATTTATTCGCAGCGCTATTTAGCGGGTTTGGTTGATTTTATTGTCTCAAACCAGTGAGCTTGAAAGCTCACACACTGGTAGGATTGTCAAACGTTTGCCTGTGTTCACACAGCAAAGTAAAAATACTCCAAACCATAAGGTATCAATAGTGTTGTTTGGCAATGCATATCCACGCGTATTGCTTATGGTCTAGATTGGTCTAATGGTCTATTGCTTATGGTCCAAGCTATCTGTGCTAATGTTGCTATTTTGTGTAAAATATATATATATTTTTAAACTTGATAGTTGTCCGATGGCCACAGCTAGATAACTACCTAGCAAGATGACAAAGAAACAATTTAATTCACTCTCCATAATACCATACTGCCAGTGCCAGGCCATAGCCAAATGTTTTGCTAGATAGCTAAAGTTGGCATATTCGCTAACTAGCACAACATAGCTACCTAGCTAAGGACACTGCACTAACTCGGCAGCTAACACAGGTAGCTGTTTCATGGAAATGAGCTAATCCATTGTGATTAAATTCTTTCAATACTAGCTACAGTGGTTAGATGGTATGTGGTGTTGTGTGCATTGTCTGTGCACTTAGCTTGCTACCATCCTATAGCCTACATTACATATGAAGTGTGTCTGGTTGATCTGTGGATGTACAGAGAAAATGGCCTCTTCTTTTTTCCTTTGCTCCCAGAATCTCACTGCCGATAGGTGCTTGCTAGAACAGAAGTGGTACCTGCTGCGTGCCAATCCGGTAGTGACAAACCTGCTGATTCTACTTGTAGAATCACAATCCTTGTCAATGGCCAACAAATTGACTTTGATCCAATCAGAGATCACAAACCCCCACGTGGGGGTTCGTCACTACTGGGTCGGCATGCAGCAGGTACCTTTTTGTTCTAGCAAGTACCTATGGGCAGTCTATTGGCAGTGAGATTCTGTGTTTTTCATGCTTAACATTCTTCATCAAGAATATGGGTGAAATATAATTAAAAAGGTGGGACTGCTGTTCCATTGTCATTTAATTAGTACATTTACTAGCAATATGGATTTAAAAAATGTTTTCCGGATTGCATTTTGGCAACAAAATTCGCAATGCGAATATTGGATCGAGACCGACAACCTGGTTAAATTTCGGTCCTGAGACAAAACCAGTTGAAAACCACAGATGTTAGAACATGTCAATCTCTAACCACAATGCCCCAGCTATACATCAGTTAAAACCAAACAAGCACCAAATAACTGTCCCTGTATCACAGTTAGATATACAGGAATTTAGACGGTGCATGCAAATCTCTTATCACAGTAGATAGCTGTAACCCTGGACCTTAAACACCTTGTATCAGCTCCACTCTAGGGGCAGTGCCCCAGACCAGTTAGTTACTGTATATCTCATATAATCCTAGAGACCCAGGAGTTTCCTTTCAGAAGAGCTATAGACAGTGAGAGACTAAAGAGGTCGGGGGGTTTGGTGCTCTAGCGCAGAATATCTGGGGGTGGGGGGTGTTGAGGGAAAGTGAGAGCTGTACACGCTCTTGGAGAGCAGACAAAGAGAGCTGTTGCCTGTGATGTCTTCCCACCAGAGATGCCCCCTTCTTTGGTGGGGTCCTCCTTTTTTTCCAGGGTGCTATTTGCTCCAGGCTCTTTGCATCGATCCGTTCAGACTGATGGATGTTCCTCCAGTGCTGCTGCTGAGAGCAGACTGTTTATTACTGCCTCACTTCAGCCAGGCAGACTCAGACTGGATTCTATAGCAAGACAATCTATACTGTAGCCCACCAGTATGTCTGCTAAGCTGTGTTAAAGAATGTGTACTCTAACAGCAAGAATACTTTAAGTGATAGCTCCATTATTAATGTCCTTCATATGTTAAACCTGGTATGGCTTGAAAGCTACCTCTGTGATGCTGAGATAAATGATATATACTGTTCTTAAAAATCTAGTCTACTTCATGTAAATGCAAGAAACCTCCTCAGGTATAGAATAGTGATTGCTCCATATTAGTGTTTTTCTTATTGACCTTATTAGATAGACTGTCTTGTTAGAGGGCAACATTGCACTCTTGTACACCATTGGATAAAATTGACCCTCACACTACTGTACATGGGTAAAATGATTGCTTATTTGTACAAGGCTTTGGTGTTTTTGTTTTAAATACATTTTTCAGGCCATCGATTGTATTGGCTTTGTTGCTTTTGGTTTCTCTTTTAAATAATTTTTGAGAAGGATGCAAGCAGTGATCAAGACGGTCAAAGGCATGTAGTTGATGTTTAGTTTGAGGAGTGACCACTTTACACACTAGATATTTAGCTGCTTATACATGTTCATTATGGGTTCTTAGAATATCGATTAGGTTAGTGGACAGGACTAAAATATAGGCCTAGATCTGTTACACAAAAAAATTACTGAACAAAAATATAAACTCATTATACACCAATTTCAACGATTTTACTGAGTTACAGTTCATATAAGGAAATCAGTCAAATGACTGGGAAGGGGCGCAACCATGGGTGGGCCTGGGCGGGAAAAGGGGCATTATTACAGACAGAAATACTCCTCAGTTTCATCAGCTGTCCGAGTGGCTGGTCTTAGACGATCCCGCAGGTGAAGAACCCGGAAGTGGAGATCCTGGGCTGGCGTGGTTACACATGGTCTACGGTTGTGAGGCCGGTTGTACATACTGCCAAATGTTCTAAAACTAAATTGTAGGTGGCTTATGGTAGAGAAATTAACATGAATTTCTCTGGCAACAGCTCTGGTGGACATTCCTGCAGTCAGCATGCCAATTGCACGCTGCTTCAAAACTTGAGATGTCTGTGGCATTGTGTTGTGACAAAACTGCACATTTTAGTGACCTCTTATTGTCCCCAGCACAAGGTGCACCTGTGTAATGATCATGCTGTTTAATCAGCTTCTTGATATGCCACACTTGTCAGGTGGATGGATTATCTTGGCAACATCTTCGCTAACAGAAATATTAACAAATTTGTGCCCACAATTTGAGAGAAATTAGCTTTTTGTGCAGATGGAACATTTCTGTCATCTTTTATTTTAGCTCTTGCAACATTGGACCAAACCTTTACATGTTGTTTATTTTTGTTCAGTGTAGAAAAATGTTTTGCATGAAATGTTTGTGGCTATCTTGTTCTACAGCAGATCCATGATGTCTCTGAGACATATGTTTCCCAGTCAAGCGTCAGTATTCGATGGTGTAGTCGGTGCTCTTCACCAGTTAAAGTGAAAGTTGTAGTCTGTGTTTGACTGTGGTAATAGGTTTGTATTGTAGTTAGTATGTTAGACGGAGGTGTGTACCGCTAGGTCGTACTGCATGACAGAACACCGCCGTCAGTGTTATGTGTTGAGTAGATGTAATTCACTGCTCCAAAATCTCTAATTATCTCACCTCTATTTCTACTCCTCTCCTTCTCTCTCTCTCCTCCTCCATCCCCAGGTGACTAACCACCCAGAGCCGGTGTCTCAGTCGATGAGCCTCCAGCAGCCCCTCCAGCCCCAGTACAACATGCCAGAGAGGGACAAGCAGCTCCTCTTCTCCGACTTTGAAGATCTCAGTGCCTCCTTCCGCAGCCTTTACAAGTCTGTCTTTGGGCAGTCCTTCAGCCAACAGGGTGAGTGCTCGTCAAGACGCATACCGGGTAGTAGGGCTGGGCGATATGGCCAAAATCTCATATCCTGATAGCGATATATATCACCTTTTTTTTTATAGTTTATATAAAATGAACACATGTAAAGGCCTATTTCTTATTACATTTTGAATTAAACTCAACAAATAAAAGGTATTTAGTCATATTTTATTATTTCTCCTTTTATTTATAACCTTTCGGCAAATTTTCAATTAAGCATGTAATAAAATATGAATGTATAAAATCTAAAAAGGTAAATAGAAAACACTTCAACTATAGTTGCAAACAAAATAAACATAGGCGTAAAATATATATTTATTTATTTTTGTCGGCTTGCCTGTTTTGCATGTTATTTTGGCATTAATACGTGTCACATATCAATTTGTATTTGGTACCTTAGGTCGAGTGTTAGCACCAACTCACGAAACCCACGTTTCCCCACCCTGTAAATTGGGGCCATGTCTTTGCAGATGTAAGTTGTAATGGCAGCTGGGATTCTTTGCCATATGGTGTGCCGCGGGCTAAAGCCTCTTGCAACGTCTGAGTCAGGGGTTTGTTCTGAGCACTCTGCTGTACTGTTTTGGGTCTCATCCGTAGACCCTCCGTACTGTTTAACATGATTCTTGTGTAGGTGGTAAAAGAGGTTAGTGGTGTTTGAGCCTGTTGTCGGGACCGACCTGCAGCATATTTAACAGAGGACGGTTTTCTGATCCGTGTCAGACTTTTCATACCCAAACCACGTCCATGCGACCGAAGAAGCCCCTCTTTTAGGTACGAGCTCCGTGTCACGTTCACTCTCCTCCATGTTTGTTTGTGTTGCAAACGACACGTGTGGAAGAACGCAAAGCGTCGTCCAGTTGACGAACAATATTGCCGTCAAGAGTGTGGTTTGCAACACAACGATAGACGTTTTTTCTATCGTCACTCAATATATATGGTCGTATCGCCCAGCCCTACCGGGTAGTGTTAGTAAACTCGTGCAGAAGATGCCAGGATCATTCTATGGGTATTGTGATACATCTAACATCTGGTCGAAAGAGAGTGGAATTGACGCATGGTCGAAGGAGAGTGGAATTGGTGCTAATTAGGTTTAGTGATTTCGACGAGTTATTTAATAGACTGTAGCCGTAGTGCAAATCCAGGGGTGTTTTCATGGTCTACTGTGTGCTAAAGCCACGTGCAAAAGCCTCTTGCCTCATTCCCAATGCTAAGCATAAAAGAGTCTCCAGTTCATAGCAGAATAATGCAGTGGACTTTATTCATTATATGGGATGAAACATGTTAATGCTTACTTTGCCTGTAATCTAGTATATCTTTAGGATGATATATATACACACACACTTCATATGATTGCAGCATCAAACCTGCATTTGCCATAATGATGAAGTTCATCATGATATAGGCCTATCGCACAGAGTCAGATCAAATGTGGCTCTCCAAAAGCATGGCAGCCCTTTAGAACGTAGTGCTTTTTGTTTGTAATCTGATTGACTGATGAACAAAAAGCACTTGACAAGTGGGTTATGGGCAAAAGCAGACAAAGCTTTTCCTTGTATAACCTACTTCACAAATCTAATGCATTTCATGCTAATGTTTTCAGTGTTCCTCTCCTTTAATCTATCATCTAAGTTTCATTAGTTTAAAGTTGTTGCCTTTTTATGTGCATAAAAGTGAAATCTCTTAGTCAGACAAGCCCTTGCAATTAAAAAGTGTAAATAAGCGAGCGAGAGGATTTCACACCATGGTGCTGTAGACCGTGAGCTAATTCACCGGCTTTGATAATAGGTAATGAGCTCGCATTATTATTCTGGGGCTGCGCGCTAATTGCTTTCTGTATTTCCCTGGTTGGACAATGGGCTTTCTGTGCCGATAAGAGATCCACCTTTGTCACCGCTGCAGTAAGTGTTCTGGGGCAGTGGCGAGGGGCTGGAGTCAACTCTAAAAGCACTCCAGTGAAATAGGTTTACTGTGGCAAAGCTGGTAGCCTAGTGGTTAGCCTAGTGGTTAGCCTAGTGGTTAAGAGCGTTGGGCCAGTAATCGAAGTGTAGCTGGTTCAAAACCTCAGCCGACTAGGTGAAAAATATGCCGATTTGCCTTTGAGCAAGGCACTTTAACTGTATTTGCTGCCGTAAGTCGTGCCGATAAGAGATCCACCTTTGTCACCCCATCAGTAAGTGTTCTGGGGCAGTGGCGAAGGGCGAAGGTCTTAAGGGCCGCTCCCCTACACGATTGCTGTTGGGTGTGCAGATGTTCGTGTTCCAGTCGTGCTTGTTTAGATAACATTGCTGCTGCACAATGACAAATGTGAAAAGAAACGCAGGATGCAAAAGATGGGCTCAGACTCTAGTGCTGCTGAGACATTCCTTTAGCTCGTTCAGAATGGCAGCTGTTTAGTCTCAATGGAACATCACTTTATTTTACGTTGTATGTTTATATCAAATAGTGATTCAATTCTCTGAGCAGAGAGCAATAATAATGACTGTGTTTTTTGTGTATATGGACTTCCAGGTTTGATGGGCATGCCAACGGAATCGTCCCAACAGACCCACACCTCCTGCTCCTATCAGCACTCCCCCAGTGGCACCATTAGCACCCAGAACAGCCTGACAAACAACCACTCCAGCAGCGGTGGCCAGGTGCCTCTGTCCCACCCTCCCCAGCTCCCCGGCCAGAACGCCCACCCGGGCCATGGCTCGCCCCACACACAGCACATCTCCCAGCACGGCCCACACAATCAACATGGCCAGCACAACCCTCACGCCCAACACAGCCAACACACCCAGCACCAGCACCCCCATCACCCTGCACACTCCCAGCATGGTCCTCACCCATCGCAGCACGCCCAGCAGCAGCACACGCCGCACCCCTCCCAACACGCACAGCACACCCAGCACCCCTCCCAACACTCACAGCAGCATGGCCAGCACCCCTCTCAGCAGCAGCATCAGACTCTGGCTCACCAGCCCCATCCTGCCCAGCAACAGATGGCCTGCAACACGGGTAAGACCTGCCTCTTTCTTCTATACTGATGTCTCACACACAAACACACCCATTCAGATCCACTCAGGGATAACCCTCCTAGACACAGCTGGACATTTGTTCTGGATAAGTACCCAGACCTGCTTTGGGACAACGGACAGTAAATCACCATCTGATGTTATGCTGTTTTGCTGTAATGAGAACAAAGCAAATGCTGCATCCATACAGCAGACAGTACCTCTGGAGCACAGCAACCTTTTCAGAGGGAACTGGCTCCTACCAGTGGCCAAAGTAGAGTACCGTTGCAGGAAATGTAGACTGATGGACTCCTCCAGCCTCTAAAAACCAATCTGTGCTCCATCTGTGTTTACAGGTCTGCCCTCTGACTGGTACCCAAATCTGGACGCACTGAAAGAGAGCTGCCGAATTGCCAGCAGTTATAACTGGGCTGATGTCGACCTCTCACCTTTTCAAGGTGTGGCCATGAAGGATTATGTAAATGCAGTTGCGTTGACAATTCCAATTTAAGCCTCAAATAGGATAACTATACGGGCTGCTTATTTTAGCAATGTGTTAGGCCTGCGTTTAATATATTTTTCTTACTGTCTACCTGTATTCTTTTCACTGACATTTTAAAAGCTGTTTATTGTGATTACAAGAGTCATTTTATCCTAATTATTTCATGGCTGATTGCCCATGATGAGCACCATTAGACACAATGGAGTTCTCTCTTTTTGTTGGTGTGCTGACGTGTTGCCAATCAACAGTTGAATTTGAAGGAGCTCTACAATTAAAGAACACTGCCTTCAAGTTTAATTACCAAACAAAGTGTAGCTCAGCAGGTCACAGAGTTGATCCAATTATAGTATACAATTGCAAGGTAGGCGGTTTTAATTATCACCGGTAAAGTTTAGTTATGTAATTAAAGCATATTTTTTTTACAGAGATTAAAGTATCTACACCCACTTTTGACATTTATGGGGTGTGGATGATTTGACTGATTTTTATGACTAACTTGTTGAGACATTTCTCTGCAGTGGCTAGCAGCTAGTACTACTGAAAGGGTTGGACTGGTGAGCTGCTGAGGTGGCTGTGCATTGCTGGTATTTTCCTTGGCTGATGATATGTATGTTTGACCCTGTGCAGGACTGAAGGAGAGCATGAGACTAGCAGAGCAGAACAACTGGGCCCTGGAGCCCACACAGATCGCAGATCTCTGCTCATCTATCAACCAGTTCTTCGCCCGCACCGGTGTCATTCAGCCACAGGGGGCAGTGCAGCCGGTACCCGCATGCCATGGCTCCATGCACCCCAACAAGCCCAGCCAGCACATGGCCACAGGTGGGTGACTCCTCACCTCTAATCTGCACCCCAACTAACATTATTATTGCATTTACCACTCCAGATCACTGGACATTGGTGACATTTTCCTTTAGGTAAATGTACACTGAGTGTACAAAACATTAAGAACACCTTCCTAATATTGAGCACCCTTTTTGCCCTCAAAACAGCCTCAATTTGTTGGCATGGACTACAAGGTGTTGAATGGCGTTCCACAAGGATGCTGGCCCATGTTGACTCCAATGCTTCCCACAGTTATGTCAAGTTGGCTGGTTGTCCTTTGGGTGGTGGACCATTCTTTATACACAGGAAACTGTTGAGTGAAAAATCCAGAAGTTTTGCAGTTCTTGACACAGTCTAACTGGACCTACTACCATACCCCGTTCAAAGGCACTTAAATATTTTTGTCTTACCCATTCACCCTCTGAATGACACGCATACACATGTCTCAAGGTCTAAACATCCATCTTTAACCTGTCTCCTCCCCTTCATCTACACTGATTGAAGTGGATTTAACAAGTGACATCAATAAGGGATTATAGCTTTCACCTGGATTCACCTGGTCAGTCTGTCATGGAAAGAGCAGGTGTTCTTAATGTTTTGTATACTCAGTGTATATTGCAATAATGCTGCGGACCAGATGGATTGTTTTAGCTAGCGCATATATTATTTTGAGATTGCGATATTTGAGTTTGTCTTTCTCTCCACAGGAAATGTCTACATGGACTCAAGACAGAGCATGTCTATGATGGGCCCCCCAGGATACCCCCACATGCCCCCCATGAGCAGCGCAGGTCCCACAATGACAGGTACAGAACAGTGGCAGCCCCTATACAACTACTCCCTAAACTAGGTCTCAGTTAAGGGGGATGGTCTCTACGGTACACTCAGAGTATCCATCAAACCTGTCCTTCCACATTCTACAAGCACTACAACACCTCCACAAGTCCTTTTCCCACTCAACCACACATTTAACCAATGAAGCTTGCACATTGCATGTGTGTCTTTGTGTGTATGTACTATGTCCAACTCCCCTTCTCTCTTCTCTTAGGACACCATGCGCAGATGAACCAGCAGCACATGATCTCTCCCAGAAACTTCCAGATGCACCGCATGCCAGCTGATGACATCCAGGATGACTTTGACTGGGACTCCATTGTCTAATGTTAGATGTTCTGCCCCTAACGAGGAACGGTCAGGAGGTGCAGAGCAGGTGGAAGTAGGAGGAAGAAGCCAGGCTGAGCTGCGCGCTCTAGCGAGGAGACTGACTGTTGCTGGTGGGATACAGAACAGAAGAGCAGGTGTTGTTTTGGGAGGATAGAGGGAGAGAGACTTCAGAGTGCTGCCATTTTTACAAACAAAATGAAACATACAAAATAAATGTTACTTTGAAGACAATCATATTTACTAGGACATGTTTAAGTGGTGGCTTATGTGCTTGTCTTGACCAGGCAAGTAGCACACGTTCATGTCAAAACAAATCCTCCAGTCCTCGTTCCTCAGCCAGCCCTCTCCCATCCCCCTCCCAGCCAGCAGCTTTCCAAAGTTCCCCCAGCTCCCTCCGTAACTGTTGTGTGATTTGAGCGACTTGTTCCGCTTGTTATCCTTCTCGTGTTGACTTTAGGCCTCAGCTGCCTCTTGGATGAGTTTGTCTCTCTTTATTAGTTTTTATTATTTTATGGAAAACGCAGGCCGCCTGTGGTGCTTGTTGGTCAGCTTTGGGTGGACGATGGATCCCCAAAAGTGGGTTTATTGGTAGGAAGGTTAGGTTTACAATAACTGAGGTTATGTTTTGAACAGGGTGTTTTGCATTGAACTAGACTTTACAGAAAGAACACAAATGCTTTATCATAGAGCGTTGTCCTTTAACCAACACATCTGGCCCATAAAAATTAAAAAAAAATAAAAAAAGGCTAATTGTGTAAATTCAGAAACATTACCGGCAGTATTTGTTGTGGTTTTGTGTCTATTCTGTCAACAATGTCATACCTTTATCTCCAATACTCCAACAAGACTGAAACGGGTGGATGAATTCCAGACCTCATCACCTTCTTTTTCCTTTGTCTGGCTTTTTTTTTTCCTTTGTCGAAATAATAATTAGACTGCAAGTAGTCTCGTTCTCAATCACTACATCCTTCCACTAGTCCCTCAATCAATGAGATTGATTATAATTTCCCTGTATTAAGGGAATAGTTCATAGTTAAAACACAAAATGAATGAGGACAAGTATACGCCTGTAGGTGTCTATTTATCTATTAAACTCAGTGTACATGCAGCACAATGAACTGTAGGATATTTTCCTAATATCTTCTGATGCAGGAAATGTACTGATTTAACTAAATTACTACAAGCAATAGGAATGTTCTTCATTCAGATGCTATACATCGGAAGTCATCAGAATCGATCTCCCAAATATCTTCTTGATTGTGACCGTCAGACTTACACTGCATAGCAGAAAATATGCTGAAATGCGATATAAAAAAGAGAACGAGGTGTGTGTGTTTGCCCTAAAATTACAATAAAACCAATGATTTGTTTGTTGCAATCATCTGCATATGCTATCAATGAGCACAAAACAGATGCAGAAAAAAGAGATGAAAGAAAAGGTTCAAGGAAGATGTGCATTTTGTAGGCAGGGTTTCTTCTGTCTGGTCAACAGCCAGGTGGAGATGGAGGATGGGAGACTAGAGGTGCTGGAAACACTCCTGTCCTCTCTGTTCCTCTTCGCCTTAATCAGACTGGCCCTGAACCCTCATCATGGTGCAGCGTTGAACCTATATGGGAGCTTTGTCTGGGTAGAGCACAGTTCATCTTCCATTTTTCATTTGTTCCTCCACTATTGGCCCCTTAGATAAACTAAAGCTGTGGCTGGATTTTGTTTTACTCCATTTCTGAAAATGTTTACATTTTTTAAATGAACAACAATCATGACATTGTTTTGTAATATCACATAAACACCGCTGGGCCCAGACACCAATATGTCTTATGTGACCGTGTAAAATGTGTAGATACTGAACCGCCATTGTCCTTTTGAAACAGGAGGCAGAAGACAAGTGGGGAAGCTTGGCTGGGACTAGAGCTAGCTCTTCTCACAGCTAGCTATACTGCCAGGAATATCTGCAAGGTTTCACAGATCTTTTAGCAGCCAGTTCGTTAATACTGCCCATTGTTTTGATCTTATAGGCTAAATGGTTTTTTTCTTTTCCTCCATCTTTTTCTTTTTCTTCTGCTAATTTTACCTGTAACCGGATTTTCGGTTAGATTCCCAAATGTTCATTGTATTTGAAACCGTTGTGTGTGGCTCAATGTCTTGCCTGTGGATACCCATTGAGTGTTTAGGCTTTGTTTAATGGCCAAAATCAGTCAGTCAGTCATTCATTCAGCCATTTAAAGCACATTCTGATTGCTCATTCAGTTAAAAAGCCAAGATCACTTAAGATTGTCAACCATTGAGCCCTTCATTAGTGAAGGAGGACTACTTCATGGAGAAGAGATCAGTGTATCGATTTTGAATTGAGCATTTGATTGCTAGTTGAAGTCAGCGTGGGTGCTGCAGACTCTGGGACTGACCTAAGGAATGGGTGTTTTGAGGGACACTGAGAATGTGGATATAAAAGTGATAGGGAAGTCTTGGCAGCCCATGGTTTTGTATGTTGCATTTCATCACTGGTAATGGTGAAGGTACTAATGGAAAAACATGAGGACAGCCGTAGGGTATGTAGTAAAACCACCCCCACAGCTCAGAGGAGATGTGATCGGCTGGAAAGAGCTCATGGATGTGATAAGGTAAAGAGGAAGGGAAATACAATGACTGGATCACCCTCTTAACTGTGTGTGTGTCTGTGTGCGAGTGAGTACATTTTGTTTAAAAAGACAATTACAAATTTTAAATACTGCTGGAGATGTACCTGCCAGAGAGATTACTATGATATGAAAAAAGAAAAT
Source organism: Brachymystax lenok tsinlingensis (assembly GCA_030435695.1). Taxonomy (NCBI): domain Eukaryota; kingdom Metazoa; phylum Chordata; class Actinopteri; order Salmoniformes; family Salmonidae; genus Brachymystax; species Brachymystax lenok. The sequence continues at coordinate 15,855,650 of CM059797.1, read as the reverse complement.
AAGCCTTGTTCGCTTGTTACATTACGGAGAAAACTGCCAAGAAGTACTGCTGATTGGGGCCTATTTTATTCAGTGCTGGTGTGTTGTTGTGCTTCTTGTAAATAAATGTCTTTTCAATCATCCATTTTTCCTCTTGGGGGCGGGGCATCAAGGCAAGGGGTTGGTCTTACTCATGAAAGAGGGAAAAGAATAGAGTATTTTGTTATTGTCCAATCAGAGGGTGAGACCGTATGTGTATATATCTATATTGTATATATGTGATGAAAATGTGTTGGCTTTTTGTGACACTACCTTTTACCTGTACTATGGTTCTACATTCAGTGTTTCAATGTTGATAATATATATTTTGTTATGTTTTTGATTTTGTCTTTGTCATTTCTTGTATTTGTTTTCTTTTTCTCCTTTTTGTCCTCTTGGTTATTGCACGGTTTATTACTTTTGCTGTCCAATGAGGTGATACAGCTACTCTTTGTATTGGTTTAGTGCTGTAAAATAACTTGTTATTAGAGTTGTCGATACCACCCCCATCCCCAATATGCATGAATGGCACTTAAAGAAATAAAATGTTAACTTCACTGTGGAATGGTTGTGCGTTTATCACATTTGTTTATGCATTTGAATGAGTTACATGAAGCAACTTGTAAATTATTTCATATTTTGAACATTAGATGTAGCTGTTACTCGCATCACCGTTACAGAACACGAGTTTTGCAGTATGTTTAGACCATAGTAGTTGTGGGTTGGGGAATTTCTATATACACTGTTAAAATTGCAAAATCCGAGCCAAACTGAAAGGTTAGTATTGAATATAACAGGTAGTAGAGCCAAACTGGCAGTAGTGCATCTCCTTGCTCACAATCTAAAATAGTTTTTGGTAAATATTTGTTTTTTCACTTGCAACATTCCACTTAGTTCTGTGCACTCTAAATGTTTAAAAGTTCACTAATACCGAAGGTTTTCCAGGATCATACATTATTACTAGCATTACAGTACTGAAGCTCTTTGTTCCATGTCAATCACAGGTTCCATTTGTTTTCCACATGACACGTTCCTGGACTAGAATAGTCTCCCAGGATGGTTACAGTCAGCAATCATAGGTTTATCAAGACATGCATGTCCTTTTCCCCGCCCAGCTCCCGGAGACCCTCCCCTAGCCCCTACACATGTCAACCTCCACTTTCACACTCAATGACACACACTACTTCATGCTCATTTCGGAATTCTGCTCCATCTCTTTGGTCCAAACTGGTAGAAGTGAGTAACTGACTGACGAGCCTCCTGTCAGGGAAGGTAGTGTGGGAACTTTGCTGTGCTGCAGCTCCTGTAGACTTATCTAGGGGCGTTGGTCTAGTTGCTGTAAGAGAGGACATCAGGAAGACAGTCATGAGAACCTCTGATTCTGCTTCTGCTGGCACTGGCAGTACAGCTATGTTCTGCACCGCCAACTGCGACTGACATTTACTCCTGAGGTGCTGACCTGTTGCACACTCTACATCCACTGTGATTATTATTACTCTTGAGGTGCTGACCTGTTGCACACTCTACATCCACTGTGATTATTATTACTCCTGAGGTGCTGACCTGTTGCACACTCTACATCCACTGTGATTATTACTCTTGAGGTGCTGACCTGTTGCACACTCTACATCCACTGTGATTATTATTACTCCTGAGGTGCTGACCTGTTGCACACTCTACATCCACTGTGATTATTATTACTCCTGAGGTGCTGACCTGTTGCACACTCTACATCCACTGTGATTATTATTACTCCTGAGGTGCTGACCTGTTGCACACTCTACATCCACTGTGATTATTATTACTCCTGAGGTGCTGACCTGTTGCACACTCTACATCCACTGTGATTATTATTACTCCTGAGGTGCTGACCTGTTGCACACTCTACATCCACTGTGATTATTATTACTCCTGAGGTGCTGACCTGTTGCACACTCTACATCCACTGTGATTATTATTACTCCTGAGGTGCTGACCTGTTGCACACTCTACATCCACTGTGATTATTATTACTCTTGAGGTGCTGACCTGTTGCACACTCTACATCCACTGTGATTATTATTATTTCACCCTGCTGGTCATCTATGAACGTTTGAACATCTTGGCCATGTACTGTTATCGCAACTCGGCACAGCCAGAAGAGGACTGGCCACCCCTCAGAGCCTGGTTCCTCTCTAGGGAGTTATTCCTAGCCATCGTGCTTCTACATCTGCATTGCTTCCTGTTTGGGGTTTTAGGCTGGGTTTCTGTATAACACTGTGACATCTGATGTAAAAAGGGCTTCATGAATACATTTGATTGATTGAACAAGTAAATAAGCCACCGCTTTTATTTTTTGGGGCTCCCGAGTGGCGCAGCGGTCTAAGGCACTGCTAGAGGCGTCACTACAGACACCCTGGTTCGAATCCAGGCTGTATCACAACCGGCCGTGATTGGGAGTCCCGTAGGGTGGGGCACAATTGTCCCAGCGTCGTCCGGGTTTGGCCAGTGTAGGCAGTCATTGTAAATAAAAATGTGTTCTTAACCGAAATGCCTAGTTAAATATATCTTTAAAATTTGTATCTTAAATCAACTAATTAATCACTCTAGCCTCCTATGTCCAATACAGATGTAGGGTCTTAATTTGACCCTATATTGTCACAGCAAATGAATCCTGCAGCAACAGGATTTTAATGTTTAGTCCATAATGTTGCTTGATCGGTGGTTAGGCTATTAGCTGGCCAAAAGTAGGCTACATTAAGTGTTAAACTGTTAATATAACTGTGTTAGTGTGGGTTTTCAGTGAATTTATGTAAATCAGCACGCTCATCTGCATTTCCTGCAACTCTCAGCAACAAAAGTGATCAAATTAGGATTCTACATCTGTATGTCCTGAGCTTTGATTTGAAACACCCTATTCGTAATTTTGTGAATTCAGTCAATTTGTTATGTTAGTTATAATGTATTCAATTGAGACTTGGTTATGTTTATTTACAGTTAACTTTACAGATTATATCTCAGACCTCTTTGACTCTGATGTGTATTTTTATTTGATCAGAACCATATTGAACAGGTTTCTTTTAAGTATGCTAAATAAATTGTACCGGGCCACATTGGGCTGTGCAGTTCAGGGTGTCATCAGAACTACTATACATGGCAGGGCTATGGTTAACTCCTTACTTAATTGTGAATGCAAATGAAAGTTCCTTATGTTGAAATGTAATATACGAGGTGGGGAGCCGTCTGCCCTGCCTTGGTGGTACATGTTATGTAATACTGCCAGGTGGAGTGTCTGATGCGCTAGTCTTGATGGTTGGTACCCCCAGCTGTATAGTATGTAAGCTATTTAGGAGTTAACACTACACTCCACTCCTCCCATTTCCCCTTCATTGAAGGAAAGCTAAACCTACGTGCACACCATACTCAAATCTGTGTTTGGACAGCATGGGGACACTAAGAATAATTACTTTTTTAATGCTGAAATATACAGGTAACTGACAAAATAAAGGAAACATGAGTAAATGAGAGATACAAAGTATATTGAAAGCTGGTACTCCCACACAGGTGTGGTTCCAGAGTTAATTAAGCAATTAACATCCCATCATGCTTAGGGTGATGTATAAAAATGTTGGCTGCCGTGGCTAGAAGAAGAATTCTCAGTGACTTTGAAAGAAGGGTCTCAAAGGAGCATAGGGGGTTTAAAGTGTGTGTGTGGGTCAGTCACCAGATCTCAACTCAATTGAACACTTATGGGAAATTCTGAAGTGTGCGTCTGAGACAGCGTTTTCCACCACCATCAACAAAACATCATAGATAGGTTTGTGAAAGAATGGTGTTGCATCCCTCCAACATAGTTCCAAGACTCTTCATGTTGAAGTTTCCATTATTTTGCTAATCACCTGTACATGTTATTTTCACTTATTAATCTCCTGAACCTATTGGAAAGGCCAAACTAAAGACAAGTTGCTGTTCTGTTATCACTGAAGTCAAGACAGAGGTAGCTGAAGCTATTAACCACCCTTGTTGCCCCTGTAGAACCTGTTCCAGTTGTCCCAGAGGAACCTGCCCCTGAAGAACCTGCCGCAGTAGAACCTCTTCCAGTTGTCCCAGAGGAACTTGCTTCTGGAGAACCTGCCCATGAGGAACCTGCTGCTGAAGAACCTGCCATCACCCCTGAGGAATCTGTCCCAGTAGTCATTGTACCTGACCTAGTTGCCCCTGTAGAACCTGAAATAGTTCTCCCGTAGAACATTACCAAGAGGAACCAGCCCCAGTAAAATATGTTCCTGAAGAAGCTGCACCAGAGGACACCATCCTGAAAGCTCCAGTGCACTAAAGCAAGCTGTCCCAATTGCAGCAGAAGAAGCTGCCCCAGCAGAAGCTGTCCTGATTCTTCATGTTGAAACTGCAGCAGATGTACACAATAAGTATGTAAGTACCCCTCAAGATACTCTTCATTTTCTAGCTTAATATTGTGTAACACCTAGTAATTACATTGTACTTATGAAGATAGTACACGTACTCTGTGGTGTACTAGTGTGTTTCTCCTCCCACTTAAGGATGACACCCGTACCTACATCTTATCTATTTTTGTAAACTCAACCAAGTGCTATCAACGACATTGAGTGGGCATTTTGAAGAGTGCGTATTCACAGGTAGGTAATTAGAGCCTATGTAATCTCGGGATACCCAGCATATCTGTCCACAAGAGATTCCAACCTTGTGATAGTTATTACTGAATCTGATGCAGTTGAGTAGCAACTAATCATGCCCATTTGTAACAAGTATTGTAACAAGCCTTCATTGTTACACCTCTGTAATTACAGACTGCAATTACCACCAATTACATGTTATTACAATATAACTACAGTTGAAGTCGAAAGTTTACATACACTTAGTCATTAAAACTCGTTTTTCAACCACTCCACAAATTTCTTCTTAACAAACTATAGTTTTGGCAAGTCGGTTAGGACATCTACTTTCTGCATGACACAAGTAATTTTTGCAACAATTGTTTACAGACAGATTATTTCACTTATAATTCACTGTTTCACAATTCCAGTGGGTCAGAAGTTTACATACACTAAGTTTACGGTGCCTTTAAACAGCTTGAAAAATTCCAGAAAATGATGTCATGGCTTTAGAAGCTTCTGATAGGCTAATTGACATCATTTGGCTCAATTGGAGGTGTACCTGTGGATGTATTTCAAGGTCTACCTTCAAACTCTCTTTGCTTGACATCATGGGAAAAGCAAAGAAATCAGCCAAGACCTTAGAAAAAATTGTAGACCTCCACAAGTCTGGTTCATCCTTGGGAGCAATTTCCAAATGCCTGAAGGTACCACGTTCATCTGTACAAATAATAGCACACAAGTATAAACACCATGGGACCACACAGCCATCATACCGCTCAGGAAGAAGACGCGTTCTGTCTCCTAGAGATGAACGTACTTTGGTGCGAAAAGTGCAAATCAATCCCAGAACAACAGCAAAGGACCTCGTGAAGATGCTGGAGAAAACAGGTACAAAAGTATCTATGTCCACAGTAAAATGAGTCCTATATTGACATAACCTGAAAGGCCGCTCAGCAAGGAAGAAGCCACTGCTCCAAAACCGCCACAAAAAAGCCAGACTATGGTTTGCAACTGCACATGGGGACAAAGATCGTACTTTTTGGAGAAATGTCCTCTGGTCTGATGAAACAAAAATATAGCTGTTTGGCTTTTTGCTGTTGTTCTGGGATTGTTCTGGGATTGATTTGCACTTTTCGTTATGTTTGGAGGAAAAAGGGGGAGGCTTGCAAGCCGAAGAACACCATCCCAACCGTGAAGAACGGGGGTGGCAGCATCAAGTTGTGGGGGTGCTTTGCTGCAGGAGGGACTGATGCACTTCACAAAGTAGGTGGCATCATGAGGAGGAAAATTATGTGGATATATTGAAGCAACATCTCAAGACATCAGTCAGGATGTTAAAGCTTGGTCGCAAATTGGTCTTCCAAATGAACAATGACCCCAAGCATACTTCCAAAGTTGTGGCAAAATGGCTTAAGGACAACAAAGTCAAGGTATTGGAGTGGCCATCACAAAGCCCTGACCTCAATCCTATAGAACATTTGTGGGCAGAACTGAAAAAGCGTGTGCGAGCAAGGAGGCCTACAAACCTGACGCAGTTACACCAGCTCTGTCAGGAGGAATGGGCCAAAATTCACCCAACTTATTGTGGAAGCTTGTGGAAGGCTACCCAAATCATTTGACCCAAGTTAAACAATTTAAAGGCAATGCTACCAAATACTAATTGAGTGTATGTAAACGTCTGACCAACTGGGAATGTGATGAAAGAAATAAAAGCTGAAATAAATAATTCTCTACTATTATTCTGACATTTCACATTCTTAAAATAAAGTGGTGATTCTAACTGACCTAAGACAGGGAATTTTTACTAGGATTAAATGTCAGGAATTGTGAAAAACTGAGTTTAAATGTATTTGGCTAAGGTGTATGTAAACATCCGACTTCAACTGTATGTATTATTGCAAATAATTACAATACTTGATACAGTGTAAACATATAATTACTGTCATAAGAACCCTTTAAAATGATGTGCTACTGTACAATTTTGTCTGAATCTAAACACAACTGCTTTTGCACTTGTCTTCAAGTTCCAATTCAATTGTAAAAGGCAAGCTATTGAATAAATAATCAGTGACTGGTGTTCTTTTGAACCTATCTCCAGTGGTCTATTCACCATACTGAATAGACCACATAAACAAAACAACATCATACTACACATATTCAGTCAGTGGCAAGGCTGGATTTGTAAGGTACATCAATACCTCTCAAGTTTTTTACAAGAGAGAGGAAGGTCTGGTGTCACCCACAAAGAGGAATGTTGCAGGAACAGTATGCCAACAGTATGTGCACTGCTCAGCGCTCACACATACAATATTTATGTTGATGAGAGAACGGGATGTTTTATATGAGGCCCTTTAAAGAGCTCCTATGGCCAAGCTGTATACATGTGTGCATGAGGGTCAATGATGGACGTCCTGAGTGGGAAGGCATGAGTTGCTGTCAAGGGGGGGAATGCCCCTCTCAGAGCTGGAGTGCTGCTGACAGCTGAGTCGAGGAGCCAGGGAGGATGACCTGGGAGTTGAGGAGTGTGGAGTTAATGCTCTCTTGAGGGTGAAGTCTTGTGGAAGATGGGAGGAGTCAGCTCTGGTAGAAGGGTATTTTATTACACTGACTTCAGTGAAATTGGGGAAGCAGTTGAAACAAGTGCTTTACAAACCAGCCACTACCTGGGTCTTCCACAAAATGTGTTCCTTTTGCATCCCTTTGATATTTTAAGTAGAAATTGTTCACTAATATTGGATTTGAAAATCCTTTTTCTGGTCTTTTGTTGTGGGAAACGGAGTGTGTCGAGCATAACACGTCAACCCTGTTATTATAGATAGACAGGCTAGAAATGTTTTAACAATAAAAAAAATTTGTGAAGCCTGCATTCAATTGCCCTTCCCTGTTGCACACAACAAGCATCCATTCCCCCTGTTTCGACCAACCCTGTTATTTTGTGGCACTTAATTTGGCACTTCCTATAGTCATTTTTATTTAACCTCTTGAGATGGATTTTTTTTTTTTAATAAGTTGAACATGTGCTCATCATGACAGGATGTAAAAATTTTGTGATTTATATATAATTAAAGAAGTTTAGTCATTTTGATGCATGACAGTACAATATATTAACAATGCCCAAGGTTTGCTAATGAATTGTTAAATCCGTTACTCAACAACATGAATGAGAGACACTTATTGGTCAGGTTGACAACTAACCATGGATAGTGAACTGTATACTCTTGGGCTTGAGACTTGGTAAACATTTATTGCAATGACTGTGTGCTCTTCTGTTGGGAGAAAGAAAGTGGGTTATATATTCACCTACATTGTGTGGGAACACAGCCTCCTCTGCTGGCCACTAACATGCTTGACAAGGACCGTTTCCCCTGGTTACTCTAAGTTTTAAACGTATTTCATTATTTTAAAGTAAAAAAAAAAAGATACCATGTGATTAAATCAATGTGTTTTTAAGAGAACTTCCATTCATAGTCTGAAGGGAAAATCTGGCAAGCTACCTCCCGAGCCACAGCCTGTTCACCCTGCTATCATCCAGAAGGCGAGGTCAGCACAGGTGCATCAATGCTGGGACCGAGAGACTGAAAAACAGCTTTGATCAAGGCCTTCAGACTGTTAAATAGCCATCACTATGAGCAACCATGCACCCTAGAGGCTGCTGCCCTACATACATAGACTTGAAATCACTGGCCACTTTAATAATGGAACAGTAGTCACTTTAATAATGTTTAAATCATGTTTACATACTACTTTACTCATCTCATATGTATATACTGTACTGTATTTTAGTCAATGCCACTCCGACATTGCTCAATCTAATATTTATATATTTCTTAATTCCATTATTTTACTTTTACATTTGTGTGTATTATTGTGCATTGTTAGATACTACTGCACTGTTGGAGCTAGGAACACAAGCGTTTCGCTACACCCGCAATGACATTTGCTAAATATGTGTATGTGACCAATAAAATATTATTTGATTCTTGATGCCATAATACAGCGTTGTTCCCTTGAGCAAGGCACTTGACCCTATAACAGCTCTAGGGGTGCTGCACTTCAGGCTGCCATGGCTCCCAGGTGTGTGTTGGATTGAGCAAAAAAAATATCTGCAAGAAAATTGACAATAAATACTTGTAATTCGTGTAATAGTCTTTCATGTTCTTTTTTCAAGTACAAACTAATACTCCTGGAACTAAATACAAAAAAATACTATGAGGATTTTTAACCTACATACTTCCACATCCTGAGTGTAAGAAATTAAAGTATATATGTAATCAAATTATTGTGTAAATTTTGTAGACACCAACAACTATCAATATTATTTGCCTGATGATAACATAACAAGTTAAACATTTATGTGGCATGGGCTGAATAAAAATGTGATTGATTAGTGGACATCAATTTCTTGTAGTACTGTATCTAAATGCCATTGAATATGCCATTTAATAATGATTTGAGACATCATGAAAAGACCATCGGTCTTATTTGTTATTTTATGTAAGATTACTGGTAAATCTAGGCCATAGCCTAATAAAGGCAGCATTATAATATATGATAGATTATTAAAAGGAAATACTTTTAGCAACATATTTTGTGTTGTATTGTTTTCAGACAATTTGCTAATAAAAATCCATTATAAAAAAAGTAATGCCTAATTATATGTCAGCCTATGGCATAAAATAAAAAAATAATGTATCATTCTTAGTTACTGAATTTGGAAACGTCCCCTTATATCCACATTTTTTATCTTATGGTAGGGGACAGCTCGATCTCCTCTTTCCACCGTCAATTCAAAACCAAGTTTAAAAAAATCCTCAAAATGGAACAATGACAATACGCCTACTATAGAGTGCATTTGGAAAGTATTCAGACCCCTACCCCTTTCCCGCATTTTGTTACGTTACAGCCTTATTCTAAAATGGATTAAATTAAATTTTTCCCCTCATCAATCTTCACACAATACCCCATAATGACAAAGCAAAAATATGTTAGCTCAGGTGCATCCTTTTTTCATTGATCATCCTTTATGTTTCTACAACTTGGAGTCCACCTGTGATAAATGAAATAGATTGGACATGATTTGGAAAGGCACACACTGGTCTATATAAGGTCTCACACTCGACAGTGCATGTCAGAGCAAAAACCAAGCCATGAGGTCGAAGGAATTGTACGTAGAGCTCCGAAACAGGATTGTGTCGAGGCACAGATCTGGGGAAGGGTACCAAAAAATGTCTGCAGCATTGAAGGTCCCCAAGAACACATTGGCCTCCATCATTCTTAAATGGAAGAATTTTGGAACCACCAAGAGTCTTCCTAGAGCTGGTCGCCCAGCCAAACTGAGCAATTGGGGGAGAAGGGCCTTGGTCAGAGGTGACCATGAACCGGATGGTCACTGACAGATCTCTAGAGTTCCTCTGTGGAGATGGGAGAACCTGACAGAAGGGGGGAGAACTTTCTGCAGCACCCCACCAATTAGGCCTTTATGGTAGACTGGCGAGACGGAAGACACTCTTCAGTAAAAGGCACATAACAGCCCGTTTAGAGTTTGCCAAAAGGCACCTAAAGGACTCTGACCAGATGAAACCAAGATTGAACTCTTTGGCCTGAATGCCAAGCGTCACGTCTGGAGAATACCTGGCACCATCCCTACGATGAAGCATTGTGGTGGCAGCATCATGCTGTGGGGATGTTTTTCAGCAGCAGGGACTGGGAGACTAGTCAGGATCGAGGGAAAGATGAATGGAGGAAAGTACAGAGAGATCCAAATCAAATCAAAGTTTATTTGTCACGTGCGCCGAATACAACAGGTGTAGAACTTACAATGAAATGCTTAATTACAGGCTCTAACCAATAGTGCAAAAAAGGTATTAGGTGAACAATAGGTAAGTAAAGAAATAAAACAACAGTAAAAAGACAGGCTATATACAGTAGCGAGGCTATAAATGTAGCGAGGCTACATACAGACACCGGTTAGTCAGGCTGATTGAGGTAGTATGAACATGTAGCTATGGTTAAAGTGACTATGCATATATGATGAACAGAGAGTAGCAGTAGCGTAAAAGAGGGGTTGTCGGGTGGCGGGACACAATGCAGATAGATAGCCCGGTTAGCCAATGTGCGGGAGCACTGGTTGGTCGGCCCAATTGAGGTAGTATGTACATGAATGTATAGTAAAGTGACTATGCATATATGATACACAGAGAGTAGCAGCAGCGTAAAAAGAGGGGTTGGGGGGGCACACAATGTAAAAGTCTGGGTAGCCATTTGATTAACTGTTCAGGAGTCTTTTGACATGGGGGTAAAAACTGTTGAGAAGCCTTTTTGTCCTAGACTTGGCACTCCGGTACCGCTTGCCATGCGGTAGTAGAGAGAACAGTTTGACTGGGGTGGCTGTGTTTGACAATTTTTAGGGCCTTCCTCTGACACCGCCTGGTGTAGAGGTCCTGGAAGGCAGGCAGCTTAGCCCCAGTGATGTACTGGGCCGTACGCACTACCCTCTGTAGTGCCTTGCGGTCAGAGGTCGAGCAATTGCCGTACCAGGCAGTGATGCAACCAGTCAGGATACTCTCAATGTTGCAGCTGTAGAACCTTTTGAGAATCTCAGGACCCATGACAAATCTTTTTAGTTTCCTGAGGGGGAATAGGCTTTGTCGTGCCCTCTTCACGACTGTCTTGGTGTGTTTAGACCATTCTAGTTTGTTGTTGATGTGGACACCAAGGAACTTGAAGCTCTCAACCTGCTCCACTACAGCCCCGTCGATGAGAATGGGGGCATGCTCGGTGCTCCTTTTCCTGTAGTCCACAATCATCTTCTTAGTCTTGGTTACGTTGAGGGATAGGTTGTTATTCTGGCATCACCCGGCCAGGTCTCTGACCTCCTCCCTATAGGCTGTCTTGTCGTTGTCGCTGATCAGGCCTACCACTGTTGTGTCGTCTGCAAACTTAATGATGGTGTTGGAGTTGTGCCTGGCCATGCAGTCGTGGGTGAACAGGGAGTACAGGAGGGGACTGAGCACGCACCCCTGGGGAGCTCTAGTGTTGAGGATCAGAGTGGCAGATGTGTTGCTAACTACCCTCACCACCTCACCAGCCCGTCAGGAAGTCCAGGATCCAGTTGCAGAGGGAGGATCCTTAGCTTAGTGATGAGCTTTGAGGGTACTATGGTGTTGAACGCTGAGCTGTAGTGAATGAATAGCATTCTCACATAAGTGTTCCTTTTGTCCAGGTTGGAAAGGGCAGTGTGGAGTGCAATAGAGATTGCATCATCTGTGGATCTGTTTGGGCGGTATGCAAATTGGAGTGGGTCTAGGGTTTCTGGGATAATGGTGTTTATGTGAGCCATTACCAACCTTTCAAAGCCTTTCATTACCAACCTTTCATCCTTGATGAAAACCTGCTCCAGAACCCTCATGACCTCAGACTGGGGAAAAGGTTCACCTTCCAACAGGACAACGACCATACGCACACAGCCAAGACAACACAGGAGTGGCTTCGGGACAAGTCTTGAATCCGAGCCCGGACTTGAATCCGATCAAACATCTCTGGAGAGACCTGAAAATAGCTGTGCAGTGCTCCCCATCCAACCTGACAGAGCTTGAGAGGCTCTGCAGAGAAGAATGGGAGAAACTCCCCAAATACAGGTGCCAAGCTTTTAGCGTCATACCCAATAAGACTCAAGGCTGTAATTGCTGCCATTGAGTAAAGGGTCTGAATACTTATGTAAATATGATAGCCCCGCAACTGCAGGGCTCTCCAGAGCATCACTGGGGGCAAACTACCTGCCCTCCAGGACACCTACAGCACCTGATGTCACAGGAAGGCCAAAAAGATCATCAAGGACAACAACCACCCGAGCCACAGCCTGTTCACCCCGCTACCATCCAGAAGGTGAGGTCAGTACAGGTGCATCAAAGCTGGGACCAAGAGACTGAAACAGCTTCTATCTCAAGGCCATCAGACTGTTAAATAGCCATCACTAGCACATTAGTCTGCTGCCTATATACATAGACTTGCAATCACTGGCCACTAATAAATGGACCACTAGTTACTTTAATAACGTTTACATATTTTGCATTACTCATCTCATATGTATATACTGTATTCTATTCTACTGTATCTTTTTCTATGCCGCTCGGACATTCATTCTAATTCCTTTACTTAGATTTGTGTGTATTGGGTATATGCTGTGAAATTATTAGATATTACTTGTTAGATATTACTGCACTGTCAGAGCTAGAAAGATAAGCATTTCCCTACACCTGCAATAACATCTGCTAAACACATGTATGTGACCAATAACATTTGATTGGAATCATTTGTTTTTTATTTTTAATACATTTTGTAAAATTAAAAAAAAACTGTTTTTGCTTTGTCATTATGGGGTATTGTGTGTAGATTCATGAGGGGGGGAAACCCCATTTAATCCATTGGAAAAGTCTACTACAATAATGAGTTATTACACTGAATTCATACTACAATCTCAAATATATACATGCTGGCATGTCTGCAGCTTGAAGAAATGTGCCTGGCCTCCATATAATCTGCTTTGTGTCGGAGTTTGGCAACTACATGAAGGAGTGTGATATTTTTAACCAGTGACAGCCAGGACAGTTTGCCTTAGAATCCCCTCTCATTTCCTAATACAGTACCTTATGAGTAACAAATACAACTTCTTACAAAAGGAACTTTGTACCTGTGCTTCTCAAGCTTGTTGTAATAAGAACAACTTGATTCCACAAACATGCATGTCTTATACTTCACCTTTGTGTTGTTAATAAAGGGGTAGTTAATCTTAATTATAGTGGAGTACTAGTAATGATAGCTATCCCCTTCATAATCAGTAGTGACTCTGCCAGAGTCACTATCATGTGGCTATATGTGGCATCGGCAGTCTGCCTCAATGCTATTATCCAACCATAGGATTGACTACTATCCTGAGACATCAATTATACATGTCTCCTGTGCTGCCTCCCCTTTAGATCCGATGTGAGCACAGCCTGCCCAAAGTGCCAGACCCAGAGTCCATTGTGGAGTCTTACATGAGCAGGTAAAAGAAGCCAATGCATTTATGCTCAGTTTTACAGTGCTCCCGGTGTGAGTGTTTTTATGTTTTGGTCAGGGTGGTGGTCTGCTTTAGATATGAAATGGTGTGTTATATTCTAGGTGACCATGGCAGTTCCTGGAGGGACAAAGGAAATGCTGGCTGACATTCCGCACCATGTGTGGAAGGGCTTGCCCGATAGCATGAGACTAAGCTGCTCTGCCGTTGATCAAAGTCGCATTGGTGAGTTGAAAATGAGCTGCTTTGGGTTTGTTCTAACGTCACATCACTTTTCAGTTTTGTAGATAAGTGATCAATTATAATTTGTTGGTGGTAAAATTCCGCTAGCAGTGTACCTTACGATATGCAGTGAGTGGCTCTGTGGTTTCTGATTGTGGTGTTCGCTGGTGCGGTATGACAAGTGTAGCTCCTGATACTTAGGACCATACAGTAACGACCAGTGATCACAAGGGAGAGGAAGAACTAGATCTGTCAGTGGAAGCGGAGTACATTATGAAGGCTTTCAACTCAAGAAAAATAATCATCTCCAGCCTGTTCTGGCATGCCTCAGAAAATCGGCACACCTTAACACATTTTTTGAGTCTGAACGCTTTTCTATATTGCATGGTTAATTGTGAATTTTGTAGTGCATGTCCAACTTCTGTCCAACTTAAAAAAATCTGCATTTGTAAGATGAATTTGTTTAGGATCGCTATCCCCCAATGGCAGGGAGTTGCCTAGGCAACATTTAATAGGCAGTGGGGCTTTGGTTTGAAATTGCTGACGGAATTTCCTCCACTCTTTTCCCCAGGTGTCTGGGCCTCGAGGCTGATCCCTAAAGGCAAGAGGTTTGGCCCGTTTGTAGGAGAGAAGAAAAAGAGGTCCCAGGTGTCCAGCAATGTTTACATGTGGGAGGTGAGCAGCAGAGGATAGAGCGATAGCCTCAAAGATCTACAGTACCTTCAGAGACATCTAGGTTGTACACATCACAGGCACAGCACACCCTCCGTATTATATATGATGTTATCCATTTTCTTAACATTTTAAAGATTATTATCCAGATAACCAATCTGTCCTCTGTAGGTGTATTTTCCAGCCAGGGGTTGGATGTGTGTGGATGCTACAGACCCCATGAAGGGGAACTGGCTACGGTATGTAAACTGGGCACGCTCCACTCAAGAACAGAACCTTTTCCCAATGGAGATCAACCGAGCCATTTACTACAAAGTGTTACGGGTAATTCAGACATGAAGTCTCACTGGTAAAATGTTATTCTCTAAACTTGCACATTCATCTTCTGCACATCTACCATTCCAGTGTTTAATTGCTATATTGTAATTACTTCACCACCATGGCCTATTTATTGCCTTACCTCCCTTATCCTACCTCATTTGCACATACTGTATGTAGACTTTTTCTACTGTATTATTGACTGTTTATTCCATGTGTAACTCTGTTGTTGTATGCGTCAAACTGCTTTGATTTATCTTGGCCAGGTCACAGTTGCATTTGAGAACTTGTTCTCAACTAGCCTACCTGGTTAAATAAAAAACATTTGATCACTAAAGCAGAGTGATTGTTTGCTATTTAGGTATGTGAATGGAAGAGTACTGGCTATTTAGCGTTCTATCTTCTCGGTGTAACAGTTGGGATAATGGGACAATTTGTAGTACAACGCATTTCTCATCCCTGGATTAAGGTACGTTTTCACGAGCCATATCTCACACCGGCTCTGCAGTGTCTTAATCTACACAGGGAATCTGTCAGACCCTAGTGCAGCTGTAAGCAAGCGGTCGGATCTGCTGGCTAGTATGGGGGTTATTCTCATTGAAGCCAAATGAGAGAATTACAACCAATTTGTTCTTTGCTATATTTACCATTCATGCAAAATGCGAATTTGTAATATGCTGTCTATACTTGGGTAATAAACCATATATAAAATGAATAACATTTTAAAATGTTAAAATACATAGTTTGCCATCTACAGCTACTGAAATGTCAAGACCTAACATTCCTGTTGGACTCTTGACTTGACAGGCACAACAAGAGCCCAAGTATTTCATCCTGTCTCTCAGCAAACCTGTCTCTGATTTGTTCCCACTCTCCTCTTTCCTTGTAACAGCCAATCGGACCCGGGGAAGAGTTGCTGGTGTGGTACAATGGGGAAGACAACCCTGAGATAACAGCTGCAATAGAGGAAGAAAGAGCCAGCAATCTGAACAAGAAAAAATCACACAGGGCAAAGCAAGGTAAGGCGTACAACCCTAAAATTATAATTTATCTCATATTTTGCAGTACATATTTACCAAACTATTCGATACGATAGCTGGCAGTGGGTGGCAGAAGTCGAAGGAAATTGTCATTCCGCCCATTCGAAGTTGAATTCTTGATAGCATGCTAGCTAGCTTAGCTAACAGTACAGTGAGGTGTAACTAACTAGATGCGTTTATTTTTCTTTCCAAACGTTCTATCTCAAATGTAGTTTTATGTTACTGTTAATTAATATAAAGAAGGTTGATTGAAGCTAAATTGGTATCTATTATGTAACAACACAGACAGCACGATACTGTCAACATTGTCTTGTCGGATAAATAAGTTAGCTAACGTAAACGTCACGACGAACCAGCCACCGAGTTTTCTAGGATGTGACCTTTCCAGACTTGCAACTTATTTGCGAGCCACGTTATTTGGTCCGTTGATCCATTTGCTACTTACCTATATTTAAGAGGTGTCCAATTAGCTAGTTCTGTTACCGGACTTGCAGGTTAGGGATTTCATAGTCTGGTTGGTTTGTTTCACTCTGCTGTCAATTCAGCTCAGGTAGCTAGCTCGCGAGCTAACAGGCTAGGTCAAGCACGGGCGTGCTAGATTGCAAAGTGCTGGCTTTTGTGTTCAGAAAATAACTGATCAAAACAGGTGCCGTCGTGGTAAAGGGATGGTAGATTACTCGACGTATGTTACATACATGTGCTGTAAACCCTTAGCTACATCTAGTTAGCTACCTGGATACGTTTTTGTCTGTGCCATCGTTCAGAAAATGCCTGCCCTGAAAAGAAACACCCTTTATTTATTTTCGACGTAACAAACACGATTTAGTTGAACGGTATAGGTTTCTTATACTTTGACACATTTGAAATGTTGTTCATGTTTCCCAGGTAAGTGAGCTCCATTTTCATTTGGCTGGGACTGTAGCTACTAGCTAGCTAGTCAGCCAAAGTCAATGCAAAGTTGAGGTAATGTAGTGCTGCAGACTAGGCCCAGGATGCATGCAGTTGCACAAGTTCTGTAGTCCCACCCTTCTTTTCTCAACAATAGCACATCTTAAGATCGAGTTGCATTTTGCGTAATAATTAGCTTCTAGAATGAAATTCATACATTTAAAAAATATACATTTCTACATGAAATGGACCTAGTGTTTTCCTTTCAATATGAATGAACAGTTAATTATGTTTGTTAACTGTTTGTCTATATGATATTCAAGTTTGGTGCAGGCCTATGCATTCAACCCCGGTCTGTTTCTAATTTGCACTGATTTATTGACTCAATAGTGATCGGGAGACTCATAGGGTGGCGCACAATTGGCCCAGCGTCGCCGGGGTGAGGGGAGGGTTTGGCAGGGGTAAGCCGTCATTGTAAAATAAGATATTGTTCTTGCCTAGTTAAAGGTTAACTAAATAGTCCCGTTCACACCAATGCCCAGGGCCAAGATAACTTTTATCCCGGGGCAAAGCTGAAACCACACAGATTACGTTAATTTGCGTGCGAGTAGAGCGTCAATTCACATACACTAGTTTATGCCAATTTCATTGTCATGAGAATCCATAATAAACCGTTGTATTTATGTTTTCCATGTAGCCCTTGTGAATTATTGTGGTCATTCTGACTCACATTGTCCTACGGGAGCCACCGTACCTGCCTCCTGCTATGTTGGCTCACGAACAGGAGGAGAGTTGTAACGTTAGCTAATACACCCTAGCAGTTTTTAAAGAATGTAGCTAGTCTGGTTATTTATACATAACAGTATTCTCTCTTGAACGGAGTTCGAGTTTCCCAACCGTAGCCTGCCTAGGCTATATGCCTGTGCTTGGCATCATCAACAAAGTTAGGCATAAAGTTATTGCTTTCAAATATGTATTATTGGCACTGACAGCTAAACGTAACACTAAATGGAAACTTTCTAACTAATTTATATATGTCACAATTCCAGACGTAACAATGCGCAAACGGTGTTTTGTGACGTTTTCACATGCTCGCTGTACCGGCATTGCTTCACGTAGATGTGGATTTTTTTTTACTTGCGTTCTAATGTGAAGTGCATGACCGCATTGACGCTCGCGGCCTATCTGTTTTCTCTCATTCACTACGGTGCATTCTAATTCCAGCGTTTTCACGCTCATAAAAAAGTGGGCTAGCTGGCTCTTCTCCGGAGCAGGGCGGCACCGACTTTGCAGGGCTAGTCAGTGTTCCATTGTCTCCTAATTTTAATATTCTACTCCAGAAAAGTGACAGTTGGTTTCAGGCAGCTCTGCTTGTGTGGACACAGGCTTAGCTAGCCCATGGCCAGTTTTTGCCTGGGATGAAGGATAGCCAGGGGCTAAGAACATTGCCATGTTAAAAGGCCTATTGAGTACTATCAGTGAGTTGTTAGAAGTCTCAACATTCAGAATTGTGTAATGTTGAGAGAGGCTACTTGTCATTTATCTGCAATCCCTCTTTGACAAATCATATACATATCTGCATCAAATTTCCAACAAGTGGGGACTATCTATACACCATATAATCTGTCAATGTAAATAAATTAACTTCTGGAGAAAGACTAAATGCTAGCACAATTTCAATGCTTGTTTTCAAGCACTCAAACCTGTTTTATTTTGCTGACTTTAAACCAATTTTAGAAGCACAGGTGACTGAGCTGCAACATGTGTTTCTGTGGCATGATTCAGGCTTCATAGGCCAGGCCAGATGACCTTGTTGTCACAGCAACTCCAGTGATGACTGGATGCTAGCCCAGTCTCTTGAGGCTGGCTGATATAAACTAAAAATTGTCTCCTACCTAGGCACATAACCACTACATTGATCAGCCAAAAATATCCATGTCTCTTCACATGACAGGTTGTTCATTATGTAGCCTAGTGTTTATCATGACTTAAACAATTCTGAATGAAGGCATCATAGCTGTGAAAATTCATTTCGGCCAGAAGTTGTATTGGACGTTAGCCTGACTTTTTAAACTTGCGTCTGTTTAGAAGAAGCTACGGTAATATGGTATGGTAATATTGAAAGACAATTGATGACATAAGCACATGTGGTACTTGGCCTACATTGTTTAACATCCTGTTCAGCAGTCATACAGAATATTGCTTTGCTTTTTGTTAGACAAATATAATATTATGAGTTTGTAATTCCATGTAGTATACGTGCCAACCAATACACAGCACAGTTGTGAGTTGAGGTGTGAATTAGTACACTTTCCCCACTAGATGTTCACTTATCTGAACTCCTCCTTTCTGATAGTGCATTTACTTATGTAGAAGTAGTCCAATGTCAACATTTAAAGAAACTAAATTCCACATCTTGCCAGTATTGCTTTGGTGTGAAATTGTTTATTTGAGTTTGGCTAATGTTTGTTGGTTGATGTGTGCTTTCCACCTTAGCCAGAAGAAAACTGTTGGAGAGAGCCAGACAGGCTGGTTTGGGTGGATTCCGTGGGCCCAAGCAAACAGGCGGAACCAAACCTATTGTCACAGAGATGTGGGATACAGAGGAAGGTAAGTTGCCCCATTTTATAAAATATATTTGTAATTTAGGATGTCTGTTCAGGTGTAGCTAGTAAAGTCATGTTATTCATGTATTCCAACTATTTCGGCTTGGTTTCCCCCTTTAATATCTCAGAATATTTTTTTACGTTGAAATTAAATGTGACTTTTTATATTCTGTTGCTCTGCGGTTTTAGGTCCAAATGAGGACGAGAGACCCTCCCCATCTCCAGGGCCTTCACAGGGGACTCAGGAGAGCTCCACCATGGGGAGTAACGGCCTCTCTCAAGCCCAGTTCATCTCAGCAGCAATGAGAGAGAAAGATGAGGGTGATGAGGAAGACCCAAGGGAACTGCAGCTGTCGCTGATAACGCAGAGTGCTCAGTCTGCTACTGAAGCTGAGTTGGAGGATAGGAGTGAGCAGCCTGATCTGCCACTAAGCCATAGCAGCCCAGGTGAGGTGGGGCCTGGGAGCCTTCAGACTGCCTCATCCCTACCAAGGCCTGAACCAGAGGCTGACCCATACCTCGACCCTGACCTTGAAGGTGACCCCCACGGAGAGGAGTCCCATCCCTGCCAGCACTGCGAGCGCCATTTCTCCACCAAACAGGGCCTGGAGCGCCACACACACATCCATGCCACTGTAAACCAGCAAACGCACACATTCAAATGCCGTTACTGTGGCAAGTCCTTTGGCTCGCAGGTGGGACGTCGGCGGCATGAGCGGAGGCATGAGAACGGGCCAAAGAACAAAGGCCAAAGGCCTGGCTCACTGGCTGGGACTGCTACTTTACTCAGTCCTCTGGGGCAGGCTGACTGTTCCAGCCCAGACTGTGGCACTGTCTCTGGCCACTACGTTGTCATGGGGTCCCCGGTCCCTGGAGGACTTATGCAGAGCCCTCAGGTTGTGAGGAAGGACCCTGTGGCTGAGAGTGACCAGCCCTTTATTGTGGATGAGAATGGAGAGACCAAGGAGCTTCATCCTTGCAAGTACTGTAATAAGGCTTTCGGCACTCACACCAACATGCGCAGACACCAGCGCAGAATCCACGAGCGCCACTTACTGCCCAAGGGTGTGCGCAGGAAAGGCATGCTGCTGCAGGAGAGCCCACAACAGCAGCGTCTGCCTGAGCAGTCCCCCAGTGCCAGCCCACCCCCTGTCTATGTGCCCAGTGCAGACACTGAGGACGAGGGGGACCGAGAGGAGTACATGGTCGACATATCCAATAACATCTCGGAGAATCTCAGCCTGTACATCGACGGCAAGATCCTGTCCACTAGTTCAGTCAGTGGCTGTGAAGTGATCGAAGTGGACTCCAGTTCTGCAGCACTGTTTGGTCTCGATGCAGTGGTCATCAGCCCCAATCAGATCAGTCAGGCTTTCAAAGTGGACACCAGGACCTGTGCTGTGAAGCAGGTCTCCAACCTCGGCCACCCCACGACGAAAAGGAGAACGTCGACACCCCCGCTCATGCCCAGTCTTAAAATGGAGTCTGAAAATGGGTCCTCCTCTTCCTCCTCCACGTCTTCCTCATCTGCCTTGTTGGTGGAAAGTCTCTTCCCACAGTCCTCAGACTCATTAGCATTTCAAAAGGAGAAAACAATCTATCTGTCTCCTAAACTCAAACAGCTCCTCCAGACTCAGACAGACGGTCAGAAACCCACCATCTCCCTGATAGCAGACAGCCACAGATTAGCTCCTCCTCTCTCCGTTGCGTCCCTGCCTGCAGCCTCAGGCAGGTTTAAGAGAAGAACGGCTTCCCCTCCCTCATCTCCACAGCTCAGCCCTGCGCTGAAAGCAGATGGCTGTAAGAGTGAGGCAGGGGTCTCGTCGTACACCCTCAAGGTGCCAAAGCTGGAGAGCCTGGGCATGTCCTCTGCCTGGAGACTGTCCAGCAAGGAGGAGAGGGACACCTTGAGTCCCAGTGGGAAGGACGGGTGCAGCTGGTCTGCCACTCGGAGCGGAGGGAACTCATGTAATCAGCAGCCCTTGGACCTTTCCAGTGGCATCAGTAAATGGAGTGACAGCTTCAACAAGACGCACAGGGAGGAAGTGCTGGATTTAAGCATGAGTCGGAGGAGTACAGCAGAGCCAGAGTCCAAGGGAAGTCCAGCTCCAACACAGCCCCACACCAAGAAGAAGAAGCCCAATACCAGTATGCTAGAGAAGGTGTTGATGAATGAGTACGCTGGCTTAAACCCAGCAGGAGAGGAGGGCTCTTGTGCCCTGGGAAGCCCAGATTCTCAGTATACTGCAAGCAGTGGTACAGGCACAGCTTCTCACAGTCCCTCTTCCAATATGCCCTTTGAATCAGCTGATCCTTCTCCCCCCTCTCTAACCCCTGTCACTATGAATCCCTCCTCCCCCTGCGTCTCCAGCCTGACCTCTCCAACTCCACCTCCCCCTGTCCTACCCTCCATGCCCTCACCAGACTGCCTCACTTCCAGCTCTCTCCCTGTCCTCTCCCCTAAAATGTCCCCCAGATCCATTGACCATTGTGAGGATGAGCCAGTTTGCGTATCTAACTCTACTACAGCAGAGACAATGTTAGCTGCAGTAAGTAACAGTTATGGAGATGAGAAACACGTCACTAAGCCAATAGATCCCACCCACAATACAGATCCCGTTATCAGGGAAGCTATATCAAGCCCCTCTACGGACTCACCCTCAGTGTCTGATGCTGTCCCTGTGAGTCTGTCCTCAGCACAATCTAAACCTGCTAGGAGTGGTAACCACAGTTTTGTAGATATCCAAATTAACCTAGACCTGGAACCAATTATTACTGAGGGACAGGGGAAATCCCAATGCTCTGAACTCCCTGTTTTGTCACCCGTAACAGAATCCCCCCTCTCTGCCTCATTGACCTCTCCTGTTGGCATATCAGATGGCCCAGCTCCGTCAGTGGTCTCCCCACCATCACTCTCTAGCACTGTGATTAAACAGGAGGCCCAGCACATGGATCAGCTGGCTGATTTAGGCCTTCCTACTGGTGCCACAGGGTCTTTACCTCAATCTGCTGCTGTTGCTGAAAAGCCCTCTGAGGAGGTGGTGGTGGAGAGGGTGGAGGAGGAGGGATTGGAGCCAGACCCCTTCAGTAAAAGCTTTGTGTGTAACGTGTGTGAGGATCCCTTCCGCTCCATCAAAGAGCTCAGTCGGCACATCGTGGAGCACGCTGCTGAGTGGCCCTACAGGTGTGAGTTCTGTGTGCAGCTGTTCGGGAATGCCCCGGCCCTGCTGGAGCACCGCACAGCCCTCCATGGTGTGGGACGCATCTTTGTATGCTCCTTCTGCTCTAAGGAGTTCGCCTTCCTCTGCAACCTCCAGCAGCACCACAAGGACCTGCATCCCAGCCAGCCGTGCACTCACGCAGCGGTGGAGAGCGGCAAGCTGAGGCCACAGAACTACACAGACCCAGCCAGGGCCAAAGAGGAGAGTAACCCCTCCTCAACCACAGCGCCTGAGTCCTCTGCTGAAGCTGTCTCCTCCCATGGGGTCTCTGACCTGAAGAAAGAGGAGCAGCCTGATATTAACGGGAAGCATGAGGAGGCTGGACCAGAGGACCAGACTGAAGAGCTCTACACTACTATAAAGATCATGGCTTCTGAGGGAGGCAAGCCTAAAGGCCCGGATGTACGCCTGGGCATTAATCAACACTACCCCAGTTTCAAGCCACCCCCCTTCCCCTACCACAACCGCACGGCTGCAGACTCAGTGGCCTCGGCCACCAACTTCACTACCCACAACATCCCCCAGACATTCAGCACTGCCATCCGATGCACCAAGTGTGGCAAGAGCTTTGATAACATGCCCGAGCTGCACAAGCACATACTAGCCTGTGCCAACGCCAGTGATAAGAGGCGGTACACTCCCAAGAAGAACCCCATCCCTCTCAGACAGATAGTGAAGCCCCAGAACGGCGCTCTGTCGCCTGCCTCTGCTGCCAACGCAGGGCACAACGCCTTCCGCAGAATGGGCCAACCCAAGAGGCTCAACTTCAACCAAGAACCGCCTGGCAAAACCAAGATGAGTTCCCTCAGTAAGAAGAAGAACCAGCTGGTCCAGAAGGCCATCACTCAGAGGAATAAGACTGCTGCTACTGCTAAGAAGGCCCCTAGCCAGGTTAAAGAGGAGGAGCTGCAGGAGGTCCATGTGTGCCCTCACTGCAGTCGGGAGTTCACTTACCCTGCCAGCCTCAGTAAACATATAGCAGTCAGCTGTCCCATGAAGCCTGTCTCTAAAAAGGCCAAAAAGGGATCAGCAGCAGAAGAGGCAACAAAAGCTGTAGATAAAAATATGAGCCTTCGAAGGAGAACCACAGACTCTGAGATCCAGCAGCCAGAGACTGCTGAACCGGTGCCCAAAACCCTGGGCAAAACACGCGCTCGCACTTCTGGACCCGGCACTGCGGAGACTGAGACCCCACCACCACCAGGTAAAGGAAAGACGGCTGTCACGCAGGTGCGTAC
This sequence comes from Brachymystax lenok tsinlingensis, assembly GCA_030435695.1. NCBI lineage: Eukaryota > Metazoa > Chordata > Actinopteri > Salmoniformes > Salmonidae > Brachymystax > Brachymystax lenok. Next base: position 15,831,759 of record CM059797.1, on the reverse strand, counting down.
CAAGAGGCCAGCCTCTTTCCCAGCTGCCACAGTTTCTCTTAGCATAAAAAGTAAAAAAGGCAAGGTTCAATCGTTACCCCCCACCCCGTTGCCCTCTGAGACTCCCAGTGACTCTGCACCACTGCCAGCAACCCAGACAAAGCAACGCATGGGCAAAGAAATGCTGCACAAGAAGGTAGCAGAGGTGAAATTGCCCCTACAGAAGCCGTCTCAGGTGCAGCCTAAGAAAGAAGGGGAACGGTTCTCTCTGAGAGCGAGGGAGCGAGCTGGTGGGCCGGTGACCCGGAGCCTACAGATGGCCAACAATGTAGCTCCTGTGGAGGTGAAAACAGAGGACCTCTCCAGCCAGGGGCCTAAAGAGACCCAGGTAATGTTACTTTCAAACTGTGTCCAGTCTCAGCCTATGTTCATGCCAATTTACTTCTCACTTTTAAATAATCCTTTACACAATGTTCTGTCTTACAAAAACACTTTCCACACAACATGGTTCAAGATGTTTAAATTAATAAGGTTTTGTGTTGCACTTAAAATTAGAGAAGACATATTACTGTAGTTGATACTTGTTGATATCTTGATGAGTTGTCTCGTGTCTTCCAGGAGTCCTTGCTGAAATGAGCCAGGTAGAGCCATGTCGATCTGAGAAAGAAGTCCCTGGCTAGGAGGGTGTCACTGTGCTGGCTCACCTCTGAGGAGATCCTCTGGCCTTCTCTAGGTTCTGGCAGACAGACAGGAGGATCTGGAGGTGGGCTGGCTCAGTTACAGGACAACATGGACTCTGCTCTCTACATATCACATGCTGTGTTGGCTGAGCAGAAGGAGGGATGCCTTTCTCTCATCACTCACTGTGAAATGAGCCTGAGACTTTTAAACACAAAAAAATAAATGATTAACAGACTGTAAATTAATATATACAGTCTGTCATATATTTTAAGTCATAACTTGACCCATAACATTGACATTGGGGTTCCGTTACGGTTAAAAGCTGATATATTGCAAATGGCAATCATTTATATCAGTTCACAAAACTGGTATGGTGTTTCTTTCGCTCTGTTTTTGGTTTACTTGTTTGGTTGTTGAGATGTTGGAGGATTCAACAGTCTCTTAATGCATGTGTTGATTATCCAGTAGAACTACACCGAGCCCTGTCCCTCGCCTGTGTGTCCCATGTTAAGTCTTGCACCTACTTTAATTAATACAAATAATTTGCAAATGAATATGTATATTCGATTTCATGTAATACTCCATTGAGAATACATTGTAGAATATCTCTTATATGCATTTATTTTTTATTTTTTGTTCGGGATGCCAAGATTAAACAGCTGTTTTCAACTGTAGAAGTGGGTTGTCTGAAAGGCTGGCTGAAAGAGTGTGTGTGCAAATGGGCAGGCATGTGCTGTATGCGTGGCCTGACAACAGTTGACCCCTTCATCTCAAAGTTGAGACGTGTGTTGTCTCTGGTATGTTTTCGTCTTTATGTTGCTTATCAGAGCAGTACCAGCAGGGAAACCTGCCACAACTAGAACAATGCTGCCTAACACCATTTAGTTCCCAGAGAAGGGATAGGGAAGATGAGATTTGCTTCATGTTGAAAATGTGAGTGGCTAAGGAACCCTGTCGCTTATCCAGTTTATTGGCATTGTGGATTTCAGAGGCTCACATTTTGATGTGTTATACATAGTTATAAGTAGCCCCCTCTTGTCTGAAAGCACTTCAAAAAGAAAATCTGCCGAACTGTTTTGATTAGATCAGTATGAATCCTTAAAGGACCAGTGCAGTCAAACATGATTTTCCTATATTTTCTAGATATTTCCTCGCTGGGGTTGGAATACTTCTGTAAAATTATGATGCTCTTTTAATGTAAGAGCTGTTTGAAAATACTCACCCAGACCACTCCCAGACAGTCCTAGCAAAATTCTTGAGAAAGGTACTTAATTGTTACCCTTATTTGATAGAGGTAAAAACGACTGCATTTGGACCTTTCAGTTATTTGGTTTTAAATGTGAAGAATGGGATTTAAACATTTCTATTGCACATGACTGAAACTGAGTTGCCTCAGAAAAATCATTGAAATGTAGTCATTGGAATATTTCCCCTGTAACATTTCCCTGATTAAAGACTCCCTATAGATTTGCATTTTTGTATTGTTTCCGAAACGGTCCGAGACTTGATTTCATCTTTATGACGTAATCAAGTGAATTCATCTGAAATATGTAGCAGCAATGATCGTATGGAGGATTGTCAAAAAAGTTAGGTGATGTTCAGAAATATTTTCAAAGGTTTGAAAATTGGAATCATGTCTGTAGATGTGAACAGCAGGAGAGTAGTAGCCACAGTGTTCCAGTAATTAGGATTGCCTTGAAAATTGCTTCAGTTCTAATGTTCCTTTTCTTGCAGTGGCAATCATGCCACAGTAAGGTCCTTCTGTACATGAAGTTGTGTGGTTGGAGAGGTAGCGTATCTTTAATGTGATCTATACTGAACAAAAATATAAACACAACATGTAAAGTGTTGGTCACATTTTTCATAAGCTAAAATAAAAGATCCCAGAAATATTCCATACACACAAGTGTATTTCTCTCAAATTTGGTGCGTGAATTTGTTTACATCCCTGTTAGTGAGTATTTCTCTTTTGCCAAGATAGCCTGTCCACCTGACAGGTGGACCAGCCCAGGACTTTCACATCTGGCTTCTTCACCCTTCGGCATCATCTGAAGAGGGGAAGGGGTGGTGCTGAGAGTATTTCTGTCTGTGATAAAGCCCTTTTGTGGGGAACAACAACTCATCCCAGGTCCACTGGCTCCCCAGTGGGTGTACCTGGCTCCCAAGTGGGTGGGCCTATGCCCTCCCAGGCCCACCCATTGCTGCGCCCTTGCCCAGTCGTGAAATTCAAAGATTATGGCCTAATTCATTCATTTAAATTGACTGATTTCCTTCTATGAACTGTGACTCAGTAAAATTTTGAAATTGTTGCATTTATATTTTTGTTTAGTATACATGCAGGCCTATAACAAATTATGACATACTTGGACATAATAATCTACTTTGATTATGATTTGTCCCTATCTACACCATAACGTGATATATAGAGTGATTCTCCCGTCTGTCTCCGTGTACAATGCTCACCCTACTGAGGAGAGGGAGTACGACTAAAGTGCTTTTTGCATGTTTGGGGGAAAAAGCTGTAATTGAACCATATATTATAAAGCTAATATATGATATTTCCGTTTGACATTTTCATCTTATATGTTTGCCTTCCTGCATCAATATTCTTGAGACTTCTCTTGAGTTAAATTAATATAGAATCTTCTAATATACTCTTGAGTGTACAAAACATTAGGAACAACTTAGTAATATTGAGTTGCACCCCTTTTGCCCTCAGAACAGCCTCAATTCATCAGGGCATGGATTCTACAAGGTGTCAAGCGTTCCACAGGGATGCTGGCCCATGTTGACTCCAATGCTTCCCACAGTTGTGTCAAGTTAGCTGGATGTCCTTTCGGTGGTGGACCATTCTTGATACACACTGGAAACTGTTGAGCATGAAAAACCCAGCAGTGTTGCAGTTCTTGACAATCAAACTGATATGCCTGGCACCTAATACCATACCCCGTTCAAAGGCACTTAAATATTTTGTGTTGCCCATTCACCCTCTGAATGATACACAGTCCATGTCTCAATTGTCTCAAGGCTTAAAAATCCTTCTATAAACTGTCTCCTCCCCTTCATCTACACTGATTGAAGTGGATTTAAACAGTGACATCAATAAGGCATCATAGCTTTCACTTAGATTCACCTGGTCAGTATATGCCATGGAAAGAGCAGGTGTTCCTAATGTTTTGAACACTTAGTGTATGTTTGAGGACTAATGAACAAAGAAAACTATACCTGTTGACTTCATTATGTAAAACATATTGTTCTAATTTACATATTAAATACTTTTTCAATTTGGGGTCTGTGTACGCTGCCATGTATGATTTAATGTTTATGGTTAGGTCCTTTTTAGGTGTGATTCCATTGATGACAGTGCATTGATGACAGTGTACTTGAGTATGATGGGAGAGAGGTCATCCCAAGGGGAATGTGTCTTCAGAACGTGACTGACTGAATGTCTTTCATCTGACATGAAAACATTACCTACAATATGACAGACAGGGGCTCCAATCCTGTATCCTGCATTGTCTTCTTGACATGCAAAATAATAGATATTAATTTGTTCTTTAAAAAACAAAAGTCTGGAGCATGATCAGCCCCCCATAGATTAATTACCTTGCTGTGATGCTGTGGGTCTAGTCAATCATCATTATTAATTTTTTCCTGTAGAAACAGAATACTACCTGAGGAATAGCTGCTGGAATCAGGCTGTGCTCAGAATGCCAAAAGCTCTGTTTGTTTATTCATTTCCTAGTCTACACTTGACAGAGCATTGGCAGGTTTCTGCCATACTGAAAGGCTTTCTTCTTTTAGAAAGTTGAGACAGAGACTATAATCAAGGCGTATTAAAGTTATTTTACAAGCCCCCCCCCCCCCCCCCTTTTTGCCCTCAGAACAGCCTCAATTCGTTCGCATGGACTCTACAAGGTGTCGAAAGCGTTCCACAGGGATGCTCGCCCATGTTGACTCCAATGCTGCCCACAGTTGTGTCAAGTTAGCTGGACGTTTTTTGGGTGTTGGAGCATTTTTGAAACACGGAACTGTTTTGTGTGAAAAACCCAGCAACGTTGCAGGTCTTGACACAAACAGGGGCGCCTGACACCAACTACCATACACTGTTCAAATGCACTTAAATCTTTTGTCTTGCCCATTCACCCTCTGAATGGCACACATACACAATCCATGTCTCAATTGTCTCAAGGCGTGAAAATCATTCTTTAACCAATATCCTCCCTTTCATCTACACTGATTGAAGTGGATTTAGTCATCAGTAAGGGATCATAGCTTTCACCTGGATTCACCTGATCAGTCTATGTCATGGAAAGAGCAGGTGTCCTTAATGTTTTTTTACACTCAGTGTATATACAGTATATACTGTACTTCGGGAAAAGTAATATAACTTTTGATACGCCTTGATTATATTTTCTGAAAATATAATATAGACCAGGGATCATCAACTAGATTCAGCGCTGGCTGATTTTTTGTTGAGTGGATGGTCGGGGGTCCAGAACACAATTTCAAATAATTTGTAGACTGCAAATTAACTGCAAGAAGGCCAAACAGATATAATATTAGAATAAAACATAAATCTTGCTTCCATTTGTTTATGATCACGTGTCTCTCTATTATTCGTTGAAATTAAGTTCCGAAATTAAAATCACTTGAAGCTGTTTTCTTGGTGTTTTTACATCCAGCAATTTTTTTTGTGGGGGGGGCCAAATAAAACCGCTGCCAGTTGTGGAACCCTGATATAGACTGTCAGAGGACCATGTCTGGGGCTGGGATCTGGGTGTATTTTGAGAGCAGTGCACTGTGAGTCATCTCATGCGTACAGTCCTTGCATCGTTCCTCTGTGTGGATGATACCTTGTAAAAAGTTCTGTGAAAAACAATAGAGCCTTTACACTCTCCAGTCGGCCTCAAGGACAACAACACCCATGGTGCAAATTAGTCCTAAGTCACTCACCTACCGGTACACAAACTGACCTAGATTCACTATAATGTGTCTACTTTAAGCTTATGAGCACTGCATACAAATTGCATCAGGTGTTATCTGATAGTGGAATCGCTATCTTTGTTCCAATACAGCCTGACCAGGACAGGAAGTGACCTAATCAGAAAGTCTGGGTGATGGCCAGGACACAGTGACCTTGAGACGTCAGAGGCTGGTGCTAAAACATCAACACAACATCAAATAGTTAATAATATATTTGACTACTACAGTAAAAGCTTTAAAGTACAATATTAATGTTTACCATATGCTCTGAAATTAGTATATTTAAAAAAACCTGTGCTTCAAATACCAATTGTACTGTACAGTGCATTCAGAAAATATTCAGACCCCTTGACTTTAACATTTTATTACGTTTCCCCAGATCAACCTACACACAATACCCCATAATGACAAAGCAAAAACTGTTTTTATAACTTTTTGCACAAAAAAAGAAAATTACATAAGTATTCAGACCCTTTACTCAGTTGTTGACGTACCTTTGGCAGCGATTACAGCCTCGAGTCTTCTTGGGTATGACGTTACAAGCTTGGCGCACCTGTATTTGGGGTGTTTCTCCCATTCTTCTCTGCAGATCCTCTCAAGTCCGGGCGACTCAAGGACATTCAGATACTTGTCCCAAAGCCAATACCATGTTGTTTTGGCTGTGTGCTTAGGGTTATTGTGCTGTTGGAAGGTGAACCTTCGCCCCTATCTGAGGTCCTGAGCGCTCTGGAGTGGGTTTTCATCAAGGATCTATCTGTACTTTGCTCCGTTCATCTTTCCTTCGATCCTGACTAGTCTTCCAGTCCCTGCATCTGAAAAACATCCCCACAGCATGATGCTGCCACCACCATGCTTCACCTTAGGGATGGTGCAAGGTTTCCTCCATACGTGACACTTGGCATTTAGGCCAAAGAGTTCAATCTTGGTTTCATCAGACCAGAGAATCTTGTTTCTCATGGTCTGAGAGTCTAGGTTCCTATTGGCAAAATCCAAGCTGGCTATCATGTGCCTTTTACTGAGGAGTGGCTTCGGTGTGGCCACTCTACCATAAAGGCCTGATTGGTGGAGTGCTGCAGAGATGGTTGTCCTTCTGGAAGTTTCTCCCATCTCCACAGAGGAACTCTGGAGCACAGTCAGAGTGACCATCGGGTTCTTGGTCACCTCCCTGACAAAGGCCCTTCTCCTCCGATTGCTCAGTTTGGCTGGGCGGCCAACTCTAGGAAGACTCTAGGTGGTTCCAAACTTCTTCAATTTAAGAATGATGGAGGCCACTGTGTTCTTGGGGACCTTCAAATGCTGCAGAACATTTTTGGTACCCTTCCCCAGATCTGTGCCTCGACACAATCCTGTCTTGGAGCTCTACGGACAATTCCTTTGACAGCATGGCTTGGTTCTTGCTCTAACATGCAATGTTAGACTGTGTGACCTTATATAGACAGGTGTGCGCCTTTCCTAATCATGTCCAATTAATTGAATTTACCACAGGTGAACTGCAATCAAGTTGTAGAAACATCTCAAGGATGATGGAAACAGGGTGCACCTGAGCTCAATTTCGAATCTCGTAGGTTCTGTATACTGCAATCATTTCTAAAACCTGTTTTCAGTTTGTCATTATAGGGTATTCTGTGTAGATTAATGAGAGGGAAAAAGTAATTCAAACCATTTTAGAATAAGGTTGTCACATAACAAAATGTGGAAAAAGTCAACAGGTCTGTATATTTCCCGAATGATGAACAAAAATATAAAGTGTTGGTTTCGTGAGATTAAATAAAAAATCGTATTTCTCTCAAATTTTGTGCACAGACAATTCCCTGTTGGCATTTCTCCTTTGTCAAGATAATCTGTCCACCTGACAGGTGTGGCATGTCAAGAAGCTGAATGAACAGCATGATCATTTCACAGGTGCACCTTGTGCTGGGGACAATAAAAGGCCACTCTAAAATGTGCACTTTTGTCAATACCAACAATGTATCAAGTTTTGAGGGAGTTTGCATTTGACATGCTGACTGCAGGAACGTCCACAAGAGCTGTTGCCAGAGAATATAATTGTTATTTCTCTACCAAAAGCTGCCTCCAATGTCGTTTTACAGAATTTGGTAGTACGTCCAACCGGCCTCACAACCACAGACCATGTGTAACCACGCCAGCCCAGCCCAGAACCTCCACATCTGTCTTCTTCACCTGCGGGATCGTCTGAGACCCACCTCCAAGAAAGCTGATGAAACTGTGGGTTTGCACAACCAAAGAATTTCTGCACAAACTGTCAGAAACCGTCTCAGGGAAGATCATCTGCAGGCTTGTCATCCTCCCCAGGGTCTTGATCTGCCTGCAGTTCGGCGTCTTAACTGATTTTAATGTGCACTCGGTTTCAACTGTACCGGGCAGATGGCAGACAGCGTGTATGGCATTGTGTGGGAGAGCGGTTTGCTGATGTCAACGTTGTGAACAGGGTGCCCCATGGTGGCAGTGCGGTTATGGTAAGAGCAGGCATAAACTACAGACAACGAACACAATTGCATTTTATCGATGGCAATTTGAATGCACAGAGATACCGTGATGAGATCCTGAGGCCCGTTGTCCTGCCATTCATCAGCTGCCATCACCTCATGTCTCATCATGATAATGCACGGTCCCATGTCGCAAGGAAGCTTAACATTTCCTAGTTCTTCCAGTGTATTTGTCACTGCTTAATATACATTTTTTATTATTACAGTTTGCTTAGTATATTCCAAATGCTAACTGTTGTTTTCAGGTTTTACAGCATGTAGTCTGATCTTCACTACACAGCTCTTTTTGTGGAGCAGCAGACCGTGACCTTACAGTAGTCAGGTAATTTTATCAGCGATGGAGTGTGTTCATCTGACATGAATCCTGAACACATTCATTTCAAGGTGTAAACTTTGGTGCTGATGTTGGACATGGGGGTGATTCTGTAGACTGCTGTCAGTCATCAGAGAGAGTAAACTCACACTGTATCAAATCAAATGTTACACATGGTTTGCAGATGTTATTGCGAGTGTAGTGAAATGCTTATGCTTCTAGATCCGACAGTGCAGCAGTATCTAACAGGTAATATCTAACAATTCCACAACAAAACCTAATGCACACAATCTAGTAAAGGAATGGGATAAGAATATATAAGTATAAAATATATGGATGAGCAGTGACAGTGGCTAAGTGGCTAAGATGCAATAGTGTCACGACTTCAGCCGAAGTTGGTGCCTCTCCTTGTTCGGGCGGTTTTCGGCGGTCGACGTCACCGGTCTTCTAGCCGCCACCGATCCATTATTCATTTTCTGTTGGTTTTGTCTTCCTTTTACACACCTGGTTTTCATTCCCATGATTACATGTTCCTTATTTAACCCTCTGTTCCCATCATGTTTTTGTGTGTGATTGTTTGTGTTAATTTGTTTCTGTGTTTTCGAGTGGTTGTTTTTCCCACTCATGTATTAGAATTTTTGAGTAAAGCTATTGAACACTCAATTTCGTTGTCCTGCGCCTCCCTATGCCTTACCAGCATCACGGAGAACCTTGACAGAATCACGCACCACTCATGGAGTCAGCAGGATCACCCAGCCCTCCTCTACCAGTCGAGAAGCACATTCAGCAGCATGCGACAATGTTGCAGAGTCTCGGCACAGCCATGGATCGCGTGCTGCAGAGTATGGAGCGATGGGAGAGAGGAGGTTTTTCAGCACCTCTACCATCATCACAACCTCCCACTCCACAACATACACAACTGTCCACTCCTCCTTCACCTGGTCCCAGTGGGATTTGGCTCAAGCTCCCAAGGGAGTATGATGGGACGGCTGCCGGGTGCCAGGGGTTCCTACTCCAGCTGGAGCTCTACCTGGCGACCGTTCACCCAGCTCTTTCGGGACGCGAGAGCAAGTCCGCCCTCGTCTCCAGTCTACCCGGGAAAGCCCTGGAGTGGGCCAACGCCATATGGGGAGAGGAAGGAGCGGTGCTGGACCACTACGAGGAGTTCACAGGCCGATTCCGGGCAGTGTTTGACCATCCACCTGAGGGTAGAGAGGTGGGTGAACGCTTGTTCCACCTCAGACAGGGGACGAGGAGCGCACAGGACTTTGCGCTAGAGTTCCGAACCCTGGCCGCCGGCGCAGGATGGAATGACAGAGCCCTGATTGACCATTATAGATGCAGTCTGCACGAGGACGTCCGGCGGGAGCTGGCATGCAGAGACACCACCCTCTCTTTTGGCCAGCTGGTGGACATGTCCATTCTGCTGGATAACCTGCTGGCCACCTGTGGATGTCCGAATTGGGGTCTGTAATTTCCATCCCCCAGCACCTCTGCTCCGATGCCTATGGAGCTGGGAGGTACTGCGTATAGGGAGGCCGGAGGAGGGGCAATTCCCTGCACCCTCTGTGGCCGCAGAGGGCACACTACTGGTCGGTGCAGGGAGGGTTCCTCAGGGAGTCGAGGCAGCAGGCAGGGCACTATCGGGCCACCCCAGGTGAGTAGGCACCAGACTCACCCAGAGCTCCCTGTTGCTCACATGTTTTTGTTGGTTGATTTTCCAGATTTTTCCCAGCATAAGGCACTAGTCGATTCAGGCGCAGATGGGAATTTTATTAATCGTTCATTTGCTCATAGTTTAGGGATCCCCATTGTTTCTGTTGATATGCCCTTCCCTGTGCACGCCTTAGATAGTCGACCATTAGGGTCAGGGCTGATTAGGGAGGCTACTGCTCCACTAAGAATTGTTACGCAGGAGGGTCATGAGTAGAGAATCAGTTTATACATCATTGATTCTCCTGCGTTTCCCGTGCTGTTGGGCCTACCCTGGTTGGGTATCATAACCCCATTATTTCGGGGCAACAGAGGGCTCTCAAAGGATGATCACGAGAGTGCTCGGGGAGGTGTGTAGGTGTTTCCATCGGTGCGACTATGGTGGAAAGTTCAGACCAGGTCTCCACCATGCACATCCCCTCTGAATATGCCGATTTGGCTCTCACCTTCTGTAAAAAGAAGGCAACTCAATTACCACCCCATCGACGGGGGGATTGTGCGATAGATCTCCTGGTAGACGCAGCACTTCCCAGGAGACACGCGTATCCTCTGTCACAGGAGGAGACGGCAGCTATGGAAACATATGTCTCCGAATCTCTGGGGCAGGGATACATTCGGCCCTCCACTTCACCTGCCTCCTCGAGTTTCTTTTTTGTGAAGTAGAAGGATGGAGGTCTGCGCCCGTGTATTGACTATCGAGGTATCAATCAGATCACTGTGAGGTACAGCTACCCGCTGCCTCTCATAGCCAGTGCGATCGAGTCAATGCACGGGGCGCACTTTTTCACAAAATTGGATCTCAGGAGCGCATACAATCTGGTGCGTATCCGGGAGGGAGACGAGTGGAAGACGGCATTTAGTACCACCTCAGGGCACTATGAGTACCTCGTCATGCCGTACGATTTAATGAATCCTGCATCAGTTTTCCAGGCATTTGTAGACAACATTTTCCGGGACTTGCTTGGGCAGGGTGTAGTGGTGTATATTGACGACTTTCTGATTTACTCCGCTACACGCGCCGAGCATGTGCCCCTGGTGCGCAAGGTGCTTGTTCGACTGTTGGAGCATAACTTGTACGTCAAGGCTGAGAAATGTCTGTTCTTCCAACAGTCCGTCTCCTTCCTAGGGTACCGCATTTCCACGTCGGGTGGAGAATGAGAGTGACCGCATTTCAGCCGTGCGTAATTGGCCGACTCCCACCACGGTAAAGGAAGTGCAGCGGTTCTTAGGGATTGCCAACTACTACCGGAGGTTTATCCGGGGCTTTGGTCAGGTAGCGGCTCCCATTACCTCACTGCTGAAGGGGGGACCGGTACGACTGCAGTGGTCAGCTGAGGCGGACAGGGCTTTTGGTCACCTGAAGGCTCTGTTTACCTCGGCTCCCGTGCTGGCTCATCCGCATCCCTCTTTGGCATTTATAGTGGAGGTAGACGCATCCGAGGCTGGGATCCTGCCGCCTCCTTCCTTTGCCCGGTCTCCCTACGGCCCTACAGACTACGGAGGCCCTGTTCACCCATGTCTTCTGGCATTACGGGGTGCCTGAGGATATATTTTCTGATCGGGGTCCCCAGTTCACATCCAGGGATTGGAGGGCGTTCATGGAACGTCTGGGGGTCTCGGTCAGCCTTACCTCAGGTTTTCACCCGAGAGTAACGGGCAGGTGGAAAGAGTCAACCAGGATGTGGGTAGGTTTCTGCGGTCCTATTGCCAGGACCGGCCGGGGGAGTGGGCAGTTTTCATCCCCTGGGCAGAGATGGTCCAAAACTCACTCCTCCACTGGCCTCTCCCCTTTCCTATGCGTACTGGGGTACCAGCTGGTTCTGGCACCGTGGCATCAGAGCCAGATCGAGGCTCCTGTGGTGGATGAATGGTTTAGGCGCTTGGAGGAGACCTGGGAGGCTGCCCATGTGCAACTACAACGAGCCGTAAGGCGGCAGAAGGTGAGCGCCGACCACCACCGCAGTGAGGCCCCGGTGTTCGCACCGGGGGATAGGGTCTGGCTCTCGACCCGAAACCTGCCCCTCCACCTGCCCTGCCAGAAGTTGGGTCCGCGGTATGTGGGGCCCTTTAAAGTCCTGAGGAGATTGAACGAGGTATGTTATAAGTTACATCTTCCCCCAGATTACCGTATTAACTCCTCGTACCATGTGTCTCTCCTCAGGCCGGTGGTGGCTGGTCCACTCCAGGAGTCTGAGGTGCGGGAGGTTCCTCTGCCTCCTCTGGACATCGAGGGGGCCCCGGCGTATACTGTCCAAGCCATAATGGACTCAAGGAGTTGGGTGGGGGGCCTCCAGTACCTCGTGGAGTGGGAGGGGCACGGTCCGGAGGAGAGATTCTGGGTGCCGGTGAGCGACATCCTAGACCCTTCGATGCTGCGGGAGTTTCACCATCTCCACCTGGATCGCCCTGCGCCTCGTCCTCCGGGTCGTCCCCGAGGCCGGTGTCGTGCTGCTGGAGCCGCGTCAAGGGGGATACTGTTACGACTTCAGCCGAAGTTGGTGCCTCTCCTTGTTCAGGCGGTTTTCGCCGGTCGACGTCACCGGTCTTCTAGTCGCCACCAAATAGATAGTAAAGAATATATAGTGAAGGATACAGTATACATTATATACATACAGTTGAAGTGGGAAGTTTACATATACCTTAGCCAAATACATTTAAACTCAGTTTTTCACAATTCCTGACATTTAATCCTAGTAAAAATTCCCTGTCTTAGGTCAGTTAGGATCACCACATTTTAAGAATGTGAAATATCAGAATAATAGTAGAGAATGATTTATTTCAGCTTTTATTTCTTTCATCACATTCCCAGTGGGTCAGAAGTTTACATACACTCAATTTGTATTTGGTAGCATTGCCTTTAAATTGTTTAACTTGGGTCAAACCTTTCGGGTAGCCTTCCACAAGCTTTCCACAATAAGTTGGGTGAATTTTGGCCCATTCCTCCTGACAGAGCTGGTGTAACTGAGTCAGCTTTGTAGGCCTCCTTGCTCGCACACGCTTTTTCAGTTCTGCCCACAGATTTTCTATGGGATTGAGGTCAGGGCTTTGTGAATGCCACTCCAATACCTTGACTTTGTTGTCCTTAAGCCATTTTGCCACAACTTTGGAAGTATGCTTGGGGTCATTGTCCATTTGGAAGACCCATTTGCGACCGAGCTTTAACTTTCTGACTGATGTCTTGAGATGTTGCTTCAATATATCCACATCCTTTTCCTCCTCATGATGCCATCTATTTTGTGAAGTGCACCAGAGCCTCCTGCAGCAAAGCACCACCACAAGATGATGCTGCCACCCCCATGCTTAACGGTTGGGATGGTGTTTTTCGGCTTGCAAGCCTCCCCCTTTTTCCTCCAAACATAACGAAGGTCATTATGGCCAAACAGTTCTATTTTTGTTTCATCAGACCAGAGGACATTTCTCCAAAAAGTACGACCTTTGTCCCCATGTGCAGTTGCAAACCGTAGTCTGTTATGGCAGTTTTGGAGAAGTGGCTTCTTCCGTGCTGCCTTTCAAGTTATGTCGATATAGGACTCGTTTTACTGTGGATATAGGTACTTTTGTACCTGTTTTTACTCCAGCATCATCACAAGGTCCTTTGCTGTTGTTCTGGGATTGATTTGTACTTTTCGCACCAAAGTACATTCATCTCTAGGAGATAGAACGCGTCTCCTTCCTGAGCGATATGACGGCTACGTGGTCCCATGGTGTTTATACTTACATACTATTGTTTGTACAGATGAAGGAGGTACCTTCAGGCATTTGGAAATTGCTCCCAAGGATCAACCAGACTTGTGGAGGTCTTGGCTGATTTCTTTTGATTTTACAATGATGTCAAGCAAAGAGGCACTGACTTTGAAGGTAGTCCTTGAAATACATACACAGGTACACCTCCAATTGACTCAAATGTTGTCATTTAGCCTATCAGAAGCTTCTAAAGCCATGACATTTTCTGGAATTTTCCAAGCTGTTTAAAGGCACAGTCAACTTAGTGTATGTAAACTTCTGACCCACTGGAATTGTGATAAAGTGAATTATAAGTGAAATAATCTGTCTGGAAAAAAAAATTGTTGGAAAAATTACTTGTGTCACGCACAAAGTAGATGTCTAACCAACTTGCCAAAACTATAGTTTGTTAACAAGACATTTGTGGAGTGGTAAAAACGAGTTATAATGACTCCAACCTAAGTGTATGTTAACTTCCGACTATAACTGTACATGAGATGAGTAATGCGAGATATGTAAACATTCTTAAAGTGGCATTATTAAAGTGACTATTGTTCCAATTATTAAAGTGACCAATTATATCAGGTCTGTAGGTAGGCAGCCTTCTCTGTGCTAGTGGTGGCTGTTTAGCAATCTGATGGCCTTGAGATAGAAGCTGTTTTTCAATCTCTCTGTCCCTGCTTTGATGCACCTGTACTGACCTTCTGGATGGAAGCAGGGTGAACAGGCAATGGCTGGGTGGTTATTGTCCTTGATTATCTTTTTTGTCTTCCTGTGACATCGGGTGTTGTAGGTGTCCTGGAGGGCATGTAGTTTGCCCCCGGTGATGTGTGCATCGAGAGGGCTTATGATTCTATTATTATTATTATTATTATTATTATAATATTATCTGTTATACTAGATATTATGCCACTATCTGTACCTACTATAATATTAAGAATAGCAATTTTATACTTTACCATTATTGTTCTTGAAGAACATTATATCCTCTATCCAGGAGGCGTTTAAAGAGCAGTCTTTCACTGTCTCTTTAGATCTGTATCAGCAGACCACATGGACAAAGTAAGTCTCATTCACGTCACGTCAGTCCTTATGTCTTTTACTGGCATATAAAGCAGGGTAGTTTACTGGATGGTAGGCCGTTGTATCGCTATCACATTGATGCTGCTTTGCCATGAATACGCTTAGAGACAGGTTCTGGCCAGCATGCGTCTCTGCTGAGATAAGTTGTCCAAGGCCCATTCGCCACACTCTCACACACGTTAATGGCCTATCAAGCTCACTCACCAGACAAGCTGCAACAGCTGCAATAAACCATACTAGTCACAGGATAATTGGAATGTATTTTGGACTAGAACTTCTCTAATGCATTTGTTTTACTGGAAAGGTGTGTGGAGCTTTGAGGTTGATAGGTGAATGAGGAATCTAAAGTATTGTGTGAATTTGATTTGAGGGTGTCTTTATTCAGTGGGATGGTGCAACATGTTTTTTTCCCCCCTTGGTGCCATGGCGGTATGATTTATGGTTCCCCGGTGGGCTGGTGTTGTTGTTTATGGGTGCTCTGTGTGGAGAGGAGCGCTGTGCCATGCCCCGGCTGTCAGAATGAAATATCACTGCACTCACTCCTGATTGCGGTGTACGGGGCCTCGTCGGATTCATAAAAATGCAATCCCATGCAGCTCTGTACCAGCCAGCCAGGGAGCACTAAATAAACTACGATACAGAGGAAAGCAGGCCGATTTAAGAAGTGCATGGACACACACCACAGGAGGCTGCTGAGGGAAGGACGACTCATAATAATTCTGCTCCAGACATTATCGTGAGCTTGTCCTCCCCAATTAAGGTATCACCAACCTCCTGTGACACACACATTTGGTGTAACACACTGTATCTGCTACTGCAAGTGTATGTGCTGATATATAGTACCATGATATACAGTACCATGATATACAGTACCATTTTATACAGTATAGTACTATGATATATAGTACCATGATATACAGTACCATGGTATACAGTACCATGATATACAGTACCATGATATACAGTACCATGATATATAGTACTATTTTATACAGTATAGTACCATGATATATAGTACCATGATATACAGTAAAGTACCATGATATAAAGTACCATGATATATAGTACCATGATATATAGTACCATGATATACAGTATAGTACCATGATATATACTACCATGATTTACAATATAGTACCATGATATATAGTACCATTATATACAGTATAGTACCATGATATATATAGTACTATTATATACAGTATAGTACCATGATATATAGTACTATTATATACAGTATAGTACCATGATATATTGTACCATGATATACAGTATAGTACCATGATGTATAGTATCATAACATATAGTACCATGATATATAGTATTGTTATATTCAGTACCATGCAAATTATGAATTACCAGACGCACATAAAACCATGAGACCACAGTATTCATAATTTGTGAATCTAGATTGGAACATATCCTATTTCTGAAGGGGTGCAGTTTCTGTATTTCTGTAAGCAACATTGCTCTGTAACCCCCATTGTTCCAAACACTCAGCTCATCCTAAAGCCTGAGGAGTATAGTAATCTGTCTTCTCTATAGTGTGTCAGAGAGCTCTGTGGGAGGGGTATGACTGCTGCTGCGCGCACACATCACAGCACCCAGCCTTCTGTGTTCTAAAAAAGCATTCCCAGTCCTGACTTGCTGTTCAAAGAGAATGGCATTAATAAGAATATACCCTTTTCCCTTATATCCCAGCACACGGACCAAGAAGGCCGTTTTCTGATGTTGAATGTTATTTAACTAGGCAAGTCAGTTAAGAACAAATTCTTATTTACAATGACGGCCTACCAAAAGGCAAAAGGCCTCCTGCGGGGACGGGGGCCTGGGATTAAAAATGAAAACAATATAAATATAGGACAAAACACACCACTACATAAAGAGAGACTTAAGACAACATAACAAGGCAGCAACACATGACAACACAGTATGGTAGCAACACAACACGGTAGCAGCACAAAACATGGTACAACATTATTGGGCACAGACAACAGCACAGAGGGCAAGAAGGTAGAGAAATCACACAAAGCAGCCACAATTGTCAGTAAGAGTGTCCACGATTGAGTCTTTGAATGAAGAGATTGAGATAAACCTGTCCAGTTTGAGTGTTTGTTGTAGCTCGTTCCAGTTGCTAGCTGGAATTGTACATTACATGGTGAAAATACACATTGATTTCATTGTATATCCCACCAGGGGCAAATCTGGTGTTTTTAGATCGCATTAAAGCTATATTTATCAGGTTTGAAGGTAAGATCCAGATTCAGACTGTGTCAGAGTAACAATGTTTATTACAGTAACAGGGCAGGCTAACGACAGGTCAAGACAGGCAGGGGTCTATAACCAGAGTAGTGGGGAAAGGTACAGGACGGCAGGCAGGCTCAGGGTCAGGTCAGGCAGAGGTCAGTAATCCAGAGGTGGTGCAAAGGTACAGGACGGCAGGAGCAGTGGTGCAGCTGTAATAAACATTGTTACTCCGACACAGACTGCATCTGGGTCTTATCTTCAAACCTGGTAGTATGAACTGGCCATGACTGACCCAGCAGACTCGGGCCAGCTGCGCGACGTCTTCTCCTCCCAAGGAGCCACCATCGGGAGTAAGCGAAGTGGTCCAGGCCTTGTTGGACACCTCCTGAAGGTCCTGGTACTCCGCGGGAATGGCGGAGAGGTCCGGGGCACCTTCCGAGCACCCAGAAAGACATCCCGGGGCAGGTTGCGCTGACTTCAGACACTGGGCGTGGCAGAATGGACTCCAGCCCCTGATGGCACCAGTAGACCAGTTGATGAGGGGATTGTGTCGCTGGAGCCATGAGAATCCCAATACCACAGGCATCTGAGGAGACTTGATGAGCAGGAATTGAATAGTCTCACTGTGATTCCCTGACACCCGTAGGTTGATGGGAGTGGTAATGAGTGACCCGGCCTATAGAGAGCCCATCCAGCGCTCTAACATCTTGGGAGTGGAGAGGGGCTGAGTGGGGATGTTCAGCTCAGAAGCCAGGGTAGTGTCCAAAAAACTCTCATTGGCCCCAGAGTCAATGAGGACCCGGAGAGATTTAGACTGGTTTCCCCACAGCAGAATGGCACGAACAGGGGTGCGAGCAAGAGAAGCAGGAAAGTTCCCCATATGGCCCACGAGTACTCGCTGCTGCCAGTGAGCCTGATCTTTTTAAAGGACAAGAGGACACAAAATGACCAAGAGTCCTGCAATACAGACAACTCTTCGTGTTGATTCTGTATTGCCGTTCCACTGGCGATAGCCCAGCTCTACCTAGTTGCATAGGCTCAGGAAGCGGTGACTGAGCAGTCTTCTGCGACTCTCGTGGAAGGTCGGGAAGCCTAGGGTTCTCTTGGCAACAAGATCGTTGGGGACTTCCGGGATGGCTCGGAGGCAAGGTGGAATCCCTGGACGTGTGAGCAAAGTCGAATTTCCTCTCTCTCAGTCATTCCCGTCATCGCCCATCGATTCAGATGGTCAAAGCGATGAGGGAATCCCCCATAAGGCCACAAAGCATTTCCTTGTGCAGTTCCTTGTGCCTCCCGATGGTGGCTCCTTGGGAGGAGATGGCATCACGCAGCTGGCCCGGGTCTGCTGGGTCAGTCATGGCCAGTTCATACTATCAGGTTTGAAGGTAAGACCCAGATGCAGACTGTGTTGGAGTAACAATGTTTATTACAGCAACAGGGCTTGCAAACGACAGGTCAAGACAGGCAGGGGTCTATAACCAGAGTAGTGGGGAAAGGTACAGGATGGCAGGCAGGGTCAGGTCAGGCAGAGGTTGGTAATCCAAAGGTGGGGCAAAGGTACAGGATGGCAGGCAGGGTCAGGTCAGGCAGAGGTTGGTAATCCAGAGGTGGGGCAAAAGTACAGGACGGCAGGCAGGTTCAGGGTCGGGTCAGGCAGAGGTTGGTAATCCAGAGGTGGGGCAAAGGTACAGGACGGCAGGCAGGGTCAGGTCAGGCAGAGGTTGGTAATCCAGAGGTGGGGCAAAAGTACAGGACGGCAGGCAGGTTCAGGGTCGGGTCAGGCAGAGGTTGGTAATCCAGAGGTGGGGCAAAGGTACAGGACGGCAGGCAGGCTCAGGGGCAGGCAGAGTGGTCAGGCAGGTGGGCTCAGAGGCAGGATAGGCAAGGGTCAAAACCAGGAGGGCGAGAAAAAGAAAACAGAGAACACAAGTAAAAATACACAGGGGATAATGGGCAACACCTGGAGGGGTTGGAGACAATCACAAGACAGGTGAAACAGCTCAGGGTGTGACAATATTAGATCAAATCCAGGCAGGAACTATTATTTTATCAAGCAACCTAAATCATACATTTGATTAGATTGACAGGCAAATTCAAGGAACCTCCAAAGAGGCTGAAATTAATTTAAGATACCTGGAGATTACTATTCCCAACAACGAAAGACTATTCCTTTTTTTCTCAAAGTAAGAAAAGCTATTCAAGAATTGAATACATTTTTATATCCAAAAATGCTCTGATATGAGCAATTAACAGAATGCATTTAAGACCATAAATGTAGAAAATATGTAAATAAATAAATAAAAACCTTTACCATTACAAATGTAGACAGAGGACAGAGAAAAGCTATCCCCCGACATAATACGAGATACTTTTAAGGTGTACATTAGGGGAATTACAATCTCATACTCTGCTAAAATTAAATCTGAGTTAGAAATTTTAATTAAAGAAAAAAAAATCACTATTTTAGAAATAGTCCATAAAAATCTTTAAAGAAGAAGAAAATACATTTCTGAACTTAAGTAGGAAGATGATTTTTTACTTTTGAAAAGAGCCAACAACTACAGGTTAAACTCAAAGAATACTATTTAAATCGTAAATAAACCTGGTAAACATCTCACAGCCCTCACAAAATTAATACACACCAAACCAGTTATAATTTTAAAAGATAAAGATACAAATGATATTAATTACAATTGTAAAAGATTCTATGAAAATCTATATAAATTAGAAATAAACAGTTGGACTGATCCTACAGCCTTCTTAAACTCAACAGCCCTAAAACAATTATCAGCAGACAAAAAACAATCACTAAAAACAGAGGAATGGATGGCTTTCCCATAGAATTCTACTTAACATTTTGGGGCAAAGTAGCACCCCTATTTACACAAATGACAACACATACTGTATGTCACTCAATTCAGTGCTTCCTAGTTCCATGTATCAAACAGTTACTTCAGGTATATTAAAACTAGGAACATCTGAAGAGTCCCCTGCTGATTACAGACCCATATGTTTAATAAAGTGTTAAAATGAGATAATAACAAGCTCATAAGCAATAGAATGGCAAAAGTCTAACAGACTTGATACATATCAATCAAACAGGGGTTATTAAAAATAGACAAACAAATAGAATAACATTTTCAGTTTAATACAATGCTGTTGATGCTGAAAAGGCTTTCGACCGCCTTTTCTATTCAAAACTTTGAAAGCTTTCAACTTTCCAGCTGAAATAATTAGATAAAAATATGATATAAATGTCCTAAAGCAAAACATATAATATTATCTGATGAAATTACTTTAAGAAAGGGGCACAAGACAGGAATGTCCTCTCTCCCCCTCCGGTTTGCATTGGCACTTGAACCGCTTGCAGAAAGAATTAGACAGGACTCAAATGTAACAAGTATCAGTAAACATTAATTTTAAACTCAATTTATCTGCAGATGATCTACCTGACCAATATAGAAAACTCAACATCCCCCTTGCTAAAAATATTTTAAGAATACTCTAAAATCTCCAGAGGGTGGTGCGGTCTGCCCAACACATCACCGGGGGAAAACTACCTGTCCCCCAGGACACCTACAGCACCTGATGTCACAAGAAGGCCAAAAGGATCATCAATGACAACTGCCCGAGCCACTGCCTGTTCACCCCGCTATCCTCCAGAAGGTAAGGTCAGTACAGGTGCATCAAAGCTGGGACCGAGAGACTGAAAAACAACTTCTGTCTCAACGCTAGGCGGCTTCCACCCGGTTACGTAACCCTGCACCTTAGAGGCTGCTGCCCCATATACATAGATTTGAAATCACTGTACACTTAATAATGGCACACTAGTAACTTTAATGATGTTTACATATTTTTGCTTAACACATCTCATATGTATATACTGTATTCTATTCTACTGTATTTTAGTCTCCTGCCACCCAGAGCTTTGCCACCCAGGGTTCAAATCAAATCAAAGTTTATTTGTCATGTGCGCGCGCCGAATACAACAGGTGTAGACCTTAGTGATCTCAGGACCCATGCTAACCAACAGTGCAAAAAATAAAATAAAAAAATAAAAAAAAGGTATTAGGTGAACAATAGGTAAGTAAAGAAATAAAAACAGTATATACAGTAGCGAGGCTATATAGTCGCGAGGCTGTAAAAGTAGCGAGGCTATAAAAGTAACGAGGCTACATACAGACACCGGTTAGTCAGGCTGATTGAGGTAGTATACGTACATGTAGTTATGGTTAAAGTGACTATGCATATATGATGAACAGAGAGTAGCAGTAGTGTAAAAAAGGGGTTGGCGGGTGGTGGGACACAATGCAGATAGATAGCCCATGTGCGGGAGCACTGGTTGGTCAGTCCAATTGAGGCAGTATGTACATGAAAGTATAGTTAAAGTGACTATGCATATATGATAAACAGAAAGTAGCAGCAGCGGGGGGGGTGCACAATGCAAAAAGTCTGGAGAGCCATTTGATTACCTGTTCAGGAGTCTTATGGCTTGGGGGTAAAAACTGTTGAGAAGCCTTTTTGTCCTAGACTTGGCACTCCGGTACCGCTTGCCATGTGGTAGTAGAGAGAACAGTCTATGACTGGGGTGGCTGGGGTCTTTGACAATTTTTAGGGCCTTCCTCTGACACCGCCTGGTGTAGAGGTCCTGGATGGCAGGCAGCTTAGCCCCAGTGATGTACTGGGCCGTACGCAGTACCCTCTGTAGTGCCTTGCGGTCAGAGGCGGAGCAATTGCCGTACCAGGCAGTGATGCAACCAGTCAGGATGCTCTCGATGTTGCAGCTGTAGAACCTTGAGGATCTCAGGACCCATGCCAAATCTTTTTAGTCTCCTGAGGTGGAATAGGCTTTGTCTTGCCCTCTTCATGACTGTCTTGGTGTGTTTGGACCATTCTAGCTTGTTGTTGATGTGGACACCAAGGAACTTGAAGCTCTCAACCTGCTCCACTACAGCCCCGTCGATGAGAATCCACAGAATCGTTTAACCTGTCTATTTTCTAAGGATAAAGCTAAGGACATGAACAACACTAGAACAATAATATTTAGTTTTCCATGTGGACCAATTTATCTGTGAATTCTGAAAAGCTATCAAAGGATTGTTCCATAGGGTTGTGTTTTTAGGGAGTGACATTGGTTCTAAAACACAACCCTAAGGAACAATCCTTGGATAGCTTTTCAGAATTCACAGATAAATTGGTCCATATGGAAAACTAAAAGCATAGAAACCGTAAATGACTTGGTAATGGGAAATACATTTATTTCCATGACAGAATTAAAAAAATCAATGTTGGACTGACCAATGCAGATATTTTCAAATAGATGCTACTCAAAAGTTTAATATCAAGACATTTCTAATTTAAATCTATTGGACATCAGAGCAATCTTGAGGGAATCCTATTTGAGTCAGAAAAGGATGTTAATGTGATAGGTAAGATATACAAAACCTTGTAGAGAGCCTATCCAATCCTGACAATCTCTTAGACATTATAAACTACTGTAACCAAGACAGAAAAATATCTGATATTGGCACAAGATGGAAGGAATTCTGGAACATAACTAACAAAATTACAGTTAAAGAAAATGTATGCTTAATCCAGTATAAACTAATATATAGAATGTATTACACGAGACAAATCACAAATTCTAGAGCACAACAGAGTCATGTCTTAAATGTAAAACTAATGACTAAATAATACATGCCTTCTGGGAATGCTATGAAGTCCAAAAGTTATGGGCAGAGATTGAAAGTTGGCTGTCAGAAGCATTACAATGTAAATGCACTTTTAATCCATCTGTCTGCATATTTCAAGACATGTTATATGACGGTGCAGTGAGATACCCAATGGGTTGGACGATACTTTTCTGTCATTCATCTCGAAAAAACATTTACAGTTCAAGTCGGAGTCATTAAAACTCGTTTTTCAACCACTCCACACATTTCTTGTTGACAAACTATAGTTTTGGCAAGTCGGTTAGGACATCTACTTTGTGCATGACACAAGTAATTTTTCAAACAATTCTTTACAGACAGATTATTTCACTTATAACTCCCTGTATCACAATTCCGGTGGGTCAGAAGTGTACATACACTAAGTTGACTGTGCCTTTAAACAGCTTGGAAAATTCCAGAAAATTATGTCATGTATTTAGAATCTTCTGATAAATGATGTCAATTAGCCTGAGTCAATTGGAGGTATACTTGCGGATGTATTTCAAGGCCTACCTTCAAACTCAGTGCCTCTTTGCTTGACATCATGGGAAAATCAAAAGAAATCAGCCAAGACCTCATAAAATAAAATTGTAGACCTTCTCAAGTCTGGTTCATCGTTGGGAGCAATTTCCAAATGCCTGAAGGTACCACGTTCATCTGTACAAACAATAGTACGCAAGTATAAACACCATGGGCCCACACAGCCGTCATACCGCTCAGGAAGGAGACGTGTTCTGTCTCCTAGAGATGAGCGTACTTTGGTGCAAAAAGTGCAAATCAATCCCAGAACAATAGCAAAGGACCTTGTCAAGATGCTGGAGGAAACAAGTACAAAAGTAACTATATCCACAGTAAAACGAGTCCTAGATCGACATAACTTGAAAGGCCGCTCAGCAAGGAAAAAGCCACTGCTCCAAAACCTGCATAAAAAAAGCCAGACTACGGTTTGCACCTGCACATGGGGACAAAGATCGTACTTTAAATAGAACTGTTTAGCCATAATGACCATTGTTATGTTTGGAGGAAAACGGGGGAGGCTTGCAAGCCGAATAACACCATCCCAACCGTTAACCACTGGGGTGGCAGCATCATGTTGTGGGGGTGCTTTGCTGCAGGAGGGACTGGTGTACTTCACAAAATAGATGGCATCATGAGGCAGGACAATTATGTGGAAGCAACATCAAGACATCAGTCAGGAAGTTAAAGCTTGGTCGCAAATGGGTCTTCCAAATGTTTGACCCAAGTTAAACAATTTAAAGGCAATGCTACCAAAACTAATTGAGTTTGTAAACTTCTGACCCACTGGGAATGTGATGAAAGAAATAAAAGCTTAAATAAATAATTCTCTGCTATTATTCTGACATTTCACATTCTTAAAATAAAGTGGTGATCATGACTGACCTAAGACAGGGAATCTTTACTAGGATTAAATGTCAGGAATTGTGAAAAACTGAGTTTAAATGTATTTGGCTAAGGTGTATGTAAACTTCTGACTTCCAGTTTTTACGTACAGTTGAAATGAACCAATCCTCAATCATTAACACAAATGAATGGTCAAATGCTTTATTATCTAAATGCTGATAGTGGGTGGGTGACAGAGAGGAACAAAATGTTGCAGTTTGAGGCCATGTGGTGGAGAGTGATGCTGGCACTGGAGATCGCAGTTCTACAGTTGTGGCAAAAAGTTTTGAGAATTACACAAATATTAATTTCCACAAAGTTTGCCGCTTCAGTGTCTTTAGATATTTTTGTCAGATGTTACTATGGAATACTGAAGCATAATTACAAGCATTTCAAGTGTCAAAGGCATTTAATGACAATTACATGAAGTTGATGCAAAGAGTCAATATTTGCAAGGTTGACCCTTCTTTTTCAAGACCTTTGCAATCCGCCCTGGCATGCTGTCAATTAACTTCTGGGCCACATCCTGACTGATGGTAGCCCATTCTTGCATAATCAGTGCTTGGAGTTTGTGGGGTTTTGTTTGTCCATCCGCTTCTTGAGGATTGACCACAAGTTCTCAAAGGGATTAAGGTCTCCTGCCTCTTTGCTGCCCTTCTTGACACCAGGCCATCCTCCAAAAGTCTTTGCCTACCTGTGCGTGCAGATGCACTCACACCTGCCTGCTGCCATTCCTGAGCAAGATCTGTACTGGTGGTACCCCGATCCCGCAACTGAATCAATTGTAGGAGACGGTCCTGGCACTTGCTGGACTTTCTTGGGCACCCTGAAGCCTTCTTCACAACAATTGAACCGCTCTCCTTGAAGATCTGATAAATGGTTGATTTAGGTGCAATCTTACTGGCAGCAATGTCCTTGTCTGCGAAGCCCTTTCTTGTGCAAAGCAATGATGACGGCAAGTGTTTCCTTGCAGGTAACCATGGTTGACAGAGGAAGAACAATGATTCCAAGCACCACCCTCCTTTTGAAGCTTCCAGTCTGTTATTCGAACTCAGTCAGCATGACAGAGTGATCTCCAGCCTTGACCCCGTCAACACTCACACCTGTGTTAACGAGAGTGTTACGAATCCCTTTTGCCCCGTAGTCTAGGGGGGATGGAAACGAGACCCGCAACTGATCTCATGCAAATCACCCCAGTGAAAAAGTAACAGTGAGAACAAAAATAAAACACAGACAACTTAAATCTACCGTCAAACACGAATGGTTTATTCCAAACACACGGTAAAGGGGTGTGGGGAAAAGGGGCTGAGCTGGACCCAAGGAAAGAAATAATAAATATTCAAAAACCCATAAGCTTATCTACCTGCGTCACGAACAGCTAGCTAACTAACCAAGTAAATACAGTGGGTGGTCCACCCAGTTCTAACTAATGTATTTAACACAGGGTTTCCTACGGGTAATGTATGCCCATGGGCGACTTGTCTGGTTATCCCCTTTTCCACCAACAAACAAACAGCAATACAACACAGCAGTACATACTCACAGGATCACAGTTAATGTGAGATGTTGGCACCAAAACAAGAGCGATAGCACGCACAAACAAACCAACAGCAACTGGGCTTCAACAAATACAAAACAGAGGTGTGTAGAGCGCTCAAAGCATGAGCGAGCTACAAAACAAGCGAGAGCTACAAAACAAGAGAGAGAGAGAGAGACAACTGACTGGGTTTTTAAACCAAGGGAAAGGGGATGTGATTGGGTAAGGGAAAAGGAGCAGGTGTGTCTTCTGATTGGGACTGATTGGTGATTGATGGGCAACTGATGACTGCTGATGAGTGACACCTGTGACTAGGGCAGAAGGAGAGAAAACAAATACACACACAGGATACCTGTATCCGTAACAGAGAGAATCACTGACATGATGTCAGCTGGTACTTTTGTGGCAGGGCTAGAATGCAGTGGACATGTTTTTTGGGGATTCAGTTCATTTGCATGGCAAAGAGGTACTTTGCAATTAATTGCAATTCATCTGATCACTCTTCATGACATTCTGGAGTATATGCAAATTGCCATCATACAAACTGAGGCAGCAGACTTTGTGAAAATTAATATTTGTGTCATTCTCAAAACTTTTGGCCACGACTGTAAATGAGAACTTGTTCTCAACTAACCTACTTGGTTAAATAAAGGTGAAATAAAAATGTAAAAAAGATGGGGGTGTGAACAGATGGGTCTGGGTAGGGGTGATGTTGTGGATGTTGCTGTATGTTTTGTATTGTAAGAAAAAAATACAAATATAAATAAAATCTTACAAAAAACGAAAAAAAGAATGTGGCCAATGAAGTTAGAGAGGGGATGAATAATGAATTTGACTTACAGATGTCGGATCTTAATTTGATCATCCTGTTGCAGGAGAACTTTCCTGCAATGCAGGAAATGCATAATAATACATTGGACTTACAGTGGGGCAAAAAAGTATTTAGTCAGCCACCAATTGTGCAAGTTCTCTCACTTAAAAAGATGAGAGAGGCCTGTAATTTTCATCATAGGTACATGAAAAAAAATCCAGAAAATCACATTGTAGGATTTTTAATGAATTTATTAGCAAATTATGGTGGAAAATAAGTATTTGGTCACATACAAACAAGCAAGATTTCTGGCTCTCACAGACCTGTAACTTCTTCTTTAAGAGGCTCCTCTGTCCTCCACTCGTTACCTGTATTAATGGCACCTGTTTGAACTTGTTATCAGTATAAAAGACACCTGTCCACAACCTCAAACAGTCACACTCCAAACTCCACTATGGCCAAGACCAAAGAGCTGTCAAAGGACACCAGAAACAAAATTGTAGACCTGCACCAGGTTGGGAAGACTGAATCTGCAATAGGTAAGCAGCTTGGTTTGAAGAAATCAACTGTGGGAGCAATTATTAGGAAATGGAAGACATACAAGACCACTGATAATCTTCCTCGATCTGGGGCTCCACGCAAGATCTCACCCGTGGGGTCTAAATGATCACAAGAACGGTGAGCAAAAATCCCAGAACCACACGGGGACCTAGTGAATGACCTGCAGAGAGCTGGGACCAAAGTAACAAAGCCTACCATCAGTAACACACTACGCCGCCAGGGACTCAAATCCTGCAGTGCCAGACGTGTCCCCCTGCTTAAGCCAGTACATGTTCAGGCCCGTCTGAAGTTTGCTAGAGAGCATTTGGATGATCCAGATGAGGATTGGGAGAATGTCATATGGTCAGATGAAACCAAAATAGAACTTTTTGGTAAAAACTCAACTCGTCGTGTTTGGAGGACAAAGAATGCTGAGTTGCATCCAAAGAACACCATACCTACTGTGAATGGGGTG
This sequence comes from Brachymystax lenok tsinlingensis, assembly GCA_030435695.1. Classification (NCBI taxonomy): domain Eukaryota; kingdom Metazoa; phylum Chordata; class Actinopteri; order Salmoniformes; family Salmonidae; genus Brachymystax; species Brachymystax lenok. The sequence continues at coordinate 15,804,052 of CM059797.1, read as the reverse complement.
GAAACATCATGCTTTGGGGCTGTTTTTCTGCAAAGGGACCAGGACGACTGATCCGTGTAAAGGAAAGAATGAATGGGCCCATGTATCGTGAGATTTTGAGTGAAAACCTCCTTCCATTAGCAAGGGCATTGAAGATGAAACGTGGCTGGGTCTTTCAGCATGACAATGATCCCAAACACACCGCCCGGGCAACCTTGAAGGAGTGGCTTCAGAAGAAGCATTTCAAGGTCCTGGAGTGGCCTAGCCAGTCTCCAGATCTCAACCCCATAGAAAATCTTTGGAGGGAGTTGAAAGTCCGTGTTGCCCAGCGACAGCCCCAAAACATCACTGCTCTAGACGAGATCTGCATGGAGGAATGGGCCAAAATACCAGCAACAGTGTGTGAAAACCTTGTGAAGACTTACAGAAAACGTTTGACCTCTGTCATTGCCAACAAAGGGTATATAACAAAGTATTGAGATAAACTTTTGTTGTTGACCAAACACTTATTTTCCACCATAATTTGCAAATAAATAAATTAAAAATCCTACAATGTGATTTCTGGATTTCTTTTTCTCATTTCGTCTGTCATAGTTGAAGTGTACCTATGATGAAAATTACAGGCCTCTCTCATCTTTTTAAGTTGGAGAACTTGCACAATTGGTGGCTGACTAAATACTTTTTTGCCCCACTGTATCTGCCGCTTTTCAAAGTTGATTTACAATTGTAGAAATTATTTTCCTGCTGTAGCAAACTGGCTCAAATTAACGTCTGTAGTTAGAGATTTCAGTGAGGAGCCATCTTCTCTGTGTCTCTTGTCATTGCTCATGACCTACTTCCGGCGCCGACAGAGATGGCAGCCTCGCTTCACGTTCTCAGGAAACCATGCAGTATTTTGTTTTTTTATGTATTACTTCTTACATTGTTACCCCGGAAAATATTAAGTTTTATTACATACAACCGGGAGGAACTATTGGATATAAGAGCAACGTCAACTTACCAACATTACGACCAGGAATACGACTTTCCCAAAGAGGATTCTCCTTTTCAAAGTTGATTTACAATTGTAGAAATTATTTTCCTGCTGTAGCAAACTGGCTCAAATTAACGTCTGTAGTTAGAGATTTCAGTGAGGAGCCATCTTCTCTGTGTCTCTTGTCATTGCTCATGACCTACTTCCGGCGCCGACAGAGATGGCAGCCTCGCTTCACGTTCTCAGGAAACCATGCAGTATTTTGTTTTTTTATGTATTACTTCTTACATTGTTACCCCGGAAAATATTAAGTTTTATTACATACAACCGGGAGGAACTATTGGATATAAGAGCAACGTCAACTTACCAACATTACGACCAGGAATACGACTTTCCCAAAGAGGATTCTCCTTTCGTTAACCCAAACACAACAACAGACTGGATAGCACGTGGCTACTCAAAACAACGGCGGCGCCGGAGAAGAGGGAAACGCGCCGGTCTTTTGGTCAAGCTACGTCGACGGGCGCATCGTGCACCTCTCCCGAGTATTTTAATCGCCAATGTACAGTCTCTTGACAACAAAGTAGACGAAATCCGATCGAGGGTTGCCTTTCAGAGAGACATTCGAGACTGCAACGTTCTTTGCTTCACGGAAACATGGCTCACTCAGGACACGTTATCAGAGTCGGTACAGCCACCTGGTTTCTCCACGCATCGCGCCGACAGAAACAAACATCTCTCTGGTAAGAAGAAGGGCGGGGTGTGTGTCTTATGATTAACGAGACGTGGTGTGATCATAACAACATACAGGAACTCAAGTCCTTTTGTTCACCTGACATAGAATTCCTTACAATCAAATGCAGACCGCATTATCTACCAAGAGAATTCTCTTCGATTATAATCACAGCCGTGTACATCCCCTCAAGCTGATACATCGACGGCACTGAAAGAAATTCATCGGACTCTATGTAAACTGGAAACCACATATCCTGAGGCTGCATTTATTGTGGCTGGGGATTTTAATAAGGCTAATTTAAGAGCAAGGCTCGAAATTTTACCAGCATATCGAATGTGCCACCCGGGCTGGTAAAATCCTGGACCACTGTTATTCCAACTTCCGTGATGCATACAAGGCTATTCTCCGCCTCCTTTCGGCAAGTCTGACCATGACTCCATTTTGTTGCTCCCAGCCTACAAACAGAAACTAAAACAGGAAACGCCCGTTCTCAGGTCTGTTCAACGCTGGTCCGACCAATCTGATTCCATGCTGCAAGATTGCTTGAGCACGTGGACTGGGATATGTTCGGATAGCATCTGACAACAACATTGATGTATACGCTGATTCGGTGAGCGAGTTTATTAGCAAATGCATTGGTGATGTTGTACCCATAGCAAATATCAAAACCTTCCCCAACCAGAAACCATGGATTGATGGCAGCATTCGCAAAAAACTGAAAGCGCGAACCACTGCTTTTAACCAGGTAAAGGCTACCGGAAACATGACTGAATACAAACAGTGCAGCTACTCCCTCCGCAAGGCAATCAAACAAGCTAAGCGTCAATATAGAGACAAAGTAGAGTCACAATTCAATGGCTCAGACACAAGAGGAATGTGGCAGGGTCTACAGTCAATCACGGACTACAAAAAGAAAACCAGCCCCGCCACGGACCATGACGCCCTGCTCCCAGACAAACTAAACAACTTCTTTGCTCGCTTTGAGGACAATACAGTGCCACCGACACGGCCCGCTACCAAAACCTGCGGGATCACCTTCACCGCAGCCAATGTGAGAAAAACATTTAAATGTGTTAACCCTCGCAAGGCTGCCGGCCCAGATGGCATCCCTGGCCGTGTCCTCAGAGCATGCGCAGACCAGCTGGCTGGTGTGTTTACGGACATATTCAATCAGTCCCTATCCCAGTCTGCTGTTCCCACATGCTTCAAGAGGGCCACCATTGTTCCTGTTCCCAAGAAAGCTAAGGTGACTGAGCTAAATGACTATCGCCCGTAGCACTCACTTCCGTCATCATGAAGTGCTTTGAGAGATTAGTCAAGGATCATATCACCTCCATCCTGCCAGACACCCTGGACCCACTCCAATTTGCTTACCGTCCCAATAGGTCCACAGACGACGCAATCGCAATCACACTGCATACTGCCCTAACCCATCTGGACAAGAGGAATACTTATGTAAGAATGCTGTTCATCGACTACAGCTCAGCATTTAACACCATAGTTCCCTCCAAGCTCGTCATTAAGCTCGAGACCCTGGGTCTCGACCCAGCCCTGTGCAACTGGGTCCTGGACTTCCTGACGGGCCGGTCCCAGGTGGTGAGGGTAGGAAACAACATCTCCACCCCGCTGATCCTCAACACTGGGGCCCCACAAGGGTGCGTTCTCAGCCCTCTCCTGTACTCCCTGTTTACCCATGACTGCGTGGCCAAGCACGCATCCAACTCAATCATCAAGTTTGCTGACGACACTACAGTGGTAGGCTTGATTACCAACAACGACGAGACGGCCTACAGAGAGGAGGTGAGGGCCCTCGGAGTGTGGTGTCAGGAAAATAACCTCTCACTCAATGTCAACAAAACAAAGGAGATGATCGTGGACTTCAGGAAACAGGAGAGGGAGCACCCTCATCCACATCGAGGGGACAGTAGTGGAGAAGGTGGAAAGTTTTAAGTTCCTCGGCGCACACATCACGGACAAACTGAATTGGTCCACCCACACAGACAGCGTGGTAAAGAAGGCGCAACAGCGCCTCTTCAACCTCAGGAGGCTGAAGAAATTTGGCTTGTCACCAAAATCACTCACAAACTTTTACAGATGCACAATCGAGAGCATCCTGTCGGGCTGTATCACCGCCTGGTACGGCAACTGCTCCGCCCACAACCGTAAGGCTCTCCAGAGGGTAGTGAGGACTGCACAACGCATCACCGGGTTAAACTACCTGCCCTCCAGGACACCTACACCACCCGATGTCACAGAAAGGCCAAAAGATCATCAAGGACAACAACCACCCGAGCCACTGCCTGTTCACCCCGCTATCATCCAGAAGGCGAGGTCAGTACAGGTGCATCAAAGCTGGGACCGAGAGACTGAAAAACAGCTTCTACCTCAAGGCCATCAGACTGTTAAACAGCCATCACTAACATTGAGTGGCTGCTGCCAACATACTGACTTAAATCTCTAGCCACTTTATACATAGGAATTGGATGTAACAAATGTATCACTAGCCACTTTAAACAATTTTGTATATAATGTTTACGTATCCGACATACTCATATCAAATGTATACACTGTACTCTAAACCATCTACTGTATCTTGCCTATGCCGTTCGGTCATCGACCCAAATCTCTAGCCACTTTAATAATTATAATTGGATGAAATAATGTATCACTAGCCACTTTAAACAATGCCATTTATATAATGTTTACATATCCTACATTACTCATCTCATATATATGTGTATATACTGTACTCCATACCATCTACTGCATCTTGCCTATGCCGGTCAGCCATCGCTCATCCATATATTTATATGTACATACTCGTATTCATTCCTTTACTCTTGTGTGTATAAGGTAGTTGTTGTGAATTTGTTAGATTACTTGTTAGATACTACTGCATGGTCGGAACTAGAAGCACAAGCATTTCGCTACACTCGCATTAACATCTGCTAACCATGTGTATGTGACAAATAAAATTTGATTTGATTTGATGTCATACCACAGCTGAGCCTGTCCCAGAGACTCAGTTCATTTCTGTCTCTATAGATTCGATTTGCCTCTGACATAGGGCAGCTGTCCATCTACACGAGTGTTTGTGAGATGAGGGTACTTTTTACCTGCAGTGGTATGTTAGGGGGGGTGTGGTGTCAGATATCTACACTTTTTTTGTATGAGGTTAACTGCTCACCTACTTGAATGTCTTAGATTGCCTGAATCTTCAACTGCAGATAGTAAAGCATGTGCATGCCTATGGATAATTATTCACTTGGCCTAGCATATATGGCCAGATCTGTTCACCTGCGTTGTCACCTGCTTTAGCCTGCCAGCCGAGGGCTGATCTCCCACAGTGGCTGTTGGAGTGTCCTGCTGCAACGTTTCCTTTCAAAACAGAAGGATGTGACGCGAGTGCCATAGTCAGGTCCCCTGTGTGTAAGCTCTTAACAGCACAGCAGTGTGACAGAAGGCTCAGTGACAATGGGCTTCCTGGGAATGTTTTGCTAACAGGGAAATGGCCTGTTAAACGGAGGAGCTGGCTGACATCCTGCAGAAGAGTCAGGACCTAAACAGAACAGAGAAAGAGAGGTGGACTCACTGAGAGGAATATTATGGGTTTTGTGCCTTCATTGTGTAGGAATAAGTGTGTCATAATGTGTCTGAGGGTGGTTTCCATGCCAACCCCTAAATAAATAATGGGCACTTTACGCTTCAAGGTGCTTCAGGACTGAAGTATTATTGTCTCAATTTAATTGGATATTCCTATGTATAATAGCCTTCATTTCAACATGTTGATGTATCTTTGCAATAACTGTAGGTGGACACATGTATTTTCAGATGCTTATAATCATTGGCACTCATCTCATCAAATGCAACAGCAGAGCAATTTGTTTCCCCACTACGTGTAACATAGTGTAATACATTAATAATGGGTTAAAGTAAGCTACAGTGTGCGCTCCTTTTCACCTCATATTCAGTGTTTCTGGTTGTGCTTTTTGAAAAGTGAAGCCTCCGGTAACAAATATAGAATTCATACTTTTACGCAACCTCTTTCTTTCTCCCTCTTCCCTTTTCCAGGGAGAAATGAAGAGCTGGGGTTGCAGAAATCCGTTTCCCAGCAGCAGCTCAGGCTCTAAGATGGATAGAGGTGGTTTGCATGGGGAGAGGGAGAGGGAACGAGAGAAAGAGATTATTAGGGATATAGAGAGGGGAGGAGGAAGGGAGTGTGGGCAGAGGGAGGAGAGAACAGGGGCATGCAAAACAGATCGGATAACAACAATTGTTTTTCCACCACCCTTTCCCAGAGGCTGCTGCCTACTACCTACTCCCAGGGAGAGAGAGATGAAGAGAGAGAAAGGGAAGTGTGACTTTCACCTGCTGGAGACAACCAGCCTCTCTCTGCTCCGCTCTTCTCTCAGCCTGCAGCTACCGAACCTGCTGTCAGCCTCTCACAGACACAGAGCAAGATCACAGCACTACTTTAACAGCTGCACTCAGGGCTGCTTTCTCCAACACTCCTGCACTCTCTCACTCTAACATACACACACAGGCACGTCCAGAACTCTACCACGCAAGCGCTCCTCACACACTCACGCAGGCAGGCACACCCCCTCTCATTATATGTGCAGTGAGAAGCTCTGCTCTGCTTGTGTGGGTGTGAGCAGTGGGCTGTGTTTCTCTCTGGCAGCAACAGCAGCACTAGCAGCAGGACTGGTCCAGTGGAGGGCAGTCACCTCACTCTCTCCAGACCAGAACAGCTCACCCTTGGGACTCGGGAAGCCCTCAACAAGCTTTTCTCTCTGTTTCTTGTTCAGTCTCTCTCTCCATTCTCACTCTCTCTCTGCCTCGCCGTGACGCAGTGTTTCTGACCTTCATTCCCCTAGTGCACGCAGCGTGGACCAGTGGGACAGACATGGAGGATACCTTCACCTGCAGCCCCCCCACCTTTTCCCAGGTGTTCGGACGTCAGGGACAGCTTATGCAGGCCAGTGAGTAACGAAACCAACCTACGCCGTTATTAAACATGTCAGTGTTTTATCCCCCATCGGCTGCCTGGAGATCGCTCCCAGATCAGATCGCTTACAAGCCTTTTAACGGATCTCCTGGCTCTCACTGCCACCTTAGTTCAGCTGGTGCTTGGAGGCAACAGAGACTGTTTCAGACAGAGTGAGGCTGAGATCTTATGGGATTGCTGTTGCGCTTCTACAGTCTCTTTGGAGTAGAGGGGTGGTTTCTATGTAGGTTGATATTAAGGGAGTTCGCAGAGGTCTGTGTACAGGGGCTTTAGGTAAAGTATAAGGTGCACAAACCATTGCAGGATGTTGTTTTGTTTTTGTGCCCATGAGGAAATACGCGGTTTGTGTAGCAGCTGGTACTCATGGTTAATATCTGTTGCTGTGCTGAGTTGTAGCACTAGCAGGGCTTATTTTACATATCCAGTGTTCAGTATGGAGAGGGAGGCATGACATCATAGCAGTATAATCTCACAACAGCGTTATCTCCACAGCGCACGGAAAAGGGGGATATCTAGTCAGTTGAACTGAAATGTGTCTTCCGCATTTAACCCAACCCCTCTGAATCAGAGAGGTGCAGGGGGCTGGACAACTTCTGATGAAACTGGAGGGCGCCTAATTCAAATAAATTCTAATAGTTATTATAGATTTTAAACATTTAGATACATATAAGTGTCTTATATCGGCTGAAAGCTTAAATTCTTGTTAATCTAACTGCACTGTCCGATTTACAGTAGCTATTACAGCGAAAACATGCCATGCGATTATTTGAGGACGGCACCCCACATCAAAATATTTTTCCACCGGCACAGGTTTCATACATTCACATATAAAGATTAAATATTCACTTACTTTTTGAAAATCCTCCTCTGATTTGTCATTCAAAGGGTCCCAGCTATAACATGTAGTGTCGTTTTATTAGATAAAATAATTCTTTATATCCCAAAAAGTCTGTTTAGTTGGCGCCATCGATTTGAGTAATCCACTCATTCAACTTGCAGAGAAAGGAATCCGAAAATCTACCCTGAAACAAGTCAAAATACGTTTCTATTTACTCCTCAGACACCCTAAAATGTAATCAAACTATAATATTTATTTAGGAAAGAAGTATGTTCAATAGGAAACCGATTTTAGCAGGTGCGCAACTTCATCATGATGCGCAAAGACACAGATTTCCAAGACTGTGTCTGTGTCCTCATACAAAAACTGTTATTTCTTATAAATGTTTGAAGTTACAAGCCTGAAACCTTGAACACAGACTGCTGACACCCTATGAAAGCCATAGGAATTGCATCCAGGGAGCTATTTTTCTCTTGCATTTCTAAGAGGATGGTCTCTCTCTCAAAATAATTCTGGTTGGTTTTTCTTTGGATTTTCTCCTACCATATCTATTGTGTTAATTTCTCCTACATTATTTTAACATTTATACAAATGTCATGGTGGTTTCTTTCCAATGGTACCAAGCAACAGGCAGTTTACTTTGGGGACATCATTTAGGTGGAAATAGAAAAAAAGGGGCCTATCCTTAAGAAGTTAACTGCCTAGCTGAGAACAACAGGTTTTTACCTTGTCGCTTGCGGACTCGATCCAGCAACCTTTCGGTTACTGGCCCCACACTGGCCAGGCTACCTGGCGCCCCAGATACATACAGTGGGGCAAAAAAAGTATTTAGTCAGCCACCAATTGTGCAAGTTCTCTCACTTAAAAAGATGAGAGAGGCCTGTAATTTTCATCATAGGTACACTTCAACTATGACAGACAGAATGAGGAAGAAAAATCCAGAAAATCACATTGTAGGATTTTTAATGAATTTATTTGCAAATTATGGTGGAAAATAAGTATTTGGTCACATACAAACAAGCAAGATTTCTGGCTCTCACAGACCTGTAACTTCGTCTTTAAGAGGCTCCTCTGTCCTCCACTCGTTACCTGTATTAATGGCACCTGTTTGAACTTGTTATCAGTATAAAAGACACCTGTCCACAACCTCAAACAGTCACACTCCAAACTCCACTATGGCCAAGACCAAAGAGCTGTCAAAGGACACCAGAAACAAAATTGTAGACCTGCACCAGGTTGGGAAGACTGAATCTGCAATAGGTAAGCAGCTTGGTTTGAAGAAATCAACTGTGGGAGCAATTATTAGGAAATGGAAGACATACAAGACCACTGATAATCTTCCTCGATCTGGGGCTCCACGCAAGATCTCACCCCGTGGGTCTAAATGATCACAAGAACGGTGAGCAAAAATCCCAGAACCACACGGGGACCTAGTGAATGACCTGCAGAGAGCTGGGACCAAAGTAACAAAGCCTACCATCAGTAACACACTACGCCGCCAGGGACTCAAATCCTGCAGTGCCAGACGTGTCCCCCTGCTTAAGCCAGTACATGTTCAGGCCCGTCTGAAGTTTGCTAGAGAGCATTTGGATGATCCAGATGAGGATTGGGAGAATGTCATATGGTCAGATGAAACCAAAATAGAACTTTTTGGTAAAAACTCAACTCGTCGTGTTTGGAGGACAAAGAATGCTGAGTTGCATCCAAAGAACACCATACCTACTGTGAATGGGGTGGAAACATCATGCTTTGGGGCTGTTTTTCTGCAAAGGGACCAGGACGACTGATCCGTGTAAAGGAAAGAATGAATGGGCCCATGTATCGTGAGATTTTGAGTGAAAACCTCCTTCCATCAGCAAGGGCATTGAAGATGAAACGTGGCTGGGTCTTTCAGCATGACAATGATCCCAAACACACCGCCCGGGCAACGAAGGAGTGGCTTCGTGAAGAAGCATTTCAAGGTCCTGGAGTGGCCTAGCCAGTCTCCAGATCTCAACCCCATAGAAAATCTTTGGAGGAGTTGAAAGTCCGTGTTGCCCAGCGACAGCCCCAAAACATCACTGCTCTAGAGGAGATCTGCATGGAGGAATGGGCCAAAATACCAGCAACAGTGTGTGAAAACCTTGTGAAGACTTACAGAAAACGTTTGACCTCTGTCATTGCCAACAAAGGTTATATAACAAAGTATTGAGATAAACTTTTGTTATTGACCAAATACTTATTTTCCACCATAATTTGCAAATAAATAAATAAAAAATCCTACAATGTGATTTTCTGGATTTCTTTTTCTCATTTCGTCTGTCATAGTTGATGTCACGATCTTCAAAACGGACAGACCAAGACGCAACGATGTAACTGGAATACATATTTATTGAAGGACGGGACAGAACAAAACAATAAACGATGAACAAGACATGAGCCCTAACGCTAAATTCTAAACTCAACACAGAGATCTAAACCTAACCACGACTGGCGAAACCTAACTAACCACGACTGGCGAAACCTAACTAAACATGAATGGCAGAACCTAAACTATACACGAATGACAAGAACCTGACTTTACCCGATAATCATAACGTAAACAATAACCCACGAAACTAAAGTGCAACTCCCAAACATAAATATGGTTCCCAATTAGAGACAACGAGACTCAGCTGCCTCTAATTGGGAACCATTATCCCAACATAGAACTACAACATCTAGAACTGAAAAACCCTAAACCAAAACGAAACCAAAACAGTCCAGCCTGTAACACTCAGGCCTGGACGTTACAGTACCTCAAAGGCGCCGGACTCCGCCGCCACCCAAAAGTCCATGGGGGGGGTCTTCGGGTGGGTTCTTCTTGTCCCAGGTGGCGGCTCCGGTGCTGGCCGTGCTGGTCTGAAGTCACGCACCGGAGGCCCTGGGCCATTAGCTGGATTGAGGACCCTCTCTGGCGGTCCCGGGCTGGGGACCCTCACTGGCGGACCAGGGCTGAGGATCCTCACTGGCGGCCTCGGACTGGGGACCCTCTCTGGCGGCTCAGGGCTGGGGACCCTCACTGGCGGCTCAGGGCTGGGGACCCTCACTGGCGGCTCAGGGCTGGGGACCCTCACTGGCGGCTCAGGACTGGGGACCCTCACTGGCGGCTCAGGACTGGGGACCCTCACTGGCGGCTCAGGACTGGGGACCCTCACTGGCGGCTCAGGACTGGGGACCCTCACTGGCGGCTCAGGACTGGGGACCCTCACTGGTGCTCTGCTGCGGGAAGCAGGAACTGGCCGTACTGGACTCGTGATGCTCACTGGAACTCTGGTGCGTGGAACAGGAACTGGTCGTACTGGACTCGTGATGCTCACTGGAACTCTGGTGCGTGGAGCAGGAACTGGCAGTACCGGACTCGTGATGCTCACTGGAACTCTGGTGCGTGGAGCAGGAACTGGCAGTACTGGACTCGTGATGCTCACTGGAACTCTGGTGCGGGGAGCAGGAACTGGTCGTACTGGACTCGTGATGCTCACTGGAACTCTGCGCGCCGAGCGGTAACTGGCAGTACTGGACTCGTGATGCTCACTGGAACTCTGCTGCGTGGAGCGGGAACAGGCCGAACTGGGCTCGGGACGCGCACTCTAGTGCGGGGAGCGGGAACAGGCCGAGCTGAGCTCTCTAAGTGCACGGGGGACCTGGTGCGCGGAGCCGGAACAGGACGTGCTGGACTCTCTGAGCGCACGGGGAGCTTGGTGCGCGGAGCCGGAACAGGACGTACTGGACTCTGAAGATGCACTGGGGACCTGGCACGTGGAACAGGGACTGGACGTGTAGAAACCACCACACGGACTGGGATCTTGGAACGTGGAACAGGGATCTTGGAGCGTGGAACAGGGATCTTGGAGCGTGGAACAGGGACTGGACGTGTTGAAAGCTCCACCCGGACTGGGGACCTGATACGGAGAGCCGACATCATACCTCCAGCTAGCTCACTAACCCTGGCCTCACGGGTGAGTGGAGCTGGAATCTCTCGGACTGGGCTGTGGATTCGCACCGGAGATTCTGCCCGTAGGACCACAGGATATCTTGGTCCCAAAAGGCACACTGGATACCTGGGGCGCAGAGCTGGCACCACTCTACCAGGTAACACATTGACCTCGGCCCGACCAATGAGTGGCGCTGGGATCTCTCGCACTGGGCTGTGGACACGTACCGGAGACACCGCACGCAGAACCGGTGCAGGATATCCGGGTCCCAGGAGGCGCACTGGAGACTTAGCGCGCAGAGCTGGCGCCACTCTTCCTGGCTGAACACTCAGTTTCGCCCGACTGATGAGTGGAGCGGGAATCTCTCGCACCGGCCTCTGAATCCGTATAGGGGACACCGTGCGCAACACTGCATAGCACGGTGTCCCTTCGGTGCGACGCCTCCCCAACGCCTCTCCACCAGGCACGAGGAGTTAGCTCAGGAATCCCTCCTGAACCGGCCAACCTCCTCGTGTGCCCCCCCCCCAAAAGTTTCTTGGGGCTGCCTTACGGGCTTCCGTGCTAGGCGAGATCCGATGAGGTCCTCCCTGGTCCAGTACTCCCGGGTCTTTCGCTGCTTGGTCATTAGGTGGTGGGTTATTCTGTCACGATCTTCAAAACGGACAGACCAAGACGCAGCGATGTAACCGGAATACATATTTATTGAAGGACGGGACAGAACAAAACAATAAACGATGAACAAGACATGAGCCCTAACGCTAAATTCTAAACTCAACACAGAGATCTATACCTAACCACGACTGGCGAAACCTAACTAACCACGACTGGCGAAACCTAACTAACCACGACTGGCGAAACCTAACTAACCACGAATGACAAGAACCTGACTTTACCCGATAATCATAACGTAAACAATAACCCACGAAACTAAAGTGCAACTCCCAAACATAAATATGGTTCCCAATTAGAGACAACGAGACTCAGCTGCCTCTAATTGGGAACCATTATCCCAACATAGAACTACAACATCTAGAACTGAAAAACCCTAAACCAAAACGAAACCAAAACAGTCCAGCCTGTAACACTCAGGCCTGGACGTTACAGTTGAAGTGTACCTATGATGAAAATTACAGGCCTCTCTCATCTTTTTAAGTTGGAGAACTTGCACAATTGGTGGCTGACTAAATACTTTTTTGCCCCACTGTACCACTTTGTTCTTTTCACAGAACATCTGAAATCTATATTGTTCCCTTGTTTGACAAGTTAAAATATCACTGGGAATTCCATCTTCATCAAACTGCCTGCTTTCTTGACAGATTTTTTTTCTTCTTTCCACAGTATTAATACAATAGCAAGGCAGCAGTGGAGCAGGCCCTGAGAGACTGTGTAGGAAATGTACATTGCCCAGACTGATGTCTAAATTACTGAGAGCTGAATCCATTACGTTATCAGTAAAATTAACACGTGTTGAAAGGACTCTGCAACTGTGTGATCATATCAATCATGTTTGGCTGATATTCAGGGTCATCTAGCTCCTGAATGCAGATTATTTCCTTTGAGAGAGGACCAGAGATTGGCTTGTCAGTCTCTCTCTCTCAAACCTTGCTGCTGTGATCGCATACTGTGGTATTTCACCCAATAGATATGGGAGTTGATCAAAATTGGATTTGTTTTCAAATTCTTTGTGGGTCTGTGTAATCTGAGGGAAATATGTGTCTCTAATATAGCTCATACAGGAGGTGCAGCTCAGTTTCCACCTACGGCAACCTTTCTCAATAGCAAGGCTACGCTCACAGAGTCTGTACATAGTCAAAGCTTTCCTTAATTTGGGGTCAGTCACAGTGGTCAGGCACCCTCTGTTTAGGGCCAAATTTGCTGTTTTAATGTTAATTCTTTCCAATGTGTCAAGTAATTATCTTTTTGTTTTCTCATGATTTGGTTGGGTCTAATTGTGTTGCTGTCCTGGGACTCTGTGGGGACTGTTTGTAAACAGAGCCCCAGGACCAGCTTGCTTAGGGGACTTTTTATTTATTTTACTAGGCAAGTCAGTTAAGAACAAATTCTTATTTTCAACAACAGCCTAGGAACAGTGGGTTAACTGCCTGTTCAGGGGCAAAACAACAGATTTGTACCTTGTCAGCTCGGGGATTTGAGGGACTAGTAACCTTTCGGTTACTAGTCCCACACTCTAACCACTAGGCTACCCTACCCTCCAGGTTAATCTCTCTGTAGGTGATGGCTTTGTCATGAAAGGTTTGGAAATCGCTTGCTTTTAGGTGGTTGTGGAATTTAATGTCTCTTTTCTGGATATTGAAAATTAGCGGGTATCGGCCGAATTCTGCTATGCATGCATTATTTGGTGTTTACATTGTACACTGAGGATATTTTTGCAGAATTCTGCATGCAGTCTCAGTTTGGTTTTTGTCCCATTTTGTGAATTCTTGGTTGGTGAGCGGACCCCTGTCTCTCTCTCTCTCTAGCCAACATCTTGCAAAGAGAACTTACCCACTTCCTTTGATGGCTCCCCTCTACCATTAATACAAACTGACTCTTCACACATATATGTTGGGTAATGAGGAGGGCGTTGGGCAGATTAAACAGTGCCATAGCAGTCAGAGAAACATACAGAGGTCTGTACGGTGCTGTCACTTTCTCTCTGAAGTTAGTTCTTGCTTCATAGTTCAAGAGGATTTCTGCTCCACCGGATCTTCTAATCAGATAGACCCCTAGTTTAGATTCAGAACAGAGACACACAGTATTAAAAAAACAATTAGATTGGGAACACCCGGTATTAAAGCATAATGCGCAAACAGAGAGTTGTTTGTGATAATGAGAACATAACTCACTAACACATGTTCCTTGGCCGGGTGTAATGAGCTGTGGTGCGGTGCAGTCTTGTGGATCTGCTATCTCTTCTGTTATTGTGCTTTATTTAGCCGACTCGCTGCTGTGCCGTGCAGTGATTTGATGAGATAAATGAGCTAATCCAGCCCAGTGGTGTATTGTCATTGTTATTGCCGAGAGAGCGTCTCTCTCTGTTCCTCTCTCCTCTTTGCATAAGAGCAGCCTTATCTAAATAATGCTGTTTGTTTGAGTGTATCTGTGGACTCATTAAGTGTGTTTGGTATGCAGGAGCGTATTACTGTCGGAGGGGTGACAGGGCCCTGATTAATATTCTGCCTCTGACTGGGCATCTCAGGCGGCTCAAATCCTCTTCACTAAGTGTGTGCTGGGTTTTGAAGTGCTGCTGATGAGACTCTTCTGTTGTATCTAGGAGAGCAGAGCTATGCCTTATTATATAGGACAAACCTTTATCTCTCTTACACACACAGTCCTGATTTATTCACACACACCACTGCTACCGTATGTGGCTAATCTCAAATGCTGTCACATTTGATGCCTAACACTTATCTTCCTCTTTGAGTGTGGGGGAACATTCAGTACACAATTGAGCTTTAAGATGGCTTAGAAAATGTTTTCAAAATAGTAGGCCTAGTCGAGGTACAGTGTGTACCATGCTAAAGGGAAATGTTCTTTTGCACATACGCAAATTAAGGGGTTGATTGAGTCACACCGACTGTACTGTAGATTGGTTTGTACTATCATGCCCACTCTGCCTAACCAAACCTATTAAGCTAATGTAATTACTGTATGCAAATCAGCTATTCAGTGAAGTTGCTGTTAATATTTAATGTTTTTGAACAGGTTAGAATTCTAATTCTAGAATTCTCTTTTTTGTTGTTGTCACAAAACATTGTACACTACCGTTCAAAAGTTTGGGTTCTAAGTTTGTCACTTAGAAATGTCCTTGTTTTTTAAAGAAAAGCACATTTTTTGTCCATTAAAATAACATAAAATTTATCAGAAATACAGTGTAGATATTGTTAACGTTGTTAATGACTAATGTAGCTGCAAGCAGCAGATTGTTTATGGAATATCTACATAGGCGTACAGAGGCCCATTATCAGCATCCATTACTCCTGTGTTCCAAAGGCACGTTGTGTTAGCTAATACAACTTGATCATTTTAAAAGGATAATTGATCATTAGAAAACCATTTTGCAATTATGCTAGCACAGCTGAAAACTGTTGGTCTGATTAAAGAAGCAATAAAACTGGCCTTCTTTAGACAAGTTGAGTATCTGGAGCATCAGCATTTGTGGGTTCGATTACACCCTCAAAATGGCCAGAAACAAATAACTTTCTTCTGAAACTCGTCAGTCTATTCTTGTTCTGAGAAATGAAGGCTATTCCATGCAAGAAATTGCCAAGAAACTGAAGATCTTGTACAACGCTGTGTACTACCCCCTTCACAGAACAGCGCAAACTGGCTCAAACCAGAATAGAAAGAGGAGTGGGAGGCCCCGGTGCACAACTGAGCAAGAGGACAAGTACATTAGAGTGTTTAGTTTGAGAAACAGACGCCTCACAAGTCCTCAACTGGCAGCTTCATTAAATAGTACCCGCAAAACACCAGTCTCAATGTCAGCAGTGAAGAGGCAACTCCGGGATGCTGGCCTTCTAGGCAGAGTTGCAAAGAAAAAGCCATATCTCAGACTGGCCAATAAAAAGAAAAGATTAAGATGGGCAAATGAACACAGACACTGGACAGAGGAACAATGGAAAAAGGTGTTATGGACAGACAAATCTAAGTTTGAGGTGTTCGGATCACAAAGAAGAACATTTGTGAGATGCAGAAAAAATGAAAAGATGCTGGAGGAGTGCTTGATGCCATCTGTCAAGCATGGTGGAGGCAATGTGATGGTCTGGGGGTGCTTTGGTGGTGGTAAAGTGGGAGATTTTGCAATGCCACGCCATTTTGCAATGCCATGCCATACCCTGTGGACAGAGCTTAATTGGAGCCAATTTCCTCCTACAACAGGATAATGACCCATAGCACAGCTCCAAACTATAAATAACTATTTAAGGAAGAAGCAGTCAGCTGGTATTCTGTATATAATGGAGTGGCCAGCACAGTCACCGGATTTCAACCCTATTGAGCTGTTCTGGGAGCAGCTTGACAGTATATTACGTAAGAAGTGCCCATCAAGCCAATCCAATTTGTGGGAGGTGCTTCAGGAAGCATGAGGTGAAATCTCTTCAGATTACCTCAACAAATTGACAACTAGAATGCTAAAGGTCTGCATGGCTGTAATTACTGCAAATGGAGGATTCTTTGACGAAAGCAAAGTTTGAAGGACACAATTATTATTTCAATTAAAGATCATTATTTATAACCTTGTTAACATCTTGACTATATTTCCTATTCATTTTGCAACTCATTTCATGTATGTTTTCATGGAAAACAAGGACATTTCTAAGTGACCCCAAACTTTTGAATGGTAGTGTATGTTTTTGGCAGCGTGTTTATCACCTATCAATATTGAATGAATTGGATCAATAACAGGTTTATATTTCAATGCCATTTTCTAGGTTTGTCTTTCAATGTGATTCTCTGGGTTTGTCTTTCAATGTGATTCTCTGGGTTTGTCTTTCAATGTGATTCTCTGGGTTTGTCTTTCAATGTGATTCTCTGGGTTTGTCTTTCAATGTGATTCTCTAGGTTTGTCTTTCAATGTGATTCTCTGGGTTTGTCTTTCAATGTGATTATCTGCTCCTCAACAACATTGGAAGAGTTGCTGTAACATTGCAGTCAGTGTCATTGTGTTTAGTAACTGCACACCCTCACACTCATAGAACTAACTCAAAATAATGTTTATGACCACAAATACTAAGAACTGTAGAGACCCTGTGTTTATAAACTTTGATATCGACTTGGCCACTTCAGCATGCTTTTGAGGTACAGTCGATGCCACGCAAGGCTATGGGCCAGAAGGTTGACAGTTCGCCCACCACCACGAACGAGCTCACTTTCACTGCCTGTTTCATTAGGCCAACACTACGATCAGAGCCGTCTGCAGACAATGATCAACTAGGGGAATATCTGATTTTGTAAATATTTATGCCATATTTATAGTTATATAAAATATGCAAAAACATTTCCGCCAACAGGTTTCTGTGCCAATGCACCACACAACCAATAAACAAAGCATTCCGACTTCGAGCGCTTCAGTATCATGGTTTGCGTTTTTTAACACCACAATAAATAGGTCAATAATATCAACAAACAGAAAATACATCCCTCCCTACCTTGTAACCAGTATAGAAGGCTTGGCTTGACAATCTCCGAATGTCATTAAACAGTTTAGTGTTTTGTAACAGATGTCTCTTTCCATTCATCAAATGGCCGCTGCACAGTTGGAATTGATTGGTTTTATAGTGTATGTCAGTAAAAACATTTACATACAGTACAGAGCATTCGGAAGTTATTCAGACCTCTTGACTTTTTCCACATTTAGTTACGTTACAGCCTTATTCTAAAATTTATTAAATATTTTTTTGCCCTCAACAATCTACACACAATATCCCATAATGACAAAGCGAAAACAGGTTTTTAGAATTTTTGCTAATAATTACATTTTTTTTTAAATACCTTATTTACATAAGTATTCAGACACTTTTCTATGAGACTCGAAATTGAGTAAAGGTGTATCCTGTTTCCATTGATCATCTTTGAGATGTTTCTACAACTTGATTGGAGTCCACCTGTGATAAATTAAATTGATTGGACATGATTTGGAAAGGCACACACCGGTCTATATAAGGTCTCACACTTGACAGTGCATGTCAGAGCAAAAACCAAGCCATGAGGTCAAAGGAATTGTACGTAGAGCTCCGAGACAGGATTGTGTCGAGGCACAGATCTGGGGAAGGGTACCAACACACGAGTCTTGCAGCATTGAAGGTCCCCAAGAACACAGTGGCCTCCATCATTCTTAAATGGAAGAAATTTGGAATCACCAAGACTCTTCCTAGAGCTGGCCGCCTGGCCAAACTGAGCAATCGGGGGAGAAGGGCCTTGGTCAGGGAGGTGACCAAGAACCCAATGGTCACTTTGACAGAGCTCCAGAGTTCCTCTGTGGAGATGGGAGAACCTTCCAGAAGGTCAACCATCTCTGCAGCACTCCACCAATCAGGCCTTCATGGTAGAGGCCAGACGAAAGCCACTCCTCAGTAAATGGCACATGACAGCCCGCTTGGAGTTTGACAAAAGGCACCTAAAGACTCTCAAACCATGAGAAACAAGATTCTCTGGTCTGATGAAACTAAGATTGAACTCTTTTGCCTGAATGCCAAGCGTCACATCCGGAGGAAACCTGGCACCATCCCTATGGTGAAGCATGGTGGTGGCAGCATCATGCTGTGGGGATGTTTTTCAGCGGCAGGGACTGGGAGACTTGTCAGGATCAAGGAAAAGATGAATGGAGCAAAGTACAGAGAGATCCTTGAAGAAAACCTGCACCAGAGCGCTCAGAACCTCCGACTGGGGCAAAGGTTCTCCTTCCAACAGGACAACGACCCTAATCACACAGCCAAGACACAGCAGGAGTGGCATCGAGACAAGTCTCTGAATGTCCTTGAGGGGCCCAGCCAGAGCCCGGACTTGAACCCAATCTAACATCTCTGGAGAACTGAAAATAGCTGTGCAGTGACACTCCCCATCCAAACTGACAGAGCTTGAGAGGATCTGCAGAGAAGAATGGGAGAAACTCCCCAAATACAGGTGTATCAAGCTTGTAGCGTCGTACCCAAGCCGACTCAAGGCTGTATACGCTGCCAAAGCTGCTTCAACAAAGTGCTGAGTAAAAGGTCTGAATACTTATGTAAATGTGATATTTCAGTAAAAAAAAATATCATGGCCAATATTCCAACCCTCTCTCTGTGTGCCCAGACTGACCACTAAAGCATTACTGTCATCTTCCCATTAGTCACACTCAGAAACAATTGACATTGTTGGCATTATTCTTAGTTCCTATACTTAGTTCCTTTTGCTTTGTCATTATGGGGTATGTGTGTAGATTGATGTGGGGGAAAAAACTATTTAATCCATTTTAGAATAAGGCTGTAACAAAACAAAATGTGAAAAAAGTCAAGGGGTCTGAATACTATCCGAATGCACTGTATATACACACAGTACAAAGGTTTTTAAAAGTGACTGGGATTGCACAATAAAGTCGGACTTATTCCATTGTGGTCCCTATTGTCACAGCAGCCTTCGCTTTGGCTGTCCAATGTAGGAGTTCGGCGTCACTGGCCTTCTAGGTGCTGCCGAACCTACTGCTGGCAAACGCCCTTTACTCATCAACCCCGGACTTGTCTCGTCATCATTACACACACCTGGTTCGAATCCCCACTCTATCACTGTATATATACTCCCTCTGCCATTTGTCTTTGTCGGTCATTGTAAATGTTACTTGTTTCCCCTGAGCGGAATCGCTCCTACTATTTCCTGAGAACTTTATATTTTGCACTTTGGGTTCGCCCTGTGCCTTTTTGTTTCTGAAGATATATTTTTACAACAACAGCGTTTGGGTTTCGTCCCGCTTTGACCTATGGCGCTTAAATAAACTCAGTCGTTCTAAACCTGCGACTGCCTCCTGCCCACTCCTCTCTACACCAGTGACACCTATTTTTAATTTGTTTTACATAAATACATATACAATTACATAGATACAGACAACAAAATGTTCTACTGTTCACACATTATCCAGCTTTTGACATTATTTTTAAAAGAGGTTATGGTTGGTATGGCTTTGAGTTTCTGTGGTAGTTTGTTCCACTAAACGGCGCCGGTATATCTTATCATATAGACTCATATTTAAAACAGTGAACATTAGAGTCTCTGGCTCTGGTATTATGCTGGTGGATGTCTCTAACAAATGAAAAATAGTTAGATAGGTACCTGGGGGCTGAGTCCGTGATAATTCAGACTAAGTTTATTTAAATTTTTCCACAGATAGCAAGCCTAGCTGCTTAAAATGCTCGACCTCCAGATTAATAGGAGGGGAGAGTTTAAGTGCAATTCCTAGACGCTTGTTTTGGCTGGTCTGTAACTTATTCTTTATAGATGTTGGACTGCTGGTGAACGGTGATGCATGGGCAGACAGGGACAAAAATTCAGCCCTGGCATTTTACCCACACCAGGCCACATCACACCACTCGCTACTTACACACACACACAGGCGGTAGTGCTACTGACACATAAGATAAGCAGTACACTACAGTACAGGGTCTCTCAACCTTTACTGTACGAGTGACTGGCAAAACATGGCCTGCCTCTTTTTTAAACACCTATTTTTAACCAGATAATTTTGAAACAAATATTGCATGTAAAAACAACAATGGAGTCTGGAGATACAACTCACCGCTATAACTAGGCCTCTGAGTTTTTTTTCTCAGCAGCTGGTCTGTCATTTCTCACAGATGTAGACACAGCACTAGCAGAACCAGAACTTTTAGCAAATACTGTAAGTCGTTAATTTCAGACATTCAGCAGCGTTGGCCTCAAAAATCCTTTTTTTGGTCTCTTTAACTTTTTCGGCACCAACTTAGTTTTTTATGATCCACGATCTTCTGTTCTGACTGAGTGACTGACAGAGAGAGCGGGTCTCACTCTCTTTGATGATGCTCGTTTGACTTTGAATGTGAATTTACGCCTCCTCAGCCAATCAGAAAACCGGGCAGCCCATCTTGTTAGGGGGGCCGACCGATGCCCACTGGTCAGCCAAATGCTCAATATAGATTATTAGAACAACAGAGATTGTATTTATATATTTTTGACCAGCCCACCCTAATAAAACATGGTCCAGCCCTTCTGCCATTTGCCAGAAGGCCAATCCGCCTGTGACATGATGTGCAGGCATAATCAAAGTGACACTGGCCTAGCACACTTGCCAGAGTCTTTAAGGTGTCTATAGCTACGTTTCTGTCCAATTGGCGACCGATTTTCTTGCGAATATTCTAAAATCTGCATACAAGCAATACGCGCATTTTCCCGTCAAGAGTTGTGCTTCCATCACACTGACTTGTTGCGGATAAAAGTCTGTGCGTAAATACGTAGTGCACATCAAAATTACTTTTGCAGTAAAATTCCAATGTACCGAATAAATAATACAAGTTAAATGGGTTTCCATGGCATTTTAAACTCTAGACCTACTGATTTTTTTGCCACTAAAAATGTTGCGTAGGTATAGCGAATGTCCCACTCTGGTATTGGCACCTGCGCTCTAGCCCACAGCTCGCAGATACAGTGCGGGTATAGCCCACATTATGAGATTATTATGGAAAAAATGTTCATATCATTTTCAAATGGCAGCCAAGCATGGATCATCATATCACAAGAATAAGACCCTCGATATTTATTGAAAGGAGCGTCAAGATCATCACTGAGCACTTTCACCACCCTGCCAAGTTCATCATACCTTATTTCATCTAGCCTAATAATTAACTGTATGCTTTCCCATTATGTTTGAGGATGCTGGAATTATATTTTGGACGAACGTATGCATGCCTACAGAAGACCTTTGAAGTAACCTAATCAGATTAAAACATTGTGACTGATTGTGTTTATGCCACATATAAAAGGTAATACATTTTCAAAGTTAACTGACAAATATTTAGACTATATTGAGCGTTAGGTTCTAGATGCGCGAGGAATAGCCAAGGATGGGAGAGGAGGCAGAACACTCATTAAGCTTTCCTGAATAACTGGGCCTGTTGGGATCATATGTGGCCACATTATTATAGGACGACTTGAGAGAATGATGATCCGCAACAGACAGTGCATCTCAGTATCAGAAGTAAAAATACAGCCAGACCGGCCTACTGCTGTGCCTTTCTAGACCTTATAACCTGTCGAGAGTAGACCAACAACTGATCCACATGGAATGAAACATTCAAATCACAGGGCTTTTTCGCCATTATAGAAAATGAGTCAAATTTTGTACTTGAAAACAATAATGCAATTATTAATTGCATTGTGGTGATGTAGGCTAGTCTAAGTAGGATACTTATATTTTCCCTAAACAATATCTATAAGGGAGCTATTTGAGCTGCGTGTCTCATGTCTTCACTGCTCTGTCATGCACAATGATGCACCTGGCCTCTCCACTGCCTATCAACTATTCCTATTCGTTCTTGTGGATTCATATTGAAAATGTATGAAGCTTTGAATGCTTTTATGTGTGGTATAAGTGCTAGTTAGCCTATAGCAGATCTGTACAAATGATCCACCAACCGCTATTGTCAATATGAATGGTGGATAGAGGGCAGGATAGACAGTTAGAATAGTAGTCGATATTGACCTGTGGCATAGTAAAAGTTAGCGAGTGGAAAAGCATAGTGCATAAGGGAAATACCAAAACACCTTGATATAGGGGAGGTGCATGCAACCAGATGTGGAAATGTGGCAAGGATGGAAGAAATTATATAGTAAAACCTGCAAAAGAGCGAATGTAAACCAGGGAAAGAAACACACTACCCTTCCCTGTGCCCAATAAAACACCACAGCCCTCCCCAAAGCAAAATAAATACATTAGACAACGCTCCCCTATTTTGGACCACCCCAGTAAATTTTGTACTGTCCTTTACATGAAAACAGGACTGTTTGTACCAACTAAGATTACACAGATCTCCAATCCTGACACCATTGTTTGATGTGGGACCAGAGTTTAATCTTGCCTAAAGCTGGTGCCAAGCAAAACCACTATATCTGGAAACTACAAAAAAATATTTGAATTATTAAATATTTAGCAATTTTCTTTATTCTGTATGAACAGTTCCAGTTCCGCCTGTTTTCATCTTAAGTTTTGGGCAATGTTTTGTCCCACTTTGTTCCTCCAAAAAAACGCTGGTGGCGCAAACACATTTCACATGGGCCTATAAAGTTGGGAGATTGCCTTTAATGCGTGTCATCACTCAAATCGATGCCATAGAGCTGGGGTCTGCTCTGGCTAAATGCCCCTGTACTGTACTGTAATGTCCTATGGAGAAGTTCCAGTCACCTTTCTGCTCCACTGTGTTCCAGTGATGAGAGGACAGGGGGAAAACAAGGTTATCAGCAGATTAAAGTCTATCGAGCCTATAACTCTTCATACTGAGAGAGAGGAGGATGAGAGAGGGTGGGGGGGAGACAGACAAAGAGAGAGAGAGAGAGAGAGAGAGAGAGAGAGAGAGAGAGAGAGAGAGAGAGAGAGAGAGAGAGAGAGAGAGAGAGAGAGAGAGAGAGGGGAGGATGAGGTCAGGAGGTTGGCGCAAGGCCAATATTCCAACCCTCTCTCTGTGAGCCCAGACTGACCACTAAAGCATTACTGTCATCTTCCCATCACAGTCAGAAACAATTGATATTGTTGGCATTATCCTTAGTTCCTAATAAAAAGCCAGTCACAGTGTTTTATCAGGCTTATGTTGAATGGCTCAGTCACAGTGGTTTTCATATCTCTATTAGATTAGAGGTCCTTATTGACCGTGGTTGCTGGATATCTCCAGTGATGCTGGTAATCACTCCATCAGAGGCCATACAGGCTTAATTTAGACTTCTCTCTCTCTCTGTGGTCTAATCTCCCATATTTGATTTCAGCACTACATTAGTGCATTTGACTGCACAGATGGGCAGGCCTCATGTCTCTAATGGTCACTGTGTAAGAACTGGGTCTGTGGGACTATGCGTGGGACTGTGTTTATGCGTGCACTTGTGCGTAAGAGTGTGTGTGAACCTGTACTGACTCAGGGTAGTCAATACTGTGTATTTATGTAAATTGTACATTTTTCCATTTTTATTTTCCAAATTCTTCAAGCTCTGTCAAATTGGTTGTTGATCTTTGCTAGACAACCATTTGAAGGTCTTGCCATACATTTTCAAGTAGATTTAAGTCAAAACTGTAACTCGGCCACTCAGGAACATTCACTGTCTTCTTGGTAAGCAACTCCAGTGTAGATTTGGTGTTGTGTTTTAGGTTATTGTCCTGCTGAAAGGTGAATTCCTCTCCCAGTGTCTGGTGGAAAGCAGACTGAACCAGGTTTTCCTCTCTGATTTTTCCTGTGCTTAGCTCCATTCTGTTTGTTTTTTTTATCCTGAAAAACTCCCTAGTCCTTAATGATTTCAAGCATATCCATAACATGATGCAGCCACCACATGCTTTAAAATATGGAGAGGGGTACTTAGTAATGTGTTGTATTGGATTTGCCCCAAACATAACACTTTCAGGGCAGAAAGTAAATTGTTTCCCACATTTTTTGCAGTATTACTTTAGTGCATTTTTTAAAACAGGATGCATGTTTTGGAATAGTTTTATTCTGTACAGGCTTCCTTCTTTTCCCTCTGTCAATTAGGTTAGTATTGTGGAGTAACTACAATGTTGTTGATCCATCAGTTTTATCCTATCACAGCCATAAAACTGGCCTCGTGAAATCCCTGAGTGGTTTCTTTCCTCTCCGGCAACTGAGTCAGGAAGGAGGCCTGAATCTTTGTATTGGCTGGGTGTATTGATACACCATCCAAAGTGTAATTATTAACTTCACCATGCTGAAAGGGATATTCAGTGTCTGCTTTTTTAAATGTTTACCCATCTACGAATAGGTGCCCTTCTTTGCTAGGCATTGGAAAACTTCTGTAGTCTTTGTAGTTTAATCTGTGTTTGAAATTCACTGCTCGATTGAAGGACCATACAGATAATAATATGTGTGTGGTACAGAGATGAGGTAGTCATTCAAAAATCATGTTAAACTTCTTAGGGAGCAGTGGGGCGACAGCGCCCCACCTGCGACAACATCCGGAAAAATGCAGAGCGCCAAATTCAAATTACAAAAGTAGTAATATAAAACATTCATGAAAATACAAGAGTTGCACACTCTTCAAAAGCTTAGAATCTTGGTAATCTCACAGCGTTGTCAGATTTCAAAAAGGCTTTACGGCGAAAGCATAACATTTGATTTTCTGAGGACAGCTCCCCCGCATAATTCCTGAATTAGCATAATTGCAGCATCAGCAGCACGCTCACGGTCCAAAGAGAAAAGTGACTTCCTTAGTCCACTTGCCAAAACTTGTCTTACTCCTTGACTTTTTTCTAGATAAATGCATGAAACCTTGTCTAAAGACTGTTGACATCTAGTGGAAGCCATAGGTACTGCAACATGGGAGCTGGATTCCCCTCCTTTCAATACCAAGTCAATGGGAAAAGAGTCACTTGACAGAATCACATTTTTCCGGATGGATTTTTCTCAGGTTTTCACCAGCCAAATCAGTTCTGTTATACTCACAGACATTATTTTAACAGTTTTAGAAACTTCAGAGTGTTTTCTATCCAATACTATAATCATGTGCATATCCTAGTTTCTGGGCCTGAGTACCAGGCATTTTACTTTGGGCACGCCAGACTCTCCAAAACTCCGAACACTCCTGCCGCTCCCTAATAAACACTTTTATTGTACAAAGAGTGTGTCCATGCAACATATTATGTGACAGATCTTTACTCCTGAATGTAGGCTTGCCATAGCAAAGGGGTATAATACTTATTGACTCAAGATATTTCAGCTTTTCATTCTTTATTAATTTGTAAAAAAATCCACAACAACAAATTTGACATGATGAGGTATTGTGTGTAGGCCAGTGACATTATTTTTTTAACTCATATTAAATTCAGGCTATAACACAAAAAAAAATGTAAAAAGTAAAGGGGTGTGAATACTTTTTGAAGACACTGTATGTATGCATGTACTGTATGCATGTGTGAGTCTGTCTGCATGATTAGTGACTGACAGACCTGGGTTCAAATACTGTTTCAAATATCTCAATTACTTTCACATACATTCAAAGTAAGTAGTCATGTATATTTTATTTGAAAATACAAGTAGTTGAACATTTTAAGATATCTGAAAATACACTTGGAAAGTAATTGAAAATATTCAAATACCCTGACTCAAATACAATCCCATGCATTTAACACAGGTATTTGAAAATAGTATTTTAAATTACTCTCAAATACAATTGAGCTGTCTATTTGGTTTTTACAAATAACCATTCAAATACTTAAATGAAAGTACTTGTTTTTGGGCTGTGTATTTGAAAATACTAAAATACACAGAAAAAAAGTATTTTAAATACCAGATAGTCATATACACATGTCATCATTGAAATGGAGTAGACAGACACCGGCTGATGCCAGAGGACAGTAGCCCTTTTTGGAGTACAGACCCAGTGACAGACTTTGATTGTAAGGTTGAAACCATGCTCCCCAAGCTTTTGATGTGTAGAGCTGCCTGTGTTGCTCATCATATTTTCACACATTGCAGTATCGTTTCTCTCTTTCATACTGATTTACCTTTGGGCTTCTTCAGAACTCTGTATCTCTCTTTTGTTTCTCTCTCTCTCTCTCTTTCGTACTCAGACGCACGCACACACACACACACACACACACCCTTGACAGCCTCAATTTCACACCTTCCTGCATTTCTGCAGATAGTAAAGGGTAATTCTCTTTTCTTTTGTGATACAAATGTAATATGCTATCTATAGTATGTTATCACAGTGGTTGTACTCAGGAAGAGTGGCTTGTTACGAGAGAGTTGCTTTCATACTCCGATGCTCAAGCTGTCTTAAGATCTGGGTCTCGTTTTGCATTTGCGAAGTAACTTAAGCATTACTATGATCGTACCAGATGCATCGTTATTTAGGAGCCAACTTTTTTAAGAGTGCTTCTCAAACAAGCACGTAGAGAGAACATTTGGTAGGTGTGTCTTAGACCATGTGTCGATACTGAATGGATCGAAGGAAAAGCAGCACTGCTCTCGGATCAGCTCCTAGAGAAATATTATCACGACCACCTATGGCTGCAAATGGGCTATTGAGGGCGAGGCTGCTTATTACGCTTAAACATTAATAATGCACTAAATAAAAAAAAAGCACATTATTGTGCACACATTGGCACATCATGAAACACATTGAGGCAAAAATTACAGACCGTTATCACGACTTCCGCCGAAGTCGGTCCCTCTCCTTGTTCCGGCAGTTTTCGGCGGGCGACGTCACCGGCCTTCTAGCCATCGCCGATCAATTTTTCATGTTCCATTTGTTTTGTCTTTGTTTTACACACCTGGTTTCAATTCCCAAATTACATGTTCATTATTTAACCCTCTGTTTTCCCCATGTTTTTTGTGCGTGATTGTTTTTTTTTCTTCTTCTCTGCCGAGTTCTACGGCTGGATATATTCGCCCGTGTGTTTTTAAGGGCACGTTGGAATTGTTATTCCTTTTCCGTATTTTATTAAAATACGTTGTTCACTCATATCTGCTTTCCTGCGCCTGACTTCTACACCAGCTATACACACTGGCACTGACAACCGTAGCCTAGTCGCAATTATATACAACATTAAAAAGTTCTGCTGACTGACAAACTCTTAGCTTCATGTTCTGTTGCAGAATTATTTTGGCAAGCTTACTGTAATTGGTGCACATATGCAATGACACATTTCCATTTGAATACAATTCACCCTGGTTGATGCTTTTAAGCGTTTAATTGAATGTTTGGGATGCAACAGTATGCGCTAATTGAAAGTCTACCTCAGGATAAAGGCTGATGTTGTTTTACTGAAAATAGAAACAGCAGGAGCAACTTTTTCATTATGCTATAACTCTGCTCACAGATGCAACATTAATGAAAACGCCACTGAACCTTCATACAAGATAATTAAAAGTCATGTTGCCAAGGGTTACATTTAGAGTTAACCTTTAGAAACCGCAGGTTTACAAGCTTTTCCTTTTGTAAGAAAAAGAAATTGTGGTGAAGAATGGTCTGCCATTGCCACAGCAAAATAAATATAATCCTATTTTAAATGTCTTCTGAATCCAATATGCATTGAGGCAGTCCAGTTAAACTATCGTTACCTACTCTCATTGTTACAAACATGCACACTCTGCCCTGTGCACTCCCATTCACTCCCATGTGTGTGGCGTGTGCCCTGCATGTTAAAGAGCTAGCCACTGGAGCCCTGTGTGTGGAGGCTATGTATTTCATCACAACAGGAGCACATGCACTATAGCCTAACTACGGATGCACTAATTCATATAGATCAAGAATGTCTTGTATGTGCTATGGCCTCTGCTCTATAGGTGCCAGTGCTATGGGTGATGAGCTATAGGGGTTTTGCTATGGAGTGTGTAACCTTCTACGTGCAATGGGCCTGTTTGCTATAAATATTGGATTTAAGAGCAAGCACTCTTGTGTTATGAGCTCTGTACTATAAAGGTCCTACAGTATGGGTGTTTGTACTACTGGTTCCATGCTCTGGTGCACTGGTTTAGTTTTTTATTGTGGCTTTGTGTGTGGATATATATTTGTTCTTTATTACAGGTGTAGAGTAAATTGTTTTGTCTTTGTCTTTAGCTTTAGCTCGTTTTACATCCTCCCCTCTCTTCCCAGTTTGTAGCTCTGTCGTTTGTTAGAGGAACACTGGGGGCTTGGCAGGCAGCTCAGCCTCAGCGTGTCTGCAGTGGAGGACTCAACAGTGTAACTAAGAGGTTTATATTCCAGACTGAGGGGAAAAGAGGCCAGCGGCGCTGGGTACTGGGTAGGGAGGTAGAGACGACAGATGTGTGGAGTCAGTAGACACAGGAAGCCTCGGGTTCAATGACGCAGAAACAAAGAAACACATAGAGAAGATGATGAGACAGCTTAGCTCTATGCTGCCAGGCTGGTTCTGGTTCCGTTTTACCTCATTTCTATTCCGGACGACTGTGTGATCACGCTCTTCATAGCCAATGTGAGCAAGACCTTTAAACAGGTTAACATTCACAAGGCCGCAGAACCAGAAGGATTACCCAGGACGGGTACTCAGAGCATGCGCTGACCATCTGGAAAGTGTCTTCAATTACATTTTCAACCTCTCCTTGACCCAGTCTGTAATACCTACTGTACATGTTTCAAGCAGACCACCATAGTCCTTGTGCCCAAGAACACCAAGGTAACCTGTCTAAATGACTATCGCCGCATAGCACTCACATCTGTGGCCATTACATTTTAAGTCATCGTTACTCAATGTGTATTTATTTATTGTGTTATTGTTTTTCAATTTATTCCCTTTGTTATTATTTGATCATTTGTTATTTTTTTCTACTATTTCTCATTTTTTTCGTGCTGCATTGTTGGGAAGTTCCCGTAAGAAAGCATTTCACTGTTTATTCTACACCTGCTGTTTACAAAGCACGTGACAAATACAATTTGATTTGATTCACCGCCTCGAAGATTGGATATTATCAGAACCTGAAAATGCAGTATTTTGTGTCAAAGGCTTTCCATTTTCAACAGTCAAGTAAACTCCTCCAGAGTTATATAAGTCTGCTGACTGTGCGAGTGAGAGTTTAGTTTTCTGCATCAGCCACAATGTAATAACAGTTTATAAAATGAGAGCCGTGACGCGCTGCACTTTAATTGTAGTAGTGGAATTGTTGCTGAGTTGAAAAGGAGTAGGTTTGAATTTGCCCTTCATTACTGACCATCGTAAAGTCACACCCCTAGCTCTGCTGTTTATTAGAATTAAATGGTAGGAGTTAGACATTATAATAAAAGCTTTCTGGTTATTAAGGAAAATTAAATACTGGAGGAAATGCTCATCAGGGCTAAATCTGTCTATATCTTTTTTTGAGCTGGCTTGTCCTCTCGTGACATAAGACCAGAACCCTCAAAACCTCCACCTAGACGTTGGGCACCGAGGACCAGACCCAGACCAAAATTGCATTCACATGATCTGCAGTGGTCTTGAGATCAACAACCCATTTGTGCTGTCCATACAGGCGTATCCTGTATGATCTAATCACCTGGTCCAGGTACTCACTAGGAGAGATACTGTCAGCATCATTAAGCTGCATTCTTTTCCCTCCCGTCTCCTGAGCTCACGGGTAGCAGACATGTGAATACGGAGCTGTCTGGGCGTGTGTGGGGGGAGTGTGGAATGTGTGATGCATGAAAGATGTGAGTTCCTTTTAACTTTTCTCGCATGTCCTTTCGCCAGGAGTGTCAAGCTCAGTATGCTTTGGTTTGAGGTGCCTTTGAATTTCTTGGGCTGTTTACCTCCAGTAAACCCAGGAATAGCATTTGAACAATAACTGCATTTTACCAGGTTTTTAATCAGGTTTTTGCAAGCACTTTTTCTACCTTTGAATTACACATAATCTACTGTCATCGAGCTGTTACAAAATAAGAGATGGGATACAGTTTTTGTCAGATTTGACTTTTCGTTGCAGGTTAGCAGGATTTACACAGTAGATTAGAATAATTAATGTAGCTAGCAGGTTAAGGTTAGGAGGTGGGTTAGGGTTAGAATTAGCTAAAATGAAGAAAAAAAACCCCACTTTTTTGTTAATTTGACAAAAGCTGTATCCCTTCTAGCCATGACCTATACAAATATGGGTATAATTGAATTTTTTGGAGCAGGCATAAAATAAGTACAAAGGTCCAAGATGTGTAGCCTCTCCGAAAGATCTTTGGCATATGACTCGGAGTACAAGGAGTGGAATGTTAGCTAAAAACACTGGCAACCATTCTGCAACATCTGCACTATTAGAGTCATTCTGAGATCTAATGAGTTTCCTCAATAGCCTTATTATAGGTGGTGATCACACAGTGTTCCTTCCTGCTGCAGAGTTAGGAGAAGATCTGCCTCTGCCCCACTTTCCTTCCCTGAGCGACAGATACACAAAGAAGACACAGAGACTGAGACAAACAGGCCTAATTGGCAGCAGCCTTGTCACAGGTTTTCCCCATAGTCCTGGCTCTCCAAAGGACCCTCATTCAGCCGGTGGATTTGATGTGCCTGGTGACCACAGTGGTGTCTCTGTAGCTGTGTAGTGGTGGAGTTCCTATGGGTTCCCTCTAACAAGTTCTATCTGTGTAGTGGAGTTCCTATGGGTGCCCTCCCCTCTAACAAGTTCTATCTGTGTAGTGGTGGAGTTCCTATGGGTGCCCTCTAACAAGTTCTATCTGTGTAGTGGAGTTCCTATGGGTGCCCTCCCCTCTAACAAGTTCTATCTGTGTAGTGGTGGAGTTCCTATAGGTGCCCTCCCCTCTAACAAGCTCTATCTGTGTAGTGGTGGAGTTCCTTTGGGTGCCCTCTAACAAGCTCCATCTGTGTAGTGGTGGAGTTCCTATGGGTCCCGGCCCCTCTAAGAAGCTCTATCTGTGTAGTGGTGGAGTTCCTATGGGTGCCCTCTAACAAGCTCTATCTGTGTAGTGGTGGAGTTCCTATGGGTGCCCTCTAACAAGTTCTATCTGTGTAGTGGTGGAGTTCCTTTGGGTGCCCTCTAACAAGCTCTATCTGTGTAGTGGTGGAGTTCCTATGGGTGCCCTCTAACAAGCTCTATCTGTGTAGTGCTGGAGTTCCTATGGGTGCCCTCTAACAAGTTCTATCTGTGTAGTGGTGGAGTTCCTTTGGGTGCCCTCTAACAAGCTCTATCTGTGTAGTGGTGGAGTTCCTATGGGTGCCCTCTAACAAGCTCCATCTGTGTAGTGGTGGAGTTCCTATGGGTGCCCTCTAACAAGATCTATCTGTGTAGTGGTGGAGTTCCTATGGGTGCCCTCTAACAAGCTCTATCTGTGTAGTGGTGGAGTTCCTATGGGTGCCCTCTAACAAGCTCCATCTGTGTAGTGGTGGAGTTCCTATGGGTGCCCACCCCTCTAACAAGTTCTATCTGTGTAGTGGTGGAGTTAATATGGGTGCCCTCTAACAAGCTCTATCTGTGTAGTGGTGGAGTTCCTATGGGTCCCCGCCCCTCTAAGAAGCTCTATCTGTGTAGTGGTGGAGTTCCTATGGGTGCCCTCTAACAAGCTCTATCTGTGTAGTGGTGGAGTTCCTATGGGTGCCCTCTAACAAGTTCTATCTGTGTAGTGGTGGAGTTCCTTTGGGTGCCCTCTAACAAGCTCCATCTGTGTAGTGGTGGAGTTCCTATGGGTGCCCTCTAACAAGCTCTATCTGTGTAGTGCTGGAGTTCCTATGGGTGCCCTCTAACACGTTCTATCTGTGTAGTGGTGGAGTTCCTTTGGGTGCCCTCTAACAAGCTCTATCTGTGTAGTGGTGGAGTTCCTATGGGTGCCCTCTAACAAGCTCCATCTGTGTAGTGGTGGAGTTCCTATGGGTGCCATCTAACAAGATCTATCTGTGTAGTGGTGGAGTTCCTATGGGTGCCCTCTAACAAGCTCTATATGTGTAGTGGTGGAGTTCCTATGGGTGCCCTCTAACAAGCTCCATCTGTGTAGTGGTGGAGTTCCTATGGGTGCCCACCCCTCTAACAAGTTCTATCTGTGTAGTGGTGGAGTTAATATGGGTGCCCTCTAACAAGCTCTATCTGTGTAGTGGTGGAGTTCCTATGGGTCCCGGCCCCTCTAAGAAGCTCTATCTGTGTAGTGGTGGAGTTCCTATGGGTGCCCTCTAACAAGCTCTATCTGTGTAGTGGTGGAGTTCCTATGGGTGCCCTCTAACAAGCTCTATCTGTGTAGTGGTGGAGTTCCTATGGGTGCCCTCTAACAAGCTCTATCAGTGTAGTGGTGGAGTTCCTTTGGGTGCCCTCTAACAAGCTCTATCTGTGTAGTGGTGGAGTTCCTATGGGTGCCCTCTAACAAGCTCCATCTGTGTAGTGGTGGAGTTCCTATGGGTGCCCACCCCTCTAACAAGTTCTATCTGTGTAGTGGTGGAGTTAATATGGGTGCCCTCTAACAAGCTCTATCTGTGTAGTGGTGGAGTTCCTATGGGTCCCGGCCCCTCTAACAAGTTCTATCTGTGTAGTGGTGGAGTTCCTATGGGTGCCCTCTAACAAGCTCTATCTGTGTAGTGGTGGAGTTCCTTTGGGTGCCCTCTAACAAGCTCCATCTGTGTAGTGGTGGAGTTCCTATGGGTGCCCTCTAACAAGCTCTATCTGTGTAGTGGTGGAGTTCCTATGGGTGCCCTCTAACAAGCTCTATCTGTGTAGTGGTGGAGTTCCTATGGGTGCCCTCTAACAAGTTCTATCTGTGTAGTGGTGGAGTTCCTTTGGGTGCCCTCTAACAAGCTCTATCTGTGTAGTGGTGGAGTTCCTATGGGTGCCCTCTAACAAGCTCCATCTGTGTAGTGGTGGAGTTCCTATGGGTGCCATCTAACAAGCTCTATCTGTGTAGTGGTGGAGTTCCTATGGGTGCCCTCTAACAAGCTCTATCTGTGTAGTGGTGGAGTTCCTATGGGTGCCCTCTAACAAGCTCCATCTGTGTAGTGGTGGAATTCCTATGGGTGCCCACCCCTCTAACAAGTTCTATCTGTGTAGTGGTGGAGTTAATATGGGTGCCCTCTAACAAACTCTATCTGTGTACTGGTGGAGTTCCTATGGGTCCCCGCCCTTCTAAGAAGCTCTATCTGTGTAGTGGTGGAGTTCCTATGGGTGCCCTCTAACAAGCTCTATCTGTGTAGTGGTGGAGTTCCTATGGGTGCCCTCTAACAAGTTCTATCTGTGTAGTGGTGGAGTTCCTTTGGGTGCCCTCTAAGAATCTCTATCTGTGTAGTGGTGGAGTTCCTATGGGTGCCCTCTAACAAGCTCTATCTGTGTAGTGGTGGAGTTCCTATGGGTGCCCTCTAACAAGTTCTATCTGTGTAGTGGTGGAGTTCCTTTGGGTGCCCTCTAACAAGCTCTATCTGTGTAGTGGTGGAGTTCCTATGGGTGCCCTCTAACAAGCTCCATCTGTGTAGTGGTGGAGTTCCTATGGGTGCCCTCTAACAAGATCTATCTGTGTAGTAGTGGAGTTCCTATGGGTGCCCTCTAACAAGCTCTATCTGTGTAGTGGTGGAGTTCCTATGGGTGCCCTCTAACAAGCTCCATCTGTGTAGTGGTGGAGTTCCTATGGGTGCCCACCCCTCTAACAAGTTCTATCTGTGTAGTGGTGGAGTTAATATGGGTGCCCTCTAAGAAGCTCTATCTGTGTAGTGGTGGAGTTCCTATGGGTCCCCGCCCCTCTAAGAAGCTCTATCTGTGTAGTGGTGGAGTTCCTATGGGTGCCCTCTAACAAGCTCTATCTGTGTAGTGGTGGAGTTCCTATGGGTGCCCTCTAACAAGTTCTATCTGTGTAGTGGTGGAGTTCCTTTGGGTGCCCTCTAACAAGCTCTATCTGTGTAGTGGTGGAGTTCCTATGGGTGCCCTCTAACAAGCTCTATCTGTGTAGTGCTGGAGTTCCTATGGGTGCCCTCTAACAAGTTCTATCTGTGTAGTGGTGGAGTTCCTTTGGGTGCCCTCTAACAAGCTCTATCTGTGTAGTGGTGGAGTTCCTATGGGTGCCCTCTAACAAGCTCCATCTGTGTAGTGGTGGAGTTCCTATGGGTGCCCTCTAACAAGATCTATCTGTGTAGTGGTGGAGTTCCTATGGGTGCCCTCTAACAAGCTCTATCTGTGTAGTGGTGGAGTTCCTATGGGTGCCCTCTAACAAGCTCCATCTGTGTAGTGGTGGAGTTCCTATGGGTGCCCACCCCTCTAACAAGTTCTATCTGTGTAGTGGTGGAGTTAATATGGGTGCCCTCTAACAAGCTCTATCTGTGTACTGGTGGAGTTCCTATGGGTCCCCGCCCCTCTAAGAAGCTCTATCTGTGTAGTGGTGGAGTTCCTATGGGTGCCCTCTAACAAGCTCTATCTGTGTAGTGGTGGAGTTCCTATGGGTGCCCTCTAACAAGCTCCATCTGTGTAGTGGTGGAGTTCCTATGGGTGCCCTCTAACAAGCTCCATCTGTGTAGTGGTGGAGTTCCTATGGGTGCCCTCTAACAAGCTCTATCTGTGTAGTGGTGGAGTTCCTTTGGGTGCCCTCTAACAAGCTCTATCTGTGTAGTGGTGGAGTTCCTTTGGGTGCCCTCTAACAAGCTCTATCTGTGTAGTGGTGGAGTTCCTATGGGTCCCCTCCCCTCTAACAAGCTCTATTTACCCCGACTCCTCAAAGAGAAGAGCCTTATCCTCATAAACTCTTCTTCTCAGCTGGAAGATGTGCACAGATGTCTCTTTTCTTCTCTCTCCTGCGGTATGTGTCACTCCCATCCTTCAGACGTTTCTTCTTAATCTTATTTTCCTCTTTCATATACACTAGAATAACACTGACTGTTGTAGCTGAGTGTTGTAGCCGTTGTGCTTCTGGGCTGGTGGGCTCTGTGTTGTTTAAGGCTGGCAGGATGCGGATGCTAATGCTAGCTGACCTTGGGCTGAGGATCGATCCAGATCATTAAGCCGTCCTACCCTGAGATGCTCCCCTCACCTCCCTGACATTACGCGCACCATTACATGTCTTATCGTGAGAGCCTCTTCTCACCACACTCATTTGTCATTCATTTCAATTAGTCTGTGGGCTCTCTGTGCCTGAGTGGAGGCACACTAATGTGTAATAATACTCCAGCCAGGCAGTGTGGAGCCTTTGGCAGTCTATCAAAGGGCCAAAGGAGGCTTTTATCTTCAGTGCATGGTTCTGATGCTCCATCTGAGGCTTGTGTTTCAAAAAGTTCAGACTGAACACAGGGAATCCCAGCAGCTCTTGGTGCCGTTCACTGGGTTGTCTCACTAGGTGGCACACTGATCAAAGCCAATCTGGACCTGTGGAGGGCACTATCCTCCATGCTGCCTCGAGCTGCTTTGCTTCTGGCTGTGATACACTCAGGGTTAGTGTGATCCGGGGTCCTTGTGACGTTTCTACACTAAACCCAAACCTACCCTAACCATTTTATATGTCAACTTAAATGGGGTAGGGGCGTCCCAAGGATCCCTGGTATAGCAAGGACCATACACCCAGTTTACTGTATTGTACAGCTCAGCCATACAGCACATTGCTGCTTTCTTTAATCACAACAATAGGAGACCACTTGCTGACTCTTTGAGGGATTGTGTGGATGATATTGAGGTGGATCTGAAATCTTGACTTGTAATTAATTGATGTTATACTGTAGTTGTTGTGGTGAGTGCAGCGGTCATTCTGGTTCAACCAGGCTAGTGAAATAGTATAACAAATTTGTATAGTAGGCTTTGATCTAATATTTTATTAAAAAGCCCTTGAAAATAGAACAGACTTGATAACGATTTACACTAGGGTCCCCCAACTGGTGGCTCACGGGCCAAATTCAGATTTTTTGAGGGCCTCCCAAGTTTTCTGAGCTGAAACAAAAAAATATATGTCCAAACTTTTGACTGGTACTGTATACATTGTATGTAAAAAAAATTGTTGGATATATAAAAAAAAATTTAACCAACAAATCAGCTCCAAGTGATTATAATTTGGGAAATCTGTACCAAACATTTCCCACGCATAATAGATATGTGATCGTATACAAATGTAAGCAAGGTTTGAAATGATTATGTTTTAGTGAAATACTATATCTGTTTGGGCTTCTTGCGGTCAATGTGCAGTCTACAAATGATCTGGAATTATGACCTTCCCTTCAGTAAAACATCTAGTTGGTGATCCCTGATTTACACCATGCCCATTCTCATGCAGTAGCCGTCTACCATGCTACAGTTACCACACGGGGGCAGTGTTGATTTGTAAAAAGGTGGAATCCCTGCACAGTGCACAAAGGAGTGTACACTGACTATACCAAATATTAGGAACACCTTGCTAATATTGAGTTGCACCCCCCCACAATTTTGCCCTCAGAACAGCCTCTATTCACCAGGGCATGCTCTCTATGAAGTGTCGAAAGTGTTCCACAGGGATGCTGTCCCATATTGACTCCAATGCTTCCCACAGTGGTGTCAATTGGCTGGATGTCCTTTGGGTGGTGGATCGTTCTTGATACACACTGGAAACTATTGAGCGTGAAAAACCCAGCAGCGCTGCAGTTCTTGACACACTCAAACCTTTACCCCATTGAAAGTGGGCTCCTGAGTGGTGCAGCGGTCTAAGGCATTGCATCTCAGTGCAGGAGGCGTCACTACCGTCCCTGGTTTGAATCCAGGCTGTATCACATCCGGCCGTGATTGGGAGTCCCATAGGGCGGCGCACAATTGGCCCAGTGTCGTCCGGGTCCCCCAAAGGAGAGCTTTTCATGGGCTCACCTTCCCCCAGGTTAGTATTTTGTATTTTATTAGGATCCCCATTAACCTGCTGCCTGCTGGAACAACTGGTCACTAACAACATCCAAGAAGTAACAAGGTCCAACTGTCTGTTGACCTTTTAATGTTCAAACTGACAGATAGACAGGTCAAGCCTGGGAGGTCTGTGAGCCTTTGGCTGACATTTACAGAAGGAAATGTTGCTGGATCATAAGTCGCAGCCACACTGGTATACACTCTGAAATCAAATCACCCAGGATTGGTTAAAAAAATGTAATCTGCTTACCATGTAGAATTTAATAATACTTCAAATAAATGTAGAGAACCCATGACAAATCAAGGTGCATGCTTTGGTTTGGTGTTAACTAATAACTTCTTTGTTACAATGAAATTCTGAACTTCTATCCTCAACACAGAACTGGTACTGTTGTTCAAGGGAAACTCATTTGGTCTACAAGGATTGGTCTGTTTTTCGTGGCGTGTGTTAATGCTATGGCTTTAGTTATAGGGTGATAGTATACGGATTAAGAAGTGTTCTAGCTCCAGTGCTGCCTGCTCCTGCTGGCATCAAGACCCAGTGGGTCTAGTTCCACTGTTACCATAGCAACCAGCGCTGAGACGTGCTGTAAAAGTTTCATTAGAAATATAACAGGATTTTTTTTCTTTCTCTAGCCTTCATTAGAATTTTGATTACTGTGCCTGTTGAAATACTTTAGAGTTTTTTGAAGAAGGGGATCATTTAATTTTTTTATCAGTCCTCATTGTTGAGAATTTGATTGGGCGGCTGTCTTTGTATGCTTATTGTAGGTGAGCGCTGAAAGGGCTGAATAAATATCAGTATAATTAGTGGGACCCCCCACAAGAGAAACGAAAGGAGCTACTTTAGTACTTATTTGCTGAACTTTGAAACATTTAATTGTCTCACACATTTATTGAATCACATTCGATTTATACTGTTATTTGTTTTGGGAATATAGGGTAGATGAGAAAAGGATAGATTGAATGATCAATTCAGTCTCAGTTTTTCCTCATACATCAAGAAATAAAATAAAGCAACTTAAAATATGCAAATGAAAATGCAATTTTTTTCCCCTCCCTTGGTAATTTACATTACATGTTAATAGAATACAGAATGTGGCCAATGGATTGGAATTGAATAAACAGAGCTGTATGGCTCAGTGAAAACAACACATAAGGAAATAAGATTCTCAGGCTTTTACAGTGACATTTCAAATTAGATTTGTCTTCGAGACATCCCTGTAGGGGGGATATTGAAAAGAAAACCAAAGCAATTCAATTTAAAGTTGGAGTCACAAGTGTTGCAAATTGTGTTGTCTCAGACAGAAAGTAGAGAGCATCAACAAGACCTTGATTGGTTATTGGATGTTTGCTAAACCCAGCGTTTAGTTTCATGAGAAGTTTATTCCACATTTTTCCCTCTTGTATGGTTTTCATTTCAACAGAACAACATTTCACTTTTTCCATTGAGAGGATTGGTTGTCCAGAGGTTCCAAACCCGTTGTGGTGCTGTCAGACCAAACTGTTTCCTGCATGGGTAAGCTCCTGTTTTACTGGAATACGGTTTTTCATCATTTATATATTCAGTTTGCAGGTTCTGGTAATAAATGGTTCACACACATATGATATGATATGATATAAGCAGTATAGGCCCTATATCATAACAATATAACCAATTACATGAACACTGAGTGTACAAAACATTAGGAACAGCCTGCTCTTTCCATGAGATAGACTGATCAGGTAAATCCAGGTAAAAGCTATGATCCCATATTGATGTAATTTGTTAAGTCCACTTCAATCAGTGTAGATGAAGAGGAGGAGACAGGTTAAAGAAGGATTTTTAAGCCTTGAGACAATTGAGACATGGATTGTGTACAGTGAGGGAAAAAAAGTATTAGATCCCCTGCTGATTTTGTACGTTTTCCCACTGACAAAGAAATGATCAGTCTATAATTTTAATGGTAGTTTTATTTGAACAGTGAGAGACAGAATAACAACAAAAAAATCCAGAAAAACGCACGTGGAAAATGTTATAAATTGATTTGCATTTTAATGAGGGAAATAAGTATTTGACCCCCCTTTCAATCAGAAAGATTTCTGGCTCCCAGGTGTCTTTTATACAGGTAATGAGCTGAGATTAGGAGCACACTCTTAAAGGGAGTGCTCCTAATCTCAGCTTGTTACCTGTATAAAAGACATCTGTCCACAGAAGCAATCAATCAGATTCCAAACTCACCACCATGGCCAAGACCAAAGAGCTCTCCAAGGATGTCAGGGACAAGATTGTAGACCTACACAAGGCTGGAATGGGCTACAAGACTATCGCCAAGCAGCTTGGTGAGAAGGTGACAACAGTTGGTGCGATTATTCGCAAATGGAAGAAACACAAAAGAACTGTCAATCTCCCTCGGCCTGGGGCTCCATACAAGATCTCACCTCGTGGAGTTTCAATGATCATGAGAACGGTGAGGAATCAGAACTACACGGGAGGATCTTGTCAATGATCTCAAGGCAGCTGGGACCATAGTCACCAAGAAAACAATTGGTAACACACTACGCCGTGAAGGACTGAAATCCTGCAGCGCCCGCAAGGTCCCCCTGCCCAAGAAAGCACATATACATGCCCGTCTGAAGTTTGCCAATGAACATTGGAGTCCAGGTAGAATCTGTCTCCCACAGGAAACACTATGCAGATTGATATTTTAACAAACAGCACAAAACACAGATGAAGTGCGAAAACACCCCTCTGTGGAACACTTGACACCTTGTAGAGTCCATGCCCCGATGAATTGAGGCTATTCTGAGGGCAAAAAGCGATACAACGCAATAATAGGAAGGTGTTCCTAATGTTTTGTACACTCAGGGTACAGCACAAGCAAGGAGTTCTCTATTTCAACTTCTGTAATGACCATATTTTATCTGAATACGAGCACGTCTTCACACCTTTAATGTATCTCCTCTAACCCCTCTGCTGTGTGGGCTGGGCCGTCAACACCATGTTGTGCTGCTCTGTAATATTACAGTGTGTCTAAAAAGCATTCCTCATTAGCAAATAACGTGTGGATAGTATACTATGATTTATTAGTGATACATTTAGTTGTTGAGAGTCAGATTGGTGTGTGCATATGTAAGAGTAGGCCTATATGGTTGTTTCCCATTCTTCATTCGGCAACAGATTGTTATGTGAGTGTTGTGTTTACGTCCTGATTGGAACAAGGTTTTGTTCTACACAACCCAAAGCAAGACTGTTGCACAATGGGAACCACACTCTTAGAAAAGTGTTAAAAAAGGCCTCTGCTAGGAGAACCATTTTTGATTCCAGGTAAAAAAAAATTCTACATGGAACCCAAACGGGTTTTACCTGGAACCAAAATGATTCTACCTGGAACCAAAAGCAGTTCTTCAAAGGGTTCTCCTAAGGGACAGACAAATAACCCCTTTTGGTTCTAAATAGCACCTTTTCTTTCAGTGTACACATCTGTTAAGGACCCAAGGGATCTCTGCAAGCTGGTAGGCTGGAGCAGAGCATAGCAGGGAAATCTGCCTCCCGTGTCTGCATCTGGGTCTCGCCCTGTGCCCTTATACCAATGTCTATTTTACAAGGGAGCCCTGCACAATGTACAAATACAACATAATACAAATAGACAAAATCACAAAACACACACAAGAGAAACAATCACAAGAGGGCCCCACTTCAGTACAGTACATCTAGTTGTAGTGAAGTGTAGGTTGTTCCATACATGGGGTACAAAGAAACTAAAAGCAGATTCCCCTAACTGTGTGGAGACCGGGTATGGTAACTCATACTGTACGTCTAAAGGTTATTAATAATGTTAGGTACTGCAGAAGTTTTGGCAAGATAGCTTTATTAATAAAAAGAGCAATGAATCGACCTACAGTACATGTCTTCAGAGAGGGCCAGCCTACTTTCTGATATATGCCAGTCTGGCTGTTTGTTTTAGACAGACTGAGGGCTGTGGATTCTCCGATAATTGATTCTGTAAAATGGAATTCTAGATCTTTGGCTTGTTTCCTTTTTGAGATCAACCCCCTGAACCCAGTGACTGTCAGTGTTGCGTTTCACATCCTCCTCCGCCCAGCAAAACAGAGCAAATCTACGCTTCGTACTAACATACCTCCATCTTCTGTGCTTCATCCTCTTCACACAGTCAGACAGACATCAGTGTTGAGAGTGACAGTATCAGTTGCTTTATGAGGAACTGGGATACCATGGAATGAGGCTTACCAAGGTGAAGTATTTGTCATTGTGTGCACATAAAGGAAAACCTTTTAGAGCCAGCACTGTGGTCCATTCACAGTGGGGTTTTTGGCAGTTATTCCTGTTGCAACCTGGATTTACTTTTGCAGAATAAATTGCTATTTGACAGGTCTACAAAGTTAATTTGATTCTGTCTAACTCTTAGGGACATTTGAGCTCTCAACAATAGATATTTGTTGGCTTTGGCTTTGAAAAAAGTGTAACATTTCTCAGGAGATTGCGATGCGTAGACAATCAGGGGATGAATTGCACCCTCCCATGGATACTGATGCTGAATAATGTGGCAAACATCAAAGTTGCAAGCCTTTATGGACGTTGTCAGATACCAAGCGGGATTGTGTTCATTTTATGCAAAGCAAACCTCTGAACTATAATGGATCTGTCCAAATGCCTGTGTTTGAGCAGCTTTACAATAAGCATTACAGTTGCAAACTTTCTAATGCCTCAATATTAACCTCAATCTCCTCCCGTTCGGAAAGAAGCAGATCATGTTACTGTATAGCCTTAAGTTTAGATTCAATACAGGCTTTGTTCTCCAACATGATTGTGTGGGGTGCTTTCCTGGCGTCAGTGTAATTGAGACGCAGCAGAGTGGCGTTCTCTTGGTCGTCTCAGATCCTCAGAGATCTCTCATCCATTGATGCAGCCCTGGGCCTGAGGTTTGAACTGTCAAGTCCTTGGAACTTCTTCAAATTGCCTTGGCAGTAAGCAGGCTTCTGAGTCTTACTGTACCACAGCACCTGAATAGGGAGGGATCCCCAAAGCTGCTTAAGAATTGAAATACTCATCTATATTTCTCTCTGCACCAGCGGAACATTCTTATTAATCTATAGTGCAGAGCTGGATAAGAAGGCCTGGGTGAAAACCCCCAATCATTACCTTTACATTTATTAATTTGCAATTATACCATAGCCAAACAAATCTGTCTCCCACAGGAAACACTATGCAGATTGATATTTTAACAAACAGCACAAAACACAGATGAAGTGCGAAAACACCCCTCTAGCGATACTACATTAATAAGAGTTAGCTGTTTTCTTACTGTTTAATGATTCACTAAAAGTGTCTGCTGTTGACTGGTCTCATTACAGTTCATTGTTGATGCCGTCAGTGGCTCTACAAAGCCTGTAATGAGCTCTATTTCATCTGTTCCACATGTGTATGGACCATGTGGAGAAGTACTAGTGTCACGCCCTGACCTGTTGGAGCCTTTTTATGTCTCATTTTGGTTTGGTCAGGGTGTGATTTGGGGTGGGCATTCTATGTTATAGTTTTTGTATTTCTTTGTTTTGGCTGAGTGTGGCTCTCAATCAGGGACAGCTGTCTATCGTTGTCTCTGATTGGGAACCACACTTAAGCAGCTATTTTTCCCTCCTTTCCTTGTGGGAG
Organism: Brachymystax lenok tsinlingensis; assembly: GCA_030435695.1. Lineage (NCBI taxonomy): Eukaryota > Metazoa > Chordata > Actinopteri > Salmoniformes > Salmonidae > Brachymystax > Brachymystax lenok. The sequence continues at coordinate 15,760,954 of CM059797.1, read as the reverse complement.
GTTGACGCTGTTATTGTGTGTATGCTGTTGGTGCTACACCTATTTGATCTTCGTTTGTTGTTTTTGTGTTGTGTGAGTTAACCAAATAAATATGTTTAACTCCACCCGGCATGCTGCGCCTTGGGCCGTCTTTGAAGATCGTGACAGAACCTCCCACCACCAAGAGACCAAGCAGCGTGCCTACCTAGAGTCCTGGACATGGGAGTAGATCCTGGACGGGGAAGGGACCCTGGAGGCAGGCGGGGGAAATACCGTCGTCCGGAGGAGGAGCTGGAGGCAGCTAAGAAGGAGCGGCGCTTCTACGGACAAAAATATGCGGGAACACGGCTGGCCTTTAAGCCCGAGAGGCAGCCCCAAATTTTTTTTTTGGGGGGGGGCACACGGGGAGTTTAGCTGGACCAGGTTGGAGACCTGGGCCAGCTCCCCGTGCTTACCAGAGGGAGCAGCGCACTGGTAGGGCACCGTGTGAGGCGGTGAAACGCACAGTGTTGCCAGTGCGTGTTCACAGCCCGGTGCGCGACATGCCAGCTTCCCGCATAGTTTTTGTGAGTAGGAGTGTTCAGCCTGGGAGGAGTGTGCCGGCTCAGCGCTCTTGGCCTCCAGTACGCCTCCTCGGACCAGGATATCCTGCGCCGGCTCTGCGTACTGTGTCTCCGGTGCGTCTCCACAGCCCGGTACGTCCTGTGCCAGCGCCCCCGCAGGTGCAGAGCGGAGTTATCCATTCAGCCAGGACGGGTTGTGCAGGCTGTACGCCGGAGACCTCCAGTGCGTCTTCACGGCCCAGTGTATCCTGCCCCTGTCCCACGCTCCCGGATCCCTGTGCGTGTGGTGAGCCCAGCATGCACTGTCCCACGCTCCAGGATCCCTGTGCGTGTTGTGAGCCCAGCATGCACTGTCACTGTCCCACGCTCCAGGATTCCTGTGCGTGTTGTGCGCCTTCGGAGCCCGGCACGGCCTGTGCCCGCTCCACGCATCAGGACCCCTGTGCGCCTCCAGAGCCCGGCGAGGCCTGTGCCCGCTCCACGCACCAGTTCCCCTGTGCGCCTTCAGAGCCCGGCACGGCCTGTGCCCGCTCCACGCACCAGGCCCCCTGTGCGCATCCAGAGCCCGGCACGGCCTGTGCCCGCTCCACGCACCAGGCCACCTGTGCGCCTCCAGAGCCCAGCGAGGCCTGTCCCTGCTCCACGCACCAGGTCCCCTGTGCGCCTTCAGAGCCTGGCACGGCCTGTGCCCGCTCCACGCACCAGGCCCCCTGTGCGCATCCAGATCCCGGCGAGGCCTGTCCCTGCTCCACGCACCAGGCCCCCTGTGCGCCTCCAGAGCCCGGCACGTCCTGTCCCTGCTCTGCGCACCAGGTCCCCTGTGTGCCTCCAGAGCGCGCCGAGGGTGCCCAGTCCGGGGCCCGCAGCGAGGGTGCCCAGTCCGGGGCCCGCAGCGAGGGAGCCAGAGGTGGTGCGGGGTCTACGTCCCGCACCAGAGCCGCCACCGCGGATAGATGCCCACCCAGACCCTCCCCAATAGGGTCAGGTTTTGCGGCCGGAGTCCGCACCTTTGGGGGGGGGGGGGGTACTGTCACGCCCTGACCTGTTGGAGCCTTTTTATGTCTCATTTTGGTTTGGTCAGGGTGTGATTTGGGGTGGGCATTCTATGTTATAGTTTTTGTATTTCTTTGTTTTGGCTGAGTGTGGCTCTCAATCAGGGACAGCTGTCTATCGTTGTCTCTGATTGGGAACCACACTTAAGCAGCTATTTTTCCCTCCTTTCCTTGTGGGAGGTTGACTCTGTTATTGTGTGTATGCTGTTGGTGCTACACCTATTTGATCTTCGTTTGTTGTTTTTGTATTGTGTGAGTTAACCAAATAAATATGTTTAACTCTAACCCAACAATGCTGTGGTGATTTCATTGACCATCCAGTGGATCCTTCAGGAAAATTGATGTAACAAAAACAGGAGTTTGACTCATAGTCATGAACTCAGGTAAAACTACTGAAAAGTGTGCAAATATGTAGCTTTAATGTTTATATTTGCATATCAAAACACCACTGTTATAATACAACATAAACGATTACAGAGGCCTTGTTCCGAGGACTATCTGAAATACATCAAATGCATTTGACTTTCCAGGTTTATTTTGGCGCAAATACTGAAGGGACTAGAAATGTCCCTATATTTATAATGAAATATGTCATGTGGCACTTACCGAGAAAGAGCATTGATATAATTTCTCTCAGTTATGCTAATTGAATGCTTGAGTTGACACATGGTCAGCTCTCCAGGTGATTTGAATACTTAGGTTAGGTATTGTATTCAATCATTGATCTGAAAACCACCGTTGACATTTTCTCTACTGTTTTACTCGCTGTAGAATAAGGGGGCGCGCATTAATTTCCATGCTAATGGCTTGTCTGCTTTGCACTTGCTGTGTGAATATAATTAGATGTGAAGCTAGGAACGTGTGCAGTAGAACACATCTCCAGTCGTTTGATGGCTGCACTGATACATGTTTTAATTTTTACGGGCAACTTACTTGATCAATTCATGTTAGTGATTGCCCAGAGAGTGCACAGTTGAAGTCGGAAGTTTACATACACTTAGGTTGGAACTTGTTTTTCAACCACTCCACAAATGTCTTGTTAACAAACTATAGTTTTGGCAAGTAGGTTAGGACATCTACTTTGTGCATGACACAAGTAATTTTTCCAACAATTGTTTACAGACAGATTATTTCACTTATAACTCACTGTATCACAATTCCAGTGGGTCAGAAGTTTACATACACTAAGTTGACTGTGTGTTTAAACAGCTTGGGAAAATTCCAGAAAATGATGTCATGGCTTTAGAAGCTTCTGATAGGCTAATTGACATAATTTGAGTCAATTGGAGGTGTACCTGTGGATGTATTTCAAGGCCTACCTTCAAACTCAGTGCCTCTTTGCTTGACGTCATGGGAAAATCTAAAGAAATCAGCCAAGACCTCAGAAAAAAAAACGTCTGAAGGTACCACGTTCATCTGTACAAATGATAGTATGCAAGTATAAACACCATGGGACCACGTAGCCGTCATACCGCTCAGGAAGGAGACGCGTTCTGTCTCCTAGAGATGAACGTACTTTGGTGCGAGAAGTGCAAATCAATCCCAGAACAACAGCAAAAGACCTTGTGAAGATGCTGGAGGAAACAGGTACACAATTATCTATATCCACAGTAAAAGAAGTCCTATATAGACATAACCTGAAAGGCCGCTCAGCAAGGAAGAAGCCACTGCTCCAAAACCACCATAAAAAAGCCAGACTGCGGTTTGCAACTGCACATGGGGACAAATATCGTACTTTTTGGAGAAATGTCCTTTGGTCTGATGAAACAAAAATAGAACTGTTTGGCCATAATGACTATCGTTATGTTTGGAGGAAAAGGGGGAGGCTTGCAAGCCGAAGAACACCATCCCAACCGTGAAGCACTGGGGTGGCAGTATCATGTTGTGGGGGTGCTTTGCTGCAGGAGGGTCTGGTGCACTTCACAAAATAGATGGCATCATGAGGGAGGAACATTATGTGGATATATTGAAGCAACATCTCAAGACATCAGTCAGGAAGTTAAAGCTTGGTGGAAAATGGGTTTTCCAAATGGACAATGACCCCAAGCATACTTCCAAAGTTGTGGCAAAATGGCTTAAGGACAACAAAGTCAAGGTATTGGAGTGGCCATCACAAAGCCCCAACCTATAGAAAATGTGTGGGCAGAACTGAAAAAGCGTGTGCGAGCAAGGAGTCCTACAAACCTGACTCAGTTACACCAGCTCTGTCAGGAGGAATGGGCCAAAATTCACCCAACTTATTGTGGGAAGCTTGTGGAAGGCTACCCGAAACGTTTGACCCAAGTTAAACAATTTAAAGGCAATGCTACCAAATACTAATTGAGTGCATGTAAACTTCAGACCCACTGGGAATGTGATGAAAGAAAAAAAAGCTGAAATAAATCACTCTCTCTACTATTCTGACATTTCACATTCTTAAAATAAAGTGGTGATCCTAACTAACCTAAGACAGGGAATTTCTATTAGGATTTAAATGTCAGGAATTGTGAAAATTGAGTTTAAATGTACTTGGCTAAGATGTATGTAAACTTCCGACTTCAACTGTACATACTGTATCTGTTTTCCCAGATATAAACAGTCATTTATCAAAAGTCTAGAATAGAAACCAGCAGACCCTGTATCCCTTAAGGATTGGAGTTGTACCTATTCCCTGGAGATAATAGGAAGAGTCACCTGCCTTATATGTCTAGAAGTGTCGTTGTATTATTCTAATATGGTTTTGTATATAGCCTACTTGTTTATCCTGATACTTTATGTAAATAGTGGAACCCTATTTGAGCAAACTGCATTTTCACATATTGAAGTAGTATTGTTATTGAATTGCTTTCAGAAAAAGCCACTTGGTTTCTCCGTTGAGCTGAGCTCTTTCTCTCTGTGACAGATTGCACTGAAATGAAATTGAAAGTACAGTTGAAGGTGTGTCTGTTCTGTTTTCCACGTCTGACAGAATGTCATTTTCAACAGCAGCGTTTCATTACACTGCAGCGTGTCTGCCCGCCCATCTTTCAGGCAGAGAGAGGTACACCTCGTCAATGTTTGAATGTGAAATTAGAATCCATTTGTCAACCGCTGTCATAAACATTTTATTTTTTCCTGCCTCTGATTTGATGTGTGCCTCTGCCTGCCTGCAATGCTGTGTGCTCATAAACATGTCTCTGGCTGTGTGATGCTGTTGCCGTTCAATTGAAAACTGGAAGGTGGGAACATAAATCTTTCATCAATTTGTTGGACTGACCTTGGTTGTCATCGGGGACGGCATCACATGTGACCAGCGTCCCGCTGTTCCACTTCCCTATGCTGACCTCTCAACCAACTATGCAGGTAACCCTCTCCTTTTCACCTCCTGTGGCCACCCTGAGGGTCAAAGGTCATCTGCTCTCATGCCTGATGAGCTGACCTGACCTCGCTGCTTAGCCAAGCACAACATCCACCCCTAGACAGCTACAGATGCCATGTCTTAATTTGATCATCCTGTTGCAGAAATTTTTTCTTCACAGCAGAAATGCAAACTTGTTGTGTATTCAAGGTTTTAAAAGGCTTCTAAAGTTTGTAAGTTCCACTTAAATGTTAGACTTGATTTACCCTAACGAAATATATCAAACCTTACAAAAAAATGTATATTAATTATAATCCACATAACAATTCACATTTCCTGTTGCTGCAGGAATATTTTCCTGTTGTGTGAAACTGGCTCAAATTACGATATGGCATCTGTAGTCAAAGTCAAAGTCATCATTATTAGTCAGTTGTACAGCCTTCAACTGAAATGTGTCTTCCGCATTTAACCCAACCCCTCTGAATAATACCCCTCTGAATAATACCCCTCTTTAACCCAACCCCTCTGAATAATACCCCTCTGAATAATACCCCTCTGAATAATACCCCTCTTTAACCCAACCCCTCTGAATATGGCATCTGTACTGTAGCCTGTTTGGTTTCCTCAGCCAACTATTGAAGTGAAGACAGTCATTATCCATTATACAATACATTTACAGTTTCCACAGTAAGGTATCTATAAAGTAAGCATAGTGTGTTTGTTTTAAAAGTGCTGCATTTATTGATACATCGACTCTCGTGGCTGAAAAACAAAGAGTTGCATGATCGCCAGACTTTACAGCATGAATAAATGCATCAAATGGGCTGGAGTGAGATTTGGGATGGATTAGAGCTCAACCAGGGAGGGAGCAGTGCTGTAGCTGTGGCCATGGGGATGACAGGGAATGGAGCTCAGCCAGGGAGGGAGCAGTACTATAGCTGTGGCCTTGGGGATGACAGGGAATGGAGCTCAGCCAGGGAGGGAGCAGTACTGTAGCTGTGGCCATGGGGATGACAGGGAATGGAGCTCAGCCAGGGAGGGAGCAGTACTATAGCTGTGGCCATGGGGATGACAGGGAATGGAGCTCAGCCAGGGAGGGAGCAGTACTGTAGCTGTGGCCATGGGGATGACAGGGAATGGAGCTCAGCCAGGGAGGGAGCAGTACTATAGCTGTGGCCTTGGGGATGACAGGGAATGGAGCTCAGCCAGGGAGGGAGCAGTACTGTAGCTGTGGCCATGGGGATGACAGGGAATGGAGCTCAGCCAGGGAGGGAACAGTACTGTAGCTGTGGCCATGGGGATGACAGGGATTAGAGCTCAGCCAGGGATGGAACAGTACTGTAGCGGTGGCCATGGGGATGACAGGGTTTAGAGCTCAGCCAAGGAAGGAACAGTACTGTAGCTGTGGCCATGGGGATGACAGGATTAGAGCTCAGCCAGGGAAGGAACAGTACTGTAGCTGTGGCCATGGGGATGACAGGATTAGAGCTCAGCCAGGGAAGGAACAGTACTGTAGCTGTGGCCATGGGGATGACAGGATTAGAGCTCAGCCAGGGAAGGAACAGTACTGTAGCTGTGGCCATGGGGATGACAGGATTAGAGCTCAGCCAGGGAAGGAACAGTACTGTAGCTGTGGCCATGGGGATGACAGGGTTTAGAGCTTGGCCAGGAGAGAGCAGTGCTGTAGCCATGGGGATGGCAGGGATTAGAGCTCAGCACTCAGAATGCAAATGGGAGAGATCAGCCTGGACAAGGAGGGAGACTCACAGGGGGAGATGCGAAAGCAAAGCCAGTGTGAGGCAATTTAGTTAAGCTGACAGGTCACCATGGCAATGGATGGAAAGGCAGACAATCTTATTCAAATCAAATATAATTTGTCACATGCACCGAATACAACAGGTGTAGACCTTAACGTGAAATGCTTACTTACAAGCCCTTAACCAACAATGCAGTTCAAGAAATAAAGTTAAGAAAATATTTACTAAATAAACTAAAGTACAAAAATAAAATAAAAAGTAACACAAGAAAATATGTAACGTCAGCTGGCTAGCTAACAGCAAGCTTTAACTAGCAATACAAACCGATTGTCATAGCTAGCTAAAGTTAACATTTAATTTATTGGTTATCTAGCTATAACTAGCAATGCGAAATGGCATTCTGAGAAAACATCACGTTACACACACTTCATACACATAAGTGCAACCCCTTTTACAAGACATCCTGTGTTTCCATTTAGTTTGCACAGCTTGTTTGGCCCGTTGTGTTCCACTGATTTCAAAACATTTCATTACATTTTGATTAAACATTTTTTTTACATTCAAAAGGCTCTCCTGTGAAGTTGTGTTTTGCGACAGACGCCTAGTTTCCTGAATCGGGTCACATATTTCAAAAAACATGAACGTATGTGTGTGCATGTATGCATCTATCAGTTACACAAACATGTCAGTGCATTCACACAAAAAGTAGGTCACATGGGGAGAGGCGTTATATTTGGCTATATTTGGGATCCCAAGTGGTGCAGCGGTCTAAGGCACTACTTTTTAGTGCTAGAGGTGTCACTACAGACCCAGGTTCGATTCCAGCCTGTATCACAACCGGCTGTGATTGGGAGTCCCATAGGGTGGCCCAGAATTGGCCCAGCGTTGTCCGGGTTTGGGCGGGGTAAGCCGTCATTGTAAATAAGAGTTTGTTCTTAACTGGCTTGCCTAGTTAAATGAAGGTTAAATAATAAAATAAAACAAATATGAGATGGAAGGGAGTTCCATGCAATCATGGCTGTATAATAATGTATGTTTCCTTGAATTTGTTCTTGACCTGGGGACTGTGAAAAGATCCCTGGTGGCATGTCTTTTGGGGTAAGTGTGTGCATCAGTGCTGAGTGTAATTTGGAATTTCCAAAACATTAATGTTTCTTATAAAAAACAAGAAGCGATCCAGTCAGTCTTTCCTCAACTCTTAGCCAAGAAAGACTGGCTTCTTTGCAGCACTTGGCCATATAACTGGACAATAATCAAGAGAAGATAAAACTAAAGCATGTAGGACTTGCTTTGTGGAGTGTGGTGTCAAAAGAGCAGAGCATCTATTTATCACAGACAGACCTCTCCCCATCTTTACAACCATTGAACCTATATAAGGTAACACTAAGTAATTTAGTCTCCTCAACTTGCTCAACAGCCAAACTAATCATTACCAGATTCAGCTGAGGTCCAGAACCTAGGGAATGATTTGTACCAAATACAATGCTCTTAGTTTTAGAGATGTTCAGGACCAGTTTATTACTGGCCACCCAGTCTAAAACTCACTGCAACTCTTTGTTTAGGGTTGCAGTGATTTCACTAGCTGTGGATGCTGAAGCTTATAGAGTTGAATCATCAGCATACATTGACACAGGCTTTGCTTAATGCCAGTGGCAGGTCATTTGTAAAAATAGAAACGAGTAGAGGGCCAAGTGAGCTGTCTGAGGTACACCACACTTTACATGTTTAACATTAGAGAAGCTTTCAGTAAAGAAAACCCTGTGTGTTCTATTAGATACATAGCTCTGAATCCACGACATGGTTGAAAAGCCATAACACATACATTTTTGTCAACAACAGGCTATGGCCAATAATATCAAAGACTGCACTGAAATTTAACAAGTCCCAAAAACGTATTGTTATGAATTTATTTCAATCAATCATCAGTCATTTGTGTAAGTACAGTACATGTTGAGTGCCCTTCTCAATAAGCATGCTGAAAGTCTGTTAATTTGTTTACAGAGAAATAGCATTGTATTTGGTCAAACAGTTTGCTAAGAACTGGCAGCAAGCTGATAGGTCGGCTGTTAGAACCAGTAAAGGCCGCTTTACCATTCTTGGGTAGCGGAATGACTTTGGCTTCCCTCTAGGCCTGAGGACAATGTAACTAGTGCGCTGAGAGTTGGGAAGCAAGTACAGGGAGTGAGTGTTTTAATAAATAAACACGAAATACAAACAACTCACTGACGTGAAACCGAGTCAATAACACCTGAGGAAAGAACCAAGGAGAGTGACAGATGTAGGGAAGATAATCAAGGAGGTGATGGAGTCCAGGTGAGTGTCATGAGGCGCTGGTGCGCGAGACGATGGTGACAGGTGTGCGGGATAATCAGCAGCCTGATGACCTAGAGGCCAGAGAGGGAGTATACGTGACAGACACTTTTCTCTAGACTCAGATTAAAGATATGACAGATAGGAATGTCTATAGAGTCAACTACCATCCTCAGTAGCTTTCCATCTGTTGTCATTGACAGGAGGTTTGTCATTATTAATCGATAACAACCATTTTTTCAACTCTCCCATACTAACTTTACAAAATTCAAAACGTACAATGCTTTTCTTTCATAAATAGTTTTTCTTTATACATGAATATGATGTCTCACTCATCGTTGTTGGCATTTCCTGCCTAAGTTTGCCCACTTTAGCTTTGAAAAATTCATTGGCTAAACCTGTAACCCACCTGGTAAATCTTTCCATCAGAGTGGGTAAATTCCCACACATTTGGAAACAAGCCATCATTACACCAATTTTCAAGGCTGGCGCAAAGGACCAAGCAAGCAACTATAGGCCAATCTCAATACTGCTTGCTCTATCCAAAATTTTAGAGAAGATTATTATAGAACAGCTAGTAGAGCATCTTGAGGGTAACAAACTTATCAATTCTAAACAGTTTGGATTCAGAGCAGGGTACTCTACAGAAATGGCTAACTGCTACCTTACCCGAGAACATTAAGAGTAGGCTGGACAAGGGTAATGTTGTGGGAGCTGTGTTTATAGACCTAAAAAAAGCCTTTGACACCGTGAACCACAATATACTCTTGAATAAACTTACTTTATCTTTAACTTCTCTGAACATGCTATTGGCTGGTTTGCATCATATCTGGAGCATAGAGAGCAACATGTTAAAATAAACACTGAACTTTGAACACCACTACAATCCACAATGGGTATCCCACAGGGCTCCATCTTGGGGCCTCTGCTTTTTTAGTTTATATATAAACGATTTACCAACATGCTTTCAGTCAGCCAACTGTCAAATGTACGCTGACGACACAGTAATTTATGCATCAGCTAGGACACCAATTGTGGTAGCAGAGACCCTGACCAAGGAAATGGAGGGTATATCCCAGTGGCTTAAAGACAACCATCTGACGCTTAACGTAAAACAAAACTGTATCTATGTGCTTCTCTATCAGAGGGAAAGCTAAGTGTACTATCAAAATAGATCAAGAAGCCATAGAGGAAGTTGAGGAATTTAAATTCGTAGGTATTATTCTGGATTCCCAACTCAAATTCAATAAACACATTAACAAACTCTGTAAGACTGTCCGGACAAACCTGAACTGTTTCAGAATGATAAGGTATCATATACCTGTCAAGCCAGCTTTACTGTTTTTCATGCCATGATACTCTCTCACTTATCTTATTGTGTTACTGTATGGGGCCAAGCCTCCCAGACAACAGTCAAACCCATTATATCATTATACAAACGGGCACTGAAAATAATGGATCAGAAACCAATCATGTGGCACCCCTGTTTGATTGTACAGAAATGCAACCTTTAAAATTTTGATAGCTTTATTAAGTTCTCTTTTCTCAAATTGACTTTTAAATGTGCAAATAATCTAGCTCCAGCCGTACTCTGTCCTTTTGTGACAAAAATAAACACAAGGAGAGTGGCCACTAGGAGAGCAGTGGGTGGCAACTGCATAGCAGAGGGGCGCAAAACCACTTTCGGCCAGTCGTGTTTTTCAGTGATAGGGACCCATTTTTGGAATGATTTACCAACCGAAATAAAAACACAAACCGAACTGAAAACATTTAATAGAAAGGTCAAATACTGGCTGAAAGAAAACCAAATATGTGGCCACTGAGTCAGTTTTGTTGTTATGTATTGTCTGTATGCCTGGTTGTTGCGCATGCTACCAAGGATCACCCCACATGTGGGGTCTGGGTATGGGAGATAGTCATGTAGCGGCCCAGGCCCTCACTATTGGGGTTGGGTATAGGTGAGCAGGTGTGAGCGGCTGGGTGCTTGGGGCTTGTGTTGTTACGTGATGTGCTGTTTTGTGTAATGTGGTCTCGACTGTGAAATGTTGATGTTTGTATACAATGTATTGCTGCATGATTGTGTAATTCACACTATGTGGTCCTTTTAAAAATTATATATTTGGATTACCTGTTTAGAAAGGCCTGACCAGGGACTGGGGTTGCAAATTAGCCTATTGGCTAGAAACCTTTTATGCAACACATCTACACATATTATTATGGCTGACTGTGATAATTATGTATGTAATAATGTGCGCTGCATTGTCCCTGACAAATAAACGGAAAAAAAAAATTAAAATATTAAAACAGTTGGCAACGTCAAATAGTTTTGTAATGAATAAACCATCTGATTCAATGAAAGTTCGATGGAGTTGATTTGATGGAGTTGAATTTGTCTTTCAGCTTCATAATACAGTTTATTTTTATTTTTGTTGAGTTTAGTCACATAATTTTTCAATTTGCTGTATGTCAGATGTGCAGCCAGACTTATCAATAAATCTTTTTTTACATCATCCACATCCACAAGTGTCACAGCTAAATATTTTGTATGATCCAAAGTTCTACAGTATCAGTATAAATGTGATAAATGTGGATGATCTTGTTCCTGTAATGTTTGTTAACAACCTGGTAGGTTGATTAATAACCTGAACCAGATTACAGGCACTGGTTACAGGGAGAAGCTTCTTCTTGAGTAGACTACTTGATGAAAACCAGTCATTATTTAGGTCCACAAAAAAGTAGACCTCTCGGTTTACATCACATACACTCTCAAGCATTTCACACACACATTATGTAGATACTGACTGTTAGCACTTGGCAACTCAATATTTGGAAGGTGTTCCTAATGTTTGGTATACTCAGTATATTAATATGAGCGATTTTTTGCCCTTTTCTTGGATAGCTTATCAGAGATAGACATAATATGGAAAAGAACAAATAAAGCAAGAAAAAACACTATTCAGCAGTCCAATCAGTTGGTCTGTGTGTGTATGTGCTGCGGGGTTGAAACTACAAACCCACAGGCTTTTGGGAGGGAGGGTGGACAATGAGCCTGTCATAGCGGATGTTAGCAATGTCCTGGCAGATTTCGTGGCTGGGATACGTTATTTCCTCATCTGGCGCACAGCTTCAGGATAGTCCTCATTGAGGAAGTAAGTTCCTCTCAAGTTCTTGGCTCTTTCCAGAACAGCTACCTTATCCTTGAACCTCAGGAACTTGATCACTATTGGGCCTGTCACCTGGGCCAGTGGTGGGTTTCCAGTCCTCTGGGCACGCTCCACCTCAATCTTCCTGTGGTCCATCTTAAGTTTCTCAGTGGCCATTTCCCTCACTTTGTCCTCAGACTCCGTCCAGGTTTCATATGGAGACTCTGTGATTCCGTCCACAACAATGTGTGTGGTTATTTCCCTCTGTGTGTGTATGTGTGAGACAGTGTTGTAGTACTCAAGACCGGTCTCGGTATTTGTGACCGACTGCCTTGATTTGGTATTATGTAACAACATTTGAAATTGTGTTTTTTTACATTGGATAAATGTAGAGATACAGAGATACAAAATTGTACATGATACATTGCATTTGAGGAACAGTGGGAAAGTAATTCTGCTTTGAAAGTTGATAAACTTGTAACCTCTGTTTTGATAAAATGTCCTTTGAATGTTTTGGTACCTACTGGAGAGCTGTTCTTTGTCAACACCCATTCAACATCACTCACAACATCATTCACCTCTTAAGCTTTAGCCCCCACCCAAACTCTGACCATTTTACTCACCCTAGCAGAGCTGGTTAGGCTGTTTTGATGTTATACAGAGCGTTGGTGACAACAATTTAATTAAGCTTTTTTGCCAATGTTTACTTACACTGGCCATATTCAACGGGTGTTGAGCGTTTGTAAATTCATCAGTTATTCTGCACTCTGGCACACTCAGACGAGAGTGCTCTGAAATCTGAGTAGATGGCCAGTCTGAATTTACAAACGCACCCGAAATGGTTACTTGCATAGTGGAGTCTTTGTTAAGACATGTAGCTAGCTAGCTAGCTAAACAATTAACCATAATCCCAATCATGACCTTACTACCCTGCATGAACCAGGTTCAATGTTGGCTAGCTAACATTAGGCTATAACTAGCCAAGCAAATGTCTCTGAGGTAGGAATAGTAAGGTCATACACGTAACGTTAGCTAGCGAGCCTGCCAGCTAACGTTAGCTAGCTAACAGTACACCTTAACTTGAAATGAAACCACTTTCTGTCAAAATTAGAAACGTGTGTCGTGTCTGGACTATCATTAAATGTGAAGACTGTTATTTTATCAAATCAATTCTCTATGTGTAATTATTATTATGTGATTTAACTAATCATGTAAACTTTAATGAACTAGGAAGTAGGGGCACCACGGGAAATATGTTTATAGAGTCTATTTCCCGAATCGACTCTTCAGATATTTTCATATCTTATCGATTAGTCTTCTCTTAACGTATCATTATTACCTCATCAGTTCTCATTACTGAACGTCGCAAACCCTTGGATATCTGCACGAACCCTAGCCTAAATGATGAATCAGCAATATACAAATTGGCTTAATTATTTATTTACTAACTAACTAAATAACCACAGAAATACATAAACAAACAGTAGATATTGGTTACTAACACAATTCATTGATAAATCCCTAGTGGGCTAAACCAGCTGCAGACTAATTATTCTACGTCTAGGATTTGCTCTTACTCTGTAGTGATCGATAGCCTCAGAGTTGAACCATTTCCAGCCATGTAGCCAACGCTCCACGCTGTATGGTCTTCTGGGCCTATAGAGTTGTAGTTCTTAACCATTTCAACATGTAGCACCAGCTCCATATTTTCTGGTCTAATGGTCTATATAATTGTAGCCATTCCAACGTGGGGACTCCGTCCCGGCGTTCTCTGACTTAATGTACATTTTGTAGGAATTGGGTTTTATACTCTGTGGAAGAAGGGGCGGCTCTATGATGCTTAATGTGATGTCTGGGCTCACGGGGGTGTGGCCACTGACTTGTTACACTTTATATGAAAATCCATACTCTCATTTAGAAGGCTAACATCACAATTACTCTTTTCACAAATAGTTTTATATTTACTCATTCATTTTATCCATCATCTGGATGTAAATCTGATAATTGAAAAGTGTTCACAAACAGAGTTACAGTAATGTGGGTTTATTCAAATGATGTCCAAGGGTCTCTCTGTGTTCCATAGTTTACATTCCATTCTCGAACACTACAGAGCACAGGGGCAGAGTATTTTATGACCGACCATAAAACAGCCGACTTCCCGCTCTCCCCCTCTACAAGAGAGAGCACGCTGTAGAGCGGACTCACAGTAACCTGATCCTTCAGATCGTCACAGGAGAGTTATGACGTGTAATATCTGAAAATATAGCTATGTAGACTATCTTACCCTTATAAATCATATATGGACGTGTCTCCCGTCACGGATGCCATGGTTGCCCTTAGTTTGAAGATGTAAACTGGAGACAGGTGTTTTCTCCATCATTCTATCAAAGCTATCATAAAATCAAAACTCGGTCCTCCAGAAAGAAAAAAAAGAAAAAAAGAAATAAAAGTGGAGAGCAACACTTATGCAGTTTTACTAGGCGATACATTTTAAAAAAGACGCGTTAGACAGGATTACCTTCACATACTGACCAGTACAAATAAACAGAAGCCTGCTGTATGGCAGACAAATCCAAACTCATCTCTCGGCATGTCCAGCCCACTCATTATCCCAGCCAATCATGGCTAGCAGGAAGGTTGCTTACTTTTCTGTGGCTAAACCAACCAGGCTCGTAATATAACAATTGTATTTGTATTTACAGATGGAATACAAGTTTGTTATTAAAGCACGAGAAAGTTCACATGTTCGAGAAGGCATTTCTGCCAAAAAACACATTTTGATTTAAAAAAAGTTTACGTTCAAATGGCTCTCCTGTGAAGTAGTGACCCACAACATACGCCTGGTTTCCTGAAACCAGTCACATAGAGTGTCTCGGTCTTGTCTCTGTGTCTTATGCATTTGTACTCGGTCTTGACTCGGTCTCAGACAGTGAGGACTCCTAATTTCTTCTCGAGACTAGCCGAGACCAGCAGGGTAAAAAACTCATAATTATCAGCTTTCATTCAGTCAGTGCATAAAACCGCTTCGCCAGGCCAAATATATACACTCCTTTCTTGAAACATGAATACAATATCTTAACAGTCTTTAAATCTATTGTAGACATGTTTGTGCAGTGGCAAACCATTATAGGCCTTTAGTGTGTGACAGGTTGGTGATTCTGAAAAGACAGCTGTAATACTAGAGCACTCATGTATGAGAGCACTTTTTATGAAACACAAAGGGCCAGTGGTGTGGTGGAGGGTATACACAGGTATAAACCATACACCCACTTTTTTTTCAGTTGGCATTGCATATACTCACTTCTTAATCCCTACTAATGTGTATCAAAATAGCATAGTGGAAGTATACGACTTATCAATGATGTAGTACAAGTACAATCATGCACAAAGTAGCCTACACAATCGCAAAGCAGATGAATTATATTCACATGCGTGCCGCACACACAGCCTAGTTTCAGAGGAATATCATCTGCAGGCAGCAGGAGTGTGCAGCTCTCAAATGGTTTTGGGATGGTGCAGCTCACAGAATGCCATCAGTAGCCGGTAGGGTAGGAAAGACATTTAAACGTATGATATTTACCATGCTAACTAAGGTAACAATGGGTATGCAAACCAGGTATTGAAAAATGTAAGTCTGAAGTGTTGGTTAGTAGGCTATTTGTGAAGCACAATTGTCATCATGAGCTGTTTGCATCAGTGGCATAGACATGGATGGGCCTGGGTTTACAGAGGCCCACCAACTGGGGAGCCAGGCTCTGACAGGCCCACCCAATCAGATTGATGTGGTTTAAGCATTGTTGTATTTTTTTCTATTGAAAAAAAGTGAGATTTTGAGAGTGAAAACAACCATAAGAAAACATAGGATTTTTCACACAGGGTGCCTTTCCTTTGCTGGGCGGGCTGTTTTGGGAACTTTTTGGCCAAATTTGAATATAGCCACATAATAATCATAATATCAGTCAAAAATATAAATAAATCCCAGTTTTTGCTACAAAACCAACATAATAAGAGGTTTTAAAAATAGGCTGCAATAAAAACACAGTTCCACTCACCAGATGATGATCATTTGAAACTTAACTTATTGTTGAAACTTATTCTTGAAAAGGGAGAAGCTAACAAATTATCAGCAACATCCTCTTTGATAACACCTGCTGCAGCCTCTGCAAACTAGCCGACAACAAAAGCTAGCTAGCTAGACCGTGGGAAAGCTACTGCTCCATATTGCGCAGTGACCTGTTGGCCTTCAAGAAGGAAGAAGTTTCCATATGTTTTTGTAAAAAAGGTCCCACCCATTAAGTCAAAATGTGAATGGTTGATTCCACTGTCACTCCAAAATGTTGCCCTAGAACAGTTGAATGTATCTAGCTTCTGATGACCCAGCCAATGGCTGATTTAGCTAGCTAGATGTATCTCCCTAGAGACCAGCAAAGAAAAATCCTGATTGGATCTTTTTTTCTCTTCATTGTTAACCCTTTCCTTATCAACAAAAACTGACGAGATTAAATCAAAACATAATTGAAAATAATCATACCATTATCATTATTATTATAATGATTACTGTATAAATCCATTAGCCCTTCTCTGAAGGCGTAGAAGCCCGTTGTTCCCAACTGTGTTTGGGTTAATAATACTTTTTACAGTGGCTCTATTTTCCCTCAGCATGCATTTTTTCACTATTTTGAATGTCTAAAGAATCTATATTGTTCTGAAAATGAATGTGACTGGTGTGAAATGGCTAGCTAGTTAGTGGGGAGCGATGGGTAACGGTGCTTCAAGGGTGACTGTTGTCAATGTGTGCAGAGGGTCCCTGGCCCAGGTAGGGGTGAGGAGAGGAGAGGGACGGAAGCTATACTGTTACATTGGTGCCGTGACCCGGATCACTGGTTGCTGCGGAAAAGGAGGAGGTCAAAAGGGGGGTGAGTGTAACTGGTGTGAAATGGCTAGCTAGTTTGCGAGGTGCATGCTAATAGCATATCAATCGGTGACGTCACTCGCTCTGAGACCTTGAAGTAGTTGTTTCCCTTGCTCTGCAAGGGCCACGGCTTTTGTGGAGCAATGGGAAACGGTGCTTCGAGGGTGACTGTTGTCGATGTGTGCAGAGGGTCCCTGGTTCGGGGTGAGGAGAGGGACCGTAGCAAAACTGTTACATGAAAACAGAAATACTGGATATTTTGAACTCTTATTATGGTGGTGATTTGACAAAATCTTGAATTGGACTCACATTTTTCTGGTCTCTGTCTTAACTCGGTGTCAGACCCCTTGTCCTCCTCCCGGTCTTGGTCTTGACTCGGTCTCGCCCCCCCTCCGGTCTTGGTCTTGACTCGGACTTGATTTGCTCCGGTCTTGGTCTGGAATCGGTCTCACTTTAACTTCTCAGTATCCAGTGGGTCGCTAGCGGGCTCATCCCGACACTACCAGCAAAAATCTACAGCGCCAAATTTAAATTCCGAAAGTTGAATTATTAAACATCCAGCAATATACAAGTGTTCCATACTCATCAAAAGCTCTGTTTCTTGGCAATATCACAGCGTTGTCAGATTTCATAAAGGCTTTACGGCGAAAGCAGCACATTCATTTGTTTGAGGCTATCACCTCACATATTTTCCAATAGCCATGTATCGATTAGCCATCATGGCACACACATAACACATTTCACAGCGAAAACAAATCAATTACCTGTTGAAGAACTTCTGCTGAGGTCATCCTAAGTGTCCAACGAAGACAATCCATGGTTCTTTTGTTAGAAAAAGTAACGTCTTTCATCCATAAATCCTCCATTTGGTTCACGCGTTATAATCAGAAACGACAGCCTCCACAACGAAAATCTACAGCGCCAAATTTAAATTCCGAAAGTTGAATTATTAAACATCCACCAATATACAAGTGTTCCATACTCATCAAAAGCTCTGTTTCTTGGCAATATCACAGCGTTGTCAGATTTCAAAAAGGCTTTACGGCGAAAGCAGCACATTTGATTGTTTGAGAGTAGCACCTCACATATTTTTCCCATAGCCATGTATCGATTAGCCATCATGGCACACACATAACACATTTCACAGCGAAAACAAATCAATTACCTGTTGAAGAACTTCTGCTGAGGTCATCCTAAGTGTCCAACGAAGACAATCCATGGTTCTTTTGTTAGAAAAAGTAACGTCTTTTATCCATAAATCCTCCATTTGGTTGTAGCGTTATAATCAGAAACGACAGCCTCCACTAGTCCATGAAACGCGGGGCGCCAACTCGTTCAAATTATACCTATAAACTTGTCCAAAAACAATCAAACATAGTTTTAAATGTTTCCTTAGGAACACTTTTACGTATATTTACTATTATAAATCAGCCGGAATATAAACTGATCAATAACGACGATAAAACAGGCGCTCCGTGACTTCTCGTCTGCGCACAAGACTGTGAAGAGTTTTCATAAAGAGGGGACCGCATGGTTTCCTCGTTTTCTCTGGGATTACTCACCCAAAATGGAGGAAAACACCATCCAGAGGCTGGTGACATCACAAGGAAGCTTCCTGCATTCCAAACATATGCCTATATATGGTCATTTTCAATAGGGAGGGGTTCCAAAATGAGCAATGTGTCAAAATGACTTTTTCCAGGACAGAGATTCCTCAGGGTTTTGCCTGCCAAATGCGTTCTGATTGACCCACAGACAAATGGTTAACAGTTTTGGAAAATTCAGAGTGCATATCCCATTTTCTGGGCCTAAATGGGAGGCATTTTACTTTGGGCACGCCAGGCTCTCCAAAACAGTCACCTCGGCTGCTGGAGCTTGTGAGGTTAAGTGGTCTAAAACACAACACTGGTGTGAATCAAATTGAGTTTGCATGAACCTGAGTTTTTTGTTTCTCTCCTCTCCTCTCCTCTCCTCTCCTCTCCTCTCCTCTCCTCTCTCTCTATTTCCCTCTCCCTTTCTTTCGCTCCATCTCTCTCTCCTAGCGGTCCAGTCTCTGAACAGTCTGAATGACCAGATAGCCCACTTCATGGTGACCAGGCCCGGCACTCTGTCCCGGGAGGACGAGGCCTTCATGCCTGAAAAGAGAGACACCTTGAAGGAGTCTATGGCCCTGATGAGGCACCTACTCATGGACGCACAGGTACAACCCCTGACGTCTAACCTCTAACCTCTGACCCCTGATCATTCACCTCCTTTAAAACCAGGTCAATAATCAAAAGGGCAAAGAAGTCTCTTTGCTGTATGAGTCTGCTGAAATCATGTGGGGAGAATGGAATGTTTTCACAGCAATTCAGGGCATTAATGTTATGATGACTCATACTTGGGCTGTTTAGACTTGACTAGAGTATTAATAGTGCATTCACTCCAATCTCATTAAAAAGTATTTCAACTGATACTATGCTAGACCATTTCCCTCCAAGCAAGCAAGCAAACTAATATTTATTTATGGTATATTATGATGAAGTTTGCAGGTATCTAATTTAGTCCCGGGGCGTTTGTTCTACTCTTTCACTTTGTGTTTCCTTTCCCTGAGCTAACTGACTCTGCAGGACCTGGGAGAGGCAAAAGTACAACAAAACGGAATCGTCCCCAAATGTCTACATTTGAATAATTAAATGCCACCTCGTTCGAAGAGGAGCATAAATAATGTAATGGTCTCTCAGTCTCTCTGAAGCTCCTGATCAAATTGACCTGTTCAAAATCATTAGTGACAACATCAGCACTGCAGATATGGCCATAATGTGACTGGCTGTGCCGAGGCTCACTCACTAATTACAATACGCATAAACCAAGGCCCCAATATCATGCCATCCCAAGCGTCCAACAGTGCACTTGCATGCAGATATTGTCTCCAATCTGGCAACACACTGTTATTGTGGAGGGAGTCTGGCCCTAACTGTGATAAAGCAATAGATTGTTAGTATCTCTCTCAATCCTCAGGATGTTTGGAAAGAAAATGCTTTCTTCAATCACCATGCTTTCCATTGTCTTTTCTAAAGACTTCTTTCCTGAACATAATGATGTCCTTTCTTCATCCGAGGGGACTCTTTATGTATAATATGTGAGGAATTTCTACAGAAAGAATCCGTCTGGCTGTAGGGAGAAGTAATAAAACAATCTGCTTGAATCTTCCGGTTTGCCTTGGATCGTTTGATAATTCCTCTTTACAGTTTTTATTTCCCCCTTTATCATCTTGTTCCCTTTCTTGTTTTGATGGATGTTCTCCGGGACTTGACATAGTGATGCATTTGGCTCATCCTTTAGTCACATCACACACTTGATGGATATAGAGTCCCCTCGCCATTCTCCCCAATATATTTTCCTGAGACGCTGCGGTGTCATTGATTAAAGAGAATGTAATTCAGCAAAAGGCCATCGCCTTCTCCTCAGCCCATTTGTATGCAAGCCGGAGTGAAAGATAGTTAGCCCGCAGTCAGTTTTTCTGCAGCTCAACAATAGAACACTGTAGGGTGATGGATGAGCAGTAGCCTCTGCCATGAATGGACTGCTGATTATCTCTGTGAGAAGTTGTACTTCTAAAAGTTGGTAGTAGTTTAATGTTAACTGAATCATCCTGTAGCTGTCAAGTTGACTAATTATCTACCTGTTGCCATGGCTCTGTGTCCAGTAGACCCATTATCTTTACCTGCACCCCTCTCTTCCCTTGTGGGTCCGTCCTGTCACCTGAGCCCCTCCCCTCCTTTTCTGCCCTGTCACAGTAGAGTAGCTACAGTATAGGCTGCCTTGGACTGACAGCTGCCTGCTGCCATAGCGATGAGTCTTGTATCCTCTCCATGAGATTCCTTACAGGAGAGTGTGTAGTGGTAGGCTAAGCTTACACATCAGTCTATCTCACTGGGTGTGTCTCTCTTCTACATTCCCTCATTACCTCAGGGTATGAGCACAGTAGGACCTTTCTGAACTGTGCTGCCCAATGCTCTGTTTGATCAGTCTACATGATCACAGTAATTACAGCCTTATATCCATAGTGTATGACTTTGCCCAGAGAACCTCCCAAAATAAAAGGTGAGAAAAAATGTGACTATTTCCATGATGCCTACACAGGAGCAGTGTCTGTCTGTCTGTCTGTCTGTCTGTCTGTCTGTCTGTCTGCCTGCCTGTCTGCCTGTCTGCCTGTCTGCCTGTCTGCCTGTCTGTCTGTCTGCCTTTCTGTTTGTCTGCCTTTCTGTTTGTCTGCCTGTCTGTCTGTCTGTCCAAACAGTAGAGCAGCAGCAAGCACTCAGGTGGAATATTAAATCAGTCTCTCCCCCCTCTCTCCCTCGATCTCCTTCCTTCTGTGTTAGCTGTCAATCTCTGAACCAGTCGGAACCAAGAGTCCAGCTAGCTGACAGTGTTTCAGCAGCAGGGCTACAGCTGACCTCATAGGCCTAATAAAATACCAATTAGGTGTTAGAAATGGCTGCGACGAGAAAGGCCTTCGTTCAGCACTTTCAAAATGGACACCGACAGAAATTCATATAGATGTTAGTTCAGATAAATTCAGCAAGACGTTGAGGCCTTAACTTTACTCTTCTTTAAGCCAGAACCAATTAGGCAATTGGTTCTGTGGCAGAGCCAGACTGGGCTGTTCTGGCACCCCGCAGAACCTTAAAGAGCCACAGAAAGAGAAAAGGAACTCTGGAGCAGTGGCTATTTTAGCATGCCAATCTTGGTGGGGAAAACTCAACACATTTTCTTTAGATGCATGCCAGCAAAGCCACTACACAACACAACACTAAACAATAGATTAATTGCACTATAACAGCGACAAACGGTGCCCACAAACTATGATGGCCTACATAAAGCTGGCCTGACAGCTGAGCTTTCCTTTCAGCAACATGGAGTGAATCTTTACCACTGCTACACCTGGCTATCAACAGAGCCTCGCCTGTCAGCGAAACAGTTAATTCAGACTAATTTACTGCCTTTTAAAAAACATAGCTGATATGGCTGACTTGCTTAAGTAAATATGGTTTCTACTGACTCCTTGTGGATTTATGTAACTCAATAAGAACCGCATTCTCCTTCATAATAACGAATGCCAACATGAGTTTTAACTTTTGAATCATACACCAAAATTATTACATTTATGTTCAGTAAATTCATAATGTTTATTCTCATATCATTGACTCTTACACGCACCTGGGTATCAAGATTTTGATTGTATGACATTTCAGGAATCTCTTGCGAATGATTTTGCCGAAAATTGTGTCTCTGCTTGGCTGGTTCACTCACATAACAGAGCACAAAACAGAAAACATGTCTGATGAAACTGCAGTTCCTCACAATGAAATGACAGCTTTTAATAAAAAGATATAAGACCATTTCTATATGACATTAAATTAGTCATTTTGAGCTGATAGGAACTCCAGGTCCAATTCATTAAGGCAGGTCTTTGAAGGTGTTAGAAAAGTCCATAGCTCTAAGTATAAGTAAGTGCAAGCAAACAAGCTGCGACAAGAAAGGCCTTCGTTCAGCACTTTCAAAATGGACACCGACAGAAATTCAGATAGATGTTAGTTCAGATAAATTCAGCAAGATGTTGAGGCCTTAACTTTACTCTTCTTTAAGTCACCAGAGAGAGAGAGAGAGAGAGAGAGCAAGAGAGAGATGCTCTTAGCCTACCATTTGATGTATTTTATTAGGCCTATGTGGTCTAAAAAGGAAGGAAAATACAATCACAAGGATCCACTTTTATAGACAATATACCTACGCACACAGCGCATTGCGTAAACAAAACAACCCTCGCAATATCAACTGGAATTACATGAGTTTATTACTGAACTTTCACTAGCAAACATAGTTACAGACCCAACAACATTATATAGTATCCCCTCTTCATGGGTATAGACCCAACAACATTAAATCATCCCCTCCTCATGGTTACCGACCCAACAACATTATATAGTATTCCTTTTTCATGGTTACAGATCCAACAACATTATAGCATCCCCTCCTCATGGTTACAGACCCAACAACATTATATAGTTTCGCCTCCTCATGGTTGACATGATCAGTCCAATCAAAGCTACGCTAGATATAACGTGATTTTACATCATTTTATCTTTGGCAAATTACCTTGAGCTTTCATGGACGGGCACTTATACTGTAAATCAATGGCAGCACCCTTTTTTTGCAAACTGATATGTAACATGAAATAATGCCAAAATAACATGCAAAACAGGCCTTTTTTGTGCTAAACAGGTGGGGCTCAAAACAGGTGGGGCTCTGCCCTGAATGACGGGTCACCACTGCTCTGGAGTTAAATTGAGTCTTATATTTCAATAATCACACGCTGTCTCCAATCAGATTTGTATCTAAAAAGGTTGTCTATCCCTGTACCAAACTCGTATTTGAAAGGACTATAGCGAAAATGTAAATATAGTTCCATGGCATTGTTTTTTTAAATTATTTTTTCACAGCTACAATCCACCGCACCCCCCAAAAATGTCGGCGACTTTCATTGACAAAATCTGGTCACCTTAAAATAGTGCTACTTGTGGTTGAGGAGTGTGAGCGCCAGTTAAAGGGCTGCTGAAGGAGGATAACCGTCACCAAACTCCATTGTTTTGTTCTCATTAGGAAACAGGAATGGTGCGAGGGTAAAATCACTGGGGAACCCCCAAAAAAGGCATATTACAACCTATGTGTTGTGCTAATTGCATTGTTTGCTCTATAACCTGTTAGTTCATATTCCTTGCGAACATGATATATAAATCAAATTTTTTATTGGTCACATACACATACTGTTGAAGTCGGAAGTTTACATACACCTTAGCCAAATACATTGAAACTCAGTTTTTCACAATTCCTGACATTTAATTATAGTAAGAATTCCCTGTCTTAGGTCAATTAGGATCACCACTTTATTTTAAGAATGTGAAATGTCAGAATAATAGTAGAGAGTGATTTATTTCAGCTTTTATTTCTTTCATCACATTCCTGGTGGGTCTGAAGTTTGCATACACTCAATTAGTACTTGGTAGCAATGCCTTTAAATTGTTTAACTTTGGGTCAAACGTTTTGGGTAGCCTTCCACAAGCTTCCCACAATAAGTTGGGTGAATTTTGGCCCATTCCTCCTGACAGAGCTGGTGTAACTGAGTCAGGTTTGTAGGCCTCCTTGCTCGGACACGCTTTTTCAGTTCTGCCCACACATTTTCTATGGGATTGAGGTCAGGGCTTTGTGATGGCCACTCCAATACCTTGACTTTGTTGTCCTTAAGCCATTTTGCCACAACTTTGGAAGTATGCTTGGGGTCATTGTCCATTTGGAAGACCCATTTGTGACCAAGCTTTAACTTCCTGACTGATGTCTTGAGATGTTGTTTCAATATTTCCACATGATGCCATCTATTTTGTGAAGTGCACCAGACCCTCCTGCAGCAAAGCATCCCCACAACATGATGCTGCCACCCCCGTGCTTCACGGCTGAGATGGTGTTCTTCGGCTTGCAAGCCTCCCCCTTTTTCCTCCAAACATAATGATGGTCATTATGGCCAAACAGTTCTATTTTTGTTTCATCAGACCAGAGGACATTTCTCCAAAAAGTACCATCTTTGTCCCCATGTGCTGTTTCAAACCATAGTCTGGCTTATTTATGGCGGTTTTGGAGCAGTGACTTCTTCCTTGCTGAGCAGCCTTTCAGGTTATGTCTATATAGGACTCGTTTTACTGTGGATATAGATACTTTTGTATCTGTTTCCTCCAGTATCTTCACAAGGTCCTTTGCTGTTGTTCTGGGATTGATTTTGCACCAAAGTACGTGCATCTCTAGGAGACAGAACGCGTCTCCTTCCTGAGCGGTAGGACGGCTGCGTGGTCCCATGGTGTTCATACTTGTGTACTATTGCTTGTACAGATGACCGTGGTACCTTCAGGCATTTGGAAATTGCTCCCAAGGATGAACTAGACTTGTGGAGGTCTACAATCTTTTTCTGAGGTCTTGGCTGATTTCTTTTGATTTTCCCATGCAGTCAAGCAAAGAGGCACTGAGTTTGAAGGTAGGCCTTGAAATACATCCACTGGTACACCTCCAATTGACTCAAATTATGTCAACTAGCCAATCAGAAGCTTCTAAAGCCATTACATAATTTTCTGGAATTTTCCAAGTTGTTTAAAGGCAGGGTCAACATCAGACCCACTGGAATTGTGATACAGTGAATTATAAGTGAAATAATCTGTCTGTAAACAATTGTTGGAAAAATTACTTGTGTAATGCACAAAGTAGATGTCCTAACCGACTTGCCAAAACTATAGTTTGTTAACAAGAAATTTGTGGAGTGGTTGAAAAACAAGTTTTAATGACCTCCGACCTAAGTCGTATGTAAACTTCCGACTTCAACTGTATTTAACAGATGTTTTTGCGGGTGTAGTGAAATGCTTGTAATATACAGGCGTGAGGCCGAGACAATAAGAAGACACAGTGGCAAAATAACCACACCTCTCTTTCATCACAAAACCAGAGAAAAACCTCTGTCCAGTGAAGTCCACAAAGTATTTGGCATTTAACAAACAGTTACATTAGCATGGTCAAGCAAGTTAATGTTTCCAACATTTTTTGGACCTCTAAAACATCTATGGATTTAAAACCACAGAGAGTTACCGCAAGTCGCAAAGAAAACAGGAGCTGCCTTCACTATTCCAGCACCATTACAACATAAACTTTTCAACATCATCAAATCAGCTATGCTTAGTCTAATACAATGACAACTAGAATATTCCAAAAACAATGTATTCCAATCAACATAAACTAAATAGGATTCTGATTCTGGTTGTGATATCTGCGTGCGTGTGTGTGTATGTGTGTGTGTGCGTTCGTGCAAGTAGAAAATAGGTTGACCCCACCGTCCTTGTAGAGAAACACCAATGCCATCCTCCTGACTTTCATGTTGATGTAATGTCCTATCACATATACAGAACACGCTTTTAGTTGTTGTTGTCCTAGACTACCTGGCTAAAATGCTTGCTCGCTAGCCTAACTTCTTTTCATGGGCAACGTTAGCTAGTTAACATTAGCTTTCTACATCTAGCTTCATATTGAACTTCCATCCTCTCAGACCAGGGGCACAATGTATTAATTAATGGTTGGATCAGAATCACCTTTATAATCATTAGCCAGTATGGAGAATTAAGTAAAACCACAAGTCCAAATCCCTATCTCCATCCATGGCTAATTTAGGAAAGGGTTCAATTTTAGCTAGCTCGCTAGTCACCGAAGGACAACAACACAACGAGATGCAACAATTGCAACAAGGTTTTTTTCTGTTAATGACGTATGCTCTTGATGCGATTTGATAGGAGTGACCCCAAATCCAAACTGGCTTCCCTTGACACATTTTTGGTGTGCCAGGACCATTCACAGCTGAGGTCACTCAGTTTAGCTCAAGACTGATTGGCTCTTGTTTTATACTTTTTTTATCAAGGGAGGCCAAATGCTTGCTGGCTTCCCTTGCATTCAATGCTACGGGCTGCAACAATGTCATACTCTTTTGGACCAGACAGCATCAGATAGATGGCCTACACATACAGAGACAGAGGAGAACTGTTTTGCTTGCTCAGATGCTTTCTCCGGTGAGTTACATTCAGCCTCTTTCGAATTGAAGGGAAATTATGAAACATAGAGAGACGAAAAATACATTATTTTATATGTTTTTTTTATTTTTTTCTTGGTCATTTTTTGGGGGGAAGCCTGGCTTCCCCTTGGCATCCATGAATACACGCCACTGTTAGGAAGTAGTGTGTCATAATGATGAATTCTGTATATCCATCTAGTTCAGGTTCATAAAGAGCTGAAGAACAGAATTCGTCATTAGCAAATTATGAGAAATAAACAGTGCTGTCTTTAAGCAAAGATTTCTTTATCATTTGTACAATCTATGTGCAGTCAAAGGGTTCGGTTTGACTGTGTAAATCTTCGGAAAACTGCACATTTAAGTGCTAATATTCCACTAAAAGGCAGAACATTTATTTGGAAGGGTTTTGAATAGTTTCTCTTTGTATGCTATCCCATAATTTATTTCCTCATTTGTCATTTGCACAGATGTATTATTTATGTCCTGCTTGCTGTGCTGTGCTGTGGCTGGGTGACTAATAAAAGGCTTTTCTGTGGGTGTGGGGATTGTGAGTTGATGTAGCTGAACGTTACATTGCCTTACTGTGGTGGAGGTGTCAGTGGGATTTCCATAGGTTGCTGCTCTGATCTGATGATGGAGGACAGAGAGCTCATTGTGATACGGAAAAGTAATAAGGTCAAAAGGTCAAAATACTGTATTGTAAACAATAGAATAAACGTAGGAGCAGTACGTCTGACTGCATCAATACTGAGTCAATAGACTGAATACAGACCCTGACTCGGACTGGTCAGAGACCTCAAACAGAGCACTGCTGCCGACCAAACACCCTTCACTGTCAGTTTGTATGTTATGGTCACTCTGTCCAAACAGGAGAGGTTTCCTTGTCTATTAGCTAAAGGCTTTGAGACCATCTTACGTTAGATTACAGTATTGATCGGTGGGTTGGCATAAGGAGGCGGGTTGTTCTGCAGACCTTGCACATCCTTAATCTCCCCTCTCTCCCCCTACTCTGACGTCCGGGGTCAGGGTCTGTCTGTTTGGCAATGAAGGGAGTGTATAGTGGAAACAAAAACAGAGTGCCCAGACATTCAGTACAGGACAAACACAGAAGTGAAAAGGCAGCAGGAGCACTGGTAGGATTAGAAGTGAATAGTGATGCTATTAATCCCATTAATCCTAGCCGTCACTTCCAGCCCCTTTCACTTACAGTAGCTCACAGGAGTCTGATTATTTAACTTCCAGTTAATTAACATATTTTAGGGAGATTTTAGTATACGTGATGGGCTGTGCCGATTGAAAACCACAGTGAATTTTATGGTCGCTACAAAACATAGTTTCATTAGGCAGAGGGGTAAGGTGCCAATTTGAACCATTCAATTACAAAGTTTTTGTCACCGTCATCATTTGAATTTTTTATTGAGCCATGGGCCTGGGAGAAAATTATTTGGGTGGCTGGGATATTGATCCAGTAGGGTTTGAATTGGGAGGCATACTTTCTGCAGCTTCTAGAGCTGAGGTGTGTGTGTGTTTCTGTATGTGCATGCGTGGGTCTAGTCTGGGAAGATGATCAGGGCCTTCACATAATGCACTAATAAACTGGTCGACAGAAACACAAAGAACAACGACCCAGGCTAGTGTAGATTTGCTGCCCCATCTCCACTTAACTACTTGAATAATGATCCATAACTCCTAGCTAGCATCTCCTCATTACTTTTATTCTTAGAGCCTTGCAGGCCCCGGAGTGTTCGGCCTTCGTTTGAAGTGTGAACACTTTACTGCTGAGGTTCAGAAAATGAAATGACATTGTTTTGTCCGAGGAGACCGAAGATCTCATTCCAGCTCAGCTCAGGAGACAACAACGTCTTTTATCTCATTTGAATGACCGTCATTACTTTCTCTGCCACCTGATTCACCGTGTGACGGTGTGAGATAATTCACTGAACCAAGGTTTATTTATTTGATAGACTGGCATTCTGAACGAATACAGTATGAGTGGTATGGACTTCAAAGAGCTGAGGTTGTTCATTTTCTAGCTGT
The DNA here is from genome assembly GCA_030435695.1 of Brachymystax lenok tsinlingensis. Taxonomy (NCBI): domain Eukaryota; kingdom Metazoa; phylum Chordata; class Actinopteri; order Salmoniformes; family Salmonidae; genus Brachymystax; species Brachymystax lenok. The sequence goes on along the minus strand of CM059797.1, from coordinate 15,732,251 downwards.
GCTGTTTGAGCTGATATGCCCTTTCTCACCTATCCAGACATTTCAAACCTCTAGGATACATTGGTTTTTTAACATCCATTTGGGATCCAGCTGTGGAGAATCTGTTGAAATGAAATATGTGTCATGTCTGAGGGTCATATGCCTGGATGAGGATAGAATAGCACTGTAATTGGATACTTCACATGCTCTGTCACATTCAGGATATTTCCACCTTTCAATGGCATGACACGCAGATGTAATGGATTCTTTGTATTGTCCCCACGTCCCTTGAAATACAGTAAGATAAACTTGCACACTGATTGTAGAATCTCATATCCGATCACAAATCCAACAACCCCTGTATTGAGGGCACATTTCTCAGTAGATCAAGCCTTTGCTGTACGCTGAGTATACAAAATATTATGAACTTTCTATGCTCTTTCTATGACATAGACTGACCAGGTGAATCCAGGTAGAAGCTATGATCCCTCATTGATGTCACTGGTTAAATTCACTTCAATCAGTGTAGATGAAGGAGAGGTGAAAGGTTAAAGAATGATTTTTAAGCCTTGAGGAAATTGAGACATGAATTGTGTATGTGTGTCATTCAGAGGGTAAATGGGCAAGACAAAAAGTGCCTCAACTGTTTCCTGTGTGTATCAAGAATGGTCCACCACCCAAAAGACATCCAGCCAACTTGACACAATTGTGGGAAGCATTGGAGTCAACATGGGCCAGCATCCTTGTGAACGCTTTTGACTATTTGTAGAGTCCATGCCCAGACGAATTGAGGATATTCAGAGGACAAAAGGGGAGGGGGTGAATAAGTTGAATCAGATGAAACGGCCCCAGTCTGATGGGGTTTGGTTGTCTAAACCCTCCCTAAAGCTGTCCATTCACACAGTTTGAACTGGAGCATCACTTGTGTGTATGTTGCCATAGAAACGGAGAGTGCTGTCACAAAGTTGATCAGGATCACTACGCACAGCTCTTTCTGCAGATCAAAAGTGCTCACCTCAATTTCAGAGAGAGTTTTGATGATATGAAAGGTCTCTTCATCCTTGCCGATCTGCACTTGACTGACAGAGAGAGTGTTTAAGTCTTGTTTTGGTCCTATTTGTGTCTGGCTGAAGGGAATAAATTAACTCGTCTCGCATTGGAAACAGAGAGTTCTGAGGGGAGCTAGAGAATGTCCTCTGGTGACCGTCTCAGAGAGAGAGAGAGGCTGCCTGCACCAGAGTTCAGCACAGACCATTAGGGCCTCTGGTATAGTTTGCCATTGTTTTGATTCATTGAGAGAGGAGCAACCTCTCTCAAACAACCTACAGTTAATTATTTAGCATCTATTAGTATTTGAGATTTCTTCTTCTCCTCCTGCTGCTGCTGCTGGTGGTGTTTCTTCCTGAGAACTGGCGCTTGAATAATGCATGTGAAAACATACAGCTGCTGTGCACACACACAGTCGACCAAGAGTAGGGAGGTTTGATGTGAGAAGAAGAGACTGATGTCCTTTTACTTCTCCCTTCTTTCCTGTCTCAACTCCTCTCCATCCTCTTCCATTCTCCTCCAACCCCCATCCTCCTCTATCCTCCCCCATCCTCCTCCCTCCCCCATCCTCCACTATCCTCCCCCATCATCCTCCAATCCCATCCTCCTCCAACCTCTCCATCCTCCTCCAACCCCCATCCTCCTCCTTCCTCCATCATCCTCTATCCTCCCCCATCCTCCTCATTCCTCCATCCTCTCCGTCCTCCTCCATCCTTCTCCATCCTCCTCCATCCTCCCCCACCCTCCTCCATCCTCCTCTATGTGATCTCAACCTGAGGAATTTGTTCACCTCCTGAATCCCTCTGCCCATTGACTCCTCATCGAAAGTGGAATAATTCTGTAGGGCTGATTCGAGAGTGGAATTAGCTGTATGGAGATCCCCCTTGACCTCACTCTAAGATTAAAATGCTTCCTGCCATCCCATACCTGTAAGGAGGTGCAGGGAACTAAATGACTCCCCCCCTGTATCTATTCCCTGCCAGAAGCAATCAGTTCGAGTAGGCAGGGAGGCTGGCCAGGCGGAGGTGGTATTTAGCCCAGGGCGCCTCATTCTGAAAGCACGTATTTGAGAAGGAAATGATGCTGGCCGGGCCAGGCTGGATTACTGTGGACTGGACTGATAACAGGGCATTAGTAACAGGTTTATACAAACAGAGTGTTTACTCTACCTAGGCCAGCCACCAGCTCAGCTCACTGATACACCAAATGTGTGTCGTTCTGTGGGAGTATCAGAGCATCAGTCCCTTTTAACTGTAATGTTAGTAAAAAAGTCCTTGAGATTACGATGTCCTTTATTTGAAAATTGTCAAAAACAGCATTGATGTTAACTCGGGTCAAACATACTTATTCACCTCTTACGATAGAGCTTGCATATTAGAGTTATTTGCTCAACAATGTATCAAGCATATTTTTTCACCCACACTGAAACATTAATTGACAGCAGGGTTGCCGGGTTCTGCCTGTCAGATCTTCCCCAGTTGTAATCTGGTGTAATGTAATTAAACAGAGAGGCTATCTTTCTGTCTGTTATCCTCTGGAGGGCTCAGCAGGCCTCCCCATACAGGTGATAGATAGGGTCATCCTCATCCTGTACAGGGATGGTTACAGTACCTAGTACCCACCCAGCAGCACCCAGAGCAGGTGGTATGATGGGATTACCTGTACCTCCTAGCATTGCCTTCAAACCATGGCTATTTGTCACGATCTCCTGAAGGGACAGACCAAGACGCAGCGATGCTTCCAGTATACATTTTATTTATGACGACCGTAACTGGGAAAATAACAAAATGAACGTAACGAAGATCGTGATGTTGGCCATAACTAAAACCACAACAAGCTATGCACAAACAATAACCCACAAACTCCTAATGAAAACCCCAAACATATATATGATTCCCAATTAGAGGCAACGACACTCAGCTGCCCCTAATTGGGAACCATTACCCCAACATAGAAATAGAACACCTAGAACTCAAAAAACCCTTCACCAAAAAACGAAACCTAAACACGCCAGCCTAAAACTCTGGCCTGGTCGTGACACTATTATATTATACCTGGGTGTCATATGGACTTTACAGTAGGAACATACACTGAGTATAATGCTCTTTCCATTAAATAGGTGAATCCAGGTGAAAGCAATGATCCCTCATTGATGTCACTTGTTAAATCCACTTCAATCAGGGGGGGTTAACTAAATATTAGGAAGGTTTTCCTAATGTTTGGAATAGTCAGTGTAAGCTGCACTTGAAGGTTGCCACGATCTGGCCACAACGATTGCAGACAGGCAGGAATTTCATGGTTGATCTTGATATTGAATCAAATTTATTATGGATGGAGGTTTATTCTTGGGAACCACAAACTTCATTAGGGACGGACCAAGACGCAGCGATGCTTCCAGTATACATATTTTATTTAACGACGTAACTGGGAAAATAATAAACAAACCGAAGATCGTAACATCGGTGTGGCTTCACAGTTCACACACCACAAAACATACTAATACAAACAATTACCCACAAAACCCCATACATATATATGGTTCCCAATTAGAGGTAACGACAAACAGCTGCCTCTAATTGGGAACCATTTCCCCAACATAGAAATACAAAACCCTCCTAACCAAAAGACAAACTAAACACCAGCCTGCTAACCCAGGCCTGGACGTGACACCATGCTTGAAGGCTCTAGGCTGTTAAATCCTGTTTCTATTCTACCAGGATGAGGTTGATTTCCACTGTATCAAGTTGTATTCAACACAATATTATTAGGATGAAACATACTGTTATTTTCAATTTAAATGATATCTTCCTGTCTTTTGTCCCCTTCAACGACCAGTTGTCCTACCCCGATGTCCCTGCCACTGTAATAACTACTGTAATCACATGGACAAGGTTATCAAAGATGGCTCCCATCTATTTATGATCTCTGCTATGTGTTTTAATCCTGACAGTTCCCAGGGTATCCTGGCCTCTTGTATGTGTAAGCTAGCTGTGAGTGCTATGCAGTGATATTGGATAGGATACATAAGAACCCTAGTAATAAAGTGAGACAGGGCTGCACTGCCTCAGGGCCCACTTCTCAGCAGAGCTTTTAAGGATAGGATACATAGGAACCCTAGTGTCACGACCGTCAAAATGAGTAGACCAAGGCTCAGCGTGCATGACGTTTCACATCTTTTAAATTCACGTGGAAACATACAATACAACAAAAAGAAATGACAGATCGTAACATACGTGGCACTCACTGGTACTAACACAAAACAATAACCCACAAACACAGGTGGAAAAAGGAACAACTTAAGTATGATCCCCAATTAGAGGCAACGACACTCAGCTGCCTCTAATTGGGAACCATACCAAAACCAAAACATAGAAATACAAAACATAGAAAACCCAATAAACCCCCTAGTCACGTCCTGACCAAACCCACAATAGAAAACCCAGAGGGCTATCAAAGGTGCGGACTCTGGCCGCGAAACCTGAACACGATGGGGAGGGTTCGGGTGGGTGACTAGCGTCGGTGGCGGTTCCGGTGCGGGACGTAGCACCCACTCAGCCCACGGATCCGGCCATATAGCCAGGCTGAGCGCCGTGCCTGGAATGGACCTCAGTGCAGAAGAAGGCTCCGACCCTGACATCGGGCTAGGAAGGCGCACTGGAAGCCTGTTGCGTGGAGCCGGCACAGGTCTCACCGGACTGGTGACACGTTCATCAAGGTGAGTGCGGAGAGCTGGCACAGGACGTACCTGGCTGGGAAGACGCACTGGAAGCCTGGTGCGTGGAGCCGGCGCAGATTTCACTGGACTGATGACACGCTCTTCAGGGCGAGTGCGGGGAGCTGGCACAGGACGTACCTGGCTGGGAAGATGCACTGGATGCCTGGTGCGTGGAGCCGGCACAGGTTTCACCGGACTGATGACACGCTCTTCAAAGCGAGTGCGGAGAGCTGGCACAGGACGTACCTGGCTGGGAAGGAGCACTGGAAGCCTGGTGCGTGGAGCCGGCACAGGTTTCACCGGACTGATGACACGCTCTTCAGGGCGAGTGCGGGGAGCTGGCACAGGACGTACCTGGCTGGGAAGGCGCCCTGGAAGCCTGGTGCGTGGAGCCGGCACGGTTTTCACCGGACTGATGACACGCTCTTCAGGGCAAGTGCGGGGAGCTGGCACAGGATGTACCTGGCTGGGAAGGCGCCCTGGAAGCCTGGTGCGTGGAGCCGGCACGGTTTTCACCGGACTGATGACACGCTCCTCAGGGCGAGTGAGGAGAGCTGGCGCAGGACGTACCGGGCTGGGAAGACGCTCCTCTAGGCACCTGCGCTGCAGCTCATTCCGCGCCAATACCTCTCTTCAATATCCTTCCCTAAACTCCTTTATATTCCTCCATTCGGGCTCTGGCTCTCGCCTCGGCCATTCGCCCCATGTGCCTCCCCCCCAAAGAAATCTTGGGATTTTTTTGGGGTCCTCTTTGCCGCGGACCCCGGCGTCGTCGCTGTCCCTCATCTCTCCTCTGCGACTCCCGCCAAGGAAGAGTCTCGCAACCCCCCAGAATCTCTTCCCAGGTCCTGCTTAGTCCTGGAATGGTGGGTTATTCTGTCACGATTGTCGAAAGAAACGGACCAAGGGGCAGTGTGGGTGGAGTTCCACATAATTTTAATTAATGTGAACCGTGAAAAACCAACAGCTTGTAAAATACGTGTAGCGCACACAGGCACTAACCAGAAACAATAACCCACAAAACAGGTGGGAAAAAGAACAACTTAAGTATGATCCCCAATTCGAGGTAACGACAATCAGCTGCCTCTAATTGGGAACCATACAAAACCAAAACATAGAAATACAACATATAGAAACAATAATCCCCCTAGTCACGTCCTGACCAAAATCACCATAAAGAGCCCAGAGGGCTAATCTATGGCCAGGACGTGACACCTTGTTATAAAGTGAGACAGGGCTGCACTGCCTCAGGACCCACTTCTCAGCAGTTAAGGCAGGTTGCCCACTTCAGAAGTGGCTCATTTGAATTTTCTCCAGGGTGTTCTACTTGTCGTCTGACTATGGTCACATGGCAGTATGCAGTGCATTAACCCCCCTGAGCCTCAAGGGTAAGCCACATGTTTAGAACTTCATTTGCCATTTCGCTCACATGTTAATAGTCACCTGCCCCTGCTCCCCTCATTGGGTTCTGGACACCTACACGTCTTTCCATGAGATATTATGCATGAGGTGAAGCAATTGGAAGCCACTGCAAATTGACATGAAGATTAATAGAGGAAGTAGAGTGTGACATTGGAAGTCATAAATTAGATAGGAAATGTCTGTTATAGAGAAATCCAATTCCAGCATGTTAAAAAGCAAGTGGTTGGCATCATCGGGATTGTACGCTAGTCTGTGTATGGTTATGGTATCTGCATTTCTATATACCGCCTATGCTGTTTTATTACCCCCATGTTGTCCTGGGGTTCCCTCCTGGCCCCTGTTAAATCCTCCCATGGGTCTGTGGTTCTGTGTCACTGGCTAGCTGACTCACACACTGATGGCTTCATATAACAGACCTTATGGGACTTAGTTTATTTCGCAACAAAGACATTTTGATGGTACAATGATAACATTCCCCAACCCACCCTAACAGTTTCAGCATTTAAGCGTAGGCCCTGACTGCTTTTGTCAGGGAAACATTACAGCACTGCTGTATAAAAAACAGGGTGTGATGCACTCTACAGTATATATTGCATTAATAGAGTATGTTGCTCCTTAGAATGTTAGACATTTACTTTGCTCTACTGAAATCTATGATTTCAGTCATACCTTTAAAAACCAATGTCATAAAGTGGAAAGTTACATCCTAGACAACCTGAGATTTCATGTATTCATTTAACCCAGCGTTCTACAGCTGTTGTGAGTATAGGATAGCAGTGCTCTTTAAAACAAGCAATATGCACTCAATGTCTAGTTTATTTGGTACACCACCCCGTTCACGAAAATGGTTCACTCCTACCGACAGTGAGTCACATGGCCATGGCTTGCTATATAAAGCAGGCAGACAGGCATCGAGGCATTCAGTTACTGTTCTATTGAATGTTACAATGGGAGAAAAGAGTGACCTAAGAAATTTTGAGCGTGGTATGATCATCGGTGCCAGGCGCGCCGGTACCGATATCTCAGAAACGGCGGGTCTCCTGGGCTTTCACGCATGACAGTGTCTAGGGTTTACAGAGAATGGTGTGACAAATAAAAAACCTCCAGTCAGCGGCAGTCCTGTGGGGAAAAAACAGCTTGTTGATGAGAGGTTGAAAGAGAATGGCAAGAATCGTGCAAACTAACAGGCCAGCCACAAACAGGCAAATAACAGTGGTGTGCAGAACGGCATCTCGGAACGCACAACTCGTCGGTCCTTGTCACGGATGGGCTATTGCAATTGGTCCAACGAATCACGGTTTCTGTTGCGTCATGCTGATGGCAGAGTCAGGATTTAGCGTAAACAGCATGAGTCCATGGCCCCATCCTGCCTGGTGTCAACGGTACAGGCTGGTGCCGATGGTGTAATGGTGTGGGGAATGATTTCCTGCCACACGTTAGATCCCTTGATACCAATTGAGCAACGTTTGAACACCACACCTTGTAGAATCCATTCCCCAAAGAATTAAGGCTATTCTGGAGGTAAAGGGGGGTCCGACCTGGTGCTAGATGGGGGGGTCCGACCTGGTGCTACTGTTCTGTTCTGCTAATAAACTGGCCGCTGAGTGTTTATTTCAATACCACAGTCTAACAGCATTCTGTTAAATACCTAGAGCACTATTATTTTGTCTTGAATCTTTGTTGTTTCTTTAGAGAGATGTTATTTTAATTAACTTCACTAGGTATTTTAATAAAGCTCTTGTATGTTGCATGACATAAGATGCCAGGAAGTTGCACTTGAAATATGCCATGAAGATCATTGCTCCAGTCAGCCATTTCCATTGAATGCCCTTCTAGAGATTCAGGGTTCATGAAGCGTCTCAGAGTAGTATTGCTAGGATCAGTTTAGTCTTTTAAATCATAATGAATAGGATTAAGGCCTATATGGACAGGGGAGACCTGATCAGTACTCCTTGATCAGTTCTCCTACTCTGTGAAGCTTTATGAATACTGGCCCAGACTCATAAGAAAACAACAAACTCTCGATCCGATAGGAATGTTAAAGGTGAAAGTTATGATGGTTGAAGGTTATGAAGGTTGAAGGTTATGAAGGTTGAAGGTTATGATGGTTGAAGGTTATGATGGTTGAAGCTTATGATGGTTGAAGGTTGAAGGTTATGATGGTTTAAGGTTGAATGTTATGATGAATCACTAATGTTTATATCTGTCAGTGTTCCAAAGAATTCCTCCTTAAATCAGAACCAGCCGCAGGATTACATGTTCTGTTAGGGTCTCATGAAGAGGCTCTGTGTTATATGTTGTGTTCTGGTTGAGACATTACAGTCCTCATGTTCTCACTGTATATTCTTGATAGAGTGAAGAGAGAGATATGGATTCAGTATAGAGAACCATACAAAACCCATAGTCCTCTATAACCTCTAAACGTGTGATTACTATCAATGACTTCACTCTAAATAGTTCAAACCTGATTGATCATCCGCTGCTCATTTTGTTCTCTCTGTAGGTGAGCTACCTGTCCAAATCAACCTCATGCTACAGGGGGAATGAAATCAATGCATGTCAACAGGGCCTGCAGAGTTGAAACTTGTGGGATTAATGTCCAGTGTTTGTTGTGGGATTAATGTCCAGGGTGTGTTGTGGGATTAATGTCCAGGGTGTGTTGTGGGATTAATGTCCAGGGTGTGTTGTGGGATTAATGTCCAGGGTATGTTGTGGGATTAATGTCCAGGGTGTGTTGTGGGATTAATGTCAGGGTGTGTTGTGGGATTAATGTCAGGGTGTGTTGTGAGATTAATGTCCAGGGTGTGTTGTGGGATTAATGTCCAGGGTGTGTTGTGGGATTAATGTCCAGGGTGTGTTGTGGGATTAATGTCCAGGGTGTGTTGTGGGGTTAATGTCCAGGGTGTGTTGTGGGATTAATGTCAGGGTGTGTTGTGGGATTAATGTCCAGGGTGTGTTGTGGGATTAATGTCCAGGGTGTGTTGTGGGATTAATGTCAGGGTGTGTTGTGGGATTAATGTCCAGGGTGTGTTGTGGGGTTAATGTCCAGGGTGTGTTGTGGGATTAATGTCCAGGGCGTGTTGTGGGATTAATGTCAGGGTGTGTTGTGGGATTAATGTCAGGGTGTGTTGTGAGATTAATGTCCAGGGTGTGTTGTGGGATTAATGTCCAGGGCGTGTTGTGGGATTAATGTCAGGGTGTGTTGTGGGATTAATGTCAGGGTGTGTTGTGAGATTAATGTCCAGGGTGTGTTGTGGGATTAATGTCCAGGGTGTGTTGTGAGATTAATGTCCAGGGTGTGTTGTGAGATTAATGTCCAGGGTGTGTTGTGGGATTAATGTCCAGGGCGTGTTGTGGGATTAATGTCAGGGTGTGTTGTGAGATTAATGTCCAGGGTGTGTTGTGGGATTAATGTCAGGGTGTGTTGTGGGATTAATGTCAGGGTGTGTTGTGAGATTAATGTCCAGGGTGTGTTGTGGGATTAATGTCCAGGGTGTGTTGTGGGATTAATGTCCAGGGTGTGTTGTGGGATTAATGTCCAGGGTGTGTTGTGGGATTAATGTCCAGGGTGTGTTGTGAGATTAATGTCCAGGGCGTGTTGTGGGATTAATGTCCAGGGTGTGTTGTGAGATTAATGTCAGGGTGTGTTGTGGGATTAATGTCAGGGTGTGTTGTGGGATTAATGTCCAGGGTGTGTTGTGGGATTAATGTCCAGGGTGTGTTGTGGGATTAATGTCCAGGGCGTGTTGTGGGATTAATGTCCAGGGTGTGTTGTGGGATTAATGTCAGGGTGTGTTGTGGGATTAATGTCAGGGTGTGTTGTGGGATTAATGTCCAGGGTGTGTTGTGGGATTAATGTCCAGGGCGTGTTGTGGGATTAATGTCCAGGGTGTGTTGTGAGATTAATGTCCAGGGTGTGTCTGTCTGAGAGTGTTCCTCTTGTACTGGTATATACAGTACCATCAATTAAAATAGTGATTATGTTGTATTGTAAAGCTGCTCTTCCTCCTCTGTGGTTTGTGTTTATACACAGAGATGTGATGGTTCTCCAGGGTGTAACAGCTACACGCAGAGTCATTAGGCTTTCAAAGGCTTCTGGAATGAAAAGTTGGTCTTTCGATCTCAAGGATGGCAGGTACACTCCATTTCAGACTGATTGTTATCCTCGGTCAACAAAGTACCTGTGGTTGTGACAGTGCCAGATGAAACAAAATGATGAACACTGATACTCTCCCTCTCTGTCTCTTTCTCTCCTTCACATACACACACTCACTCAGATATATGCACGCACGCACGCATGCACACAGACACACACACACACACACACACACACACACACACACACACACACACACACACACACACACACACACACACACACACACACACACACACACACACACACACACACACACAAACCCATGCCTGCTCACACACACACACACTCAGACACATGCATGCACACATAAACATATTTGCAGGTGTTCTGTAACTCAATTATTTCAAATACGGTCCAAAAACATTCATGTGTAAATGAGGTTAGCCAGATCAGATGCAAAATTTCAAAACATTGGGAAGAATAGCACAATGTCCTTTATTGCTTTTCATGTTTCTTAGTATTACTCTTAGTGTTACTCTTAGTGTTACTCTAAGTGTTACTCTTAGTATTACTCTAAGTGTTACTCTTAGTATTACTCTTAGTGTTACTCTTAGTATTACTCTTAGTGTTACTCTTAGTATTACTCTTGGTATTACTCTTAGTATTACTCTTAGTATTACCCTTAGTGTTACTCTTAGTGTTACTCTTAGTGTTACTCTTAGTATTACTCCTAGTGTTACTCTTAGTGTTACTCTAAGTATTACTCTTAGCATTACTCTTAGTGTTACTCTTAGTATTACTCTTAGTGTTACTATTAGTATTACTCTTAGTGTTACTCTTAGTGTTACTCTTAGTGTTACTCTTAGTGTTACTCTTAGTATTACTCTTAGTATTACTCTTAGTGTTACTATTAGTATTACTCTTAGTGATACTCGTAGTGTTACTCTTAGTGATACTCTTAGTGTTACTCTTAGTATTACTCTTAGTGTTACTTTTAGTATTACTCTTAGTGTTACTCTTAGTATTACTCTTAGTGTTACTCTTAGTATTACTCTTATTGTTACTCTTAGTATTACTCTTAGTGTTACTCTTAGTATTACTCTTAGTGTTACTCTTAGTATTACTCTTAGTGTTACTCTTAGTATTACTATTAGTACTACTCTTTGTATTACTCTTAGTGATACTCTTAGTGTTACTCTTAGTGTTACTCTTAGTGTTACTCTTAGTATTACTCTTAGTGTTACTCTTAATATTACTCTTAGTGATACTCTTAGTGTTACTATTAGTGTTACTCTTAGTGTTACTCCTAGTATTACTCTTAGTGTTACTCTTACTGTTACTCTTAGTATTACTCTTACTGTTACTCTTAGTATTACTCTTAATATTACTCTTAGTGATACTCTTAGTGTTACTCTTAGTATTACTCTTAGTGATCCTCTTAGTGTTACTCTTAGTATTACTCTTAGTGTTACTCCTAGTATTACTCTTAGTGTTACTCTTAGTATTACTCTTAGTGTTACTCTTAGTGTTACTCTTAGTTTTACTCTTAGTGTTACTCTTAGTATTACTCTTAGTATTACTCTTAATGTTACTCTTGGTACTACTCTTAGTGTTACCCTTAGTATTACTCTTAGTGTTACTCTTAGTGTTACTCTTAGTATTACTCTTAGTGTTACTCTTAGTATTACTCTTAGTGTTACTCTTAATATTACTCTTAGTGATACTCTTAGTGTTACTATTAGTGTTACTCTTTGTATTACTCTTAGTGTTACTCTTAGTATTACTCTTAGTATTACTCTTAATGTTACTCTTGGTATTACTCTTAGTGTTACTCTTAGTGTTACTCTTAGTATTACTCTTAGTGTTACTCTTAGTGTTACTCTTAGTGTTACTCTTACTGTTACTCTTACTGTTACTCTTACTGTTACTCTTACTGTTACTCTTAGTATTACTCTTAATATTACTCTTAGTGTTACTCTTAGTATTACTCTTAGTGATCCTCTTAGTGTTACTCTTAGTATTACTCTTAGTGTTACTCCTAGTATTACTCTTAGTGTTACTCTTAGTATTACTCTTAGTGTTACTCTTAGTGTTACTCTTAGTTTTACTCTTAGTGTTACTCTTAGTATTACTCTTAATGTTACTCTTGGTACTACTCTTAGTGTTACCCTTAGTATTACTCTTAGTGTTACTCTTAGTGTTACTCTTAGTATTACTCTTAGTGTTACTCTTAGTATTACTCTTAGTGTTACTCTTAGTGTTACTCTTAGTGTTACTCTTAGTGTTACTCTTACTGTTACTCTTAGTATTACTCTTAGTATTACTCTTAGTGTTACTATTAGTATTACTCTTAGTGATACTATTAGTATTACTCTTAGTGATACTCTTAGTGTTACTCTTAGTGTTACTCTTAGTATTACTCTTAGTATTACTCTTAGTGTTACTCTTAGTTTTACTCTTAGTGTTACTCTTAGTGTTACTCTTAGTATTACTCTTAATGTTACTCTTGGTACTACTCTTAGTGTTACCCTTAGTATTACTCTTAGTGTTACTCTTAGTGTTACTCTTAGTAATACTCTTAGTGTTACTCTTAGTGTTACTCTTAGTGTTACTATTAGTATTACTCTTGGTGATACTCTTAGTGTTACTCGTAGTGTTACTCTTAGTATTACTCTTAGTGTTACTCTTAGTATTACTCTTAGTATTACTCTTAGTGTTACTCTTAGTATTACTCTTAGTGTTACTCTTAATATTTCTCTTAGTGATACTCTTAGTGTTACTCTTAGTGTTACTCTTTGTATTACTCTTAGTGTTACTCTTAGTATTACTCTTAGTGTTACTCTTAGTATTACTATTAGTATTACTCTTAGTATTACTCTTAGTGATACTCTTAGTGATACTCTTAGTGTTACTCTTAGTATTACTCTTAGTGTTACTTTTAGTATTACTCTTAGTGTTACTCTTAATATTACTCTTAGTTATACTCTTAGTGTTACTCTTAGTTTTACTCTTTGTATTACTCTTAGTGTTACTCTTAATATTACTCTTAGTTATACTCTTAGTGTTACTCTTAGTTTTACTCTTTGTATTACTCTTAGTGTTACTCTTAGTATTACTCTTAGTGTTACTCTTAGTATTACTCTTAGTGTTACTCTTAGTGTTACTCTTAGTATTACTCTTAGTATTACTATTAGTGTTACTCTTAGTATTACTCTTAGTGTTACTCTTAGTATTACTCTTAGTGTTACTTTTAGTATTACTCTTAGTGTTACTCTTAATATTACTCTTAGTGATACTCTTAGTGTTACTCTTAGTGTTACTCTTTGTATTACTCTCAGTGTTACTCTTAGTATTACTCTTAGTATTACTCTTTGTGTTACTCTTAATATTACTCTTAGTTATACTCTTAGTGTTACTCTTAGTATTACTCTTGGTGTTACTCTTAGTGTTACTCTTAGTGTTACTCTTAGTGTTACTCTTAGTATTACTCTTAGTGTTACTCTTAGTATTACTCTTAGTGTTACTCTTAGTGTTACTCTTAGTATTACTCTTAGTGTTACTCTTAGTGTTACTCTTAGTATTACTCTTAGTGTTACTCTTAGTGTTACTCTTAGTTTTACTCTTAGTGTTACTCTTAGTATTACTCTCAGTCTTACTCTCAGTGTTACTCATGCAATAATCCCTACCACGTTCAAAACTCCCTAAACCGTACTAGTTTTGGATTCAGACAAACTCCTTTTGAATGCAGATTAATTCGTCTCCCAGCCTCTACAGAAGCCATCTTATTAACCGCATTTAAATCACACACATTTACAATTAGAATAAATCAGATCCATTAAATAAAAGTCATGTTGCATAGTAACTGTAACTCTCTCCCTGCAGTTTTAGTAACGTAAAGTATGCATATCCTATAGCGTAAACATCACTCCACACCTCATCCAAGCATTCCTCCTATTACATTTAAAACAGGACTCAGGCCTGCTGCCAGGTTACCAGTTCTACTGTAGAGTTGTGGCTGGTGCATTTGAAATGGTTGGAAGTAGTAGCATTGTGCTCTCTCCAGATTCAACTGTGTTTTTGTATTGCTATGTTGATTGACTGTTCTGTTGTGCTCTGCTCTGTTTTGCTCTGTTCTGTTCTGCTTTTCTCTGCGCTGTTCTGCTTTGCTTTGTAAGGTCCGCTTTGCCCTGCTCTCTTCTGCTCTGCTCTGCTCTGCTCTGTTCTGCTCTCTGCTGCTTTGCTCTATTCTGCTGTCCGTGCAGGGTTGTGCAGGGTTGTGCATGCTAAGCCTGGAGAGCTGAATGGATTTCTGCTTGTTGGGCCATCAGTGTTCCTTAAACAGACTCTCCACTGCACGCTTGAATGTCTTTCAATTAAGTCCCTCTGATAACTCTTGCTTCTTCCAAGAGATAAATGTTTAAATAAAATAAATGTCTTTAACTATTTTGACATTCAACTGTCTTTCACTCTCTGCACCCCCTCTCTCTTTCTCTCTCTCTCTCTCTCTCTCTCTCTCTCTCTCTCTCTCTTCCCTCTCTCTCTCTCTCTCTCTTTCTCTCCCTCGCTCTCTCTTCCTCCCTCCCTCCCTCTCTCTCTCCCCACCTACCCATCCCATTGTATTTTGCAGTTCTCTTAACAGTTTATATGCTTTGGAAGGCGCGTTTATTCTATCCAATTTATATTTGAAATATACTGTACAGTAGGTAGACAATAAGCATTAGCCACAACCTTTCCTGAATCTTTTTCCCACCACTATAGTTATGTTATCTTGTAAAAAGCAGAAAACCATTTTGACCTCGTTCCCATGTTTGTGTTATATTTTTAGCATTCTTAAAGCCTGATAAGCATTGGCGTATTAAAAATATTTTTGGGATGAGTGGAGATTTATTTCTGATAGTAATGTGCTTTGTTGATAAGAGAGATTGAAGATGCCACTTGGGATGATGGAATAAGTGGACTGCAGCAGGAGAGTAGATGACAGAGTTACACAGAGAGAGAGAGGAGAGTGGTCACCTAGAGCTGTGATGAGTGAAGATGAAGATTGTTGTCGTTTCCCCGCTATGCTCCACTCCACTATGCTCCCCGCTATGCTCCATGTTAAGGACATGGGCCAATACCAGCAAGATGAGCTACCCAATCAGCAGAAACCTGGCCTGTCAACAGGGCTCTGCTCCACCTACCCTGGCCTGTCAACAGGGCTCTGCTCCACCTACCTTGGCCTGTCAACAGGGCTCTGCTCCACCTACCTTGGCCTGTCAACAGGGCTCTGCTCCACCTACCCTGGCCTGTCAATAGGGCTCTGCTCCACCTACCCTGGCCTGTCAACAGGGCTCTGCTTCTGCTTCTCCTACCTTGGCCTGTCAACAGGGCTCTGCTCCACCTAACCCTGGCCTGTCATGATGGAGGAAGGATGGATGTAGGCGAGCCGTGAGAGAGAGTGGAGTGGAGCCGCTAGGGAGGACTGGAGCGATAGACAGACAGACGTAGGAAGTTTGACAGCAGATAAGAGGTCCTCCCTTCAAGCCTTATCTAAGTCAACATACGGCCCCGCTCCTGGGATGGGAATTTATCGCTGTCAGAGTTCAAGCCGCAGAGCCAGCAGGGACTCAAGCAACATTTGATGCATCAATAACCTGTTGATAGAGTTTGGCTTGGAGTGTGGACCAGGTTGTATCTCCTCCTGTGGAATATGTAATAGGGTTTAGCCGTGATAAAAGATACTAGCACTGACTTTCAGAAATAAGATATGTACATATGCTGCTGCCAGAAGTTGATTGGAATGTAGTCTGGTGCGATCGCAGAAAACTGAATAAAGGAGTGATTTATTACATTTTATCAGAACACAGAGCTTGCTTATTGGATATTCTGTTTCCTAGGCTTGGTTCCATTGACTGTGTGGAAGGGTCAGAGAAAGAAAGAGAGGCAGCCATACGGCAGATGAAGAATGAGAGCTCAATTTCCGCTCTCTGCCATCGACTGTGTTCGCCATCAATGCCCCTCTGTCCCAGTGTGTCACACTGCCACCGCTCGGGCCCGGTGGGGGATAGGGGGCGCAAAGGCCTCTCTCCCCCACTGTCACTCGCACCTATACATAAATGTCCCTTTTCCCCCAACTGTGACATTAGCATAAATCCTCCTTCTGTGTGAAAACTCTGATTCAGAGCATTGACCCTAAATAGACGCTGTTTAGCTCAGAGAGGGTTGTGCTGGAAGAGCCAGACAGGCCTATATTTATGAGTGCGAAAGAAGAGACAGCCTTTCTCAACATTTTCATTTACTGAAGTTACACACAGCAATTGAATCACATTTCCCCACACAGAAATAAATGACACACCTCAGTCTGATACTGCATCACGTGGTTCTGCACACAAGACCTGAGTTATGGCAAAAATAAAACTAATTCTTCAACTAGTCTGCAATGTGGGTTCTTCTCACTCTTCGTTCACTCTTCTCCTCATCCTTCACAACCAACCAGTCTCTTAATTTTTCCATGACTTGCCTGTTCGTGTCCACGGTGGCCATTCTGTCTGTTCTCATTCAGAGGGTTCCTCCAGCCTCTGACAGGATGTGACATGGCTCTCCCTGGAATAGCTGCCTGCATGCCCTGATGTAACCGGGTGTTGCTATGAGACAGCAGTCACTATGAGGAGAAGTGGGACGAGTCTTTGACCCAACACACAGCTCTAACAGTCAAGTGCTCCTCCTCCTCTTCCTTGTTCTTCTTCTTACAGAGACCCATCATACTCTAACAGACTTACAGAGACCAATCATACACTAACAGACTTACAGAGACCCATCATACTATAACAGACTTACAGAGACCCATCATACTCTATCTAACAGACTTAGAGAGACCCATCATACTCTATCTAACAGACTTACAGAGACCCATCATACTCTAACAGACTTACAGAGACCCATCATACACTAACAGACTCACAGATACCCATCATACACTAACAGACTCACATATACCCATCATACTCTAACAGACTTACAGAGACACATCATACTCTAACAGATTACAGAGAACCATCATCCTCTTTCTAATAGACTATCAGAGACGCGTCATACTCTATCAAACAGACTTACAGAGACCCATCATACTGTAACAGACTCACAGAGACCCATCATATTCTATTGAATAGACTCACAGAGACCCATCATACTCGTTTTAACAGACTCACATAGACCCAACAAACTCTATATAACAGACTTACAGAGACCCATCAAACTCTATTTAACAGACTCACAGAGACCCATCATACTCTGTTTAACAGACTCACAGTGACCCATCAAACTCTATTTAACAGACTTACAGAGATACATCATACTCTAACAGACTTACAGAGACCCATCAAACTCAATTTAATAGACTCACAGAGACCCATCAAACTCTATTTAACAGACTCATAGAGACCCATCATACTCGAAGATGCTTACAGAGACCATCACACTCTATCTAACAGACTTACAGAGACCAGGAATACTCTATATATCAGACTTACAGAGACCAGGAATACTCTATCTAACAGACTTACAGAGACCAGGAATACTCTATCTAACAGACTTACAGAGACCAGGAATACTCTATCTATCAGACTTACAGAGACCAGGAATACTCCATCTAACAGACTTACAGAGACCAGGAATACTCCATCTAACAGACTTACAGAGACCCATCATACTCTATCAAACAGACTTACAGAGACCCATCATACTGTAACAGACTTACAGAGACCCATCATATTCTATCTAACAGACTCACAAAGACCCATCATACTCACAGAGACCCATCATACTCTATTTCACTACACTCGCATTAACATCTGCTAACCAAGTGTATGTGACAAATAAAAGTTGATTTCATTTAACCCTTCATACTCTATCTAACAGACTTACAGAGACCCATCATACTCAAATAGACACACAGAGACCCATCATACTCTATCAGACTTATAGAGACCAATCATACTCTATCAGACTTATAGAGACCAATCATACTCTAACATACTTACAGAGACCCATCATGCTCTATCTAACAGACTTACAGAGACCCATCATAATCAGTTAAACAGACTTACAGAAACCCATCATACTCTAACATACTTACAGAGACCCATCATGCTCTATCTAACAGACTTACAGAGACCCATCATAATCAGTTAAACAGACTTACAGAAACCCATCATACTCTAACATACTTACAGAGACCCATCATACTCTATCAAACATACTCACAGAGACCCATCATACTCTATCTAACAGACTAACAGAAACCCATCATACTCTAACATACTTACAGAGACCCATCATACTCTATCAAACATACTCACAGAGACCCATCATACTCTATCAAACATACTCACAGAGACCCATCATACTCAAACAGACACACAGAGACCCCTCATACTCTATCAGACTTATAGAGACCAATCATACTCTAACATACTTACAGAGACCCATCATGCTCTATCTAACAGACGTACAGAGACCCATCATAATCAGTTAAACAGACTTACAGAAACCCATCATACTCTAACAGACTTACAGAGACCCATCATACTCTAACAGACTTACAGAGACCCATCATGCTCTATCTAACAGACTTACAGAGACCCATCATACTCTAACAGACTTACAGAGACCCATCATGCTCTATCTAACAGACTTACAGAGACCCATCATACTCTAACAGACTTACAGAGACCCATCAGGCTCTATCTAACAGACTTACAGAGACCCATCATAATCAGTTAAACAGACTTACAGAGACCCATCATACTCTAACAGACTTACAGAGACCCATCATTCTCTATCTAACAGACTTACAGAGACCCATCATACTCTAACAGACTTACAGAGACCCATCATGCTCTATCTAACAGACTTACAGAGACCCATCATACTCTAACAGACTTACAGAGACCCATCATGCTCTATCTAACAGACTTACAGAGACCCATCATACTCTAACAGACTTACAGAGACCCATCATACTCTTTTAAACAGACTTACAGAAACCCAACAAACTCTATCTAACAGACTTACAGGGACCCATCATACTCTAATAGACTTACATACCCATCATACTCTATCTAACAGACTTATAGAGACCCATCATACTCTAACAGACTTACAGAGACCCATCATACTCTATCTACCACACTTACAGAGACCCATCATACTCTAACAGACTTACAGAGACCCAATCATACTGTAAAGGACTTACAGAGACCCAACATATTCTATCTAACAGACTCACAGAGACCCATCATATTCTATCTAACAGACTCACAGAGACCCATCGTATTCTATCTAACAGACTCACAGAGACCCATCGTATTCTATCTAACAGACTCACAGAGACCCATCGTATTCTATCTAACAGACTCACAGAGACCCATCGTATTCTATCTAACAGACTCACAGAGACCCATCGTATTCTATCTAACAGACTCACAGAGACCCATCGTATTCTATCTAACAGACTCACAGAGACCCATCGTATTCTATCTAACAGACTCACAGAGACCCATCGTATTCTATCTAACAGACTTATACGTGCTGACTGTTTTTTTCTCTCATTCCTTGATGATTCTCATTTTAATGACTCATGCAATAACTGACCTATGTTTCTCTCCTTCACACACTCACTTTCCTTCCTTCTCTCTCTCTCTCTCTCTCTCTCTCTCTCTCTCTCTCTCTCTCTCTCTCTCTCTCTCTCTCTCTCTCTCTCTGTTTCACAAGCATGCCCACACATTCACATGCATATCTCTCTTTCTCACAGTGTGTGATGGACATTAGGATGTGTGTTTGAGCCTCTCGAGTGGCACTGCACCCGGGTTCGATCCCAGGCTGTGTCACAAGGGGCCGTGATCATGAGTCCCATAGGGCGGTGCACAATTGGCCCAGCGTCGTCCAGGTTAGGGGAGGCTCATACTTGGCTCATCCCACTCTAGAGACTCCTTGTTGCGGGCCGGGCGCCTGCAGGCTGACTTTCGATCGTCAGTTGAACGGTGTTTCCTCCGACACAATGGTTAAGCGGGTGGGTGTTAAGAAGCACCCTCCCAAGCCTGTTGGGGAGTTGCAGCGATGAGACAAGTTCGTAATTAGATTGCAATTGGATTTCATGAAATTGGGGAGCAAAAGGGTGTAAAAAAATAAGTATGTGTGTTTGGTGGGACAGGATATTTTTTCCTCCCAGGTTCTTGATAAGAGCTGTATAAATAGTTCACCATGGTATTACATCGCTCTACTATTGGGAAACATGGAAAGCATTCTAGTGTTTTGAAGATAAGTCGATATTCAATTATCCCAGGCAGACATTCATGGTGACTGTTTATCAATAGCTCTTTTTAACTGCACACCTCTGGCACACTTAAATACACTTCCCATTAATAGTATCAAACTAGTGAACAAACAAACAACAACAACATCATTGGGGGCAGTAAGGACAGTAAGTAAGCAGACCTAGAGAGAGAGAAAGAGAGACAGCGGAGAGAGATATATATAGAGAGAGAGAGAGAGAGAGAGAGAGAGAGAGAGAGAGAGAGAGAGAGAGAGAGAGAGAGAGAGAGGAGAGAGATATATAGAGAGAGATATATAGAGAGAGGACAGAGAGAGAGAGAGTGAGAGGAAGAGAGAGAGAGACAGCGGAGAGAGATATATAGAGAGAGGACAGAGAGAGAGAGAGAGAGAGAGAGAGAAGTGAGAAGAGAAGAGAAGAGAAGGAGAACTCTCCCTGGTTAGAGGGTTATAGGGGAGTCTGTCCTAGAGAGAGAGGAGAGGGGGAGAACTCTCCCTGGTTAGAGGGTTATAGGGGAGTCTGTCCTAGAGAGAGAGGAGACAAGGACAACTATCCCTGGTTAGAGGGTTATAGGGGAGTCTGTCCTAGAGAGAGAGGAGAGAAGGACAACTATCCCTGGTTAGAGGGTTATAGGGGAGATTATAGGGGATATTATTTTTTCACTTTCAGTTTCACTTACTTTGCTAGCAAATGCAGCTAGCTAGTTTAGCCTTATGAAACACCCTGCTCAAACAGAGGGATGCTATGTTAGCTAGCTGGCTATGACTTTCCAACACAACACTGGAAGTCTTCCAAGTCAAGGTAAGCTTTTGGTTTTACAAATTTATTGCCACCGGGGCCCACCGGTGTAACTGCTTACTAACTGTACATTGTAACATTACTGCATGATTGTAATGGGTTTACTAACACATTAGTTCTATTAGCTATGCTGACTATGAAGTTACTTTAGCTAATATGGTGACAACGATGTAGGCTGTGTGTAGAGGCTTGGCTTGGAAAGTTTTTTTCCCCTGGTCACATACAGCTGATGTGTTGTTCATTGAAGTCCATAAAAGCGAAGGGACAAGGTGAGAGGAGGAGAGCGCATAAATGTGAGAAGGAATACCATGTGGCTGCTATGAAAGTGAACTGTGTTTACGCGTGATCAGGGGTGTACTCATTCCATTGATTCTGTTGAAAAAAGTTTCTTAAACTGAGGCAAACAGAACAAAACTGGGATAAACATACCATACCTATGGAAAATGATCATGTAGTAGCCTAAACCTATCGCTGTTACATTGAACTGGGTGAATGGAATATGAATGAGAGTCATCCAATATGCTGTAATAGAAGTAAGGCCATGCTCATGAAAATAAATGTGTCCTCCCTCATCTTAAACGGCACTGAATGTATGTCATATACTGTATGTTGGGGGATGACAAAAATCAACTAATGTTCTAGTGACGGAACTATAGCGAAAACTTTTCCTAAGTGTTCGCGGAAATGTTCTGCTGGTGGTTTGGAGACGTCCATCATTCTGCAGTTTACCTTACAGCTAGCCTGTGGTAATAGACAACACTGGTCTTCTCTGACTTTCTGCCACCATCTTTTATACTTACCTCTCCACCTCTGTCTCTCTCGTCTGTCCTAAAAATACCCCCAGAAAAATCCCAGACCTGCTGCTGCAGTACCCCACAAGCATACCCCAGTTTGAAAAACCCTGATCTACATAGAATTCAGTAATTAATTAGAATGCACTGCCCCAAACCAATTAGAATGCACTGCCCCAAACCACATCAGGGCTGCTCTGTCATTGAACAGTTCATTACCAACATACATCATTCTTTTTTTATTATATCCCTTGCTCTCTCTCTCTCTCTCTCTCTCTCTCTCTCTCTCTCTCTCTCTCTCACCCTGAGGCCAGACTAACTGGTAGGCTACTACAGTACCTGAGGCACAGAGTAATGATGTATAGAAGCACCAGCAGCTGCACCACATTCATTTACAAGCTTCATTTCAAACTAGGGTGTGGTGGAATTGCAGTAACTTCACAGTGAAACTGGGATCTTATGTGGCGTTCACGTACTAGTCGGAACTAGGAAATTCATCGTAGAAACATGAGCTCAGTTTCCCACTTGAAAGTACCAGAATCAACAAATAAGAAGCTCTACAGAAAAGACGTACAGTACATTTGAACTCAGATGTTATCATTATACCAATCAGAGCTGTCTGTGATACAGACTCCCTGGTCTCGTCCTGGCCATGCCTTTGTCTGCCTTGTGTGAATACCAATGAGCACACTGACTGTTATCACCGAACCTAGACAGTGGCACAGAGTGACATGCTGTTACGTTTATCTCCCTGACTTTGTTCACAGGCAGAGAATGTGTTTTGCCACTGGGAAATAGACCTGTTTAACACTGCTAATAGATTCAATCCCGATGTATGATTGATTTCAGGGTGTTACAGAGGTGTGCTGAATTGTAGCTATACTGAGAAGTGTTAATGATTATCTCGCTATCTAAAGGCATACACTTCCAAATCTTTGTGTTTCATAAAACTGCCTATCCCTCAAAATAGGAATTGATCTGGTAGTGTTTGTTTGTTGGGCTTAGAGATACATCTCAAACTTGTAATCCTTTGGAGCAGCTTTTGATCATAGACATAAGCCCACAATGTTCTCTTACTGAGGCTCAATTGTAATTCTCCCAGTCTCTCCTTATTTATGGGCTGTGCCTCTCACTGTCTGTTAGTTCTATGCTAAGTTTGTTTTTGGGGTTGACATGTTTTCCTCTTGCCCAGGGTTAAGCCAGCCCCCTTTCATTTCTTCCGATGTGGGAGCGAGCTTTCCAGGGACAAAGGATGAATATATAATGAATAAAAAGAGGGGGGGTGGGATTGATAGAAAGACTGGTGTGTGTGTGTGTGTGTCTGAGAGAGAGAGAGAGAGAGAGAGAGAGAGAGAGAGAGAGAGAGAGAGAGAGAGAGAGAGAGAAGGATAACTATCCCTGGTTAGAGGGTTATAGGGGAGTCTGTCCTAGAGAGAGAGGAGAGAAGGAGAACTCTCCCTGGTTAGAGGGTTATAGGGTAGTCTGTCCTAGAGAGAGAGGAGACAAGGACAACTATCCCTGGTTAGAGGGGAGTCTGTCCGTTGGGTTCACTCATAGTACCATAATGCATGTCTGACATTCTTTTACATTAGAGACAGAGGAGGGCTTTGTGACATACCATGATTATAGAGAGAGAAAGCAAATGTATGACCATATGACCATATTTCCCTCAGATTACACAAACAAATCCAATTCTGATCAACTCCCGAATCTATTAGGTGAAGTACCGCAGTGTGCCATCACAGCAGCAAGATTTGTTTTGTGACCTGTTGCCACAAGAAACAGGCAACCAGTGAAACACAAACACCATTGTAAATAAACTATATTTATCCATCTATTTATTTTCCCTTTCATACTTTAACTATCTGCACATTGTTACAATACTGTACGTAGCCATAATATGACATTTGAAATGTCCTTATTTTGCTACTTTTGTGAGTGTAATGTTTACTGTTAATTTCTGATTGTTTATTTCACCTTCGTTTATTATCTATTCCACTTGCTTTGGCAATGTAGATATGGTTCCTATGCCAATATAGCCCTTTGAATTGAATTGAGAGAGAGAGAGAGAGAGAGAGAGAGAGAGAGAGAGAGAGAGAGAGAGAGAGAGAGAGAGAGAGTGTTTGTTACAGGGACCAACACTACATCCAAGCCAAGAAAAAATCTCCACATAGAAGAGTGGATTACTAAGTCAGTCTGTCTGTAGAATGTGGGATACATAATGATGTATTTTTGTTGTTAAAGAGTTTGAGAAGTGGAGCTTAGCTCAGTCTAACTCCCTCAATCACCCCCCACCCCCCAACCCCCTCTCCCCTGGTGCTGCAGCACATGGTACGTTCCATTTAAAAGGGTGCATGTCATCTCTGTATGCGCTGGGTCCTCTCATAGAGCAGCTGCTCACAGCACATTCTCCTCGGCGGGAACACTCACTTTCCTTCTCCGTCTGCTGTCTTTCATCTCTTTCTCTCACTCACTTTCTGTATTTGGCAAAACACACAAATCAGGGACAGGAGGATACTGACTGTATGCAGTAACAAGTAGACACACCATCTCTGTTCTGGCTGAACGGAGGGGAGATAAGAGGAACTGGCTGCTGGCATTTTTATGTGTGAAGTAAACTGTGAGAGAAGAAGAGGCGGAGGAGGAGAAGAAGAAGAGAGAGGGATAGAGAGGGTATCAGTCTCTTCATCCCCTAATGCTCCACTTGACACCATGCTGCTCTGTGTGGGTTTGGTCCTCAGGGGAAAATCCTTAAAATGATGGAAGACAACAAGCAGCTGGCTCAGAGGATTGATGGGGCCATCCAGTCTGCCAGTCAGGAGGTAACCAACCTGCGCTCAGAGCTGTCTGCCACCAGCCGTAGACTGGCAGAGCTGGGGGCCAGCAGCCCCCCCTCGCCCCTGGAGAACAACCATCAGCACCACCAGCACAACCACCACGACCATGACAGCCTCCGCTACCGGGGTGAGTTACACACCGTGTGTGTGTGTGGTGTGTGTGGTGTGTGTGTGTGTGTGTGTGTGTGTGTGTGTGTGTAGGGGAAGTATTTGGGGAATGCGTAACTGGACAATGGGGTGATTAATCTCATTCCACCGTCCATCTGCTAACTTATTCCTCCGTTGGATAAATCACAGCACCCTGATAGGGATAGGGGAGTAGGAGAATGGAACTAGGACAAGGAGGGGCAGGTCCTAGTCTGCTTTCCTAGGCAGCGGTGGAGACTTTGTGTGTTTCTCTGCTCCCCCTGGCTCTGGCTCTGTCCTGGCTCTCTCTCTGACTGTGTTAGCCCAGAGAGAGGAGAGTTGCTGCCAGCTGCTCCAGCATGAGTTTGGCATCACATCACATTGTCTTACAGGGGGGAAATGTGGAAGCACGTGGTTGATAAGGATGATATGGTCATTGTCATGTTGCTTCATTCATATCATGGCAGGCAGTAGGCATTAGGCACTAGGTTGTAGGCAGTAGGCACTAGGCAGTAGACACTAGGCAGTAGACACTAGGCAGTAGACACTAGGCTGTAGGCACTAGGGAGTGGGCACTAGGCACTAAGCTGTAGGCACTAGGCAGCAGGCAATGGGCAGTGTCTCTTTGATCATAGATGTATTGTAGCCTACAGAATAGGTGGGGTAGAGTTTCAGAGATTGTGTGTTTGCTGAGATGAGTGTGATGGAATGTATGATAGTAGGATGATGTGAGTCTGATATTAAAGCTGAATTATGTCACTTTTTGGGCGACCTGACCAAATTCACATAGAAATGTTAGTTATAGATCTGTCATTCTCCTTTAAAGCAAGTCTTTGAAGGAGCTCCCGAGTGGCGCAGCGGTCTAAGGCACTGCGTCTCAGTGCTGGAGACACCCTGTTTTGAATCCAGGCTGTATCACAACTGGTCGTGATTGGGAGTCCCATAGGGCGGCGTACAATTGGCCCAGCGTCGTCCGGGTTTTGCCGGTGTAGGCCGTCATTGTAAATAAGAATTTGTTCTTAACTGACTTGCCTAGTTAAAAAAAAGAAAAAAACGAAGTGGTAAATCTTATATGTGCGCTATTTCTATATACCGTTCTTATGTTTAGTTTTTGCTTATTTTACTTTCGGTTTTGTACACCAACTTGAAACAGTTGAAAATACAATATTTATGTTTATTGAAAATATATTTCACAGCACTTTAGATGGTACAATGATTCTCTACACTATACATTGCTTGTTTTGTCAAATTAACTGAAATTTCAATTTTGTCAAATTAACCATTCAAATTTTTGCAAGTCGATCTCTGCATATTGCACCTTTAGCTTAACTTATTTATAGTGTCACTGAGAGATGGTGATTGTGAATTTCAGCTATGTCAATGTCAGTTTGTAAGTAGTGGTGTCAGTTGGTGTTGGCTGTGTGTCTGTGAGGTGAGATCAGAGAGGAAGGCCTCGTAGCCTCAGGCTGTTTGTGTTCTGTATCTTCCACATAAAAAAATACTACAGTTTACTACAGAATACTACAGTACTTACTATACAATTCTGTAGTAAACTTTTGTATACTGTAGAATGCAATACTACACACTGTAGTATCCCTCGATCATGTGTAGTACTCAGTATAGCATTTTGTAGAATAGTTTAATAAATACTACAGTATAACTACACAAAAAAACACTATAGTACATATTACAGTATTTAATGTGCATATACCCTACTCAGTCCCCACACCCATATCCCAATTTGTGCCACCCTTAAGTGAGAAACCTACATGCCAAGTATAGACCATATACTGTGCTCCCTACAGGTGAATTGGGTGAATTCTGGCCCATTCCTTCTGACAGAGCTGGTGTAACTGAGTCAGGTTTGTAGGCCTCCTTGCTCGCACACACTTTTTCAGTTCTGCCCACAAATGTTCTATAGGATTGAGGTCAGGGCTTTGTGATGGCCACTCCAATACCTTGACTTTGTTGTCCTTAAGTCATTTTTCCACAACTTTGGAAGTATGCTTGGGGTCATTGTCCATTTGGAAGACCCATTTGCGACCAAGCTTTAACTTTAACCTGAACGATGTCTTGAGATGTTGCTTCAATATTTCCACATAATTTTCCTCCCCCATGATGCCATCTATTTTGTAAAGTGCACCAGTCCCTCCTGCAGCAAAGCACCCCCACAACATGATGCTGCCACCCCCGTGCTTCACGTTTGGGATGGTGTTCGGCTTGCAAGCCTCACCCTTTTTCCTCCAAACATAACGATGGTCATCATGGCCAAACAGTTATATTTTTGTTTCATCAGACCAGAGGACATTTCTCCAAAAAGTACGATCTTTGTCCCCATGTGCAGTTGCAAACTGTAGTCTGGCTTTTTTGATGGCGGTTTTGGAGCAGTGGCTTCTTCCTTGCTGAGCGGCCTTTCAGGTTATGTTGATATAGGACTCATTTTACTGTGGATATAGATACTTTTGTACCTGTTTCCTCCAGCATCTTCACAAGGTCTTTTGCTGTTGTTCTGGGATTGATTTGCACTTTTCGCACCAAAGTACGTTCATCTCTAGGAGACAGAACGCGTCTCCTTCCTGAGCGGTATGACGGCTGCGTGGTCCCATGCTGTTTATACTTGCGTACTATTGTTTGTACAGATGAACGTGGTACCTTCAGGCGTTTGGAAATTGCTCCCAAGGATGAACCAGACTTGTGGAGGTCAATTTTTTTTCTTCTGAGGTCTGATTTCATTTGATTTTCCCATGATGTCAAGCAAAGAGACTGAGTTTGAAGGTAGGCCATGAAATACATCCACAGGTACACCTCCAATTGACTCGAATGATGTCAATTAGCCTATCAAGTTTCTAAAGCCATGACATAATTTTCTGGAATTGTCCATGCAGTATAAGGCACAGTCAACTTAGTGTATGTAAACTTCTGACCCACTGGAATTGAGATACAGTGAATTATAAGTGAAATAATCTGTCTGTAAACAATTGTTGGAAAAATTACTTGTGTCATGCACAAAGTAGATGTCCTAACCGACTTGCCAAAGCTATAGTTTGTTAACAAGAAATTTGTGGAGTGGTGGAAAAACAAGTTTTAATGACTCTAACCTAAGAGTGTGTTAACTTCCGACTTCAACTGTATATCAAATATAATAAAACAACAGTAATGTCCACAAAAACACTACAGTAAATACTACAGGATACCATACTACAGTCTGCAAAAACACTACAGTAAATACTACAGTATACCTTATGACAGTCAGCAAAAACACTACAGTAAATACTACAGTAAAGTAGGAAAA
Organism: Brachymystax lenok tsinlingensis; assembly: GCA_030435695.1. NCBI lineage: Eukaryota > Metazoa > Chordata > Actinopteri > Salmoniformes > Salmonidae > Brachymystax > Brachymystax lenok. The sequence goes on along the minus strand of CM059797.1, from coordinate 15,703,836 downwards.
AACACTACAGTAAACACTAGTATTTTTCCATTTGCGTTACTGAGTATAGGTGCCATGGAGGAGGGGAACAGGTGGTATTGAGCTGACGGGTCTGTGATACCCCGTAGGTGGGTCTGTCTAATGGTTCTGTGTGTTGAGCAGATGGTGTTGTGCAGAGCAGCAAGGCATCTCAGCTGGAGATGGTTGGCCCTCAGGGTTTAAAGCACAGAGTCGACTGGTCAGTGTGAAATGTTTACCCAGCTCACCCTTGCTTCCTCTGCTCGGCTCTGCGTGCCTAGTGGGTGGACACTGGATAGACTCTCTGTTTGAACAGGTGTCATTAGCATGTAAGAGTTCTCACTGAGTGGATGAGATGGTGGGCTGCTATCTGGCTATCTGCTATCTGGTGGGCTGCTATCTGCTATCTGGGAGAGAATCTGTGGTTGGGTTCAGAGCGTGATTCCCTGGCCTCCCTCCCTCTTCAGTCATGCAGTGTTAACAGGGAACCTAAATTCAACATTCACACATGCCTTTGCATCAGGGCAGTGATGTCATGCTTCCTGTTCCCCAGCCGGACAGTCGGCAGGGCAGCCAGTCAGGTGACTGGAGTTATGTGAGGCTGTTTAGTCAAAACCCAAACAGAGACACACGTACAGGTAACTGCCAAAATAGAGTAAATGAGGGATAGAAAGTGTATTGAATGCAGATGCTTCCACACAGGTGTGGTTCCTGAGTTAATTAATCAGTTAACATCCCATCATGCTTAGGGTCATGTTTAAAAATGCCCAGTTGCACATTATTTTGGCTGCCGTGGCTAGAAGAAGAGATCTCAGTGACTTTGAAAGAGGGGTCTCAAACGAGCATAGGGGGTTTAAAAAGTGTGTGTGTGGGTCAGTCACCAGATCTCAACCCAATTGAACACTTATGGGAGATTCTGGAGAGGTTCCTGAGACAGCGTTTTCACCACCATCAACAAAACACCAAATTATGGAATTTCTCGTGGAAGAATGGTGTCACATCTGTCCAATAGAGTTCCAGACACTTGTAGAATTTATGCCAAGGTGCATTGAAGCTGTTCTGGCGGCTTGTGGTGGCCCAACGCCAGTCGCTTTATGTTGGCGTTTCCTTTATTTTGGCAGTTACCTTTAACTCTTCCCCCACTGCATGCTAGGAAGGGAACTCAGTCACATAATCTCACCCTGGAATGAGAGGGGCGCACAGAGCTGACCACTTATACTGTCTTTGTTTAAAGACATCTTACAAGATGAGGTTTAAGATTGTTCATGTGTGAGACTTAGATTTCTCTGATTTCTCCTCTTAGTGAAATTTCCCCTCTTAATCTGAGGAGTTATCTGATAAATCATCTTCAGCACTCAGTGGATTAAGAGATTAAGACTTGTTGAAGTGTGTTTCCTTCTCTATGTCAGGGTGTTTGTAAGTATTTCCCTGAGCCGGATCAAGGCTAGGAAACAGACAAGACTTGTTAGTATGCACAGGCTGACTCCTGTAAATATTTTCTGCTGTACAGAAATGCCAGGACTTTTTACTGTGTTTCACCTCTGTGGGACCTCAATAACATCACTGACAGATGTCCAATAAGGATATAAAACTAGAGCTCAATCTGGTTCCTTGCCCTTGGAATCTGCCCTTCTAAAACAAACCACTGGCTGGCAGTTACACAAGATTAAATCACCACAACTCTCCCTAACTTTGGACCTCCTCAGAAGTAGCATCAATGAAAGTGGCAGAAAAACCAGTGTGTGTGTGTGTACTGAATGGTAGTGAATTGGCATACATGAATCAGCCTGTTTTGTGTTTGTGTTGACTGTGTTTCCTCCCCTGGTTCTACTCTACAGTACATATCTACAGTAGGAGGCTGGGTCCACTGTGCAGCTGAATGTAACAAATGACCTGCCTCCTCTTATTCCAGACGCTGACACTGAAGTATTCATAATGGGGTGATGACACCTCGGCATTATTGGATACTATACTTAATCCATCACTTGGATGTCTGCAATCTGTTTAGCATTTCTAAATGATTCTGATGTTCCACCGGCAATCGACTACATTACTGTCGCCCCTAATACGTGTCTGACTGGGGGGAAAAGATGGTGTGAAATATCCACATCACACCCAATACATCTGAGCCAGTGGAGCAGTACCAGAATGGACCAAAATCAATGCACTGTAAGCCTGTTCCATTATTTATAGTTGGGGCTGATCAGTATCTTGCAGGCACCGGGTGAGCGTGCACTCATCACAGACTCATGGGAATCTGCCAATACAGTACTACTCCATAAAGCTCCTAAGACACCGTCGTAAAGAAGGCAGACTTCAGTTACTCATACTGTACGTAAGAGAGACACATCTGGTATAACAGGGGGAGAATACATCTCACTTCCAACAGGCTGGATTGTGCTGAACACAAGAGGAAATAGTTGTAATATGAGCAGTATGTTTACTGGATGGCGTTGCACCTCTCACAGTGGGCCAGTGTCGGTCAAGGTTTGAAGTGAGGGATTTAGCTTAGTGTGTTTGAAGCAGAGTTAGGTTTTGATCTGAGAGGGTTGTTGGTGGTTAGAGTTTTAGTGTTATGGTTCAATTGTAGGATTAGTGATGTGGTTGAAATGAAGGACAATCTATACTCTCTTCACCCTACTGAAGCATGGTAAGGATAGGTTAGAGAGGATTGTGGACTTGCAGCGGCTGAAAGACCTTTTTGAAAGTGCACTTACTGTAGTCAGTTGGAAAGGGAATAAACTCCAACACTTCTTAATACAAAATAAGGGATACTTCTTTCTGCAGATGAGGGAAGTCAAACTGTTTAGGGGTCCTGCTGGTTTCTAGTACCTGCAGAGCCCTGTGAGGAAGACTACTTCTCCCCATTTGGCCTGAGTTTGGGTCTCTCAGCTCTCTCATTACCTCATGGTGCTCTGGAGCTGTTCTGGGATAGAGTAAGAGGAATACATGTACACACTCAGAAACCATTTTACGCAGTGAGAGGCTGGGAACAGAGCTGCAGAATTGCAGGGGGAAAGCCCCACCTCACCCCCTCTCTCCTGGGACCACCCACCTTCCTGTTCACTCTCCACAGAGAAAAACACCCTGTAGTGAGCCAGAACCTCCCCCTCCCCCTCCACCCTCTCCTCCCCTTCTCCCAGCACTCCCCAGCCACGCCCTGTCTGTGGCCAATGCAGCGGGAGAGAAACTGTGTCCAAATAATAGCCAGAGGCAGGTCACACCCCCCTCTCCTCTCTCTGTCTTTCACTCTACCCCTCTCTCTCTCAATTTAATTCAATTCAAGGGGCTTTATTGGCATGGGAAACATATGTTTACATTACCAAAGCAAGTGAAATGGATAAACAAAAGTGAAATAAACAATACGAATGAACAGTAAACATTATACTCACAGAAGTTCCAAAAAGAATAAAGACATTACAAATGTCATAATAGGTATATATACGGTGCTATAGTGATGTGCAAATAGTTAAAGTACAAAAATGAAAATAAATAAATATGGGTTGTATTTACAATGGTGTTTGTTCTTCACTGGTTGCCCTTTTCTTGTGGCAACAGGTCACAAATCTTGCTGCTGTGACTGCACACTTTGGTATTTCACCCAATAGATATAAGAGATTATCAAAATTGGATTTGTTTTCAAATTCTTTGTGGGTCTGTCTAATCTGGAGGAAATATGTGTCTCTAATTTAGGTCATACATTTGTCAGGAGTTTAGGATGTGCAGCTCAGTTTCCACCTCATTTTGTGGGCGGTGTGCACATAGCCTGTCTTCTCTTGAGAGACACCTCTGCCTACGGCGACCTTTCTCAATAACAACGCTATGCTCACTCAGTTTGAACAAAGCTTTCCTTCATTTTGGGTCAGTCACAGTAATCAGGTACTCTGCCACTGAGTATTCTCTGTTTAGGGCGAAATAGTATTCTAGTTTGCTCATTTTTAAAAAATAATTGTGTTGTAATTATCTTTTTGTTTTCTCATGATTTGGTTGGGTCTAATTTTGTTGCTGTCCTGGGGCTCTGTGGGGTCTGTTTGTGTTTGTGAACAGAGCCCCAGGACCAGCTTGCTCAGGGGACTCTTCTCCGGGTTCATGTCTCTGTAGGTGATGGCTTTGTTATGGAAGGTTTGGGAATCGCTTCCTTTTAGGTGGCTGTAGAATTTAACGTCTCTTTTCGGGATTTTGATCATTAGCGTGTATCGGCCTAATTCCTCTCTACAAGCATTATTTGGTGTTTTACGTTGTACATGGAGGATATTTTTGCAGAATTCTGCATGCAGAGTCTCTGAGATTTACTGTCAGGACCCAGGTCTGGCAGAATCTGTGCAGAAGATCTAGGTGCTGCTGTAGGCCCTCCTGGTTGGTGACAGAAGCACCACATCATCAGCAAACAGTAGACATTTGACTTCAGATTCTAGTAGGGTGAGGCCAGGTGCTGTAGACTGTTCTAGTGCCTTCACCAATTAATTGATATATATGTTGAAAAGGGTGGGTCTTAAGCTGCATTCCTGTCTTACCTCACGGCTCTGTGGAAAGATTTGTGTATGTTTTTTGTCTATTTTAATCGCACACTTGCTGTTTGTGTACATGGATTTTATAATGTTGAATGTTTTTTCCCCCACAATACTGATTTATCAATTTGTTTAGCAGACCCTCATGTCAAATTGAGTCAAAAGCTTTTTTGAAGTCAACAAAGCATGAGAAGACTTTGCCTTTGTTTTGGTTTGTTTGTTTGTTGAATACATGGTCTGCCATACGGTAATTTGCTCAGTACATTGTTTTCACTGAGGAAATGTACAAGTCTGCTGTTAATGATAATGCAGAAGATTATCCCAAGGTTGCAGTTGACACGTATCCCACGGTAGTTATTGCGGTCAAATTTGTCCCCACTTTTGTGGATTGGCGTTATCAGTCCTTGGTTCCAAATATTGGGGAAGATGCCAGAGCTGAGGATGATGTTAAAGAGTTTAAGTATAGCCAATTGGAATTTGTGGTCTGTATATTTTATCATTTCATGTAGAATACAATCAACACCACAGGCCTTTTTGGGTTAGAAGTTTTGTATTTTGTCCTGTAATTCATTCAATGTAATTGGAGAATCCAGTGGGTTCTGGCAGTGTTCAATAGCTGATTCTAAGATTTGTAATTGATCCTGTACAGTGCCTTTGGGAAGTATTCAGACCCCTTGACTTTTTCAACATTTTGTTACGTTACAGCTTTATTCTAAAATGGATTAAATAAAATCTACACACAATACCCCATAATGACAAAGTGAAAACAGGTTTTTAGAAATGTTTTAAAGTGTATTAAAAATAAAACAACTGAAATATTTTATTTACATAACTATTCAGACCCTTTGTTATGAGGCTCAAAATTGAGCTCAGGTGCATTCTGTTTCCATTGGCGGCAGGTAGCCTAGTGGTTAGAGTGTTGGACTAGGAACCGAAAGGTTGCAACATCGAATCCCCCGAGCTGACAAGGTAAAAATATGTTGTTCTGCCGATGAATAAGGCACTGTTCCTAGGCCGTCATTGAAAATAAGAATATTTTCTTAACTGACTTGCCTAGTTAAATAAAGGTAAAATAAAAAATAAAAAATCTGTAAACACGGGCACCCTCATAGATATCATCCTAACCAACTTCAAATACACCTCTGCTGTTTTCAACCAAGATTTCAGCGATCACTGCCTCTTTGCCTGCATCCGTAATGGGTCTGCGGTCAAACGACCACCCCTCATCACTGTGAAACGCTCCCTAAAACACTTCAGCGAGCAGGCCTTTCTAATCGACCTGGCCCCGGGTATCCTGGAAGGATATTGACCTCATCCCGTCAGTAGAGGATACCTGGTCATCTTTAAAAGTGCCTTCTTCACCATCTTAAATAAGCATGCCCCTTTCAAAAAATGTGTAACCAGGAACAGATATAGCCCTTGGTTCTCTCCAGACCTGACTGCCCTTGACCAGCACAAAAACATCCTGTGGCGTTCTGCATTAGCATCGAATAGCCCCCGCGATATGCAACTTTTCAGGGAAGTTAGGAACCAATATACACAGGCAGTTAGGAAAGCTAAGGCTAGCTTTTTCAAGGAGAAATGTGCATCCTGTAGCACAAACTCAAAAAAGTTCTGGGACACTGTAAAGTCCATGGGAAATAAGAGCACCTCCTCCCAGCTGCCCACTGCCAAAACACACTGGCTCCAGGTCATCTACAAGTCTTTGCTAGGTAAAGCCCCGCCTTATCTCAGCTCACTTGTCACCATAGCCGCACCCACCTGTAGCATGCGCTCCAGCAGGTATATCTCACTGGTCACCCCCAAAGCCTATTCCTCCTTTGGCAGCCTTTCCTTCCAGTTCTCTGCTGCCAGTGACTGGAACAAACTACAAAAATCACTGAAGCTGGAGACTCATATCTCCCTCACTAGCTTTAAACACCAGCTGTCAGTGCAGCTCACAGATCTCTGCACCTGCACATAGCCCATCTGTAAACAGCCCATCCTACTACCTCATCCCTATACTGTATTTATTTATCTTGCTCCTTTGCACCCCGGTATCTTTACTTGCACATTCAACTTCTGCACATCTACCATCCCAGTGTTTAATTGCTATATTGTAATTACCTCACCACCATGGCCTATTTTTTGCTCCACCTCCCTTAACTTACCTCTTTTGCACTCACTGTATGTATATATATATTTTTTTCTACTTGCATTATTGACTGTATGTTTGTTTATTCCATGTGTAACTCTTTGTTGTTGTATGTGTCGAGCTGCTGTGCTTTATCTTGGCTAGGTCGCAGTTGTAAATGAGAACTTGTTCTCAACTAGATAAATATAAAGGTCCCCAAGAACACAGTGGTCTCCATCATTCTTAAATGAAAGAAGTTTGGAACCTCCAAGATTCTTAAAGTAACGATGGACTGCACTTGAAGAAACTTTAAAAGTTCTTAAAATGTTCCAGATTGACTGTTCTTTATGCTTATTTGAGCTGTTCTTGCCATAATATGGACTTGTTATTTTACCAAATAGGGCTATCTTCTGTATACCACCCCTACTTTGTCACAGCACAACTGATTGGCTCAAACGCATTAAGAAGGAAATAAATTCAACAAGGCACACCTGTTAATTGAAATGCATTCCAGGTGACTACCTCTTCTAGCTGGTTGAGAGAATGCCAAAAGTGTGCAAAGCTGTCATCAAGACAAAGGGTGGCAACTTTGAGGAATCTAAAATCTAAAATATATTTTGAATTGCTTTAACACTTTTTTTGGTTACTAAACTCAGCAAACAAATAATCGTCCTCTCACTGTCAACTGCGTTTATTTTCAGCAAACTTAACATGTGTAAATATTTGTATGAACAGAACAAGATTCAACAACTGAGACATAAACTGAACAAGTTCCACAGACATGTGACTAACAGAAATTGAATAACATGTCACTGAACAAAGGGGGTGGGTGGGGGGGTCAAAATCAAAAGTAACAGTCAGTATCTGGTGTGGCCACCAGCTGTATTAAGTATTGTAGGTCATCTCCTCTTCATGGACTGCACCAGATTTGCCAGTTCTTGCTGTGAGATGTTACCCCACTCTTCCACCAAGGCACCTGCAAGTTCCCGGACATTTCTGTGGAGAATGGCCCAGCCCTCACCCTCCGATCCAACAGGTCCCAGACGTGCTCAATGGGATTGAGATCCGGTCTCTTCGCTGGCCATGGCAGAACACTGACCTTCCTGTCTTGCAGGAAATCACGCACAGAACGAGCAGTATGGCTGGTGGCATTGTCATGCTGGAGGGTCATGTCAGGATGAGCCTGCAGGAAGGGTACCACATGAGGGAGGAGGATGTCTTCCCTGTAACGCACAGTGTTGAGATTGCCTGCAATGAAAACAAACTCAGTCCGATGATGCTGTGATACACCGCCCCTGACCATGACGGACCCTCCACCTCCAAATTGATCCTGCTCCAGAGTACAGGCCTTGGTATAATGCTCATTTCTTCAACGATAAACCCGAATCTGACCATCACCCCTGATGAGACTACACCGCTACTCGTCAGTGAAGATAACTTTTTGCCAGACCTGTCTGGTCCAGCGACGGTGGGTTTGTGCCCATAGGCGACGTTGTTGCCGGTGATGTCTGGTGAGGACCTGCCTTACAACAGGCCTACAAGCCCTCAGTCCAGCCTCTCTCAGCCTATTGCCGACAGTCTGAGCACTGATGGAAGGATTGTGCGTTCCTGGTGTAACTCGGGCAGTTGTTGTTGCCATCCTGTACCTGTCCCGCATGTGTGATGTTCGGATCTACCGATCCTGTGCAGGTGTTGTTACACTTGGTCTGCCACTGCGAGGACGATCAGCTGTCTGTCCTGTCTCTCTGTAGCGCTGTCTTAGGCGTCTCTCATTATTCTGCAATGTAGAAGATAATTTTTTTACTAACTTAAATGACTAGGTGTGTCCAAACTTTTGACTGGTACCGTGTGTTAATGCAATATTTCAGTTATAATTTTTTAATTAGCATTGAATTCTAAAAAGCATTTTTTCTTTGTCATTATGGGGTATTGTGTATAGATTGATGAGGGGAAAAAAACTATTGAATACAATTTAGAATAAGGCTGTAACGTAACAAAATGTGGAAAAAGTCAAGGGGTCTGAATACTTTCCGAAGGCACTGTATATAGTTTTTACTATTTGTTCATTGTTGTAGTACCAAAAAGTCTGGAGAAGTGGTTTATCCACAGATCTCTGTTTTGGATAGATAACTCTTTGTGTGGTTGTTTGATTAGTGTGTTCCAATTTTCCCAGAAGTGGTTCGATTCTATAGATTCTTTCTCTCTCTCTCTCTCTCTCTCTCTCTCTCTCTCTCTCTCTCTCTCTCTCTCTCTCTCTCTCTCTCTCTCTCTCTCTCTCTCTCTCTCTCTCTCTCTCTCTCTCTCTCTCTCTCTCTCTTTCTCTCTAGAGGGAAGGCTATTCATTCCTTCAGCAGAGAGGTCCAGTGGCTCCAGCTCCACTACTAGCCGAGCCCGAGGCAGTGAGGCACCACTCCACTAGGAAGGAATGGGAGCTGGACCCCTATGATGTTGGCCATGGCCTTGTACAAAGAGAGAGAGAGATGAAGATTGAAGAGCTAGAGTCTCAGTGCACTTTCTTTTTGAGAAATACAGGAACACCTTACTCAGAGTTTAATGAATTGTAAATAGAAGAAATTGGTTTTGCTGCAATACTTCAATTGAACTTCAGATTTCATGTGTAGAATATAGGTCTGACAAAACCAATTGCACACATGCAGTTTAGTGTGTCTCTTGACTAGACTAGTAGTATGCTTTGTGTTTACATTGTCAGCCAGTTCCACAGTGCCTGGTAGTGGCTTGTAATGCACAAGGACTTTATTGTCATCTTGTCTGTCTCCTCTGTGCTCTGTTAATAAGGCTAGGTCTGGTAATGAGTCCATTGAGACAGAGCCAGGCACGTTGCAGACAGACAAGCCTGTATCAGTGTGAACAGTAGGACCATGCAGACTGATGGAGTAATGAGGAACAGAGACGTTCCATCCCAACTGCAAGATGTTTTAGGGATGTTTAGGAGGAAGCCGGCTGGGTGCAAGTTTCTGTTGAAGTTCATGTATGGAAAGTCAAGAAATTAGATATGGCCATTTTGTTTACATTCTGTTTTAGTCACCATCATTCAGTTGAAGGTCCGGGTTGACAAGGCATAGGGTTAGTGAAGGGGTTGGTGAAGGGGTTAGTGAAGGGTTTTGTGAAGGGGTTAGTGAAGGGGTTAGTGAAGGGGTTAGTGAAGGGGTTAGTGAATGGTTTTGTGAAGGGTTTTGTGAAAGGGTTAGTGAAGGGTTTTGTGAAGGGGTTAGTGAAGGTGTTAGTGAATGGTTTTGTGAAGGGGTTAGTGAAGGGTTTTGTGAAGGGGTTAGTGAAGGTGTTAGTGAATGGTTTTGTGAAGGGGTTAGTGAAGGGTTTTGTGAAAGGGTTAGTGAAGGGGTTAGTGAAGGGTTTTGTGAAAGGGTTAGTGAAGGAGTTAGTGAAGGATTTTGTGAAAGGGTTAGTGAAGGGGTTAGTGAAGAGGTTAGTGAAGGGTTTTGTGAAGGGGTTAGTGAAGGGGTTTTAGTGAAGGGTTTTGTGAAAGGGTTAGTGAAGGGGTGTAATGTTTGGGAGTAAGTTGTGGATTTCAATGGGGTCAAAAGATCCTGATGAAAAGTGACATCCGCTTGTTTTGGGATTGATTGATTCGGAAAACTAGGACGGTCAGAAAGGTGCCCCTCTTTCCACCTGTTGAGAGGCCACACTTCTCTCTCTGGGGCCCTGCCTGGGGAGGGGCGACCCCTCTCCATCTGGGGCCCTGTCTGCCCTGCCTGGTGAGGGGCCACACCTTTCCCTCTGGGGCCTTGCCTGCCCTGCCTGGTGAGGGGCCACACCTCTCCGTCTGGGGCCCTGCCTGCCCTGCCTGGTGAGGGGAAACACCTCTCCCTCTGGGGCCCTGCCTGGTGAGGGGCCACACCTCTCCGTCTGGGGCCCTGCCTGGTGAGGGGCCACACCTCTCCGTCTGCGGCCCTACCTGCCCTGCCTGGTGGTGCAGCTGGTGACGGTGGCTCTTCTCTGCAGCTGGGCAGCAGACGGCCTCGGTGGCGACGGCGGGCAGCCAATGACATGAAGTGCTACTTAATGGGACCGGCTGAGGCTGAGGAAGGCAGTGGAGCAGAACCAGGAAAGGAGCGAGAGAGGCGCAGGCAGGGAGAGAGATGCCAGCTTTATGACAGGGTAAAACTGAGGAGACACACTGAGCCCATCTGATACTTTCACATATTGGAAGTCAGAGAAAGTCAGTTCAAGGAGAAACCAATAGTGTTTTTAACCATCAAAATAACTATTCCTTCCCATTGTGACGCTATTGTTATTATGGCTAAAGCAGTGAAGCTATTGCTAATATAGTTGAAGCAGTGATGCTATTGTTAATATGGTTGAAGCAGTGATGGTATTGTTAATGTCGTTGAAGCAGTGATGGTATTGTTAATATGGTTGAAGCAGTGATGCTATTGTTAATATGGTTGAAGCAGAGATGCTATTGTTAATGTGGTTAAAGCAGTGATGCTATTGTTAATATGGTTGAAGCAGTGATGCTATTGTTAATATGGTTGAAGAAGTGATGCTACTGTTAATGTGGTTGAAGCAGTGATGCTATTGTTGCTATGGTTGAAGCAGTGTTGCTATTGTTGATATGGTTGAAGCAGTGATGCTATAGTTGCTATGGATAAAGCAGTGATGGTATTGTTAAAATGGTTGAAGCAGTGATGGTATTGTTAATATGGTTGAAGCAGTGATGGTATTGTTAATATGGCTGAAGCAGTGATGGTATTGTTAATATGGTTGAAGCAGTGATGATATTGTTAATATGGTTGACGCAGTGATGCTATTGTTGCTATGGTTGAAGCAGTGATGCTTTTGTTGATATGGTTGAAGCAGTGATGCTATTGTTGCTATGGTTGAAGCAATGATGCTATTGTTGCTATAGTTGAAGCAGTGATGCTATTGTTGCTATGGTTGAAGCAGTGATGCTATTGTTAATATGATTGAAGCAGTGATGCTATTGTTAATATGGTTGAAGCAGTGATGCTATTGTTAATATGGTTGAAGCAGTGATGCTATTGTTGCTATGGTTGAAGCAGTGATGATATTGTAAATATGGTTGAAGGAGTAATGGTATTGTTAATATGGTTGAAGCAGTGATGCTATTGTTAATTTTGTTGAAGCAGTGATTCTATTGTTAATATGGTTGAAGCCGTGATGGTATTGTTAATGTGGTTGAAGCAGTGATGCTGTTGTTAATATGGTTAAAGCAGTGATGATATTGTTAATATGGTTGAAGCAGTGATGGTATTGTTAATATGGTTGAAGCAGTGATGCTATTGTTAATGTGGTTGAAGCAGTGATGCTTTTGTTAATATGGTTGAAGCAGTGATGCTATTGTTAATGTGGTTGAAGCAGTGATAGTATTGTTGCTATGGTTGAAGCAGTGATGGTATTGTTAATATGGTTGAAGCAGTGATGGTATTGTTAATGTCGTTGAAGCAGTGATGCTAATGTTAATATGGTTGAAGCAGTGATGGTATTGTTATTGTGGTTGAAGCAGTGATGCTTTTGTTAATATGGTTGAAGCACTGATGTATTGTTAATATGGTTGAAGAAGTGATGCTATTGTTAATATGGTTGAAGCACTGATGTATTGTTAATATGGTTGAACAAGTGATGCTATTGTTAATATGGTTGAAGCAGTGATTATATTGTTAATATGGTTGAACAAGTGATGCTGTTGTTATTATGGTTAAAGCAGTGTTGCTCTTGTTGATATGGTTGAAGCAGTGATGCTATTGTTGCTATGGTTGAAGCAGTGATGCTATTGTTAATATGGTTGAAGCAGTGATGCTATTGATAATATGACTGAAGCAGTGATGCTATTGTTAATATGGTTGAAGCAGTGATGGTATTGTTAATATGGTTGAAGCAGTGATGGTATTGTTAATATGGCTGAAGCAGTGATGATATTGTTAACATGGTTGAGCAGTGATGGTATTGTTAATATGGTTGAAGCAGTGATGCTATTGTTGATATGGTTGAAGCAGTCATGGTAATGTTGCTATGGTTGAAGCAGTGAGGCTTTTGTTGATATGGTTGAAGCAGTGATGCTATTGTTAATATGGTTGAAGCAGTGATGATATTGTTAATATGGTTGAACAAGTGATGCTATTGTTATTATGGTTAAAGCAGTGTTGCTCTTGTTGATATGGTTGAAGCAGTGATGCTATTGTTAATATGGTTGAAGCAGTGATGCTATTGATAATATGACTGAAGCAGTGATGCTATTGTTAATATGGTTGAAGCAGTGATGGTATTGTTAATATGGTTGAAGCAGTGATGATATTGTTAATATGGTTGAAGCAGTGATGCTATTGTTAATATGGCTGAAGCAGTGATGATATTGTTAATATGGTTGAAGCAGTGATGCTATTGTTAATATGGTTGAAGCAGTGATGGTAATGTTGCTATGGTTGAGCAGTGATGGTATTGTTAATATGGTTGAAGCAGTGATGCTATTGTTGATATGGTTGAAGCAGTGATGGTAATGTTGCTATGGTTGGAGCAGTGATGCTTTTGTTGATATGTTTGAAGCAGTGATGCTATTGTTGAAATATTTGAAGCAGTGATGCTATTGTTGCTATGGTTGAAGCAGGGTTGCTCTTGTTGATATGGTTGAAGCAGTGATGAAATTGTTCATATAGTTGAAGCAGTGATGCTATTGTTGCTATGGTTGAAGCAGTGATGCTATTGTTAATATGGTTGAAGCAGTGATGCTATTGTTGATATGGTTGAAGCAGTGATGGTAATGTTGCTATGGTTGAAGCAGTGAGGCTTTTGTTAATATGGTTGAAGCAGTGATGCTATTGTTAATGTGGTTGAAGCAGTGATAGTATTGTTGCTATGGTTGAAGCAGTGATGGTATTGTTAATATGGTTGAAGCAGTGATGGAATTGTTAATGTCGTTGAAGCAGTGATGCTAATGTTAATATGGTTGAAGCACTGATGTATTGTTAATATGGTTGAAGAAGTGATGCTATTGTTAATATGGTTGAAGCAGTGATGATATTGTTAATATGGTTGAACAAGTGATGCTGTTGTTATTATGGTTGAAGCAGTGTTGCTCTTGTTGATATGGTTGAAGCAGTGATGCTATTGTTGCTATGGTTGAAGCAGTGATGCTATTGTTAATATGGTTGAAGCAGTGATGCTATTGTTAATATGGTTGAAGCAGTGATGGTATTGTTAATATGGTTGAAGCAATGATGATATTGTTAATATGGCTGAAGCAGTGATGATATTGTTAATATGGTTGAAGCAGTGATGCTATTGTTAATATGGTTGAAGCAGTGATGGTAATGTTGCTATGGTTGAGCAGTGATGGTATTGTTAATATGGTTGAAGCAGTGATGCTATTGTTGATATGGTTGAAGCAGTGATGGTAATGTTGCTATGGTTGAAGCAGTGAGGCTTTTGTTGATATGGTTGAAGCAGTGATGCTATTGTTAATATGGTTGAAGCAGTGATGATATTGTTAATATGGTTGAACAAGTGATGCTATTGTTATTATGGTTAAAGCAGTGTTGCTCTTGTTGATATGGTTGAAGCAGTGATGCTATTGTTAATATGGTTGAAGCAGTGATGCTATTGATAATATGACTGAAGCAGTGATGCTATTGTTAATATGGTTGAAGCAGTGATGGTATTGTTAATATGGTTGAAGCAGTGATGATATTGTTAATATGGTTGAAGCAATGATGCTATTGTTAATATGGCTGAAGCAGTGATGATATTGTTAATATGGTTGAAGCAGTGATGTTATTGTTAATATGGTTGAAGCAGTGATGGTAATGTTGCTATGGTTGAGCAGTGATGGTATTGTTAATATGGTTGAAGCAGTGATGCTATTGTTGCTATGGTTGAAGCAGTGATGCTATTGTTAATATGGTTGAAGCAGTGATGCTATTGTTGCTATGGTTGAAGCAGTGATGCTCTTGTTGATATGGTTGAAGCAGTGATGCTATTGTTGCTATGGTTGAAGCAGTGTTGCCCTTGTTGATATGGTTGAAACAGTGATGCTATTGTTGCTATGGTTGAAGCAGTGATGCTATTGTTGCTATGGTTGAAGCAGAGATGCTATTGTTAATATGATTGAAGCAGTGATGCTATTGTTAATATGGTTGAAGCAGTGATGCAATTGCTGCAATGGTTGAAGCAGTGATGATATTGTAAAGATTGTTTAAAGCAGTGATGGTATTGTTGCTATGGTTGAAGCAGTGATTCTCTTGTTGATATGGTTGAAACAGTGATGCTATTGTTGCTATGGTTGAAGCAGTGATGCTATTGTTGCTATGGTTGAAGCAGTGATGCTATTGTTAATATGATTGAAGCAGTGATGCTATTGTTAATATGGTTGAAGCAGTGATGCAATTGCTGCTATGGTTGAAGCAGTGATGATATTGTAAAGATGGTTGAAGCAGTGATGATATTGTTAATACGGCTGAAGCAGTGATGATATTGTTAATATTGTTGAAGCAGTGATGCTATTGTTAATATGGTTGAAGCAGTGATGGTAATGTTGCTATGGTTGAAGCAGTGATGCTATTGTTGATATGGTTGAAGCAGTGATGGTAATGTTGCTATGGTTGAAGCAGTGATTCTATTGTTAATATGGTTGAAGCATTGATGGTATTGTTAATGTGGTTGAAGCAGTGATGCTAATGGTAATGTGGTTGAAGCAGTGATGCTTTTGTTAATATGGTTGAAGCAGTGATGGTATTGTTAATGTCGTTGAAGCAGTGATGCTATTGTTAATGTGGTTAAAGCAGTGATGGTATTGTTAATATGGTTGAATCAGTGATGCTATTGTTAATTTGGTTGAAGCAGTGATTCTATTGTTAATATGGTTGAAGCAGTGATGGTATTGTTAATGTGGTTGAAGCAGTGATGCTATTGTTAATATGGTTAAAGCAGTGATGATATTGTTAATATGGTTGAAGCAGTGATGGTATTGTTAATATGGTTGAAGCAGTTTTGCTATTGTTAATGTGGTTGAAGCAGTGATAGTATTGTTGCTATGGTTGAAGCAGTGATGGTATTGTTAATATGGTTGAAGCAGTGATGGTATTGTTAATGTCGTTGAAGCAGTGATGCTATTGATAATATGATTAAAGCAGTGATGCTATTGATAATATGATTAAAGCAGTGATGATATTGTTAATACGGCTGAAGCAGTGTTGATATTGTTAATATTGTTGAAGCAGTGATGGTAATGTTGCTATGGTTGAAGCAGTGATGCTATTGTTAATATGGTTGAAGCAGTGATGCTATTGTTGATATGGTTGAAGCAGTGATGGTAATGTTGCTATGGTTGAAGCAGTGATGATATTGTTAATATGGTTGAAGCAGTGATGGTAATGTTGCTCAAAGTCACCATTATTAGTCAGTTGTACAACCGAATGCCTTCAACCGAAATGTGTCTTCCGCATTTAACCCAACCCTCTGAATCAGAGAGGTGCGGGGGCTGCCTTTAATCGACATCCACGTCTTGGCGCCTGGGAACAGTGGGTTAACTGCCTTGTTCAGGGGCAGAACGACAGATTTTTACCTTGTCAGCTCGGGGATTTGAACTTGCAGCCCTCCGGTTACAAGTCCAACGCTCTAACCACTAGGCTACCTGCCGCCCCGGCTATGGTTGAAGCAGTGATTCTATTGTTAATATGGTTGAAGCAGTGATGAAATTGTTAATGTGGTTGAAGCAGTGATGCTATTGGTAATGTGGTTGAAGCAGTGATGCTTTTGTTAATATGGTTGAAGCAGTGCTGGTATTGTTAATGTCGTTGAAGCAGTGATGCTATTGTTAATGTGGTTAAAGCAGTGATGGTATTGTTAATATGGTTGAATCAGTGATGCTATTGTTAATTTGGTTGAAGCAGTGATTCTATTGTTAATATGGTTGAAGCAGTGATGGTATTGTTAATGTGGTTGAAGCAGTGATGCTATTGTTAATATGGTTAAAGCAGTGATGATATTGTTAATGTGGTTGAAGCAGTGATGCTTTTGTTAATATGGTTGAAGCAGTTTTGCTATTGTTAATGTGTTTGAAGCAGTGATAGTATTGTTGCTATGGTTGAAGCAGTGATGGTATTGTTAATATGGTTGAAGCAGTGATGGTATTGTTAATGTGGTTGAAGCAGTGATGCTATTGTTAATATGGTTAAAGCAGTGATGATATTGTTAATATGATTGAAGCAGTGATGGTATTGTTAACATGGTTGAAGCAGTGATGCTATTGTTAATGTCGTTGAAGCAGTGATGCTATTGTTAATATGGTTGAAGCAGTGATGGTAATGTTGCTATGGTTGTAGCAGTGATGCTATTGTTAATATGGTTGAAGCAGTGATGCTATTGTTGATATGGTTGAAACAGTGATGGTAATGTTGCTATGGTTGAAGCAGTGATTATATTGTTAATATGGTTGAAGCAGTGATGGTATTCTTAATGTGGTTGAAGCAGTGATGCTATTGTTAATATGGTTAAAGCAGTGATGATATTGTTAATATGATTGAAGCAGTGATGGTATTGTTAAGATGGTTGAAGCAGTGATGCTATTGTTAATGTCGTTGAAGCAGTGATGCTATTGATAATATGATTAAAGCAGTGATGATATTGTTAATACGGCTGAAGCAGTGATGATATTGTTAATATTGTTGAAGCAGTGATGCTATTGTTAATATGGTTGAAGCAGTGATGGTAATGTTGCTATGGTTGAAGCAGTGATGCTATTGTTAATATGGTTGAAGCAGTGATGCTATTGTTGATATGGTTGAAGCAGTGATGGTAATGTTGCTATGGTTGAAGCAGTGATTCTATTGTTAATATGGTTGAAGCAGTGATGGTATTGTTCATGTGGTTGAAGCAGTGATGCTATTGTTAATATGGTTAAAGCAGTGATGATATTGTTTATGTGATTGAAGCAGTGATGGTATTGTTAATATGGTTGAAGCAGTGATGCTATTGTTAATGTCGTTGAAGCAGTGATGCTATTGATAATATGGTTGAAGCAGTGATGCTATTGTTAATGTGGTTGAAGCAGTGATAGTATTGTTGCTATGGTTGAAGCAGTGATGGTATTGTTAATATGGTTGAAGCAGTGATGGTATTGTTAATGTCGTTGAAGCAGTGATGCTTTTGATAATATGGTTAAAGCAGTGATGGTACTGTTAATGTGGTTGAAGCAGTGATGCTTTTGTTAATATGGTTGAAGCAGTGATGCTATTGTTAATATGGTTGAAGCAGTGATGATATTTTTAATATGGTTGAAAAAGTGATGCTATTGTTATTATGGTTGAAGCCGTGTTGCTCTTGTTGTTTATGGTTGAAGCAGTGATGCTATTGTTGCTATGGTTGAATCAGTGATGCTATTGTTGCTATGGTTGAACCAGTGATGCTATTGTTGATATGACTGAAGCAGTGATGCTATTGTTAATAAGGTTGAAGCAGTGATGAAATTGTTGCTATGGTTGAAGCAGTGATGCTATTGTTGCTATGGTTGAAGCAGTGATGCTATTGTTGCTATGGTTGAAGCAGTGATGCTATTGTTAATATGATTGAAGCAGTGATGCTATTATTAATATGGTTGAAGCAGTGATGCAATTTCTGCTATGGTTGAAGCAGTGATGATATAGTAAAGATGGTTGAAGCAGTGATGGTATTGTTGCTATTGTTGAAGCAGTGATTCTCTTGTTGATATGGTTGAAAAAGTGATGCTATTGTTGCTATGGTTGAAGCAGTGATGCTATTGTTGCTATGGTTGAAGCAGTGATGCTATTGTTAATATGATTGAAGCAGTGATGATATTGTTAATATGATTGAAGCAGTGATGGTATTGTTAATATGGTTGAAGCAGTGATGCTATTGTTAATGTCGTTGAAGCAGTGATGCTATTGATAATATGGTTGAAGCAGTGATGGTAATGTTGCTATGGTTGAAGCAGTGATGCTATTGTTAATATGGTTGAAGCAGTGATGCTATTGTTGATATGGTTGAAGCAGTTTTGCTATTGTTAATGTGTTTGAAGCAGTGATAGTATTGTTGCTATGGTTGAAGCAGTGATGGTATTGTTAATACGGTTGAAGCAGTGATGGTATTGTTAATGTGGTTGAAGCAGTGATGCTATTGTTAATATGGTTAAAGCAGTGATGATATTGTTAATATGATTGAAGCAGTGATGGTATTGTTAATATGGTTGAAGCAGTGATGCTATTGTTAATGTCGTTGAAGCAGTGATGCTATTGTTAATATGGTTGAAGCAGTGATGGTAATGTTGCTATGGTTGTAGCAGTGATGCTATTGTTAATATGGTTGAAGCAGTGATGCTATTGTTGATATGTTTGAAGCAGTGATGGTAATGTTGCTATGGTTGAAGCAGTGATTCTATTGTTAATATGGTTGAAGCAGTGATGGTATTCTTAATGTGGTTGAAGCAGTGATGCTATTGTTAATATGGTTAAAGCAGTGATGATATTGTTAATATGATTGAAGCAGTGATGGTATTGTTAAGATGGTTGAAGCGGTGATGCTATTGTTAATGTCGTTGAAGCAGTGATGCTATTGATAATATGTTTAAAGCAGTGATGATATTGTTAATACGGCTGAAGCAGTGATGATATTGTTAATATTGTTGAAGCAGTGATGCTATTGTTAATATGGTTGAAGCAGTGATGGTAATGTTGCTATGGTTGAAGCAGTGATGCTATTGTTAATATGGTTGAAGCAGTGATGCTATTGTTGATATGGTTGAAGCAGTGATGGTAATGTTGCTATGGTTGAAGCAGTGATTCTATTGTTAATATGGTTGAAGCAGTGATGGTATTGTTAATGTGGTTGAAGCAGTGATGCTATTGTTAATATGGTTAAAGCAGTGATGATATTGTTAATGTGATTGAAGCAGTGATGGTATTGTTAATATGGTTGAAGCAGTGATGCTATTGTTAATGTCGTTGAAGCAGTGATGCTATTGATAATATGGTTGAAGCAGTGATGCTATTGTTAATGTGGTTGAAGCAGTGATAGTATTGTTGCTATGGTTGAAGCAGTGATGGTATTGTTAATATGGTTGAAGCAGTGATGGTATTGTTAATGTCGTTGAAGCAGTGATGCTTTTGATAATATGGTTAAAGCAGTGATGGTACTGTTAATGTGGTTGAAGCAGTGATGCTTTTGTTAATATGGTTGAAGCAGTGATGCTATTGTTAATATGGTTGAAGCAGTGATGATATTTTTAATATGGTTGAAAAAGTGATGCTATTGTTAATATGGTTGAAGCAGTGATGGTAATGTTGCTATGGTTGAAGCAGTGATGCTATTGTTAATATGGTTGAAGCAGTGATGCTATTGTTGATATGGTTGAAGCAGTGATGGTAATGTTGCTATGGTTGAAGCAGTGATTCTATTGTTAATATGGTTGAAGCAGTGATGGTATTGTTAATGTGGTTGAAGCAGTGATGCTATTGTTAATATGGTTAAAGCAGTGATGATATTGTTTATGTGATTGAAGCAGTGATGGTATTGTTAATATGGTTGAAGCAGTGATGGTATTGTTAATGTCGTTGAAGCAGTGATGCTTTTGATAATATGGTTAAAGCAGTGATGGTACTGTTAATGTGGTTGAAGCAGTGATGCTTTTGTTAATATGGTTGAAGCAGTGATGCTATTGTTAATATGGTTGAAGCAGTGATGATATTTTTAATATGGTTGAAAAAGTGATGCTATTGTTATTATGGTTGAAGCAGTGTTGCTCTTGTTGTTATGGTTGAAGCAGTGATGCTATTGTTGCTATGGTTGAATCAGTGATGCTATTGTTGCTATGGTTGAACCAGTGATGCTATTGTTGATATGACTGAAGCAGTGATGCTATTGTTAATAAGGTTGAAGCAGTGATGAAATTGTTGCTATGGTTGAAGCAGTGATGCTATTGTTGCTATGGTTGACGCAGTGTTGCTCTTGTTGCTATGGTTGAAGCAGTGATGCTATAGTTGCTATGGATGAAGCAGTGATGGTATTGTTGCTATTGTTGAAGCAGTGATGCTCTTGTTGATATGGTTGAAGCAGTGATTCTATTGTTGCTATGGTTGAAGCAGTGTTGCTCTTGTTGATATGGTTGAAACAGTGATGCTATTGTTGCTATGGTTGAAGCAGTGATGCTATTGTTGCTATGGTTGAAGCAGTGATGCTATTGTTAATATGATTGAAGCAGTGATGCTATTATTAATATGGTTGAAGCAGTGATGCAATTTCTGCTATGGTTGAAGCAGTGATGATATAGTAAAGATGGTTGAAGCAGTGATGGTATTGTTGCTATTGTTGAAGCAGTGATTCTCTTGTTGATATGGTTGAAAAAGTGATGCTATTGTTGCTATGGTTGAAGCAGTGATGCTATTGTTGCTATGGTTGAAGCAGTGATGCTATTGTTAATATGATTGAAGCAGTGATGATATTGTTAATATGATTGAAGCAGTGATGGTATTGTTAATATGGTTGAAGCAGTGATGCTATTGTTAATGTCGTTGAAGCAGTGATGCTATTGATAATATGGTTGAAGCAGTGATGGTAATGTTGCTATGGTTGAAGCAGTGATGCTATTGTTAATATGGTTGAAGCAGTGATGCTATTGTTGATATGGTTGAAGCAGTGATGGTAATGTTGCTATGGTTGAAGCAGTGATTCTATTGTTAATATGGTTGAAGCAGTGATGAAATTGTTAATGTGGTTGAAGCAGTGATGGTATTCTTAATGTGGTTGAAGCAGTGATGCTATTGTTAATATGGTTAAAGCAGTGATGATATTGTTAATATGATTGAAGCAGTGATGGTATTGTTAAGATGGTTGAAGCGGTGATGCTATTGTTAATGTCGTTGAAGCAGTGATGCTATTGATAATATGTTTAAAGCAGTGATGATATTGTTAATACGGCTGAAGCAGTGATGATATTGTTAATATTGTTGAAGCAGTGATGCTATTGTTAATATGGTTGAAGCAGTGATGGTAATGTTGCTATGGTTGAAGCAGTGATGCTATTGTTAATATGGTTGAAGCAGTGATGCTATTGTTGATATGGTTGAAGCAGTGATGGTAATGTTGCTATGGTTGAAGCAGTGATTCTATTGTTAATATGGTTGAAGCAGTGATGGTATTGTTAATGTGGTTGAAGCAGTGATGCTATTGTTAATATGGTTAAAGCAGTGATGATATTGTTAATGTGATTGAAGCAGTGATGGTATTGTTAATATGGTTGAAGCAGTGATGCTATTGTTAATGTCGTTGAAGCAGTGATGCTATTGATAATATGGTTGAAGCAGTGATGCTATTGTTAATGTGGTTGAAGCAGTGATAGTATTGTTGCTATGGTTGGAAGCAGTGATGGTATTGTTAATATGGTTGAAGCAGTGATGGTATTGTTAATGTCGTTGAAGCAGTGATGCTTTTGATAATATGGT
This sequence comes from Brachymystax lenok tsinlingensis, assembly GCA_030435695.1. Classification (NCBI taxonomy): domain Eukaryota; kingdom Metazoa; phylum Chordata; class Actinopteri; order Salmoniformes; family Salmonidae; genus Brachymystax; species Brachymystax lenok. The sequence continues at coordinate 15,681,772 of CM059797.1, read as the reverse complement.
TAAAGCAGTGATGGTACTGTTAATGTGGTTGAAGCAGTGATGCTTTTGTTAATATGGTTGAAGCAGTGATGCTATTGTTAATATGGTTGAAGCAGTGATGATATTTTTAATATGGTTGAAAAATTGATGCTATTGTTAATATGGTTGAAGCAGTGATGGTAATGTTGCTATGGTTGAAGCAGTGATGCTATTGTTAATATGGTTGAAGCAGTGATGCTATTGTTGATATGATTGAAGCAGTGATGGTAATGTTGCTATGGTTGAAGCAGTGATTCTATTGTTAATATGGTTGAAGCAGTGATGGTATTGTTAATGTGGTTGAAGCAGTGATGCTATTGTTAATATGGTTAAAGCAGTGATGATATTGTTTATGTGATTGAAGCAGTGATGGTATTGTTAATATGGTTGAAGCAGTGATGGTATTGTTAATGTCGTTGAAGCAGTGATGCTTTTGATAATATGGTTACAGCAGTGATGGTACTGTTAATGTGGTTGAAGCAGTGATGCTTTTGTTAATATGGTTGAAGCAGTGATGCTATTGTTAATATGGTTGAAGCAGTGATGATATTTTTAATATGGTTGAAAAAGTGATGCTATTGTTATTATGGTTGAAGCCGTGTTGCTCTTGTTGTTCATGGTTGAAGCAGTGATGCTATTGTTGCTATGGTTGAATCAGTGATGCTATTGTTGCTATGGTTGAACCAGTGATGCTATTGTTGATATGACTGAAGCAGTGATGCTATTGTTAATAAGGTTGAAGCAGTGATGAAATTGTTGCTATGGTTGAAGCAGTGATGCTATTGTTGCTATGGTTGACGCAGTGTTGCTCTTGTTGCTATGGTTGAAGCAGTGATGCTATAGTTGCTATGGATGAAGCAGTGATGGTATTGTTGCTATTGTTGAAGCAGTGATGCTCTTGTTGATATGGTTGAAGCAGTGATTCTATTGTTGCTATGGTTGAAGCAGTGTTGCTCTTGTTGATATGGTTGAAACAGTGATGCTATTGTTGCTATGGTTGAAGCAGTGATGCTATTGTTGCTATGGTTGAAGCAGTGATGCTATTGTTAATATGATTGAAGCAGTGATGCTATTATTAATATGGTTGAAGCAGTGATGCAATTTCTGCTATGGTTGAAGCAGTGATGATATAGTAAAGATGGTTGAAGCAGTGATGGTATTGTTGCTATTGTTGAAGCAGTGATTCTCTTGTTGATATGGTTGAAAAAGTGATGCTATTGTTGCTATGGTTGAAGCAGTGATGCTATTGTTGCTATGGTTGAAGCAGTGATGCTATTGTTAATATGATTGAAGCAGTGATGATATTGTTAATATGATTGAAGCAGTGATGGTATTGTTAATATGGTTGAAGCAGTGATGCTATTGTTAATGTGGTTGAAGCAGTGATGCTATTGTTAATATGGTTGAAGCAGTGATGATATTGTTAATATGGTTGAAGCAGTGATGATATTGTTAATACGGCTGAAGCAGTGATGATATTGTTAATATTGTTGAAGCAGTGATGCTATTGTTAATATGGTTGAAGCAGTGATGGTATTGTTAAGATGGTTGAAGCAGTGATGCTATTGTTAATGTGGTTAAAGCAGTGATGGTATTGTTAATGTGATTGAAGCAGTGATGGTATTGTTAATATGGTTGAAGCAGTGATGCTATTGTTAATGTGGTTGAAGCAGTGATGCTTTTGTTAATATGGTTGAAGCAGTGATGGTATTGTTAATGTCGTTGAAGCAGTGATGCTATTGTTAATGTGGTTAAAGCAGTGATGGTATTGTTAATGATGCTTTTGTTAATATGGTTGAATCAGTGATGCTATTGTTAATTTGGTTGAAGCAGTGATGCTTTTGTTAACATGGTTGAAGCAGTGATGGTATTGTTAATGTCGTTGAAGCAGTGATGCTATTGTTAATGTGGTTAAAGCAGTGATGGTATTGTTATTGTGGTTGAAGCAGTGATGCTTTTGTTAATATGGTTGAATCAGTGATGCTATTGTTAATTTGGTTGAAGCAGTGATTCTATTGTTAATATGGTTGAAGCAGTGATGGTATTGTTAATGTGGTTGAAGCAGTGATGCTATTGTTAATATGGTTATAGCAGTGATGGTATTGTTAACATGGTTGAAGCAGATATGGTATTGTTAATATGGTTGAAAGAGTGATGCTATTGTTAATGTGGTTGAAGCAGTGATGCTTTTGTTAATATGGTTGAAGCAGTTTTGCTATTGTTAATGTGGTTGAAGCAGTGATAGTATTGTTGCTATGGTTGAAGCAGTGATGGTATTGTTAATATGGTTGAAGCAGTGATGGTATTGTTAATGTCGTTGAAGCAGTGATGCTATTGATAATATGATTAAAGCAGTGATGGTATTGTTATTGTGGTTGAAGCAGTGATGCTTTTGTTAATATGGTTGAATCAGTTTTGCTATTGTTAATGTGGTTGAAGCAGTGATAGTATTGTTGCTATGGTTGAAGCAGTGATGGTATTGTTAATATGGTTGAAGCAGTGATGGTATTGTTAATGTCGTTGAAGCAGTGATGCTATTGATAATATGATTAAAGCAGTGATGGTATTGTTATTGTATTTGAAGCAGTGATGCTTTTGTTAATATGGTTGAATCAGTGATGCTATTGTTAATTTGGTTGAAGCAGTGATTCTATTGTTAATATGGTTGAAGCAGTGATGGTATTGTTAATGTGGTTGAAGCAGTGATGCTATTGTTAATATGGTTAAAGCAGTGATGGTATTGTTAACATGGTTGAAGCAGATATGGTATTGTTAATATGGTTGAAAGAGTGATGCTATTGTTAATGTGGTTGAAGCAGTGATGCTATTGATAATATATTGTGCAGTGATGATATTGTTAACACGGCTGAAGCAGTGATGATATTGTTAATGTGGTTGAAGCAGTGATAGTATTGTTGCTATGGTTGAAGCAGTGATGGTATTGTTAATATGGTTGAAGCAGTGATGGTATTGTTAATATCGTTGAAGCAGTGATGCTATTGATAATATGATTAAAGCAGTGATGGTATTGTTAATGTGGTTGAAGCAGTGATGCTTTTGTTAATATGGTTGAAGCACTGATGCTATTGTTAATGTGGTTGAAGCAGTGATGCTTTTGATAATATGGTTGAAGCAGTGATGATATTGTTAATATGTCAGAAGCAGTGATGATATTGTTAATATGGTTGAAGCAGTGATGCTTTTGTTGATATGGTTGAAGCAGTGATGCTATTGTTGCTATGGTTGAAGCAGTGTTGCTCTTGTTGATATGGTTGAAGGAGTGATAATATTGTTGCTATGGTTGAAGCAGTGATGGTTTTGTTAATGTGGTTGAAGCAGTGAAGCTATTGTTAATATGGTTAAAGCAGTGATGCTATTGTTAATATGGTTGAAGCAGTGATGCTATTGTTAATGTGGTTGAAGCAGTGACACTTTTGTTAATATGGTTGAAGCAGTGATGCTATTGTTAATATGGTTGAAGCAGTAATGATATTGTTAATATGGTTGAACAAGTGATGCTATTGTTATTATGGTTGAAGCAGTGTTGCTCTTGTTGATATGGTTGAAGCAGTGATGCTATTGTTAATATGATTGAAGCAGTGATGATATTGTTAATATGGCTAAAGCAGTGATGATATTGTTAATATGGTTGAAGCAGTGATGCTATTGTTAATATGGTTGAAGCAGTAATGGTAATGTTGCTATGGTTGAAGCAGTAATGGTATTGTTAATATGGTTGAAGCAGTGATGCTTTTGTTGATATGGTTGAAGCAGTGATGCTATTGTTGCTATGGTTGAAACAGTGTTGCTCTTGTTGATATGGTTGAAGCAGTGATGCTATTGTTGCTATTGTTGAAGGAGAGATGCTATTGTTGCTATGGTTGAAGCAGTGATGCTATTGTTAATATGGTTGACGCAGTGACGCTACTGTTGCTATTGTTGAAGCAGTGATGCTCTTGTTGATATGGTTGAAGCAGTGATGCTATTGTTGCTCTGGTTGAAGCAGTGTTGCTCTTGTTGATATGGTTGAAACAGTGATGCTATTGTTGCTATGGTTGAAGCAGTGATGCTATTGTTGCTATGGTTGAAGCAGTGATGCTATTGTTAATATGATTGAAGCAGTGATGCTATTGTTAATATGGTTGAAGCAGTGATGCTATTGTTAATATGGTTGAAGCAGTGATGGTAATGTTGCTATGGTTGAAGCAGTGATGTTTTTGTTAATATGGTTGAAGCAGTAATGGTATTGTTAATATGGTTGAAGCAGTGACGCTATTGTTAATTTGGTTGAAGCAGTGATTCTATTGTTAATACGGTTGAAGCAGTGATGGTAATGTTAATATGGTTGAAGCAGTGATGGTAATGTTGCTATGGTTGAAGCAGTGATGTTTTTGTTAATATGGTTGAAGCAGTGATTCTATTGTTAATATGGTTGAAGCAGTGATGGTATTGTTAATGTGGTTGAAGCAGTGATGCTATTGTTAATATGGTTATAGCAGTGATGGTATTGTTAACATGGTTGAAGCAGATATGGTATTGTTAATATGGTTGAATCAGTTTTGCTATTGTTAATGTGGTTGAAGCAGTGATAGTATTGTTGCTATGGTTGAAGCAGTGATGGTATTGTTAATATGGTTGAAGCAGTGATGGTATTGTTAATGTCGTTGAAGCAGTGATGCTATTGATAATATGATTAAAGCAGTGATGGTATTGTTATTGTGGTTGAAGCAGTGATGTTTTTGTTAATATGGTTGAATCAGTTTTGCTATTGTTAATGTGGTTGAAGCAGTGATAGTATTGTTGCTATGGTTGAAGCAGTGATGGTATTGTTAATATGGTTGAAGCAGTGATGGTATTGTTAATGTCGTTGAAGCAGTGATGCTATTGATAATATGATTAAAGCAGTGATGGTATTGTTATTGTGGTTGAAGCAGTGATGCTTTTGTTAATATGGTTGAATCAGTGATGCTATTGTTAATTTGGTTGAAGCAGTGATTCTATTGTTAATATGGTTGAAGCAGTGATGGTATTGTTAATGTGGTTGAAGCAGTGATGCTATTGTTAATATGGTTAAAGCAGTGATGGTATTGTTAACATGGTTTAAGCAGATATGGTATTGTTAATATGGTTGAAAGAGTGATGCTATTGTTAATGTGGCTGAAGCAGTGATGCTTTTGTTAATATGGTTGAAGCAGTTTTGCTATTGTTAATGTGGTTGAAGCAGTGATAGTATTGTTGCTATGGTTGAAGCAGTGATGGTATTGTTAATATGGTTGAAGCAGTGATGGTATTGTTAATGTCGTTGAAGCAGTGATGCTATTGATAATATGATTAAAGCAGTGATGGTATTGTTAATGTGGTTGAAGCAGTGATGCTTTTGTTAATATGGTTGAAGCACTGATGCTATTGTTAATGTGGTTGAAGCAGTGATGCTTTTGATAATATGGTTGAAGTAGTGATGATATTGTTAATATGGCAGAAGCAGTGATGATATTGTTAATATGGTTGAAGCAGTGATGCTTTTGTTGATATGGTTGAAGCAGTGATGCTATTGTTGCTATGGTTGAAGAAGTGTTGCTCTTGTTGATATGGTTGAAGGAGTGATGCTATTGTTGCTATGGTTGAAGCAGTGATGGTTTTGTTAATGTGGTTGAAGCAGTGAAGCTATTGTTAATATGGTTAAAGCAGTGATGCTATTGTTAATATGGTTGAAGCAGTGATGCTATTGTTAATGTGGTTGAAGCAGTGACACTTTTGTTAATATGGTTGAAGCAGTGATGGTATTGTTAATATGGTTGAAGCAGTGATGATATTGTTAATATGGTTGAACAAGTGATGCTATTGTTATTATGGTTGAAGCAGTGTTGCTCTTGTTGATATGGTTGAAGCAGTGATGCTATTGTTAATATGATTGAAGCAGTGATGATATTGTTAATATGGCTGAAGCAGTGATGATATTGTTAATATGGTTGAAGCAGTGATGCTATTGTTAATATGGTTGAAGCAGTGATGCTATTGTTGCTATGGTTGAAGCAGTGATGATATTGTTAATATGGTTGAAGCAGTAATGGTATTGTTAATATGGTTGAACCAGTGATGCTATTGTTGATATGATTGAAGCAGTGATGCTATTGTTAATAAGGTTGAAGCAGTGATGAAATTGTTGCTATGGTTGAAGCAGTGATGCTATTGTTGCTATGGTTGAATCAGTGATGCTATTGTTGCTATGGTTGAACCAGTGATGCTATTGTTGATATGATTGAAGCAGTGATGCTATTGTTAATAAGGTTGAAGCAGTGATGAAATTGTTGCTATGGTTGAAGCAGTGATGCTATTGTTGCTATGGTTGACGCAGTGTTGCTCTTGTTGCTATGGTTGAAGCAGTGATGATATAGTTGCTATGGATGAAGCAGTGATGGTATTGTTGCTATTGTTGAAGCAGTGATGCTCTTGTTGATATGGTTGAAGCAGTGATGCTATTGTTGCTATGGTTGAAGCAGTGTTGCTCTTGTTGATATGGTTGAAACAGTGATGCTATTGTTGCTATGGTCGAAGCAGTGATGCTATTGTTGCTATGGTTGAAGCAGTGATGCTATTGTTAATATGATTGAAGCAGTGATGCTATTGTTAATATGGTTGAAGCAGTGATGCAATTGCTGCTATGGTTGAAGCAGTGATGATATTGTAAAGATGGTTGAAGCAGTGATGGTATTGTTGCTATTGTTGAAGCAGTGATTCTCTTGTTGATATGGTTGAAACAGTGATGCTATTGTTGCTATGGTTGAAGCAGTGATGCTATTGTTGCTATGGTTGAAGCAGTGATGCTATTGTTAATATGATTGAAGCAGTGATGCTATTGTTAATATGGTTGAAGCAGTGATGCAATTGCTGCTATGGTTGAAGCAGTGATGATATTGTAAAGATGGTTGAAGCAGTGATGATATTGTTAATACGGCTGAAGCAGTGATGATATTGTTAATATTGTTGAAGCAGTGATTCTATTGTTAATATGGTTGAAGCAGTGATGGTAATGTTGCTATGGTTGAAGCAGTGATGCTATTGTTAATATGGTTGAAGCAGTGATGCTATTGTTGATATGGTTGAAGCAGTGATGGTAATGTTGCTATGGTTGAAGCAGTGATTCTATTGTTAATATGGTTGAAGCAGTGATGCTATTGTTAATGTGGTTGAAGCAGTGATGCTACTGTTAATATGGTTAAAGTAGTGATGATATTGTTAATATGATTGAAGCAGTGATGCTATTGTTAATATGGTTGAAGCAGTGATGCTGTTGTTAATGTGGTTGAATCAGTGATGCTTTTGTTAATATGGTTGAAGCAGTGATGGTATTGTTAATGTCGTTGAAGCAGTGATGCTATTGTTAATGTGGTTAAAGCAGTGATGGTATTGTTATTGTGATTGAAGCAGTGATGCTTTTGTTAATATGGTTGAATCAGTGATGCTATTGTTAATTTGGTTGAAGCAGTGATGCTTTTGTTAATATGGATGAATCAGTGATGGTATTGTTAATGTCGTTGAAGCAGTGATGATATTGTTAATATTGTTGAAGCAGTGATTCTATTGTTAATATGGTTGAAGCAGATATGGTATTGTTAATATGGTTGAAAGAGTGATGCTATTGTTAATGTGGTTGAAGCAGTGATGCTTTTGTTAATATGGTTGAAGCAGTTTTGCTATTGTTAATGTGGTTGAAGCAGTGATGCTATTGTTAATATGGTTATAGCAGTGATGGTATTGTTAACATGGTTGAAGCAGATATGGTATTGTTAATATGGTTGAAAGAGTGATGCTATTGTTAATGTGGTTGAAGCAGTGATGCTTTTGTTAATATGGTTGAAGCAGTTTTGCTATTGTTAATGTGGTTGAAGCAGTGATGGTATTGTTAATGTCGTTGAAGCAGTGATGCTATTGATAATATGGTTGAAAGAGTGATGCTATTGTTAATGTGGTTGAAGCAGTGATAGTATTGTTGCTATGGTTGAAGCAGTGATGGTATTGTTAATATGGTTGAAGCAGTGATGGTATTGTTAATGTCGTTGAAGCAGTGATGCTATTGATAATATGATTAAAGCAGTGATGGTATTGTTATTGTGGTTGAAGCAGTGATGCTTTTGTTAATATGGTTGAATCAGTGATGCTATTGTTAATTTGGTTGAAGCAGTGATTCTATTGTTAATATGGTTGAAGCAGTGATGGTATTGTTAATGTGGTTGAAGCAGTGTTGCTATTGTTAATATGGTTAAAGCAGTGATGGTATTGTTAACATGGTTGAAGCAGATATGGTATTGTTAATATGGTTGAAAGAGTGATGCTATTGTTAATGTGGTTGAAGCAGTGATGCTTTTGTTAATATGGTTGAAGCAGTGATGCTTTTGATAATATGGTTGAAGCAGTGATGATATTGTTAATATGTCAGAAGCAGTGATGATATTGTTAATATGGTTGAAGCAGTGATGCTTTTGTTGATATGGTTGAAGCAGTGATGCTATTGTTGCTATGGTTGAAGCAGTGTTGCTCTTGTTGATATGGTTGAAGGAGTGATACTATTGTTGCTATGGTTGAAGCAGTGATGGTTTTGTTAATGTGGTTGAAGCAGTGAAGCTATTGTTAATATGGTTAAAGCAGTGATGCTATTGTTAATATGGTTGAAGCAGTGATGCTATTGTTAATGTGGTTGAAGCAGTGACACTTTTGTTAATATGGTTGAAGCAGTGATGCTATTGTTAATATGGTTGAAGCAGTAATGATATTGTTAATATGGTTGAACAAGTGATGCTATTGTTATTATGGTTGAAGCAGTGTTGCTCTTGTTGATATGGTTGAAGCAGTGATGCTATTGTTAATATGATTGAAGCAGTGATGATATTGTTAATATGGCTAAAGCAGTGATGATATTGTTAATATGGTTGAAGCAGTGATGCTATTGTTAATATGGTTGAAGCAGTAATGGTAATGTTGCTATGGTTGAAGCAGTAATGGTATTGTTAATATGGTTGAAGCAGTGATGCTTTTGTTGATATGGTTGAAGCAGTGATGCTATTGTTGCTATGGTTGAAACAGTGTTGCTCTTGTTGATATGGTTGAAGCAGTGATGCTATTGTTGCTATTGTTGAAGGAGAGATGCTATTGTTGCTATGGTTGAAGCAGTGATGCTATTGTTAATATGGTTGACGCAGTGACGCTACTGTTGCTATTGTTGAAGCAGTGATGCTCTTGTTGATATGGTTGAAGCAGTGATGCTATTGTTGCTCTGGTTGAAGCATTGTTGCTCTTGTTGATATGGTTGAAACAGTGATGCTATTGTTGCTATGGTTGAAGCAGTGATGCTATTGTTGCTATGGTGGAAGCAGTGATGCTATTGTTAATATGATTGAAGCAGTGATGCTATTGTTAATATGGTTGAAGCAGTGATGCTATTGTTAATATGGTTGAAGCAGTGATGGTAATGTTGCTATGGTTGAAGCAGTGATGTTTTTGTTAATATGGTTGAAGCAGTAATGGTATTGTTAATATGGTTGAAGCAGTGATGCTATTGTTAATTTGGTTGAAGCAGTGATTCTATTGTTAATACGGTTATAGCAGTGATGGTATTGTTAACATGGTTGAAGCAGATATGGTATTGTTAATATGGTTGAAAGAGTGATGCTATTGTTAATGTGGTTGAAGCAGTGATGCTTTTGTTAATATGGTTGAAGCAGTTTTGCTATTGTTAATATGGTTGAAGCAGTGATAGTATTGTTGCTATGGTTGAAGCAGTGATGGTATTGTTAATATGGTTGAAGCAGTGATGGTATTGTTAATGTCGTTGAAGCAGTGATGCTATTGATAATATGATTAAAGCAGTGATGGTATTGTTATTGTGGTTGAAGCAGTGATGCTTTTGTTAATATGGTTGAATCAGTGATGCTATTGTTAATTTGGTTGAAGCAGTGATTCTATTGTTAATATGGTTAAAGCAGTGATGGTATTGTTAATGTGGTTGAAGCAGTGATGCTATTGTTAATATGGTTAAAGCAGTGATGGTATTGTTAACATGGTTGAAGCAGATATGGTATTGTTAATATGGTTGAAAGAGTGATGCTATTGTTAATGTGGTTGAAGCAGTGATGCTTTTGTTAATATGGTTGAAGCAGTTTTGCTATTGTTAATGTGGTTGAAGCAGTGATAGTATTGTTGCTATGGTTGAAGCAGTGATGGTATTGTTAATATGGTTGAAGCAGTGATGGTATTGTTAATGTCGTTGAAGCAGTGATGCTATTGATAATATGATTAAAGCAGTGATGGTATTGTTAATGTGGTTGAAGCAGTGATGCTTTTGTTAATATGGTTGAAGCACTGATGCTATTGTTAATGTGGTTGAAGCAGTGATGCTTTTGATAATATGGTTGAAGTAGTGATGATATTGTTAATATGGCTAAAGCAGTGATGATATTGTTAATATGGTTGAAGCAGTGATGCTATTGTTAATATGGTTGAAGCAGTAATGGTAATGTTGCTATGGTTGAAGCAGTAATGGTATTGTTAATATGGTTGAAGCAGTGATGCTTTTGTTGATATGGTTGAAGCAGTGATGCTATTGTTGCTATGGTTGAAACAGTGTTGCTCTTGTTGATATGGTTGAAGCAGTGATGCTATTGTTGCTATTGTTGAAGGAGAGATGCTATTGTTGCTATGGTTGAAGCAGTGATGCTATTGTTAATATGGTTGACGCAGTGACGCTACTGTTGCTATTGTTGAAGCAGTGATGCTCTTGTTGATATGGTTGAAGCAGTGATGCTATTGTTGCTCTGGTTGAAGCAGTGTTGCTCTTGTTGATATGGTTGAAACAGTGATGCTATTGTTGCTATGGTTGAAGCAGTGATGCTATTGTTGCTATGGTGGAAGCAGTGATGCTATTGTTAATATGATTGAAGCAGTGATGCTATTGTAAATATGGTTGAAGCAGTGATGCTATTGTTAATATGGTTGAAGCAGTGATGGTAATGTTGCTAATGTTGAAGCAGTGATGTTTTGTTAATATGGTTGAAGCAGTAATGGTATTGTTAATATGGTTGAAGCAGTGATACTATTGTTAATTTGGTTGAAGCAGTGATTCTATTGTTAATACGGTTGAAGCAGTGATGGTAATGTTAATATGGTTGAAGCAGTGATGGTAATGTTGCTATGGTTGAAGCAGTGATGTTTTTGTTAATATGGTTGAAGCAGTAATGTTATTGTTAATATGGTTGAAGCAGTGATGCTATTGTTAATTTGGTTGAAGCAGTGATTCTATTGTTAATACGGTTAAAGCAGTGATAGTAATGTTGCTATGGTTGAAGCAGTGATGATATTGTTAATATGGTTGAAGCAGAGATGCTTTTGTGTCTATGGTTGAAGCAGTGATGCTATTGTTAATATGATTGAAGCAGTGATGATATTGTAAATCTGGCTGAAGCAGTTATGGTTTTGTTGCTATGGTTGAAGCAGTGATGGTATTGTTAATATGATTGAAGCAGTGATGCTATTGTTAATATGGTTGAAGCAGTGATGCTATTGTTAATTTGGTTGAAGCAGTGATTCTATTGTTAATACGGTTGAAGCAGTGATGGTAATGTTAATATGGTTGAAGCAGTGATGGTAATGTTGCTATGGTTGAAGCAGTGATGTTTTTGTTAATATGGTTGAAGCAGTAATGTTATTGTTAATATGGTTGAAGCAGTGATGCTATTGTTAATTTGGTTGAAGCAGTGATTCTATTGTTAATACGGTTAAAGCAGTGATGGTAATGTTGCTATGGTTGAAGCAGTGATGATATTGTTAATATGGTTGAAGCAGAGATGCTTTTGTGTCTATGGTTGAAGCAGTGATGCTATTGTTAATATGATTGAAGCAGTGATGATATTGTAAATCTGGCTGAAGCAGTGATGGTATTGTTGCTATGGTTGAAGCAGTGATGGTATTGTTAATATGATTGAAGCAGTGATGCTATTGTTAATATGGTTGAAGCAGTGATGCTATTGTTAATATGGTTGAAGCAGTGATGGTATTGTTAATATGGTTGAAGCAATGATGATATTGTTAATATGGTTGACGCAGTGACGCTACTGTTGCTATTGTTGAAGCAGTGATGCTCTTGTTGATATGGTTGAAGCAGTGATGCTATTGTTTCTATGGTTGAAGCAGTGTTGCTCTTGTTGATATGGTTGAAGCAGTGATGATATTGTCAATATGATTGAAGCAGTGATGCTATTGTTAATATGGTTTAAGCAGTGATGTTTTTGTTAATATGGTTGAAGCAGTAATGGTATTGTTAATATGGTTGAGTCAGTGATGCTATTGTTAATTTGGTTGTAGCAGTAATTCTGTTGTTAATATGGTTGAAGCAGTGGTTGTATTGTTAATGTGGTTGAAGCAGTGATGGTATTGTTAATATGGTTGAAGCAGTGGAGCTATTGTTAATGTGGTTGAAGCAGTGGAGCTATTGTTAATGTCGTTGAAGCTGTGATGCTATTGATAATATGGTTAAAGCAGTGATGGTATTGTTAATATGGTTGAAGCAGTGATGCTTTGTTAATATGGTTGAAGCAGTGATGGTATTGTTAATGTGGTTGAAGCAGTGATGCTTTTGATAATATGGTTGAAGCAGTGATGCTATTGTTAATGTGGTTGAAGCAGTGATAGTATTGTTGCTATGGTTGAAGGAGTGATGGTATTGTTAATATGGTTGAAGCAGTGATGGTATTGTTAATGTCGTTGAAGCAGTGATGCTATTGATAATATGGTTAAAGCAGTGATGCTATTGTTAATATGGTTGAATCAGTGATGCTATTGTTAATATGGTTGAAGCAGTAATGATATTGTTAATATGGTTGAACAAGTGATGCTATTGTTATTATGGTTGAAGCAGTGATACTATTGTTAATTTGGTTGAAGCAGTGATTCTATTGTTAATATGGTTGAAGCAGTGATGGTATTGTTAATGTGGTTGAAGCAGTGATGCTATTGTTAATATGGTTAAAGCAGTGATGGTATTGTTAATATGATTGAAGCAGTGATGGTATTGTTATTGTGGTTGAAGAAGTGATGCTTTTGTTAATATGGTTGAATCAGTTTTGCTATTGTTAATGTGGTTGAAGCAGTGATAGTATTGTTGCTATGGTTGAAGCAGTGATGGTATTGTTAATATGGTTGAAGCAGTGATGGTATTGTTAATGTCGTTGAAGCAGTGATGCTATTGTTAATATGGTTAAAGCAGTGATGATATTGTTAATATGATTGAAGCAGTGATGGTATTGTTAAGATGGTTGAAGCAGTTTTGCTATTGTTAATGTGGTTGAAGCAGTGATAGTATTGTTGCTATGGTTGAAGCAGTGATGGTATTGTTAATATGGTTGAAGCAGTGATGGTATTGTTAATGTCGTTGAAGCAGTGATGCTATTGATAATATGATTAAAGCAGTGATGGTATTGTTAATGTGGTTGAAGCAGTGATGCTTTTGTTAATATGGTTGAAGCACTGATGCTATTGTTAATGTGGTTGAAGCAGTGATGCTTTTGATAATATGGTTGAAGTAGTGATGATATTGTTAATATGGCTAAAGCAGTGATGATATTGTTAATATGGTTGAAGCAGTGATGCTATTGTTAATATGGTTGAAGCAGTAATGGTAATGTTGCTATGGTTGAAGCAGTAATGGTATTGTTAATATGGTTGAAGCAGTGATGCTTTTGTTGATATGGTTGAAGCAGTGATGCTATTGTTGCTATGGTTGAAACAGTGTTGCTCTTGTTGATATGGTTGAAGCAGTGATGCTATTGTTGCTATTGTTGAAGGAGAGATGCTATTGTTGCTATGGTTGAAGCAGTGATGCTATTGTTAATATGGTTGACGCAGTGACGCTACTGTTGCTATTGTTGAAGCAGTGATGCTCTTGTTGATATGGTTGAAGCAGTGATGCTATTGTTGCTCTGGTTGAAGCAGTGTTGCTCTTGTTGATATGGTTGAAACAGTGATGCTATTGTTGCTATGGTTGAAGCAGTGATGCTATTGTTGCTATGGTGGAAGCAGTGATGCTATTGTTAATATGATTGAAGCAGTGATGCTATTGTAAATATGGTTGAAGCAGTGATGCTATTGTTAATATGGTTGAAGCAGTGATGGTAATGTTGCTAATGTTGAAGCAGTGATGTTTTTGTTAATATGGTTGAAGCAGTAATGGTATTGTTAATATGGTTGAAGCAGTGATACTATTGTTAATTTGGTTGAAGCAGTGATTCTATTGTTAATACGGTTGAAGCAGTGATGGTAATGTTAATATGGTTGAAGCAGTGATGGTAATGTTGCTATGGTTGAAGCAGTGATGTTTTTGTTAATATGGTTGAAGCAGTAATGTTATTGTTAATATGGTTGAAGCAGTGATGCTATTGTTAATTTGGTTGAAGCAGTGATTCTATTGTTAATACGGTTAAAGCAGTGATAGTAATGTTGCTATGGTTGAAGCAGTGATGATATTGTTAATATGGTTGAAGCAGAGATGCTTTTGTGTCTATGGTTGAAGCAGTGATGCTATTGTTAATATGATTGAAGCAGTGATGATATTGTAAATCTGGCTGAAGCAGTTATGGTTTTGTTGCTATGGTTGAAGCAGTGATGGTATTGTTAATATGATTGAAGCAGTGATGCTATTGTTAATATGGTTGAAGCAGTGATGCTATTGTTAATTTGGTTGAAGCAGTGATTCTATTGTTAATACGGTTGAAGCAGTGATGGTAATGTTAATATGGTTGAAGCAGTGATGGTAATGTTGCTATGGTTGAAGCAGTGATGTTTTTGTTAATATGGTTGAAGCAGTAATGTTATTGTTAATATGGTTGAAGCAGTGATGCTATTGTTAATTTGGTTGAAGCAGTGATTCTATTGTTAATACGGTTAAAGCAGTGATGGTAATGTTGCTATGGTTGAAGCAGTGATGATATTGTTAATATGGTTGAAGCAGAGATGCTTTTGTGTCTATGGTTGAAGCAGTGATGCTATTGTTAATATGATTGAAGCAGTGATGATATTGTAAATCTGGCTGAAGCAGTGATGGTATTGTTGCTATGGTTGAAGCAGTGATGGTATTGTTAATATGATTGAAGCAGTGATGCTATTGTTAATATGGTTGAAGCAGTGATGCTATTGTTAATATGGTTGAAGCAGTGATGGTATTGTTAATATGGTTGAAGCAATGATGATATTGTTAATATGGTTGGCCTGATGGCGCTACTGTTGCTATTGTTGAAGCAGTGATGCTCTTGTTGATATGGTTGAAGCAGTGATGCTATTGTTTCTATGGTTGAAGCAGTGTTGCTCTTGTTGATATGGTTGAAGCAGTGATGATATTGTCAATATGATTGAAGCAGTGATGCTATTGTTAATATGGTTTAAGCAGTGATGTTTTTGTTAATATGGTTGAAGCAGTAATGGTATTGTTAATATGGTTGAGTCAGTGATGCTATTGTTAATTTGGTTGTAGCAGTAATTCTGTTGTTAATATGGTTGAAGCAGTGGTTGTATTGTTAATGTGGTTGAAGCAGTGATGGTATTGTTAATATGGTTGAAGCAGTGGAGCTATTGTTAATGTGGTTGAAGCAGTGGAGCTATTGTTAATGTCGTTGAAGCTGTGATGCTATTGATAATATGGTTAAAGCAGTGATGGTATTGTTAATATGGTTGAAGCAGTGATGCTTTTGTTAATATGGTTGAAGCAGTGATGGTATTGTTAATGTGGTTGAAGCAGTGATGCTTTTGATAATATGGTTGAAGCAGTGATGCTATTGTTAATGTGGTTGAAGCAGTGATAGTATTGTTGCTATGGTTGAAGGAGTGATGGTATTGTTAATATGGTTGAAGCAGTGATGGTATTGTTAATGTCGTTGAAGCAGTGATGCTATTGATAATATGGTTAAAGCAGTGATGCTATTGTTAATATGGTTGAATCAGTGATGCTATTGTTAATATGGTTGAAGCAGTAATGATATTGTTAATATGGTTGAACAAGTGATGCTATTGTTATTATGGTTGAAGCAGTGATACTATTGTTAATTTGGTTGAAGCAGTGATTCTATTGTTAATATGGTTGAAGCAGTGATGGTATTGTTAATGTGGTTGAAGCAGTGATGCTATTGTTAATATGGTTAAAGCAGTGATGGTATTGTTAATATGATTGAAGCAGTGATGGTATTGTTATTGTGGTTGAAGAAGTGATGCTTTTGTTAATATGGTTGAATCAGTTTTGCTATTGTTAATGTGGTTGAAGCAGTGATAGTATTGTTGCTATGGTTGAAGCAGTGATGGTATTGTTAATATGGTTGAAGCAGTGATGGTATTGTTAATGTCGTTGAAGCAGTGATGCTATTGATAATATGATTAAAGCAGTGATGGTATTGTTATTGTGGTTGAAGCAGTGATGCTTTTGTTAATATGGTTGAATCAGTGATGCTATTGTTAATTTGGTTGAAGCAGTGATTCTATTGTTAATATGGTTGAAGCAGTGATGGTATTGTTAATGTGGTTGAAGCAGTGATGCTATTGTTAATATGGTTAAAGCAGTGATGGTATTGTTAACATGGTTGAAGCTTAAGATATGGTATTGTTAATATGGTTGAAAGAGTGATGCTATTGTTAATGTGGTTGAAGCAGTGATGCTTTTGTTAATATGGTTGAAGCAGTGATGCTTTTGATAATATGGTTGAAGCAGTGATGATATTGTTAATATGTCAGAAGCAGTGATGATATTGTTAATATGGTTGAAGCAGTGATGCTTTTGTTGATATGGTTGAAGCAGTGATGCTATTGTTGCTATGGTTGAAGCAGTGTTGCTCTTGTTGATATGGTTGAAGGAGTGATACTATTGTTGCTATGGTTGAAGCAGTGATGGTTTTGTTAATGTGGTTGAAGCAGTGAAGCTATTGTTAATATGGTTAAAGCAGTGATGCTATTGTTAATATGGTTGAAGCAGTGATGCTATTGTTAATGTGGTTGAAGCAGTGACACTTTTTGTTAATATGGTTGAAGCAGTGATGCTATTGTTAATATGGTTGAAGCAGTAATGATATTGTTAATATGGTTGAACAAGTGATGCTATTGTTATTATGGTTGAAGCAGTGTTGCTCTTGTTGATATGGTTGAAGCAGTGATGCTATTGTTAATATGATTGAAGCAGTGATGATATTGTTAATATGGCTAAAGCAGTGATGATATTGTTAATATGGTTGAAGCAGTGATGCTATTGTTAATATGGTTGAAGCAGTAATGGTAATGTTGCTATGGTTGAAGCAGTAATGGTATTGTTAATATGGTTGAAGCAGTGATGCTTTTGTTGATATGGTTGAAGCAGTGATGCTATTGTTGCTATGGTTGAAACAGTGTTGCTCTTGTTGATATGGTTGAAGCAGTGATGCTATTGTTGCTATTGTTGAAGGAGAGATGCTATTGTTGCTATGGTTGAAGCAGTGATGCTATTGTTAATATGGTTGACGCAGTGACGCTACTGTTGCTATTGTTGAAGCAGTGATGCTCTTGTTGATATGGTTGAAGCAGTGATGCTATTGTTGCTCTGGTTGAAGCATTGTTGCTCTTGTTGATATGGTTGAAACAGTGATGCTATTGTTGCTATGGTTGAAGCAGTGATGCTATTGTTGCTATGGTGGAAGCAGTGATGCTATTGTTAATATGATTGAAGCAGTGATGCTATTGTTAATATGGTTGAAGCAGTGATGCTATTGTTAATATGGTTGAAGCAGTGATGGTAATGTTGCTATGGTTGGAAGCAGTGATGTTTTTGTTAATATGGTTGAAGCAGTAATGGTATTGTTAATATGGTTGAAGCAGTGATGCTATTGTTAATTTGGTTGAAGCAGTGATTCTATTGTTAATACGGTTATAGCAGTGATGGTATTGTTAACATGGTTGAAGCAGATATGGTATTGTTAATATGGTTGAAAGAGTGATGCTATTGTTAATGTGGTTGAAGCAGTGATGCTTTTGTTAATATGGTTGAAGCAGTTTTGCTATTGTTAATATGGTTGAAGCAGTGATAGTATTGTTGCTATGGTTGAAGCAGTGATGGTATTGTTAATATGGTTGAAGCAGTGATGGTATTGTTAATGTTGTTGAAGCAGTGATGCTATTGATAATATGATTGAAGCAGTGATGGTATTGTTATTGTGGTTGAAGAAGTGATGCTTTTGTTAATATGGTTGAATCAGTTTTGCTATTGTTAATGTGGTTGAAGCAGTGATAGTATTGTTGCTATGGTTGAAGCAGTGATGGTATTGTTAATATGGTTGAAGCAGTGATGGTATTGTTAATGTCGTTGAAGCAGTGATGCTATTGATAATATGATTAAAGCAGTGATGGTATTGTTATTGTGGTTGAAGCAGTGATGCTTTTGTTAATATGGTTGAATCAGTGATGCTATTGTTAATTTGGTTGAAGCAGTGATTCTATTGTTAATATGGTTAAAGCAGTGATGGTATTGTTAATGTGGTTGAAGCAGTGATGCTATTGTTAATATGGTTAAAGCAGTGATGGTATTGTTAACATGGTTGAAGCAGATATGGTATTGTTAATATGGTTGAAGCAGTAATGGTATTGTTAATATGGTTGAAGCAGTGATGCTTTTGTTGATATGGTTGAAGCAGTGATGCTATTGTTGCTATGGTTGAAACAGTGTTGCTCTTGTTGATATGGTTGAAGCAGTGATGCTATTGTTGCTATTGTTGAAGGAGAGATGCTATTGTTGCTATGGTTGAAGCAGTGATGCTATTGTTAATATGGTTGACGCAGTGACGCTACTGTTGCTATTGTTGAAGCAGTGATGCTCTTGTTGATATGGTTGAAGCAGTGATGCTATTGTTGCTCTGGTTGAAGCAGTGTTGCTCTTGTTGATATGGTTGAAACAGTGATGCTATTGTTGCTATGGTTGAAGCAGTGATGCTATTGTTGCTATGGTGGAAGCAGTGATGCTATTGTTAATATGATTGAAGCAGTGATGCTATTGTAAATATGGTTGAAGCAGTGATGCTATTGTTAATATGGTTGAAGCAGTGATGGTAATGTTGCTAATGTTGAAGCAGTGATGTTTTTGTTAATATGGTTGAAGCAGTAATGGTATTGTTAATATGGTTGAAGCAGTGATACTATTGTTAATTTGGTTGAAGCAGTGATTCTATTGTTAATACGGTTGAAGCAGTGATGGTAATGTTAATATGGTTGAAGCAGTGATGGTAATGTTGCTATGGTTGAAGCAGTGATGTTTTTGTTAATATGGTTGGAAGCAGTAATGTTATTGTTAATATGGTTGAAGCAGTGATGCTATTGTTAATTTGGTTGAAGCAGTGATTCTATTGTTAATACGGTTAAAGCAGTGATAGTAATGTTGCTATGGTTGAAGCAGTGATGATATTGTTAATATGGTTGGAAGCAGAGATGCTTTTGTGTCTATGGTTGAAGCAGTGATGCTATTGTTAATATGATTGAAGCAGTGATGATATTGTAAATCTGGCTGAAGCAGTTATGGTATTGTTGCTATGGTTGAAGCAGTGATGGTATTGTTAATATGATTGAAGCAGTGATGCTATTGTTAATATGGTTGAAGCAGTGATGCTATTGTTAATTTGGTTGAAGCAGTGATTCTATTGTTAATACGGTTGAAGCAGTGATGGTAATGTTAATATGGTTGAAGCAGTGATGGTAATGTTGCTATGGTTGAAGCAGTGATGTTTTTGTTAATATGGTTGAAGCAGTAATGTTATTGTTAATATGGTTGAAGCAGTGATGCTATTGTTAATTTGGTTGAAGCAGTGATTCTATTGTTAATACGGTTAAAGCAGTGATGGTAATGTTGCTATGGTTGAAGCAGTGATGATATTGTTAATATGGTTGGAAGCAGAGATGCTTTTGTGTCTATGGTTGAAGCAGTGATGCTATTGTTAATATGATTGAAGCAGTGATGATATTGTAAATCTGGCTGGAAGCAGTGATGGTATTGTTGCTATGGTTGAAGCAGTGATGGTATTGTTAATATGATTGAAGCAGTGATGCTATTGTTAATATGGTTGAAGCAGTGATGCTATTGTTAATATGGTTGAAGCAGTGATGGTATTGTTAATATGGTTGAAGCAATGATGATATTGTTAATATGGTTGACGCAGTGGCGCTACTGTTGCTATTGTTGAAGCAGTGATGCTCTTGTTGATATGGTTGAAGCAGTGATGCTATTGTTTCTATGGTTGAAGCAGTGTTGCTCTTGTTGATATGGTTGAAGCAGTGATGATATTGTCAATATGATTGAAGCAGTGATGCTATTGTTAATATGGTTTAAGCAGTGATGTTTTTGTTAATATGGTTGAAGCAGTAATGGTATTGTTAATATGGTTGAGTCAGTGATGCTATTGTTAATTTGGTTGTAGCAGTAATTCTGTTGTTAATATGGTTGAAGCAGTGGTTGTATTGTTAATGTGGTTGAAGCAGTGATGGTATTGTTAATATGGTTGAAGCAGTGGAGCTATTGTTAATGTGGTTGAAGCAGTGGAGCTATTGTTAATGTCGTTGAAGCTGTGATGCTATTGATAATATGGTTAAAGCAGTGATGGTATTGTTAATATGGTTGAAGCAGTGATGCTTTTGTTAATATGGTTGAAGCAGTGATGGTATTGTTAATGTGGTTGAAGCAGTGATGCTTTTGATAATATGGTTGAAGCAGTGATGCTATTGTTAATGTGGTTGAAGCAGTGATAGTATTGTTGCTATGGTTGAAGGAGTGATGGTATTGTTAATATGGTTGAAGCAGTGATGCTCTTGTTGATATGGTTGAAGCAGTGATGCTATTGTTGCTCTGGTTGAAGCAGTGTTGCTCTTGTTGATATGGTTGAAACAGTGATGCTATTGTTGCTATGGTTGAAGCAGTGATGCTATTGTTGCTATGGTGGAAGCAGTGATGCTATTGTTAATATGATTGAAGCAGTGATGCTATTGTTAATATGGTTGAAGCAGTGATGCTATTGTTAATATGGTTGAAGCAGTGATGGTAATGTTGCTAATGTTGAAGCAGTGATGTTTTTGTTAATATGGTTGAAGCAGTAATGGTATTGTTAATATGGTTGAAGCAGTGATGCTATTGTTAATTTGGTTGAAGCAGTGATTCTATTGTTTATACGGTTGAAGCAGTGATGGTAATGTTAATATGGTTGAAGCAGTGATGGTAATGTTGCTATGGTTGGAAGCAGTGATGTTTTTGTTAATATGGTTGAAGCAGTAATGTTATTGTTAATATGGTTGAAGCAGTGATGCTATTGTTAATTTGGTTGAAGCAGTGATTCTATTGTTAATACGGTTAAAGCAGTGATGGAAATGTTGCTATGGTTGAAGCAGTGATGATATTGTTAATATCGTTGAAGCAGAGATGCTTTTGTGTCTATGGTTGAAGCAGTGATGCTATTGTTAATATGATTGAAGCAGTGATGATATTGTAAATCTGGCTGAAGCAGTGATGGTATTGTTGCTATGGTTGAAGCAGTGATGGTATTGTTAATATGATTGAAGCAGTGATGCTATTGTTAATATGGTTGAAGCAGTGATGCTATTGTTAATTTGGTTGAAGCAGTGATTCTATTGTTAATACGGTTGAAGCAGTGATGGTAATGTTATTATGGTTGAAGCAGTGATGGTAATGTTGCTATGGTTGAAGCAGTGATGTTTTTGTTAATATGGTTGATGCAGTAATGTTATTGTTAATATGGTTGAAGCAGTGATGCTATTGTTAATTTGGTTGAAGCAGTGATTCTATTGTTAATACGGTTAAAGCAGTGATGGTAATGTTGCTATGGTTGAAGCAGTGATGATATTGTTAATATGGTTGAAGCAGAGATGCTTTTGTGTCTATGGTTGAAGCAGTGATGCTATTGTTAATATGATTGAAGCAGTGATGATATTGTAAATCTGGCTGGAAGCAGTGATGGTATTGTTGCTATGGTTGAAGCAGTGATGGTATTGTTAATATGATTGAAGCAGTGATGCTATTGTTAATATGGTTGAAGCAGTGATGCTATTGTTAATATGGTTGAAGCAGTGATGGTATTGTTAATATGGTTGAAGCAGTGATGATATTGTTAATATGGTTGACTTGAGTGACGCTACTGTTGCTATTGTTGAAGCAGTGATGCTCTTGTTGATATGGTTGAAGCAGTGATGCTATTGTTTCTATGGTTGAAGCAGTGTTGCTCTTGTTGATATGGTTGAAGCAGTGATGATATTGTCAATATGATTGAAGCAGTGATGCTTTTGTTAATATGGTTTAAGCAGTGATGTTTTTGTTAATATGGTTGAAGCAGTAATGGTATTGTTAATATGGTTGAGTCAGTGATGCTATTGTTAATTTGGTTGTAGCAGTAATTCTGTTGTTAATATGGTTGAAGCAGTGGTTGTATTGTTAATGTGGTTGAAGCAGTGATGGTATTGTTAATATGGTTGAAGCAGTGGAGCTATTGTTAATGTGGTTGAAGCAGTGGAGCTATTGTTAATGTCGTTGAAGCTGTGATGCTATTGATAATATGGTTAAAGCTGTGATGGTATTGTTAACATGGTTGAAGCAGTGATGCTTTTGTTAATATGGTTGAAGCAGTGATGGTATTGTTAATGTGGTTGAAGCAGTGATGCTTTTGATAATATGGTTGAAGCAGTGATGCTATTGTTAATGTGGTTGAAGCAGTGATAGTATTGTTGCTATGGTTGAAGGAGTGATGGTATTGTTAATATGGTTGAAGCAGTGATGGTATTGTTAATGTCGTTGAAGCAGTGATGCTATTGATAATATGGTTAAAGCAGTGATGATATTGTTAATGTGGTTGAAGCAGTGATAGTATTGTTGCTATGGTTGAAGCAGTGATGGTATTGTTAATATGGTTGAAGCAGTGATGGTATTGTTAATGTCGTTGAAGCAGTGATGCTTTTGTTAATATGGTTGAAGCAGTGATGCTATTGTTAACGTGGTTGAAGCAGTGATGCTTTTGATAATATGGTTGAAGCAGTGATGGTATTGTTAATATGGTTGAAGCAGTGATGCTATTGTTAATATGGCTGAAGCAGTGATGATATTGTTAATATGGTTGAAACAGTGATGGTAATGTTGCTATGGTTGAAGAAGTGATGGTGTTGTTAATATGGTTGAAGCAGTGATGCTACTGTTGCTATGGTTGAAGCAGTGATGGTTTTGTTAATATGGTTGAAGCAGTGATGATATTGTTAATATGGTTGAAGCAGTGATGCTATTGTTAATAAGGTTGAAGCAGTGATGATATTGTTGCTATGGTTGAAGCAGTGATGTTATTGTTAATATGGGTGATGCAGTGATGGTATTGTTAATATGGTTGAAACAGTGATTGTATTGTTAATATGTTTGAAGCAGTGATGCTATTCTTAACATGGTTGAAGCAGGGATGCTATTGTTGCTATTGTTGAAGAAGTGTTGCTCTTCTTGCTATAGTTTAAGCAGTGATGCTATAATTGCTATGGATGAAGCAGTGATGCTCTTGTTGATATGGTTGAAGCAGTGATGCTATTGTTGCTATGGTTGAAGCAGTGTTGCTCTTGTTGATATGGTTGAAACATTGATGCTGTTGTTGCTATGGTTGAAGCAGTGATGCTATTGTTGCTATGGTTGAAGCAATGATGCTATTGTTAATATGATTGAAGCAGTGATGCTATTGTTAATATGGTTGAAGCAGTGATGCTATCTTTAATATGGTGGAAGCAGTAATGGTATTGTTAATATGGTTAAAGCAGTGATGTTATTGTTAATATGGTTGAAGCAGTGATGGTATTGTTAATATGGTTGAAGCAGTGATGCTATTGTTAATGTGGTTGAAGCAGTGATGCTTTTGTTAATATGGTTGAATCAGTGATGCTATTGTTGATATGGTTGAATCAGTGATGCTATTGTTAATATGGTTGAAGCAGTGATGCTATTGTTAATATGGTTGAAGCAGTGATGCTATTGTTAATGTGATTGAAGCAGTTATGGTATTGTTAATATGGTTGAAGCAGTGAAGTAATGATGCTATGGTTGAAGCAGTGATGGTATTGTTGCTATGGTTGTTAGCAGTGTTGCTCTTGTTGATATGGTTGAAGCAGTGATGCTATTGTTGCTATTGTTGAAGCAGAGATGCTATTTTTGCTATGGTTGAAGCAGTGATGCTATTGTTAATATGGTTGAAACAGTGATGGTAATGTTGCTATGGTTGAAGAAGTGATGGTGTTGTTAATATGGTTGAAGCAGTGATGCTACTGTTGCTATGGTTGAAGCAGTGATGGTATTGTTAATATGGTTGAAGCAGTGATGGTATTGTTAATGTCGTTGAAGCAGTGATGCTATTGATAATATGATTAAAGCAGTGGTGGTATTGTTAATGTGGTTGAAGCAGTGATGCTTTTGTTAATATGGTTGAAGCACTGATGCTATTGTTAATGTGGTTGAAGCAGTGATGCTTTTGATAATATGGTTGAAGTAGTGATGATATTGTTAATATGGCAGAAGCAGTGATGATATTGTTAATATGGTTGAAGCAGTGATGCTTTTGTTGATATGGTTGAAGCAGTGATGCTATTGTTGCTATGGTTGAAGAAGTGTTGCTCTTGTTGATATGGTTGGAAGGAGTGATGCTATTGTTGCTATGGTTGAAGCAGTGATGGTTTTGTTAATGTGGTTGAAGCAGTGAAGCTATTGTTAATATGGTTAAAGCAGTGATGCTATTGTTAATATGGTTGAAGCAGTGATGCTATTGTTAATGTGGTTGAAGCAGTGACACTTTTGTTAATATGGTTGAAGCAGTGATGCTATTGTTAATATGGTTGAAGCAGTGATGATATTGTTAATATGGTTGAACAAGTGATGCTATTGTTATTATGGTTGAAGCAGTGTTGCTCTTGTTGATATGGTTGAAGCAGTGATGCTATTGTTAATATGATTGAAGCAGTGATGATATTGTTAATATGGCTAAAGCAGTGATGATATTGTTAATATGGTTGAAGCAGTGATGCTTTTGTTAATATGGTTGAAGCAGTAATGGTAATGTTGCTATGGTTGAAGCAGTAATGGTATTGTTAATATGGTTGAAGCAGTGATGCTTTTGTTGATATGGTTGGAAGCAGTGATGCTATTGTTGCTATGGTTGAAACAGTGTTGCTCTTGTTGATATGGTTGAAGCAGTGATGCTATTGTTGCTATTGTTGAAGGAGAGATGCTATTGTTGCTATGGTTGAAGCAGTGATGCTATTGTTAATATGGTTGACGCAGTGACGCTACTGTTGCTATTGTTGAAGCAGTGATGCTCTTGTTGATATGGTTGAAGCAGTGATGCTATTGTTGCTCTGGTTGAAGCAGTGTTGCTCTTGTTGATATGGTTGAAACAGTGATGCTATTGTTGCTATGGTTGAAGCAGTGATGCTATTGTTGCTATGGTGGAAGCAGTGATGCTATTGTTAATATGATTGAAGCAGTGATGCTATTGTTAATATGGTTGAAGCAGTGATGCTATTGTTAATATGGTTGAAGCAGTGATGGTAATGTTGCTATGGTTGAAGCAGTGATGTTTTTGTTAATATGGTTGAAGCAGTGATGCTATTGTTAATTTGGTTGAAGCAGTGATTCTATTGTTAATACGGTTGAAGCAGTGATGGTAATGTTAATATGGTTGAAGCAGTGATGGTAATGTTGCTATGGTTGAAGCAGTGATGTTTTTGTTAATATGGTTGAAGCAGTAATGTTATTGTTAATATGGTTGAAGCAGTGATGCTATTGTTAATTTGGTTGAAGCAGTGATTCTATTGTTAATACGGTTAAACCAGTGATGGTAATGTTGCTATGGTTGAAGCAGTGATGATATTGTTAATATGGTTGAAGCAGAGATGCTTTTGTGTCTATGGTTGAAGCTGTGATGCTATTGTTAATATGATTGAAGCAGTGATGATATTGTAAATCTGGCTGAAGCAGTGATGGTATTGTTGCTATGGTTGAAGCAGTGATGGTATTGTTAATATGATTGAAGCAGTGATGCTATTGTTAATATTGTTGAAGCAGTGATGCTATTGTTAATTTGGTTGAAGCAGTGATTCTATTGTTAATACGGTTGAAGCAGTGATGGTAATGTTAATATGGTTGAAGCAGTGATGGTAATGTTGCTATGGTTGGAAGCAGTGATGTTTTGTTAATATGGTTGAAGCAGTAATGTTATTGTTAATATGGTTGAAGCAGTGATGCTATTGTTAATTTGGTTGAAGCAGTGATTCTATTGTTAATACGGTTAAAGCAGTGATGGTAATGTTGCTATGGTTGAAGCAGTGATGATATTGTTAATATGGTTGAAGCAGAGATGCTTTTGTGTCTATGGTTGAAGCAGTGATGCTATTGTTAATATGATTGAAGCAGTGATGATATTGTAAATCTGGCTGGAAGCAGTGATGGTATTGTTGCTATGGTTGGAAGCAGTGATGGTATTGTTAATATGATTGAAGCAGTGATGCTATTGTTAATATGGTTGAAGCAGTGATGCTATTGTTAATATGGTTGAAGCAGTGATGGTATTGTTAATATGGTTGAAGCAGTGATGATATTGTTAATATGGTTGGCGCAGTGGCGCTACTGTTGCTATTGTTGAAGCAGTGATGGTATTGTTAATATGGTTGAAGCAGTGATGATATTGTTAATATGGTTGGCGAGTGACGCTACTGTTGCTATTGTTGAAGCAGTGATGCTCTTGTTGACATGGTTGGAAGCAGTGATGCTATTGTTTCTATGGTTGAAGCAGTGTTGCTCTTGTTGATATGGTTGAAGCAGTGATGATATTGTCAATATGATTGAAGCAGTGATGCTATTGTTAATATGGTTTAAGCAGTGATGTTTTTGTTAATATGGTTGAAGCAGTAATGGTATTGTTAATATGGTTGAGTCAGTGATGCTATTGTTAATTTGGTTGTAGCAGTAATTCTGTTGTTAATATGGTTGAAGCAGTGGTTGTATTGTTAATGTGGTTGAAACAGTGATTGTATTGTTAATATGGTTGAAGCAGTGGAGCTATTTCTAATGTGGTTGAAGCAGTGAATGTATTGTTAATGTCGTTGAAGCTGTGATGCTATTGATAATATGGTTAAAGCAGTGATGGTATTGTTAATATGGTTGAAGCAGTGATGCTTTTGTTAATATGGTTGAAGCAGTGATGGTATTGTTAATGTGGTTGAAGCAGTGATGCTTTTGATAATATGGTTGAAGCAGTGATGCTATTGTTAATGTGGTTGAAGCAGTGATAGTATTGTTGCTATGGTTGAAGGAGTGATGGTATTGTTAATATGGTTGGAAGCAGTGATGGTATTGTTAATGTCGTTGAAGCAGTGATGCTATTGATAAAATGGTTAAAGCAGTGATGATATTGTTAATGTGGTTGAAGCAGTGATAGTATTGTTGCTATGGTTGAAGCAGTGATGGTATTGTTAATATGGTTGAAGCAGTGATGGTATTGTTAATGTCGTTGAAGCAGTGATGCTTTTGTTAATATGGTTGAAGCAGTGATGCTATTGTTAACGTGGTTGAAGCAGTGATGCTTTTGATAATATGGTTGAAGCAGTGATGGTATTGTTAATATGGTTGAAGCAGTGATGCTATTGTTAATATGGCTGAAGCAGTGATGATATTGTTAATATGGTTGAAGCAGTGATGCTATTGTTAATATGGTTGAAACAGTGATGGTATTGTTGCTATGGTTGAAGAAGTGATGGTGTTGTTAATATGGTTGAAGCAGTGATGCTACTGTTGCTATGGTTGAAGCAGTGATGCTTTTGTGTCTATGGTTGAAGCTGTGATGCTATTGTTAATATGATTGAAGCAGTGATGATATTGTAAATCTGGCTGAAGCAGTGATGGTATTGTTGCTATGGTTGAAGCAGTGATGGTATTGTTAATATGATTGAAGCAGTGATGCTATTGTTAATATTGTTGAAGCAGTGATGCTATTGTTAATTTGGTTGAAGCAGTGATTCTATTGTTAATACGGTTGAAGCAGTGATGGTAATGTTAATATGGTTGAAGCAGTGATGGTAATGTTGCTATGGTTGAAGCAGTGATGTTTTTGTTAATATGGTTGAAGCAGTAATGTTATTGTTAATATGGTTGAAGCAGTGATGCTATTGTTAATTTGGTTGAAGCAGTGATTCTATTGTTAATACGGTTAAAGCAGTGATGGTAATGTTGCTATGGTTGAAGCAGTGATGATATTGTTAATATGGTTGGAAGCAGAGATGCTTTTGTGTCTATGGTTGAAGCAGTGATGCTATTGTTAATATGATTGAAGCAGTGATGATATTGTAAATCTGGCTGAAGCAGTGATGGTATTGTTGCTATGGTTGAAGCAGTGATGGTATTGTTAATATGATTGAAGCAGTGATGCTATTGTTAATATGGTTGGAAGCAGTGATGCTATTGTTAATATGGTTGAAGCAGTGATGGTATTGTTAATATGGTTGAAGCAGTGATGATATTGTTAATATGGTTGACGCAGTGACGCTACTGTTGCTATTGTTGAAGCAGTGATGCTCTTGTTGACATGGTTGAAGCAGTGATGCTATTGTTTCTATGGTTGAAGCAGTGTTGCTCTTGTTGATATGGTTGAAGCAGTGATGATATTGTCAATATGATTGAAGCAGTGATGCTATTGTTAATATGGTTTAAGCAGTGATGTTTTTGTTAATATGGTTGAAGCAGTAATGGTATTGTTAATATGGTTGAGTCAGTGATGCTATTGTTAATTTGGTTGTAGCAGTAATTCTGTTGTTAATATGGTTGAAGCAGTGGTTGTATTGTTAATGTGGTTGAAGCAGTGATTGTATTGTTAATATGGTTGAAGCAGTGGAGCTATTTCTAATGTGGTTGAAGCAGTGAATGTATTGTTAATGTCGTTGAAGCTGTGATGCTATTGATAATATGGTTAAAGCAGTGATGGTATTGTTAATATGGTTGAAGCAGTGATGCTTTTGTTAATATGGTTGAAGCAGTGATGGTATTGTTAATGTGGTTGAAGCAGTGATGCTTTTGATAATATGGTTGAAGCAGTGATGCTATTGTTAATGTGGTTGAAGCAGTGATAGTATTGTTGCTATGGTTGAAGGAGTGATGGTATTGTTAATATGGTTGAAGCAGTGATGGTATTGTTAATGTCGTTGAAGCAGTGATGCTATTGATAAAATGGTTAAAGCAGTGATGATATTGTTAATGTGGTTGGAAGCAGTGATAGTATTGTTGCTATGGTTGGAAGCAGTGATGGTATTGTTAATATGGTTGAAGCAGTGATGGTATTGTTAATGTCGTTGGAAGCAGTGATGCTTTTGTTAATATGGTTGAAGCAGTGATGCTATTGTTAACGTGGTTGAAGCAGTGATGCTTTTGATAATATGGTTGAAGCAGTGATGGTATTGTTAATATGGTTGAAGCAGTGATGCTATTGTTAATATGGCTGAAGCAGTGATGATATTGTTAATATGGTTGGAAGCAGTGATGCTATTGTTAATATGGTTGAAACAGTGATGGTATTGTTGCTATGGTTGAAGAAGTGATGGTGTTGTTAATATGGTTGAAGCAGTGATGCTACTGTTGCTATGGTTGAAGCAGTGATGCTTTTGTGTCTATGGTTGAAGCTGTGATGCTATTGTTAATATGATTGAAGCAGTGATGATATTGTAAATCTGGCTGAAGCAGTGATGGTATTGTTGCTATGGTTGAAGCAGTGATGGTATTGTTAATATGATTGAAGCAGTGATGCTATTGTTAATATTGTTGAAGCAGTGATGCTATTTTTAATTTGGTTGAAGCAGTGATTCTATTGTTAATACGGTTGAAGCAGTGATGGTAATGTTAATATGGTTGAAGCAGTGATGGTAATGTTGCTATGGTTGAAGCAGTGATGTTTTTGTTAATATGGTTGAAGCAGTAATGTTATTGTTAATATGGTTGAAGCAGTGATGCTATTGTTAATTTGGTTGAAGCAGTGATTCTATTGTTAATACGGTTAAAGCAGTGATGGTAATGTTGCTATGGTTGAAGCAGTGATGATATTGTTAATATGGTTGAAGCAGAGATGCTTTTGTGTCTATGGTTGAAGCAGTGATGCTATTGTTAATATGATTGAAGCAGTGATGATATTGTAAATCTGGCTGAAGCAGTGATGGTATTGTTGCTATGGTTGAAGCAGTGATGGTATTGTTAATATGATTGAAGCAGTGATGCTATTGTTAATATGGTTGAAGCAGTGATGCTATTGTTAATATGGTTGAAGCAGTGATGGTATTGTTAATATGGTTGAAGCAGTGATGATATTGTTAATATGGTTGACGCAGTGACGCTACTGTTGCTATTGTTGAAGCAGTGATGCTCTTGTTGACATGGTTGAAGCAGTGATGCTATTGTTTCTATGGTTGAAGCAGTGTTGCTCTTGTTGATATGGTTGAAGCAGTGATGATATTGTCAATATGATTGAAGCAGTGATGCTATTGTTAATATGGTTTAAGCAGTGATGTTTTTGTTAATATGGTTGAAGCAGTAATGGTATTGTTAATATGGTTGAGTCAGTGATGCTATTGTTAATTTGGTTGTAGCAGTAATTCTGTTGTTAATATGGTTGAAGCAGTGGTTGTATTGTTAATGTGGTTGAAGCAGTGATGGTATTGTTAATATGGTTGAAGCAGTGGAGCTATTTCTAATGTGGTTGAAGCAGTGAATGTATTGTTGATGTCGTTGAAGCTGTGATGCTATTGATAATATGGTTAAAGCAGTGATGGTATTGTTAATATGGTTGAAGCAGTGATGCTTTTGTTAATATGGTTGAAGCAGTGATGGTATTGTTAATGTGGTTGAAGCAGTGATGCTTTTGATAATATGGTTGAAGCAGTGATGCTATTGTTAATGTGGTTGAAGCAGTGATAGTATTGTTGCTATGGTTGAAGGAGTGATGGTATTGTTAATATGGTTGAAGCAGTGATGGTATTGTTAATGTGGTTGAAGCAGTGATGCTATTGATAATATGGTTAAAGCAGTGATGATATTGTTAATGTGGTTGAAGCAGTGATAGTATTGTTGCTATGGTTGAAGCAGTGATGGTATTGTTAATATGGTTGAAGCAGTGATGGTATTGTTAATATGGTTGAAGCAGTGATGCTATTGCTAATATGGCTGAAGCAGTGATGATATTGTTAATATGGTTGAAGCAGTGATGCTATTGTTAATATGGTTGAAACAGTGATGGTATTGTTGCTATGGTTGAAGAAGTGATGGTGTTGTTAATATGGTTGAAGCAGTGATGCTACTGTTGCTATGGTTGAAGCAGTGATGGTTTTGTTAATATGGTTGAAGCAGTGATGATATTGTTAATATGGTTGAAGCAGTGATGCTATTGTTAATAAGGTTGAAGCAGTGATGATATTGTTGCTATGGTTGAAGCAGTGATGTTATTGTTAATATGGGTGATGCAGTGATGGTATTGTTAATATGGTTGAAACAGTTATTGTATTGTTAATATGTTTGAAGCAGTGATGCTATTCTTAACATGGTTGAAGCAGGGATGCTATTGTTGCTATTGTTGAAGAAGTGTTGCTCTTCTTGCTATAGTTTAAGCAGTGATGCTATAATTGCTATGGATGAAGCAGTGATGCTATTGTTGCTATGGTTGAAGCAGTGATGCTATTGTTGCTATGGTTGAAGCAGTGTTGCTCTTGTTGATATGGTTGAAACATTGATGCTGTTGTTGCTATGGTTGAAGCAGTGATGCTATTGTTGCTATGGTTGAAGCAATGATGCTATTGTTAATATGATTGAAGCAGTGATGCTATTGTTAATATGGTTGAAGCAGTGATGCTATCTTTAATATGGTGGAAGCAGTAATGGTATTGTTAATATGGTTGAAGCAGTGATGTTATTGTTAATATGGCTGAAACAGTGATGATATGGTTAATACGGTTGAAGCAGTGATGCTTTTGTTAATATGGTTGAAGCAGTGATGGTAATGTTGCTATGGTTGAAACAGTGATGGTATTGTTGATATGGTTGAAGCAGTGATGGTAATGTGGTTGAAGCAGTGATGCTATTGTTAATGTGGTTGAAGCAGTGATGCTTTTGATAATATGGTTGAAGCAGTGATGCTATTGTTAATGTGGTTGAAGCAGTGATAGTATTGTTGCTATGGTTGGAAGGAGTGATGGTATTGTTAATATGGTTGGAAGCAGTGATGGTATTGTTAATGTCGTTGAAGCAGTGATGCTATTGATAATATGGTTAAAGCAGTGATGATATTGTTAATGTGGTTGAAGCAGTGATAGTATTGTTGCTATGGTTGAAGCAGTGATGGTATTGTTAATATGGTTGAAGCAGTGATGGTATTGTTAATGTCGTTGAAGCAGTGATGCTTTTGTTAATATGGTTGAAGCAGTGATGCTATTGTTAACGTGGTTGAAGCAGTGATGCTTTTGATAATATGGTTGAAGCAGTGATGGTATTGTTAATATGGTTGAAGCAGTGATGCTATTGTTAATATGGCTGAAGTAGTGATGATATTGTTAATATGGTTGAAGCAGTGATGCTATTGTTAATATGGTTGAAACAGTGATGGTATTGTTGCTATGGTTGAAGAAGTGATGGTGTTGTTAATATGGTTGAAGCAGTGATGCTACTGTTGCTATGGTTGAAGCAGTGATGGTTTTGTTAATATGGTTGAAGCAGTGATGATATTGTTAATATGGTTGACGCAGTGATGCTATTGTTAATAAGGTTGAAGCAGTGATGATATTGTTGCTATGGTTGAAGCAGTGATGTTATTGTTAATATGGGTGATGCAGTGATGGTATTGTTAATATGGTTGAAACAGTTATTGTATTGTTAATATGTTTGAAGCAGTGATGCTATTCTTAACATGGTTGAAGCAGGGATGCTATTGTTGCTATTGTTGAAGAAGTGTTGCTCTTCTTGCTATAGTTTAAGCAGTGATACTATAATTGCTATGGATGAAGCAGTGATGCTATTGTTGCTATGGTTGAAGCAGTGATGCTATTGTTGCTATGGTTGAAGCAGTGTTGCTCTTGTTGATATGGTTGAAACATTGATGCTGTTGTTGCTATGGTTGAAGCAGTGATGCTATTGTTGCTATGGTTGAAGCAATGATGCTATTGTTAATATGATTGAAGCAGTGATGCTATTGTTAATATGGTTGAAGCAGTGATGCTATCTTTAATATGGTGGAAGCAGTAATGGTATTGTTAATATGGTTGGAAGCAGTGATGTTATTGTTAATATGGCTGAAACAGTGATGATATAGTTAATACGGTTGGAAGCAGTGATGCTTTTGTTAATATGGTTGAAGCAGTGATGGTAATGTTGCTATGGTTGAAACAGTGATGGTATTGTTGATATGGTTGAAGCAGTGATGGTAATGTGGTTGAAGCAGTGATGCTATTGTTAATGTGGTTGAAGCAGTGATGCTATTGTTAATATGGTTTAAGCAGTGATTCTATTGTTAATGTGGTTGAAGCAGTGATGCTATTGTTAATGTGGTTTAAGCAATGATTCTATTGTTAATGTGGTTGAAGCAGTGATGCTATTGTTAATATGGTTAAAGCAGTGATGTTATTGTTAATATGGTTGAAGCAGTGATGGTATTGTTAATATGGTTGAAGCAGTGATGCTATTGTTAATGTGGTTGAAGCAGTGATGCTTTTGTTAATATGGTTGAATCAGTGATGATATTGTTGATATGGTTGAATCAGTGATGCTATTGTTAATATGGTTGAAGCAGTGATGCTATTGTTAATATGGTTGAAGCAGTGATGCTATTGTTAATGTGATTGAAGCAGTTATGGTATTGTTAATATGGTTGAATCAGTGAAGTAATGATGCTATGGTTGAAGCAGTGATGGTATTGTTGCTATGGTTGTTAGCAGTGTTGCTCTTGTTGATATGGTTGAAGCAGTGATGCTATTGTTGCTATTGTTGAAGCAGAGATGCTATTTTTGCTATGGTTGAAGCAGTGATGCTATTGTTAATATGATTGAAGCAGTGATGATATTGTTAATATGGCTGAAGCAGTGATGGTATTGTTAATATGGTTGAAGGAGTGATGGTATTGTTAATGTCGTTGAAGCAGTGATGCTATTGTTAATTTGGTTGAAGCAGTGAAGGTATTGTTAATGTGGTTAAAGTAGTGATGCTTTTGTTAATATGGTTGAAGCACTGATGCTATTGTTAATGTGTTTGAAGCAGTGATGGTATTGTTAATGTCTTTGAAGCATTGATGCTATTGATAATATGGTTAAAGCAGTGATGGTATTGTTAATATGGTTGAAGCACTGATGCTATTGTTAATGTGGTTGAAGCAGTGATAGTATTGTTGCTATGGTTGAAGCAATGATGGTATTGTTAATATGCTTGAAGCAGTGATGGTATTGTTAATGTGGTTGAAGCAGTGATGCTTTTGTTAATATGGTTGAAGCACTGATGCTATTGTTAATGTGGTTGAAGAAGTGATGCTTTTGATAATATGGTTGAAGCGGTGATGCTTTTGTTAATATGGTTGAAGCAGTGATGATATTGTTAATATGGTTGAAGCAGTGATGCTATTGTTAATATGGTTAAAGCAGTGATGTTATTGTTAATATGGTTGAAGCAGTGATGGTATTGTTAATATGGTTGAAGCAATGATGCTATTGTTAATGTGGTTGAAGCAGTGATGCTTTTGTTAATATGGTTGAATCAGTGATGCTATTGTTGATATGGTTGAATCAGTGATGCTATTTTTAATATGGTTGAAGCAGTGATGCTTTTGTTAATATGGTTGAAGCAGTGATGCTATTGTTAATATGATTGAAGCAGTTATGGTATTGTTAATATGGTTGAAGCAGTGAAGTAATGATGCTATGGTTGAAGCAGTGATGGTATTGTTGCTATGGTTGTTAGCAGTGATGTTATTGTTAATATGGGTGATGCAGTGATGGTATTGTTAATATGGTTGAAACAGTTATTGTATTGTTAATATGTTTGAAGCAGTGATGCTATTGTTAATGTGGTTGAAGCAGTGATAGTATTGTTGCTATGGTTGAAGCAATGATGGTATTGTTAATATGCTTGAAGCAGTGATGGTATTGTTAATGTGGTTGAAGCAGTGATGCTTTTGTTAATATGGTTGAAGCACTGATGCTATTGTTAATGTGGTTGAAGAAGTGATGCTTTTGATAATATGGTTGAAGCAGTGATGCTTTTGTTAATATGGTTGAAGCAGTGATGATATTGTTAATATGGTTGAATCAGTGATGCTATTGTTGCTATGGTTGAAGCAGAAATGCTATAGTTGCTATGGATGAAGCAGTGATGCTATTGTTGCTATGGTTGAAGCAGTGATGCTATTGTTAATATGATTGAAGCAGTGATGGTGTTGTTAATATGGTTGAAGCATTGATGATATTGTTAATATGGTTGACGCAGTGATGCTACTTTTGCTATTGTTGAAGCAGTGATGCTCTTGTTGATATGGTTGAAGCAGTGATGATATTGTTAATATGGCTGAAGCAGTGATGGTATTGTTAATATGGTTGAAGGAGTGATGGTATTGTTAATGTCGTTGAAGCAGTGATGCTATTGTTAATTTGGTTGAAGCAGTGAAGGTATTGTTAATGTGGTTAAAGTAGTGATGCTTTTGTTAATATGGTTGAAGCACTGATGCTATTGTTAATGTGTTTGAAGCAGTGATGGTATTGTTAATGTCTTTGAAGCATTGATGCTATTGATAATATGGTTAAAGCAGTGATGGTATTGTTAATATGGTTGAAGCACTGATGCTATTGTTAATGTGGTTGAAGCAGTGATAGTATTTTTGCTATGGTTGAAGCAATGATGGTATTGTTAATATGCTTGAAGCAGTGATGGTATTGTTAATGTGGTTGAAGCAGTGATGCTTTTGTTAATATGGTTGAAGCACTGATGCTATTGTTAATGTGGTTGAAGAAGTAATGCTTTTGATAATATGGTTGAAGCGGTGATGCTTTTGTTAATATGGTTGAAGCAGTGATGATATTGTTAATATGGTTGAAGCAGTGATGCTATTGTTAATATGGTTAAAGCAGTGATGTTATTGTTAATATGGTTGAAGCAGTGATGGTATTGTTAATATGGTTGAAGCAATGATGCTATTGTTAATGTGTTTGAAGCAGTGATGGTATTGTTAATGTCTTTGAAGCATTGATGCTATTGATAATATGGTTAAAGCAGTGATGGTATTGTTAATATGGTTGAAGCACTGATGCTATTGTTAATGTGGTTGAAGCAGTGATAGTATTGTTGCTATGGTTGAAGCAATGATGGTATTGTTAATATGCTTGAAGCAGTGATGGTATTGTTAATGTGGTTGAAGCAGTGATGCTTTTGTTAATATGGTTGAAGCACTGATGCTATTGTTAATGTGGTTGAAGAAGTGATGCTTTTGATAATATGGTTGAAGCGGTGATGCTATTGTTGATATGGTTGAATCAGTGATGCTATTGTTAATATGGTTGAAGCAGTGATGCTATTGTTAATATGGTTGAAGCAGTGATGCTATTGTTAATATGGTTGATGCAGTGATTGTATTGTTAATATGGTTGAAGCAATGATGCTATTGTTAATGTGGTTGAAGCAGTGATGCTTTTGTTAATATGGTTGAATCAGTGATGCTATTGTTGATATGGTTGAATCAGTGATGCTATTGTTAATATGGTTGAAGCAGTGATGCTATTGTTAATATGGTTGAAGCAGTGATGCTATTGTTAATATGATTGAAGCAGTTATGGTATTGTTAATATGGTTGAAGCAGTGAAGTAATGATGCTATGGTTGAAGCAGTGATGGTATTGTTGCTATGGTTGTTAGCAGTGTTGCTCTTGTTGATATGGTTGAAGCAGTGATGCTATTGTTGCTATTGTTGAAGCAGAGATGCTATTTTTGCTATGGTTGAAGCAGTGATGCTATTGTTAATATGATTGAAGCAGTGATGATATTGTTAATATGGCTGAAGCAGTGATGGTATTGTTAATATGGTTGAAGGAGTGATGGTATTGTTAATGTCGTTGAAGCAGTGATGCTATTGTTAATGTCGTTGAAGCAGTGATGCTATTGTTAATTTGGTTGAAGCAGTGAAGGTATTGTTAATGTGGTTAAAGTAGTGATGCTTTTGTTAATATGGTTGAAGCACTGATGCTATTGTTAATGTGTTTGAAGCAGTGATGGTATTGTTAATGTCTTTGAAGCATTGATGCTATTGATAATATGGTTAAAGCAGTGATGGTATTGTTAATATGGTTGAAGCACTGATGCTATTGTTAATGTGGTTGAAGCAGTGATAGTATTGTTGCTATGGTTGAAGCAATGATGGTATTGTTAATATGCTTGAAGCAGTGATGGTATTGTTAATGTGGTTGAAGCAGTGATGCTTTTGTTAATTTGGTTGAAGCACTGATGCTATTGTTAATGTGGTTGAAGAAGTGATGCTTTTGATAATATGGTTGAAGCAGTGATGCTTTTGTTAATATGGTTGAAGCAGTGATGATATTGTTAATATGGTTTAAGCAGTGATCCTATTGTTGCTATGGTTGAAGCAGTGTTGCTCTTGTTGATATGGTTCAAACAGTGATGCTATTGTTGCTATGGTTGAAGCACTGATGCTATTGTTGCTATGGTTGAAGCAGTGATGCTATTGTTAATATGATTGAAGCAGTGATGCTATTGTTAATATGGTTGAAGCAGTGATGGTAATGTTGCTATGGTTGAATCAGTGATGCTATTGTTGCTATGGTTGAAGCAGTGATGCTATAGTTGCTATGGATATTATCGAGGGGCGGCAGGTAGCCTAGTGGTTAGAGCGTTGGACTTGTAACCGGAGGGCTGCAAGTTCAAATCCCCGAGCTGACAAGGTAAAAATCTGTCGTTCTGCCCTGAACAAGGCAGTTAACCCACTGTTCCCAGGCGCCGAAGGCGTGGATGTCGATTAAAAAGGCAGCCCCCGCACCTCTCTGATTCAGAGGGGTTGGGTTAAATGCGGAAGACACATTTCGGTTGAAGGCATTCGGTTGTACAACTGACTAATAATGGTGACTTTGACTTTGACTTTGACTTTGGATGAAGCAGTGATGCTATTGTTGCTATGGTTGAAGCAGTGATGCTATTGTTAATATGATTGAAGCAGTGATGGTGTTGTTAATATGGTTGAAGCATTGATGATATTGTTAATATGGTTGACGCAGTGATGCTACTTTTGCTATTGTTGAAGCAGTGATGCTCTTGTTGATATGGTTGAAGCAGTGATCCTATTGTTGCTATGGTTGAAGCAGTGTTGCTCTTGTTGATATGGTTCAAACAGTGATGCTATTGTTGCTATGGTTGAAGCACTGATGCTATTGTTGCTATGGTTGAAGCAGTGATGCTATTGTTAATATGATTGAAGCAGTGATGCTATTGTTAATATGGTTGAAGCAGTGATGGTAATGTTGCTATGGTTGAAGCAGTGATTCTATTGTTAATATGGTTGAAGCAGTGATGGTATTGTTAATATGGTTGAAGCAGTGATGCTTTTGTTAATATGGTTGAAGCACTGATGCTATTGTTAATGTGGTTGAAGCAGTGATGCTTTTGATAATATGGTTGAAGCAGTGATGGTATTGTTAATATGGTTGAAGCAGTGATGATACTGTTAATACGGCTGAAGCAGTGATGCTATTGTTAATTTGGTTGAAGCAGTGATGGTAATGTTGCTATGGTTGAAGCAGTGATGCTATTGTTAATATGGTTGAAGCAGTGATGCTATTGTTGATATGGTTGAAGCAGTGATGGTAATGTTGCTATGGTTGAAGCAGTGATTCTATTGTTAATTTGGTTGAAGAAGTGATGGTATTGTTAATATGGTTGAAGCAGTGATGCTATTGTTAATGTGGTTGAAGCAGTGATGCTTTTGTTAATATGGTTGAAGCAGTGATGCTATTGTTAATGTGGTTAAAGCAGTGATGGTATTGTTATTGTGGTTGAAGCAGTGATGCTATTGTTAATTTGGTTGAAGCAGTGATTCTATTGTTAATATGGTTGAAGCAGTGATGGTATTGTTAATGTGGTTGAAGCAGTGATGCTATTGTTAACATGGTTAAAGCAGTGATGATATTGTTAATATGGTTGAAGCAGTGATGGTATTGTTAATATGGTTGAAAGAGTGATGCTATTGTTAATGTGGTTGAAGCAGTGATGCTTTTGTTAATATGGTTGAAGCAGTGATGCTATTGTTAATGTGGTTGAAGCAGTGATAGTATTGTTGCTATGGTTGAAGGAGTGATGGTATTGTTAATATGGTTGAAGCAGTGATGGTATTGTTAATGTGGTTGAAGCAGTGATAGTATTGTTGGTATGGTTGGAAGCAGTGATGGTATTGTTAATATGGTTGAAGCAGTGATGGTATTGTTAATGTCGTTGAAGCAGTGATGCTTTGTTAATATGGTTGGAAGCAGTGATGCTATTGTTAACGTGGTTGAAGCAGTGATGCTTTTGATAATATGGTTGAAGCAGTGATGGTATTGTTAATATGGTTGAAGCAGTGATGCTATTGTTAATATGGCTGAAGCAGTGATGATATTGTTAATATGGTTGAAGCAGTGATGCTATTGTTAATATGGTTGAAACAGTGATGGTAATGTTGCTATGGTTGAAGAAGTGATGGTGTTGTTAATATGGTTGAAGCAGTGATGCTACTGTTGCTATGGTTGAAGCAGTGATGGTTTTGTTAATATGGTTGAAGCAGTGATGATATTCTTAATATGGTTGAAGCAGTGATGCTATTGTTAATAAGGTTGAAGCAGTGATGATATTGTTGCTATGGTTGAAGCAGTGATGTTATTGTTAATATGGGTGATGCAGTGATGGTATTGTTAATATGGTTGAAACAGTGATTGTATTGTTAATATGTTTGAAGCAGTGATGCTATTCTTAACATGGTTGAAGCAGTGATGCTATTGTTGCTATTGTTGAAGAAGTGTTGCTCTTCTTGCTATAGTTTAAGCAGTGATGCTATAATTGCTATGGATGAAGCAGTGATGCTATTGTTGCTATGGTTGAAGCAGTGATGCTATTGTTGCTATGGTTGAAGCAGTGTTGCTCTTGTTGATATGGTTGAAACATTGATGCTGTTGTTGCTATGGTTGAAGCAGTGATGCTATTGTTGCTATGGTTGAAGCAATGATGCTATTGTTAATATGATTGAAGCAGTGATGCTATTGTTAATATGGTTGAAGCAGTGATGCTATCTTTAATATGGTGGAAGCAGTAATGGTATTGTTAATATGGTTGAAGCAGTGATGTTATTGTTAATATGGCTGAAACAGTGATGATATGGTTAATACGGTTGAAGCAGTGATGCTTTTGTTAATATGGTTGAAGCAGTGATGGTAATGTTGCTATGGTTGAAACAGTGATGGTATTGTTGATATGGTTGAAGCAGTGATGTTAATGTGGTTGAAGCAGTGATGCTATTGTTAATGTGGTTGAAGCAGTGATGCTATTGTTAATATGGTTTAAGCAGTGATTCTATTGTTAATGTGGTTGAAGCAGTGATGCTATTGTTAATGTGGTTTAAGCAATGATTCTATTGTTAATGTGGTTGAAGCAGTGATGCTATTGTTAATATGGTTAAAGCAGTGATGTTATTGTTAATATGGTTGAAGCAGTGATGGTATTGTTAATATGGTTGAAGCAGTGATGATATTGTTGCTATGGTTGAAGCAGTGATGTTATTGTTAATATGGGTGATGCAGTGATGGTATTGTTAATATGGTTGAAACAGTGATTGTATTGTTAATATGTTTGAAGCAGTGATGCTATTCTTAACATGGTTGAAGCAGTGATGCTATTGTTGCTATTGTTGAAGAAGTGTTGCTCTTCTTGCTATAGTTTAAGCAGTGATGCTATAATTGCTATGGATGAAGCAGTGATGCTATTGTTGCTATGGTTGAAGCAGTGATGCTATTGTTGCTATGGTTGAAGCAGTGTTGCTCTTGTTGATATGGTTGAAACATTGATGCTGTTGTTGCTATGGTTGAAGCAGTGATGCT
The DNA here is from genome assembly GCA_030435695.1 of Brachymystax lenok tsinlingensis. NCBI lineage: Eukaryota > Metazoa > Chordata > Actinopteri > Salmoniformes > Salmonidae > Brachymystax > Brachymystax lenok. Next base: position 15,640,580 of record CM059797.1, on the reverse strand, counting down.
ATTGTTGCTATGGTTGAAGCAATGATGCTATTGTTAATATGATTGAAGCAGTGATGCTATTGTTAATATGGTTGAAGCAGTGATGCTATCTTTAATATGGTGGAAGCAGTAATGGTATTGTTAATATGGTTGAAGCAGTGATGTTATTGTTAATATGGCTGAAACAGTGATGATATGGTTAATACGGTTGAAGCAGTGATGCTTTTGTTAATATGGTTGAAGCAGTGATGGTAATGTTGCTATGGTTGAAACAGTGATGGTATTGTTGATATGGTTGAAGCAGTGATGTTAATGTGGTTGAAGCAGTGATGCTATTGTTAATGTGGTTGAAGCAGTGATGCTATTGTTAATATGGTTTAAGCAGTGATTCTATTGTTAATGTGGTTGAAGCAGTGATGCTATTGTTAATGTGGTTTAAGCAATGATTCTATTGTTAATGTGGTTGAAGCAGTGATGCTATTGTTAATATGGTTAAAGCAGTGATGTTATTGTTAATATGGTTGAAGCAGTGATGGTATTGTTAATATGGTTGAAGCAGTGATGCTATTGTTAATGTGGTTGAAGCAGTGATGCTTTTGTTAATATGTTTGAATCAGTGATGCTATTGTTGATATGGTTGAAGCAGTGATGATATTGTAAATCTGGCTGAAGCAGTGATGGTATTGTTGCTATGGTTGAAGCAGTGATGGTATTGTTAATATGATTGAAGCAGTGATGCTATTGTTAATATGGTTGAAGCAGTGATGCTATTTTTAATATGGTTGAAGCAGTGATGGTATTGTTAATATGGTTGAAGCAGTGATGATATTGTTAATATGGTTGACGCAGTGACGCTACTGTTGCTATTGTTGAAGCAGTGATGCTCTTGTTGATATGGTTGAAGCAGTGATGCTATTGTTTCTATGGTTGAAGCAGTGTTGCTCTTGTTGATATGGTTGAAGCAGTGATGATATTGTCAATATGATTGAAGCAGTGATGCTATTGTTAATATGGTTTAAGCAGTGATGTTTTTGTTAATATGGTTGAAGCAGTAATGGTATTGTTAATATGGTTGAGTCAGTGACGCTATTGTTAATTTGGTTGTAGCAGTAATTCTGTTGTTAATATGGTTGAAGCAGTGGTTGTATTGTTAATGTGGTTGAAGCAGTGATGGTATTGTTAATATGGTTGAAGCAGTGGAGCTATTGTTAATGTGGTTGAAGCAGTGATGGTATTGTTAATGTCGTTGAAGCTGTGATGCTATTGATAATATGGTTAAAGCAGTGATGGTATTGTTAATATGGTTGAAGCAGTGATGCTTTGTTAATATGGTTGAAGCAGTGATGGTATTGTTAATGTGGTTGAAGCAGTGATGCTTTTGATAATATGGTTGAAGCAGTGATGCTATTGTTAATGTGGTTGAAGCAGTGATAGTATTGTTGCTATGGTTGAAGGAGTGATGGTATTGTTAATATGGTTGAAGCAGTGATGGTATTGTTAATGTCGTTGAAGCAGTGATGCTATTGATAATATGGTTAAAGCAGTGATGATATTGTTAATGTGGTTGAAGCAGTGATAGTATTGTTGCTATGGTTGGAAGCAGTGATGGTATTGTTAATATGGTTGAAGCAGTGATGGTATTGTTAATGTCGTTGAAGCAGTGATGCTTTTGTTAATATGGTTGAAGCAGTGATGCTTTTGTTAACGTGGTTGAAGCAGTGATGCTTTTGATAATATGGTTGAAGCAGTGATGGTATTGTTAATATGGTTGAAGCAGTGATGCTATTGTTAATATGGCTGAAGCAGTGATGATATTGTTAATATGGTTGAAGCAGTGATGCTTTTGTTAATATGGTTGAAGCAGTGATGGTAATTGTTAATATGGTTGATGATGCTATTGTTAATATGGCTGAAGCAGTGATGATATTGTTAATATGGTTGAAGCAGTGATGCTATTGTTAATATGGTTGAAACAGTGATGGTAATGTTGCTATGGTTGAAGAAGTGATGGTGTTGTTAATATGGTTGAAGCAGTGATGCTACTGTTGCTATGGTTGAAGCAGTGATGGTTTTGTTAATATGGTTGAAGCAGTGATGATATTGTTAATATGGTTGAAGCAGTGATGCTATTGTTAATAAGGTTGAAGCAGTGATGGTATTGTTAATATGGTTGAAGCAGTGTTGCTCTTGTTGATATGGTTAAAACATTGATGCTGTTGTTGCTATGGTTGAAGCAGTGATGCTATTGTTGCTATGGTTGAAGCAATGATGCTATTGTTAATATGATTGAAGCAGTGATGCTATTGTTAATATGGTTGAAGCAGTGATGCTATCTTTAATATGGTGGAAGCAGTAATGGTATTTTTAATATGGTTGAAGCAGTGATGTTATTGTTAATATGGCTGAAACAGTGATGATATGGTTAATACGGTTGAAGCAGTGATGCTTTTGTTAATATGGTTGAAGCAGTGATGGTAATGTTGCTATGGTTGAAACAGTGATGGTATTGTTGATATGGTTGAAGCAGTGATGTTAATGTGGTTGAAGCAGTGATGCTATTGTTAATGTGGTTGAAGCAGTGATGCTATTGTTAATATGGTTTAAGCAGTGATTCTATTGTTAATGTGGTTGAAGCAGTGATGCTATTGTTAATGTGGTTTAAGCAATGATTCTATTGTTAATGTGGTTGAAGCAGTGATGCTATTGTTAATATGGTTAAAGCAGTGATGTTATTGTTAATATGGTTGAAGCAGTGATGGTATTGTTAATATGGTTGAAGCAGTGATGCTATTGTTAATGTGGTTGAAGCAGTGATGCTTTTGTTAATATGGTTGAATCAGTGATGCTATTGTTGATATGGTTGAATCAGTGATGCTATTGTTAATATGGTTGAAGCAGTGATGCTATTGTTAATATGGTTGAAGCAGTGATGCTATTGTTAATATGATTGAAGCAGTTATGGTATTGTTAATATGGTTGAAGCAGTGAAGTAATGATGCTATGGTTGAAGCAGTGATGGTATTGTTGCTATGGTTGTTAGCAGTGTTGCTCTTGTTGATATGGTTGAAGCAGTGATGCTATTGTTGCTATTGTTGAAGCAGAGATGCTATTTTTGCTATGGTTGAAGCAGTGATGCTATTGTTAATATGATTGAAGCAGTGATGATATTGTTAATATGGCTGAAGCAGTGATGGTATTGTTAATATAGTTGAAGGAGTGATGGTATTGTTAATGTCGTTGAAGCAGTGATGCTATTGTTAATTTGGTTGAAGCAGTGAAGGTATTGTTAATGTGGTTAAAGTAGTGATGCTTTTGTTAATATGGTTGAAGCACTGATGCTATTGTTAATGTGGTTGAAGCAGTGATAGTATTGTTGCTATGGTTGAAGCAATGATGGTATTGTTAATATGCTTGAAGCAGTGATGGTATTGTTAATGTGGTTGAAGCAGTGATGCTTTTGTTAATATGGTTGAAGCACTGATGCTATTGTTAATGTGGTTGAAGAAGTGATGCTTTTGATAATATGGTTGAAGCAGTGATACTTTTGTTAATATGGTTGAAGCAGTGATGATATTGTTAATATGGTTGAATCAGTGATGCTATTGTTGCTATGGTTGAAGCAGTGATGCTATAGTTGCTATGGATGAAGCAGTGATGCTATTGTTGCTATGGTTGAAGCAGTGATGCTATTGTTAATATGATTGAAGCAGTGATGGTGTTGTTAATATGGTTGAAGCATTGATGATATTGTTAATATGGTTGACGCAGTGATGCTACTTTTGCTATTGTTGAAGCAGTGATGATCTTGTTGATATGGTTGAAGCAGTGATCCTATTGTTGCTATGGTTGAAGCAGTGTTGCTCTTGTTGATATGGTTCAAACAGTGATGCTATTGTTGCTATGGTTGAAGCACTGATGCTATTGTTGCTATGGTTGAAGCAGTGATGCTATTGTTAATATGATTGAAGCAGTGATGCTATTGTTAATATGGTTGAAGCAGTGATGGTAATGTTGCTATGGTTGAATCAGTGATGCTATTGTTGCTATGGTTGAAGCAGTGATGCTTTTGTTAATATGGTTGAAGCAGTGATGGTATTGTTAATGTGGTTGAAGCAGTGATGCTTTTGATAATATGGTTGAAGCAGTGATGCTATTGTTAATGTGGTTGAAGCAGTGATAGTATTGTTGCTATGGTTGAAGGAGTGATGGTATTGTTAATATGGTTGAAGCAGTGATGGTATTGTTAATGTCGTTGAAGCAGTGATGCTATTGATAATATGGTTAAAGCAGTGATGATATTGTTAATGTGGTTGAAGCAGTGATAGTATTGTTGCTATGGTTGAAGCAGTGATGGTATTGTTAATAAGGTTGAAGCAGTGATGGTATTGTTAATGTCGTTGAAGCAGTGATGCTTTTGTTAATATGGTTGAAGCAGTGATGCTTTTGTTAACGTGGTTGAAGCAGTGATGCTTTTGATAATATGGTTGAAGCAGTGATGGTATTGTTAATATGGTTGAAGCAGTGATGCTATTGTTAATATGGCTGAAGCAGTGATGATATTGTTAATATGGTTGAAGCAGTGATGCTATTGTTAATATGGTTGAAACAGTGATGGTAATGTTGCTATGGTTGAAGAAGTGATGGTGTTGTTAATATGGTTGAAGCAGTGATGCTACTGTTGCTATGGTTGAAGCAGTGATGGTTTTGTTAATATGGTTGAAGCAGTGATGATATTGTTAATATGGTTGAAGCAGTGATGCTATTGTTAATAAGGTTGAAGCAGTGATGGTATTGTTAATATGGTTGAAGCAGTGTTGCTCTTGTTGATATGGTTAAAACATTGATGCTGTTGTTGCTATGGTTGAAGCAGTGATGCTATTGTTGCTATGGTTGAAGCAATGATGCTATTGTTAATATGATTGAAGCAGTGATGCTATCTTTAATATGGTGGAAGCAGTAATGGTATTGTTAATATGGTTGAAGCAGTGATGTTATTGTTAATATGGCTGAAACAGTGATGATATGGTTAATACGGTTGAAGCAGTGATGCTTTTGTTAATATGGTTGAAGCAGTGATGGTAATGTTGCTATGGTTGAAACAGTGATGGTATTGTTGATATGGTTGAAGCAGTGATGTTAATGTGGTTGAAGCAGTGATGCTATTGTTAATGTGGTTGAAGCAGTGATGCTATTGTTAATATGGTTTAAGCAGTGATTCTATTGTTAATGTGGTTGAAGCAGTGATGCTATTGTTAATGTTGTTTAATCAATGATTCTATTGTTAATGTGGTTGAAGCAGTGATGCTATTGTTAATATGGTTAAAGCAGTGATGTTATTGTTAATATGGTTGAAGCAGTGATGGTATTGTTAATATGGTTGAAGCAGTGATGCTATTGTTAATGTGGTTGAAGCAGTGATGCTTTTGTTAATATGGTTGAATCAGTGATGCTATTGTTAATATGGTTGAAGCAGTGATGCTATTGTTAATATGGTTGAAGCAGTGATGCTATTGTTAATATGATTGAAGCAGTTATGGTATTGTTAATATGGTTGGAAGCAGTGAAGTAATGATGCTATGGTTGGAAGCAGTGATGGTATTGTTGCTATGGTTGTTAGCAGTGTTGCTCTTGTTGATATGGTTGGAAGCAGTGATGCTATTGTTGCTATTGTTGGAAGCAGAGATGCTATTTTTGCTATGGTTGAAGCAGTGATGCTATTGTTAATATGATTGAAGCAGTGATGATATTGTTAATATGGCTGAAGCAGTGATGGTATTGTTAATATAGTTGAAGGAGTGATGGTATTGTTAATGTCGTTGAAGCAGTGATGCTATTGTTAATTTGGTTGAAGCAGTGAAGGTATTGTTAATGTGGTTGAAGCACTGATGCTATTGTTAATGTGTTTGAAGCAGTGATGATATTGTTAATGTCTTTGAAGCATTGATGCTATTGATAATATGGTTAAAGCAGTGATGGTATTGTTAATATGGTTGAAGCACTGATGCTATTGTTAATGTGGTTGAAGCAGTGATAGTATTGTTGCTATGGTTGAAGCAATGATGGTATTGTTAATATGCTTGAAGCAGTGATGGTATTGTTAATGTGGTTGAAGCAGTGATGCTTTTGTTAATATGGTTGAAGCACTGATGCTATTGTTAATGTGGTTGAAGAAGTGATGCTTTTGATAATATGGTTGAAGCAGTGATACTTTTGTTAATATGGTTGAAGCAGTGATGATATTGTTAATATGGTTGAATCAGTGATGCTATTGTTGCTATGGTTGAAGCAGTGATGCTATAGTTGCTATGGATGAAGCAGTGATGCTATTGTTGCTATGGTTGAAGCAGTGATGCTATTGTTAATATGATTGAAGCAGTGATGGTGTTGTTAATATGGTTGAAGCATTGATGATATTGTTAATATGGTTGACGCAGTGATGCTACTTTTGCTATTGTTGAAGCAGTGATGATCTTGTTGATATGGTTGAAGCAGTGATCCTATTGTTGCTATGGTTGAAGCAGTGTTGCTCTTGTTGATATGGTTCAAACAGTGATGCTATTGTTGCTAAGGTTGAAGCACTGATGCTATTGTTGCTATGTTTGAAGCACTGATGCTATTGTTAATATGATTGAAGCAGTGATGCTATTGTTAATATGGTTGAAGCAGTGATGGTAATGTTGCTATGGTTGAATCAGTGATGCTATTGTTGCTATGGTTGAAGCAGTGATGCTATAGTTGCTATGGATGAAGCAGTGATGCTATTGTTGCTATGGTTGAAGCAGTGATGCTATTGTTAATATGATTGAAGCAGTGATGGTGTTGTTAATATGGTTGAAGCATTGATGATATTGTTAATATGGTTGGCGTGATGCTACTTTTGCTATTGTTGAAGCAGTGATGCTCTTGTTGATATGGTTGAAGCAGTGATCCTATTGTTGCTATGGTTGAAGCAGTGTTGCTCTTGTTGATATGGTTCAAACAGTGATGCTATTGTTGCTATGGTTGAAGCACTGATGCTATTGTTGCTATGGTTGGAAGCAGTGATGCTATTGTTAATATGATTGAAGCAGTGATGCTATTGTTAATATGGTTGGAAGCAGTGATGGTAATGTTGCTATGGTTGAAGCAGTGATTCTATTGTTAATATGGTTGAAGCAGTGATGGTATTGTTAATATGGTTGAAGCAGTGATGCTTTTGTTAATATGGTTGAAGCACTGATGCTATTGTTAATGTGGTTGAAGCAGTGATGCTTTTGATAATATGGTTGAAGCAGTGATGGTATTGTTAATATGGTTGAAGCAGTGATGATACTGTTAATACGGCTGAAGCAGTGATGCTATTGTTAATTTGGTTGAAGCAGTGATGGTAATGTTGCTATGGTTGAAGCAGTGATGCTATTGTTAATATGGTTGAAGCAGTGATGCTATTGTTGATATGGTTGAAGCAGTGATGGTAATGTTGCTATGGTTGAAGCAGTGATTCTATTGTTAATTTGGTTGAAGAAGTGATGGTATTGTTAATATGGTTGAAGCAGTGATGCTATTGTTAATGTGGTTGAAGCAGTGATGCTTTTGTTAATATGGTTGAAGCAGTGATGCTATTGTTAATGTGGTTAAAGCAGTGATGGTATTGTTATTGTGGTTGAAGCAGTGATGCTATTGTTAATTTGGTTGAAGCAGTGATTCTATTGTTAATATGGTTGAAGCAGTGATGGTATTGTTAATGTGGTTGAAGCAGTGATGCTATTGTTAACATGGTTAAAGCAGTGATGATATTGTTAATATGGTTGAAGCAGTGATGGTATTGTTAATATGGTTGAAAGAGTGATGCTATTGTTAATGTGGTTGAAGCAGTGATGCTTTTGTTAATATGGTTGAAGCAGTGATGCTATTTTTAATGTGGTTGAAGCAGTGATAGTATTGTTGCTATGGTTGAAGGAGTGATGGTATTGTTAATATGGTTGAAGCAGTGATGGTATTGTTAATGTGGTTGAAGCAGTGATAGTATTGTTGGTATGGTTGAAGCAGTGATGGTATTGTTAATATGGTTGAAGCAGTGATGGTATTGTTAATGTCGTTGAAGCAGTGATGCTTTTGTTAATATGGTTGAAGCAGTGATGCTATTGTTAACGTGGTTGAAGCAGTGATGCTTTTGATAATATGGTTGAAGCAGTGATGGTATTGTTAATATGGTTGAAGCAGTGATGCTCTTGTTGATATGGTTGAAGCAGTGATCCTATTGTTGCTATGGTTGAAGCAGTGTTGCTCTTGTTGATATGGTTCAAACAGTGATGCTATTGTTGCTATGGTTGAAGCACTGATGCTATTGTTGCTATGGTTGAAGCAGTGATGCTATTGTTAATATGATTGAAGCAGTGATGCTATTGTTAATATGGTTGAAGCAGTGATGGTAATGTTGCTATGGTTGAAGCAGTGATTCTATTGTTAATATGGTTGAAGCAGTGATGGTATTGTTAATATGGTTGAAGCAGTGATGCTTTTGTTAATATGGTTGAAGCACTGATGCTATTGTTAATGTGGTTGAAGCAGTGATGCTTTTGATAATATGGTTGAAGCAGTGATGGTATTGTTAATATGGTTGAAGCAGTGATGATACTGTTAATACGGCTGAAGCAGTGATGCTATTGTTAATTTGGTTGAAGCAGTGATGGTAATGTTGCTATGGTTGAAGCAGTGATGCTATTGTTAATATGGTTGAAGCAGTGATGCTATTGTTGATATGGTTGAAGCAGTGATGGTAATGTTGCTATGGTTGAAGCAGTGATTCTATTGTTAATTTGGTTGAAGAAGTGATGGTATTGTTAATATGGTTGAAGCAGTGATGCTATTGTTAATGTGGTTGAAGCAGTGATGCTTTTGTTAATATGGTTGAAGCAGTGATGCTATTGTTAATGTGGTTAAAGCAGTGATGGTATTGTTATTGTGGTTGAAGCAGTGATGCTATTGTTAATTTGGTTGAAGCAGTGATTCTATTGTTAATATGGTTGAAGCAGTGATGGTATTGTTAATGTGGTTGAAGCAGTGATGCTATTGTTAACATGGTTAAAGCAGTGATGATATTGTTAATATGGTTGAAGCAGTGATGGTATTGTTAATATGGTTGAAAGAGTGATGCTATTGTTAATGTGGTTGAAGCAGTGATGCTTTTGTTAATATGGTTGAAGCAGTGATGCTATTTTTAATGTGGTTGAAGCAGTGATAGTATTGTTGCTATGGTTGAAGGAGTGATGGTATTGTTAATATGGTTGAAGCAGTGATGGTATTGTTAATGTGGTTGAAGCAGTGATAGTATTGTTGGTATGGTTGAAGCAGTGATGGTATTGTTAATATGGTTGAAGCAGTGATGGTATTGTTAATGTCGTTGAAGCAGTGATGCTTTTGTTAATATGGTTGAAGCAGTGATGCTATTGTTAACGTGGTTGAAGCAGTGATGCTTTTGATAATATGGTTGAAGCAGTGATGGTATTGTTAATATGGTTGAAGCAGTGATGCTATTGTTAATATGGCTGAAGCAGTGATGATATTGTTAATATGGTTGAAGCAGTGATGCTATTGTTAATATGGTTGAAACAGTGATGGTAATGTTGCTATGGTTGAAGAAGTGATGGTGTTGTTAATATGGTTGAAGCAGTGATGCTACTGTTGCTATGGTTGAAGCAGTGATGGTTTTGTTAATATGGTTGAAGCAGTGATGATATTCTTAATATGGTTGAAGCAGTGATGCTATTGTTAATAAGGTTGAAGCAGTGATGATATTGTTGCTATGGTTGGAAGCAGTGATGTTATTGTTAATATGGGTGATGCAGTGATGGTATTGTTAATATGGTTGGAAACAGTGATTGTATTGTTAATATGTTTGAAGCAGTGATGCTATTCTTAACATGGTTGAAGCAGTGATGCTATTGTTGCTATTGTTGAAGAAGTGTTGCTCTTCTTGCTATAGTTTAAGCAGTGATGCTATAATTGCTATGGATGAAGCAGTGATGCTATTGTTGCTATGGTTGAAGCAGTGATGCTATTGTTGCTATGGTTGAAGCAGTGTTGCTCTTGTTGATATGGTTGAAACATTGATGCTGTTGTTGCTATGGTTGAAGCAGTGATGCTATTGTTGCTATGGTTGGAAGCAATGATGCTATTGTTAATATGATTGAAGCAGTGATGCTATTGTTAATATGGTTGAAGCAGTGATGCTATCTTTAATATGGTGGAAGCAGTAATGGTATTGTTAATATGGTTGGAAGCAGTGATGTTATTGTTAATATGGCTGAAACAGTGATGATATGGTTAATACGGTTGGAAGCAGTGATGCTTTTGTTAATATGGTTGAAGCAGTGATGGTAATGTTGCTATGGTTGAAACAGTGATGGTATTGTTGATATGGTTGAAGCAGTGATGTTAATGTGGTTGAAGCAGTGATGCTATTGTTAATGTGGTTGAAGCAGTGATGCTATTGTTAATATGGTTTAAGCAGTGATTCTATTGTTAATGTGGTTGAAGCAGTGATGCTATTGTTAATGTGGTTTAAGCAATGATTCTATTGTTAATGTGGTTGAAGCAGTGATGCTATTGTTAATATGGTTAAAGCAGTGATGTTATTGTTAATATGGTTGAAGCAGTGATGGTATTGTTAATATGGTTGAAGCAGTGATGCTATTGTTAATGTGGTTGAAGCAGTGATGCTTTTGTTAATATGTTTGAATCAGTGATGCTATTGTTGATATGGTTGAAGCAGTGATGATATTGTAAATCTGGCTGAAGCAGTGATGGTATTGTTGCTATGGTTGAAGCAGTGATGGTATTGTTAATATGATTGAAGCAGTGATGCTATTGTTAATATGGTTGAAGCAGTGATGCTATTTTTAATATGGTTGAAGCAGTGATGGTATTGTTAATATGGTTGAAGCAGTGATGATATTGTTAATATGGTTGGCGCCAGTGACGCTACTGTTGCTATTGTTGAAGCAGTGATGCTCTTGTTGATATGGTTGAAGCAGTGATGCTATTGTTTCTATGGTTGAAGCAGTGTTGCTCTTGTTGATATGGTTGAAGCAGTGATGATATTGTCAATATGATTGAAGCAGTGATGCTATTGTTAATATGGTTTAAGCAGTGATGTTTTTGTTAATATGGTTGAAGCAGTAATGGTATTGTTAATATGGTTGAGTCAGTGACGCTATTGTTAATTTGGTTGTAGCAGTAATTCTGTTGTTAATATGGTTGAAGCAGTGGTTGTATTGTTAATGTGGTTGAAGCAGTGATGGTATTGTTAATATGGTTGAAGCAGTGGAGCTATTGTTAATGTGGTTGAAGCAGTGATGGTATTGTTAATGTCGTTGAAGCTGTGATGCTATTGATAATATGGTTAAAGCAGTGATGGTATTGTTAATATGGTTGAAGCAGTGATGCTTTTGTTAATATGGTTGAAGCAGTGATGGTATTGTTAATGTGGTTGAAGCAGTGATGCTTTTGATAATATGGTTGAAGCAGTGATGCTATTGTTAATGTGGTTGAAGCAGTGATAGTATTGTTGCTATGGTTGAAGGAGTGATGGTATTGTTAATATGGTTGAAGCAGTGATGGTATTGTTAATGTCGTTGAAGCAGTGATGCTATTGATAATATGGTTAAAGCAGTGATGATATTGTTAATGTGGTTGAAGCAGTGATAGTATTGTTGCTATGGTTGAAGCAGTGATGGTATTGTTAATATGGTTGAAGCAGTGATGGTATTGTTAATGTCGTTGAAGCAGTGATGCTTTTGTTAATATGGTTGAAGCAGTGATGCTTTTGTTAACGTGGTTGAAGCAGTGATGCTTTTGATAATATGGTTGAAGCAGTGATGGTATTGTTAATATGGTTGAAGCAGTGATGCTATTGTTAATATGGCTGAAGCACTGATGATATTGTTAATATGGTTGAAGCAGTGATGCTATTGTTAATATGGTTGAAACAGTGATGGTAATGTTGCTATGGTTGAAGAAGTGATGGTGTTGTTAATATGGTTGAAGCAGTGATGCTACTGTTGCTATGGTTGAAGCAGTGATGGTTTTGTTAATATGGTTGAAGCAGTGATGATATTGTTAATATGGTTGAAGCAGTGATGCTATTGTTAATAAGGTTGAAGCAGTGATGATATTGTTGCTATGGTTGAAGCAGTGATGTTATTGTTAATATGGGTGATGCAGTGATGGTATTGTTAATATGGTTGAAACAGTGATTGTATTGTTAATATGTTTAAAGCAGTGATGCTATTCTTAACATGGTTGAAGCAGTGATGCTATTGTTGCTATTGTTGAAGAAGTGTTGCTCTTCTTGCTATAGTTTAAGCAGTGATGCTATAATTGCTATGGATGAAGCAGTGATGCTATTGTTGCTATGGTTGAAGCAGTGATGCTATTGTTGCTATGGTTGAAGCAGTGTTGCTCTTGTTGATATGGTTGAAACATTGATGCTGTTGTTGCTATGGTTGAAGCAGTGATGCTATTGTTGCTATGGTTGAAGCAATGATGCTATTGTTAATATGATTGAAGCAGTGATGCTATTGTTAATATGGTTGAAGCAGTGATGCTATCTTTAATATGGTGGAAGCAGTAATGGTATTGTTAATATGGTTGAAGCAGTGATGTTATTGTTAATATGGCTGAAACAGTGATGATATGGTTAATACGGTTGAAGCAGTGATGCTTTTGTTAATATGGTTGAAGCAGTGATGGTAATGTTGCTATGGTTGAAACAGTGATGGTATTGTTGATATGGTTGAAGCAGTGATGTTAATGTGTTTGAAGCAGTGATGCTATTGTTAATGTGGTTGAAGCAGTGATGCTATTGTTAATATGGTTTAAGCAGTGATTCTATTGTTAATGTGGTTGAAGCAGTGATGCTATTGTTAATGTGGTTTAAGCAATGATTCTATTGTTAATGTGGTTGAAGCAGTGATGCTATTGTTAATATGGTTAAAGCAGTGATGTTATTGTTAATATGGTTGAAGCAGTGATGGTATTGTTAATATGGTTGAAGCAGTGATGCTATTGTTAATGTGGTTGAAGCAGTGATGCTTTTGTTAATATGGTTGAATCAGTGATGCTATTGTTGATATGGTTGAATCAGTGATGCTATTGTTAATATGGTTGAAGCAGTGATGCTATTGTTAATATGGTTGAAGCAGTGATGCTATTGTTAATGTGATTGAAGCAGTTATGGTATTGTTAATATGGTTGAAGCAGTGAAGTAATGATGCTATAGTTGAAGCAGTGATGGTATTGTTGCTATGGTTGTTAGCAGTGTTGCTCTTGTTGATATGGTTGAAGCAGTGATGCTATTGTTGCTATTGTTGAAGCAGAGATGCTATTTTTGCTATGGTTGAAGCAGTGATGCTATTGTTAATATGATTGAAGCAGTGATGATATTGTTAATATGGCTGAAGCAGTGATGGTATTGTTAATATGGTTGAAGGAGTGATGGTATTGTTAATGTCGTTGAAGCAGTGATGCTATTGTTAATTTGGTTGAAGCAGTGAAGGTATTGTTAATGTGGTTAAAGTAGTGATGCTTTTGTTAATATGGTTGGAAGCACTGATGCTATTGTTAATGTGTTTGAAGCAGTGATGGTATTGTTAATGTCTTTGAAGCATTGATGCTATTGATAATATGGTTAAAGCAGTGATGGTATTGTTAATATGGTTGAAGCACTGATGCTATTGTTAATGTGGTTGAAGCAGTGATAGTATTGTTGCTATGGTTGAAGCAATGATGGTATTGTTAATATGCTTGAAGCAGTGATGGTATTGTTAATGTGGTTGAAGCAGTGATGCTTTTGTTAATATGGTTGAAGCACTGATGCTATTGTTAATGTGGTTGAAGAAGTGATGCTTTTGATAATATGGTTGAAGCAGTGATGCTTTTGTTAATATGGTTGAAGCAGTGATGATATTGTTAATATGGTTGAATCAGTGATGCTATTGTTGCTATGGTTGAAGCAGTGATGCTATAGTTGCTATGGATGAAGCAGTGATGCTATTGTTGCTATGGTTGAAGCAGTGATGCTATTGTTAATATGGTTGAAGCAGTGATGGTGTTGTTAATATGGTTGAAGCATTGATGATATTGTTAATATGGTTGACGCAGTGATGCTACTTTTGCTATTGTTGAAGCAGTGATGCTCTTGTTGATATGGTTGAAGCAGTGATCCTATTGTTGCTATGGTTGAAGCAGTGTTGCTCTTGTTGATATGGTTCAAACAGTGATGCTACTGTTGCTATGGTTGAAGCACTGATGCTATTGTTGCTATGGTTGAAGCAGTGATGCTATTGTTAATATGATTGAAGCAGTGATGCTATTGTTAATATGGTTGAAGCAGTGATGGTAATGTTGCTATGGTTGAATCAGTGATGCTATTGTTGCTATGGTTGAAGCAGTGATGCTATAGTTGCTATGGATGAAGCAGTGATGCTATTGTTGCTATGGTTGAAGCAGTGATGCTATTGTTAATATGATTGAAGCAGTGATGGTGTTGTTAATATGGTTGAAGCATTGATGATATTGTTAATATGGTTGACGCAGTGATGCTACTTTTGCTATTGTTGAAGCAGTGATGCTCTTGTTGATATCGTTGAAGCAGTGATCCTATTGTTGCTATGGTTGAAGCAGTGTTGCTCTTGTTGATATGGTTCAAACAGTGATGCTATTGTTGCTATGGTTGAAGCACTGATGCTATTGTTGCTATGGTTGAAGCAGTGATGCTATTGTTAATATGATTGAAGCAGTGATGCTATTGTTAATATGGTTGAAGCAGTGATGGTATTGTTAATATGGTTGAAGCAGTGATGCTTTTGTTAATATGGTTGAAGCACTGATGCTATTGTTAATGTGGTTGAAGCAGTGATGCTTTTGATAATATGGTTGAAGCAGTGATGGTATTGTTAATATGGTTGAAGCAGTGATGATACTGTTAATACGGCTGAAGCAGTGATGCTATTGTTAATTTGGTTGAAGCAGTGATGGTAATGTTGCTCTAGTTGAAGCAGTGATGCTATTGTTAATATGGTTGAAGCAGTGATGCTATTGTTGATATGGTTGAAGCAGTGATGGTAATGTTGCTATGGTTGAAGCAGTGATTCTATTGTTAATTTGGTTGAAGAAGTGATGGTATTGTTAATATGGTTGAAGCAGTGATGCTATTGTTAATGTGGTTGAAGCAGTGATGCTTTTGTTAATATGGTTGAAGCAGTGATGCTATTGTTAATGTGGTTAAAGCAGTGATGGTATTGTTATTGTGGTTGAAGCAGTGATGCTATTGTTGCTATGGTTAAAGCAGTGATGATATTGTTAATATGGTTGAAGCAGTGATGGTATTGTTAATATGGTTGAAAGAGTGATGCTATTGTTAATGTGGTTGAAGCAGTGATGCTTTTGTTAATATGGTTGAAGCAGTGATGCTATTGTTAATGTGGTTGAAGCAGTGATAGTATTGTTGCTATGGTTGAAGCAGTGATGGTATTGTTAATATGGTTGAAGCAGTGATGGTATTGTTAATGTCGTTGAAGCAGTGATGCTATTGATAATATGGTTAAAGCAGTGATGGTATTGTTAATGTGGTTGAAGCAGTGATGCTTTTGTTAATATGGTTGAAGCAGTGATGCTATTGTTAATGTGGTTGAAGCAGTGATGCTTTTGATAATATGGTTGAAGCAGTGATGTTATTGGTAATATGGCTGAAACAGTGATGATATGGTTAATATGGTTGAAGCAGTGATGGTATTGTTAATGTGGTTGAAGCAGTGATGGTATTGTTAATATGATTGAAGCAGTGATGGTATTGTTAATGTGGTTGATGCAGTGATGGTATTGTTAATGTGGTTGAAGCAGTGATGCTGTTGTTAATATGGTTGAAGCAGTGATGCTATTGTTGATATGGTTGAAGCAGTGATGCTATTGTTGCTATGGCTGAAGCAGTGATGCTATTGTTGCTATGGTTGAAGCAGTGATGCTATTGTTAATATGATTGAAGCAGTGATGCTATTGTTGCTATGGCTGAAGCAGTGATGCTATTGTTGATATGGTTGAAGCAGTGATGGTATTGTTAATATTCTTGAAGCAGTGATGTTATTGTTAATATGGCTGAAACAGTGATGATATGGTTAATATGGTTGAAGCAGTGATGATATTGTTTATATGGTTGAAACAGTGATGATATTGTTAATATGGTTGAAGCAGTGTTGCTCTTGTTGATATGGTTGAAGTAGTGATGCTATTGTTGCTATGGCTGAAGCAGTGATGCTATTGTTGCTATGGTTGAAGCAGTGATGCTTTTGTTAATATGATTGAAGCAGTGATGCTATTGTTAATATGGTTGAAGCAGTAATGGTATTGTTAATATGGTTGAAGCAGTGATGTTATTGTTAATATGGCTGAAACAGTGATGATATGGTTAATATGGTTGAAGCAGTGATGCTATTGTTAATATGGTTGAAGCAGTGATGGTAATGTTGCTATGGTTGAAGCAGTGATGGTATTGTTAACATGGTTTAAGCAGTGATGTTAATTTGGTTGAAGCAGTGATGCTATTGTTAATATGGTTGAAGCAGTGATGGTATTGTTAAGGTGGTTGAAGCAGTGATGCTATTGTTAATATGGTTGAATCAGTGATGCTATTGTTAATATGGTTGAAGCAGTGATGCTTTTGTTAATATGGATGAAGCAGTGATGGTATTTTTGCTATGGTTGAAGTAGGGATGATGTTCTTGCTATGGTTGAAGCAGTGATGATATTGTTGCTATGGTTGTTGCAGTGATTTACATAGATTGCTAGATTCCTCTATCTCTAGCATGTTAATTACATTTGTGAAAGACAAAGTTTAAATTATTTTCCTCCCCTCTCCTATTCTATTCTGTTGGATGAATAGTTAAGACATGGTTTACCTAGGACTTCCTGCGTCTGTTGTGGTCATAGCTTCGTCATGACTCTGTCTGAGGATGCTCTTTATTAGCTGGGACTTGAACTGGGACTGAGCTGGGGCAGCTGCTGCTGATGCTGCATGGTAAGATTCCTCCATTCTCCCTCTCACTTCAGTTCCCTCCTTTGTCAGTTCCCTTCTCTTCAGCCCCTCACAAAAAAATATTGCAGTAAGAGTGCAGTCTAACTGCAGTATGCTGCAATACTGTGTCCAAAATATCACAGTTGACTGCAGCTACTGTACTTTTACTGCAGTTTCAAAACTGCAATCTTTTTCTGTAATGGGCTCCCCTCACTTGGCCCCCTCCTCATAATATTATCAGCAGTGACACACTGCACATTTCCTTTCCCCCGTAAATGACGAGAAATAGAGAGAGTCAGAAGCTTAGCTTCTGGAAATGAGGCAATAACCACCCTTCATGTCTTCCCTGTGTCTTGGTGGGAACCTGGGGATTATTACGCCCCATTTGTCAGAGTGGAGGGTTCATTTCATGTTTCTGGTGAAATAGTGCTTCCTGCTCCGTTCTATACGGATCTCTGGGACATCTGCAGCATGTGTATCTGGAGATGATCAGGAGGGGTGTCCAGGGATGGGTAGCAGCTATCTCACTGACGAGGAGTCGGACCTGTTACCTTATGATTGGGATTATAAGAGACGCTGCTTTAACTGGAGGGACTGGGGCCGATGCAGAACCCAAAGCAGGTGCCTGCGTGACTTAACATTGCTGAGATGAGAGCAGACAGATTGAGTGTTTTGTACTCTCTTAAGGACCTGGCTCCTCCTCAGGCCCAAGTCCAGAGGCTAGTGGACAATGATGAGACCAATCCCTCTGGGATTTCGCTGTTTAAGACTTGTTAGACATATTAGGCATCTCGCTATTAGGCATCTCTCCATCTCTCTCCTCTCTCCTTCTCTCCTTTTCTCTCTCCTTTTCTCTCTCCTTTACTCTCTCCTCTTTCCTTCTCTCTCCTTCTCTCTCATTCTCTCTCCTCTCTCGTCTCTCCTCCTCTCTCCTTCTCTCTCCTCTCTCCTTCTCTCTCATTCACTATCCTCTCTCCTTCACAATCCTCTCTCCTCTCTCCTTCTCTCTCTTTCTCTCCCCTTCTCTCTCCTTCTCTCTCCTTCACTATCCTCTCCTTCTCTCTCCTTCTCTCTCATTCACTATCCTCTCTCCTTCACAATCCTCTCCTCTCTCCTTCTCTCTCCTTCTCTCTCCTTCTCTCTCCTTCACTATCCTCTCCTCTCTCCTTCACTATCCTCTCCTTCTCTCTCCTTCTCTCTCCTCTCTCCTTCACTATCCTCTCCTTCTCTCTCCTTCTCTCTCCTTCTCTCTCCTTCACTATCCAACAGTGAACATTACACTATATTATTATGTTATATTATGTCTATATACAGTGTTGTAATGATGTGCAAATAACAAAAGGGAAAATAAATAAACATAAATATGGGTTGTATTTACAATGGTGTTTGTTCTTCACTGGTTGCCCTTTTCTTGTGGCAACAGGTCACACATCCTGCTGCTGTGATGGCACACTGTGGTATTTTCCCTAGTAGATATGGGAGTTTATAAAAATTGGGTTTGTTTTTTCGAATTCTTTGTGGATCTGTGTAATCTGAGGGAAATATGTGTCTCTAATACGGTCATACATTTGGCAGGAGGTTAGGAAGTGCAGCTGTTTTCACCTCATTTTGTGGGCAGTGTGCACTTAGCCTGTCTTCTCTCCTTATCTCTTTCTCTCCTTCTCTCTCCTCTCTCCTTCTCCTCCTGTTTCCCCGCTTCTCCCCTGTCTCCCTCTCACCAGCTCCACACATCTAACCCTCAGTTTTCATCTTAATTCATCCAAATCTTTGTTGAGTCCAGACTTCAAACGACTGTAACTTAGTGGGAGTGTGGGTGGAAGGAAAGCCTGGGCATGCAGGCGCTCTCTGAACAGTCCCTCAGCTCATCCTATTAAAATGCCTCATTGCTTTGGCAGAGAAGCCTTTTATTGCTGCTGGTACATATTGTTGCCTTGGCTACAGTATACATCCATTCTCCAATGAGCAGGGACTTTCTGCATGCGGAGAACATTTTGTTTGAGGAAGTGCAGACGCAGGCAGAGCCTCCTGTACCCAGGGGACAAAAAGCGTGACATTCCAATACGGTTGGAGGTTTAGCAGAGGACTCCTTCTATACTACTCCTCCTCCAGCTCATCTGGCTCACGCAGACCTCTAACATGATGGATGGGCTCAATACACATTCCCAACATTAAAGGAGTGTGTTCACAAACACAGACACACACACTCTCGCTTCACGCACACTCGCACAAACACACATGCACAGACACGCACGAATGCACACACACTCACACACACCAGACCAGACTGTGTTCAGCATAACTCAAACCTTCCCATAAACCCTCAGATGACATGGATTCATGATTTATACCAACTTTGGAGTTATCCACACATCCATCAAGTCTAGGTGTCAGGCTAAGAGCATGCTGTCCAGGGGTCAGGCTAAGAGCATGCTGTCCAGGTGTCAGGCTAAGAGCATGCTGTCCAGGTGTCAGGCTAAGAGCATGCTGTCCAGGTGTCAGGCTAAGAGCATGCTGTCCAGGTGTCAGGCTAAGTGCATGCTATCCAGGTGTCAGGCTAAGTGCATGCTGTCCAGGTGTCAGTCTAAGTGCATGCTGTCCAGGTGTCAGGCTAAGTGCATGCTATCCAGGTGTCAGGCTAAGTGCATGCTGTCCAGGTGTCAGTCTAAGTGCATGCTGTCCAGGTGTCAGGCTAAGTGCGTGCTGTCCAGGTGTCAGTCTAAGTGCATGCTGTCCAGGTGTCAGTCTAAGTGCATGCTATCCAGGTGTCAGGCTAAGTGCATGCTGTCCAGGTGTCAGTCTAAGTGTTCCCAATTTCCCGGGAACGAATCAAATACAAGATTAATCAATGAGAGCAACATTATATGACAACAACCATGATTAAGTGCTTCGGATACTGTGTGCACCTGGAAAGTTTTTACAAAACGTAATCCGTTTTTGGCAAAGCTGTGTGTTGTACAGTCATCAACATCAATGCTCTCTCTTCCCCTCACTTGAAATGTGTAAATCTGTACTGAGTACATTAGACATATCATTATTAGCTCTGGCACTCTGGGATTTTGACATCAAGTACAGGAAGTCTCTTCCTCTGAATGATTGTTGTCTGCATCTTGAAAGCGTTAGCAGGTTTCTCTGTTTTTTAATCTGAGGAGGCTATACACAAATATTTACCTGGCCCCAATTACCCTGACGTTATGACGGCACACACACAAACACACAAAAATAGTTAATCTTCTCCAAGGCCTGTGTTCCTGTATGTCTGTAAATGGAATGTGTTTATACTGTCTGTCTGCATGCCTCCTCAAACCAGATGTGTTTTACTATTACCCCAGGAGGTTGAAACATGAACTATTTGGACGACAAAGTTTAGACAGTTGTGGTCATGGACTCGTGAGATAACTAATCCTTGTCAGGTCGCTACATCCATCACTGTCCTCTCTCTGTAACGCAAATACACTCCAACTTCAGCCTTTTACATACAGTACTGACATCCAATGCAAAATCGGACTTTTCCCATTTAAAATCAACACCCACCATCCATCCCCGGATTTTGTGTTAAACGCTCTACAACAAAGCTTTCTTAGTGTCCAACAAGCTTTCTCTGCCCTTAACCTTGACCTGAACACCTCCAAAGGTAATGTGGTTTGGTAAGAAGAATGCCCCTCTCCCCACCGGTGTGTTTACTACCTCTGAGGGTTTAGAGCTTGAGGTAGTGAGTATGGCTAGATGGTCCTTCTCTCAGCACATATCAAAGCTGCAGGTTAAGGTTAAATCTAGACATAGATTCCTCTATCGCAATCGCTCCTCTTTCATCCTAGCTGCCAAACTAACCCTGATTCAGATGACCATCCTACCCATGCTAGATTACGGAGATGTAATTTATAGATCGGCAGGTAAGGGTGCTCTCGAGCAACTAGATGTTCTTTACCATTCGATTTGCCACCAATGCTCCTTATAGGACACATCACTGCACTCTATACTCCTCTGTAAACTGGTCATCTCTGTATACCTGTCGCAAGACATATACTGTATCCTATTCTATTCTACTGTATCTTAGTCTATGCCGCTCTGACATTGCTTGTCCATATATTTGTATATTCTTAATTCCATTCCTTTTCTACATTTGTGTGTATTAGGTATATGTTGTGTAATTGTTAGATATTACTTGTTAGATATTACTGCACTGTCGGAGCTAGAAGCACAAGCATTTCACTACACCCGCAATAACATCTGCTAAACACGTTTATGTGACCAATAACATTTGATTTGATGAGATTTGATTTTAAGACCCACTGGGTGATGCTTATTTATAAAACCCTCTTAGGTCTCACTCCCCCTATCGGAGATACCTACTGCAGCCCTCATCCTCCACATACAACACCTGTTCTGCCAGTCACATTCTTTTAAAGGTCCCCAAAGCACTGGCTTCTTCGTGTGATGTATTGTTGTCTCTACCTTCTTGCCCTTTGTGCTGTTGTCTGTGCCCAATAATGTGTTGCTACCATGCTGTGTTGCTGCCATGATATGTTGTTGCTATGTTGTTGCCTTAGGTCTTTCTTTATGTAATGTTGTGGTGTCTCTCTTGTTGTGATGTGTGTTTTGTCCTAGATTTTTATTGCATTTTTTATTTTTAATCCCAGCCCACGCAGGAGGCCTTTTGCCTTTTGGTAGGCCGTCATTGTAAATGAGAATTTGTTCTTAACTGGCTTGCCTAGTTAAATAAAAAAATCTAACATAATAATAAACTCCGACCCTAAACACACAGACTTCCTACCCTTTATACTACTGTAACGGATAGCCTGCCAGGCAGACCCAACACTCAGTATCTGAGACAGTTCCCTAATGCCTGTTCTAAACTCTCCCACTTCATCCCTCTTCCATTGTTATTTAGGGTGCCCATTCTCTACTGTTTGCCCATACTGGCCTTCTCATAGCCAGGCTCATAACAGCTCCTCAGAGAGGACGGGATTCTAGTGGTGGAATCTTCCACGCTGGCAACCGAACAATGAATTCCATTCAGCATGACTGTGTGGTTTCAGGGGGATTCAGACTGAAGGGTTTCCCACAAACCCCTTTAATTAACCACGACCAGAGACTCAACTGCTCTCTCCATCCAGGAATGTGCTCCCAAAACCAGAAATGCTTCTGTTCCATTCAGCCTGCTCTGTGACACTCTTCCATAATTCTACAGGCGGGGGAATGAGTACTGTACCAGAGAGCTGGAAATGGGTTGATTTCCCCAAAATTAAATTGTGAAGGTTGGGCCATCAAAGACTGTATATCTGCTGAAGAGGGATGGATGATGCTTTTTGTCTGTCTGTCTTCTGTGTCGCCTATCTGGGTAGACAGTTTACCTGCTGTTATAGTTGTAGGGAGCTTGAGGATGGAGATCAGTTATTCCATGGTTATTGTACATGGTGTGTTAGAGGAGAGGAGAAGAATAGAGGAGAGGAAGAGCGGCGGAAAGACGAGAGGAGTGGAATAGAGTAGATAGGAGAGAGAAGGGGAGAGGAGGAGAGAGGAGAGGAGAGGAGGAGAGAGAAGGGGAGAGGAGAGGAGGAGAGAGGAGAAGCGGGGAGGAGTGGAGTAGAGTAGAGAGGAGAGGAGGAGAGAGGAGAGGATGTGAAAACGCAACAAGCTCACGAGAAAAAAATAACACTGAAATGTAGTTGAACTTCTGTAAGGAGACACTACAGACACTAGACAGACTTCACACTGTAACAAGAGGGACGAAGAGGGAAGGAGAGAGGAGAGGATGTGAACTGCTGTAAGGAGACACTGCAGACACTAGACAGACTTCACACTGTAACAAGAGGGACAAAGAGGGAAGGAGAGAGAAGAGGAGAGGATGTGAACTGCTGTAAGGAGACACTGCAGACACTAGACAGACTTCACACTGTAACAAGAGGGACGAAGGGGGAAGGTGAGAGCAGCACCTCTCATGGGTGAGGTAACGAACGTTATAGTGATGTGAGGCTCTCACACTCCTCCTCTTTGGGAATTAGGGAGGTTTTGTCAGTGTCCAATCAGCCTGAAGACAGTGTCATCATGATGAAATGGAACGAGAACATGAAAGACTACTTGGACTCCATAACATGATCTGGCTAAAACATCCTTAGCCTTGATGCTGATTGGGGCAATGCATTCTACTTGGTTTGAGGCAGTGCATTCTAATTAATTAATGCATTCTATGTAGATCAGGGTTTTTCAAACTGGGGTCTGTGGGTCTGTGGAGGTACTGCAGGGGTCTGTGATTTATTTGGAAACCTTTTTGGGGGCCTTTTTTTATATGAAAAATGCTTATTTAACAAATAGCTGTGTCCAGTATATAGGGAGTAAGAGGTAGTTTTATAAGCCAATGCTAACTAGCGTTAGCACAATGACTGAAAGTCTACTGGATGTGATGCAGCTTGGATTCGAACCATGTACTGCAGTGACACCTCTTGCACTGAGATGCAGTGTCTTAGACCACTGCGCCACTCGGAAGCCCATCATTCACCTATTGATATTTTTTACTATAAAATGATTGGGGTCTCTGGGTCGTCCTCTCTGGAATTTGTTTTCATTGACAAGGAAGAGAACATTCAGAGAATATTCATGCACATGCATTTTTCATCAGCTGGTGATTTATAGATTATATTGAGTGTTTTCTCAAGAGTCTTTGTTGCACTCAGTCTGTGTGCTAGTGGGGGTGTTGGGATGATGTAGGTTGTGCTCTGCCTGTTTGCGCTAGCGCGTGCACGCGTGTGTGTGTGTGTATATGTTTGTGTGTATGTCCGTGTGTGTTTGTGTGAATGATGCAGCCCTGGAGCCTCCTGTTCAAATGCGATGAGCAGTACAGCAGGAGGGAGATGAGTTCTGCTCCATTGTGAGAGACAGGTAATGAGTGTGTGGTAATTTGCATCCAGACTTTAATTGGTCAAAATGCACGGGCCGAAGAGGCTACACTATTACGATGTGGATGAGTATAGAGGCAGGTGACAGAATGTGGGGAAAGAGCTAATTGGTTTCTTCTCATCCCTGGGGGGGTATTCATACTTGAATAAAAGTAAAGATACCTTAATAGAAAATTACTCAAGTAAAAGTCACCCAGTAAAATACTAATTGAGTAAAAGTCTAAAAGTATTTAGTATTAAATATACTTAAGTATCAAAAGATATGTAATTGCTAAAATATACTTAAGTATCAAAAGTAAAAGTATAAATACTTTCAAATTCCTCATATTAAGCAAACCAGACAGCATCATTTTCTTGTTTTTTAATTTACTGATAGTCAGGGGCACACTCCAACACTCAGACATAATTTACAAAGAAAGCATGTCTTTAGTGAGTATGACAGATCAGGGGCAGAAAGGATGACCAGGGATGTTCTCTTGATAAGTGTGTGAATTACGCAATTGTCCTGTCCTTCTAAGCATTCAAAATGTAACAGGTACTTTTGGGTGTCAGGGAAAATGTATGGAGTAAAAAGTGCATCATTTTCTATAGGAATTATTGTCAAAAATATGAATAGTAAAGTAAAGTACAAATACCCCAAAAAACTACGTAAGTAGTACTTTCAAGTATTTTTACTTAAGTACGTTACACCACTGTCTGTCCTCATGTCTTCGCTCATCCCTCTGTTACTCCTGTCTGTCCTCATGTCTCCGCTCATCCCTCTGTTACTCCTGTCTGTCCTCATGTCTCCGCTCATCCCTCTGTTACTCCTGTCTGTCCTCATGTCTCCGCTCATCCCTCTGTTACTCCAGTCTGTCCTCATGTCTCCGCTCATCCCTCTGTTACTCCTGTCTGTTCTCATGTCTCCGCTCATCCCTCTGTTACTCCTGTCTGTTCTCATGTCTCCGCTCATCCCTCTGTTACTCCTGTCTGTTCTCATGTCTCCGCTCATCCCTCTGTTACTCCTGTCTGTCCTCATGTCTCCGCTCATCCCTCTGTTACTCCAGTCTGTCCTCATGTCTCCGCTCATCCCTCTGTTACTCCAGTCTGTCCTCATGTCTCCGCTCATCCCTCTGTTACCCCTGTCTGTCTTCATGTCTCCGCTCATCCCTCTGTTACTCCTGTCTGTCTTCATGTCTCCGCTCATCCCTCTGTTGCTTATGTCTGTCCTCGTGTCTCTGGAACTTTACTGGCTGAGTTGTTGACTTGAGATTGATAATGAAAGGTAAATTCTGATAAAACTGTCTTAGAGAAAGAGATTCCCTTCTTGGAATGTCTGTAATCCCAGTTTTCACTATAATGTAAAGACTTTGTGTGTATTGTCAGAAGTGTAATTTCTGTTCTTTCAGTGTGTGCAGCAGAGGAGGCTGGTGGGGGGAGCTATACTCCTAAAACTAAATAATTGATGTTTTCGTAAGATTGTCTCAGATATCTTCACTCATCGGATGGTCCTATAATCGAACAAGTCCCTGCTTACAAATACCTTTGTATTTGTATTGACAATGATAAAAAGCATATGAATTAGCTTGTTAAGAAGCTAAGATTTAAAGTGGTTAAAACATTTTTGAAACAGATTTAGCCTCTCTAGTCAGCAGGAAGCAGATTGTGCAGTCAACCCTTTTACCTGTTCTTGATTATGGTGATACTATTTATCAAAGTGCAGCTGCCTCTATTCTTAAACCATTGTGTGCCGTTTATCATAGCACCCTTCGTTTTATCACAGGAGACAATTTTATTATGCATCAATGTATTCTTTACCAAGAGGTTGGATGGACCTCTTTAAAGTCACATAGATCACATTGTTACACTCTTTTTGTTTACAAAGCCCTGCTCTACAAGCTTCCGACTTACCTAACATCACTGTTAAGACTTAAAATGACAAGTTATCAATCCCGGAGACGCTTTTGGTGTCTACAGAGTTACAGTAGGTAAATCGGCCTTTAATTTTCTTACACCCTATATTTGGATTAATCTCCACAAGACGTTTTGATTGGATGCTTTGACATCCCTAGGGCAATTCAGACAGCTGACAGAGGATTTTTTTAATGAGGAATGTGTTTGTTTTAATTGACTGTGTTTTGTGTCTTAATGTGTATTTACTGTGTATATTTTCTATATTTATTTTTATCTATACTTGCCTGTTGTATTTGCTTGTTTTTGTATTGTGCAGGGCTCATTTGTAAAAGAGACTTTAATCTCAATATGACTTCCTTGTTGAAATAAAGGTAAATAATGTTACGACATCCGCCGAAGTCGGTGCCTCTCCTTGTTCGGGTGGTGTTCGGCGGTCGAGGTCACCGGTCTTCTAGCCATCACCGATCCACTTTTCATTTTCCATTTGTTTTGTCTTGTTTCCCCACATACCTGGTTGTCATTCTCTCATTACTTGTCATGTATTTAACCCTCTGGTTTTCCCCATGTCTGTGTGTGTAATTGTTATTTGTCAGTGGCACGTTTCCGGCTGGTTTGCACCAGACTGGTATTTTGTACTTTGTGCTGCCACACTTTTTCCTGTAGGCATTTGTTTTGTAACGCATTTTGTGTTCAGTGTTTATACTGAGGACGACCCAGAGACCCCAATCAGTAAAGTGCTTTCGTTCACTATCTCTGCTCTCCTGCGCCTGACTCTCACGCACCAGCTACACACACGGATCCTGACAAATAAATACAATTCCATTCCAGCCATTACAATGAGCTGGAATAACTCCTCCCACTCTCTGGTTTGCAAAGTTGTTATCCAGTCAAACAATATCACAATGTCTTAAGGAGCCTCACTAACTGATATCTGTAAGTGGCTGCAGGTTCAACTAATTCTCTAGTCAACTAATTCTTACTTTCACCTCCCACACACTGGCTTTCAGGGACCTCCAGCTGTATGTATGCCAGGAGGTTTGTATGTTGAGATCTGTGGCTAGAATCCCTTAAAACACTGCTGTCTCTGATCAAGATATCAAAGGATTACAGCAATGTTTTCTGAGGCATTACATATGTCTCCGTGTCACAATCAGGTGTTAGCTCTCTAATACACATCCTACATGATTACACTGTGTAGTGGTGTCATGGCTGGTGATTAGCTGGGAGGCGGGTGTCTTTGACCCAGAGAGAGATGGTCCATCTGTCATGCAGTCTAACCCTTGGTGGGGCCGTTAGGGGATGGGGCGGGGCGGAACAGGGTGGGGGTCACCAGCAGGAGGCCGAGGAGGACAGGACAGGTGGGGGATGGGGGCGGGAGCGGGGACAGATTGCCATGGTAATCTGCATCCCTCATCTGGGATATGCAAACGGTAGCAGCAGGGAAGGAGGACATGGACTTCCCCTTGGTGTCGAGGGAAGAGAGGATGTGGCGGCCTAGCTGTGTTCCGTGGGAGCTGGTTGGAGAGGACGTGATTGGAGGTAAAGCAGGAAACATACAGCCACTCTGTCTCAGTCAGTGTCAGACAGGACTAGAGTTGCATCAGTCGGCTAATCCTGCGCTGGATGGATAGAGGATCTCTTTACATTACTACACAGGCTTTGTTTTAGTCACTTCTCAGTCAAATCTCTGAGCAGTATTCTCTTCAGACTGTACTGTAGAGAAGGCTTTAAAATTAGACCGGTGCATTTTCTACATCTTGTAATGGGATCCGCACAGATATATTGTATACTGTAACATGTGATGCTATTATTTAGCCTTGTGATCAGCGATATGCAGCTCACGATAATACTGCAGCTCACTGTCCTAAACTCAGGGTGCGAGGGTGTGTGCATTTGTGTTTGTGTGTGTCAAGAGGGAGGTTACAGACAGATTGGGTGAGTGTCGACATGATGACAGAAACAGGAAGTGGATAGAGGAGGATGACTCATCCATACTGTCAAGTGCCTCTGAGGAGGTGTAACCACAGTGTGATCTAAATGGATGAGGACTGAGCTGGGTCTCTCTCTCTCTCTCTCTCTCTCTCTCTCTCTCTCTCTCTCTCTCTCTCTCTCTCTCTCTCTCTCTCTCTCTCTCTCTCTCTCTCTCTCTCTCTCTCTCTCTCTCTCTCTCAGTTCCTGTAATAGAGTTCTGATTGAGGAATTTGCCTTTTGAGCACATATTGTAAGAGCCACAATGGTTCTCCAGATAAGCCTATCACTTCTGTCGTCCTCCCTCAGACAACGATCAGCATCCCACTAAATGTATGTATTTTGTTCTAATTTGGTGACTTTACCCTTTTCAGAAATTCCTAAGCCGTAAATTAGCCTGCGATCCTCCTATCTCATTTATCGAACGGCAGAATGACATTTCTGGGCCAGGATCCGGTGTTGCAGAACACTGCTCAGATGAGAGCTGGTTAGTTTAGGAAAGAAGCAACAACCACCGGCTCATTGATCAAGTTATTTGACAGGAGGTGTGAGTGTTCTGGTTGGATTTGTTGGGTATTGCCATTTGTTCACTTTGTTTGTGATTCCGTTTTACGGCTTTTAGAACTATGAGCAGCTGTGTTGTTTAATGATAGCTGTTAAAGTTCAAGGTAAAAGTGTTCTTTCATGGTAGTTGTGAGAACTGCATGTGATAGTAATGTGTAGTACAATGGAGGTTGGGGTAGCTGGGGTCTAATAGTACTGTTTAATGAGAGTTGGGAGTTGTTTGTGGTGAGCTTTGGGAGATGTGTGTGGTAGTTGTTATTGAACAGTACTTCTGAGGGCTCTGTCTTTTTAATGCCTCATATCAATCGCAAGTTAGCTTTCCTTCTCATCAGTCATGCTGTATTACATAGGCTTTAGTTTCTCTGCAGTTCTTTACCACTTTCTATAGAGAGAAGATTAAAGTTTAAGCCTATTGTTGCCCGTGCAACTGTTGCTAAGCAACTACCGTTGGATGGCATGCCGCAGAGGAACATAATAAGTTATGTTTCTCGGACTCCATTTAACCTTTGCTATCACAATGAGCTTCAAAGTTGCTGCTAGTTTTCAGCCGTTGTGAATAACAGACCAGTATGTGTTTATGACCTGTGACTGTGTATATCAGGGATGGGCAATTGGTGGCTGGCCACTTTTGTAGGCCTGCGTATCCATTTCCAATTATTACGATTTTTTTGGTGAACTTACTGTTGAGAGTTAGAATAGTAGAACACACAAGGTGAAAATTCTAAATGTGGTTGTGCATCAGCAGTTTTTCTCTTGTTATGTTAGTCACTGACATTTACTCAATTAGCCCATTTCAGCTAACATTTTTTAGATTGGTAAATTAATCTAGTGGCCAGCTATCTAAACTTGTAACAATCGTGGTTGAGTTACTGACCGGGGGCCCATCCATTGATTTTGTTAGTCACTCTAATTCAGATATCATATTAAATAAAAAATGCAAACATTTCTCTCCATCCTATGGCAAAGTGTCTAGAATTGCAGGAAATTAGGTGTAAACCTGCACATTTTGATAATGAAAGGTACAAAAACAAAACGTGTAGAATTGTATGGGGTCAATTTCACGCCATATCTATTGAATTCAAAATAAAATAATTGAATAAACAAATAAATAAAATAAAATAATAAACAAAAGGAAAAATAAAGTTGAGAACATTATCTTTTCGCGAGGACGGGTGAAATAATGAATGTTGAAATCAAAAACCAAACAATTGAAAGAAAAATGTATAGAATTGTAAACAAAAAGAAGACATCAAAACCCAAAAACGTGTAAGAAAATAATGTAAAAGCGAGAGCAAACCTCTATGACAAATGATTAAAAAAAATTAAATAAAATATAACGAATGCAAAAATAGCTTTCGGTTAAACTTTCCCAGCAACCAATCCGATTGAATACATTTTGCCTAGGCATGTACTACCTTTTGGTTACGCTGCTCGTATCTTTGCTTTCGATGTCTGTTTCTTTGCTTTCACTGCCAGTCTTTTCGATTGCGAGTTTTGTCATTATTTTTCTGTGAAGGGCAGGGTTTAGAGGCAGGAGTAGACAATGCGTCTCCATTGGTCGGCTAGTTTTGGAGTGACAGTTCGTATTATTTTATTTCATTTTGAATTCAATACATGTGGTGTGAAATTGACCCCATAGAAGTGCAGCAAACTTGCTTTAGAACTGCAACATGTTCTCTACACGATGTGGGTATGCAGACCTGCGAGCCACTGTGGCCACTCATGATGAGTTCATATTTTTTGTGAGCCCCACCCCCATCAAAGTTGCCCATCCCTGATCTATATGAAAGGACGGCATCTGCTGGCCCTAAACCAGAGTCCCGCAGTATCACTGATGTCACACATTAACTCAGACAGTCACAGTGCACTAGAAGAGTGGAGAGCAGACGCACTGTAAAACAGCTAGTCCTTCCCATGTCAAATAAAATAAAATTGTATTTGTCACATGCGCCGAATACAACAGGTGTAGACCTTACAGTGAAATGATTACTTACAAGCCCTTAACAACAATGCAGTTTTAAGAAAATGAAAAATAAAAAAGTACGAGATAAGAATAACAAATGATTAAAGAGCAGCAGTTAATGACAATAGCAGGGCTATATACAGGGGGTACCCGTAATTGAGGTAATATGTAGTACATGTAGGTAGAGTTATTAAAGTGACTATGCATTGATATGCATAGATAATAACAGAGAGTAGCAGCAGTGTTCCAAAGAAGGGGGCATTTGATTAGCTATTCAGGAGTCTTACGGCTTGGGGGTAGAAGCTGTTAAGAAGCCTTTTGGACCTAGACTTGGCACTCCAGTACACATTGCCGTGCGGTAACCGAGAGAACAGACTATGACTAGGGTGGCTGGAGTCTTTGACAAGTTTTAGGGCCTTCCTCTGACACCGCTTGGTATAGAGGTCCTGAATGGCAGGAAGCTTGGCCCCGGTGATGTACTGGGCCGTACACACTACCCTCTGTAGTGCCTTGCGGTTGGAGGCCGAGCAGTTGCCATACCAGGCAGTGATGCAACCGGTCAGGATGCTCTTGGTGGTGCAGCTGTAGAACCTTTTGAGGATCTGAGGACCCATGCCAAATCTTTTCAGTCTCCTGAGGGGGAATAGGTTTTGTTGTGCCCTCTTCACGACTGTCTTGGTGTGCTTGGACCATGTTAGTTTGTTGGTGATGTGGACCACAAGGAACTTGAAGCTCTCAACCTGCTCCACTACAGCCCCATCAATGAAAATGGAGTCGTGCTCAGTCCTCCATTTCCTGTAGTCCATAATCATCTCCTTTGTCTTGATCACGTTGAGGGAGAGGTTGTTGTCCTTGCACCACACGGTCAGGTCTCTGACCTCCTCCCTATAGGCTGTCTCATCGTTGTCGGTGATCAATCCCTACCACTGTTGAAGCTTTAGCAAACTGATGGTGTTGGAGTCGTGCCTGGCCGTGCCATATCTGTGGGTCTGCAGACACTAGCTTGTCAGATTCATAGAATTTATCAAGTCTTACTACTCAGCCATTTGGTTCAAACTGGAGCAACATAATTATGAAATCTAGGTAATATGGGATACTTACAAACACAGATGGATGATGAAGTAGTGGTTGAATTGATGAGCCAAGACCAATCACCAAAAGTGATCTTCCTTCCCAGGCATTTATGGAATATGAGGGTTCATAGGAGGCATTCAGTACTGTACTTCCATTTCACACAAGAAACAGAGAACACAAAGACAAGCAAGCAACCCTTGGTTTCTGGCCTGCGACCAGTAACTCTACAACAAGGGAACCGCAAATTGATCTGAAGTGTTGAGTGGAATTTTTGTGTACGCATGGCCAGCTGCTCTGTAGGAAGATGGCCTGGATGAATCTGGTTTGAATAAAAACTGAGAGCTCACTCGTAGCTAATTAGTCAAAGCTCATATCAGGGGGCAGAGGTGCAGAGTCCAGTCTATCTCAACCTGCCAACCTGTCCCCAGGGAGGTGGGTGTTGCCTCAGGGAGTCACAAGACATGAGTAGCAGTAGATGTCACTGTAGTGTAATCACCAACTGGCTCGATTCGGTCTCATGTAGCAAAATTTTAAATGGTGTTTTTAACATTGGATAAAAATAGAGGTTCACAGCTAGAAAATGTTATATCATACACTACAGTTGAGGAACAATGGGAAAGTAATTCTGCTTTGAAAGTTGATAAACGTGTAATCTAACTTTTGAGACAATGGCCTTTGAATGTTTTGGTACCTACTGGAGAGCTCTTCTGTGTCTACACCCATTCAGCATACCCTCTTAAGCTTTAGCCCCACCCATCTCTTTAAGGGTTGACCCGAGCGTTCTGTCCTAACAACAGCAGTCAAGCACCCAAGCTAACTGGCTAACATTGGCTAGCTACTTCCAGACACAAATGAGAGAACAGCTTACTGACCATTTTACTTGCCCTAGCAGAGCTGGTTAGGCCGTTTTTATGTTATCCAGAGCATTGGGGACTGCAACTGTGCTGCTGGCAACAATTTATGCCTTTTTGCCAACGTTTACTGACACCGGCCATATTCAACGGGTATTGGGTGTTTGTAAATTCGTCAGTTATTCAGCACTCTGGCACACTCAGATGAGAGTGCTCTGAAATCGGAGTAGACAGCCACAGCGAAATTACCAGCTATGTCTATCGCAGTGATATTCTATTGAAATGGTTACTTGTATAGTGGTTAGCTAGCTAGGTAAACAATGAACCAAAATCCCAACTCATGATGTTACTACCCATACATGTAACGTTAGCTAACTGACCTAACAACAGCAGTCACGCACCCAAGCTAACTGGCTAATGTTAGCTAGCTTGCTAGACACAAATGAGAGAACAGCTCACTGACCATTTTACTCAACCTAATGAAATGGATACTTGCATAGTGGAGTCTTTTGCTAAGACGTGTAGCTAGCTAGCTAAATAATGAACCATAATCCCAACGCATGATGTTACTACCCTGTATGAATCTGCAGGTAGCTAACCAACCAGGTTTAATGTTGGCTAGCTAACATTGGGCTATAACTAGCAAAGCAAATGGCTCTGAGATACAAATAATGTTAATACACAGATCATACACGTAACGTTAGCTAGCAAGCCAGCCAGCTACCGTTAGCTAGCTAGCTAACAGTACACTTTAATTTGAAATTAAAACAACTTTCTGTCAAAATTAGAAACGTGTAATATCTGAAAATGTAGCTAGCTAGACTATCTTACCTCTATACATCATGGATGGACGCTTCTCCCTGTCACGGATGCCATGGTTGACTTTAGTTTAAAGATGTAATCCGGAGACAGGTGTTTTCTCCATCTCCTTAGCTATCATACTCTAATTCCACTGATTTCAAAACTCAGTCCTTCAGAAAGTGGAGAGCAACTCTTATGCAGTTATACTACATGATATATAAAACAAAAACTGCGTTAGACAGTATCAGAACTCAGGATAAGACCCAGATGCAGACAGCTAGAATCACAGATATGTATTGACCCAAACAGGGGGCAGGAAAAAGACAGGTCAAGGGCAGGCAGAGGTTTGTAATCGGGTCAGAGTCGGGAAGGTACAGAATGGCAGGCAGGCTCGTTGTCAGGGCAGGCAGAATGGTCAGAACCGGGGAAACTAGGAAACAGAAACTTGAGGAAACAGGAAGATGGGAAAGAACGCTGGTAAGACCCGACAAGACAAGGCAAACTGGCAATAGACATACAGAGAACACAGGTATAAATTCACAGAGGATAATGGGGAAGATGGGCGACACCTGGAGTGGGGTGGAGACGAGCACAAAGACAGGTGAAACAGATCACGGTGTGACAGACAGGATTACCTACACATACTGACCAGCTCAAATAGACAGAAGTGTGCTACATGGCAGACCAATCCAAACTCATCTCTCGGCAGGTTCAGCACGTTCATTATCTCAGCTAATCATGGCTACCAGGAAGGTTGCTGACTTTTTCTGTGATTAAACCAACTAGGTTTGTAATTTAACAATTTTATTCATATTTACAGATGGCATACAATTTTGTTATTAAGGCACATGAAAGTTTACATGTTCCAGAAGGCATTTCAGCCCAAAAACACATTTTGATGAAAAAAAAAAGTTTATATTCAAATGGCTTTCCTGTGAAGTAGTGACCCGCGACATACGCCTAGTTTCCTGGAACGGTTCACATTTAGTAAACTGTACTGTGCTGTACTTTGTGTGCACTGATCTGATCACA
The DNA here is from genome assembly GCA_030435695.1 of Brachymystax lenok tsinlingensis. NCBI lineage: Eukaryota > Metazoa > Chordata > Actinopteri > Salmoniformes > Salmonidae > Brachymystax > Brachymystax lenok. Next base: position 15,606,512 of record CM059797.1, on the reverse strand, counting down.
CCACAGCTCAGTGCCTTCATCTATTGTATGTACAGGGATAAAGCTTCTGTCATGCTGGTATTATGGTATCTATGAACTGTGTGTGCCTTTCTTCCTCTGAGATGACGTACTGTAAGTACTATATCTCTTTTAGACGCCTCGGTCTCACTGCTCTGCATTGTTACGGTGACTTTCGTCTTCTTTCATTTAATGTGTGCCTGTTACGAATCCCTTTTACCCCGTGGTCTAGGGGGAATGGAATAGAGACCCGCAACATATCTTGTGCAAATTACTATGGTGAGAAGGAACAGTGAGAACAAAAACACAGACAACTTAAATCTACCAAATCAAACACAAAAGGTTTATTTTAAACACACGGTAAAGTGGTTTGGGGAAAAGGGGCTGAGCTGGACCCAAGGAAAGAAATAATATATATATACAAAAACCCCTAAACTAATCTCCCCAAGGCCACTTAACAGCTAGCTAACTAACTAAGTAAATACAGTGGGTAGTCCGCCCAGTTCTAACTAATGTATTTAACACAGGGTTTCCTACGGTAATGTATGCCCAAGGGCTTACTTGTCTGGTTATCCCCTTTTCCACCAACAAACAGTAATACAACACAACTATACAAACTCACAGTTAATGTGAGATGTTGGCACCTACACAAAAGCGAGAAGCACACAACCAAACCAACATCAACTAGGCTTCACAAAATACCAAACAGAGCTAGGGCTCTGTAGCTACAAAATAAGCCAACTACTAAACAACAATAGAGAGCAATGCATACACAAACGCTAGTTACAAAGCAAGAGTGCTACATACCAAAAACAAGCTAGAGAGAGAGATAACTGACTGGGGTTTTAAACCAAGGGAAAGGGGATGTGATTGGGTAAGGGAAAAGGAGCAGGTGTGTCTTCTGATTGGGACTGATTGGGGATTGATGACGGCTGATGAGTGACACCTGTGAGTAGGGCAGAAGGAGAGAAAACAAATACACACACAGGATACCTGTATCCGTGAATACTCCCACCCTTAAAAGAGCAAACCTATAAAGGATTGCGACCAAAGTATTTACAATGAATACCAACAAGTTCAACAAGAAAAGATTCATTTTTTTTTTTTTTGTTTTTAAACACGAGACAAAGCATCTGCCAATACATTTTCATAACCTTTTGTGGCGGATCTCCAAATTATAATTCTGCACAATAAGTGCCCAACGCATATAAGGCGCTGGTTTTGGTTGTACATACGGTGGAGAAACACTAACGGGTTATGATCAGTATATACAATCACTGGTAGGACACTGGAACCAATATACACCTCAAAGTATTGCAGAGCTAACAACAAAGCTAGAGCTTCTTGTTCAATGGTTGCATAGTTAGCCTGACATTTGTTAAACTTACGAGAAAAATAACAAACAGGATGGTCCACTCCACTCTTGTCCTGCTGCAGTAGAACAGCACCAGCACCTCTGGCACTAGCATCTACCTCAAGTTTAAACGGTCGCTCAAAATCCGAGCAGCAAGTACAGGGGTAGTACATAAGAGTGCTTTAGCGGTATCAAAAGCTACCTGACAATCAGGAGACCACACAAACGATCTAGCCGGACTGAGCAAATCGGTCAATGGAGCAGCTACCGCAGAGAAATTTTTACAGAAACTACGGTAGTAGCCAACCATCCCTAAAAAGCGGCGTAGCTCGCCTGGTGGTAGGTGCGGGAATGCATTTATAGCCAAGACCTGGGCATCAACAGGGCGCACCTGTCCCTGTCCGACCTTTTTGCCCAGATAGGTAACAGTGGCCTTCCCAAACTCGCACTTTGCCAAGTTCAGGGTTAGAGAAGCAGCTGCCAAACGCTCACATACTTCCCTTAGAGTGTTAACATGATCTGACCATTCAGGCTTAATAAATCACTAGATCATCAAGGTAGGCACTACAATTGGGAACGCTCAGCTAACACTGAGTTAACCAGGCGCTGGAAAGTGGCTGGTGCATTCATCCCAAAAGCCATAACTGAGTATTGTAGAAAGTTGTCTGGGGTCACAAATGCAGAAATCTCAGAAGCACGTGAGGTTAACGGAACCTGCCAGTAACCTTTCAAAAGATCTAATTTAGTTACATAAGTAGCAGCACCAACAGTGTCGATACAATCGCCCAGTCTGGGTAACGGAAACGAATCTGGCATTGTGACAGAATTTACCTTACGATAATCCGTGCATAACCTGGACGTACCATCAGGTTTAGGAACCAGAATACAAGGAGAACTCCAAGGGCTTGAACTTGGCGTGAGCCAGGTCATTCTCCAACAAATATTTCACCTCATCCTTCATTATCTTCCTCTTAGAAGCATTGACACGATATGGGTGTTGCTTGATAGGGCAGCATTTCCAACATTAATGTCATGTTCCAACACATTTGTACGAAGGAACGCCATTAAAGAGACATGGAAAACTGTGTAGTAGCCTCACAACATCATCTGCCTGTCCATCCGTTAAATGAACCAGACTTGACTGGAGAGACAGTAGCATTTCTGAGTTGGGCAACCTAACGCACTGCTGCTGAGTATTGCGCAACTCTAATCCATCTCCATCAACATCCTTAACAGGACAGTCTACTGTCATAGCAGTAGAAACAGATGAGACAGCAGTACCTACCGCTGTGTCTGAACTATCTACCTGGGTGATGGGTCGTGTTTGGTATGCTTTCAACATGTTAATGTGGCACACACGAGATTGGCGTTTCCTATCAGGAGTTCGAAGCACATAATCAGTTTCACTTAATTTCTTTTCAATTACATAAGGACCTGAGAAACGAGCTGACAGTGAAGATCCTGGAACAGGCAATAACACAAGAACTTGGTCACCTGGCTGTAGTGGACGAGAAACAGCCTGTTTATCATAGTGTCTTTTCATACTCCTCTGTGAGGAAGACAGAGCCTTTGCAAGAGCACATGCTTGGTGTAGGCGCCACTAAAGCGACTAACGAGTCCAACACATTCTCATCTCCAGTACACAACTCTTGGGACAAAAACTGTTCTTTAAGGACTTTCATTGGTCCTCTCACTGTGTGACCAAACACTAGTTCAGCTGGGCTGAACCCTAGGACTCCTGTACAGTTTCACGAGCAGCAAACAAAACTAGAGGAACTCCTCATCCCAATCTTTCTCAGATTCCAAACAATATTTACGGAGCATAGACTTCCAGTGTCTGATGCCAACGTTCCAGAGCACCCTGTGACTCTGGGTGATAGGCGCTTGACACACGGTGCTTAACTGACAAGGATTTTAACACCTGCTTGAAGAGCTTTGATAGGAAATTGGTACCTTGATCAGTTTGTACCACCTTAGGTAACCCAAATGTCGAGAAGAATTTAATTAAGGCTTTACTCACCACCGAGCAGTAATCCTTCTGCAGAGGAATGGCTGGGGTATCTCGTTGCCATACACATAATCGCGAATAGAAACTGGTTACCTGATTTTGTCTTAGGCAACGGTCCAACACAATCAACCACCACATGTTCAAATGGTTCACCTATAACAGGTATTGGACAAAGAGGAGCAGGAGGAATAACCTGATTTGGTTTTCCTGTTATCTGACATGTGTGGCAATGCTCGACAGAACCGAGCCACATCTTGTTTTAAACCTGGCCAAAAGAAATGTCCGAAGGACCAGATCATAAGTCTTGGTGATTCCTAAATGACCGGACCATTGGTGATCATGAGCAAGGGATAGCACATTTAAATCCCGAAAGGCTGTAGGAACCACTATTTGGTAAACAGCATTCCAATCTCCGTGGCCAACATGGGATGTCCATTTACTTACGAGAGGAGATTACCATCAATGAAGTAAGCCACGTTCTTCTTTACCTCTTCCAATGAGACAACACTAGAAAAACATTTAGCAAGCCTCTTGTCAACCTTCTGGTTAGCAATCAGCTGCTCACGAGTGACTGGTAAACTGTATTGCCTCAGCAATAAGTTCACTATCCTTCAATTCTTCCCTGGGCTGTTTGTCAGAGGGCAACAGCTTCCCAGAGGTAGCACAACCCATCCTCTTGATCAAACTCTTTGAACAAAACAGTGTTAAACAAATCTATCACATCACCCATTTGTTGTGCCTGAGCACCAGTGACAGCACAAAGGGAACACATGTGGATAATTCTGTGCCAGCTCATTGAGAGAGAGTGGTCACTTTTATCCATTACTTCCAATACGGTACTACTCTTCCTCCGCAATATCGCTACCCATTATAAAGGTCACACCTTTACTGGCAACATAGGACGTATTCACTCTGAATATTCCACTGATTAACTCAGAGTGTACATTCACAAAGTGCAATGGCACTGGGACAAAACCCATTTCAATACCCTGAACTAACACACTGGAACCACAGTATGTATCGTCCAGATAAGGGCAACACATCAGACAATATAAACCACTGCGCCGCACCAGTATCTCTAAGGATTTTAACCGGACGCTGAGACGCAGTCATTCGTTAGGACACAAACCCTCGAAAATGAACGGTTCATAACTGCGGTCGTGGACTGGAACTTTCAAACTACATTTACCCTGAGGCACCGGTCTCGTTTCAGACCTCACAACCGCATTTAATTAGCCTAACACCTGTTGGCGGTTTTGGCACGGAGAGGCATCCCCTTGTTTGCGTTTTAGCAGGAAGCAATCATTAATCATGTGTCCCACCTTATGACAATAGAAACAGGGACGCTCATTTTTCTGGCGTGCATGATGTACTACTTGCCGAGTAGGGCTAAAGTAGGCAATTCAGTGGCTCTACTCTCAGTATGAGCCGAAAACACGCCTTGTGCGTCCAACACAAACTCGCCTGCTAACACAGACGCTTTCTGACAAAGAGGATACTTTCTGTTCATTTAGGTAAACTACAATGCGCTCGGGTAAGCAATTTTAAACTCTTCCAACAAGATTAACTCCCGGAGAGAGTTGAAATCAGTTACCTTGCTAGCAGCATGCCATTTATCAAACAGATTTCCTTATCTCTAGCAAATTCCACATAAGTCTTACCAGCAGACTTTCTATGAGACCTAAATCTCTGTCGGTATGCCTCAGGCACAAGCTCATAGGCTAAGAACCGTGAGCTTTGACCACCTCATAATTCAGACTGTCTTCAAGAGGTAGCGCTGACAAAACCTCTTGGGCTTTACCAGTTAATTTACACTGAAGTAATAGGCACCATACCTCCAGAGCCATTTCAATGCTACTGCTATGCTCAAAAACACAAAAATATGAGTCAACCTCTGACTCTCGGAACAAAGGACTAAGGCAATCTGCCTACTTATGTCAAAGTGCTGGACGCCACAGCTGGTGAGGACGGCTCACTAACAGGCACAGCATGAACAGAGGCTAGCCTCGCTGTCTCTGCCTCCAGTTCCATCTGGCGATTTTGAACTCCATCTGCCGCTGTTCTCTTTCTGCCTCAATTTTACACATCTCCAACTGCCGCTGTTCTCTTTCTGCCTCCAATTTTACACATTTCCAACTGGAGAGTTTTCGCCTAATTTGGGCCCTCTCTTCCGCCTCCAGTTGGAGTTGTATCGAACGGACATCCCCAGCGCCTCACCGGGGGTGACAGTGGGGAGAGTGGATCAAAACGGGCAAAGTGGCTGAACTTTAGCCTCGCCCTCGGTCTCAGACACCGGGGCTTATAGGAGAAGCAACATTCCTACAGGGGTAGTAGGCTCTGGCAGAGGTAACACAAGCACCTGCTCTTCCAACAAAACATCTAGCACCAGCTGTTTAACCTCAGCTTTACTAAACTCTGCGACACAGATACAGAATAATGGTCAGCCAAGGTCAGTAAATCAACTCGACGACATTTGTCAAAACTTCCCCACGTAGGGTTATCCAAAAATGATTTTAAATCAAAAGTAGCCATCTTGAACTACCTCCCCAAACAAGAGCCAAGAAATAGCAAACACTAATGCTACATCAGCTATGAAGCTCAACACTGAACTAGACCACCACAATAATTTGCACAAGTGGCATGGGTGTCAGTGAAGACAGATCCCGGATGAGCCCCCACTTATGTTACGAATCCCTTTTACCTCGTGGTCTAGGGGAATGGAATAGAGACCCGCAACATATCTTGTGCAAATTACTATGGTGAGAAGGAACAGTGAGAACAAAAACACAGACAACTTAAATCTACCACAAACACAAAAAGGTTTATTTTAAACACACGGTAAAGTGGTTTGGGGAAAAGGGCTGAGCTGGACCCAAGGAAAGAAATAATATATATATACAAAAACCCCTAAACTAATCTCCTGGCCACTTAACAGCTAGCTAACTAACTAAGTAAATACAGTGGGTGGTCCGCCCAGTTCTAACTAATGTATTTAACACAGGGTTTCCTACGGGTAATGTATGCCCAAGGGCTGACTTTGTCTGGTTATCCCCTTTCCACCAACAAACAGTAATACAACACAACTATACAAACTCACAGTTAATGTGAGATGTTGGCACCCTACACAAAAGCCGATAGCGCACAACCAAACCAACATCAACTAGGCTTCACAAATACCAAACAGAGCTAGGGCTCTGTAGCTACAAAATAAGCCAACTACTAAACAACAATAGAGAGCAATGCATACACAAACGTCAGTTACAAAGCAAGAGTGCTACATACCAAAAACAAGCTAGAGAGAGAGATAACTGACTGGGGTTTTAAACCAAGGGAAAGGGGATGTGATTGGGTAAGGGAAAAGGAGCAGGTGTGTCTTCTGATTGGGACTGATTGGGGATTGATGACGGCTGATGAGTGACACCTGTGAGTAGGGCAGAAGGAGAGAAAACAAATACACACACAGGATACCTGTATCCGTAACAGTGCCCTTTAGAGTGCCAGCTGAGTGCCATCCCAGGTGCTCTGTGCCCTTCAGAGTACCAGGTGAATGCCATCCCAGGTGCTCTGTGCTCTCATTACAGCACAGTCACTCTCCTGGGAGGACGACTCAGTGACCCAATAGAGAACTACCCTGATCAGTGACACAGAACCATGGAGAGAGAGATAGGGAGGGAGGGAGGGAAAGCGAGAGACTGCTGCAGGCACAGGGATAGTAGAGGAGGGTTGATTGTCATGGGTTGACAGGGATTGAATTTAGAAAGTCCGGAGAGGAGAGAGGGGATGGATTAGGACGGGTGTCACTGAAAGAGGGCAGCGATAAAAATAGCAGAGGCATGATTGCACTTGGTTAGTAGAGTGGTGACTCTCAGCAGCACTCTCATCTGCTACAGTATATTAAGATGAGATCAATCCGTCAGCGTGCCACTAAGCCAGTGGACTATTGTCTGTGTTTATTAACAGTAATCACACAGATGTCATAGCTGAGAGAGACTGAGAGGTGGAGGTAGAGGAGACTGGTGAGCTGTATGTTCTCCTCTTCTCAGCTCTAAACAAAAAGTATGTCTCAGGACTGTGTATGGATGGTCAGGGAGGGGTGGACACTGTGTACAAGCAGACATGCCACAGTCATCAGCAGACATGCCACAGTCATCAGTAGACATGCCACAATGATCAGTAGACATGCCACAGTCATCAGTAGACGTGCCACAGGCATCAGTAGACATACCACAGCCATCAGCAGACATGCCACAGTCATCAGTAGACATGCCACAATGATCAGTAGACATGCTACAGTCATCAGTAGACATGCCACAGCCATCAGCATACATGCCAAAGTCATCAGTAGACATGCCACAGCAGCACAGCAGGTCAACTTAGAGCCAGGTGGAGACAACACATGCAACATTAGATCAGTAGCACTAACCCACCAGATTACAGACTCCTACAGCCAAGTCTAATAGAGTAGTTACATCATGTGATGGAACTGCCAGTCATGTAACTGTAATTGACGGATATGTAACCTAATGAGCAGACCGACTGTGTGCCTGTGTGTGTGGACTTGATCTCACAAAGAATGTGTGTGTGTTAGGTGTATGTTAGGTGTGGTGTGGGTTTAGGGGCCCTGACAGCTCTTGCTCCACAGCTCTAGCTGTCCGGATGCTAATGAGCGCTGCTGCTGCCATCCCACTAATTATACAGAGGTGTTGCTGCTTGACAGAGAGGGCTGAGGAGACTGAGACACAGTGTGAGCGGACGCTCTGACACACAACAACACACACGCATCCCTGAGTTGCTCCCTCATGCAGGTGGAGAGGAGCATGTGGTCAACTCCCTTTTCAGAAATGTCTCTTCTCTGAAACATCAGTGGTTCTGCATGTTCTTTATTGTGGTAATTTGTCATAGTTTAGATACCAAGCTGACATTGCTTTACGCCATCTTTTGGATTACTGGTGAAACGTGATCTGACATCCGCCCAGTCTTAAGTTTATCAACATTAAAAATGTTTTTTAAAGATAGTGTTCCTCTTACAATCAAGTACATAGTATGGATGTATGAATGGAGCCTCTGTTTCCATGCATATCACATCACACCTGCTATGCATCTGTAAGGTAAGAAGAGGACTATGCCAGTAGGATGTACCATTGCTCATAGACCCCTGCATTATTACAGCCCAACCACCCACACACAAGTGCACGCACGCACGTGCACACACACACGCAGGCAGATGTATCACTTAACCAGAGGGAAATAGGTCTGTTTGATGGATTTCCCTCCATGGGCAGGAAAAATAGTATTGTTTGCCTTTTATTTCACACACCTTCCCTTCCCTATCAAAGCTGATCACATAACTTGGCCTAGAGTGACATGAGGAATGACCAGTGGCTGGAAGGTTCCTGCATTAATCTCAGTGTTTTCTGAGCTCTCAGTGGTTGCCTTCCAAATAGCACCCTATTGACTATTTAGTGCACTACACTCTTAGAAAAAAGGGTTCCAATAGGGTTCTTTGCGGTGGGATAGTGTTCTACCAAAAAACATTTCTATCAGAAGAACCCTTTTTGGAAGACAAGGATTCTTTGTAAAGGGTTCTACCTAGAACATTTAACATCCTAAGAACCGTTTTTGGAAGAAAGGGTTCTTTAATGATTCTTAGGAAGGCAAGAAGGATTCTACATAAAATTTGTTTGTTCTACTGTAATATCTGTGTTTTTGCATTGATTGGTTGATTAATTTTGCTACACAAAGATAAATGACATAGCGTTTTCTAAACTAATCCAATCAGTTAGTAATTTGATGTATTGCATCCCTTACTGAGATGGTTGTTCCATTTTAGATGATTGAGGTAGTCTCAGTATTCAACCTTCCCTACCTTGGCAGTCATTCTGAATACAGGTTTTGGGTGATTAACAATTCCACTTGTTGGATATCCTAACTCTGGCTGGATTCCAATAGGATTTACACATCACTTTGCAAGCCAGCATAGTGTGACTTGCAGGCCTGAAATGGCCTATAAACCAGGAGATTCCTAGCACCACTGTGATAGGGTATAACTAGGCCCTCAAAGAAAGGCCTTATGATATATGTAATGTATTGTCATAAATAATAACATTTTAAAGGCTATAAAGGTTGGGGGAACCATTCATAAAGGGTTCTAGAATGAACCCTCCAAAGATTAAATGGTTCTTGGTAGAATCCTTCATAGAGGGTTCTAGATAGAACCATGTACAGGGGATTCTTTGAAGAACCTTACATATAGGGTTCTAGATAGAACCCTCTGCAAAGGGTTCTACCCAGCACCAAAAAGGATTCCCCTATGGAGAGTGTACTTTTGACCAGGGCCCATAGTGTACTATGTAGGGAACAGGGTGCCATTTGGGATGCTGACAGTGTTCCAATCATCCCACACTCATTACCATGGGCCGATGGGCCACAGGACCATAACAGTATTTATTTATGGACAGCAGTGGTATTTCACCCTGAACCCTTCCATATTACCTTCCCATCTTGCCAGGCCAAGTCTCTCTCTCTTTCTCTCTTTCTATTTTTCTCTCTCTCTCTTACTCTCTCTCTTTCTCGCTCTCTCACTCTCTCACTCTCTTTCTCTCTCTCTCTCTCTCTCTCTCTCTCTGTCTGACACACGGTAAACAGAGTTGATGTCTGACACACAGTAAACATGCATCCTGGGCCAGGGCATTGATCTTGGATATACATTGCCTTCACTTACCTCTGTGTGTATCAAACATATCAGGCCACTAGAGTACTCCATTAGCCTGGAAGACTGCTGTCAGACAGCTAGGCTAGGGCTGCAGCCTGGGGCATGACGCGAACCGGACCGACCCTGACAGCTATCGACATGGAGGCTACAGACAGTCATCCTCCCTAACCCCCTGTCCACTAACTCACGTAGAAAATCTCTGCAGTTAAGTGAAGGACATGTCTGGTTAGGCCTAGTTCTGCTGTTCTAGTGGTACTCTCTTTAGCTGGTTTCCCATAGGGAGTAGATTATTGTAAGTTGCCCTTTTCCATCATGTTGTATACTGGTTTGTGGGTGTTCAACACTGCGTTTATAAGTGGGGTATGGGTCAAAGGCCTTCATTCTCTCTCTTCTCTGTACTCTGCAATTAGACCAGAGAATGGACAGTCAGTTCGAACCATGGTGGGCAATATGGAGACTCTTTATTCTCAGTAAAGCAATAATAAAACACAAGAGAGGGTGTGTGTTATTGTTATTAATGTCTCGGCTCAGCTGTGATGTGGTTACCTGCTATGAGGAATGAGATTTGCTGTATTGAATTGTTGAAGCCAACTGATGATGTCTTCATGGGATTCTGTTTGAACAGAGTGTGTTGGTGGTGGTGGTGAGCTGTAGCTAGCTAGCGGTTCCTGTGACTGTTCTCTCTACTCCGGCGAGAGTGTGTGTACAGTACAGTATAGGCCCAATGCACAGTGTGCATAAGTTATTTTATTCACACTGCCTTTGCTGTTCACCTGCTCCAAATGTCCCTCCACACTGGGAGAATATTAAAGAGCCAAGTGACATGTGCCCGCGTTGACGCTGCTGCTTCTTATTCCTGCCGTCATCACCACGCCTCTCCCACCCTCTCCAAAGGCAGAGAGGAGAGGCGCTTTGGCAACAAGGAGCCCTGAGATGGGCTGGCGGGAGGATTTTTTAGTTGTGTCCGTGCTTTATTGCTTCCAGACATTTCCTTGCTTAGTCGTCATTTTAAATCTGACCTCATCTTGGTGGCTGGGTCCAACAGAAAAGCCCCTGGGTCAGGGTGATGAGGGACCAGCCCAGCTGTGAGCTACCACGTGTGTGTGTGTGTGTGTGTGTGTGTGTGTGTGTGTGTGTGTGTGTGTGTGTGTGTGTGTGTGTGTGTGTGTGTGTGTGTGTGTGTGTGTGTGTGTGTGTGTGTGTGTGTGTGGGGGTGTGTGGGGGTGTGTGTGCGCGCATGTGGTGTGCTTGTCCGTGCGTTTCTTTTTTTCTTCTTCATTGAGTCTCTCCCAGCGTCAATCAGTGTCAGTTTATTTAATTCATTTTTTGGACTGTTTGTGTCTACCAGCTACTGTGTGATATGAAAAGCCTACCGGGAATGTCAAAACAGATGCAATTGCCTCTTTTCTGACAGTAATTTGTTAACCTTATGCATTATAAATACATCACTCCTGCTTGTTTAATTCATCCACACATATCTAGGCTGTTAAGGTCAAATTACTTTCCCTAGAGAAGCGTATTTGCATTTCTGTTTCAGGTTGTGTTCTTAGCTATAGGACTCACATTCTGGCTCACTAAGGGAAACACAATAAGAGTCTAAGCCTAGGGGTGCAGCACTCCATCACTCTCCTTCTTGGTCAAATAGCCCTTACACAGCCTGGAGGTGTGTTGGGTCATTGTCATTGAAAAACAAATGATAGTCCCACTAAACGCAAACCAGATGGGATGGCGTATCGCTGCAGAATGCTGTAGTAGCCATGCTGGTTAAGTGTGCCTTGAATTCTATATAAATCACAGACAGTGTCACCAGCAAAGCACACCCACACCATCACACCTCCTCCTACATGCTTCACGGTGGGAACCACACATGCAGAGTCTCATAAAGACACGGCAGTTGGAACCAAAAATCTACAATTTGGACTCATCAGACCAAAGAACAGATTTCCACCGGTCTAATGTCCATTGCTTGTGTTTCTTGGCCCAAGCAAGTCTCTTTTTATTATTGGTGTCCCTTAGTAGTGGTTTCTTTGCAGAAATTTGATGTATCTGTTACTTGAACTCTGTGAAGCATTTATTTGGGCTGCAATTTCTGAGGCTGGTAGCTCTAATGAACTTATCCTCTGCAGCAGAGGCAACTCTGGGTCTACCTTTCCTGTGGCAATCCTCATGTGAGCCAGTTTCATCATAGTGCATGATGGTTTTCGCGACTGCACTTGAAGAAACTTTCAAAGTTCTTAAAATGTTCCTGATTGACTGACCTTCATGTCTGAAAGTAATGATGGTTTTAGCTTTAGCCCCACCCATCTCGTTTCGCTCTCAGAGCGTTCAGAGTGCACACTTTACGCTCTGGCCAATGATTTGTTAACCTCTGGATAACATGAAAACGGTCTAACTAGCTCTGCTGGCAACAATTTCATTATGCTTTTTTGCCAACGTTTACTGACACCGGCCATATTCAACCAGTGACGTACACTTTAGCCGAATACATGTAGCTAGCTAGCTAGGTAAACAATGAACCTAGCTAGGTAAACAACGTGTAAGATCACACATGTCACGTAACGTTAGCTAACGAGCCAGCCAGCTAATGTTAGGTAGTTAAACAACAATGAACATAGTGCCAAATCATGTCCTTACTACCCTGCATTAATCTGCTGGGAGCTAACCAACCAGGTTCAATGTTAGCTAGCTAACATTAGACTCTAACTAGTAAAGCATCTGGTTCTGGGATACAAATAATAACGTCATACACATAACGTTATCTAGGTAGCCAGCCAGCTAACTTTAGCTAGCTAGCTAACAGTACACTTTAGCTTGAAATGAAACCACTTTCTGTAAAAATTTGAAATGTGTAATATCGGAAAATGTAGCTAGCTAGACTATCTTACCTGTATTCATCATCATGCATGATGGATGCGTCTCCCTGTCACAGATGCCATGCCACGGTAGCCCTTAGTTTGAAGATGTAATCCAGAGACAGATGGCTTCTCCGTCTCTTTAGCGATCATACTGTAATTCCACTGATTTTGAAACTCGATCCTCCTGAAAGTGGAGAGCAACACTTATACAGCTCCACTACACGATCCATTTTTAAAAAGCTGTGTTCGATAGGATCGCCAACACAGACTGACCAGCTCAAATAGACAGAAGCCTTCTATATGGCAGAGCAATCCATACTCCTCTCTCGGCATCTCCAGCACACCTATTTATCTCAGCCAATCATGGCTAGTGGGAAGGTTGCTGGCTTTTTCTGTGGCTTAACCAACAAGGCTCGTAATTTAACAATTGTATCCGTATTTACAGATGGCATGCAAGTTTGTTATTAGGGCACATGAAAATTCACATGTTCCAGAATGGCTCTCCTGTGAGGTCGTGATTTGCGACATACGCCTAGTTTCCTGAAACAGGTCACATATGGACTTGGTCTTTTACCAAATAGGGCTATCTTCTGTATACCCCCCTTACCTTGTCACAACACAACTGATTGGCTCAAACGCATTAAGAAGAAAGAAATTCCACAAATTAACTTTTAACAAGGCACATCTGTTAATTGAAATGCATTCCAGGTGACTACCTCATGAAGCTGGTTGAGAGAATGCCAAAAGTGCAAAGCTGTCATCAAGGCAAAGGGTTGCTACTTTAAAGAATCTCAAATATAAAACATATTTTGGATTGTTTAACACTTTTTTGATTACTACATGATTCCATATGTGTTATTTCATAGTTTTGATATCTTCATTATTATTCTACAATGTAAAAAGTAGTAAAAAATTAAGAAAAACCCTTGAATGAGTAGGTGTGTCCAAACGTTTGACTGGTACTGTACGTGTTCATGAGAGTCTCATCTTTCCATAGATGGGTTGGCCTAACTTTTCCATTTTAGACGATTTTGTGAGAAGACCAATTTTCGGGATGTCTTGTGAACAAACATATTTTTCTGGGGATTTTTATGTTGTGCTAATTAGATTTCCCACGGTGGCGCATAAATCAACCTCAGGGGGTTAAAAGGCAAAGCTTTAGGTGACCTTTCTTTCTGCATCCCCAGTCGGACTGCTGACCCATCCAAAGTTCAGCTCTCTGCCTCTGCAGCCTCATTCTGTCTTTCACAGTCTGTTTCCCATCGGAGTGCAAATCCCTGTCCTGCTCTTCATCTTGTTCTGGTTGTATCTTGTATAATCGATTTGTCTACCATAGTGATAGGACATTGTATTATAAATCCTTGCCAACTCGGAATGGGCACAACTGTCATACTCCGTCAGTTGTTGGCATGCTCATCTAACCCCACTGGAAGCTCTGGATTCTCCCCATCAAAAATACTTATTGGATTAACTAGTCTGTGATTGGCATGATGATAATGATAATCCATCCCACCCATCATTAGGCTAAAACAGTTTATATCCATTATTGTTATTAGTTAGCCATGCCATGAGAGTTTCCAGACAGTCCATTAGCTCAGCTAATTGGGAAGGTGGTGCTGGAATGGATGGCTCAGAGGCAAGCTCTTAGCTCCATACAGCCCTAGACATCAGTGAGTGAGGTTTAATATTATTTCTGCCCCGGCCTCAGATTATCCAGCAGTAAAGCCTGCCTGTCCTCTGTACTCTGTGTGTCTCTAAACCCTATTCCCCAGTTTGGCAGCTCAGGAACCTGTGATCTGCCTCAGCAGCCCAACACAGAGGCTCAGGTTATCAGTGAGGGATGGGGCCTGGATGGATGGGTCTCAACTGACCTTAATATTTCAACCAGACACAATCGCCTCATCATAAATTCAAGGTTGGTGGGTTCATGGTCCCACGTTGTCATATGTCCTACTGTACTGATGGATTTGTGATGGATTCCAGAAAGCTGGACATTGAGGTCTGTTTGCAGAGAATTAATTACATTTATCGTCTAAATACATGAAGGACCCTACATAGGACCTTAAGGCATACAAAAACAAACACATGAACAAACAAGCCCTTACACAGGGACAGAATAGTTGCCAGTAGATCATTGAGATACTTATTTGGTTTTATTCTATTATTCTGTGCTTCAGAGCCTATGTGTGCCATGGCAACGCTTACATTCGTGATGGGCGGTGGTTGAAGTGCCATTTAGCTATGAACAAAACCCATTCAGCATCAGAACATTATCAGGCATGTGGACCAGTTGGGCAGAAGTTAATGACATGCAGGGGTTCAATTGAGATTATTGTGTTGGGGTGTTTCCCAAAATTGATTGCTTTTTAAATGATACAGTAATCTAAGATACTAAAGATAACTAATGATTACTAAAGATTACTTTGAACAGAAATCAGTTCAAATTCCCACTATATTCTATCTCCCCAGCTGTTACAATCCATCCCCCAAATTAAAATGTTGATGACACTTCTGACATAAGACACACCAAAAGTATTGAGAAGCTTACAGTATGTTAAGCTTCACACTCTCACACTGGGGTTTGGAAGGGGACATGGGCACTCTTCCCGAGGCTCCACACGTTGCTTTTCAAGAGCTCCATTCTCGTCTGTCCTCATCAACTGACATCATTAGAGAGAAAGAGAGAGGGGGAGAGAGAGAGAGAGAGAGAGAGAGAGAGAGAGAGAGAGAGGAGAGAGAGATATATATATATATAGAGAGAGAGAGAGAGAGAGAGAGAGAGAGAGAGAGAAAGAGATCCACCACATCCTGCTTAGCTGTTGCATCTATGAGTGTTCTCCCCTCATAGCTAGATGTAATGGATGGGTCCCTGATGGGGCCTGTTTGGAGGTGGTTTCCTCGGGGCAGACTGAGGCTGAAACTGAAGCTGTCTTCCCATCCACACTCAGAGCTAACTGCATCTAAGTACCTTGGATCACAGTAGCCTTGAAGCACCCTTTCAGGGCTAATGCTCTCTGAATGCAGCCTTTATTGGTTTGCTTTGTGTGTCGCCTGCAATTATGAATACATATTCATAAAGTGGATGTTTCAGTTCCAGGCAGGCCAGAACGGAGAGGAATGGCACTTGCTGTAGTGTACTTTTGCTTGAAATGACATGGAAACAACGATGATTCAACCAGTGTCCAGTAACGCTCACTATATTGGCCTTAGGAAATCACCATATGAGGCTCTTAATAGGGTCACCTTGAGATGACACAGATACCACCGTAGGTCTATAAAGTTCTATAAAGCTCTACAGCTTGACACTTAATTACCTAGGTCATGGAAGTCGTCTCTTCCGATGGTGCTGTAGATTACATTTCTTACAAAGGGGAAGAGAGACGGACATTTGAAAGTCTGTTTGTAAAGTCTTCTTTCCATCAGGTTACCTCGGGTTTACAGACGAATCCCTGTAATTGTTCAAGCTCACAATTCTTGTTTTCACAGCAGTCCCAATCACAGAGAATATTGGTTCGATTCATCAATGCCATCTGTAGCATAGGCTTGCTAATCATACCTGTAAATGGAACAAACTGCTGTGCTATGGATCTCTGGAAAACAGTATTTACTTTTCCCCTTGTCAGCATTCTGTGTGCTGGAATTTGGATGAGCTCCACGTGTTTCTGTCTCTGCAAGACAAAGTACTGCAGGGGGCTGTGAATGAATGAGAGGATTTAACATTTAATCACTTATTACCACCAACGTCCAAGAACGGATAAAAGAGAAAACCAAATCACTCAAAAATTATTCCCGTAAATTAAATTGTGCGGGTCGTAGTTCTTGAAACTGGTGTGGAAGCGGGCAAACCAACTTCCTTAATGAGAAATATTTTCTAGGAACTGTTCGGACAGGAGGAGCTGGGTCCCATGCCGCTGATTAACAATGCACACAGCAAAGGTCAACTCCGCAACGACGCTCGCTTTATGATCCATAGCTTTGAAGTCAAGTGGAGAATTGTTCTCCTTGCAGCGGAATCCGGGGGTCTGACCTATGCAGGGAAGAGGATCAGCACGTACACAGACCTGAGTGCTGAACTGCTAAAACAGAGGGAGACCTACAGAGACGTGAGATCCCAGCTACACAAGCTAAACCTGAGATGCGGCTTCATCCACCCAGCAAAACTCATCTTGACCTTCCAGAACACAACACACATGTTTTCCTCTGCCAAGGAGGCTTAAGACTTCTTGGAAAACCACATCAAACCCAACACACAAGGAGACAAGCTGACACATTAAACCCAACACACAATAGGACAAGCTGACACATTAAACCCAACACACAATAGGACAAGCTGACACATTAAACCCAACACACAAGGGGACAAGCTGACACATTAAACCCAACACACAAGGAGACAAGCTGACACATTAAACCCAACACACAAGGGGACAAGCTGACACATTAAACCCAACACACAAGGGGACAAGCTGACACATTAAACCCAACACACAAGGGGACAAGCTGACACATTAAATCCAACACACAAGGGGACAAGCTGACACATTAAACCCAACACACAAGGGGACAAGCTGACACATTAAACCCAACACACAAGCGGACAAGCTGACACATTAAACCCAACACACAAGGAGACAAGCTGACACATTAAACCCAACACACAAGGGGACAAGCTGACACATTAAACCCAACACACAAGGGGACAAGCTGACACATTAAACCCAACACACAATAGGACAAGCTGACACATTAAACCCAACACACAAGGGGACAAGCTGACACATTAAACCCAACACACAAGGGGACAAGCTGACACATTAAACCCAACACACAAGGGGACAAGCTGACACATTAAATCCAACACACAAGGGGACAAGCTGACACAATAAACCCAACACACAAGGGGACAAGCTGACACATTAAACCCAACACACAAGGGGACAAGCTGACACATTAAACCCAACACACAAGGGGACAAGCTAACACATTAAACCCAACACACAAGGGGACAAGCTGACAGATGGAACCGCATGACTTGGGTTTGATAAACGTCTCGATTTATAAAGGGTCTTCTGGGTGGGGAGTGACCAATGGGAGGGTTTCCCTGTGGGTCCTGCTTTTTATTTTACATCCATGGGCTTATCAACACCAAAGATAACAATTACATTCTAGAAAAACAATGGTAACACTAGCTATTCTCTCGTGGAATTTGAAAGGCTTTAATATTCCTGTCAAGTGTTCCAGCTGTATTGATATTCTAGTAAGAACCATATTGATATACCAATGCTCCAAGAAACACACCTGCTCCAAAGGACGCACATGGAATAGAGAACCATTTGTACTGGCTGCTTTTTCATCAGCCCCAAACAAAACGAAGGGTGTAATCATAATGATACATAAGAAACTCAAAATCACCATTCTTGGTAAAGACGAAGACCAAGAAGGCAGAATCACTTTCCTTAAATGTATCCATAATGGAAAGAGAATTACCTTTTTAATGTGTATGCACCCAAAATTCATATGATCCTAAGTTTTTTGATTATCTGAACATCATATTGTTAGAATTAACTAAATTCCAACTGGTTATTGGGACAGACATGAATGCCCTTCTGGACATGCAGGACAAATCTACTAAGACCGCAACTACAATCCACAGGCTACCAAGGCTCTCCAACATATACTCTCTGATTACAACCTCATTGACGCCTGGTGAGCTCATAAACCAAAAAAGTACACTTTCTGTTCAAACATGCACAAAACATTCTCCCAAATCGATCTTGTACTATTATCTTTGCTTTGCGTGATGTATTGTTGTCTCTACCTTCTTGCCCTTTTTGCTGTTGTCTGTGCCCAATAATGTTTGTACCCTGTGCTGCTGCCATGTTGTGTTACTGCTGTACCATGTTCTTGTCCTGTTGTGTTGCTACCAGGCTATGTTGTCATGTATTGCTGCCATGCTATGTTGTTGTCTGCGGTCTCTCTTTATGTAGTGTTGTGTTGTCTCTCTTGTCGTGATGTGCGTTATGTCTTATATTTTAATAAAATGTATTTAAATTTTTAGTAGGTCTTTTGCCTTTTGGTAGGCTGTCATTGTAAATAAGAATTTGTTCATAACTGACTTGCCAAGTTAAAAAAAGGTAAAATATATATTTTTTACATAAATAAAATATCTACTTCTCTAGTTTCTTTAATCAAGTAAATTAAAATTCGACAAATGAGCCTATCTGATCTTCATGCTTATTACTGCCAGTTACAAATGTCTGAATCTCCTAAAAGAGCCACAAGATGGAGCTTTAATGTTTCGTTACTACAAAAACTTTCTGTGAACAATTTGAAACTGAATTGAATGAATTCATAATGATTGACATAAATTCAGTCGATGACCCATCAAGGGCTGTATTAAAAACAATGCAACTGCATTTTCATCTGGTCTGAATAAATCCCAAACACTTTTTTTCAGACCAGGTAGTGACTACTCTCTTCAAAGTCAAGACAGAACTAAATCTATAGATAAGACAGAGTGCATAATTTCCCATCCATTGAGTTAGACTCAACCATTACCTCCATTGTAATCGACCCAGTCGTCTACAGTCTAACAAGCTTCACAGTAATGATCAATTGGCGATATTGCAACTATTGAATCTGAATCAGGTGAATTACTATCAGAACTCAAATGAATCAACCAAAGGCTCTCCCATTTCTATAAAAAATTGTACACCTCTAATTAAGCTAGATCGAGTCCTTTGTAAAAGATATGAGAACTCCTTTTCTCTCAACTGAGGAAGCCGGCTTGCTGGGTGCCCAAATCTCTCTCCATGAACTCAAAAGGGTTCAGTCAGACTGCCAGATGGTGAAGTGTGATTCATCACTCCAGAGAATGCATTTTAACTGCTCCAGAGTCCAATGGCGGCGAGCTTTACACCACCCCAGCTGATGCTTGGCATTGCGCATGGTGATCTTAGGCTTATTTGCGGCTGTTCGGCCATGGAAACCCATTTCATGAAGCTCCTGATGAACAGTTATTGTGCTGACATTGCTTCCAGAGGCAGTTTGGAACTCGGTAGAGAGTTTTGCAACCGAGGACAGATAATTTTTACGTGCTACACGCTTCAGCACTTGGCGGTCCTGTTCTGTTAGCTTGTGTGGCCTACAACATTGCAGCTGAGCCTTTGTTGCTCCTAGCATTTCATCCCATCCTAAAATGGTTTAGACAGGATTTTATCACCCCCTGGCTGAGTATAGAAAGAAATGTGGTGTTTCCTATTGCCCTGGAAGAGGTGGTCTTCACTGATATGCTTTGGTCCTATTATTGCTCACACAATCTCTATGTTGTGCAAAGTTTTGAAACGATGTAACTGGCAAAAATGGCATGCCCATAAGCCAATATTTCACAATAATGACTAGCAATCTGGAGGGCAGCCTTTTGGATCTCCCCCAATTGTCCAAATGTGGAATCTGTTTTCTTTGCCGATATCATGGACAGTAATGGTTTGAAAACATTTCAAGATTTAAAAGGCACATACACATTACCAGGCAATTCCTTTTTTCTATATTTACAACTTAGGTTATCTACGCAGGCCTATGAAGTCCCTTGGGAAACCCAACTCCCGAATCAGCCAATGATGGGATTTATAAATAAATTATCTTGGGTCCTGAAAGGACTGATCTCTATAATGTATAAACACCTTTTGGAAAGCTCATGGAATTCTCATTAAAAAAGTATGGTCCACAGATCTAAGTGAATATGAACAACCCTTTAACCGGAACTGAATATAAAAAAATATGACCTTGGCATCTGTATTCCGAACCATCAATTTATACATTTAAAATTTGTTCACAGACTGTATTTAACACCAAGAAAACGATGAAAGGATCTTGGCAACCTACCATTAAAATTATAGACTGATCATTTCTTTGTCAGTGGGCAAACGTACAAAATCAGCAGGGGATCAAATACTTTTTTCCCTTACTGTAGCTGGTGGCATTGTCATGCAGGAGGGTCATGTCAGGATGAGTCTGCAGGAAGGGTACCACACGAGGGAGGATGATGTCTTCCCTGTAACGCACAGCGTTGAGATTGCCTGCAATGACAACAAGCTCAGTCCGATGATGCTGTGACACACCTCCCCAGACCATGAGGGACCATCCACCTCCAAATCGATCCCGCTCCAGAGTACAGGCCTAACCTTTTTCACCCCTGGTGAGACAAAACCGTGACTCGTCAGTGAAGAGCACTTTTTGCCAGTCCTGTCTGGTCCAGCGACGGTGGGTTTGTACCCATAGGCGATGTTGTTGCCGGTGATGTCTGGTGAGGACCTCCCTTACAACAGGCCTACAAGCCCTCTGAGCACTGATGGAGGGATTGTGCGTTCCTGTTGTAACTTGGGCAGTTGTTGTTGCCATCCAGTACCTGTCCCGCAGGTGTGATGTTCAAGCCTGTGCAGGTGTTGTTACACTTGGTCTGCCACTGCGAGGACAATCAGCTGTCCGTCCTGTCTCCCTGTAGCGCTGTCTTAGGCATCTCACAGTGCTGACATAGCAATTTATTGCCCTGGCCACATCTGCAGTCCTCATGCCTCCTTGCAGCATGCCTAAGGCACATTCACGCAGATGAGCAGGGACCCTGGGCATCTTTCTTTTGGTGTTTTTCAAAGTCAGTAGAAAAGCCTCTTTAGTGTCCTAAGTTTTTACAAATGTGACCTTGCCTACCGTAAGCTGTTAGTGTCTTAACGACCGTTCCACAGGTGCGTGTTCATTAATTGTTTATGGATCATTGAACAAGCAAGGGAAACAGTGTTTAAACCCTTTACAATGAAGATCTGTGAGGTTATTTGGATTTTTACAAATTATCTTTGAAAGACAGGGTCCTGAATATACTGGTACTGGATATACTGTATATATGTACCTATTTTCATATTTTCTACTTTCTTTGCTTTCAGAGGTAGTTATATGAATTTGTGTGTTGTGCCCCCCAACAAGAACAACAACAAAATATATATAAAGATTTGGTCACAAAAAAATATGAAAAAAAAGCCAGAACTGTTGCAAGTTTGTTAATTTATTCACTGTGACATCATTTTGAAATTCCAATCTAGATAATAATTCATAGTAATATTGCACTGTGCCTTGTCAATTTCAACATGTGAGAGAACAAATGAAAGAATTCAAGAAAATATATATATTTTTTATTCCAACTTGCAGTATTTTTCCACAGAAAACGGCTAAATTCTTCAGGGAATCATAACCTAGATTACTAAAATGTGGTACAGTTTAGACCCTCTTGTTATTTGCGATGAAATAAAGTCCAGTTAATTGTGATTGAATCTACGAGTTGCTGGCACCCTGCAGTTTTATAATGACTTTGGTAATAACTGACCGATATCCAGAGCTAGCCCACAATACTCTGACCAAAGTAATGGCCTGACAATTATGTAGCCATTCATGCCATTGGAAAAGTGGTGTGTCCTTGATGTAATTGTGTGTGTGTGCGTCTCATGGTGCTTTCAAGACAACTCGGAAACTCTGAACCTCTGAGTTAAAATGTATGTACGTTTTTTGTGTAGAGCTTCCTGTTGGCTGATTTTTAACAATGAGTTTGCAAGTCAGAGTTTCCGAATTCCGAGTTGTCTTAAAAACGGCATCAGTCACCTGAACGGCTCTCTGTAGAGCCACAGTGCAGGGTTATTTATAGGCGTTGTGATGTGATTCCATGGCAGCATCAGGTGATTCTCTTTCTCCTTGTAGATGATTGTTATTGGAGTGTCTGACTTTAAGAGCAGTGAATGTCAGTGTAATTATGGGTTAGGTGAGGAGAGGCAGAGAGGACGATGCATAGCTAAGCCTGCTGCCTATTTGTCTCCTCTGTTCCTGACTAGAATGTGGAGTTGTATTTTTGAACAGGTTTATAATGAATTACCTCTGTTCTTCTCTCAGAGGGGATTTGAGCCTGCCTGATTCTCCACAGTGTCAAGTGTTCTGAGTGAAAAAGGACAGGATATGAGATCATCCAACCATGTCAAAGACCTATTAATGATATGTCAGAGAAATTAGCAGTGACAGGAAGCACATTGATTGTTTGAAAGGGCAGCAGACACAGGGTGGAAACTGATTACCCAGGTGGCTCTGGGGGATTGGGATAGGTCACTTTCTGTTCACCCAGGAAGTGCAGAGGTTGAGGATCTCAGCTTGTACTCTATAGAGCACATCTCTCTCTGTATGTGACGGACAGGCAGCCTGCTCTGTCCAGGCCCCAGAGGTTGCACTGAAAGAGACTGACACCACACCGGTCTACCTGAGGGGGGTGCCTACCACTAGGCATATGCTTTCAGGCAAATCGAATGAATAACTCATGGCTGTTTCCTCTATTTCCTGCTGGTTGTTAGGAAATCACTTATTAATTGAATTGATAATGATCATAAAGCTTTTTAATTATGAATGGCCTGTGATATGAATATGTTATTGGGGAACAAGCCTAATGAATAATCACGCTTATTACAATGAATTATTTCACACATGACGTTAGCATGCGAGAGAGACAGAGAAAGAGGATGAACGGTAGAGAGTGAATCTACAGTACATTACATTCATATTTTATGTTGTTGAGAGCACGGACAATCACCTGTTGCATGTGCTCTTGTGGTTTATGACATCCTCTGATCGTCATTTGGGTTAGGACCAGCCCCACCACTGGTTTGTCTCATTATTTACCTAACCTTTGACCTCTCACGGCTAGAGAGGAAGTGACTAGTGCCTATCCCTATTCCCTCCCACACTTTCTGCATACCTGTACTTTCTAGCACCTACGGTATACATACAGTAATGTACGACTGTTGTTTCTCCCAGGTTGAGGCAGAGACTCAACTGAATTTCCAAATAGGGAATAGTTTTCACAGTTCTCTGTTTACTTATTAATTGATATGTTTATTTATTCCCACATTTAGACAGCTCCTGCAGAAAGCAGAATAGCTTCTCTCTGTGAATTAGTCTCAGTGCCGACCCCGCTACTCATTATCACTTGCTAAAGAATGCAGCCGCCCAGCATGGAGCCTGTGTCTATGCTGCCTGCTACCTGCTTTCCTGCCTGCTGCCTGCCTGCTGTCCAATCTCCATAAAGACCCAGGGAAAGGTGTCGTGGAATATTCTAATCAAGTGATAGAGACTTTGTCATTTATTCAATATTGATTAATTATTGCAATAATGAGGCTGGTCGACCCCACACCCTTGAGTGTTGGACCGAATAACCTAACAAATTCAGAGTACTATATATAGCTGACACTAAAAACCCTTAGTCATGGTTGGTGCCACCCCCTCCCATGCAGATTTGGGCATCATTAACCACTCTGGGTTCATCCGGTCGTTATCTGCACTGGGTTGTTGTCTTAACCCCACCCTGGCTTAGTTTCCCAGGTGCAAGGATGATTTTGAGACAATGAGGGATTGTTCTACTCTTAAGCTATCTCTAGTAAAACACATTCTTGTCTATGTAATGCAGTCTTTAACTCATTTGTCAGCTCCAGCCATCTCTGGTGACCATACGCCCAGATTAGCTGCAGGGAACTAGAGTGGAGAACATAAAAAACACAGACACTAGCAGGACAGAAATGTCTTACTATTAGTTAAATATTCATTGTTAACTATTAATATCAAATAAATCAGGTAAATACGTATTTTTTCTCTCACATTCCACTCTCAAGAAACTTCTAGAAAAATTCAAGATGTTTATGTATACATTTAAACTAACAAAATACATCCCTCTGGTGCCTAACATTTCATCCATGGTAAACAACCTTCCTCTGGGTTGCTGAGCTTAATAGCTTCTTTATCAAAACACAGTCAATTTGGAACATAATAAAACCCATAAAATTAACATCACACACAAGCTTCATTACAACAGATAGGACACCATGCACAAAGGTAGGGTCAGCATGATGAAAATGTCCACCCCATTTAGAACCCTTCCTACACCAGTGACAGACACCCCTCTCTGGGCACTTTGTACACTTAGTACGGAACATGAGCTCCACATCTGGGTCCTAATGCTCAGAATTGGGGTCCTTATCATCAGAGATGTAGTCAGGAATAGGGAATAGGTAAGGGAAATAATTCAGTTTCCAAATCATAATTAAAACCCCAATTAATTATCTAACCCACAATCCAGAATGACATTGCTCAGTGATTCACATTGGTTCTATCACTCAAAATTAAAACCCTCAACTTAACACACATCAATACTGGCAGAATGGATGGCCATGATAATGTCCCAATTTCAATGTCTCAAGAACAATCAGGAACAATCTGATTTTCCCAAACAGACTGATCTCACCTGAGACCCAACACAACGCCTATGATGTCTTGTCCATTTGTCAACCAGTGTGCCAGCAATATGAGAGAAGTTTTGGAACAGATCTCTCTTCATGCTCACTCCACATGGACTTATTTTGCACTCCTGGGAGAAAAGGTAGTTGATAGTGTTAACAGTTGATGGTACTCTTTAATAACACAGACCCCAAAGCAAATCAGGGGGAGGAAACATGGATTTATTCAAAGAGGATTAATCATAGATGTTATGCTGAGAGGTAGATGGTCATTCTCTCTTGTCCTCCGTGATGCTCTCTCAGTGATGCTCTCTCAGTGATTCTCTGCAGTGGTTCTCTCCCGTGATTCTATCCCCAGAACAAAGGGACAGCATGTAGCTTTATAACCCAGCCCTAGCCTGTGGTTGACCAATTAGAATTCCTTGCGATAAAACTAGCCAATGGACAAATAACAAGTATCTTATTTCAGAAGACATATTCCTCCCATGTCTCTGAACCATTGATCCATAATTCCCTATTACAGAAAAAACACTACTTCCCTTAATCATTTATTATTCTATTGACTTCTCGTCCTTTTGACCTCTCGTCCCGTCTCTGCGTTGTGTATTTATCTTCAACACATTCTTCCAATCCCCTCTAGACCCTTTTATAAATAAATATACTTAAAATGTATTTTTAGAAAACAATAAAAACATGAAATAATAGACAGTATAAACAACATTAGCAGTTAGCATAAAATCATTCACATTAAACACCTTGCATTTCTATAAAACACAAAGGGCACATTGTACTTACTGTTACAATAAGAAATAGATTTCAAACAAAGTTATAGAAAATAAGTATTAACAGGTGTAATGATGATGTCCCGATTCCTACCACATCCTGTATTAGAAGGAAACTCAAACCAAAATAAATAAATAATTGTCTACAAGACAATATTGAATCATCCTATTGGCAAGGTAATCATTCACCAAGTCCTTTAAAAGTGACCAGTTCTTCCACACTGGTATCAGTCCCACATAGATAACTATTAGAAATTATGTTTTGACAGTCTGCCGGTAGTGAGGAATTCTTCTTCCGTTCCACTGGTTGCACTTCACCGGTGATCTTGTATAGTTTCAGGTACAGTCCTTGAATCGAAGGATATTGCTTCCGCTCAGAGAGCTGATCCAAAACCAACTCACAACAGTCGTGTTCAAGTAATGTGGTATCTGTAGGATACATCGGAGTTGCTGGATTACATGATGTCTTTTCAACTATACCCATGTCCCATAGATCTTTAATCACTACTTTAGTAGCGTCCATAGCTTCCTTGCTAATGGTATATTGTTTTGTGCAAGGTGGGGCAACACCTGTCAAGCACACTGGTTCCATATCCAAAGTTCCACACTCATTTTTCTTTATAGGATGGTTCTGAACTGTATATCCCTGCAGTTGTCTAATTTGCCAGATCACCTTTCATTCAAAAATGTTCAATGTAGAGTCAAGTTGCATAATAACATCAAGGCCTAAAATAGGTTGATCAAATGAGCCTATCCACACCCCTGCATCAATCTTCATTGGACCGATAGAAATTGATAATGGTTTGGTTTGTTTCATATCTGTCTTCCCCCCCACTCCTATTGCTCTCATCTTCATGCCCGTGTACTGAGGACATATATGTTTTGCATAAGATATCGGCAATACAGTGACTTCAATACAGTGACTTTATATGACGAAAAATATAGACTGCAAAGTTGTTAACCTCTCTGCGCACGGTGGGACGTTCATGTCCCACATCTACAACATTCAGTGAAATTGCAGAGCGCCAAATTCAAATTACAGAAATACTAATTTCAAACATTCATGAAAATACAAGTGTTGCACACTCTTCAAAAGCTTAGAATATTGGCAATCTCACAGCGTTGTCAGATTTCAAAAAGGCTTTACTGCGAAAGCATAAAATTTGATTGTCTGAGGACAGCGCCCCGTGTACTTCCTGCATTAGCATAAAAACATAACCAGCACGGGTGTCACAAAAGTCATAAAAAGAGCTAAAATAAATTGCTTACCTTTAAAGATCTTCTGCTGATGGTAATCCAAAGTATCCAAGCAAGACAATCAATGTTCCTTTTGTTCGAAAAAGTCCCTCTTTATATCCATAAAGCTCCATTTGGTTGGCACGTTCTGTTCAGTTATCCACCTGCCCAAAAGAGTTCATCCATGCAGACAAACAATATCCCAAAAGTACCGGTAAAGTTCGTCGAAAAAAGCCAAACAGCGTTTCTAATCAATACTCAGATACCCTAAAACTGAATATAAATGATTATATTTCAGACGGAATATAGCCTGATGAATAGAAGAGAAAAAGAGCTGAGAGAGCGCTGACTGTTACGCGCAAAATCCATAATAGGACACTTGACCTCAGGAAGAACTTCTCAAATTCCTTGGTTTTTCAAGATAAAAGCTTGAAACCTTTTCCAAAGACTGTTGACATCTAGTGGAAGCCGTAGGAACTGCAATCTGGGAGATATTCCCCTATATAACCAATAGGAAACTGAAAACTGGTCACCTAAAAAAAATGCCACTTCCGATTTTGCTCGGGTTTTTGCTTGCCATATCAGTTCTGTTATACTCAAAGACATTTTTTAACAGTTTTAGAAACTTCAGAGTGTTTCCTATCCAAAGCTACTAATTATATGCATATCCTCCACAGCATCCAGCAAACTCTGCTGCTGAGTCGGAGAGAGCTTCTTAAATTTCTGAATTAACATTGTGTCATTGGGGCTGTTGTCTTGATTCCATTTTCCCTTAGACGGACCCTGCTTCTCCTGACCACTTCTCATAAAATCATGTTTTATTTTCTGACACTGACATGCCAGTGACCAGAAATCCAGCAATAATGACATTCACTAGGTTTCTCTTCTGCTGAACGAATAATGTTGTTGGTTTCTCTTGGAACCTGCACAACTCTGATAACAGCCGGTTTATTACGTTGATTGATGTCTCTGTCCAGTTGTGACAGTCTGTCGATGATGTCGCCGTAGTTTTGTCTCTCCCAGTCATTAGTTGTGGAAACAAAAGTTTTCCGCAAATCATCATGTATGGATTGCATCAACTGATGAGTGATTGCCCCATTTTTGGAGGGATTGAGTGTATCTTCATCTTTCATGTCAGGTAACCCACTGTGTCTAACCACCTCTGCTCTAAACCTGTCTTCAAATTCAACAAACGGTTCTTTCGGTTTTTGAACACATTTGGTTATCTCTCCCCAATTGGTGGTTGCATTGGTCAGACCCTTAACTTCTTACGGAGTGGTGGGGCGCCACTCCCAACACTACCCGGTGAAATGCAAGGCGCCAAATTCACCATTTCTTCAGCCGGTTAGAGGGGGTTTTGAGGTCCACACCGTTTGGTCAAATTATCCCTTCCATGCATCTAGATACCATCTGTAGTCACAATCCATAATCTCGAGAAAGGACAGATCAAAACAATAGTTTAGTTCAGTTCATTTCTGATTCAGGAAATCCTGAAAATAGGAATTTTACCCATATTCTTAATACACATTTCTAAAACAAAAAATCTAAGAAAATAACATCACATTCTGGTGAAAATGTTTTCCAAATTGGCTTATACTATGACACTGTGAACCTCATCGCAGTGTGATGGACCCCGTGGACCGAATCACAAATATAACTATTAATTATAACCTTCTCCGTAATTATCATCATTACAAACGACCTTAAATGCATCATCCAATGTATCTTGGCTTTCCAGTGAGGGCGATCAAACCACACAAGAAAGTCAGGACGGAGGTCATTCAAACCCTTCAAATATGTGTTTCTTACTATATTAGAAAAATATTTTTTTTTTAATTAACATTTCATACATTTTGTATCCCAGGTTGCAGTAAGTTTCCAGTACATTTCTTATCAAAAGAATTCACACGTTCAATTAAACTTCAGAAAATTCCATGTGTGTGTGTACTCCTTTAAGATACCTCGGCACTAACCCATATTCATAACCAGTAAGTTATGTTTCACTATATTGGATCACTCCAATATATTGGTATCACTCCGTGGCAGAGGGATTCATCCGAGGTGAGGATTTATAGATTCACTCCCATGTACACCTGTGTCACGGCTGGGGTTGATCTGTATCTTCCCCCGTGGTTTGTCGTACTTATGTTTCGGTACCGTTACACTACGACTCCGTGTGCATCCATTAGTATGGTGGCTCTTGCAGCCACAAACTGTAATTTACCTTACACAACTTTCCGACTGGCTTGTTCTATGTGTGTGTTGTGAATTGCTTTAACATGCTAATTATCTTGCAGGGTTTTTTCTTGTTCTTTCCCCTGCAGTGTAAGTGTATCAGGGTGGGCTTTCCACAACGTTGAGACATTAACTTTGGAGTTCCTTAAAGGAGTTACTCCATCATATGGTGCTGTTTTTACTGCTTGGATATTAAACCGGCTAGGTAATATTGCAGTTTGCAAAAAAACAAATAAATCAAATCCATTTCCTGGCTGCTGTTTTTTTATCTGCCTGTTTTTCCCAAAGGTGTCTTCCCATGTGTTTGCAGAGGTACCGGGTAATTTATCCCTCACCGGGTTTCTATTCCCCCAAATGGGTCATGACATAGCTCTCCTGTATTGGTTGCACCTGTTCCTTGTTTGTGTTTTTTTGTTAGGGCTATTTAAGCCGGTTAAGCCCGCCTCCTTTTGTGCGGGCTTGTTTTCTGTTTGTCGGTGGACTGTTGGTTGAATGTTTCTCTTTCTGTGTTCGGTGTCCTGTTTTGGGCCGCTCTTCTGTTTAGTTCGCCTGTTGTTTGGCGTTTGACATTTTACGCACCGCAATAAAGACGGATTTCTGATCCTCTGCTCTCTGCGCCTGACTCCGCACCCACCACTCCTAGCTGTGTGACACCTACTGTGCATCTCCCTTAACATACATACTGTAGTGGACTTCCATCAGTCCTGGAAGAACGAATCCTACTCAAGAAACAACAGATAATACAGTGTTCCATTAAGGGGAATCGACACCATCTAAAATAAACAAACCCATAACCCCTTTCCGGTAATCTAATCATTGCAACCTGTTGCATTAATTTAGTCAAAATATAAACCTGTTGTTTACAAATGTAGAACCTTCAAACAGTAGGTGCTGTCTTATCAGCTTAATATTCAATACTTATTTCAATCTACTTTAATTACTGGACACTGTTCCACAAAATGGAAACAGATTATAATTTTAGAATACATTAACTTCCTGCTCAAATTCAATGGTGTTACCTAAACTATAAAACCAAGCAACAATAATCAGAAACTGTCAACAAACGTTTCTCATACCTCTACTTCAAATGCCTCATTGTCTGCTCGCTTTCAACCACAGCTAATCTATTTTACAATCTCAAAGCTCAATCCCTCTACTCATCATTTAACCTTGTACCTTGTATTACTAAAACATTGTATCATTAAAGTGCTATCAAAACAACTCACTAATAACATATTTCCAATTGACTTACTTTCCTTTGTTACCTTCACTAGTCTACATTTCTGTTTCCTTAAACTCAGAAAGCCCTCTACAATCTATACCAAAAACAAACATAACTTCTGTTCACAGGAAGGCCACTTTAATTATTACTCTATTTTAGAATAAAACTAAATAAAGTGTCTCATGACATTAAAACCTCTAGGGTTTTCCTGAGTCGCATTGTTCTCGAAACCCCCAAATATGTTATCAATTGTTTCGCTGGTTGTACTTTCCCATATGATGCCTTGTGACCCTGCTCTGCAAAATAGTTTACTAATGTGGTGATGTTTGGCATATGGAGTTTCTTCTTCTTACGCCAATAACAAATTCAGTACATATTGTATCAACACAAAACCATAAAATCAACACCCTTTAGTGATTTTTTTAAATGCGGCGTGATACTATTTGTAAACATAATTTGTGCTCTCGCCCATATATGCTGCCAATTATACACCGGCCATATTCAACAGGTGTTGAGCATTCGTAAATTCATCAGTTATTCTGCGTTCTGGTAGATTCAGACAACAATAGCCAGAGCGAGTACCCAATTTACCAAGTACCCAATTTAACAATGTCCATTGCACAAAGACTATACCCTTTAGCTACGCTAAGAATGATGTGACTAGTTAATATACTAGCAAGTTCGATACAATGATATGCTATGCGGTTCATAAGGATAGCACAACCAACAAATTTGTCATAATTAGTTAAAACAAATAATTAGTATGTTAAGACCAATAAGCATACTACATACTCAAATTACTTAACAAATAGTTAGTTAGTGCGATTACACTGATACAACACTAACATCAATACGCTGGTGTAAGAACTAATTATTCTTCTTTTATGTCATTGTGCCAAGTCACAATTGCATCACTGAATTCTCTATTAAATTGGAATTTTCCTGTCAGCATGGAAATGCTGCCGAATGTTGTCCATTATTAGATTTTTTCCTATATTCGAGCCGAATTGGTAGAATGCTCATGCGCTTCTTTTTAGTGCTTCTATGGCTTTGCTATAGTTTACCTCTTCTATGGATTTATTTCTGCGCCTCTCACGCCTCTCTCGCGGTTTTAATATATGCCAATCTTTTTCTGAGACTATTATCCAGTCATATATAATGCTTAACCTTAACTTTATCAAATGATCCATAAAGACCACTCTGAGCCTACGTATGTCTACATATGGGTTCACAAGTTATTATATGAGTACAGTATCAGTCAAATTATTATTTTATCAAATCTCTAGTAATCGATTACACACACATACAATTTCTCATTTTTCCCATGTATCTTCAAATAATCATTATATAACGTAGGAAAACCTAGGTACTCACATTAATTAACCACTCCATGTACGTTTCCAACGACTCTCCATCCAAACACTCCCAGCTGAACCCAAAAACTTTAGTTTCCTAGACGCTGCACTATGGAAATAATGCTCCACAGGTATCCTCAACAGTTCCTTAGACTTCCAGAAATGATATACTTGCCACTATTATTCTAAAATAACATCCCGCACTCAATACCACCCTGTGATATTCTATGATGGGCACTGATGGACGGAACCCCAAGATAACGCAACATATCGAAACGTATTATCCAAATGTAAATCAGCGTATTATACACATTTCTATATCTTATTTTCCAAATTTAAGATTAACAGTCATTTCTGCTCTCCCACACTCTCATATCACATTCACAGAAAACACAAACAAAAGATACAGAGGGGGATGAGAGATGAGGAAACCCGGTTAGCGCTGTTCTTAGATTTCAAACCCTGTCTATATGAACAGAGAAACCCATACCATTATCAAAATATTGCCTAATTAGTGATCCCACAAAGGGGTGTTGTATCCACACTGGGGTATCGCCTACTGTATAGATTATTGATTATGTTGATTATGTCTATCCAAATGTAAAAAACTACCTACAGAGTACCCATGTCTCCTATCTAACTATGTAACACAGTCCCAAAAAATTCAACCTTACCTCATATTTTCCAAGTATCAGGAATAACAAAACACTTACAACAACACCTAACAATAGTAACCCAGGGCATACCTGTTTACCTCACTTATCAAACAGTTTTATCAAAACATTACAGGTTATAATTTGAAATTCACCTACGCAGATGCCCTCGCAAGATTACCCCGTCCTCAACAGGGGCTTTTATGTTTTTATTATTTGTATTTATTTATTTCATTTTATTTTCTAACCTGCAGGAATATTTTTTATATGTCTATAGCACTTTTTACTTTCTCTTTTTAGGCCTCACAACACAAGGTTCTAGTTATACATCCGGTACACACAGATTTGGATGCTCACGTTCTTTTGATCATACTTAGTTCCCACAGGTTTGGATGCTAACGAACTTCTTAGGGATAGCCCCCTTTTTTTCAATTTTCGCCTAAAATGACATACCCAAATTTAACTGCCTGTGGCTCAGGCCCTGAAGCAATGTAGGAGAATATAACACAATAGATCTGGTAGAATACATTTATTTTGTATTTTCTTTCTACCTCCCTCTTTGAATTGCAACAGAAAGGTCCCAAATCTAGCCATCCCTCTGGTTGTAATTGGTGTCCGGAAGAGGGCAGCAGTGTATGTGCAAAGTTTCAGACTGATAACTTGAAGTATGAGCAAGCTACATGACATTTAGTGTGAAGTCACCCAGGTTCATTTGGGCAAATCGTGATGGACACATTTACATTACATTTTTTTGCAATAATATCGTCAAATCTGTATATTTGGACTTTTGAGCTTTTACAGTATTCGTAGCCATATTGTAAGTTCAACATTTGCAAAACACACAGTTTTCATAACTTCCTAACTCTCCATATTGTGGCAATTTTTGTCCAAAAGGAAAAGGCTTGCTCTCATACATACTCCTGTAAAGCCCAGCTCATTGGCTATCTAGCTAGCTTTGTTTGACCCCGATTGGTGCTTATTTGACAAAGTTACAGTCAATCAAGTGAAGACCGCCCGTGTTATCGGCGCGCCATGAAGTCGTCGCTCTCTGACCAAATTTGGTGTGCTATAGGATATACTACACTCCAAATGATATAGTGAAGTCTGGTTACATTCTAGGATCTCTGAAGAATAAATATGAATGTAATTTGACTGGTTGAAACAACATTTAGGGTTAGATTTTCACATATTCCTTTCTTTGCAAATTGAACGAGTGGCAATACAAAATCGATCGTGCATGCTATATGGACCTTTTTTATCTAACAAAACGACACTACATGTTATCTCTGGGACCCTTTGGATGATAAATCAGATTAAGATTTCAGAATAAAGGTACAAATTTCACCTTCAGAGGTGAATTTATCAAACCGGTGAATTTATCGCTGTGAAAAAAAGTGTTTGGTTGTTAAGAGCTCTCCTCAAACAATAGCCTGGCATTTTTTCGCAGTAATAGCTACTGTAAATTGGACAGTTAAGTTATATTAACAAGAATTTAAGCTTTCAGCCAATACAAGACACTTATATGTACAGACATTTGTTTCTCTAAAATCTGCGATCGTGACGCACGGCGCTGCATGATTTACAACTGCAACCGTTGACGGGACGCTGATCCCTAAGTTAATTGGTCTTAACTAGTTCATACTGATCCTAGTCATCATCCGATACACACAGATTTGGATGTTAACGTCAGATGGCAGTTCCCCCGGAACTCCATTGTATTTTTTATTTTTATTTAATTCCAAGAAATGCCAGTCTCACCCTATTTATCTGACTCTGTTCCGAACACTGTAGCCACCCGCCTAACACAATCTTTCAGATCTTAGGCAGACCCCGTGCCCGGTTAAACCCAGGTCCTCAGGAGCCATCAGCAGATGAAGTTTGGTGTCCCATCTGGGGTGCCAAATATTATCGTGGAATATACTAATCAGATGAGAGTGACTGTCATTTCTTCAAACAATCATCTTTATTCAATATCGATTAATTATTGCAATAATGAGGCTGGGTGTGGTCGACCCCACACTCTTGAGTGTTGGACCGAGTAACCAAACCTTTACACATATTCAGAGTACTATATATAGCTCACACTAAAAATGCTTAGTCATGGTTGGTTCCATCCCTCCCATGCAGATTGGGGCATCATAAGCCACTCTGGGTGCATCCGGTCGTTATCTGCACAGGGTTGTTGTCTTAACCCCACCCTGGCTTAGTTTCCCAGATGTAAGGATGATTTTGAGACAATGAGGGATTGTTCTACTCCTAAGCTATCCCTAGTAAAACACATTCTTAAAAACGTGAAACACCATACGCCCAGATTAGCTGCAGGGAACTAGAGTGGAGACCATAAAAAACACAGACACTAGCAGGACAGAAATCGCTTACTATTAGTTAAATATTAATTGTTAACCATTAATATCAAATAAATCAGGTAAATACGTATTTTTTTCTCACAAAGGTCAGCAGGCAGGGAAGTGTGTGTGTGGGGGGGAGAACAACACCACAACAGCAACAGCGAGAGAGAGACAAAACAACCAACAAAAATGTGTCACAACTCCAGCAGCTCTGTCGTACTCTGTACATAGTCAATGGTAGGAGACTCCTATGGTAGGTACACCTGCAGCTCATCCCATGGAACTAGTACTGTCAACTATTTAACACTGACCTCAACCAAGAGTCTCTCAGAGTGTTCACAGTCAGCTCACTAACACCCCTATCAGATCACAGTAAAAACACAGTCTACCTGAACAGAGCAACAATACTCAAACATGAGGCATCAAAGCCAAAGGAACTGCACAATATTAAGAAATGCTATAGATGGGAGGAAAGTAGCGTAGAAACCTACCAAAAAACTATTAGGCAACAACAAATTCAATCCCTTTTAGACAACTTCCTGGACAAAACATTTCACTGTAATAGTGAAGGTATAAACTTGGCAGTGGAAAGCCTAAACAATATATATGACCTTTTGGGTTCCCTATCAAATCTACAAATTTCAAGCACACAGCCTAAGAAAATTAACAACAATGACCAATGGTTTGATGAAGAATTCAAAAACATTGTCACGATCTTGTACGGACGTGGACCAAGGCGCAGCGTGCAGGGTTGAGTGAAACATATTTATTTGTTGAACTCACAAAACAAAAGAAAGACCACAACGACCATAACGCACGCAGGCAGGCAGGCACGCACGCA
Source organism: Brachymystax lenok tsinlingensis (assembly GCA_030435695.1). NCBI lineage: Eukaryota > Metazoa > Chordata > Actinopteri > Salmoniformes > Salmonidae > Brachymystax > Brachymystax lenok. The sequence goes on along the minus strand of CM059797.1, from coordinate 15,570,603 downwards.
CGCACAGGTATATTATTGGAACACACTAAACAAACAACATCACCAAGGGTTATCTATCCAAAATGGAGATATGTGGATAAACCACTTCTCCAGTCTTTTTGGCCCTATAAAAAAAAACATCTAAAACATATGCATGATCAATTACATATCTTAGTATCAGATATTAAAGACTACCAGAACCCACTGGATTCTCAAACTACTGGACAAAATAAAAACCCTCCAACCCAAAAAGGCCTGTGGTGTTGATGGTATCCTACATGAAATGATAAAATATACAGACCACACATTCCAATTGGCTATACTTAAACTCTTTAACATCATCCTCAGCTCTGGCATCTTCCCCAATATTTGGAACCAAGGACTGATAACCACAATTCACAAAAGTGGAGACAAATTGGACCCCAATAACTACCTTGGGATATGCGTCAACCACAACCTTGGGTAAATCCTCTGCATTATCATTAACAGCAGACTCATACATTTCCTCAGTGAAAACAATGTACTGAGCAAATTACGTACGACAGATCACATATTTACCCTGCACACCCTAATTGACAGACAAACAAACAAACCACAACAAAGGCAAAGTCTTCTCATGCTTTGTTGACTTCAATAAATATTTTGACTCAATTTGGCATGAGGGTCTGCTATACAAATTGATGATAAGTGGGGTTGAGGGAGAACATACGACATTATAAAATCCATGTACTTAAACAACAAGTGTGCGGTTAAAAAACACACATTTCTTTCCACAGATAGGGGATGCAGCTTAAGTCCCACACTCTTCAACATATACAGTGGGGCAAAAAAGTATTTAGTCAGCCACCAATTGTGCAAGTTCTCTCACTTAAAAATATGAGAGAGGCCTGTAATTTTCATCATAGGTACACTTCAACTATGACAGACAAAATGAGGGAAAGAAATCCAGAAAATCACATTGTAGGATTTTTAATGAATTTATTTGCAAATTATGGTGGAAAATAAGTATTTGGTCACATACAAACAAGCAAGATTTCTGGCTCTCACAGACCTGTAACTTCTTCTTTAAGAGGCTCCTCTGTCCTCCACTCGTTACCTGTATTAATGGCACCTGTTTGAACTTGTTATCAGTATAAAAGACACCTGTCCACAACCTCAAACAGTCACACTCCAAACTCCACTATGGCCAAGACCAAAGAGCTGTCAAAGGACACCAGAAACAAAATTGTAGACCTGCACCAGGTTGGGAAGACTGAATCTGCAATAGGTAAGCAGCTTGGTTTGAAGAAATCAACTGTGGGAGCAATTATTAGGAAATGGAAGACATACAAGACCACTGATAATCTTCCTCGATCTGGGGCTCCACGTAAGATCTCACCCGTGGGGTCAAAATGATCACAAGAACGATGAGCAAAAATCCCAGAACCACACGGGGACCTAGTGAATGACCTGCAGAGAGCTGGGACCAAAGTAACAAAGCCTACCATCAGTAACACACTACGCCGCCAGGGACTCAAATCCTGCAGTGCCAGACGTGTCCCCCTGCTTAAGCCAGTACATGTTCAGGCCCGTCTGAAGTTTGCTAGAGAGCATTTGGATGATCCAGATGAGGATTGGGAGAATGTCATATGGTCAGATGAAACCAAAATATAACTTTTTGGTAAAAACTCAACTCGTCGTGTTTGGAGGACAAAGAATGCTGAGTTGCATCCAAAGAACACCATACCTACTGTGAAGCATGGGGGTGGAAACATAATGCTTTGGGGCTGTTTTTCTGCAAAGGGACCAGGACGACTGATCCGTGTAAAGGAAAGAATGAATGGGGCCATGTATTGTGAGATTTTGAGTGAAAACCTCCTTCCATCAGCAAGGGCATTGAAGATTAAACGTGGCTGGGTCTTTCAGCATGACAATGATCCCAAACACACCGCCCGGGCAACGAAGGAGTGGCTTAAGAAGAAGCATTTCAAGGTCCTGGAGTGGCCTAGCCAGTCTCCAGATCTCAACCCCATAGAAAATCTTTGGAGGGAGTTGAAAGTCCGTGTTGCCCAGCGACAGCCCCAAAACATCACTGCTCTAGAGGAGATCTGCATGGAGGAATGGGCCAAAATACCAGCAACAGTGTGTGAAAACCTTGTGAAGACTTACAGAAAACGTTTGACCTCTGTCATTGCCAACAAAGGGTATATAAAAAAGTATTGAGATAAACTTTTGTTATTGACCAAATACTTATTTTCCACCATAATTTGCAAATAAATTCATTAAAAATCCTACAATCAATTTCACTTGCTTTGCAATGTAAACATACACTACAGTTCAAAAGTTTGGGGTCACTTAGAAATGTCCTTGTTTTTGAAAGAAAAAGCACATTTACTGTCCATTAAAATGACATCAAATTGATCAGAAATACAGTATAGACTGTTAATGTTGTAAATTACTATTGTAGATGGAAACGGCTGATTGTAACGTCTGCTTCCAACTCACACTCTCATACACGTAGATCCCCTGAACGCAGCTCACTTTCCAGCCCACACTCTCACACACATAGATCCCCTGTTACATCTGTTCCTGCCACGCCCTCTAGTGCTCACCCGGTGTCTCCTTGACCTGCCGCCACTCCCTCAGTGCTCTCTCCGTCTTCCTCTCTCTCTGTGTGTGATTGTGTGAGTCAGCAGATCCCCACCAGCTGCAACCTGTTCCATGATCAAGACCTCCACAAATACTCAGTCCTGCCACTTCCACACTGCCGGCTCGTAATCTCTGCCAAGTCAGTCCATGTTTCTAGCCGTTTGTTCCTGTTGCGCCTTGCTTGGCGCTGTTTACCTCTCCGCTACAGTTCTGCCTGCTCTGACTCTGGTCCCTGTGTCCAGTCCAACTTCTCGCCAGTCCTGCTACTCTGTCCTGGATTCCTCACTCTGTGCTCCCTTGGATTCCCCTCTGGACCTGCTTACCCTGTCCCCACACCTCTCACTCCAGCCTCCGCACCTGGTAACCCATTGTACAAAAGTGATAATTGCCTTAAAGCTGGTGTCCGGAGGATATATTGGCGCAGTTTGCTAACAACACCCATGCCAATATATCCTCCAAACACCGGCTTCTCTGGCATTATAACTTAATTGAATGACAGACACGAGGCATCCAATTGAAAGTTGAAGGTTAGATGTAGTTTTATTCTCTTGCCTGTAAGCCTGTTTATCATTGCTCCGCTATGGAGCCTGTAGTGTTTAACTGCTGAACACCAAAAGAGAGACACGACAGAATAGAAGATGAGGAGAGGTGTGCCTGTGAACTAGCTGACAGATCAGGGTTGTGTTCGGAGAAGCAGGTAGCCTAGCGTTTTAGAGTAACCGAAAATTTGCTGGTTCAAATCCCTGAGCCGACTAGGAGAGAAATATGCCGATGTGCCCGTGAGCAAGTTACTTAACCTTAATTGCTCCTGTATGTTGCTCTGGGTAAGAGCATCTGCTAAATGACTCAAATGGATTCAGTGTCTTGTCATGATATTGTTATACACCAGACAACAAGAGCTCCTGTGTGTGACCAGCATGGGAATGGTCTGTCTCTGAACACGTTTATTCTTTAGCGAGAAGAACGGCAGACCAATGCCAGGGAAGATATCTTCTGAAGAAATTATTTCACTTTTTGTTGTTTGGGGCCTGCTCTAGAAAATGACTTCATGTTCATGCAGAAATATTGCTGCCACCTCTCCTGTGAACATGTGTTTCTTTTATAGTCCCTCATAGCCAGAAGAGTAGGAGGATGAGGTGGTGGAGGTGGTGGAGGTGGAGGATGATGAGGAGGTGGTGGAGGTGGACGACGTGGAGGATGATAAGGAAGGAGTGGGGAAGGAAGAGCAGGTGGTGGTGGAGGAGGAGGAGGAGGATTAGGCAGAGAAAGAGGAATGGAAAAGAAAGAATGGTATAATTAAGTAATAAGGCCTGAGGGGGTGTGGTATATGGCCAATATACCATGGCTAAGGGCTGTTCTTATGCGCGACGCAACGCAGAGTGCCTGGATACAGTCCTTAGCCGTGGTTTATTAGCCATATACCACAAACCCCTGAGGTGCCTCAGAGGAGAGAGAGGAGGATAGACAGGAGGATAGAGAGAGGATAGAGAGGAGGATAGAGAGGAGGATAAAGAGGAGGAGAGAGAGGAAAGAGAGGAGGATAGAGAGGAGGAGAGAGAGAGGAGGATAGAGAGGAGGAGAGAGAGAGGAGAGAGGAGGAGAGAGAGGAGGAGAGAGAGAGGAGAGAGGAGGAGAGAGAGGAGGAGAGAGAGAGGATAGGGAGAGGAGGAGAGAGAGAGGATAGGGAGAGGAGAGAGAGAGGAGGAGAGAGAGAGAAGAGAGAGGAGAGAGAGGAGTATAGAGATGAGGATAAAGAGGAGGATAAAGATGAGAATAGAGAGAGGAGAGAGAGAGGATAGAGAGAGGAGAAAGAGAGGAAGATAGAGAGGAGGATAGAGAGGAGGAGAGAGAGAGGATAGAGAGGAGGATAGAGAGAGGATAGAGAGAGGAGAAAGAGAGGAGGATAGAGAGCAGGATAGAGAGGAGGAGAGAAAGAGGATAGAGAGGAGGATAGAGAGGAGGAGAGAAAGAGGATAGAGAGGAGGATAGAGAGGAGGATAGAGAGGAGGAGAGAGAGAGGATAGAGAGGAGGATAGAGAGGAGGATAGAGAGGAGGATAGAGAGGAGGATAGAGAGGAGGAGAGAGAGAGGAGAGAGAGGAGGATAGAGAGTAGGATAGAGAGAAGAAGAGAGACGGACAGCAGATGAGCCTTCACCTGTAGAGCTCAAGCAGCTGAGTATTGATAAGAACCATTAAATCATTGTACTGGATGCAACAAAAAGTTTGGCAGAGCGAGATAGAGAGAGACAGTTTTAGAGAAAAAGTGTGAAAAGGAATGAGACAGAGGATTTAAAATGTGAGCAGTGTATGAAAAAGGTCCTCCTCCCATTTCTCCTGCAATTGTGAAACAAGCAAAAATCTATTAGCTGTATTGTTCATTAGAATAGTGCCTGTCAAACTCAATTCATATCTATAATGGCTCTGCCAATTTCAAACATAATTGTTTGTTTTTGAAAACCTCTCAGCAGTCTGTATAGAAGTTTCATCACATCACAAGTTTAACGCAAACAGTGACTCATTTGATTATTCGCTCACTCTTTCTTTCTCTTTCTGTCACTCTTTGATAGGCGCACGTATGCATGCATGTACACACAATCACACACACAGACACACACACACAGACACACAGCTATTCACCACCTGTGTGAGTCATGTTAGTGCCCCTTGGCTTTGTAAATGCTAATAATAACTGTCCTTCCTCTTTAGAAAGACGTCTTCCTGAAGCGATCTGTTGTCAACATAACGTTATTGTACATCTCAATGATGCTAGTCACTGTTGTTGGTCTGATGTCATGTGTCCTATTGTGTTGTTTCTGACAGATCCTGCCAGTCATTACAGGCAGAAGTCGGTGGTGAGCGATATCTGTTACCAGACAGAGATCTCCAGCCTCATGGACTTTGGGACTCCAGACTCCTCGCTCGACAAAGGTAGGGTGTTGCCTTGGAAATACGGGGTGTTGCCTTGGTGACGGAAGGAAGTGTGTGCATGGTGATTTGTGCCAGGAGTTGGGACTGAGACAAAGACCTGTCAGCATGTTAGATGTGTGGACACAGACAGGAGCAAAGGCATGTGAGTCTGTCTGTCCTGTCTGTCTTTATGTCTGTCTGTCAGTCCTGTCTGTCCTGTCTGTCTGTCCTGTCTGTCTGTCTTCATGTATGTATGTCTGTTTGTCTGTCTATCTGTCTTTCGGTCCTGTCTTTCTGTCTGTCTGTCTTTGTCTGTCTGTCTGGCTGGCTGGCTGGCATGTCAGATGTGTGGACACAGACAGGAGCAAAGACCTGTGAGTCTGTCTGTCATGTCTGTCTTTATGTCTGTCAGTCCTGTCTGTCTGTCTGTCTGATAATATGGCTGGCTGGACACAGGGGTACAAAGGCTTTACTGCAGACTGTTAGATACTATAATCAAATGGCTTTAATGTACAGAGTATATAGCACACAGGGTTAATGATCTGCTTGGCATTGCACTGTATACATCCAATTCTGTGCTGGGCTCAGACACAATAGAGAGAAACATTGATAGGAGAGCTGAATGGGATGAGAGGGGCAGATGTAACCTCTTCACATTCTATTGTTGTAGCATCTGAATAGAGAAGAGTACTATTGATGTTCATCTTTGTTGTATTGAGGTTTTGGCCATTTTCTGCTCTAATCACAGTCTTCATTTTGAGGTAAATGGCATCTCATTTTCCCTCTAAAGAACTTTCTGAATAAAGGCTCTCTCTCTTAGTTGTGATCTGGATGATCAGTAATGATACTGGCCACTGAGGAGGATCGTCATAAAGAGTATTGATCACCTAAAGCTTATTGGTCAATCTATAAGTCTTGTGGGCATTTCATTTTCTCCTACTTAATGATACCCATTATTCTTTATCACGCTGTCAGAAAGCCAGAAGAGTGTCCCCCACAATTGTAATTGTAATCATTTCATCGAATACTGCCCCTTCAAGCAGCAGAAGTACACTCTCAGGTCATTAAATGAGCCTCATGACATTTCAATCAGCCCTGGACAGAGGTAGTATCTGTCTGAGTCACTCCTTCCCTCCCTTCTCCCCCTCCCAGGGCAATTATTAATATCTTAATGCCTGTCTTTCTCAGCTCTCCATCAACACTCTCCTGTGCTTATAATGCAGAGTGACCAATCATCTTGTGCAGCTGGAGGACAGGGGGAGCAGAGAAAGAGAGAGAGAGAAAGGGGGGGTGAAAAAGAGAGGGAAAGACAGAGAGGGAGGAGGAGAGGGGGAGAAATGGAGGGGGGGAGAAAGGGAGAGAGAATGATAGGGAAGAGAGAGAGAAATAGAGGGAGGGGCGAGGAAGCGAGAGAGGGAGGGGGTGCGGGAGAGAGAGGGAGAGCCCCACCCTCTTCAACATACATATCAACAAATTGGTGAGGGCACTAGAACTGTCTGCAGCACCCGGCCTCACCCTACTAGAATCTGAAATCAAATGTCTACTGTTTGCTGATGATCTGGTGCTTCTGTTACCAACCAAGGAGGGCCTACAGCAGAACCGAGATCTTCTGCACAGATTCTGCCAGACCTGGGCAGGTAACTTCCACAAAGCTGTAAACGATCTGAGAGACAAGGCAAGAAGGGCCTTCTATGCCATCAAAAAGAACATAAAATTTGACATACCAAGTAAGAGATGGCCAAAAATACTGGAATCAGTTATAGAACCCATTGCCCTTGATGGTTGTGAGGTCTGGGGTCCGCTCACCAACCAAGAATTCACAAAATGGGATCAACACCAAATTAAGAATTTTGCAAAAATATCCTCCATGTACAACGTAAAACACCAAATAATGCATGCAGAGCAGAATTACCAAAATCCAGCTGGTAAATTCTACAACCACCTAAAAGGAAGCAATTCCCAAACCTCCGCAAACTAGAATGCTATTTGGCCCTAAACAGAGAGTGCATAGCGGCAGAATACCTGACCACTGTGATTGACCCAAAATGAACCCTTTTTTAACATTTTCGCTTAAAATGACATACCCAAATCTAACTGCCTGTAGCTCAGGCCCTGAAGCAAGGATATGCATATTCTTGGTACCATTTGCAAGGAAACACTTTGACGTTTGTGGAAATGTGAAAGGAATGTAGGAGAATATAACACATTAGATCTGGTAAAAGATCATACAAAGAAAAAAACAACCATCTTTGAAATGCAAGAGAAAGGTCATAATGAATTATTCTAGCCCAGGCGCAATTTAGACTTTGGCACCTAGATGGCAGTACTGTATGTGCAAAGTTTTAGTGTGATCCAGTGAAGTATTGCATATCTATTCAAAATGTTGTATCAAGACTGCCCAAATATGCCTAATTGGTTTATTCATCAATTTACAAGTTCATAATTGTGCACTCTCCTCAAACAATAGCATGGTATTATTTCACTGTAATAGCTACTGTAAATTGGACAGTGAAGTTAGATTAACAAGAATTTAAGCTTTCTGCCCATATCAAATATGTCCATGTCCTGGGATCATGTCCTTACAACCTCATGCTAATCACGTTAGCCTAAGTTAGCTAAACCGTCCTGCGGACGGGACACCAATCCTGAAGAAGTTTTAAGGAAAGATTTGACTATGTACAGATTCAGTGAGCATAGCCTTGCTATTGAGAAAGGTCGGCGTAGGCGAAGAGAAGACAGGCTATGTGCATACTGGCCACAAAATGTGGAAACTGAGCTGCACTTCCTAACCTTTTGCCAAATGTATGACCATATTAGAGACACATATTTACCTCGGAATACACAGACCAACAAAGAATTTGAAAACAAATCCAATTTTGATAAACTACCATATCTATTGGGTGAAATACCACAGTGTGCCATCACAGCAGCAATATTTGTGACCTGTTGCCACAAGAAAGGACAACCAGTGAAGAACAAACGCCACCACACAAAACACCAAGCTAGATGCCCTCAATCTCACACAAATGATCAAGGAACCCACCAGGTACAACCCTAAATTCGTAAACATGGGCACCCTCATAGATATTATCCTGACCACCTTTCCCTCCAAATACACCTCTGCTGTTTTCAATCAGGATCTCAGCGATCACTGCTTCATTGCCTGCATCCACTATGGGACCACCCCTCGTCACTGTCAAACGCTCCCAAGAACACTTCTGCGAGCAGGCTTTTCTAATCGACCTGGCCTCATCCCGTCAGTCGAGGATGCCTAGTCGTTCTTTAAAAGTAATTTCCTCACCATCTTAAATAAGCATGCCCCTTTTAAAAAATGTAGAACTAAGAACAGATAAAGCCCTTGTTTCACTCCAAACCTGACTGCCCTCGACCAGCACAAAAACATCCTGTGGCGGACTGCATTAGCATCGAATAGTCCCCGCGATATGCAACTTTTCAGGGAAGTCAGGAACCAATACACGCAGTCAGTCAGGAAAACAAAGACTAGCTTTTTCAAACAGAAATTTGCATCCTGTAGCTCTAACTCCAAAAGGTTTTGGGACACTGTAAATTCCATGGAGAATAAGAGCACCTCCTCCCAGCTGCCCACTGCACTGAGGCTAGGTAACACTGTCACCACCGATAAATCCACGATAATCGAGAATTTCAATAAGCAGTTCTCTACGGCTGGCCATGCTTTCCTCCTGGCTACCCCAACCCCGGCCAACAGCTCTGCACCCTCCGCAACTACTTGCCCAACCCTCCCCAGCTTCTCCTTCACCCAAATCTAGATAGCAGATGTTCTGAAAGAGCTGCAAAACCTGGATCAGTACAAACCAGTACAATCTGGACCCTCTCTTTCTAAAATTATCCACCGCCATTGTTGCAACCCTTATTACCTGTCTGTTCAACCTCTCTTTCGTATCGTCTGAGATCCCTAAAGATTGGAGAGCTGCTGTGGTCATCCCCCTCTTCAAAGGGGGTGACACTCTAGACCCAAACTGTTATAGACCAATATCCACCCTGCCCTGCCTTTCTAAAGTCTTCGAAAGCCAAGTTAATAAACAGATCACTGACCATTTCGAATCCCACCATACCTTCTCTGCTGTGCAATCCGGTTTTCGAGCTGGTCACAGGTGCACCTCAGCCACGCTAGAGGTACTAAATTATATCATAACCGCCATTGATAAAACAGTACTGTGCAGCCGTCTTCATCGACCTGGCCAAGGCTTTCGACTCTGTCAATCACCGTATTCTTATCAGCAGACTCAACAGCCTTGGTTTCTCAAATGACTGCCTCGCCTGGTTCACCAACTACTTCTCAGACAGAGTTCAGTGTGTCAAATTGGAAGGCCTGTTGTCTGGACCTCTGGCAGTCTCAATTCTCGGGCCGACTCTTTTCTCTGCATATATCAACGATGTCACAGTTCAGCGGCTCAGACACGAGATTTGTGGCAGGGTCTACTGTTAATCACGGACTACAAAAATAAAACCAGCGCCGTTGCGGACCACGATGTCTTGCTCCCAGACAAACTAAACAACTTCTTTGCTTGCTTTGAGGACAGTACAGTGCCACTAACACGGCCCACTACCAAAACCTGCGGGCTCTCCTTCACCGCAGCCAACGTGAGTAAAACATTTAAACGTGTTAACCCTCGCAAGGCAGCCGGCCCAGATGGCATCCCCTGGCCGCTTCCTCAGTGCATGCGCAGACCAGCTGGCTGGTGTGTTTACAGACATATTCAATCAAGCCTTATCCCAGTCTGCTGTTCCCACATGCTTCAAGAGGGCCACCATTGTTCCTGTTCCCAAGAAAGCTAAGGTATCTGAGCTAAATGACAATCGCCCGCAGCACACACTTACGTCATCATGAAGTGCTTTGAGAGACTAGTCAAGGATCATATCACCTCCATCCCACCAGACAACCTAGACCCACTCGAATTTGCTTACCGTCCCAATAGGTCCACAGATGACACAATCGCAATCACACTGCACACTGCCCTAACCCATCTGGACAAGAGGAATACCTATGTGAGAATGCTGTTCATCGACTACAGCTCAGCATTTAACACCATAGTACACTCCAAACTCGTCATTAAGCTTGAGACCCTAGGTTCCGACCCCGCCCTGTGCAACTGGGTCTTGGACTTCCTGACGGGCCGGCCCCAGGTGGTGAGGGTAGGAAACAACATCATCCCCACCCCCGCTGATCCTCAACACTGGGGCCCCACAAGGGTGCGTTCTCAGCCCTCTCCTGTACTCCCTGTTCACTCATGACTGCGTGGCCAAGCACGCCTCCAACTCAATCATCATGTTTTCAGACGACACTACAGTGGTAGGCTTGATTACCAACAAATACAAGACGACCTACAGGGAGGATGTGAGGGCCCTCGGAGTGTGGTGTCAGGAAAATAACCTCTCACTCAACGTCAACAAAACAAAGGAGATGATCAATGGACTTCAGGAAACAGCAGAGGGAGCACCCCCCCTATCCACATCGACGGGACAGTAGTGGAGAAGGTGGAAAGTTTTAAGTTCCTCGGCGTACACATCACGGACAAATTGAAATGGTCCACCCACACAGACAGCGTGGTGAAGAAGGTGCAACAGCTCCTCTTCAACCTCAGGAGGCTGAAGAAATTCGGCTTGTCACCAAAAACACTCACAAACTTTTAAAGATGCATCCTGTCGGGCTGTATCACCGCCTGGTACGGTAACTGCTCTGCCCACAACCATAAGGCTCTCCAGAGTGTACTGAGGTCTGCACAACGCATCACCGGGGGTAAACTACCTGCCCTCCAGGACACCTACACCACCTGATGTCACAGGAAGGCCAACAAGATCATCAAGGACAACAACCACCCGAGCCACTGCCTGTTCACCTCGCTATCATCCAGAAGGCGAGGTCAGTACAGGTGCATCAAAGCTGGGACCGAGATACTGAAACAGAGCTTCTATCTCAAGGCCATCAGACTGTTAAACAGCCATCACTAACATTGAGTGGCTGCTGCCAACATACTGACTAAAATCTCTAGCCACTTTATTAATAAAACATTGGATGTAATAAATGCATCACTAGCCACTTTAAACAATGCCACTTTATATAATGTTTACATATACTTCATTACTCATCTCATATGTATATTCTGTACTCTATACCATCTACTGCATCTTGCCTATGCCGTTCGGCCATTCACTCAAATCTCTAGCCACTTCAATAATAAAAAATTGGATGTAATAAATTTATCACTAGCCACTTTAAACAATGCCACTTTTTATAATGTTTACATATCCTACATTACTCATGTCATATGTACAGTCGTGGCCAAAAGTTTTGAGAATGACACAAATATTAATTCCCACAAAGTTTGCTGCTTCAGTGTCTTTAGATGTTTTTGTCAGATGTTATTATGGAATACTGAAGTATAATTAAAAGCATTTCATAAATGTCAAAGGCTTTTATTGACAATTACATGAAGTTGAAGCAAAGAGTCAATATTTGCAGTGTTGACCCTTCTTTTTCAAGACCTCTGCAATCCGCCCTGGCATGCGGTCAATTAACTTCTGGGCCACATCCTGACTGATGGCAGCCCATTCTTGCATAATAAATGCTTGGAGTTTGTCAGAATTTGTGGGTTTTTGTTTGTCCACCCGCCTCTTGATTGACCACAAGTTCTCAATGGGATTAAGGTCTGGGGAGTTTCCTGGCCATGGACCCAAAATATCGATGTTTTGTTCCCCGAGCCACTTAGTTATCACTTTTGCCTTTTTTGTCAAGGTGCTCCATCATTTGGAAAAGGCATTGTTCGTCACAAAACTGTTCCTGGATGGTTGGGAGAAGTTGCTCTCTGAGGATGTGTTGGTACCATTCTTTATTCATGGCTGTGTTCTTATGCAAAATTGTGAGTGAGCCCACTCCCTTGGCTGAGAAGCAACCCCACACATGAATGGTCTCAGAATGTTTTACTGTTGGCATGACACAGTCATTCTCAAAACTTTTGGCCACGACTGTATATACTGTACTCTATACCATCTTCTGCATCTTGCCTATGCCGTTCGGCCATCGCTCATCCATATAGTTATATGTACATATTCTTATTCATTCCTTTACACTTGTGTGTAAGGTAGTTGTTTTGAAATTGTTCAAATTCTTTTTAGATACAACTGCATGGTCAGAACTAGAAGCACAAGCATTTCGCTACACTCGCATTAACATCTGCTAACCATGTTACAAATAAAATTTGATTTCATTTGTTTGCTGCGGGTGATTCCCGGATCCACCTCTACACAGACGAAACTATTCTGTATACATCTGGCCCTTCTTTGGACACTGTGTTAACTAACCTCCAAACGAGCTTCAATGCCATACAACACTCCTTCCGTGACCTCCAACTGCTCTTAAACGCTAGTAAAACCAAATGCATGCTTTTCAACCGTTCGCTGCCCGCACCCGCCAGCCCGACTAGCATCACTACTCTGGACGGTTCTGACTTAGAATATGTGGACAACTAGAAATATCTAGGTGTCTGGCTAGACTGTAGACTCTCCTTCCAGACTCATATTAAGCATCTCCAATCCAAAATTAAATATAGAAAATTAAATCTATTTAGCAACAAAGCCTCCTTCACTCACACCGCCAAACATACCCTCGTTAAACTGACTATCCTACCGATCCTCGACTTCGGCGAAGTCATTTACAAAATAGCTTCCAATACTCTACTCAGCAAACTGGATGCAGTCTATCACAGTGCCATCCGTTTTGTCACCAAAGCCCCTTAAATTAAACCACCCACCACTGCGACCTGTATGCTCTAGTCAGCTGGCCCTCGCTACATATTCGACGCCAGACCCACTGGCTCCAGGTCATCTATAAGTCTATGCTAGGTAAAGCTCCGCCTTATCTCAGCTCACTGGTCACGATAACTACACCCACCCGTAGGACGCGCTCCAGCAGGTATATCTCACTAGTCATCCCCAAAGCCAACACCTCCTTTGGCCGCCTTTCCTTCCAGTTCTCTGCTGCCAATGATTGGAACGAATTGCAAAAATTGCTAACTTTAAACATCAGCTATCTGAGCAGCTAGCCGATCGCTGCAGCTGTACATAGCCCATCTGTAAATAGCCCACCCAATCTACCTACCGTATCCCCATATTGTTTTTATTTACTTTTCTGCTCTTTTGCACACCAGTATTTCTACTTGCACATCATCATCTGCTCATCTACCACTCCAGTGTTAATTTGGCAAATTGTAATTACTTCGCTACTATGGCCTATTTATTGCCTTACCTCCTCACGCCATTTGCACACACTGTATATAGACTTTCTTTTTTTTCTATTGTGTTATTGACTGTACGCTTGTTTATTCCATGTGTAACTCTGTGTTGTTGTTTGTGTCGCACTACTTTGCTTTATCTTGGCCAGGTCGCAGTTGTAAATGAGAACTTCTTCTCAACTAGCCTACCTGGTTAAATAAAGGTGAAATAAAAAAAAAATTGTAAATCAAATCAAATCAAGCTTTTTTGCCACATGCGCCAAATACGACAAGTGCAGACCTTACCGTGAAATGCTTACTTACAAGCCCTTAACCAACAGTGCAGTTCAAGAAGAAGAAAATATTTACTAAGTAGACTAAAATAAAAAGTAATAATAAAAAGTAACACAATAAGAATAACAATAATGAGGCTATATACAGGCACCCGGTACCGAGTCAGTGTGCGGGGGTGCAGGCTAGTTGAGGTAATCTGTACATGTAGGTGTGGGCGAAGTGACTATGCATAGGTAACAAACAAACAGTGAGTAGCAGCAGTGTACAGGGGGGGATCAATGTAAATTGTCCAGTGGCGAATTTATGAATTCAGCAGTCTAATGGCTTGGGGGTGGAAGCTGTTGAGGAGCCTTTTGGTCCTAGACTTGGCGCTCCGGTACCACTTGCTGTGCAGTAGCAGAGAAAACAGTCTATAACCTGGGTGACTGGAGTCTCTGACATCGCCTATTGTATAGGTCCTGGATGGCAGGAAGCTTGGCCCTAATGATGTACTGGGCCGTTCGCACTACCCTCTGTAGCTCCTTGCGGTCAGATGCTGAGCAGTTGCCATACCAAGCGGTTATGCATCTGGTCAGGATGCTCTCGATGGTGCAGCTGTAGAACCTTTTCAAGATCTGAGGGCCCATGCCAAATATTTTCAGTCTCCTGAGTGGGAAAAGGTTTTGTTGTGCCCTCTTCACGACTGTCTTGGTATGTTTGGACCATGATAGTTTGTTGGTGATGTGGACACCAAGGAACTTGAAACTCTCGACCCGCTCCACTACAGCCCGTCGATGTGAGTGAGTGAGTGAGTAAGTGAGTGAGTGAGTGAGTGAGTCAGTCAGTCAGTCAGTCAGTCAGTGATTGACAGATCCATTGCATCAGTTGACAAGCATCTGGCTGAAGTGTGTGTGATGTTTGGGCCATGTTGAGAGATGGAACACACACATTGGAGCATCATCCACTGACAAGCAGGATGGATGGCATACTTGGAGCATCATCCATTGACAAGCAGGATAGATGGCATACTTGTCCTCATTACTACAATAGCAATAAGTGACACACTCTCTCCCACACATAAGCCTAAATATGCACATATGTATTCTATATTTGAGACATAATTATTCTGTACAGGCTTAGCAGTAGAAAATAGCACTATATTAGGTTTGTGGTTGCCAAGTAATGAAAATCTGTGACAGAATCATAAGACATTTCTAAACCAATTTGTGGATGGAAAAAATATGCATGTTACATTTTTTGTTGCAAGTTTACTGTATTACTAATACAGTAAACATAATACTACAACACTTTCAGTTTATACAAACTGTACACGTTAGTACTAAGCTACGCTGTTTCAGGAGTAAAAGTAGCAGATTTACCTCTGAAATGAGTCTAGTGTCTAGTGTCAGCTTCCTTTAAACAAATACAAATACCTGACTGCACCTTCTGTCCCTGCCCCTTTCTTGGGCCCTGGGACTGGGAGAAAACACCAGCACTTCCTGGGTTGCGTTCTCACGCCAACAACCCCATTGATGTGGGTGGAATTGTTTTGAGTTACTTTCATTTGTGACCAGGAAGTACAGTTGAAGTTGGAAGTTTACTAACACCTTAGCCAAATACATTTAAACTCAGTTTTTCACAATTCCTGACATTTAATCCTAGTAAAAATTAGGTCAGTTAGGATCACAACTTTATTTTAAGAATGTGAAATGTAAGAATAATAGTAGAGAGAATGATTTATTTCAGCTTTTATTTCTTTCATCACATTCCCAGTGGGTCAAAAGTTTACAAACACTCAATTAGTATTTGGTAGCATTGCCTTTAAATTGTTTAACTTGGGTCAAACATTTCGGGTAGCCTTCTACAAGCTTCCCACAATAAGTTGGGTGAATTTTGGCCCATTCCTCCTGACAGAGCTGGTGTAACTGAGTCAGGTTCGTAGGCCTCCTTGCTCGCACACGCTTTTTATTTTCTATAGGATTGAGGTCAGGGCTTTGTGATGGCCACTCCAATACCTTGACTTTGTTGTCCTTAAGCCATTTTGCCACAACTTTGGAAGTATGCTTGGGGTCATTGTCCATTTGGAAGAACCATTTGCGACCAAGCTTTAACTTCCTGACTAATGTCTTGAGATGTTGCTTCAACATATCCACATAATTATCCTTCCTCATGATGCCATCTATTTTGTGAAGTGCACTAGTCCCTCCTGCAGCAAAGCACCCCCACAACATGATGCTGCCACCCCTGTGCTTCACAGTTGGGATGTTGTTCCCCTTTTTCCTCCAAACATAACGATTGTCATTATGGCCAAACAGCTATATTTCTGTTTCATCAGACCAGAGGACATTTGTCCGAAAAGTACGATCTTTGTCCCCATGTGCAGTTGCAAACCGTAGTCTGGCTTTTTTATAGCAGTTTTGGAGCAGTGGCTTCTTCCTTGCTTTCAGGTTATGTCGATATAGGGCTCATTTTACTGTGGATATAGATAATTTTGTACCTGTTTCCTCCAGCAACTTCACAAGGTCCTTTGCTGTTGTTCTTGGATTGATTTGCACTTTTCGCACCAAAGTACATTCATCTCTAGGGCACGGAACGCGTCTCCTTCCTGAGCGGTATGACGGCTGCGTGGTCCCATGGTATTTCTACTTGCGTACTATTGTTTGTACAGATGAATGTAGTACCTTCAGGCATTTGGAAATTGCTCCCAAGGATGAACCAGAATTTTTTTTCTGAGGTGTTGGCTGATTTCTTTTGATTTTCCCATGATGTCAAGCAATGAGGTAGATGTCCTAACCGACTTGCCAAAACTATAGTTTGTTTAACAAGAAATTTGTGGAGTGGTTGAAAAACTAATTTTAAAGACTCCAATACAAGTGTATGTAAACTTCCCATTTCAACTGTATGTCAAGTTTCAAGTTTTAATGTCACATGCACAAGTTCAGTCCCTACAGGTGTATTGTTCTCTGTGCAGTAAGAGAGGTGTTCAGTATAGTACAGTAAGTCCTGTACTGTACAGACAGTGTGGCATTCAACTCTCCGCCATCAGGTGGAGTAGGAGTGCTATAACAGTGATTCACCTGAGGCTACAGGTACGCCCTCCCTCCTCTCCGAGAGAGAGAGAGTGATCTCCGAGAGAGAGAGATCCCAGAGAGAGCTGGGAAGGGTTAAAGTGGTTTGGAATGGAAACTGCCTCTGGGCGTGTACCAGAACAGGTAGAGAGAGAGAGAGAGAGAGAGAGAGAGAGAGAGAGAGAGAGAGAGAGAGAGAGAGAGAGAGAGAGAGAGAGAGAGAGAGAGAGAGAGAGAGAGAGAGAGAGAGAGAGAGAGAGAGAGAGAAAACAAGCTCACTCACGAAATCAGGGGAACTCTTCCTAGTAACCTGGCTGGGTGGACCCAATGACCAGAGCTGGGAGAGAGGCTGTTGTGCTAAGGTGTATGTCTGAATGGTGTCTGTCTGTGTTGGGTTTCTCTGCTATGAGAACACACACCAGCACTGACCGTGGAGCCCAGCGGAGCCTGTACTGTGGAGGAGGACATGAGGTCCGACAGGGAAGAGGGGACACCCGGTGAGTGAGTGAGAGAATGAGGAGAGTGTTTAGAGGATCACTCACTGTTGTGACGGTTGGTTTAAGCCAGAGTTCTGTTTCTACGGTAGAAGAGTGTATTTAGAGGATCACTCACTGTTGTGACGGTTGGTTTAAGCCAGAGTTCTGTTTCTACGGTAGAAGAGTGTATTTAGAGGATCACTCACTGTTGTGACGGTTGGTTTAAGCCAGAGTTCTGTTTCTACGGTAGAAGTGTTGTGACGGTTGGTTTAAGCCTGAGTTCTGTTTCTACGGTAGAAGAGTGTATTTAGAGGATCACTCACTGTTGTGACGGTTGGTTTAAGCCAGAGTTCTGTTTCTACGGTAGAAGAGTGTATTTAGAGGATCACTCACTGTTGTGACGGTTGGTTTAAGCCAGAGTTCTGTTTCTACGGTAGAAGAGTGTATTTAGAGGATCACTCACTGTTGTGACGGTTGGTTTAAGCCAGAGTTCTGTTTCTGATGAGACGAGTGTATTTATAGGATCACTCACTGTTGTGACGGTTGGTTTAAGCCAGAGTTCTGTTTCTACGGTAGAAGAGTGTATTTAGAGGATCACTCACTGTTGTGACGGTTGGTTTAAGCCAGAGTTCTGTTTCTACGGTAAAAGAGTGTATTTAGAGGATTACTCACTGTTGTGACGGTTGGTTTAAGCCTGAGTTCTGTTTCTACGGTAGAGGAGTGTGTGAGCTCATGAGTTCGTTTTAACATGTATACCCATTTGTTTTAATATTCACACTGAATTTATGAGAGGAATTTGAATGAGTCATGTAAACACATTACCAATGATTTATTAAATGAACAACTCATCATTCGGTAGTGTTAGTAGTGCATTTAGATGATATTATACAGTATATATTTAGATTGTGTTACAGTAGCAACACATTAATGACTGTAAAGAAATAAGGTTTTGCGTGTAATTTTAGAAAACATATTTGATGGTAGTAGGCTCCTAACCTCTTTTGTTTATTTGCTTTACATAAGCATGTTGACCTGGTTCTGATATGTACGTCGATTAATATGTGTGTTAATCTGTTAATCTACCATGAGTGAGTCTGGTATTTAGGCAGATATTTGGTGATGATCAGCTCAGTCAACATAGCACACATAGACTACATCTCTGAGAGATGATCAGTCAGTCTCTCACATACCAGTGGGACCAGTCCTGTAAGGTCTGGTCCTAGAACTACTATCACATCAGCATATTGCCCCAGTGTTCACCCTAGAATTCCTCCTCTCATGTCTTGCATTTAATGTGTTGCAGTGCATTTGATAGAAAATGGCAACCACCAGACACAGCCATTCATTCAGGTGTTATCAGAGAGAGCCTACAACACGTCCAACTGGAACCCTGGTAGACACTGTCTCTGTCGCTGTGACAGGATCTATGCTGTGTTTTTTACCTGTATGCCCCCTGACAAGACTGTGTGTGTGTATGCATATGTGTGCGTGCGTGCTCATGCATGCATATTATGTGTGTGTGTGTGTACCTACTACTCACTATTGTGTGTGTGCGTGCTGGTGGTATTTGAGGGGATGAGTCCGAGGCTGATCCCACTGGTTGTGTTGCGTGACTCCTGCTGTTGATTTACTCCATACTCAGAGGTTGAGGAGAGATAATGAGTTTGACCGAGTGAGACGCTGCTGTCAGATGGAACTATCAGAGATGGTCTCACACTCTGCTCCAACAGCAGCTCACAGCAGGCCCATGAGGACATGCTCTGCAGGCCTAGTCTGGTCTTGTTGGCCTTGTTGGTCTTGTTGATCTTATTGTTCTTGTTGGCCTTGTTGGTCTTGTTGGCCTTATTGGTCTTGTTGGCCTTATTGGCCTTGTTGGCCTTGTTGGTCTTGTTGGCCTTGTTGGTCTTGTTGGTCTTGTTGGCCTTGTTGGTCTTGTTGGCCTTGTTGGTCTTGTTGGTCTTATTGGCCTTGTTGGTCTTGTTGGTCTTGTTGGCCTTGTTGGTCTTGTTGGTCTTGTTGGTCTTGTTGGCCTTGTTGGTCTTGTTGGTCTTGTTGGTCTTGTTGGCCTTGTTGACCTTGTTGGTCTTGTTGGCCTTGTTGGCCTTGTTGGTCTTGTTGGCCTTGTTGGTCTTGTTGTTCTTGTTGGCCTTGTTGGTCTTGTTGGTCTTGTTGGTCTTGTTGGCCTTGTTGGTCTTGTTGGTCTTGTTGATCTTGTTGACCTTGTTGGCCTTGTTGGCCTTGTTGGCCTTGTTGGTCTTGTTGGCCTTGTTGGTCTTGTTGGCGATGTTGGTCTTGTTGGTCTTGTTGGCCTTGTTGGCCTTGTTGGTCTTGTTGGCCTTGTTGGTCTTGTTGGCCTTGTTGGCCTTGTTGGTCTTGTTGGCCTTGTTGGTCTTATTGGCCTTGTTGGTCTTATTGGTCTTATTGATCTTATTGACCTTATTGGCCTTATTGGTCTTATTGGCCTTATTGGCCTTATTGGCCTATATTGGTCTTATTGGTCTTATTGGCGATGTTAGTCTTGTTGGTCTTATTGGCCTTATTGGCCTTGTTGGTCTTATTGGCCTTATTGGCCTTGTTGGTCTTATTGGCCTTATTGGCCTTGTTGGTCTTATTGGCCTTATTGGCCTTATTGGTCTTATTGGTCTTGTTGGTCTTGTTGGCGATGTTGGTCTTGTTGGTCTTGTTGGCCTTGTTGGCCTTGTTGGCCTTGTTGGCCTTGTTGACCTTGTTGGCCTTGTTGGTCTTGTTGGCCTTGTTGGCCTTGTTGGTCTTGTTGGCCTTGTTTGTCTTATTGGCCTTGTTGGTCTTGTTGACCTTGTTGGCCTTGTTGGTCTTATTGGCCTTATTGGCCTTGTTGGTCTTGTTGGCCTTTGTTGTCTTGTTGGTCTTGTTGACCTTGTTGGTCTTGTTGGCCTTGTTGGTCTTGTTGGCCTTGTTGGTCTTGTTGGCCTTGTTGGTCTTGTTGGTCTTGTTGGCCTTGTTGGTCTTGTTGGTCTTGTTGATCTTGTTGACCTTGTTGGCCTTGTTGGTCTTGTTGGCCTTGTTGGCCTTGTTGGCCTTGTTGGTCTTGTTGGTCTTGTTGGCGATGTTGGTCTTGTTGGTCTTGTTGGCCTTATTGGCCTTGTTGGTCTTATTGGCCTTATTGGCCTTGTTGGTCTTGTTGGCCTTGTTGGCCTTGTTGGTCTTGTTGGCCTTGTTGGTCTTGTTGGTCTTGTTGGTCTTGTTGGCGATGTTGGTCTTGTTGGTCTTGTTGGCCTTGTTGGCCTTGTTGGCCTTGTTGGCCTTGTTGGTCTTGTTGGCCTTGTTGGTCTTGTTGGCCTTGTTGGCCTTGTTGGTCTTGTTGGCCTTGTTGGCCTTGTTGGTCTTGTTGGCCTTGTTGGCCTTGTTGGTCTTGTTGGTCTTGTTGGTCTTGTTGGCTATGTTGGTCTTGTTGGTCTTGTTGGCCTTGTTTGTCTTGTTGGCCTTGTTGGTCTTGTTGACCTTGTTGGCCTTGTTGGTCTTGTTGGCCTTGTTGGCCTTGTTGGTCTTGTTGGCCTTTGTTGTCTTGTTGGTCTTGTTGACCTTGTTGGTCTTGTTGGCCTTGTTGGTCTTGTTGGCCTTGTTGGTCTTGTTGGTCTTGTTGGCCTTGTTGGCTTTGTTGGTCTTATTGGCCTTATTGGTCTTGTTGGCCTTGTTGGTCTTGTTGGTAGTGCTAACTGACTCTGAGCTGAGCAGTCAATCCAGGTTATTGCTGCTCTTCCAGAGGCACATCCCTGGCAGTAGGCCTAATCTCCTCATAATAAAAGTGTGAATTAATTACAGTTCGCATGCCTACACTGACCCCTGTTGTAATGTAAACTCACAGCAATTAATTAATGGCAACTGTTCCCTATAGATATACACACACAGACATGGACGAGCCTGCTTGCACAAACACACACACACACAAACACACAATCTTTTTGTGGGTTCATGCATACAGAATTACACATGCAGACACTTGTCAGGCATAAACTGTAACATATAATGTATGGAGAGAAACCCAGGGTACACTCTCTCTAACATGTTGTTTGTGTTGTGCGTTGGATGTTGTGGTTAAGTAAAGTTGAGAGCCAATGCCAATGCATAATTGATGCTCACATATATTATAGAACAGTCCTGTAATAACCTGAGTGAGAAGAGGACTTGCTGGTCCTCACGTGCTGCCAAATGCTGTTCAGGTATCAACCAGGGAGGGTTTGTGTTGTGTCATATTCTCTCACCCACCCACACTCATCCCGGCACTATCAATGGCTGAGAGACTGAGTCAGCCTACAGGAAGGAGCCCTGAGATCCTCAAAAGGTTTTAAGGCTGCACCATTGAGAGCATCTTGACTGGCTGCATCACCGCTTGGTATGGTAACTGTTTGGCATTCGGCCACAAGGTCCTACAGAGGGTAGTGTGTACAGCTCAGTACATCACTGGGGCCGAGCTCCCTGTCAACCAGGACCTCTATACCAGACGGTGTCAGAGGATGGCCCTAGAAATTGTCGAAGACTCCAGCCACCCAAGTCACAGTCTGTTCTCTCTGCTACCACACTGCAAGCGGTACCGGAGCGCCAAGTCTGGGACCAAAAGGCTCCTGAAATGCTTCTACCGCAAAGCTATAAGACTGCTGAAAAGTTAATTAAACGGCTACCCGGACATTCTACTTTTCACCCCCTACCTACAATCAATCACCTAACCAAACCTACATGTACATATTACCTCAATCAATCACCCCCACTTGTACCCCAGTACACTGACTCAGTACCGGTACTACTTGTATATAGCCTGTACATAGCCTTGTGCAGCAGGTTTAGAACAGCAAATAATCTCCATGAAGCCTCCCAACCACCAAACTCCCCCTCGGATCCAAAACCGGTCATTGACTGAATGAATATGGTTGCTATTTTTGATGCAACCCTTTCTATCGGTCTTCCTGCATCATTTCATGTTGATTTGATGTTATCCTGTTATATAAGGCTTATATATGGGTCATCCTTTTGTCTTGAGATGTAAACAAAATTGGCTCTTTAGAGACTGGTCTTATCAGGTCGCTGTTTACAGCCATTTCGTGATACCTTCCACACAGTCTTACAATAGACCTAAAGTAGATCTCACTGCTTCATGCGGAATTAAATGTGTGTGTTGCCTGTGTGATGTAATAATGAGAAAATATTTTATGTTTAAAAAAGGCACTTAAAGTTTGTAATTTCCACTTTGAAATTTCAGACTTGAGTTTCGCTTATGAAAAATGTATCAACTGGTACAAAAATGTCCATGAATTATAATCCACATAATAATTCACATTTCCTGTGTCTGCAGGATTATTTTCCTACCGTAGGAGACTGTATCAAATTAAGATCCCACATCTGTATGAGAGATCCCTGGGTTCATTCGGCAGGCTGCATTTCCCTGACAATAAGGGCTATTATCTGCATGAGTTTGATGAGGAGCAGCAGCCAACCCCTGTCATCCCCTACGGCGATCCCAATACAGCCCTCCTTTCGTGGGAATCTTCTCCATCACGCAGTAATAATCAGAGAGGCAAAGCACACCAGGCATTTATGCACACACACACAAGCACACCGATACGGCCATCCACGCATCATGTGACTCCTCCGTCACAGACATACAGAGCAGAGGAACATTGTGGATGGAGTAGAGACATGAAAGCACAGATGCTCTCTGACAGTTTCATCATAGCGCTTGATGGCTTTTGCAACTGCGCTTGAAGTAACTTTCAAAATTCAAGAGATTTTCCGTATTGACTGACCTTCATGTCTTAAAGTAATGATGGACTGTCGGTTCTCCTTGCTTATTTGTGCTGTTCTTGCCATAATATGCTGCGAACCCACTTTCCCAAATAGGGCTATGTTCTGTATACCACCCCTACCTTGTCACAACACAACTGATTGGCTCAAACGAATTCACTTTTAAGAAGGCACACCTGTTAATTGAAATGCATTCCATGAAGCGGGTTGGGAGAATGCCAAGAGTGTGCAAAGCTGTCATGAAGGCAAAGATATTGAAAACCCCTCCAAACTTTTGACTGATACTATATATATCTATATATATATAGATATATATATATAGATATATATATATATATATATATATATATATATATATATATATATATATAATTTATAAGTTAAAGAATTGATGTAGAAACTACAAATTGACCCTTTAAGTATCAAAGGTGTGCGAGTTTGAGCATGTGTCCGTTAGGCCTATGGATTTTTGTTTTTTATCAGCATGAATAAGATTGAACAATAAAAGCCCCACTTTTATTCCATATTTGTATTTAACCAGGTAGGCCAGTTGAGAACAAGTTCTCATTGACAACTGCGACCTGGCCAAGATAAGGCAAAGCAGTGCGACAAAAACAACAACACGGAGTTACACATGGGATAAACAAACGTACAGTCAATAACACAATATAAAAATATGTATACAGTGTGTGTAAATGAAGTAAGGAGGTAAGGCAATAAATAGGCCAATAATGGCGAATTAATTACAATTTAGCAATTTACACTGGAGTGATATACGTGCCCATATGCTGGGATCCGCACTATGCAGCTGTTGCAAGAGCACATTTTTCACTGTCTGTCCACTGGTTTCAAATACAATGATTGATAGGCAACTTAAACTTATTGAATTCAACCATTATTGGGTTCAAATACACAATTAGATTTAAAAACAGCCATCCACAACAACCACAATCTATTAGGCGCAAATAGCTTATTGAGAGAGCAGCAGTGTGATTCACATCAATGCGCTATGTAGATATCAATAATAAGTGATATCCGTATCGCTGTAGACTACACCACTGCTGTCATCCTTACCTCCAAGCGTTTATCATCTTTGGATGCCGACAGCAATAGCACCATTGGAAGACATACTTTGGACTGTAGCCTACAAAAGCCTATTCCTGTGCTTTTCCGCGATTTAGAAGAAGAGAAAAAGGATCCATCAAACACATTTGGTGTGTCATCAAAGTCACCATTATTTGTCAGTTGTACAACCGAATGCCTTCAACCAAAATGTGTCTTCCGCATTTAACCCAACCTCTCTGAATCAGAGAGGTGCGGTGAAACTGCCTTAATCGACATCCACGTCTTGGCGCCGGGGAACTGTGGGTTAACTGCCTTGTTCAGGGGCAGAACGACAGATTTTTTTCCTTGTCAGCTCGGGGATTCGAACTTGCAACCCTCCGGTTACAAGTCCAACGCTCTAACCACTAGGCTACCTGCCACCCCATCATAGTGGTCTCTGACTTGTGGTCAGACTCGCTCAGGTGGAACAAGCTTAAACTTGTGCCGTTTTTTCAATGCTGATTTGAATGCCATTGAGAAAACAGAGAAGTGTAAAATGTTTTTTTTCTCGCAAAAACATCCTTTATGAATTTAAAAGCAATCATCTAGTTTTTCAAAAGAATCTGTAATCTGATTACAATATTTTTGCTGGTAACGTAATGGATTAAAGTTACAGGTTTTTTGTAATCCATTACTCCCCAACCCTGTCAGTGAGTCACACCGGGTCTTTTGTTGAGCGCTGTTTGAACTTCCCTAACACCCCTTCAGGGCTGTTTGAACCTCCCTAACACCTTCAGGGCTGTTTGAACCTCCCTAACACCTTCAGGGCTGTTTGAACCTCCCTAACACCTTCAGGGCTGTTTGAACCTCCCGAACACCTTCAGGGCTGTTTGAACCCCTCGAACACCCCTTCAGGGCTGTTTGAACCTCCCTAACACCCCTTCAGGGCTGTTTGAACATCCCTAACACCCCTTCAGGGCTGTTTGAACCTCCCTAACACCCCTTCAGGGCTGTTTGAACCCCTCGAACACCCCTTCAGGGCTGTTTGAACCTCCCTAACACCCCTTCAGGGCTGTTTGAACCTCCCTAACACCTTCAGGGCTGTTTGAACCTCCCTAACACCCCTTCAGGGCTGTTTGAACCTCCCTAACACCTTCAGGGCTGTTTGAACCTCCCTAACACCCCTTCAGGGCTGTTTGAACCTCCCTAACACCCCTTCAGGGCTGTTTGAACCTCCCTAACACCTTCAGGGCTGTTTGAACCTCCCTAACACCCCTTCAGGGCTGTTTGAACCTCCCTAACACCCCTTCAGGGCTGTTTGAACCCCTCGAACACCCCTTCAGGGCTGTTTGAACCTCCCTAACACCCCTTCAGGGCTGTTTGAACCTCCCTAACACCTTCAGGGCTGTTTGAACCGCCCTAACACCCCTTCAGGGCTGTTTGAACCTCCCTAACACCCCTTCAGGGCTGTTTGAACCCCTCAAACACCCCTTCAGGGCTGTTTGAACCTCCCTAACACCCCTTCAGGGCTGTTTGAACCCCTCGAACACCCCTTCAGGGCTGTTTGAACCTCCCTAACACCCCTTCAGGGCTGTTTGAACCTCCCTAACACCCCTTCAGGGCTGTTTGAACTTCTCAAGCACCCATTTTGTGCTTTTATCAGCCGTTGATAACAGCAAATTTTTGTTTAAATAAATATTGGAAGGATTTTTTAAGTATTTGAAATGGTTGAATATTCTGCAACCCTGTGGTGACCTGAGTGCATGATTGAGTTGTGTTCCAGGTACTATAATAGTGGCCTTCTTTCTACAGTACAGTTACCTGCAATGCTACAGTACAATGTCTCTCTGTACTGCACATCACACTCTCTAAAAAGGTAATTACTCTTCTCCTCCCTCAGCTCCAATTCCCCCACTCCCACTCCTCTCCTCACCGTGCTGAGTGTATTATTGCTGTGCAGCACCAATCCCACCAGGGTGACACAGTGTGGGAAAATAGTAATGCATAGAGAAACAGGACCTCGAAATGTACGGGAATTGAAATATCTCCAGTCCATGTTCTATTTCGAGACTATTGTGGGAACTGGCAATCAAATAGTAATCCAAGGATTGTGAATTATTACATACACACTACCGTTCAAACGTTTGGGGTCACTTCAAACGTTTGGGGTCCTTGTTTTTGAAAGAAAAGCAATTTGTCCATTAAGATAACATCAAATTAATCAGAAATGCAGTGTAGACATTGTTAATGTTGTAAATGTCTATAGTAGCTGGAACGGCTGATTTTTTAAATGGAATATCTACATAGGCGTACAATAGCCTTCATTTCTCAGAACAAGAATAGGCTGATGAGTTTCAGAAGAAAATTATTTGTTTCTGGTCATTATGAGCCTGTAATCAAACCTACAAATATTGATGCTCCAGATACTCAACTAGTCTAAAGAAGGCCAGTTTTATTGTTTCTTTAATTAGCACCACAGTTTTCAGCTGTGCTAACATAATTGCAAAAGGGTTTTCTAATGATCAATTAGCCTTTTAAAATTATAAACTTGGATTAGCTAACACAATGTGCCATTGGAACACAGGTGTGATGGTTGCTGATAATGGGGATCTCTGTACACCTATGTAGATATTCCATAAAAAAATCTGTCGTTTCCAGCTACAATAGTCATTTACAACATTAACAATGTCTACACTGTATTTCTGATCAATTTGATGTTATGTGCTTTTCTTTCAAAATCAAGGACTTTTCTATGCAACCCCAAACATTTGAACGGTAGTGTATATATATACAGTATATATTTTGGGGAAGCAGGTAGCCTAGTGGTTAGAGTGTTGGGCCAGTAACCGAAAGGTTGCTAGAAAAGGTAAAAATATGTTGTTCTGCCCCTGAACAAGGCAGTTTCCACTGTTCCTAGGCTGTCGTTGTAAATAAGAAATTGTTCTTAACTGACTTGCCTAGTTAAAATAAATATATATATAAAATAATGTTTTTTTAACATATTGTGAGATTACTACGTTCCTACTAATGCTGCTGCTGCAAACCCACTGAAACCCTTCCCTGTTCAGCACTCCACATACAGGATAATATAATACAGTAAAATACAGTAAAGCCATGGATGGAAATATAGGATCAATGCTCTTAAATGGTGGAGCTTTGTAGAATGTACTGGGTGACAGTGTGCTACTCTCCTCTGGTTTCAAGCCAACTGATACTGTGCCAGATTTATACAGACATGTAAGACTGTCTCTGTCACTCTCCTAACCAGGGTTGGGTAGGTTCGTTTCTAAATGTAACTCGTTACAGTTACCTGTCCAAAATGTTAATAAGTAATGTAACTTTTGGACAGGCCAAACTCAGTAAAGTAACTCTGTGTAACTCTACTTTTGTATTACTTTCCCCTTCAGAGGCTTTAGAAAAAGACAAAAAGGAGCCATCAAACACATTTGGTGTGTCATCATAGTGGTCTCTGACTTGTGGTCAGACTCTCTCAGGTGGAACAAGCTTAAACTTGTGCCTTTTTTCAATGTTGAATTGAATGTCATTGAGAAAATAGAAAGGTGTCATAGTGTATTCATCCTTTCTGAATTAAAAAGTAATCCAAGAAGTAATTTCAAATTTATCTGTAATTTGATTACAATATTTTAGCTGGTAACCTAACTGATTGCGGTTAGTTTTTTTGTAATCAGATTACCTGTAATCAGTTACTCCCCAACCTGTTCCAAACATACAGTATGGAGTCAAGTCACATATACACTGAATAAAAATCTAAACACAACATGCAACAATTTCAAAGATTTTCCTGAGTTACAGTTCATATTGAAATAAATTCATTAGGCCTTAATCTATGGATTTCACATGACTGGGAATACAGATATTCATCTGTTGGTCACAGATACCTTAAAAAAAAGGTAGGGGTGTGGATCAGAAAACCAGTCAGTATCTGATGTGACCACCATTTGCCTCATGCAGCACAACACATCAATCAATCAAATGTATTTATAAAGCCCTTCTAACATCAGCCGATGTAACAAAGTGCTATACAGAAACCCAGCCTAAAACCCCAAACAGCAAGCAATGCAGATGTAGAAGCACGGTGGCTAGGAAAAACTCCCTAGGAAGGCAGGAACCTAGGAAGAAACGTAGAGAGGAACCAGGCTCTGAGGGCTCTGGTCTTTTTTCTTCTGGCTGTGGCGGGTGGAGATTATAACAGTACATGGCCAACATGTTCAAACGTTCATAGATGACCAGCAGGGTCAAATAATAATAATCACAGTGGTTGTAAAGGGTGCAACAGGTCAGCACCTCAGGAGTAAATGTCAGTTGGCTTTTCATAGCCGATCATTCGAGTTAGAGACAGCAGGTGCGGTAGAGAGAGAGAGTCGAAAACAGCAGGTCCAGGACAAGGTAGCATGTCCGGTGAACAGGTCAAGGTTCCATAGCCGCAGGCAGAACAGTTGAAACTGGAGCAGCAGCAGGTGGACTGGGGTGGACTAGGGACAGCAGGGAGACTGGGGACAGCAAGGAGTCATCAGGCCAGGTAGTCCTGAGGCATGGTCCTAGGGCTCAAGTCCTCTGAGAGAAGAGAGAAAAGAGAGAAATAGAAAGAGAGAGTTAGAGGGTGCAAACTTAAATACACACAGGACACCGGATAAGACAGGAGGAATATTCCAGATATAACAGACTGATCCTAGCCGCCCGACACATAAACTATTGCAGCATAAATACTGGAGGCTGAGACCGGAGGGGTCGGGAGACACTGTGGCCCTGTCTGACGATACCCCAGGACAGGGCCAACCAGGCAGGATATAACCCCACCCAGTCTGCCGAAGCACAGCCCCACACCACTAGAGGGATATCTTCAACCACCAACTAACTACCCTGAGACAAGGCCGAGTATAGCCCACAAAGATCTCCCCCATGGCACAAACCCGAGGGGGGCACCAACCCGGACAGGAAGATCACGTCAGTGACTCAGCCCACACAAGTGACGCACCCCTCCTAGGGACGGCATGGAAGAGCACCAGTAAGCCATATATTTATGTCATTCTCAAAACTTTTGGCCACGACTGTAGAGAGGCTAGCACTTGAGTAATATGATCACATTTTTTGGTTGAGATGTTTGTCAAAAGAGAGATCAGAGTCCAGAGTAACGCCGAGGTCCTTATTTGAGACAACTGTGAACACAGTTTTATTTAAGACAACTGTACCACCGTCAAGATTAATTGTCGGATCCAACAGAAGATCTCTTTGTTTCTTGGGACCTAGAACTAGCATCTCTGTTTTGTCCGAGTTTAAAAGTAAAACAAATTGCCGCCATCCACTTCCTTATGTCTGAAACACAGCCTTCCAGGGAGGGCAATTTTGGGGCTTCACCATGTTGCATCGAAACGCACAGCTGTGTATCGTCTGCATAGCAGTGAAACTTAACATGTTTCCGAATGACATCACCAAGAGGTAAAATATATAGTGAAAACAATAGTGGTCCTAAAACGCAACCTTGAGGAACACCGAAATTTACAGTTGATTTGTCAGAGGACAAACCGTCCACAGAGACAAATTGATATCTTTCCCGACAGATAAGATCTAAACCAGGCCAGAACTTGTCCGTGTAGACCAATTTGGGATTCCAATCTCTCCAAAAGAATGTGGTGATCAATGGTATCAAAAACAGCACTAAGGTCTAGGACCACGAGGACAGATGCAGAGCCTTAGTCTGACGCCATTAAAAGGTAATTTACCACCTTCACGAGTGCAGTCTCAGTGCTATGATGTGGTCTAAAACCAGACTCAAGCGTTTCGTATACATTGTTTGTCTTCTGGAAGGCAGTGAGTTGCTGCACAACAGCTTTTTCTAATTTTTTTTAGAGGAATGGGAGATTCGATATAGGCCGATAGTTTTTTATATTTTCTGGGTCAAGGTTTGGCTTTTTCAGAAAAGGCTTTATTATTGCCACTTTTAGTGAGTTTGGTACACATCCTGTGGATAGGGAGGCATTTATTATGTTCAACATAGGAGGGCCAAGCACAGGAAGCAGCTCTTTCAGTAGTTTAGTTAGTTCAGAGGCCATGACTATTTTCATCAATGTGTCAAGAGATATAGTATTGAACAACTTGAGGGTCTCCCTTGATCAAAGGTCCTGGCAGTGTTGTGCAGATTCAGGACAACTGAGCTTTAGAGAAATATGCAGATTTAAAGAGGAGTCTGTAATCTTTTCGTCAAAAAAGTTAATTTGGAGAATTTTGCTTTTTAGTTAGCTTTGCGACAGTATCAAAAATGTATTTAGGATTGTTCTTATTCTCCTCAATTAAGTTGGAAAAATAGGATGATCGAGCAGCAGTTAGGGCTCTTCGATACTGCACGGTACTGTCTTTCCAAGCCAATCGGAAGACTTCCAGTTTGGTGTAGCACCATTTCCGTTCCAATTTTCTGGAAGCTTACTTCAGGGCTCGGGTATTTTCTGTATACCAGGGAGCTATTTTCTTATGACAAAGTTTTTTGTTTTTAGGGGTGCGACTGCATCTAGGGTGTTACGCAAGGTTAAATTTAGTTCCTCAGTTAGGTGGTTAACCAATTTTTGTACTCTGACGTCCTTGGGTAGGTGGAGGGAGTCTGGAAGGGCATCTAGGAGTCTTTGGGTTGTCCGAGAATTTTTTGCACGGCTTTTAATGATCCCTGGTTGGGGTCTGCGCAGATTATTTGTTGTGATTGCAAACGTAATACAATGGTGGTCCACAGGACAAAACTTGGTCCAGAGTATGACTGTGCAATGAATAGGTCCGGAGACATGTTGGACAAAACCCACTGAGTTGATGATGGCTCCGAAAGCCTTTTGGAGTGGGTCTGTGGACTTTTCCATGTGAATATTAAAGTCACAAAAAATGTGAATACGGACGAATGGCACGACAATGGATCTCGTCATGATATCTCTGTGCATTCAAATTGCCATCAATAAAATGTAATTGTGTCTGAATGCTGTAGCTTATGCCTGCCCATACCATAACCCGCCACCATGGGGCACTCTGTTCACAATGTTGACATCAGCAAACCGCTCGCCAACACAACGCCAACGTCTGCCATCTGCCCGGTACAGTTGAAACCGGGTGTGCCAGTGGCCATCAAACGTGAGTATTTGCCCACTGAAGTTGGTTACGATGCCAAACTGCAGTCAGGTCAAGACCCTGGTGAGGACGATGAGCAAGCAGATGAGCTTCCCTGACACGGTTTCTGACAGTTTGTGCAGAAATTATGGTTGTGCAAACCAACAGTTTCATCAGCTGTCCGGGTGGCTGTTCTCAAACGATCCCGCAGGTGAAGAAGCCAGATGTGGAGGTCCTGGGTTGGCGTGGTTAAACGTGGTCTGCGGTTGTGAGGCCAGTTGAATATACTGTCAAATTCTCTAAAATGACGTTGGAGGTGGCTCATGGTAGAGAAATTAGCATTCAATTCTCTGGCAACAACTCTGGTGAACATTCCTGCAGTCAGCATGCCAATTGCACGCTCCCTGAAAACATTGTGTTGGTTGAAAAATTGCACATTTTAGAGTGGTCTTTTATTGTCCCCAGCACAAGGTGCACCTGTGTAATGATCATTCTGTTTAATCAGCTTCTTGTCACTTGTCATTTAGCAGATGCTCTTATCGAGAGCAACTTACAATAGCGAGTGCATACATTTTTTCACACAGGTCCCACGTGGGAATCAAACCCACAACCTTGCTGTTGCAAGTGCCATGGTCTACCACCTGAGCCACACCAGGTAGATTGATTGTCTTGGCAAAAGATACATTCTCACTAACAGAGATGTAAACACATTTCAGCCCAACATTTTAGAGAAATAAGCTTTTTGTGCTTATGGCAAATTTTGGGGATCTTTAATTTCAGATCATGAAACATGGGACCAACACTTTACATGTTGCGTTTATATTTTTGTTCAGTGTACTTTTTCAGTGTACTACTAAAGTAGACTCTTACCAGCTCTAACCAGCCTGAGCCGTCTTCCGTCCTGCAGTACCCACGCTGTCTCTCAATTAGAGAAAGCAGGCCCCTGCAGTGTGTGTAAATGGGTATGTTAAATAGTATTTTCCAAGGTCAATATTGCTGTTAGGTGCACTGCAAGAATAATGTGGTGTTTGAAAATGGAAATGTTAGAAAATTATTAATGCATGTATTTGAGTGTGGTTATTATATTTTGAAAGGACCACGGTTTGCCTAATCATGTAAACTCTTTCCCCCTGTTGTTGGCTGGCTAATTCCCTGCTATAACAAACCCGAGGAACATAACAAAGTACATTTATTACACTGAATATTGCAGGCAGAGAGGCAAATAATTAATTGTCATACTGCGTCAATCTAACAGGGTCCGTGGAGATGCTTATTAAGATGATAAAGGTCTGCACACATTAACCACTGGGTAATGGACAGTTTCACACTGTATTGGAGGTGTCGTGTCTGTGCAAGAGTACAACTCCTCTCAGTTAGGACAGTGCCTGTGGACATTTATAGTGAACACAATAGGTATAGGAGAAAT
Organism: Brachymystax lenok tsinlingensis; assembly: GCA_030435695.1. Taxonomy (NCBI): domain Eukaryota; kingdom Metazoa; phylum Chordata; class Actinopteri; order Salmoniformes; family Salmonidae; genus Brachymystax; species Brachymystax lenok. The sequence continues at coordinate 15,537,676 of CM059797.1, read as the reverse complement.
TTGATGTCACTCCGGTCACAGGGAGAGGAGTTGCCATATGATCATAGCCTCCAGCATAGTAACACATGTAGGCCAAGGGAGGACGGTGTGTGACACCTGCCCAGAAATTCCTACACAGCATGCTACATAGAAGTAGAGGAGATGGCTGTTGTCAAGGATGTGTTTGACACTCGTTTCAAACTCACAGCACAGGTAGTCATCTAGTTAATGCCTCTGGCCCCAGCCCTCTTTTAGCCACGAGACCTGTCTGTTCAGTAAGTTGTGTCCCGTCTCTCTCCGTGTCTGATTGGAGAAGCCAGGGAGAGAGGGAAAAGGACAGGTTGATGGCCTGGTCAGAGCAGCCATGATGACAGACTCTCTAATGGAGGGAGGCATGGCTCAGACTGGAGTAATTGAGTGAAGAGACGGGTGACCTTCTTCTCTCCTTAGGGAGGTAGCTAATGGAACAGGCATGCTCCCTTTCTACTGGTGGTGCTAAGACTAAGACTGGAGTCAGGGAGACGATGACAACAACAACAACTACAACAATGCAATGGGTGCACTATACACACACGTACACATGGATTTTGTGTTGTAGATATGTGGTAGTAGAGTAGGGTTCAGAGGGCACACACTTATTGTGTTGTGTAATCTGTTGTAAAATGTATTGTAATGTTATTAAAGTTGTATAACTGCCTTAATTTAGCTGGACCCCAGGAAGAATAGCTGCTGCCTTGGCAGGAACTTATGGGGATCCATAATACATAAATACAAAAAATAGGCCAAGGCACATTATGGCCAGTAAAGTACATACTATTTATGTTGGCTTATTCTTCAATAGTGTATACTAAAAGATTACCTCTGACGTGTGCCTGTGAGAAGAGACAAACAGACATAAATAATTTCATGCTTTGCATGTCTTTGCAATAAACCCAACTGACCCCACAAACACACTCCTTCTCACAGCCCTCAGTTAACAGCCCTCAATTAACAGCCCTCCGTGTGGTTTCAGTGTCCAGTACGACACAACGTGTAGCCTCTTTTCTTCAGATGATGTCCCTGCCAACCGGCTTTTCCACACTGAAAGGGCCACGTTGTCCTGGGAAAAATAAAGAAGATTCTCAAGGTTTTACTTTGCCTTGCCTTCATTTCATCCTGACATTGAGGCAGGCAGGGAGGGAGGCAGGGAACCTAAAAGAGGAGTGATTATGCAGCTCAGAGCTGACAGTGGGGGAGTAATGGCAGGATCAATGGAAAAGTGTATTTGTGGGAATTATGGTGCTGATTGTTTGTGCTTAAGTCACCCTCTGTTCTGGTTCCACAGTATCTAGAGAATCTCTGAGTTCTCACCATGTGTCTGTCTTTCTTATGTTGAGTCACATTGGATGGCTCTGTTCCAACTGCTCTGCTATAGTTAGTGCAGATGCATACACTCTACAATGCTGGTGATAATGACAATTTCCTTCAAGTAGCCTACTTACCCGTACATATAATTCTACATGATCATTATCATAATACACATATATGATAAACCAGATTTAGAGTTAAACTGTCCTGAAACATTCAATTCAATTCAAGGGGCTTTATTGGCATGGGAAACATGTTAACGTTGCCAAAGCAAGTGAAGTAGATAATATACAAAAGTGAAATAAACAATAGAAATTAACAGTAAGCATTACACTCACAGAAGTTCCAAAAGAATAAAGACATTACAAATGTCATATTATGTACATATACAGTGTTGTAACGATGTACAAATGATTAAAGTACAAAAGGGAAATAAATAAGCATAAACCTGGGTTGTATTTTCAATGGTGTTTGTTCTTCACTGGTTGACCTTATCTTGTGGCAACAGGTCACAAATCTTGCTGCTGTGATGGCACACTGTGGTATTTCACCCAGTAGATATGGGAGTTTATCAAAATCGGGTTTGTTTTCAAATTCTTTGTGGATCTGTGTAATCTGAGGGAAATATGTCTCTCTAATACGGTCATACATTGGGCAGGAGGTTAGGAAGTGCAGCTCAGTTTCCACCTCATTTTGTGGGCAGTGTGCACATAGCCTGTCGTCTCTTGAGAGCCAGGTCTGCCTACATCAGCCTTTCTCATTAGCAAGACTATGCTCACTGAGTCTGTACATAGTCAAAGCTTTCCTTAAGTTTGGGTCAGTCACAGTGGTCAGGTATTCTGCCACTGTGTACTCTCTGTTTAGGGCCAAATAGCATTCTAGTTTGCTCAGTTTTTTTGTTAATTCTTTCCAATGTGTCAAGTAATTTTCTTGTTGTTTTCTCATGATTTGGTTGGGTCTAATTGTGTTGCTGTCCTGGGGCTCTTTGGGGTGTGTTTGTGTTTGTCAACAGAGCCCCAGGACCAGCTTGCTTAGGGGACTCTTCTCCAGGTTCATCCCTCTGTAGGTGATGGCTTTGTTATGGAAGGTTTGGGAATCGCTTCCTTTTAGGTGGTTGTAGAAATGAACGTCTCTTTTCTGGATTTTGATCATTAGCGTATATCGGCCTAATTCTGCTCTGCATGCATTATTTGGTGTTTTACGTTGTACACGGAGGATGTTTTTGGATCTTAATTTGGTGTTTGTCCCGTTTAGTGAATTCTTAGTTGGTGAGCGGACCCTAGACCTCACAACCATAAAGGGCAATGGGTTCTATAACTTATTCAAGTATTTTTAGCCAGATCCTAATTGGTATGTCGAATTTTATGTTCCTTTTGATGGCATAGAATGCCCTTCTTGCCTTGTCTCTCAGATAGCTCACAGCTTTGTGGAAGTTACCTGTGGCGCTGATGTTTAGGCCAAGGTATGTATCGTTTTTGTGTGCTCTAGGGCAATGGTGTCTATATGGAATTTGTATTTGTGGTCCTGGCGACTGGACCTTTTTTGGAACACCATTATTTTGGTCTTACTGAGATTTACTGTCAGGACCCAGGTCTGGCAGAATCTGTGCAGAAGATCTAGGTGCTGCTGTAGGCCCTCCATGGTTGGTGACAGAAGCACCACATCATCAGCAAACAGTAGACATTTGACTTCAGATTCTAGTAGGGTGAGGCCGGGTGCTGTAGACTGTTCTAGTGCCTTCACCAATTAATTGATATATATGTTTAAAAGCGTGGGGCTTAAGCTGCATCCCTGTCTTACCTCACGGCTCCTTGGAAAGAAATGTGTATGTTTTGCTGTTTGTGTACATGGATTTTATAATGTTGTATGTTTTTCCCCCAACACTACTTCCCATCAATTTGTATAGCAGACTCTCATGCCAAATTGAGTCGAAGGCTTTTTTGAAATCAACAATGCATGAGAAGACTTTGCCTTTGTTTTGGTTTGTTTGTTTGTCAATTAGGGTGTGCAGGGTAAATACGTGGTCTGTCGTTCGATAATTTGGTAAAAAGCCAATATGACATTTGCTCAGTACATTGTTTTCACTGAGGAAATGTATGAGTCTGCTGTTAATGATAATGCAGAGGATTTTCCCAAGGTCGCATATCCCACGGTAGTTACTGAGGTCAAATTTGTCTCCACTTTTGTGGATTGGGGTGATCAGTCCTTGGTTCCAAATATTGGGGAAGATGCCAGAGCTAAGGATGATGTTAAAAAGTTTGGTATAGCCAATTGGATTTTGTTGTCTGTATATTTGATCATTTCATTGAAGATACCATCAACACCACAGGCCTTTTTGGGCTGGAGGGGTTTTATTTTGTCCTGTAGTTCATTCAAGGTAATTGGAGAATCCAGTGGGTTCTTTTAGTCTTTAATAGTTGTTTCTAAGATTTGTATTTGATCATGTATATGTTTTTGCTGTTTGTTCTGTTATTTTTTATACACTCTCCAGTGTAGGGAAGGTTATACAATGACTACATGTACCCGAACCTATGGGAATAAGATTATTCACATTTTGAATTATTATTTTATCTTCAACATTAGCAACCCTGGTACTAACACAGATTACTATAACAGCACAGTTAGTACCACAGATTACTCTAACAGCACAGTTAGTACCACAGATTACTATAACAGCACAGTTAGTAACACAGATTACTATAACAGCACAGTTAGTATCACAGATTACTATAACAGCACAGTTAGTACCACATATTACTCTAACAGCACAGTTAGTACCACAGATTACTATAATAGCACAGTTAATACCACAGATTACTATAACAGAACAGTTGATACCACAGATGACTTTAGTAGCACAGTTATTACCACATATTACTCTAACAGCACAGTTAGTACCACAGATTACTATAACAGCAAAGTTAGTACCACAGATTACTCGAACAGCACAGTTAATACCACAGATTACTATAACAGAACAGTTGATAACACAGATTACTATAGTAGCACAGTTATTACCACATATTACTCTAACAGCACAGTTAGTGCCACATATTACTCTAACAGCACAGTTAATACCACAGATAACTACAACAGCAGTTAATACCACAGAATACTCTAACAGCACAGTTAGTACCACAGATGAATCTAACAGCACAGTTAATCCCACAGATTACTATAACAGCACAGTTACTATTTTTATGTTTTTGTGTTATTTTTGGTACTACATTGATATTTTTTTTTACCTTTATTTAACTAGGCAAGTCAGTTAAGAACAAATTCTTATTTTCAATGACGGCCTAGGAACAGTGGGTTAATTGCCTTGTTCAGGGGCAGAATGCTAGATTTTTACCTTGTCAGCTCGGGGATTCGACCTTGCAACCTTCGGCTACTAGTCCAACGCACTAACCCCTATGCTACCTGCCGCTCTTGATTACTGCCTTGTTGGGTTTGGAGCATGCAAGGCACTGTACTGCACGTGACATTAACACTTGAAACTACGACTGCAGTTCATCTGAACAGCACATAACTGCCTGGGATGCATACTTCTACTTGTGTCTGGCTGCTCTGCTCTACACAGCTAACAAAGACGGCAGCTGGGCTCGCCTGCAACAAATAAGAAAGCCTGTAGGTAAACAGATGAATAAGCGGATTTAGCCAGCAAGAAGGCTGTGAAAGATTGCTCTCTCCAGGATGCTCTCTCCAGATTGCTCTCTCCAGAGTTTCTGCCTAGCGCGTCTCTCCACAGCCAGAATCGACAGTGATCTGGGCCTCTGCAGCCTCATGTCGTCTGGCTACAGGGGAGGCCCTCACACACACTCAAATAAAATAAAATAAAATTGTATTTGTCACATACACATGGTTAGCAGATGTTAATGCGAGTGTAGCGAAATGCTTGTGCTTCTAGTTCCGACCATGCAGTAGTATCTAACAAGTAATTTAACAATTTCACAACAACTACCTTATACACACAAGTGTAAAGGAATGAATACGACTATGTACATATAAATATATGGATGAGCGATGTCCGAACGGCATAGGCAAGATGCAGTAGATGGTATAGAGTACAGTATATACATATGAGATGAGTAATGTCGGAAATGTAAACATTATACAAAGAATTGTTTAAAGCAGCTAGTGATACATTTGTTACATCCAATTTTCAAATAATTAAAGTGGATAGAGATTTGAGTCAGTATGTTGGCAGCAGCCACTCAATGTTAGTGATGGTTATTAAACAGTCTGATGGCCTTGAGATAGAAGCTGTTTTTCAGTCTCTCAGTCCCAGCTTTTATGCACCTGTACTGACCTCGCCTTCTGGATGATAGCGGGGTGAACAGGCAGTGGCTCGGGTGGTTGTTGTCCTTAATGATCTTTTTTGGCCTTCCTGTGACATCGGGTGGTGTAGGTGTCCTGGAGGGCAGGTAGTTTAAAGTCAAAGTCAAAGTCACCATTATTAGTCAGTTGTACAACCGAATGCCTTCAACTGAAATGTGTCTTCCGCATTTAACCCAACCCCTCTGAATCAGAGAGGTGCGGGGGGCTGCCTTAATCGACATCCACGTCTTCGGCGCACCCGGGGAACAGTGGGTTAACTGCCTTGTTCAGGGGCAGAACAACAGATTTTTACCTTGTCAGCTCAGAGATTCAAACTTGCAACCCTCCGGTTACAAGTCCAACGCTCTAACCACTAGGCTTCCTGCCGCCACAGTTTACCCCCGGTGATGCGTTGTGCAGACCTCACTACCCTCTAGAGAGCCTTACAGTTGTGGGCCGGAGCAGTTGCCGTACCAGGCGGTGATACAGCCCGACATGATGCTCTCGATTGTGCATCTGTAGACGTTTGTTTTTGGTGACAAGCCAAATTTCTTCAGCCTCCTGAGGTTGAAGAGGCGCTGTTGTGCCTTCTTCACCACGCTGTCTGTGTGGGTGGACCATTTCAGTTTGTCCGTCTCCACTACTGTCCTGTCGATGTGGATAGGGGGGGGTGCTCCCTCTGCTGTTTCCAGCAAGTCCACGATAATCTCCTTTGTTTTGTTGATGTTGAGTGAGAGGTTATTTCCTGACACCACACTCCGAAGGCCCTCACCTCCTCCCTGTAGGCCGTATCGTCATTGTTGGTAATCAACCCACCACTGTAGTGTCGTCTGCACACTTGATGATTGAGTTGGAGGCGTGCTTGGCCACGCAGACATGGGTGAACAGGGAGTACAGGAGAGGGCTGAGAACGCACCCTTGTGGGGCCCCAGTGTTGAGGATCAGCAGAGTGGAGATGTTGTTTCCTACCCTCACCACCTGAGGCCGGCCCGTCAGGAAGTCCAGGACACAGTTGCACAGAGCGGGATCGAGACCTAAGGTCTCGAGCTTAATGACGAGTTTGGAGAGTACTATGGTGTTAAATGCTGAGCTGTAGTCGATGAACAGCATTCTTACATAGGTATTCTTTTTGTCCAGATGGGTTAGGGCAGTGTGCAGTGTGATTGCAAGTGCGTCGTCTGTGGACCTATTGGGACGGTAAGCAAATTCGAGTGGGTCTAGGTTGTCTGGTGGGATGGAGGTGATATGATCCTTGACTAGTCTCTCAAAGCACTTCATGATGACGGAAGTGAGTGCTACGGGGCAATAGTCATTTAGCTCAGTTACCTTAGCTTTCTTGGGAACAGGAACAATGGTGGCCCTCTTGAAGCATGTGGGAACAGCAGACTGGGATAAGGATTGATTAAATATGTCCATAAACACACCAGCCAGCTGGTCTGCGCATGCTCTGAAAACGGGGCCAGGGATGCCATCTGGGCCGGCAGCCTTGCGAGGGTTAACACATTTAAATGTTTTACTCACGTTGGCTGCGGTGAAGGAAAGCCCGCAGGTTTTGGTAGTGGGCCGTGTCGGTGGCACTGTATTGTCCTCAAAGCAAGCAAAGAAGTTGTTTAGTTTGTCTGGGAGCAAGACATCGTGGTCCGCGACGGGGCTGGTTTTCTTTTTGTAGTCCGTGATTGACTGTAGACCCTGCCACATACCTCTCGTGTCTGAGCCATTGAATTGCGTCTCTACTTTGTCTCTACTTTCACTCTTTCTCTGTTCGCACACAGCTCCCCTACACCCTCATACCGGAGAAGTCTTGCCCGTGAGGTTTTTAAATATTTATTATCTATCGTCATGCAACATCACCGAGTGCCAAGTCAATCTCCTGGTTCAGTTACTGTACACAACCATTGCGTAGCACCTATCTGTGTAATGTACAACAAGTACAGTATGAATGCCAGAATACACTGCGGCTCTCAGGCCTTGTCAATGCCCTTGGATATCTTTGACTAGAGGAAGGATAGTGGCCAAAACTGTCTGATTTTTACATGCTCTTCTCCCAGGTACAAACCAGCCCTGCTCCCTACCCTGCTTAGGGCTGGAAGTGTTGTGGCTGCGGATTTTTGCTTTTGGTATAGCTTCTGCCCAGTCATACAAACATTGTACATTGTTCTGAACCATGATAATGTATATATTCTAGAATCTTTACTGTGAAAATCTAACTCATTATGACAAGTTAATGTCTTTGTTGTGGTGTGCGGCCCTGCCCTTACTGGGGTGAAATAGAAGTTCTAAACTAACCTCAGCTAGTTGATTCCTTGTATCTTATAAAATGGAGGCCTTGACTCCTCTGTTTAGTTCAGGATCTTTGTGTTCAGCGTTTCCTGCCTTAGTAAATGTGCTTGTGTATTAGGAGATACTATGCCAATTACTGTCTTCGGATTCTCTGTGTTGTATCCTTGGTTTCCTGCTCTTGTTTATCGCTCTAAGTCCCTTGCTCCCAGAGGGCTGTGAGGCAGTTTGTCAGTGGAAAGGCACGGAGCTTGCGTTCCAGATATATTTTTTATAGAGTCTTATCAAACTACTGTCTCTCACCGGCTCTGCAGCCCTGCCAATTTGTCCTGACACTGTCACTCCTCGTCTACCTCCATCGCTCATCACCCATGGCTTCAGCTTACTGCTGTGTGTGAGCACTGTTGTGTGTGTGTGTGTGTGTGTGTGTGTGTGTGTGTGTGTGTGTGTGTGTGTGTGTGTGTGTGTGTGTGTGTGTGTGTGTGTGTGTGTGTGTGTGTGTGCGTGTGTGTGTATAACGAGTGTGTGCTTTTGCATCCCACTGGGCACAACGTCTATTCCACGTTGTTTCAACGTAATTTAATTGGAATGACGTGGAAACAACATTCATTCAACCAGTGTGTGCCCACTGGGAGGTGTTGCTGTGGGTTTTCCACTCTAAATATTGTCATATGCTTCATACTCACACTGTTTCTGCTCCTCTCTCTCCCTTTGTAACCCTGTTACACACCTCCCTCCTCTCCCTTTGTAACCCTGTTACACACCTCCCTCCTCTCCCTTTGTAACCCTGTTACACACCTCCCTCCTCTCCCTTTGTAACCCTGTTACACACCTCCCTCCTCTCCCTTTGTAACCCTGTTACACACCTCCCTCCTCTCCCTTTGTAACCCTGTTACACACCTCCCTCCTCTCCCTTTGTAACCCTGTTACACACCTCCCTCCTCTCCCTTTGTAACCCTGTTACACACCTCCCTCCTCTCCCTTTGTAACCCTGTTACACACCTCCCTCCTCTCCCTTTGTAACCCTGTTACACACCTCCCTCCTCTCCCTTTGTAACCCTGTTACACACCTCCCTCCTCTCCCTTTGTAACCCTGTTACACACCTCCCTCCTCTCCCTTTGTAACCCTGTTACACACCTCCCTCCTCTCCCTTTGTAACCCTGTTACACACCTCCCTCCTCTCCCTTTGTAACCCTGTTACACACCTCCCTCCTCTCCTTTGTAACCCTGTTACACACCTCCCTCCTCTCCCTTTGTAACCCTGTTACACACCTCCCTCCTCTCCCTTTGTAACCCTGTTACACACCTCCCTCCTCTCCCTTTGTAACCCTGTTACACACCTCCCTCCTCTCCCTTTGTAACCCTGTTACACACCTCCCTCCTCTCCCTTTGTAACCCTGTTACACACCTCCCTCCTCTCCCTTTGTAACCCTGTTACACACCTCCCTCCTCTCCCTTTGTAACCCTGTTACACACCTCCCTCCTCTCCCTTTGTAACCCTGTTACACACCTCCCTCCTCTCCCTTTGTAACCCTGTTACACACCTCCCTCCTCTCCCTTTGTAACCCTGTTACACACCTCCCTCCTCTCCCTTTGTAACCCTGTTACACACCTCCCTCCTCTCCTTTGTAACCCTGTTACACACCTCCCTCCTCTCCCTTTGTAACCCTGTTACACACCTCCCTCCTCTCCCTTTGTAACCCTGTTACACACCTCCCTCCTCTCCTTTGTAACCCTGTTACACACCTCCCTCCTCTCCCTTTGTAACCCTGTTACACACCTCCCTCCTCTCCCTTTGTAACCCTGTTACACACCTCCCTCCTCTCCCTTTGTAACCCTGTTACACACCTCCCTCCTCTCCCTTTGTAACCCTGTTACACACCTCCCTCCTCTCCCTTTGTAACCCTGTTACACACCTCCCTCCTCTCCCTTTGTAACCCTGTTACACACCTCCCTCCTCTCCTTTGTAACCCTGTTACACACCTCCCTCCTCTCCCTTTGTAACCCTGTTACACACCTCCCTCCTCTCCCTTTGTAACCCTGTTACACACCTCCCTCCTCTCCCTTTGTAACCCTGTTACACACCTCCCTCCTCTCCCTTTGTAACCCTGTTACACACCTCCCTCCTCTCCTTTGTAACCCTGTTACACACCTCCCTCCTCTCCCTTTGTAACCCTGTTACACACCTCCCTCCTCTCCCTTTGTAACCCTGTTACACACCTCCCTCCTTTCCCTTCTCGACCTTTTCCTGTTGACTTTCACAACTCTCAGCATCCCCCTCACTTATTCTCTGTCTGTCTGTCTTTCTCCTCTTCCCTTCTCCTTCTCCCTCCTTAATGTTCATTATATTTCTCCTTCTCTTTGTCCTTACACCCTATTTTCTCAACTAATCTCTCCCTTACTCTCCCTCTCCACTCTCCACTCTTCCTTCCTCACCCCTTATTATTTCACTTCTCTCCATTCCCAACCTCAGGGGGTTGGGTTAAAAGCAGAAAGATACATTTCTGCCGACTGTAAGGAATGGAAAATTAAGTCTCTCTCTCTCTTTCTCTCTCTCTCTGTAGTGTTGCTGCGTGAGGAGGTTGCCCAGCTGCAGGAAGAGGTGCACCTGTTGCGGCAGATGAAGGACATGTTGAGTAAGGACCTGGAGGAGACCCAGGGCCAGGGAGGCTGCTCCTCCCACCTCCTCTCTGACACTGAGCTCCGTGTGCAGATGGGAGACAAGGAGCAGGAGCTGGACCGTGCCAAGGAGGCCTTACAAGGTCAGGGGGAACCCTGTGGTGCTCACCGATTACCCTGCTAGTCCTACCTGAGCCCTACCTTGCTCTCTTACCCTACAGTCCTACCCTGCTGTCCTACCCTACTGTCATACCCTACTGTCCTACCTGAGTCCTACCCTGCTAGTACTACCTAAAACCTACCCCACTCTCCTACCCTGATGGTCCTACCTGAGTCCTACCCTACTGTCCTACCTGAGTCTTACCTACACTACTGTCATACCCTCCTAGTCCTACCTGAGTCCTACCCTACTGTCCTACATGAGTCCTACCCTTCTGTCTTATCCTACTGTCCTACAAGTCATACCCTACTGTCCAACCCTGCTAGTCCTACCTGAGTCATACCCTACTGTCCTACCTTGCTATTCATACCTGAGTCCTTACCCTACTGTCCTACCTGAGTGCTACACAACTGTCCTACCTGAGTCATACCCTACTGTCCTACCTTGCTATTCCTACCTGAGTCCTACCCTACTGTCCTACCGGAGTCATACCCTACAGTCCTACCTTGCTATTCCTACCTGAGTTCTACCCTACTGTCCTACCTGAGTCATACCCTACAGTCCTACCTTGCTATTCCTAACTGAGTCCTACCCTACTGTCCTACCTGAGTCATACCCTACTGTCCTACCTTGCTATTCCTAGCTGAGTCCTACCCGAAGTCCTACCTGAGGACTACCCTGCTAGTCCTACCTGAGTCCTTTGCAGAGGCAGTTGCAGTGCGTTCTGTGTGGTGCATATGCTGAATTTATCCAACATGTGAATCAAATTGTATGCATAGACTTAACAGAAATATTATCAAAAGGTAAATGTTGAAATTTTGTTGCACGCATATCCAATAAAATATGTGGATTACATAATGAAATATTTATTATGCAGCATTGATGCAATGACGCTGTTGGTCTTATCGAGGCATTAGGCCTAATATACTACACAGCTGTCTGAGACCCACCTTAATATGTTTCTCACACAGCTCAGTTAAACCCACTTCATCTCAAGAGAGATAATATCAGTTTATCCCTTTGAAAAATGTATCTGACCTAAATGTGTCTGGTATGCCCCATATGTTTATCAGTGGAGGCTCCTCAGAGGAGGAATGGGAGGACCAATCTCTTCAGTGAATTTCAGAAAAATAATACAATAAAATGTAAAATGTTATTCTTTTTAGAGAAAACTAAATAAAAACGGAATATATTCACGTCATCAAACAATTTATTAAATCACACTGTTTTGCAATGAAGGTCTACAGTAGCCTCAGCAACACACTGTAGGGTAGCACCATGGTGTAGCCGGAGGACAGCTAGCTTCTGTCCTCCTCTGGGTACATTGACTTCAATACAAAACTGAGGATGCTCATCATGGTTCTCACCCTCTTCCATAGACTTAAACAGTAATTATGACAACTTCCAGAGGACATCCTCCAATCAGAGCTCTTGCAGCATGATATGACATGTTGTCCACCCAATCAAAGGATCAGAGAATGAATATATTACTGAAAGCAAAAGCTACAGCTAGCTAGCACTGCACTGCATAAAATGGGGTGAGAAGTTGACTCAAAGAGAGAAAAATACAATAGTTGAACAGTTTTGAACTTGTAAATTTCTTCCAACATTAAGGAGAAGCTAGAAAGAGAGAGCTAGCTATATTTAGTATATATTTTTTCCCTTTCACTTTCACTTACTTAGCTAGCATCAAATGCAGCTAGATAGTTTACACCTGGCTCAAACAGAGAGGGTTGCTATGTTAGCTAGCTGGCTATAGCTATCCAACACTGTAACTCTTCCAAGTCAAGGTACTGTAAGCTTTTGCTTTTATTATTTTATTGCCACCGAGGCCCACCCGGTGTAACTGCTAAACTGCTGGCTGCTGACTGTACACTGTACTGCATGATAGCGGGTTTACTAACACGTTTGTTCTAGTAACTATGTTGACTATGACGTGACAATGATGTAGGCTGTGTGTAGCAGTTAGCGCTCATGATATGAAGATTTGGCTGCTGATGTGTTGTGTACTGAAGTCCACAAGCGAAAGGGGAAAAGGTGAGAAGAGCAGAATGAGTAGATAGATGTGAGAAGGAATTATATATACAATGAGCTGTTTGTATGTGGCTGCTATGAAAGTGAACTGTGTTTGCGTGTGATCAGTAGTGGTGGGGAGTTGACTCCAAAAATCCTGCCGTCGTGCACCACTACTGATCAGGGGTGTATTCATTACACCAATTCTGTTGAAAAACGTTTCTTAAACGGAAGCAAACAGAACAAAATGGGGATAAACATACCTGAATTTGTCCAATAGAAACTTTCGTTTGCAACTGTTAGACTACTGATTACACTCAAGATCAACTAGATGCATCCAAGAGTCTGCAAGGCGTTATTGAATGTGTCACTATCTGTCATCTTGATTACCCCAAATTCTCTCAACCTGTTCACCTACGCTGTAAACATAGGCCAGGTTGTAGAAACCTCATGATGAGTACAGGGAGAATTTAAGTATCGTGTAGTAGCCTAAACCTATCTATGTTACGTTGAGCTGGGTGAATGGAATATGCATGACCGTCATCCAATATGCTGTAATAGAAATAAAGGCCATGCTCATTAAAACAATTATAATCCTCCCTCATCTTAAACAGCACTGACCGCCACTGAAGTTTATCTACTGTATGTACTAACTGTGTGTGGTATAGAATTCTTATCTGTCATCTCTTCTTATCTGTCATAATTGTTATGGTGTGTGTGTGTGTGAGTTAGACATACACTGCCGTTCAAAAGTTTGGGGTCACTTAGAATTATTGTTTTTTTTCTTTCAAAAACAAGGACATTTCTAAGTGACCCCAAACTTTTGAACTGTAGTGTATATAAATCGATACTTTCTGCCTGATCTGTCCTTGCACAGTGTCAGTAATTAAATCTGTTCATTATTCTACTTGGCTCTAGTCTAGGCTCAGTTCCTTCAAGGTTGAGCTCCATAAATGGTAGCACACAGGCGTTGCTTTAAGATATACAGTGCCTTCGGAAAGTATTCAAACCCCTTGACTTTTTTCAAATTTAGTTAGGTTACAGCCTTGTTCTAAAATTGATTAAATAGTTTTTTCCCCTCATCAATCTACAAACAATACCCCATAGTGACAAAGCAAACACTGGTTTGTGGAAATGTTTGCAAATTTATTAAAGATAAAAAACTTAAATGTCACATTTACATAAGTTTTCAGACCCTTTACTCAGAACTTTGTTGAAGCACCTTTGTTAGCGATTACAGCCTTGAGTCTTCTTGGGTATGACGCTACAAGCTTGGCACAACTGTATTTAGGGAGTTTATCCCATTCCTCTCTGCAGATCCTCTCAAGCTCTGTCAGGTTGGATGGGGAGTGTTGCTGCACAGCTATTTTCAGGTCTCTCCAGAGATGTTCGATCGGGTTCAAGTCTGGTCTCTGGCTGGGCCACTCAACGACATTCAGAGACTTGTCCCGAAGCCACTCATGCATTGTCTTGGCTGTGTGCTTAGGGTTGTTGTCCTGTTGGAAGGTGAACCTTCGCCCCAGTCTGAGGTCCTGAGGACTGTGGAGCAGGTTTTCATCAAGAATCTCTCTGTACTTTGCTCCGTTCATCTTTACCTCGATCCTGACTAGTCTCCCTGTCCCTGCCGCTGAAAAACATCCCCACAGCATGATGCTGCCACCAATATGCTTCACTGTAGGGATGGTGCTAGGTTTCGCTTGGCATTCAGGCCAAAGAGTTCAATCTTGGTTTCATCAGACCAGAGAATCTTGTTTCTCATGGTCTGAGAGCATTTAGGTGCCTTTTCACAAACTCCAAGCGGGCTGTCATGTGCCTTTTACTGAGGAGTGGCTTCCATAAGGCCATTGTCCTTCTGGAAGGTTCTCCCATCTCCACAGAGGAACTCTAGAGCTCTGTCAGAGTGACCATCAGGGTTCTTGGTCACCTCCCTGACTAAGGCCCTTCTCCCCCGATTGCTCAGTTTGGCCGGGCGGAAGAGTCTTGGTGGTTCCAAACTTCTACCATTTAAGAATGATGGAGGACATTGTGTTCTTTGGGACCTTCAATGCTGAAGAACATTTTTAGTACCCTTCCCCAGGAAGGGTACCCTTCCCCACACAATCCTGTCTCAGAGCTCTACGGACAATTCCTTCAACCTCATGGCTTGGTTTGGTCAACTGTGGTACCTTATATAGACGTGTGTGTAGAATAAGGAAACTGCTGGTCAAGCATAGCCTAGTGAATGGGGAAATGTTTTATATATGTTGAAAATGTGTGAAATTGTGAGAGTAATAATTAAATAATTCTTCGATTTCATTTGTGAATTCATACAACATATCTTGACAGGCTATACATAATTTGACCACATCGGTGCATTTGTTACGATAATAATCCATATAAAGTACAGTAATTTGTTAAATTAGAGTCACTGGGGAAAGTTAAACCATTGTTGAAATACTATAAAAGACTGATATAATGGGAAATAGAATGAGATGTCTGATCTTGCTCTGTTGGAAGTTTTGGCACAAGCTGCTCTTAGCAGAGTACGCATTGTTAGAGACAGGTGGGATTTTTTTGCAGGAATTACAGATTTTCTCATCAGATAGTTCCCAAAACTATTCTTATAGAATTTTTTGCGAGGATTTAAGATCTACTTTGGAAAGGCAAACACATGCCATTCCAGTGCACATTCAAGTGCTATCCACCCTAGAGTTTTTGGCAACATGCACTTTTCAGTGGGAGTTTGCCGTTAGACATTTCACAGCCCTCAATGAGCCAATGTTTTGGATGTAAACCAATTTCCAAACACAATCGCACAACAGGTTGAAGTCAAGAAAGGTTTCTTTGCCATTTATGGGTTCCCAAATATCAAATCAAATCAAAGTTTATTTGTCACGTGAGCCGAATACAACAGGTGTAGACCTTACAGTGAAATGCTTACTTACAGGCTCTAACCAATAGTGCAAAAAAAAGGTATTAAGTAATAGGTAAGTAAAGAAATAAAAACAACAGTAAAAATAAGACAGGCTATATACAGTAGCGAGGCTACATACAGACACCGGAGCAATAGAGGGCACCCACACGGCCATTAAAGCACCATCCCAAAACAAGTTCAACTATGTGAACAGAAAAGGCTTCCACTCACTTAATGTGCAGGGGATAGGTTATGTGATGCGCAAAATACGCTGCTGAATGTGGTGGCCAGGTGGAATGCACGACTCATTCTGCAGAACAGCAATGTTGGCCTATATGCAGACAGGAGTGAGCTGTTGAGGATGAATGGCTTATTGGTGTGTTATCTACTCATTTTAAGTATTTTTACCATTGCTAAAACAACTTGAATTGTCCTCTATCTTTGTAGCTATATATATACATATATATATATAAATATATACAGTTGAAGTCGGAAGTTTACATACACTTAGGTTGGAGTCATTAAAACTCGCTTTTCAAACACTCCACAAATTTCTTGTTAACAAACTATAGTTTTGGCAAGTCGGTTAGGACATCTACTTTGTGCATGACACAAGTAATTTTTCCAACAATTGTTTGCAGACGGATTATTTCACTTATAATTCACTGTATCACAATTCCAGTCGGTCAGAAGTTTACATACACTAAGTTGACTGTGCCTTTAAACAGCTTGGAAAATTCCAGATAATTATATCATGGCTTTAGAAGCTTCTGATAGGCTAATCGACATCATTTGAGTCAATTGGAGGTGTACCTGTGGATGTATTTCAAGGTCTACCGTCAAAATCAGTGCCTCTTTGCTTGACATCATGGGAAAATCAAAAGAAATCAGCCAAGACCTCAGAAAACAATTGTAGCCCTTCACACGTCTGGTTCATCCTTGGGAGCAATTTCCAAACGCCTGAAGGTTCCACGTTCATCTGTACAAACAATAGTACGCAAGTATAAACACCATGGGGCCACGCAGCCGTCATACCGCTCAGGAAGGAGACGAGTTCTGTGTCCTAGAGATGAACGTACTTTGGTGCGAAAAGTGCAAATCAATCCCAGAACAACAGCAAAGGACCTTGTGAAGATGCTGGAGGAAACAGGTACAAAAGTATCTATACCCACAGTAAAACGAGTCCTAAATCGTCATAACCTGAATGGACGCTCAACAAGGAAGAAGCCACTGCTCCAAAACCACCATAAAAAAGTCAGACTACGGTTTGCAACTGCACATGAGGACAAAGATCGTACTTTTTGGAGAAACGTCCTCTTGTCTGATGAAACAAAAATAGAACTGTTTGGCCATAATGACCATCATTATGTTTGGAGGAAAAAGAGGGAGGCTTGCAAGCCGAAGAACACCATCCCAACTGTGAAGCACGGGGGTGGCAGCATCATGTTGTGGGGGTGCTTTGCTGCAGGAGGGACTGGTGCACTTCACAAAATAGATGGCATCATGAGGGAGGAAAGTTATGTGAAGCATAGTTATGTAATTATGTTGAAGCAACATCTCAAGACATCAGTCAGGAAGTTGAAGCTTGGTTGCAAATGGGTCTTCCAAATGGACAATGACCCCAAGCATACTTCCAAAGTTGTGGCAAAATGGCTTAAGGACAACAAAGTCAAGGTATTGGAGTGACCATCACAAAGCCCTGACCTTAATCCTATAGAACATTTGTGGGCAGAACTGAAAAAGCTTGTGCGAGCAAGGGGGCCTACAAACCTGACTCAGTTACACCAGCTCTGTCAGGAGGAATGGGCCAGAATTCACCCAACTTATTGTGGGAAGCTTGTGGAAGACTACCCGTAACGTTTGACCCAGGTTAAACAATTTAAAGGCAATGCTACCAAATAATAATTGAGTGCATGTAAACTTCTGACCCACTGGGAATGGGATGAAAGAAATAAAAGCAGAAAGAAATAATTCTCTACTATTATTTTGACATTTCACATTCATAAAATAAAGTGGTGATCCTAACTGATCCTAACTGACCTAATTTTAACTTGGAATAAATGTCAGGAATTGTGAAAAACTGAGTTTAAATGTTTTTGGCTAAGGTGTATGTAAACTTCCGACTTCAACTGTATCAATAGTTCTCAGTCTGTGTTTGTGCACAACTTTCGAAACACCCCTAATTTACCATATGGTCAAAAGCATCCCTATAATGCATGTGTGGCATTAAATAGTGGTGCCTGTACCGAGTCAATGTGCAGGGGTACAAGTTAGTCGAGGTCATTTGTACATGTAGGTAGGGGTAAAGTGACTATGCATAGATAATAAACAGTAAGTAGCAGCAGTGTAAAAACAAAGGGCGGGTCAATGTAAATTGTCTGGGTGGCCATTTTATTCATTGTTCAGCAGTCTTATGGCTTGGGGGTAGAAGCTGTTAAGGAGCCTTTTAGACCTAGACTTGGCGATCCAGTACCGCTTGCCGTGCTGTAGCAGAGAGAACAGTCTACGAGTCTTGGTCAATTTTTTTAGACTTCCTCTTACACCGCCTAGTATATAGGTCTTGGATGGAAGAAAAGTTGACCCCAGTGATGTACTGGGCCGTACGCACTACCCTCTGTAGCGCCTTACAGTCAGATGCCGAGCAGTTGCCATACCAGGTGGTGATGCAACCGGTCAGGATGCTCTCGATGATGTAGAACTTTTGACGATCTGGGGACCCATGCCAAATCTTTTCAGTCTCCTGAAGGGGAACCAGGATAGTTTGTTGGTGATGTGGATACTCCTCCCTATAGGCTGTCTCATCGTTTCGGTGATCAGGCCTACCACCGTTGTGACGTCAGCAAACTTGATGATGGTGTTGGAATCGTGCTTGGCCACGCAGTCGTGGTTGAACAGGGAGTACAGGAGGGGACTAAGCACGCACCCCTGAGGGGCCCCCGTGTTGAGGATCAGCGTGGCAGATGTGTTGGTGCCTACCCTTATCACCTGGGGGCGGCCCGTCAGGAAGTCTAGAATACAGTTGCAGAGGGAGGTGTTTAGTCCCAGGGTCCTTAGCTTGGTGATGAGCTTTGTGGGCGCTAAGGTGTTGAACGCTGATCTGTAGTCAATGAACAGCATTCTCACATAGGTATTCCTTTTGTCAAGAGGTGTTCCTTTTGTTCCTTCTGTATGTAAATCCGAGACGCTCCATTTAGTATGATACGTTACGTTTCGTATGGTATGTATTCATTTGTGGATGTCCATGTCACGCCCTGACCAAAATGAGCCTGTTTATGTTTCATTTTGGTTGGGTCAGGGTGTGAGTTGGGGTGGGCATTCTAGGTTCTTTATATTTTGTTGTTTTGGCTGAGTATGGCTCTCAATCAGGGACAGCTGTCTATCGTTGTCTCTGATTGGGAGCCATACTTAAGCAGCCCTTTTCCCCTCCAGTGTTTGTGGGAAGTTGCATCTGTTTGGTTGTATGTTGCTACTACACCAGTTGATCTTCGTTTGTTGTTTTGGGTGAGTTAAGAAATAAACATGTTTTTCTCAACCCGGCACGCTGCGCCTTGGTCGATAAATTAAGATCGTGACAGAACTTCCCACCACCAAGAGACCAAGCAGCGTGGCCAGAAGGAGAAGGGGTTCTTGACCATGGCGGAGATCAAGGCGGATTGGGAGGCCATGCCTTGGCGGGAGCTCCTGGGGGGTTCGTGGCCACAGCAGCCCCCCAATTTTTTTTGGGGGGGGGCACATGGTGCCGGCTCCACGCATCAGGTCCCCTGTGCGCATCGAGAGCCTGGCACGTCCTGTTCCTGCTCCACGCATCAGGCCCCTGTGCGCATCGAGAGCCCGGCACGTCCTGTTCCTGCTCCACGCATCAGGCCCCCTGTGCGCATCGAGAGCCCGGCACGTCCTGTTCCTGCTCCACGCATCAGGCCCCTGTGCGCATCGAGAGCCCGGCACGTCCTGTTCCTGCTCCACGCATCAGGCCCCTGTGCGCATCGAGAGCCCGGCACGTCCCTGCTCCACGCATCAGGCCCCCTGTGCGCATCGAGAGCCCGGCACGTCCTGTTCCTGCTCCACGCATCAGGCCCCCTGTGCGCATCGAGAGCCTGGCACGTCCTGTCCCTGCTCCACGCACCAGGTCCCCTGTGCGCCTTCAGAGCCCGGCACGTCCTGCCCCTGCTCCACACACCAGGTCCCCTGTGCGCCTTCAGAGCCCGGCACGTCCTGTTCCAGCTCCACGCACCAGGTATCCAGTGCCTGCTCCACGGACCAGCCCGGAGCTTCCAGAGACGGTCCCCAGCCCGGAGCCTCCAGAGACGGTCCCCAGCCCGGAGCCTCCAGAGACGGTCCCCAGCCTGTAGTTTTCCATGACTTCATGCCCTTGTACCTTTCTCATGATTAATTATCCACAAAGATTCTTACTGTATGATAATTGATTGCATGTCAGCATCACTACAGTCTGTAGTGTATTTCTTTACTTCTCAACCTTTATGTTGCTGTTGTCAGTAAGCATGTAACGAACAGAATTTGATTCAATCACATGAAGGACAAAACACATTGTACAGAAAAGTACTAGACTATTAGACTGAGTGTACAAAACTTTAGGAACACCTGCTCTTTCCATGACATAGACTGATCAGGTGAAAGCTATGATCCCTTGTTGATGTCACTTGTTAAATCCACTTCAATCAATGCAGATGAAGGGGGAGGAGACAGGTTAAAGAAGGATGTTTAAGTCTTGAGACATGGATTGTGTATGTGTTCCCCCCCCAAAGGACATCCAGCCAACCTGACATAACTGTGGGAAGCATTGGATTCAAAGTGGGCCAGCATCCCTGTGGAATGCTTTTGACACTGTGTAGAGTCCATTCCCAATGAATTGAGGCTGTTCTGAGGGCAAAAGGGTGTGCAACTATTAGAAAGGTGTTCCTAATGTTTTGTACACTCAAGTAAGTTACTGTGTAAACACGATGCCTAACAGTCAAATGCACTTGGTACTGTACTTGCTCATTAAGGGCTGGTTTCCCAGACACAGATTAAGCCTCTAAAATTGCTTTGATAATAACCAATGATAAGTGGCGACATATTTAAAAATGTGATCTGCTCGAATGTGTCCAATGATTCATAACACACTTTAAATGGAAATGATCCGACTCATGGTTTATAGACAGATTTGTGCCTACGCATGATTGATAAACGAGGCTGTTTTTAGCTGTCTGTTTTGGGCTCTAAAATGTCTTTATTATGATCAAGTTCAATCCCCATTATTAATTATTTTAAAGTTTGCTACTAATCGAGATATTTAATTAAATAGTGAGTCATTCTGACAACATTTGTCGTCACACAGGACCATGTGCTGACACAGACCAATCACGGGCCAGCAGGCTACGAGGAGGCTCCTGGTTGACTCTCTCAGGCAGGATGAAAATGACGACATGATTCTTTGCTAGTTACAGCCACTTTCACCATGATCCTTAGTAAAAAAAAAATTGTGCCATTCAGCCCCATTCAGCAATATGGCGCGCTTCAAATTCAAATACTTCCCGCTTCATGAGGCATTGGTAGTTTTCCATAGGAATACGTGGATGACATCAGTGCTATCACTAGCTACTGGTTTTAAAGTGTTAAACCCCATCCCCTGCTAAGGCAGACTGGCTATGTTTTGAATGCCGGCAGCGACGGCACAAAAAGAAGACAAACCAATCACTTCTGTTTCATCTCTCAACCTCCCCCATCTATCCCTCCTTCTCTCCTCTGTCTTCCGATCAGGGAGCAACAGGTGGCAGGCAGCAACAGGTGGCAGGCAGCGTTCTCATTATTGTAGTGCTCTCTGGTGTAACTGTTGAAGAACAGGTTTGAATGTTGATTGAGGAGGGTTAAGCCAGAACATTGGGAATGCTTAAGCTCAATGAATGATGGTTACGGTTATAGAGAGGACAGCTTCCCCTTTTTCTTGATAGAAAGATTCAGGAATACTTTGCTATCATGACTCACAATCTTAGTCTGCCTGTCGAGGCTTCACTATTTTCCTATCCTCTCAATACAGGTTATTATTTATGGTCTCATTACCTCTCAATACAGGTTATTATTTATGGTCTCACATCCTCTCAATACAGGTTATTATGTATGGTCTCATATCCTCTCAATACAGGTTATTATGTATAGTCTCATATCCTCTCAATACAGGTTATTATTTATGGTCTCATTACCTCTCAATACAGATTATTATTCATGGTCTCATTACCTCTCAATACAGGTTATTATTTATGGTCTCATTACCTCTCAATACAGGCTGTTATTTATGGTCTCATATCCTCTTAATACAGGTTATTATGTATGGTCTCATGTCCTCTCAATACAGGTTATTATGTATGGTCTCATATCCTCTCAATACAGGTTATTATGTATGGTCTCATATCCTCTCAATGCAGGTTATTATGTATGGTCTCATATCCTCTCAATACAGGTTATTATGTATGGTTTCATATCCTCTCAATACAGGTTATTATGTATGGTCTCATGTCCTCTCAATACAGGTTATTATGTATGGTCTCATATCCTCTCAATACAGGTTATTATGTATGGTTTCATATCCTCTCAATACAGGTTATTATGTATGGTCTCATGTCCTCTCAATACAGGTTATTATTCATGGTCTCATATCCTCTCAATACAGGTTATTATTCATGGTCTCATATCCTCTCAATGCAGGTTATTATGTATGGTCTCATATCCTCTCAATACAGGTTATTATTTATGGTCTCATTACCTCTCAATACAGGTTGTTATTTATGGTCTCATATCCTCTCAATACAGGTTATTATGTATGGTCTCATGTCCTCTCAATATAGGTTATTATGTATGGTCTCATGTTCTCTCAATACAGGTTATTATGTATGGTCTCATATCCTCTCAATACAGGTTATTATGTATGGTCTCATTACCTCTCAATACAGGTTATTATTTATGGTCTCATATCCTCTCAATGCAGGTTATTATGTATGGTCTCATATCCTCTCAATACAGGTTATTATGTATGGTCTCATGTCCTCTCAATACAGGTTATTATGTATGGTCTCATATCCTCTCAATACAGGTTATTATGTATGGTCTCATATCCTCTCAATACAGGTTATTATGTATGGTCTCATATCCTCTCAATGCAGGTTATTATGTATGGTCTCATATCCTCTCAATACAGGTTATTATGTATGGTCTCATGTCCTCTCAATACAGGTTATTATGTATGGTCTCATGTCCTCTCAATACAGGTTATTATGTATGGTCTCATATCCTCTCAATACAGGTTATTATGTATGGTCTCATATCCTCTCAATACAGGTTATTATGTATGGTCTCATATCCTCTCAATGCAGGTTATTATGTATGGTCTCATATCCTCTCAATACAGGTTATTATTTATGGTCTCATATCCTCTCAATGCAGGTTATTATGTATGGTCTCATATCCTCTCAATACAGGTTATTATGTATGGTCTCATGTCCTCTCAATACAGGTTATTATGTATGGTCTCATATCCTCTCAATACAGGTTATTATGTATGGTCTCATATCCTCTCAATACAGGTTATTATGTATGGTCTCATATCCTCTCAATGCAGGTTATTATGTATGGTCTCATATCCTCTCAATACAGGTTATTATGTATGGTCTCATGTCCTCTCAATACAGGTTATTATGTATGGTCTCATGTCCTCTCAATACAGGTTATTATGTATGGTCTCATATCCTCTCAATACAGGTTATTATGTATGGTCTCATATCCTCTCAATACAGGTTATTATGTATGGTCTCATATCCTCTCAATGCAGGTTATTATGTATGGTCTCATATCCTCTCAATACAGGTTATTATGTATGGTCTCATGTCCTCTCAATACAGGTTATTATGTATGGTCTCATATCCTCTCAATACAGGTTATTATGTATGGTCTCATATCCTCTCAATACAGGTTATTATGTATGGTCTCATGTCCTCTCAATGCAGGTTATTATGTATGGTCTCATTACCTCTCAATACAGGTTATTATTTATGGTCTCATGTCCTCTCAATGCAGGTTATTATGTATGGTCTCATGTCCTCTCAATACAGGTTATTATGTATGGTCTCATATCCTCTCAATACAGGTTATTATGTATGGTCTCATTACCTCTCAATACAGGTTATTATGTATGGTCTCATATCCTCTCAATACAGGTTATTATTTATGGTCTCATATCCTCTCAGTACAGGTTATTATGTATGGTCTCATGTCATCTCAATACAGGTTATTATGTATGGTCTCATATCTTCTCAATATAGGTTATTATGTATGGTCTCATGTCCTCTCAATACAGGTTATTATGTATGGTCTCATAACCTCTCAATACAGGTTATTATGTATGGTCTCATGTCATCTCAGTACAGGTTGTTATTTATGGTCTCATATCCTCTCAATATAGGTTATTATGTATGGTCTCATGTCCTCTCAGTACAGGTTATTATGTATGGTCTCATAACCTCTCAATACAGGTTAGGAGTTATGGTCTCTTATACTGAAAAGAAAACCTTGACCCTGGAAGTTGGCTGTTTTAAACATGCTGCCTGTGTAGCCAATTCCATTATGCCAAGCTGTCTTTGGGAGAAGATTAGTGAACATAGTGCCCACATCAGTCTGTGTGGTTTTGTGTTTTGAATGACTAAGTGCCTCTCTGCCACTTACCTTCTTAGATCCTTACATAATTTACTATTTGGTGCTTCTTTGGCATCAGTGGTGGAAAAAGTAGACAATTGTCATACTTGAGTAAAAGTAAAGATACCTTAATAGAAAATGACTCAAGTAAAAGTCAGTAATTCAGTAAAATACTACTTGAGTATCAAAAGTACATGTTGATAAGTGTGTGAATTGGATCATTTTCCTGTCCTGCTAAGCATTCAAAATGTAACGAGTACTTTAGGGTGTCAGGGAAAATGTATGAAGTAAAAAGTATATTATTTTCTTTAGGAATGTAGTGAAGTAAAAGTAAAAGTTGTCAAAAATATTAATAGTAAAGTAAAATAAAGATACCCCAGAAAACAACTTAAGTACTACTTTAAAGTATTTTTACTTAAGTACTTTACACCACTGTTTGGGATAACAATGTTGCTCTTCCAAGGATTTTACAATAAGACACAGTGTCATCTTGTGGTAATCCAATATAACTGCATCTCTGACCGAACCTTTTGTTAAAGCCTTTAGTCCTGATTTTGTGTGTGTGTGTGTGTGTGTGTGTGTGTGTGTGTGTGTGTGTGTGTGTGTGTGTGTGTGTGTGTGTGTGTGTGTGTGTGTGTGTGTCCCCCACAGCTATGAAGTCTGACCGTAAGCGTCTGAAGGTGGAGAAGGCAGACCTGGTGAACCAGATGCAGCAGCTGTACACCACACTGGAGAGCCGGGAGGAGCAGCTACGAGACTTCATACGCAACTACGACCAGCACCGAAAGGTACACTCAACTACGACCAGCAGTGGTGGAAAAAGTAGCCAATTGTAATACTTCAGTGAAAGTAAAGATACCTTAATAGAAAATTACTCAAGTAAAAGTGAAAATCACCCAGTAGAATACTACTTGATTAAAGTCTAAAAGTATTTGGTTTTAAATGTACTTAATTTTCTTTCTTTTTTTTTCACGGATAGCCAGGGGCACACTCCAACACTCAGACATAATTTACAAACAAAGCATGTGTGTTTTGTGAGTCCACCAGATCAGAGGCATTAGGGATGACCAGGGATACTCTCTTGATACGTGTGCGAGTTGGACCATTGTTCTGTCCTGCTAAGCATTCAAAATGTCACAATTACTTTTGGGTGTCAGGAAAAATGTTTGAAGTAAAAAGTACATTTATTTTCTTTAGGAATGTAGTGAATTAAAAGTTGTAAAACATATAAATAGTGAAGTAAAGTACAGATACCCCCAAAAACTACTTAAGTAGTATTTTAAAGTATCTTTACACCACTGATGACCAGCACCAAAAGGTACACTCACATTTACGTTCAACTACAACCAGCACCAAAAGGTACACTCACATTTACGCTCAACTACGACCAGCACCAAAATCTACACTCACATTTACGTTCAACTACAACCAGCACCAAAAGGTACACTCACATTTACACTCAACTACGACCGGCACCAAAAGGTACACTACATCTACTATACAGTAGCCAGATACTCTCCAAACTGTTTGAAATAGTATAACTAACACACCAGGGCTTCATTGAGCAGTCATGTGCTCACACACTGGTTTGAGGCAATGCTGGGAGTGTGAAGATTGACAGTATCTGTGTTCTGTACTGTAGGAGAGTGAGGATGCAGTGAAGGCCCTGGCTAAGGAGAAGGACCTGCTGGAGAGGGAAAAATGGGATCTGAGGAGACAGACCAAAGAGGCCACAGAGCAGGCCTGCATCCTGCGCTCTCACATGGACATTAAGGAGAATCGCATCAAAGAGCTGGAGGCTGAACTCACCATGGTGAGACGTACACTCACACAAACACACACTGATACACACACACACACCAATATGCACTGACACACACACAGGTTTTTCTCTGAATCAGAATTCCTGAATTTTCTGCCTTGTTAAGGTACCCCTTAGAGAGTCTGTTGTCTTGCCTGACTGACAGATGGACTCATTATTCGGTCCATGTCCTTAATCCCTCTCCACTGCCAGACAACAGCAGCCAGCCAACCAGTCAGCCAACCAGTCAGCCAACAGCAGCCAGCCAGTCCACCACCTCTGTGGGGCTCCTCTAAGTCCTCACTACACACAGCAGCAGTAGCTGATAAGATTTCTCAGAGCTAAAATAGCCCATATCTCTAGTGCTCAAGTGCTCACAGCCAGAGAATTATGCTAACCTTGATGGAATGATCTGTCCCATCTAATCCCACACGCATTTCAACACACCCTGCAATTCCAAACATGTGCCTATTTTAACAGGTGTAGCAGTGATCCTATGTGTATACACACTGAGTGTACAAAAAATTAAGAACACCTTCCTAATATTGAGTTGCACCCCTTTTCGCCCTCAAAATAGCCTCAATTCACCAGGGCATGGACTCTACAAGGTGTCGAAAGCGTTCCACAGGGATGCTGGCCCATGTTGACTCCAATGCTTCCCACAGTTGTGTCATGTTGGCTGGATGTCCTTTGGGTGATGGACCAATCTTGATACACACGGGAAACTGTTGAGTGTAAAAAACCCAGCAGTGTTACAGTTCTTTACTCAAATCAGTGCACCTGGCACCTACTCTCATACCCCGTTCAAAGGCACTTAAATCTTTTGTCCTGCCCATTCCCCCTATGAATGGCACACAGACACAATCTCAAGTCTCAAGGCTTAAAATTCTTCTTTAACCTGTCTCCTCCCATTCATCTGCACTGATTAGCATGTGACATCAATAAGGGATCATAGCTTTCGCCTGGATTCACCTGGTCAGTCTGTGTCATGGAAAGAGCAGGTGTTTGTACACTCAGTGTATGTGTGTATGGTGCATCAGTGCATACATGCCTCTAAGCATGTACTGTATGTGCGTGTGTCTGTACCACTTTATCTTACCGCCCTGTGTGTGTATTTATGGCAGGCGAAACAGTCCCTGGCCACGCTGACTAAGGACGTGCCGAAGCGCCAGTCCTTGGCCATGCCCTCTGAGCCGGTGGTGAACGGCAGTCAGGAGTGGGCGATGCAGGGAGACCTGCCCCTCACCGCTGCCATCCGCCAGAGCCAACAAACACTCTACCACGGACACACTGTGGACCGCCAGGGTAGGCAGTGGTGTAAAGTACTTAAGTAAAAATACTTTAAAGTATTACTTACGTAGTTTTTTGGGGTATCTGTACTAAACTATTTATATTTTTGACAAATTTTACTTTTACTTCACTACATTCCTAAAGAAAATAATGTCGCACACACACACAAACAGCACAACCATTACAGTGGCTCAGTGTGAGATGACTAATGTGTGTGTGTCTCCTCTCCAGCGGTGGTCAGGGTCAGTCCCTGTCACTCCCGCCAGCCCTCTACCATCTCGGACGCGTCGGCAGCTGATGGGGATCGGTCGTCCACCCCCAGTGACATCAACTCCCCCCGCCATCGGACACACTCCCTCTGCAATGTAAGAGCTGCCTGGCACCCCCGACCAAGTAATCACACCTCCGCAATTCTCTATAAGTACCTTTACTCCTCTTTGTTCTGTCTGTCTGTCTGTTTGTTTGTCTTTACCTGCTCTTTCAGTTGATTTGGTTCTGTTGTAGTATTGGTTATTGTAGTTCTGTGATTGAATCTGCAAGTCGTTTGAGTGAGAATCTCCTGTTTCATTGACTAACCCAAATGTCTGTCTGCCCTCTGCACTCTCTCTCTCTCTGTCCTACTCCCCTCTGCCCCTTTCTCTCCTTCGTCCTGCCCTCTCTCTCTCCTACTGTCCTCTCCTTCCCCTGGCCTAGTCTATGGAGGACCTGGAGGACCAGAAGCGTAAGACTAAGAAGAAGGAGAAGATGTGTCTGGGCTCCCTCTCCCGGGTGTTTGCTCGGGGCAAGCAGCGCAAGTCAATGGACCCGGGCCTGTTTGATGGTACATCCATCCCTGATTATTACATAGAGGAGGATGCCGACTGGTGATGGTGTGTGTGGATTTATGTGTGGGTCTGGTTGTGTGCATGCGGATGTGTGTGTCTGCCTCTGTCTCTCTTTGTGTGTGTGTGTGTGTGTGTGTGTGTGTGTGTGTGTGTGTGTGTGTGTGTGTGTGTGTGTGTGTGTGTGTGTGTGTGTGTGTGTGTGTGTGTGTGTGTGTGTGTGTGTGTGTGTGTGTGTGTGTGTGTGTGTGTGTGTGTGTGTGTGTGTGTGTGTGTTTGACCATGTGCATGCGTCTGGGTGTGTTGCCGTATGTGCCCACAAGAAAAACATGAGAGACAACTGCTGCCCCCAGAAAATGTATATTATCCTCAAATATGTATGTATGTAAATGAAATATATATTTATAGATGTACATGTATGCATATGTATATATGTTTACATGCATATAAATATATACATGAGATAATGATGTGTGGACATGTTCATGCTGTGTAATCTTTTATTTATCTTAATATATGTGTTTTTTATAACTGGAGACATGAAGGACTGGTGTGATTATGTAAATAGTAGTCATTCAACACCTAGTGTTTGTAAATGTCTTTTGTCTGATAACTGTTTTATTTTATAGTTGCTTTTATCATCCTTTTTTATTTAGAATTATCCCATCCCCAGTCTTATTTGGCCAATTCTTTATATTCCCATGAAGATATGAATGAGGAATACCCTCCCCATTGTGAATGGAGAATAAACACACTAGTATAACCCATGACGTCATCCATGAACAGAAGAACACTGGACCCGTGGTATCATTTAGTGATCAATACTGAAGTCTACGGAACAACCGTGTTTCTTATAGTGAAACTGAAAGAAAATGATAAAAATATGACAATCAGATGGACATTTGATATTCCGGTTAACAATTGACCAGAAACGTCCCGCTGTACAGCAACAGTAAGGAGTTTGTGACACTGTAGCGTTGAACAAGTGAAACTGTTACAGCTGGGAGGAGCAAGCCTTATTGCTTATTCTGTCATAATGAATAAAAGGGGAGGAACAACACATTTAAATAGCTCATTGAGCAGAATTGACTAAAAGAATAGCCTTATAGAGGATGATACTGTGAGTACCAGAGTGTCTGATGTGAATAGTGTGCTTTGTATAGATACATGTTTAGGAGTATGGGAATGTTAGATCGGTAGAGGATTGATATGTGCTTGTTTGTGTAGGCCTCCTTCACTGTTCTACCCATGCTGAATGTTTCTGATAGACACTGACCTTTTCAATCGGATCAATTGTTAAAGAATTACGGTACCCTGCCAGGCCTGTAGATGTGTTAAATCGATCCATATGCATTTCTCAGACTGAAAGCTGAAAACTACAATAAGGTTCCAAAAACAATGGTAGCAAAAAAGTAGAAAACACACAAATGTATCAATGTAGCTGATACTCACACACTCACACACACACACAGTTTGAAAGTATTTTAAAGTGCCAAAGGTGCAAGTTTAATCTTTAACAAAACAAAGACAGAGTAGATGTGTGTCACTGCCTTGTAAGATCGCTTTCGTCTTTATTGAGTTTAAAACGGACAACTATCTAACGTGCCAACGGTAAGTATAGGACTGTGCAGTAAAACCCCTGCATGATTACCTCTGCTGCTTTGGTTAGGAATCCATTAGTTAGCAGTGAAATGAACAACCTCAAGCATCCTCATATTCCCTAACCTCCCAAAACATAATCCGTTCCCATTTTTCATTCTCTTGCATCATTCTGGATGCAATGACAGTTTTTTGTTTTGCTCTTTACCATACAACCCTCCTAATTTCTTACATTTGTGATTATGATGATAATTTGTTTCATGTTTTGTAATTTAGGAGATGTTGCATAAAAGAGTAAATCTTTCAAAGTATTTTATTTAAAGAACAAGAAGTAACTTCAAGGGTAAGATAACCTGACCTGTCTTCAACTGTTGGCAGAGGATGAGGAGCTTTAACATCTTAAAAAATGAATATGATAAATTATTCAAATAAAATCTTATTTT
Organism: Brachymystax lenok tsinlingensis; assembly: GCA_030435695.1. NCBI lineage: Eukaryota > Metazoa > Chordata > Actinopteri > Salmoniformes > Salmonidae > Brachymystax > Brachymystax lenok. The sequence continues at coordinate 15,507,437 of CM059797.1, read as the reverse complement.
AAAATGAAACCAGTAACTAAATAACCATGTGGCGTTATTCTGTTCCATGTGTAATCTGTTCTTGTGTCTTGGTGTCTCTCTCCCTCTCAGGGGGCATGAATCCCTCCCTCCCCCCAAAATAACTCCTCATCTGTGAATTACCAAGTGTCTGTTTCCACACTGTGGAGATCATTCATAAAACTATACTCCTGAAGGAAAATGACCTCCTGCGCTGTCTTTTGAAAACCTACTGAAAAATTCATAGATTGTATTTCTGTAGGCCTCACTCTCAGCATGTGAACAAGGCAGAAGACACACTCGCTAATCATCCTGGATTTTGCAGCTTACTTATTTGTTTAAGTCTTGGAAAAACAGGTGGTAAATTCACAGCAGCAGTTAGTTTTATGAATAATGTGACCCATGTATTTCTAATGTGTCAAATCTCTAATATTTGCCTATAGTGACAAAAAAATAATCAAACTCAAAGCTTATTAAACATTAAACGCAAAGCTTAACCCTACTCACACAGTATTCACTGAACACTAGAAGCAAAGAAAGGTCTCTGTCTTTATGAAATGCGTACTAATAGTTTTCATTGTACCATTTAAAAATGTTTTCCTGGATTTGTCAGTGCTTGAGTCACCTGCCCAGATGTGGCACCTGTTCTCAATTTGTAATATCAAATTTGTAGTGTGATGAGTTATTCTGTAATGTCATCATATTATGGCATCTAAGAAGTCAACAGTCAGATAATAGCGACCATAATAATACTCTGCTGTGGTGAATTACTCTGGCGCCATCTAATGGCTGCATAGAGCAGTGACTGACTGTTCATACTAGTCCCAAAGCTGTTTTACGCTTTCTTGGTCCTGTCTCGTGTGTATGACCCTCTGTCATTCAATTGATTATACTGCTGTCATTAAATGACATTTGATGTTAGCTGCAGGGGACATAATTCCAGGTTAATGAGTTGCCCAACAATCGCATAGATTTCAGTAGATGGTAAATATTGTAGCCATGTCAATGTTTCAGAGGGATGTTTCAGACCTCATATCCTAGGTATACAGTGATATATCCTCCTCCCTTTTCTACAGTTAAAGGCCCATGCAGCCGTTTTTATACCAATATCAAATAATTTCTGGGTAACAATTAAGTAAAAAAAATGGGCAAAAGTATATTTTTAGCAAGAAACTAGTTTTGCTGGGACTGTCTGGGAGTGGTCTGTGTGGGGAGGGGAAAATGGAAAACTAGCTGTTATTGGCAGGGAGGTTTGGAACTCTTTGTTATTGGTTTATTAACCAATAACCGTATGGTGTTGTCACCATGGAAAGTTGAAACTCTCGCCCATGCAAACCTACTGATAAGAAGGTCCTGTGTAGATTGTATTTTCAACTAGCAACCATCAGAAAATAACACTGATCAAAATTTGTTACACTTTTAAATTGTTAGTTTCATCACCTGTTGTACATATGATATAAAACACAGAAAAAAATGGATTTTGATTGCACTGGGCCTTTAAATTTGAGTTGGATGAGTCATTTTTGCCTCTCAATTCCTTTGACCCCAAACCCCTCCCCTGTCCTGTACTCCTACTTTCCCTGACCAATCCTGACAGACTCTGACAGCCTCTCCAGCCTATCGACACAAAAGCACAGCCTATCAGATGGAGAGGAGCAGCTGGACCGCCTCCAGCAGGCGGAGCTCACTCGGAACATGCCCATGACACTGTGGAAGGCAGGGGCGGTACAAGCCTGGCTGGAGGTTGTCATGGCAATGCCCATGTATATCCGTGCTTGCTCGGAAAACGTCAAAAGTGGCAAGGTACAGCCTCTACGCTTCAACATGTAACAAGTACACATCCACTGTTTTTATAAAGCCTGTAACGATGGTAACATTATTTCTATGAATCCCTCGTCCTCCCAGTAAAACAGGAATTTCAGCATGCTTTCCTTCCTCATAGCATCTGCATTAAATGTAGTATTCCCTCGTCCATGCTTGCATGTGTGTGTGTGCCTTAGCGTAAGAGTGATTTTCAGTGCAGATGTATATTGATAAGAGTGCTCTGGATGGGTGTCCCCTGGTTACAGGTGCTGCTGGGGCTGACAGATGAGGACCTGGAGCTGGGACTGGGTATCAGTAAGCCCATGCACCGCAGGAAGCTACGCCTCGCCATCGAGGACTACAGGGAGGCAGAGGCTGGCCAGGGGTAAGCTGCAACACACACACACACACATACAACACACACACACTCACTCACTCTCACACACACATACAACACACACATATTACTAAGTGTGACTGTCTAAACTTTTAGGCTATCAAAGGCTGCAGAAATGGACCATCACTGGGTTTCCAAATCTTGGTTGAGTGACGTCGGGTTGCCACAGTATTCCCAAGCCTTCCAAAATCAACTGGTGGATGGTCGGGTGCTCAACTCCCTCAGCCGACGAGACCTAGAGAGACTCCTGAACATCACCACCCAGTCCCACCAAAACAGCCTGCTCCTGGCTATACAGCTCCTACAACTGATCAACTTCAACAAAGAGGTCAGAACTGTAGTCATATTACCAATACTGTGGCATTAGAGTGACCACTCAGCCTCTCCTCAATGTGTGCTTGTGTTGGTGTGGTTAGAATTGTAACAGCAGCGTATTGTAACCGTACAGTAACAGTACAGTATTGTAACCGTATAGTAACAGTACCATATTGTAACCGTATAGTAACAGCAGCGTATTGTAACCGTATAGTAACAGTAGTGTATTGTAACCGTATATTAACAGTACAGTATTGTAACCGTATAGTAGCAGTACTGTATTGTAACCATATAGTAACAATACTGTATTGTAACCGTATAGTAGCAGTACAGTATTGTAACCGTATAGTAACAGTAGTGTATTGTAACCGTATAAAAACAGCAGCATATTGTAACCGTATAGTAACAGTACAGTATTGTAACCGTATAGTAACAGTACTGTATTGTAACCGTATAGAAACAATACTGTATTGTAACCGTATAGTAACAATAGCATATTGTAACCATATAGTAACAGTAGCGTATTGTAACCATATAGTAACAGTAGCGTATTGTAACCATATAGTAACAGCAGCGTATTGTAACCGTATTGTAACAGTACAGTATTGTAACCGTATATTAACAGTACAGTACCATATAGTAAAAGTAGTGTATTGTAACCGTATATTAACAATACCGTATTGTAACCGTATAGTAACATTACCGTTTGTAACCATATAGTAACAGTACCGTATAGTAACAATTGTGTATTCTAACCATATAGTAACAATAGCATATTGTAACCGTATAGTAACAGTACAGTATTGTAACCGTATAGTAACAGTACAGCATTGTAACCGTATAGTAACAATACAGTATTGTAACCATATAGTAACAGTACCGTATTGTAACCGTATTGTAACAGTATTGTAACCGTATAGTAAGAGTACTGTATTGTAACCGTATAGTAACAGTACCATATTGTAACCGTATCATAACAGTACTGTATTGTAACCGTATAGTAACAGTACTGTATTGTAACCGTATAGTAACAGTACCGTATTGTAACCGTATAGTAACAGTACTGTATTGTAACCGTATAGTAACAGTACCGTATTGTAACGTATAGTAACAGTACAATATTGTAACCATAGAGAAACAATAGCGTATTGTAACCGAATAGTAACAGTACAGTATTGTAACCGTTTAGTAACAGTAGCGTACTGTAACCTTATAGTAACAATACCGTATTGTAACCGTATAGTAACAGTACAGTATTGTAACAGTATAGTAACAATTGCATATTGTAACCCTATAGTAACAGTAGCGTACTGTAACCCTATAGTAACAGTAGCGTACTGTAACCATATAGTAACAGTAGCGTACTGTAACCATATAGTAACAGTAGCGTATTACAACCGTATAGTAACAGTACTGTTTGTAACCGTATAGTAACAGTACTGTATTGTAACCCTATAGTAACAGTACTGTATTGTAACCGTATAGTAACAATACCGTATTGTAACCGTATAGTAACAGTACCGTATTGTAACCGTATCATAACAGTACTGTATTGTAACCGTATAGTAACAGTACTGTATTGTAACCGTATAGTAACAGTACCGTATTGTAACCGTATAGTAACAGTACTGTATTGTAACCATATAATAACAGTACCGTATTGTAACCGTATAGTAACAGTACCGTATAGTAACAGTACTATATTGTAACCGTATAGGAACAATACTGTATTGTAACCGTATAGTAACAATAGCGCATTGTAACCATATAGTAATAGCAGCGTATTGTAACCTTATAGTAACAGTACTGTATTGTTACCGTATAGTAACAGTACTGTATATTGTAACCGTATAGTAACAGTACCGTATTGTAACCGTATAGTAACAGTACCCGTATTGTAACCGTATAGTAACAGTACCGTATTGTAACCGTATAGTAACAATAGTGTATTGTAACCGTATAGTAACAGTACCGTATTGTAACCGTATAGTAACAGTACCATGTTGTAACCGTATAGTAACAATAGTGTATTGTAACTGTATAGTAACAATACTGTATTGTAACCATATAGTAACAGTACCGTATAGTACCAGTACCGTATTGTAACAGTACCGTATAGTAACAATATCGTATTGTAACCGTATAGTAACAGTACCGTACTGTAACAGTATAGCAACAATTGCGTATTGTAACCCTATAGTAACAGTAGCGTATTGTAACCATATAGTAACAGTAGCGTATTGTAATCGTATAGTAACAGTACAGCATTGTAACCGTATAGTAACAATACAGTATTGTAACCATATAGTAACAGTACCGTATTGTAACCGTATTGTAACCGTATTGTAACAGTATTGTAACCGTATAGTAAGAGTACTGTATTGTAACCGTATAGTAACAGTACCATATTGTAACCGTATAGTAGCAGTACTGTATTGTAACCGTATAGTAACAATAGCGTATTGCAACCGTATAGTAACAATAGCGTATTGCAACCGTATAGTAACAGTACCGTATTGTAACCGTATAGTAACAGTACAGTATTGTAACCGTATAGTAACAGTACCGTGTTGTAACCGTATAGTAACAATAGTGTATTGTAACTGTATAGTAACAGTAGCGTATTGTAACCTTATAGTAACAGTACTGTATTGTAACTCTATAGTAACAATACTGTATTGTAACCATATACTAACAGTATCATATTGTAACCGTATAGTAACAGTACCGTATTGTAACCGTATAGTAACAATAGTGTATTGTAACCGTATAGTAACAGTACCGTATTGTAACCATTATAGTAACAGTACCATGTTGTAACCGTTATAGTAACAATAGTGTATTGTAACTGTATAGTAACAATACTGTATTGTAACCATATAGTAACAGTACCGTATAGTACCAGTACCGTATTGTAACAGTACCGTATAGTAACACTATCGTATTGTAACCGTATAGTAACAGTACCGTACTGTAACAGTATAGCAAAAATTGCGTATTGTAACCCTATAGTAACAGTAGCGTATTGTAACCATATAGTAACAGTACCATGTTGTAACCATATAGTAACAGTAGCGTATTGTAATCGTATAGTAACAGTACAGTATTGTAACCGTATAGTAACAATACAGTATTGTAACCGTATAGTAACAGTACCGTATTGTAACCGTATCATAACAGTATTGTAACCGTATAGTAACAGTACCGTATAGTAACAGTACTATATTGTAACCGTATAGGAACAATACTGTATTGTAACCGTATAGTAACAATAGCGCATTGTAACCATATAGTAATAGCAGCGTATTGTAACCTTATAGTAACAGTACTGTATTGTTACCGTATAGTAACAGTACTGTATATTGTAACCGTCTAGTAACAGTACCGTATTGTAACCGTATAGTAACAGTACCCGTATTGTAACCGTATAGTAACAGTACCGTATTGTAACCGTATAGTAACAATAGTGTATTGTAACCGTATAGTAACAGTACCGTATTGTAACCGTATAGTAACAGTACCATGTTGTAACCGTATAGTAACAATAGTGTATTGTAACTGTATAGTAACAATACTGTATTGTAACCATATAGTAACAGTACCGTATAGTACCAGTACCGTATTGTAACAGTACCGTATAGTAACAATATCGTATTGTAACCGTATAGTAACAGTACCGTACTGTAACAGTATAGCAACAATTGCGTATTGTAACCCTATAGTAACAGTAGCGTATTGTAACCATATAGTAACAGTACCATGTTGTAACCGTATAGTAACAATAGTGTATTGTAACTGTATAGTAACAATACTGTATTGTAACCATATAGTAACAGTACCGTATAGTACCAGTACCGTATTGTAACAGTACCGTATAGTAACAATATCGTATTGTAACCGTATAGTAACAGTACCGTATTGTAACCGTATAGTAACAGTACCGTATTGTAACCGTATAGTAGCAGTACCGTATTGTAACCGTATAGTAGCAGTACTGTATTGTAACCGTATAGTAACAATACTGTATTGTAACCGTATAGTAACAATAGCGTATTGCAACCGTATAGTAACAATAGCGTATTGCAACCGTATAGTAACAGTACCGTATTGTAACCGTATAGTAACAGTACCGTATTGTAACCGTATAGTAACAATAGTGTATTGTAACTGTATAGTAACAGTAGCGTATTGTAACCTTATAGTAACAGTACTGTATTGTAACTCTATAGTAACAATACTGTATTGTAACCATATAGTAACAGTACCGTATAGTAACAGTACCGTATTGTAACCGTATAGTAACAGTACCGTATTGTAATCTTATAATAACAGTACCTTATTGTAACCGTATAGTAACAGTACCTTATTGTAACCGTATAGTAACAGTACTGTATTGTAACCATACAGTAACAGTACTGTATGTGTGTTGTTGGTGTGCAGGTGCTGCAGGCTCGCCGGGCCCAGTGTGAGCACCAGAACCAGGACCCTGTAGTTTGGACCTGCCACAGAGTCATGAAGTGGATCAGAGACATAGACCTAAAAGTGTGTCCTTCTCCTACAACAGAAACATCAGAATAGACCTGGATTCTGTTCTGACTGCCTCCGTTTGGGGCCAATAGACTGGTGTATACTCTGTTTACATCCTGATAGGGGAGAACGGGTAAAATTGAGACAAGTTGCTTGTTTGCTATTGTTGTTCTTGAATAAATCGGAATACCTCCTCTGTCTCACTAAACATTCTGTTTCTATGTACCACTGTCCAGGAGTATGCTGACAGTCTCCATGGCAGGGGAGTCCATGGTGCTATGCTGGCTCTGGACCCCTCCTTTGATTCAGATGCAATGGGCAGGGCCCTGGGAATCCCCAGCCACAAACACATGCTCCATCGGCACCTATATGAGGAGATGAAGGCTCTCGCCATCCCTGCCAGGTTATTAGTCTTGCTCTATCATTTCTGGTTTTATGCTCCTTAGCAATAGTAATAAGTGGAATGTTTTGTTGAGGAAGTGTTTACAGCAGTGAGCTCAATTAAATCTCCCCTCCTTCCTATTACTTCTTGCAGGCATAGTACTGTTGAGCAGGATTATGACACGTCGGGAACCCCACCACAATCACCTTCTGCTGTTAACCGCTATAATGACGAGAGTGTGTTCATGAGACGAAGACCAGGCAAGGTAGCAAGAAGCTTTTTTAATAACAATTTTATTCAAGAAGACTCATAATAATACATGTTATAAAAATTGTAGTTATTCAAACTTGTACTGCGGATATTCTAACTGAGCCTGTATTTTTCCACTGGGTAAAAGCTCTGTTTTGCTTTGTGACTCATTCTTCCTTTCATTTTCCCAGAGTCCTCTAAGGTTCAGCCCAAAGACCGCCATTGGACGGGGCCTTGGTTACCATGGCAGCTGTGGATCTCTGCCCAGAGAGGCACGGGTGCAGGCTGTGCCCAGGACGAAGGGCAGTCCCATGCACACCTACAACAGTGTTGAGATCACCAATGTCTAATCTATGCAGAGCCTCCAAGGATTTCAATGCCGTTTCCATTTAGCCTGACGTGGATACTGGTGGTTGGACTCTGAATCAACATAATACCTGCTTGTTGACGATGACAAGCAGGTATTATGTTTTCATCTTCATTTTTGGAATTAAAATCTTTTTCAATTTTAGAGACATTTTCTTTCTTTTGTTCTACAGTAAATGTCAATAGATCAGTGAAAACGATGAAAATGTGGTAACATTCAAAATGATCAAACAATATCAAACAAAAAAATACTGACGTGTAAAGGAAAAAGTAACTTCTGGGCATTAAAACAAACCATCCCAAGTCCATGGAGGCTGAAAGTGGTCTGTTCCTGATGTTTATGAAAATGTTGCCATGTGAGGAGGACACATGGAAGGAACCGGTGCCTGTATGCAGCCTCGCTACTGTTACAGCCTCGCTACTGTATATAGCCTCGCTACTGTTTTTTTACTGTTGTTTTTATTTCTTTACTTACCTATTGTTCATATAATACCTTTTTTACACTGTTGGTTAGAGCCTGTAAGTAAGCATTTCACTGTAAGGTCTACACCTGTTGTATTCGGCGCACGTGACAAATAAACTTTGATTTGATTTGATTTGAAGACGTACGCATGATGTCCTGGTTCTTTGATGTCCATGCCCTGTTTCCTGTATCTCACTACCTGGCCTGCCTCCCCCTGCAGGGGTCTGATGTTGGCCTGCCTGGGTTTCCTGGCTCAAAAGTTACTTGGAACTTGGAACCTATTCTTTGGAACCCGCCATTCACTGGGTTCTGTGTAAGTTTATCATTATATTCTATATTGTGAAAGATAACTAACTGGCCTTGTGTTAAAGACAACAGCCGTGATAGGGAATTAGGCGTGGGGGAGCAGAGCTTTCTCTTTGTTCAAATAGCTCAAATGTGGCTTAAAAGTACAGATAGAAATCTAATCAAATGTTTGTCACATGCTTCGTAAACAACAGGTGTAGACTAACAGTGAAATGCTAACTTACAGGTCAGTTTCCAACAACGCAGAGTTAAAGATAAAACAATTTAATAAAAATACAGACTACAGTTTGATATGTTTGTCATAAATATTCTTAACTTTACTGAAAGCAATAAAAGCACTTCACTTCCATGTGTCACTGTAAATATGGGGAAAATACTGTATTACAATATTACTAATCAACTGATTAGAAGGTAAAGATGTAGCTATGTCTCTCTGTGTCACAGAGATTACATTGTTGTAAATGTTTGTACATTTTGCATTGTAGATCATGAAGGACCTCAAACAAAGGAACAATTATATAATACCATGGTTTAGAATGTCTACACAGGACAGAATGTCAAGGGAAATCTTTGTTTTATTATCAATAACTAAATTATCTTTACAACACATGATTGTAGCAAGAGTGCAAGAGCTATATGCAGTATGTATTGCACGTGTCAATCTCATTCCATGGATGGCCGAGTGCAGGTTTTTGCTCTTCCCATGTACTTGATTGATGAATTAAGGTCACTAATTAGTAATGAATTCCCCTCACCTGGTTGTCTAGGTCTTAATTGAAAGGAAAAAAAGAAAACCCGCAGACACTAGGCCCTCCATGGAATGAGTTTGACACCCCTGCTGTATACCGTATGACAGTACAGCAGTATATTTCACCACTGCATTCCACAGCCATGCCACTATATGCAAACAGCTGGAGGGGGACTAGAACCAGAGGAAGACAAGTCTGTCAGCTATGGGCGTCACCCCAGCACCCTAGTGAACACAGTCATATAGAGATACAAAGTGGGAACATTAGACTAGTTCAAACTAGTTAGCTGTGGTTAATGAGATGTGGTTTGAATATCAATGACTTATGTGTTAAAGAAAACACACTATACTGTTGACTTTGTTATGGTGTCACAATCTACTTTCAAACAAGCATATCACATCCATATATAGTCAGACTACTGACAACGACTGAGGGGCAATTTCCATTAAATGAGAAAGAGAGTTTATATTGTATGTTTTCAAATAGATGTTTATTAAGTAATAATGTACATTGTGACATTGATGATTTTTTTTTTTAACAGTTGTACATAAATGAACCACAATACATTATGGAGCACTTGTATTTAGTGTACTCAATAATAAAGATGCTATCTAAAATTCACTTTATTGCAGTTTATTATGAGCACATAAGAAAATCGAGTAGTTCAAATAATTTTTATTTGGATTTAGTCTGCTCAGGAACTTCTCAGACAGGCCTGTTTGGGGGAATAGAATTGTCAATCCAAGTGTATTTGGGTTTATGGGGAATTTCCAGCAAAGGCAACGCTCTTTATACAACCTGGACTCACTAGTGGCGCAGCAGTCAAAGGCACTGCATCTCAGTGCTTGATGCGTCACTACAGACACCCTGGTTCGAATCCAGGGTGTATCATATCCCGGCCGTTATTGGGAGTCCCATAGGGCGCCACACAATTGGCCCAGCATCGTCCGGGTTTGGCCGGGGTAGACCGTTATTGTAAATAAAAATTTGTTCTTCACTGACTTCTCTAGTTAAATATAGGCTAAAAAAAATGTTTCATCAAAAGGGTAGACGTAACATAGTAAACTTAAATTCAGGGCACTCCAATTAGTATGTTATTTTCATATGGTATGTATTAATTTGTGAATGTCCATTAATTGTGGAAGAAATGTTACGAATTGCAATTCATACAATATGTTACGAATTTACAAACGCATGACATGTTACGAATTCTAATTTGTTGTTAGCTAGGTGGCTAATGTTAGCTAGGCTAGTGGTTAGGGTAAAGTATACAGGGGGGTGGTGGCACCTTAATTGGGTAGGACGGGCTTGTGGTAATGACTGGAGAGGAATGGCTGGACTTCCTGAGCCCCTAGGTGGTGAGGGTAGGTAGCAACACATCTGCCACGCTGATCCTCAACACTGGAGCTCCCCAGGGGTGCGTGCTCAGTCCCCTCCTGTACTACCTGTTCACCCACGACTGCATGGCCAGGCACGACTCCAACACCATCATTAAGTTTGCAGACGACACAACAGTGGTAGGCCTGATCACCAACAATGAACTGGCCGGGTGGTGCCAGAATAACAACCTATCCCTCAACGTAACCAAGACTAAGGAGATGATTGTGGACTACAGGAAAAGGAGCACCGAGCACGCCCCCATTCTCATCGACGGGGCTGTAGTGGAGCAGGTTGAGAGCTTCAAGTTCCTTGGTGTCCACATCAACAACAAACTATAATGGTCCAAACACATCAAGACAGTCGTGAAGAGGGCATGACCAAGCCTATTTCCCCTCAGGAAACTAAAAAGATTTGGCATGGGTCCTGAGATCCTTAAAAGGTTCTACAGCTGCAACATCAAGAGCATCCTGACCGGTTGCATCACTGCCGGCAATTGCTCGGCCTCCGACCACAAGGCACTTCAGAGGGTAGTGCGTATGGCCCAGTACATCACTGGGGCTATGCTGCCTGCCATCCAGGACCTCTACACCAGGCGGTGTCAGAGGAAGGCCCTAAAAATTGTCAAAGACCCCAGCCACCCCAGGTATAGACTGTTCTCTCTACTACCGCATGGCAAGCGGTACCGGAGTGCCAAGTCTAGGACAAAAAGGCTTCTCAACAGTTTTACCCCCAAGCCATAAGACTCCTGAACATCTAACCAAATGGTTACATGGAATATTTGCATTGTGTGCCCCCCCAACCCCTCTTTTATGCTGCTGCTACTCTCTGTTTATCATATATGCATAGTCACTTTAACTATACATTCATGTACATACTACCTCAATTGGCCCGACTAACCAGTGTCTGTATATAGCCTCGCTACTGTTATTTTCAAATGTCTTTTTACTTTTGTTTTATTTCTTTACCTACCCACACACACACACACACACACACACACACACACCTTTTTTTGCACTATTGGTTAGAGCCTGTAAGTAAGCATTTCACTGTAAGGTCTACACCTGTTGTATTCGGCGCACGTGACAAATAAACTTTGATTTGATTTGAATGGGTGGAATGGCAAATATATCAAAAATATGGTCTCCGTGTGTTTGATCCAATTCCATTCGCTCCGTTCCAGCCAATATTATGAGCCGGTTAGGAGTTAGGTTAGTAAGGTTAGGGTTAGCTAACATGCTAAGTAATTGAAAAGTAGCAAAGTTGCTAATTAGCTAAAATTCTAAAGTTGTCTGTGAATAAATTTGAACACACAAGCTTTTGGTTACTAAACTTTCACATTATACGCTCACCCATCCACCCTGACCAACCACCCTACTTTCGTACTACCCTAATATTTTTTCATTAAGTAACCTTCTGTCTTATGTAACCATACCAAATACAAAACATAACATACACTAATTTGACGGTCCCGGATTACTATGTTACGTCTCATCTATGAGATCAGGTTGCTTTATAAAATGTAGACTACGTGCTCTATGACCAAGGAGCAAAGCGTTAACGCTTTACAACCGGGGGGGAAGTTTTCACTCTGGGTGGAATTTGGACAAAGTTCCTGTCTAACATATTCCCTGAATTCTATAGACTCTACCATCGGCGGAAATACACACGTTAATACATATTTCAGATTGTGTAAATAGCAGGATTACATTCTGGAAACTGGGGTAGCAATATCGTAATTTTGAAGACACCTGCGATACATCAGGTATTCGATTGGGAGGGAAGTCATTGGGCGTTCACGGCTGGAAAGGCTAAGGTAAGGCCGTCTCAAATTGCAAATCACCTTGACAGTTTGAGCAGTGTTCAGACTGTCTTTATTATATCTGTGAAGTACTAGGCCGTGTTATCTGATGATCGCAGTTCTTATGACAAGATGTCAAGAGTTAAAAGTGATCTAATGCCACATAGTTTGTAACATGATTTCAGTTCCTCCTATATATTAAGTTCCTTCCCACTACAAACACCTTCGCTCAAATGGGTGGCAGCGATACATTGATTCGGGAGGGAGAATTGTAGTCAAATTGATACATTAGGATGGTAGTAGTCTGATTTAATCATACTGTAATACAGTTAACTGGTATATACCGCCTGTAAAAATCGTGTTAATGCTCCTTAGAAGCTAGCCCTTAATGAGTATGTTAGATTACATGTTTCATACAGTAAGAGTCATTGGAAAAGGCGTCTTCTGAAAGGGGGTGTTTTGTTAGGAGGCGCGACGCTCGGTCTGAACATTAACACACATTGTTTGCGGTATGGTTTTGGAAGCATAAGGACCATATCTTTCATATCAGCGAGAAATATATATATTTTAAAGGTTAAATTTATACACACCTTTTTCTTATAGGGATAGGGTTCCCACAAGGCCAAATGTCCATGTTACAGCGCTTGTTTAAAGAAAAGGCATGGAAGATGGTGGACTACCTGTATCTCCGAACACGTGTGTAAACGGAAGACAGAGACTCCACAAAGGTGTTGTCACTGAAAAATACTGCCGGCTGCACTTGTGTTCAAAATGTGTGTTTTGCATTTGTGAAAGTATTTTTGATGTGATATGAAAGTAGGGGGATTTGTGTTTCTTGAACTGTACCACAACTGAGAATCAATTCATGTTTAGATGGCGTATTTGGCTGTTTTGTCTTCCAGAGCCAAATCGCCCTTTAAACAGAACATGCAAGGTCCTTGGACTAAGGAGTAACATTAGGCTTGGAAGGTGTCGAAAGCTGGATAATGTTGACTCCAATGCTTTCCACGGATGTGTCAAGTTTGCTTGATGGTGGACCATTGTTGAAACACACAGTAAACGGTTGACCGTCAAACCCAGCAGTGTTGCAGTTCTTGAGACAAACCGCTGTGCCTGGCACCTACTACCATACCCTGTTCAAAGGGCTTGAAATCTATGGCAAGATTTGAAAATGGTTATCTAGCAATGATCAACAACCATTTTGATAGAGCTTGAAACATTTAGAAAAGTATAAATGGCAAATATTGTACAATCCGGGTGTGTAAAGCTCTTAGAGACTTACCCAGAAAGACTCACAGCTGTAATCAATGCCAAAGGTGATTCTAACCTATATTGACTTGGGCGTGTGAGTACTTATGTAAATGTGATATTTATGTATTTAATTTTCAATACTCTATCAAATTGGTTATTGATCACTGCTAGACAACCATCTTCAAGTCTTGCCATAGGTTTTCAAGCTGATTTAAGTCAACTGTAACTCACCACATAGGAACATTCACTGTCTTCTTGGTAAGCATCTCCAGTGTAGATTTGGCCTTGTGCTTTAGGTTATTGTCCTGCTGAAAGGTGAATTAATCTCCCAGTGTCTGGTAGAAAGCAGACTGAACCTCTAGGATTTTGCCTGTGCTTAGCTCCATTCCATTCCTTTTTTTAATCCTGAAAAACTTCCCAGACCTTAACCTGTTACAGCTAGGGTCCCATTTTCCAAATTTTCGCCTGTCTGACGTGCCCAAAGTTAAACGCACGCCACTCAGGGCCAGAAACTAGGATATTCACATAATTAGTACTATTGGATAGGAAACACTCTGAAGTGTCTAAAACCATTAAGATATAGTCTGTGGGTATATCAGAACAGATATAGCAGGCAAAAACCTGAGAAATTTCTGTCCGGAATCACTTTTTCTGTTGCCCTCCTCTCACTTTGAAGCCCTGGTAATAGAAATCAATGGGGAATAGGACACAGGTTGCAGTACCTATGACTTCCACTGGATGTCAACAGTCTCTGGAAAGTGTCTGGAGGAAAAAGCCCTGAGGAGATCCTTATAGAAGAAGAAAGACTACAGGAAGGGAAAAATGTAAACAACAGTGCGTTCACGAGAGCGTGGCGCAGCTTTCTTTTCCTTTTATAACGTTTCAGTTACCATCTGTGTAAAATATGATCGCTATTATTCATAAAAGAATACATAAGGATGCATTATTAATGATATTTGATTTGTTTGTGAAAAGATGAGAGGTATAACCTGAACGCGATCCCTTCACTGTAAAACGGGCAAGTAGACTGACAATGCTTGGTGGAGTAGCTGAACATAACGTGCCAACAAAACGGAGAATTATGGATATAATGAATTACTTTTTATAACAAAAGAACCATGGATTATCTTGTTTGGACACTTGGGAAGACCTCAGCAGAAGTTATTTGAAAGGTAAGCGATTTATATTAGCTGTGATATGGACATTTTGAGAACCGAGCTGGATATGAATTTATGCTGGAAAATATGTGAGGTACTAGCCTCAAACAATCAAATGTAGTGCTTTCGCCGTAAAGCCTTTTGAAAATCTGACAACGCAGTGATATTGCCAAGAAGCAGAGCTTTTGATGGCTATGCAACACTTGTATATCGAAGGATGTTAAATATTACGAATTTTGAATTTGCCGCGTTATGTTTGCTCTGAAAACGATCACGCTAGCGGGATCCGTGCACAGAGAGGTTAACGATTACAAGCATACCCATAACATGATGCAGCCACTGCTATGCTTGAAAATATGGAGAGTGGTACTCAGTAATGTGTTGTATTGGATTTGCCCCAAACATAAGTTTCTATTCAGGACAAAAAAGTGAATTGCTTAGAGAAATGTTATACAGTATTACTTTAGCCTTGTTGCAAACAGGATGCATGTTTTGGAATATTTTTGTTTTGTACAGGCTTAGGCTTTCTTCTTTTTACTCTGTCAGTTAGCATAGTATTGCGGATTAACTACAATGTTGTTGATCCATCCTCAGTTTTCTCCTATCACAGCCATTAAACTCTGTAACTGTTCTAAAGTTACCATTGGCCTTGATGGTGAAATCCCTGAGCGGTTTCCATCCTCTCCGGCAACTGAGTTAGGAAGGACGCCTGTATCTTTGTAGTGACTGGATGTATTGATACACCACTCAAAGTAATTAATAACTTCACTGTGCTCAAAGGGATATTCAATGTCAGCGAATTGTTTATTTCAATTACCTCAACATGTAAAGTCTTTTTTTTGTGTGCATTGATCAGAATACTGTTTTCTAATGAGTTTGTGAACTATGTAGGCGTGGGATGTGAGTCTCTGTCTAGCTGTAGCCTCTAAAACATGTTCACTCTAAGGTCCCATTTCCATTGTAGTTGGGTCTAATACAACAGGTGTGTCTAATCCTGAATTCTGATTGGTTAAAACCGCATTCCAGGCTCTGTCTATTCCACAAGATACCACTGGCTAAATCTATGATGTTAAAATGCCTATTTACCCTGTTCCATCTGACTGCCCATTGTCTAATCAGCCCAGCCAGGCAATTTATAAACATAATTTCCACACATCTTTTAGACTAGTTTTCAATAGCTTAGATTTGTATAAACCTAAAGTCTCTCTGACATTTGCAACATTGTTTCAATATTCAAATTCGATCTTCAGCTGTCCAATAGTAATGAATGTGTCAGGAAAAGACAGACAAGTAGGCAGCTTTTCTCAGCCAGTCAAATCATGAATCGGCATCATTCATACATGTATGCATACATACATACATACATACATACATACATACATACATACATACATACATACAAAGAAATGTCAAACAAAACTAGTTTCTCTTTCCAGCTTCAGTTGGAAGTGATTGTCTTAGCTGTGTTGTTGGCTAGCTCTCAAAGTGTCCTGACATGAGAGCACATTTTCTATGCCAGGTGAAATCGCGCAACATTAGCTTATTGTTATTAATGTATCCAAATAAACGTCACTAGAAATCAGCTTAAACAAATGCAGCTACTTTGTTGTTATTCTGTCTGCACTGTTTGACGTGATTGAAGTTAGCCGTAGTTTGCTAGCTAGCAAGCAAGGGATAAGAACATTGTCAGCCAGTATGGCAATGGAACAATTAGAACAAACTAGGTCGCGTCCATAGATACAGAACAAAAACGACTTTGTCGCGTTTCTGGCAACCGAACCGGCATTATCACTTAATTGTGACATTACATTACATTTGTATCAAGGTAGACGGAGGTTGTGCTTTTAAGCTTGGGTGTACACTGAGTATACCAAATATTAGGAAAGTGTTCATAATATGTTGCCCTCAGAACAGCCTCAATTTGTCTGGGCATAGACTCTACAAGGTGTCAAAAGCGTTCCACAAGCATGCTGGCCCATGTTGACTCCAATGCTTCCCACAGTTGACAAGTTGGCTGGATGTCATCTGTGTAGTGGATTGTTCTTGATACACACAGAAAACTGTTGAGCATGAAAAACGCAGCAGCATTGCAGTTCTTGACACCTGAGCACAGTTCCGGACCTGAGTATTAGGACCATTCCTCAAGGCCTACCTGGCCTGATTACTCCTTGATGTCCCCAGTCCACCTGGCCATGCTGCTTCTCCAGTTTCAACTGTTCTGCCTGTTTTATGAATATTTTAAAATCTTGTCCATGTTCTGTTATAATCTGCACCCGGCACAGCCAGAAGAGGACTGGCCACCCCTCACAGCCTGGTTCCTCTCTAGGTTTCTTCCTAGGTTCTGTCCTTTCTAGGGAGTTTTTCCTAACCACTATGCTTTTACACCTGCATTGCTTGCTGTTTGGGGTTTTAGGCTGGGTTTCTGTACAGCACTCTGTGACATCAGCTGATGTAAGAAGGGCATTATAAATCAATTTGATTTTGATTTGAGACAAACCGGTGCACCTGGTTAGGGCTGTTATGGTGACCGTATTACCACCACACATGAGTCATAAAGGTTGTCAAAGCTCTTGATGCTGCTGATGGTCATTAGTAGCCTACCAAACTTGCTATCTGCCTGGTACTCAGCACTCTATTGTCCCTCTAATCACTCTAATATCAATGCAAATGTAATCGAAAATCTAATCAAACACTTCATGAGCTCATGTTGTGCAACATTTCTATAGGCTATCCGATTGCGTGAGAAAAACAGAGCGAGTGCCTTTAAAAAGAGGATCCCATCAACTTTCTAAAGCCTAGGCCTACTATATTCCTCAACTTTCCTAATATTAAACACATTGCTTCTCTTTACAACAGTAAAGCCAGCCTACCTACCTGGCTGGCATGAAAATGAACCACAGGAAAAGCATCCTCCATTTGCTATTTAAGTGCTGCCCCTATTTTGAGATGGGTGCATGATAATGGTCCATTCTCAATCAAAACAAACTTCACACACATTATTTAGTATATGTAAAAACAAGATTAAATCAAGAATAGTGTGATGGGTGACAATATTAGCCTATCACTTGTAAATGATGCTCAGCTTAAGGCAAGAAACAGTGCATGCTTTTTTTGGCTACCTTTTTCAACTCATAGTTGCACACCTTATGTAGCCTAGCCCATAGGCCTATATGTTTTCATAAGGTTTGTATGACAACTAAAGTGGCCAAATAACTTCTTAAAATGAAGCACATTAATCCACTTTACAATGGGTGTAGACTAGAGCCTAACTGGCATACATACACAGCGTGTGACTTTCAAGTTAAGGGAAGATCATTTTCACCATAAAAATGCACCTTTTATAATAAAAGCATTACATACGTAATTGCATTTGTGGTCCCTTTTGAGAATTGTGTTTTCCTGCTAATGGAACATTTGCGCTTATAGCCTACTGCCGTGTGCACATTGCTGCGCTTATGTGAAGAAATAGCCTAATAGTTTAGCAACATTTTAAGCTAAATGTTCAGATCTGTTGCGTCAAGCTCATTGCTTGCTTAAAACAGGTTTTTTGATGCTAATGGTTGTATTCATTTGGGATCTATCACATCCCATAACTGTTCCAGACAATGTTTGGAATATTTATTTCTTGCATAGAATAGGTCAACTTTTGTACTACTCATCTTGTTGGCTGACAAAGTAAATGTGGGCAGTTCTTCCAATAGCTTCCATATGCGCCTCAAAATTGAATAAGGACACGCTCAGTTGCGTCCCCGGGCTGTCTGTCTTCACTTGTAGCCTGTGAGAAAGACCCGATCACGTGACTGAGAGGTGCTTCGGCACGCAGCAGAGAGATGGGAATTATAATGATTATATTCAGCCCAAGGGCACAACGGCCACTGGCTGCAAAAGGCATGGAATTTTTTAGGGGGCATTACGGCCACACAAAGGAAATGCAGCCAGGAAATTCGAGGCATTATCAAGTGCTTGTCAAATTGTGAATGAGAGACTGAAGTGTGTACAGCCTGTGCAAAAAAACAAAGCAGAACTTATGCCTTTTCATGCAACTTTTTTCAAATCATTAGTCGCATCATGCAGCCTTAGAATGTATTAAAATTAAAACCTATAGCCCAACATCACAACTAAAGTTACATAAATAACTCTATAAATTAATAATATACTGTAAGAGTACCTGTTTCTTTGTTAAACGCTCAGCGCAGAATAGCTGCATGTGTGCACTCAAATCGTTTGGAGAAAATAGCCTTTCTATTTTATTCAGCTATGTTCAGTTTTATTCTTCATACTATAAAATAATGCCACGGAATTCAAAGCAAATCTTGTCTGCTAAATTAACTAGTTTATCCCACAACCATATGGCATGCCCAGATCAGGGCCTAACATAAGGACAACTCAGAGTATGCGTTTCTGTTCTCCTGAAATAGACTACATTTTCTACATATGTTTCTTTAGACCTGTCTAAAATAAATAATGGTTTTATTGTGAAGGTGTAGGCTATATTACATGGATTTATTAGACTTTTTAAAATGTAGATGTTCCAAAGGTCTGCATCAGTGGCTTGTAGACTGTGTGGAAGCCAGGAGATGCTAAATGTTTTTATGTTAATTAACAGTTTATTACCGTGAGACTGGCTGTTATTTGCTTGACAATCACCGGCTGACAAAAGTTCATGACTGCCACAGCCATAAGCCTGGCTCCTACTACTATACCCCATTCAAAGGCACTTACATTTTGTGTCTTTCCCACTCACCCTCTGAATGGCACACATACACAATTCATTTCTCAGGCTAAAAAAATCCTTCTTTAACCTGTCTTCTCCCCTTCATCTACACTGATTTTGAAGTGCATTTAACAAGTGACATCAATAAGGGATCATAGCTTTCACCTGGTCACCCTGTCATGGAACAAGCAGGTGTTCTTAATGTTTTGCATACTCTGTGTATATCCTATTGTGTACATATCAGTTGTATTACTATGCATACTACCTTCCTGTAATTACTTTTTATTTGTTTGAATTTTGACTTGATTATTATTGATATTGTACTGCAGTGTTGAAGGAGCTAGCACGTAAGCATTTCACTGCACCTTTTATACCTACTGGAAACTGTATGTGAACATTTTTCATTTGATTTGCGCCACACGCCAACTTACTGTTTAAGTGCCTTGAAATGGGTCTCTGGCTTGGCATAACAGAAGATTCTCATTGAGTCTGTTGTACATAATCGTATCACTGCACTTTCTGCACCGTCTGTATTTGTTGAAGAGCACCTGCCTGCCTTTAGTGCAGGGGCTCTTACACCTGCCTTTAGTGCAGGGGCTCTTACACCTGCCTTTAGTGCAGGGGCTCTTACACCTGCCTTTAGTGCAGGGGCTCTTACACCTGCCTTTTGTGCAGGGGCTCTTAAAACCTGCCTTTTGTGCAGGGGCTCTTAAAACCTGCCTTTAGTGCAGGGGCTCTTAAAACCTGCCTTTAGTGCAGGGGCTCTTAAAACCTGCCTTTAGTGCAGGGGCTCTTAAAACCTGCCTTTAGTGCAGGGGCTCTTAAAACCTGCCTTTAGTGCAGGGGCTCTTAAAACCTGCCTTTAGTGCAGGGGCTCTTAAAACCTGCCTTTAGTGCAGGGGCTCTTAAAACCTGCCTTTAGTGCAGGGGCTCTTAAAACCTGCCTTTAGTGCAGGGGCTCTTAAAACCTGCCTTTAGTGCAGGGGCTCTTAAAACCTGCCTTTAGTGCAGGGGCTCTTACACCTTTTCAGCCTGGCACCCAAATTAGAATTTGCTGGTTGTAGTGTGTCTATTTGGGCCCTGTTTTTGACAGTGCAACACTGAAGTCATGCTCAGCCTTGAAACTGTTTCTGTTCTTGTTTTTTAAGTATGTCAGAGTTGAGAACCCCGACTTGCATGGGTAACTGGATCAGAACATTTATTGCTTTCATAGTCAGGCAGGAGACCACTTCCTGCTGTCAATGAGCAACCCAGAACTGCATGAGTGTGTTTGCCTCAAACAGCATCTTGCTTCAATCAGTTTATTCCAGTTAAGAATACAAAATGATTACATGTATTTTAACAGCAACAGTTCCAACCTACTTTCTTTCAACAATAACTTCTACAGTAAGATGTACAGTAGGCCTGAACATTTTTCATCTTCTGTACTGTTACTAGGATTGCATTATCAGTAGCTAGCTTGCTTTGGTGAATGTTAGCTATTAGCTGTGTACAAGGCCAGGGGATTGTTTAAAAGAGAAACTCACATCTACTACTATGAGAGTTAGTACTCCCTTATTTCTGCTTATTACATGTTTATAAAATGACAATGCCTTGATAGCTGACTTACTTTTCCACTGTCGAAGCACTGTTTCCTGAAGCATTCTGCCCTGTTCTGAAATAACTTCTTGGGTTTACCACCATGGGTTTACCACTGCACTTCCCTGCACAAAACACATTGTGGGCGCTCCTCGTTATAAATGTGTATGAAAGAGAGAAACTCATCGCTGTATATGTATTTCATGACAATAGATCTCAGTCAGACCTTGTGACTAGCATGAGTCCATTTGATGACAGCTGTGAGTGATAGCGAGTGGGAATGACAAGTGAGTGGCAGACAGCGCATCATCTGCTGCGTTGTGTGTGTCGAGGCGTGATCTTCAAGAAAACTGCAGAAAAAAGATCTGGTGAACCGCGAAGCACACCGGCATCTCCCTCACCCGCTTACGCAGTTGCCAAACTGAGCATAGACCGCTGCTAAGCAGAGAGCGCACTGGACAGAGAGGGCAGATGCACTCGGCCAAATCAATTCCGGTAATTAATGAAATAACTATACATTTACTCTGACACATCGCGACCCGCCATAAACAGGTCTGTGCTCTTCCTGACAATTACGCTGTGAAATGCTCTTCCTGACAATGACGCTGTGAAATGCTCTAGTTGTAAACTGAAAAGAAACAAGTGGAAGTGCCAGCAGTTTAGAATCTTCTGTTGGTTATACTATAGTAATCCAACCTCAACACCGCCTGAGCAAAGTGTAGTGTTGGTTTAGCATGATTTAACATGCAGGACATTGTTTGGGTAATATATTGTCACTCAATACCAACACATTCACAAAGTGAAGTAAGTATTTAAAGATAGACAATGATAAATTACCATGGTATATATTGCCATGCACACTACCTCCAACAATACATTTTGATGGATTTCCTTTAATTTGGACTTTGTAGTTTTGAGGAAGATTTCTTACAACTTCACTACAATAGTATAGACCTACATTATTTCCTTGTGCTTTTTGGTCAATGATTGGCTCATTCACATGATTAATTCAGCCAAAACACAGGTTAATAACCAAAACACAGGTTAATGTAACTCTCCATTGTAACTCTCCAACTTCCCTGGCTTTGGCCCCCTTCCCAGCCACATTGTGTCTATTCCAGGAAGTTGTTCATTGTCATCTGATTTCAGCTAGTCTGAGCCTTTGCCAGTTTTATTGTGCTGCTACATTCCTGCTCCTTAATGTGAAAACAACTTTCCTCTCTCCCACATTGCAGGTTAGGTCTACGGTTCATCCCTTGAGTCTCCTCTCCCCAGTCTGCTGTGTCTGATTGTGTGACACTTCTGGTGGGTCCAGGTGGGGGGTGATGTGTTCCAGTGGCGGTCCAGACAGCTCCGGCTATGGGGGCAGCCGGTCCGGCTCCTCGTATGCTCTGTGTGCCTTGGGGGTGGGGCTCATAGCCCTGGGCGTCGTCATGATCGTGTGGACTGTGGTGCCCGGGGATGCTCACCAGACAACCAAGGCTCCGGGCAACTTCAGTGTTATTGTACCAGTGGACCATGCTGGGGATGGAGAGAAGGACAGGGAAACAGCAAAGACCTCATCAATAGCCTATGTGCTGGTGGGGGTGGGAGTGGCCATGCTGCTGCTATCCATCTACCTGGGGGTGAAGAACAAGAGGAGGGAGAGCCAAAGAGGACAGGAGACACGGGTCCCCTTTGTGGACCATGTGGCTGGGGAGGCAAGAGAGATGTGAGTGCTTTAAATGATTAGATAATCTCTGTAACAGTGACTTATTTTAATCATCCAAGAAGGGGTTCAGAGAGGCTTCGTTTTCACTATTAACCCATATAACTTAGTTTCTAGGATGACGCCTGCAACATGCCTCCCTTTTGATTGACAGATGTTAAAGCACCAGTTTATCTACACTGAGTGTACAAAACATTAAGAACACCTTCCTAATATTGAGCTGTCTTGCCCACTCATACTCTGAATGGCACACACACAGTCCATATCTCAATTGTCTTAAGGCTTAAAAATCCTTCTTTAACCCGTCTCCTCCCCTTCGTCTACACCGATTGAAGTGGATTTAACAAGTGACATCAATAAGAGATCATATCTTTCACCTGGATTCACCTGGTCAGTCTGTCATGGAAAGAGCAGGTGTTCTTAATGTTTTGTATACTCAAAACTAGCACCAAATGTCATACCAGTACATACTACTAGTAATTAAGGACTAAAAATCAAAAGAAACATTGAATGCTGTGCAATGCTTTTTACCACTACTGGCCGGTGTGGCTAGTTGTGTGTGTGTGTGTGTGTGTGTGTGTGTGCACAACTTCCTGCATTACAAATGGCTCTCATTCGTGATGTTTATAACAATGGCAGAAACATATCATTACAAAAGCTCTTATTGTTCTGGAAATTGATGTTTTTGTGATTATGATCAGTTAAGAAGCAGTACTTAGCTATTTTAGGCTTTTCTAGTATCCTTTAAAAAAACATGAAATGTAAATTATGGCTAAAATGTTACTTATTTTAAACTGCCGTCCCTGTACATTCTTTTGTAGTGCAGGGGAGCCAGCACCAGCCTACGACGTGCCCAGCTATGAGGAGGCGGTCACCAGTGGCCAGTACCCCATACGCCAGAGCAACTTACGCCACAGCACCTCCCAGCTGCCTTCATACGAAGACCTCATCAGTGCTGTGGAAAACGAGGGGGAGGGACCAAGAGCAGTCACTTCAGAGGAGGTTCCTCCCACCACTCTGGCCCTGGATCCCCAGCCCACCCCTGCCGCTTCAGCCAACCCCCCCACCCGCAGCAGCAGTCGGGCTAGCCGGATACTACGGCCGCTCAGGGTACGCAGAATCAAGTCAGAGAAACTCCATCTGAAGGACTTCCGTTTTAAAGTCCGCAACCCTACTGATGTGAAGGTGACCATTGAACCCATCACGCCACCACCACAGTATGACGATAAGATGCCTGAGTTCTGACGGCGCCCTCGGGCCTGGGAGGACTACAAGCATTGTTTTTCAATGTTGAATAAAACATGCTGGATCAGATGGACTAATAATACAATTTCTGGAAAGCAGAACCATTATAACAGATGCTTTGTGAATATAGGCCCTGAACTCACATACCATCTCAGAGTAGGAGTGTTGATCTAGGATCTGTCTATGCAATCTTATTCATTATGAACTGAAAGGCGAAACTGATCCTAGTTCAGATCTCCTACTCTGAGACACTTTGTGGATATGGGCCTTGAGTCCAGAGGCCTGGCTGGGAGTCTTGTTCCTTCACACTGAGACCAAGACACTGACAAGATGTTTTTCTGCCCCATCTTGACTAGTTTATTGAAATCTGCTTAATGGCATATTTATTCCAGGGCTTCTTTATGTGCACTATGCTGTCTGTTTAGAACACTGTGGCTGTGTTTTGAAGATAATTGGCTATCTTATTCTTATCTTGTGCACAAATATGTCTTGACATCCAGCAAATGTCCTTAACCTTTCAGATGGAATGCATAAAATGGTGTCATAACAGTGCCTTGGTAATTGTATTGTATCAGCAGATGGGCCTATTAGGAAACAATCTATGTCATCAGTTTGTCCCACACTGTGATTGCTCATGGACTACTGGAAACAAATGCCCTATGAAAATGGTAGTTTCATGTCAGTTTATACAAAGAATGGCACAACTTTTGAGAATTTGTTTTATAGTACTACTATGTAGAGGACATGCTGAAGCCAAGGAATAATTAAATACCTTTATGTTGACTGGCCTCTGTCCTCTGTGTTGATGTTAGTTATTTGGAGAGTATTGAATGTGAATCATGAAAATTGACACTTTCTATAACTGCAGCAACAATGAAAGGGAATGAGCATTGCCTCGTCAGCTTTACATTCAAGGGAATAGCAGGTAGAATACTCTGAAGTCCAAATAAACTGTAAGACTTTATCTCTGCTAATTTATCTAATTAACTATGCACATTTTTACAGCGTCAAGGTTTCTTTACTTATGTGGACCTTGAATTAATGTACCTTTCTAGTACTGACCCAGTTCACCTAAATAGAGCCATGTTTGGGAAGATCATTGGAGAAGCATAATGTTCTTAGAATTTAACAGGAGTTATTTATTAAAGATTTTTTGTCATCTGCCACTGTAGGAGAAAAAATTGAACTATTGGGCTCCCGAGTGGTGCAGCAGTCTAAGGCACTGCAGTGCTAGAGGCGTCACTACAGACCCTGGTTCGATTCCAGGCTGTATCACAACCGGCCGTGATTGGGAGTCCCATAGGGCGGATCCCATTGGCCCAGCATTGTCCAGGTTAGGGTTTGGCTGGGGTAGGCCGTCATTGTAAATAAGAATATGTTCTTAACTGACTTGCCTAGTTTAAAAAAATGAGGGGGTGTACTGTACCTAGTGTAGGTGACCAAATTCAATAGATGGCACTATGAATGATCTCTGGTCTGTAGAAGTGGTTTGCTTGTTTCTGTATTGACACATTTAAATAAGTAATGAAAGGTATTGGGGTAATTGTCTGTCTGTTTTTAAAAAGGTTAAATA
The DNA here is from genome assembly GCA_030435695.1 of Brachymystax lenok tsinlingensis. NCBI lineage: Eukaryota > Metazoa > Chordata > Actinopteri > Salmoniformes > Salmonidae > Brachymystax > Brachymystax lenok. Next base: position 15,481,479 of record CM059797.1, on the reverse strand, counting down.
TTAATGTATTTATTTGAACATGTGCAAATCATTATTTTGGGATTCATGAGCAATACAATTTACTGAGTTTGTGTTGTATGGATCAAAGATGGATCACAATCTCACACTGAACATTAAATATTTCAAGCTTGACCTTCTCACATTAATTAATGTTACATGTGTAAACAAACAATATTTTGCCCAGAATGTTCTTTGGCCTATGGTTGTATAATAAGATTGTAATTTTTTTAAATTGCCATAAAATTCCTATGGCTTCCTATTTTTCCAGCCCAAATTAAATTATATTTTAGCACCCTCTAGTGGAATTTTAATGAACCCATGTAAAGTAAAGGACTGGGTGAAAGTTTATTCCTGACCATGCCGTCAGACCGGGGAAAACTGGGCCAAGGGATGGGTTCATTACGTCTTGCAACGGAAACCGTTTAAGAGCCAAACGCAAGTAATCCGAGCAAATGGGACGTAGTAATAGGGCACGAACTACCTGCATTTGTATAATAGAAACGCTCGTTTTCGTTCCAAAACTTTTTCCGTTTGGAGTAAACGTTTTCTTTTGCAAAACATCGGCGTAGTGAAAAAAAACCCTGGTTATATCCTGTGTAGAGCGTCACAAAGTGAAAAGGTCCACAAAATATTGTCATCAAACTGGGGTGCGTTCAGCAAGACCCAACGTTTTGGAATGTTCAGATAGTAGTACGCTATGAGGAACAAACATGCCTCTGACATGTATAATAAAGAATCGCGTTGGCTCTATTCTTTGCATATCTCCAACGTTCAACATTTGGGTACTGAACATCGCCATAGTGTGTACTCATTATGTCTTCCAACGGAAACTGTTTACCATTCAAGAGCTAAACGGAAGCAAGCAGAACGTAACAGAGAGGGACCTACCTGAATTTGACCATTGAAACAATAGTTTTTGTTGCAAAAGGTTTTCCAATTGGAGTAAAATGTTTCTGTTGCAAAATATTTAGCAAAATAATTGGCGTAATGAATAGCCCACTGGTACCACAAATCTTATCTGAAGTGTTAAGAAAATAGGTATTTTCTGCACCAAAGAATTCAGCATAGGACGCTAATCATAGCTTCCTATTGATTTCAGGGGTTCACATTAACCTACATAAACCTATAGTGTACACTAACTTGTAGTACACGTTTTTCCAAAAGTACAATGAGGTCCTACTTTTCATGGCTATATCTGCAAATTATTCATTGAATATTCATCTTATTCTGTTATGTCGTTCTGCCTGTTAAATAGTAGACTTTTAAAGACTTTTGGCAGCTGACCATAGACATATTTGGGTAACACTTTATTATAACTTTGACAAATAACCATTAATAAACTAGGCAAGTTATAAATGTTAATAGGCCTACATGTTTACAAATAATGAAATACTTGTTAATAGTTTAAGCATTTATAGGCCTAAGCATTAGCTGATAAGAATTTAAATGCATCATAAGCAGTGAACATGTATAATAATTTATAAAGCATTTATAAACATTTCTAAGCATTCATAATGGCATATTCATGAAAGTTATTTTAAAGTGTTACTGGCTAGGATTTTCTATAATTGCAGGTGTCTGTACGCTACTAAAATACCCAATTGAAATAATTTAACCTAATGTGACTATTAAACAATTGAATAATAATATTTGGTGTGAAGTATTAATTTGGAGATTAGGGTTTGATAACTAAATGTACTTATTTAAGTTTAGCACTGTGGGGGAAAAATGTTGCAAGATCATGTTTGGGCTAGGGGATACCGGGGCTAAATGTAACACTTTTTGCCTTTTGCATATTTATGAAAATACTATTTTATGGCTCTATTCAATCCGTATCGCAGTATGTCAGTGTTACAGCATGTTTGAAATGTAAAGGCAATGTTCATACAATACCGAGTGTTGGAACATTGCTGTGGGATTTGCTTCCATTCAGCCATAAGAGCATTAGTGAAGTTGGGCACTGATGTTGAGCGATTCTTCCACACCGATCTCGATAAACCATTTCTGTATGAACCTGGCTTTGTGCATGGGGGCATTGTCATGCTGAAACAGGAAAAGGCCTTCCCCAAACTGTTGCCACAAAGTTGGCAGCACAGAAACGTCTAGAATGTAAGCTGTATGTTGTGGCGTTAAGATTTATCTTTGGAACTCAGTAGTGAGTGTTGCAACAGAGGACAGACGATTTTTACGTGCTAAGCGCTATGCGCTTCAGCACTTGGCGGTCCCATTCAGTGAGTTTGTGTGGCCTACCACTACGCGGCTGAGCCGTTGTTGCTCCTAGACGTTTCCACTTCACAATAACAACACTTACAGTTGACCGGGGAAGCTCTAGCAGGGCAGAAATTTGACGAACTGACTTGTTGGAAAGGTGGCATCCTATGACGGTGAAACGTTGAAAGTCACTGAGTTCTTAAGTAAGGCCATTATACTGCCAATGTCTGTCTATGGAAATTGCATGGCTGTGTGCTCGATTTTATATACCTGTCAGCAACGGGTGTGGCTGAAATAGCCAAATCCACTCATTTGAAGGGGTTTCCACATTTGATCTTTTAGGAATGCCATATTGACAAAAAAATGCAGTAGCCGACATTATAATACTATGTTTTATATTAGCATTCAAAAGTATGAATTTGACTTTTGTCATTTTTTAAAGTTATTATCTTAGTTGTACTGGGATACTTGATGTAAATAGGTTAAATTTGATATCATTATGTGAATGTGTCTAAATACCATATTAAATACAATATAATTGTAGGTACACTGAATTACAAATAACCCTGTTACAACTAACCCCCATTACTAATCTGAGTCTAACTGGGCCAAGGGATGGAGTCTTGTGAGAAAAGAAAACTCAAAAGCCCTCTTACTGATCAAATGTAGATATAAATGTAGATACATGGAGAGTGTTCCACAGGTCAATAATCAAAAAAGAGCAAGAATATTTACTTTAGGCAACAACAACAAAAAATATGTGTCCCCCCTTTGCCCTCAGAACAGCCTCAATTCGTTGGGGCATGGACTCTACATGATAAACCCAGCAGCGTTGCAGTTCTTAACAAAAACGGTGCGCCTGGCACCTACTACCACTCCTCGTTCAAAGGCACTTACATATTTTGTCTTGCCCATTCACTCTCTGAATTGCACACATTCACAATCCATTTCTCAATTATCTCAAGGCTTAACAATCCTTCTTTAACCTGACTCCTCCCCGTCATCTACACCGATTGAAGTGGATTTAACAAGTGACATCAATAAGGGATTATAGCTTTCACCTGGATTCATCTGGTCAGTCTGTCATGGAAAGAGCAGGTGTTCTTAATGTTTTGTCCACTCAGTGTAGATACCACTGACACCAAGACTGTGGTATTACACATATATTTATGAACACTGCCATGGATACATTCATGCATTATAAAGGCTCTGCGGGAACTAGTTTTATTAGTTTAAATTGAGATTAATGTATTCTTCCCATTGAGGTCAGACTCCACCCGTACTCTCCAGTCTACTAGGTTTTTGTGGCTGCTGCTGCAGCTGCCATGGTATGAGGGGGAGGGACAACTCGTTCAGGGAACAGCCAGCCCGGGGAGTCAGTCACATTCCTGGCCGGGATTCAATGACTGAACCAGACACAAACAAACAGAGAGAGAGAGAGAGAGGGAGGGGAAAGAGAGAGAGCGAGAGAGAACGCCAGACAGCGCCGATTTGGCATATTTGAGGATCACATCGTGCAGACTAGACATAGACATTACAATAAGAGACTGCTTTGGAGAAGATGGACATTGTATCGTTTTGACGCTCTTTTTGTGAGTGGTCCGACGGATTTATCTTTATTATCTGTGGACTGGGGAGAGTTAAGAGTATTTAAACTCAATAGTGTCCTATCCTCATGTATTAATAGATAACGAACTGGGCCAGTGGTGACATTCTCTAGTGACATGGAAATGCTCTTTTGGTGGATTTTGAAGACAACTGATTAAAATAGGTCGCGTAAATTTGAACTCACTTCTCTTAGTGGCGAAAACATGGAGGCTCCATCAAGCTTTCAGCCTCATCCAGGACTTCAGCAAACTCTGAAGCAGTTTCATTTGAGTTCCATGAGGTCCCTTGGTGGACCGGCGGCGTTCTCCGCTCGGTGGCACCAGGAAATTCTCTTCAACAAAGATGGAAAAACAGCTGAACTGATGCTGGCCATGCCTCCCCTGACACCCCAGGTTTTGTCGGGGCCGTTGTTCATTCCATCCGACCGCTCCATCGAAAGGTGCGAAACTGTCCTGGAGCGGGAGCCAATTTCTTGTTTCGCGGTCGGCGGCGAGAAACGCCTGTGTCTGCCGCAGATTCTCAACAGTGTCCTGCGGGATTTCTCGCTTCAGCAGATCAACTCTGTGTGTGACGACCTGCATATCTACTGCTCCCGGTGCACTGCGGACCAGCTGGAGATCCTCAAAGTCGTGGGTATCCTGCCCTTCTCTGCCCCATCATGCGGACTGATCACCCAGACGGATGCTGAGCGCCTCTGCAATGCCCTCATTTACGGTGGTATCTACCCTCCTCACTGCAACAAGGAGCTGTCTGGCTCCCTGGAGTTGGAGAGGACCGAAAAAAGCTTCAAAGTATACCACGAATGTTTTGGTAGGTGTAAGGGGTTATTTGTCCCAGAACTGTATACCAGTCCCAATACCGCCTGTATCCAATGCATGGACTGCAGACTCATGTACCCCACGCACAAGTTTGTGGTCCATAGTCACAAAAGACTAGAGAACCGGACAGTTCACTGGGGGTTCGACTCGGCTAACTGGCGGGTCTATGTTCTCCTGGACCCGGATTATACAGGGAAAGAAGAGAAGGCTGTCCTGGAGCAGAACCTCAAAGAAATGAAAGGCAAATTTGACTTCGTGAACAAGTTCTCAAACAAATCATGCCGTGTAAGTCTGTTCAAGTTTATTTGTTTTTAAGTTTGTGTTTAAAATATCTTTTAACATATTTGAAGACTTACATTTACATTTAATTAAGTGATAATGCCCGAGAAGCAACCAATCAGCATTCAGGTTTAGACCCACCCGTTGTATAATTAGGCAATAAGGCTCGAGGAGGTGTGGTAAATGGCCAATATACCACGGCTGAGGGCTGTTCTTATGTATGATGCAACGCAGAGTGCCTGGCTACAGCCATTGGCCATGGTAAATTGGCCATATATCATATATGATAACCTATTGGTTAATGTGTTGTTATTCATTAATCAATGGTAGTGTTTTTAAATAATGGCCCTATTACACAGTTGCGTGTTAAGCACAACTAAGGATATCTGAATATGATATCTTATTGCATGCCATTTAGCCTACACTATTGAGTCATTCCATCACTGTTACATTTGCAACTGACAATGTACAGTAGGGATGGCCCCTTCCCCTGCCCTGTTCTATTGGTCTCACTCACTCACTCACTCACTCACTCACTCACACACACACACACACACACACACACACACACACACACACACACACACATTATTTATTTTCCATGTTTTCCTCTGCCTTTTTGCAGTGCAGCTACATTGGTTTAAATTCACATTAAAAAGGTTGTTTTAAAATGTTGCTTTGAAAACAAAAGAACTTCAAACTTTCACACCCTGAGTGGTCCTCCACTCCACTCTCCTTGGAACCCCCATAGGGTAACTCAAGGGCATCTGCATATGACAGATTTTATTAGTGTCAGAGAAGGGAGGGGGGCTGGGGAATCCATTATTGGGCCTCAAGGTGGGTTAGGGGATAAGATTTTAATGAACTATAGGTTATCACAATGTGTGTTAGATCATGATAGGTTGTGTGTGTGTGTGTGCGTGTGAACTTGCTCCTATTGAATGCAGGGTGGTGGAAGGTTTTCAGGGTGACCACTTGCCTGAGGTCTATGGCTGTGCTGTCTTGCTCCACGCGAGGCTCACAGATGTTCGGAGTGGACAAACGACAGGGAGACATGGTGGCTGTTTCCCTCAGCTCACAACGGCTGTTGAGTGGGACTTTGCTAATGACTGGACACTATGTTTCACCGGGGTGTAAGAACTACAATCTGAACAGGAGACAGGCTATGTCTCTTCAATATTCCTCTCAGTGACTTTACATTTCATTATCATTCCTACACAGGACATTTTGGAATTTGTATGTATTATTAGAAATGAATGGAGGTCTACCTCGACCAAGAGAGGCTTGGTTGAATATTAGTGCTGAGCGATTAACCGAAATATAGATTATTTTTCAGTTTTTAACAACTAATTGACTGACGTCAGTTCAAATATTTTAAATACGTTTAGTATTTTTTTCTCCTGTGAGCTCAATGCGCATATTGCACAGTGTCTCTAGAGATAAATTACATCCAGCCTGAACTGTGCGATGTAGTAGGGAGTTGTAGTTTCCAACAGGCCAGTATTCTACATAGCGTAGCGCATAAAATGTGGTAATTAACTACAATGACCATAATCCATTATGCATCTACCGGTCTGTGTTTCTTTTAAGCCTGCTATGGAAGAGACAAGAATGCATAATCGTGAAAGGAAATAGAGAGCAGCTGTTGCTTCGCGAGTTATCTCTACCTGAAAATACATGATTTAAGTGATTTATAGTTGCCTGACTTGCCTAGTTAAATAAAGGTAAAAAAAAAAAATGCAGCCGTCATAAAAGTATGCCTTATTTACTTTAAAGAACTAAAACATTGTGATTTTGTCAGACAGCTTAGACAGCAGCTCTATAGAGATGAGTTGATGACTTGGAATGAAATAATAGTCATCAAATAATACAACTGAAATATTTCATTAAAGTAAACTAATGTGAATAAATAAGTGATAAGAAGTAATAGGCCATCATTGGACTTTTATTCATTATTTTATTCTGTGTTACAGCGTTCAACCCAAATAATCAAAACCAAAACCGAAAACCTTGATAATTTTTTTAATAATCAAACCGAAACCGAACCTACCTCAAAAAGCACTAATTGCTCAGCACTATTGAATATTGATGCAGTTCCATTGTGATGGTGGATGTTCAGACAAGGCATCTCAGAGACAGTTTGCATTGTATTATTAATGATTAGCTACAAAGAGATGTAAGGACCTTTCGTCGTGTAGAAATGAGAAATCCACTATACTCATCTTTTCTGTTATGGCTCCAATCAAAAATATCCTGGATTACATTGCCGATTCCATGCATACATTATCCTCCATTTTTAATTCAACGAACACTACCGTTCAAAAGTTTGGGGTCACTTAGAAATGTCCTTGTTTTTGAAAGAAAAGCACATTTTTTGTCCATTAAAATAACATCAAATTGATCAGCAATACAGTGTAGACATTGTTAATGTTGTAGCTGGAAACATCAGATTTTTTACGGAATATCTACATAGGCGTACAGAGGCCCATTATCAGCAACCATCACAACTGTGTTCTAATGGCACGTTGTGTTAGCTAATCCAAGTTTATAATTTTAAAAGGCTAATTGATCATTAGAAAACCCTTTTGCAATTATGTTATCACAGCTGAAAAATATTGTCCTGATTAAAGAAGCAATAAAACTGGCCTTCTTTAGACTAGTTCTGGAGCATCAGCATTTGTGGGTTTGATTACAGGTTCAAAATGGACAGAAACAAAGAACTTTCTTCTGAAACTCATCAGTCTATTCTTGTTCTGAGAAATTAAGGCTATTCCATGGGAGAAATTGGTACAATTTCTCGTACAGCGCTGTGTACTACTCCCTTCACAGAACAGTGCAAACTGGCTCTAACCAGAATAGAAAGAGGAATGGGAGGCCCCGGTGCACAACTGAGCAAGAGGACAAGTACATTAGAGTGTATAGTTTGAGAAACAGACGCCTCGGAAGTCCTCAACTAGTAGCTTCATTAATTAGTACCCGCAAAACACCAGTCTCAACATCAACAGTGAAGATGCGACTCCGGGATGCTGGCCTTCTAGGCAGAGTTCCTCTGTCCAGTGTCTGTGTTCTTTTGCCCATCTTAATATTTTTGCATTGCCTCTTCACTGTTGACGTTGTGTTGTGACTGGTGTTTTGCGGGTACTATTTAATGAAGCTGCTAGTTGAGGACTTGCGAGGCATCTGTTTCTCAAACTAGACACTATAATGTACTTGTCCTCTTGCTCAGTTGTGCACCGGGGCCTCCCACTACTCTTTCTATTCTGGTTAGGGCCAGTTTGCGCTGTTCTGTGAAGGGAGTAGCGAAGAAAAAATGTCTGTGTGGCAAAATCTCCACCACCTGTTGCTTACTGCTGCTGTCCTAACTGTAGTCATCATGACATGATATATGGTCATGTTTCATATTTTCAAAACTGTGAGGTCTGCTTCAGGGGGCGTAGGGTGGTGTGGGGTAGTGGTGTGTGCTTGTGCTTGTGCGTGTGTGTCTGCCTGCCTTGGTTCACAGTCAGTAGTGTCCCAGTTAGCAGACAGCCAGGCCTGGTCCTTGGGGAACTGCACACCAGTGCTCCCATACATCACTCTGACAGGGGAAGCTGCTGAGAGGCTGGACTGACAGGGCCGCCAGCAGCCAGCCCTGGCTCGCTTACCCATAGAACAACAACAATGTTATCAACCCACCTCAGACCCACACTAATGTCAGGGTGTGTGTTGGGCCAGACCTCATCCAGGATCATGTCTGTCTGTTTGGGCCTTCAGTTACAATACTGTACACAGAGCTCTGTAAACTAGGTTCAGTTAAAAATGACCTTTTTGTTATTTTTGAGTATTTTCTTTGACTAAAAATAGAAAGTATATTGAGATAATAGGTCATTCAATTATGTTCAACTTGTTCTGTAGAACAAGTTGAACAGGGTTTCTACATAGCTAGAGGCAGCATTATAGTTGAATTTCTAACACACTGGCCCATTTCCCCCCACTTGATGCCCCCACACTGGGCTAAAAACCCCAGTTAGACAGGCCAACTAGGCTAAAAATGAACCTGCCCATCTGGCATTTGCCCGAAATGCTGTCAGAAGTCCATTGTGTCTGTTTTAAATCGAATCCTGCATTTGGTCATTTAGCCGTTGTCTAACGTAAAGATGGGGGTAGATTGGAAGAAAACAGGCTGTAGACTCTCATTGAAGAGATGCGGGCCCAGTGGGGCAGGGCCTTAAAATGTGTTGTTAAAGAGCTATGACACCTGACCTCGATCCACAGAGACTGACCCCACTCACCCCACTCTTTTTACAGCGTCCAATCAGATGTCCTTGTGTCCAGTCCACTGGCCATATGGCTGTCTGATTAAGGACAGAGAGACACAGCAAATAAATAAATACAAATAACAAACATTATTCCCAACTAGCCTAGCAACCACGCAAATAAAAAAACACATAGTACACCAGTATCTATCATACAGGAAACAAGTACACCAGCATACAACACAAACAAATGATCTTATGAAACCCCACAATTCAAATAAATAACCAAATATCAAAGGTACAAAAAATTATATTGATTGCTTTTCTGAACTATGAATTCCACCTGTTCTTCGATTTAGGGAAAGTACATAAAATATGGTTCTGTGAGGAATGACTAAAATATGTCTTTTTCCCCCATCGTTGTCCAATATTTCCTAGTATAAGCTTAACAGGTAAGAGCAATAACATCAATCTTATGTATGAGTGTAGAGAAGAAGCGGACTCTGGAGACCCATGTAGTCCTTCCTTAATGGAATGGATATTAAACTTGTTAATGTGAGGCTAATTTATGTCATTTCTCATCCCATTGTTCTGTTCACTCCATCAAATGAGCCTCAAACCTGGGACGAAACCAATCAACTGAGTAGTCTACTCTGAGGTGGAGAGGGACAGTGTGTGTTTTATGTGTGTGTAACGCCCTACATCTGTGTGCTTATGTATTGCTCTGTGTAACTGATGGCTAGCAAGACAAATCAAAAAGTGTTATTAGTCACATGCGCTGAATACGACAGGTGTAGACTTTACCGAAGGCTTACTTACGAGCCCTTTCCTAACAATGCAGAGTTAAAAAATACAAAAATAAACCAAATAAGCAGAAAGAATAGGAAATATTAACACAATAGAATAATGAGGCTATATACAAGGAGTACCAGTACCGAGTGAATGTGTAGGGCTATGAGGTAGTTGAGGTAATTGAGGTAATATGTACATGTAGGTAGGGGTAAAAGAGGGATTGTGGCCCAATACAGTGTCTGTATGTGTCTGTGTGTATGTATAGTCATGTGTGTGTGAGGGGGTGTATATGAGTATGTGTGCAGTATGTGCATGTGAGTGGGCATGTATTATGCCTGGATCACCTGAGCTGGGTGATTCAAATGAGCTCACTGCTGGCTCATTTCCGCTCCTATCTGTCTGCTAACCTCTGGGAAACTCTGAAAGCACACATGGTTCATCCTCCCTGCCCCTGCCCCGGCCCTCGGTCACCCCTGTCTGACCACCACTGACCCAACACACACTTCCTCACTGACCAGCACCTCCCCTAAACAGACCAGCCACCCAGACCTAGACTCAGACCCAGACTCAGACCCAGCATCTCCAACCTCTGCCTCCAGTTCAACCTAAACCATAGCCTAGTCCCTAAGCAAACAAATATTTCAGTGGATAATGCATCCAGCCCAGAGGGTTGTTGGTAGGATTCAATATAAGGAGCTCTGAGTCTGTTCAATTGCCTCGTCTGTAAACCCTTTTGAAAACATGGCTAACTAGAGAAGTGCATCATCTCATATTCTATGTGTTTGAAGGAGAGTGAGAGGCAGTGTGTCAGAAAGAGTGGTGTGAGGAGCTGACCCCCTGTTAAAAGGACATCAGCTGGAGCTCTGTCATGGGCGATGTGTGCTAAAGACCTGCCGCCTCCTTTGTTCCAGAGACCTGCCTTTCAGAGGCTGTTAAGTGCAGCCATTCCTTTTTGTTAATGTCTTGTTTCTTTGGGTGGTGCGTGGGTAAAATGTCTCTAACTCACAGCCTCTCCCAGGGTGGGAAACCTATGACTGAGCACTTTGCTGTGTCTGTCTGTATCAATGGCATCCTGTTCCATGTAGGGCAGCCAGTCGCCACTGACTGGTCACTGTCTGTCTGCTTCAAAAGCATGCACACTAACCTGAAAGTACAGCTCCAAGTAGACCTCATACCATTATTCATAACCTATGACAAATAGATGGTACGGGGTTTGTTGATGTGGTGTACGTTCTTTAAAGGTGGTGTGTAACAGTAGACAGTCAGAGAAGGAGATTAGTGAGGAGGAGGTGGAGGAGATCAGTGAGGAGAAGGAGGTGGAGAGGAGGAGGAGATTAGTGAGGAGAAGGAGGTGGAGAGGAGGAGGAGATTAGTGAGGAGAAGGAGGTGGAGAGGAGGAGGAGGTTAGTGAGGAGAAGGACGTGGAGAGGAGGAGGAGATCAGTGAGGAGAAGGAGGTGGAGAGGAGGAGGAGATCAGTGAGGAGAAGGAGGTGGAGAGGAGGAGATTAGTGAGAAGAAGGAGGTGGAGAGGAGGAGGAGATCAGTGAGGAGAAGGAGGTGGAGAGGAGGAGGAGATCAGTGAGGAGAAGGAGGTGGAGAGGAGGAGATCAGTGAGGAGAAGGAGGTGGAGAGGAGGAGGAGATCAGTGAGGAGAAGGAGGTGGAGAGGAGGAGGAGATCAGTGAGGAGAAGGAGGTGGAGAGGAGGAGGAGGTTAGTGAGGAGGAGGTGGAGAGGAGGAGGAGGTTAGTGAGGAGAAGGAGGTGGAGAGGAGGAGGAGATCAGTGAGGAGAAGGAGGTGGAGAGGAGGAGGAGATCCATGAGGAGAAGGAGGTGGAGAGGAGGAGGAGACTAGTTGTGGCTGTGACTGTAGTCTTGCTGAGAACAGATGCCTGGATGGGGTTGGGCGTTATTTAATGATCACCAGCCTGGTGGTTATGAGATACATGATTAAGACTCTGCTCCATCTGTGTGGATAGTGACAATCCTGGAGCCTGCACCTGCTGCTGGGAGGATAGGAGGACTAAGCTGCTGCTGGGAAGGAGGTGGAGGTTTTAATCCTGGAACACTCCTGGAATGCACTGACTCGGTTTGGATGAAAATAAACATCTGGACGGCTCGTCGGGGGTCTGAGTATTGGATCTGAGTCTAGTGTCTAAGTTTGACCTCTTCAGACAGGGAAACTGTACTGTTCCTCTTCCCTTATGTTTGACCTTACTGCTAACTTAGTTACTGCTAACTTTGTCTGGAATTTTCATTATTTGAATATTAGAAATATGATAATATGTCTTCCAGACTGGCTTGCTGCAGCAACACACAAGGCTTAGTAATATTAGGATGATTCTGATGAAAGTTTCTTTCCACATTTTTTGAAGCCACAGACAGTATAATTTTTTCTTTCGTTATTATGTCCATCTTGGTTTGCATTTGAACTGACCTGCAGTACTAGTCTGTGTTTTGGATCTGTCAGACCAGTGCTCCAGTAATGTAGCTCCAGCCAGAACAGAACAGAGCAGGGCATGCTGGTGCCATATGACAAATCGGCATGCTGCTCTCGCCTACGTTCCGCCCACCAACCACCCCCAAAGCTATCAGGAGGATTAGCTCACGTAGCTAAACCAAAAAGACTGCTCAATGTTCAGACAGCATTTGTTCCAAATGATGGATATAAATGCTCACAAATCATGCAGTCATTTCAGTTGTAGCTGGTGCAAATTGTAGGCCACGCTACAGTAACTGAATTGTAGAAGGAAAAGTAGTTAATGTTTTAAGGATTTACTACTTCCTTGCTCTCCAGGATATACATCATTTCTTTTAGGATTAATTGGAACAGATTAACTCTCACTGCAGGTTCAGTTCAGAAACAAACCAAGACGGAGAGGAAAGCATCTGTTAGTGACCAACATTATTCTGTAATCACTAGGTTAGAAAGCCTGGTTTGCATGAAATATGGTTTTTAACTGAGTGTGTGTCCTAGGCAGCATTCAGAGTTCTCTCAAAGACCACACACACACACACACAAACAGGCTGGAGTCTCCTCCATAAAGTAGGCCTGTGATTGGAGGGCCAATGTGGTTGCTAAGCAGAGCTGCTCTTCCTCTGCTAAATAAGAACTTGATGCTCTTTCTCAGGCTGGTGGGCTGAGAGGAGTGTGCCAGAGCTGAGCAGCACAACAAACACAGACAGGCAGGCAGGCAGGCAGGCCTCCCCACACAGACCTTCTCACAGCAGAGCAGAGAGACTGTAGGTTTCCCTTCTCTACCCTGCACAACAGATACATCCTCCTCCTCCTCCCTATAGAATGCACACCTCGTCCTCCAACTACACCGCATACAGCGGACCTCCTTACACAGACCTCCAACCACCTCCAACTACACCACATACAGCGGACCTCGTTACACAGACCTCCAACCACCTCCTCCTCCAACTACACCACATACAGCTGACCTCCTTACACAGACCTCCAACCACCTCCTCCTCCAACTACACCACATACAGCTAACCTCCTTTCACAGACCTCCAACCATCTCCTCCTCCAACTACACCACATACAGCTGACCTCGTTACACAGACCTCCAACCTCCTCCAACTACACCACATACAGCGGACCTCCTTATACAGACCTCCAACTACACCACATACAGCGGACCTCGTTACACAGATCTCCAACCACCTCCTCCTCCAACTACACCACATACAGTGGACCTCGTTACACAGATCTCCAACCACCTCCTCCTCCAACTACACCACATACAGTGGACCTCGTTACACAGACCTCCAACCACCTCTTCCTCCAACTACACCACATACAGTGGACCTCGTTACACAGATCTCCAACCACCTCCTCCTCCAACTACACCACATACAGCGGACCTCGTTACACAGACCTCCAACCACCTCTTCCTCCAACTACACCACATACAGTGGACCTCGTTACACAGATCTCCAACCATCTCCTCCTCCAACTACACCACATACAGCGGACCTCGTTACACAGACCTCCAACCACCTCTTCCTCCAACTACACCACATACAGTGGACCTCGTTACACAGATCTCCAACCATCTCCTCCTCCAACTACACCACATACAGTGGACCTCGTTACACAGACCGCCAACCACCTCCTACTCCAACTACACCACATACAGTGGACCTCGTTACACAGATCTCCAACCATCTCCTCCTCCAACTACACCACATACAGCGGACCTCGTTACACAGACCTCCAACCACCTCTTCCTCCAACTACACCACATGCTGCAGACCTCCTTACACGGACTTCACACCACCTTCTCCTCCTCCCTACAACTCCTATTTTACTCTACAGAACATAGAAAGCACACTGTTCCTACTGCCCAGAAGGCTGTCATCCATCTGCAGTCATTCTGTCCTGAGAGAGGGTGATGATGACTGTGATGTCAGGATGACCAGACAGCCAGGCTCCATCTCTGCTCTATCTGTATGAAGGAGTGGGAGACTAATTTCTCTGCCTTTCTGCTCTGTTATATCCTATCAAGACAGGCTACTATCTTGTGTTTCTACTCTGTTATATCCTATCAAGACAGGCTACTATCTTGTGTATCTGCTCTGCCTTGAAGGCAGTGCATTTGATATCTCATACTGCAGGTCTCTCATACTTGGCTCTCATACTGCGGCGTCTTTGCTCATCCACCCCCTGCAAACTAATAGACAACCAGTCCTATTAACCACATCACCACATGGCTAGGCTATTTCCTTCTGTGCTAGTTTTGTCTGGTAAAAGCTTTGGGATCCGCAGAGCAGCTATTGTCTATTGATGAAAAGCTGTGAGCCCATGTGGGCTCTTAAAATCATCTCTGCATGCTCAATAACAGCGCTGTCGGCAGGCAGATAGGCAGGCAGGCAGGCTCCCATATCAAATGAATTCAGCACAGGTGTCTGTATTCGACTGGTCTGTACTGGGCTGAGTTAGACTTGTTTATTCAGTATTACAGGCCCTCTTGGTCTGTCATGGTCACCCCCATTGCTGTCTCCTTCTTTAGCTCAAAGCATCTGCCTAGTCCGTCCTTTCTTTCTTTTTTGTTCTTCCTGTTTCTGACAGGAAGTGCCCTCATTCAAAAGCCTTGATGTGTCGTTGCAGACGTGTCACTCCTGATTACTCACCAGAGCAGGGCTCTGTCTCTCTCCTTTAATCCCTCCACACACTCCCTCACTCCCTTTCTTCCTTCCCTCCATCTCTGACATGGCGGCTCTCACATTTAGAGAGACAGGCGCACCAATTGGGGATGCTATAGGCTCAGAGAGAGAGAGAGAGCGTCTTCCCTCTGCAGGGGCCTTAGATGATGAGATGGCCTCATTCTGTGGCACTGCCAGGGTGGGGCCCTTAACTGGAGCTCCCGTCCTCTGTCTGGTCTGCCCAGTGGGGCTGTGTGAGCCGGTGGCGTTGACGGGAGTCTGGCTGGCTTTAACAGACAAAGACTGACTCAGCCTGAAATAGAGCTTGTACGGATACTTGCCCTTTATCCCATAATGAGGAGACTATTATAAAGCCAGTGTCTTAAGGCAGGGAATTGGGCAGTGTTAGGCCAGAGGTTAACTTTTACATCACCTTAAAAATCTCCAAGCTGCTTTTCAGATTAGCATCATAAATTGGGTAGTCACCTCCTCTTTTGGCACCAACAGCTTAATCTGCTGCATAGTGAAGAGCAGAGGCAGAGTATCCAACTCCTATTGAGGCTGCATTAACCTGACCTTTCTGGATGTAATGTGCTCTTTGGCAATGGAGAAGATGAAGCAAGGTCTCCTGAGAGGGAGTAAGTGAATAGGGATTAAGAGATAGGTTACCTTTACGTTGTGGAATGTTCCAATTTCACTATTGAAAGAGTGTGTACATTGTTAATACAATATATACAGTTACAGTAGTGAAATTTCAGATGAACCCATGGCAGACACAACAATAGATTAGGTCAGTCTGTGTCCCACATGGAATGTATGAATTATTCCAGGGCTATGACAGGGCAATGTTGGAGCTCATCTCCACAAAGACTCCCATCTCTGCATGTCCATATTTAATTCAGGCCTTTCAGCTGCTCAACTGTACAGGCTGATGATAGAATGAGCCTTTCCAGAGGGATTAGTCGCCCTCTCATCAGCCGGCACCCTAATTTCTCTTCCTTTGTTGGGGTGCAGGCTGTACTAAATGGGATAAAGGACCTTGGCCGGACACAGTGGGAAGAAGGGGATTTTGTGTGGCTGGCAGGTGCAGTGGAGTGCAGGCGGAGTGACAGTGGGGTTTTGGGTAGTGTGTGTGTCTGTGTGTCTGTGAGTAAGTGTGTGCTTGTGTGCATCTGTATGAGTAAGTGTGTTTCTGTAAGTGTGTGTGTCTTTGTGAGAGTGTGTGTGTGTGTGTGTGTCTTTATGAGAGTGTGTGTGTGTGTGTGTGTGTGTGTGTGTGTGTGTGAGAGAGTGTGTGCGTGTGTCTGGGTGTGTATCTGTGAGTAAGTGTCTGCTTGTGCACATCTGTATGAGTGAGTGTGTTTCTGTGAGTGTGTGTCTTTGCGAGAGTGCGTGAATGCATGCGCGCCTCAGCAGGATATGTCTTCCCTGCGGCTGAGTGCTGCTGAGATAGACCAGGAACCTGTGGAACTGAACCCTCAATCACAGGGCTCCTCAGGGGTTTGCAGTAAATTCTTCAGGCGAATGGTTTTCTCTCTCCTTCTTCCTCTTTTTCTCCTCACATCTGGGGAGCAGTGCTAGTGCCCCAGTCATCTTTTACTGCGCTGAGGCCATTTCCACCCTATCTGTAAAGTGATAACACGTGATGTACTGGGTTGGGCCTTGATGAAGCGGGGCTGGCATGGACCAACACGGACACAGGCACACATTCAGCTTACCAAAAGGCAAATCTAAAACAGCACAATTAGAGCTTGTTGTCTAAATTATTATGAAAAAGATACCTACATCTTTCATTGAGTGAATGCTTTATTTGGCTTTAGTGCCAATCTAATTATGTTCAAGGTAATTTGCAATATCAGGAAAAAAAGGTTTCTGGAGCAGTCAGCTCCAGAAAATACATATGTAGGATTTGATCACCCTGTTGCAAGATACCATTTTAAACTTGTAGTGTATTTCAGGTTTAAAAAGGGTTTGAAGTTTGTAATTTCCACTTTTAATAAATGTCAGACTTGATTTTCCCTTACAAAAAGTGTACCCCTACAAAAATGTCCTGTTGCTGCAGGATTATCTTCCTGTTGATGTAAACAAGCTGATCAAATTAAGATTTTACATCTGCACTGTGGGCAGCCAGAGACGAATTTAAGTCTTACTGGAAAACGAATGCATGCACACTAAGCATTTACCAACGACTACATCTTTTTTTGGTCCTGTCTTGATGTATTTTTTTGTAATTTCTTTGTTGCAGTCTGGACCGGCCTTGATTTCAACGTCCAAGGACCAAATCTGAACCAATCATAGACGTCTATATTTGGTTCGGAATCGGATCGGTCCAGACTAGCATAGACATCTATGCTTCTTAAGTTTTTACAGCACAGTACAGCACAATACAGTACAGTAGAGCACCACAGAGTACAGTACATCACAATACAGTACACAGTACAGTAAAGAAAAGTATAGTATAGTACAATACAATACAGTAGAGCACAGTAAAGTATAGTTTACTGCAGAGGTGGGACCAAGTCACTATTATCTGAGTCACAAGCAAGTCTCAAGTCATAAGGTCTGAGTCTCAAGTCGAGTCACAAGTAGAACGGGTCGCGTGTCAAGTCCAAGTCGTGCATTCTATGAGCAAGTCGAGTCACAAGTTTTTTCAAGTCAAGTCACAAAAAATCTAGACATGCAATGTTTTTGTAAAAAACTAGTTAGTCACATATAATAGATCTTTAGCTGGTTCTTTGTAGAGTATGTCTGTGAAGTTCGATTTTTGAAAAAGTATGCAAAACTAGAATGTTCTATCTGCATAAATCCAGTTGAAAAGAAGATACCTAATCAGTTGTACAACTGAAATGTGTGTTCCGCATTTAACCCAACCCCTCTGAATCAGAGAGTGGCAGGGAGCTGCCATAATAGACATCCACATTTTCAGCACCCAGGGAGCAGTGGGTTAACTGCCTTGCTCAGTGGCAGAACAACAGATATTTACCTTGTCTGCTCGGGGATTCAATCCAGCAACCTTTCGGTTACTGGCACAATGATCTAACCACTAGGCTACCTGAACTTGGCACTCCAAGGTTCTATCTGCAATCCAATCACCAGTGGTGGAAAAAGTACCCAATTGTCATACTTGAGTAAAAGTAAAGATACCTTGATATAAAATGACTCAAGTAAAAGTGAAAGTCACCCAGTAAAATCATACTTGAGTAAAAGTCTAGTATTTGGTTTTAAATGTACTTATGTATCAAAAGTAAATGTAATTGCGTAAGTATACTTACGTATTTACAAGTAAAAGTAAAAGTATAAATAATTTCAAATTACTTAAGCAAACCAGAGGGCACCATTTTCTTGTTTTTATTCACGCTCCAACCGTCAGACATCATTTACTAATGAAGCATGTGTTTAGTGAGTCTGTCAGATCAGAGGCAGTAGGGAGGACCAGGGATGTTCTCTGTTTAGTGAGTCTGTCAGATCAGAGGCAGTAGGGATGACCAGGGATGTTCTCTGTTTAGTGAGTCCGTCAGATCAGAGGCAGTAGGGATGACCAGGGATGTTCTCTTGATAAGTGTGTGAATTAGACCATTTTCCTGTCCTGCTAAGCATTCAAAATGTAACAAGTACTTTTGGGTGTCAGGGAAAATGTATGGATTAAAAAGTACAATTTTTATTTAGGAATGTAGTGAAGTAAAGTTATAATACCTAGGTGTCTGGCTAGACTGTTAACTCTCCTTCCAGACTCACATTAAATATCTCCAATCCAAAATCAAACCTATTTCGCAACAAAGCATCCTTCACTCATGCTGCCAAACAACTGACCATCCTACCGATCCTCGACTTTGGCGATGTCATTTATAAAAAAGCCTCCAACACTCTACTCAACAAATTGGATGCAGTCTATCACAGTGCTATCCGTTTTGTCACCAAATCCCCATATACTACCCACCACTGCGACCTGTACGCTCTCGTTGGCTGGCCCTCGCTTAATGTATTTGATGATGCGTTCTGACTATCTTGTGCAAAGCACTATCTACACAAAGCATAGTTCTGAGATATTGAAAAGCATAGTTCTGAGATAATGAAAAGCATAGGTCTGAGATATTGAAAGCATAGTTCTGAGATATTGAAAAGCATAGTTCTGAGATATTGAAAAGGATAGTTCTGAGATATTGAAAAGCATAGTTCTGAGATATTGAAAAGCATAGTTCTGAGATATTGAAAAGGATAGTTCTGAGATAATGAAAAGCATAGGTCTGAGATATTGAAAAGGATAGTTCTGAGATATTGAAAAGCATAGTTCTGAGATATTGAAAAGCATAGTTCTGAGATATTGAAAAGCATAGTTCTGAGATATTTAAAAGCATAGTTCTGAGATATTGAAAAGCATAGTTCTGAGATATTTAAGCATAGTTCTGAGATATTGAAAAGCATAGTTCTGAGATATTTAAAAGCATAGTTCTGAGATATTGAGCATCTTAACTTTTCATATCCCAGATTTCTAAACTGTTTTGTAGTGAATTCTTCTTTCATAACCCATTAAGGTCCTCAGGTAGCCTAGTGCGGGGGCGGCAGGTAGCCTAGTGGTTAGAGCGTTGGACTTGTAACCGGAGGGTTGCAAGTTTGAATCCCCGAGCTGACAAGGTAAAAAATCTGTCGTTCTGCCCCTGAACAAGGCAGTTAACCCACTGTTCCCCGGGCGCCGAAGACGTGGATGTCAATTAAGGCAGACCCCGCACCTCTCTGATTCAGAGGGGTTGGGTTAAATGCGGAAGACACATTTCGGTTGAAGGCATTTGGTTGTACAACTGACTAATAATGGTGACTTTTTGACTTTGACTTTGACCTAAAGTACAGAGTATCAAAATCCTAAGGCATTTGTAAATCAGTTTTTGTAGGGGGTGCAATCGCAAATAGAACATTATGGCTCTGAAATGTCAATCTGGGTTCAGCCGTAAGGTTCTATCAGACACTTCTGAAGTAGACGTGTTGAGTTTTTAAGAGGACTGTAGCTAAAATAGTTTCAGTCTTCTTAAAATCTGAACATGATTACAGGATCTGATGGAAATTATGATCTGTCTGTAGCCTTTTCTTCCTCACAAATATCGTAATTGATTTGCCTGAAAATGGTTCATCTTCATCCGATAGCTAAGTGTTGAAGGTAGTGTGATGTTCCAGCTATCTTCAGACATATAGCCAGTACCACCACTGAGGTCTAGAATTATAACCCACCCAAACTAGGCCTATCTGAAATATGAAAATGATCAATGAAATCACCAGGTAGCCTAATGTTCTGGCAATATGTGTCCATAGCAGATTGCTAAACTATATATGATATGGATAATATACATACAGTTGAAGTTGAAACTTTACATCCACCTTAGCCAAATACATTAAACTCAGTTTTTCACAATTCCTGACATTTAATCCTAGTAGAAATTTCCTGTCTTAGGTCAGTTAGAATCACCACTTTATTTTAAGAATGTGAAATGTCAGAATAATAGTAGAGAGAATGATTTATTTCAGCTTTTATTTATTTCATCACATTCCCAGTGGGTCAGAAGTTTACATATACTAAATTAGTATTTAGTAGCATTGCCTTTAAATTGTTTAACTTGGGTCTAACGTTTTGGGTAGCCTTCCACAAGCTTCCCACAATAAGTGGGTGAATTTTGGCCCATTCCTCCAGACAGAGCTGGTGTAACTGATCCAGGTTTGTAGGCCTCCTTGATCGCACAAGCTTACACATTTTCTATATGATTGAGGTCAGGGCTTTGTGATGGCCACTCCAATACCTTGACTTTGTTGTCCTTAAGCCATTTTGCCACAACTTTGGAAGTATGCTTGGGGTCATCGTCCATTTTGAAGACCCATTTGCAACCAAGCTTTAGCTTCCTGACTGATGTCTTGAGATGTTGCTTCAATATATCCACATCATTTCCCTTCCTCATGATGCCATCTATTTTGAGAAGTGCACCAGTCCCTCCTGCAGCAAAGCACCGCCACAACTTGATGCTGCCACCCCCGTGCTTCACGGTTGGGATGGTGTTCTTCGGCTTGCAAGCTTCCCCCTTTTTCCTCCAAACATAACGATGGTCATTATGGCCATACAGTTCTATTTTTGTTTCATCAGACCAGAGGACATTTCTCCAAAAAGTACGATCTTTGTCCCCATGTGCAATTGCAAACTGTAGTTTGACTTTTTTTATGGTGGTTTTGGAGCAATGGCTTCTTCCTTTCTGAGTGGCCTTTCAGGTTATGTCGATATAGGACTCGTTTTACTGTGGAAATAGATACTTTTGTACCTGTTTTCTCCAGCATCTTCACAAGGTCCTTTGCTGTTGTTCTGGGATTTATTTGCACTTTTCGCACCAAAGTACATTCATCTCTAGGAGACAGAACGCGTCTCCTTCCTGAGCGGTATGACAACTGCGAGATGCACTGAGTTTGAAGGTAGGCCTTGAAATACATCCACAGGTACACCTCCAATTGCGCAAAGATGCGCAATTTATTAGTTCTGAAAATTTGGTGCAATACTGTAGGCCTATGAATAAGCAAAGCCACTGTTGATTGACAGTTTGCTGGTCCAATCAGAAGGCAGAGTGTGCGTTTCACTAGCCAATCAGTTTTTTACAAGTGCAATATTGTCTCTGGCTGTGTGGAGAGTAGCCTAGTCCACTGAGACTCTGTGCCACTGAAACTCTACTGTACTGTATTGTACACTACTGAATTAAACTATACTGTACTGTACTCTACTGAAGTAATCCATACTGTTCTGCACTGTACTGTACTGTACTGTACTGAATTAAACTATACTGTACTGTACTCTATTGAAGTAATCTATACTGTTCTGCACTGTACTGTACTGTACTGTACTGTACTGAATTAAACTATACTGTACTCTACTGTACTGTAGTTAGCTTGGCTGCTTCGCGTGATGTATTATTGTCTCTACCTTCTTGCTCTTTGTGCTGTTGTCTGTGCCCAATAATGTTTGTACCCTGTTTTGTGCTGCTATCATGTTGTGCTGCTGCCTTGTTGTGTTGCTACCATGTTGTTGTCATGTTGTGTCGCTACTAGAGGTCGACCAATTATGATTTTTCAATGCCGATACCGATTATTGGAGGACCAAAAAAATCCGATACCGATTAATCTGCCAATTTTTATATATATATTTGTAATAATGACAATTACAACAATACTGAATGATCACTTTTATTTTAACTTAATATAATACATAAATAAAATCAATTTAGTATCAAATAAATAATGAAACATGTTCAATTTGGTTTAAATAATGCAAAAACACAGTGTTGGTGAAGAAAGTCAAAGTGCAATATGTGCCATGTAAAAAAGCTAACGTTTAAGTTCCTTGCTCAGAACATGAGAACATATGAAAGCTGGTGGTTCCTTTTAACATGAGTCTTCAATATTCCCAGTTAAGAAGTTTTAGGTTGTAGTTATTATAGGACTATTTCTCTCTATACCATTTGTATTTCATATACCTTTGACTATTGGATGTTCTTATAGGCACTATAGTATTGCCAGCCTAATCTCGGGAGTTGATAGGCTTGAAGTCATAAACAGCGCTGTGCTTTAAGCATTGCGAAGAGCTGCTGGCAAACGCAGGAAAGTGCTGTTTGAATGAATGCTTACGAGCCTGCTGCTGCCTACCACCGCTCAGTCAGACTGCTGTATCAAATATCAAATCATAGACTTAAGTATAATATAATAAACACACAGAAATACAAGCCTTAGGTCATTAATATGGTCAAATCCGGAAACTATAATTTAGAAAACAAAACGTTTGTTCTTTCAGTGAAATACAGAACCGTTCCATATTTTATAGAACGGGTGGCAACCCTAAGTCTAAATATTGCTGTTACATTGCACAACCTTCAATTTATGTCATAATTATGTAAAATTCCGGCAAATTAATTACGGTCTTTGTTAGGAAGAAATGGTCTTCACACAGTTCGCAACGAGCCAGGCGGCCCAAACTGCTGCATATACCCTGACTCTGCTTGCAATGAACGCAAGAGAAGTGACACAATTTTCCTAGTTAATATTGCCTGCTGACATGCATTTCTTTTAACTAAATATGCAGGTTTAAAAAAATATACTTTTGTATTGATTTTAAGAAAGGCATTGATGTTTATGGTTAGGTACATTGGTGCAACGATTGTGCTTTTTTCGCGAATGCGAAAACCCGTTTGGCGAAGTAGACTGTGATTTTATGATAAATTAACAGGCACCGCATTGATTATATGCAACGTAGGACAAGCTAGTTAAACCAGTAATATCATCAACCATGTGTAGTTAACTAGTGATTGTGTTAAGATTGATTGTTTTTATAAGATAAGTTGAATGCTAGCTAGCAACTTACCTTGGCTCCTTGCTGCACTCGGGTAACAGGTGGTCAGCCTGCTACGCAGTCTCCTCCTGGATTGCAATGTAATCGGCCATAATTGGCGTCCAAAAATGCCGATTACCAAATCGGTCCTAATTAATCGGCCATGCCGATTAATCGGTCGACCTCTAGTCGCTACAATGCTGTGTTGTCATGTGTTGCTGCCATGCTATGTTGTTGTCTTAGGTCTCTTTATGTACCATACTCTACTGTACTCTACTGTACTGTGCTCTACTGTACTAAACTGTGCCGTACTGTACTGTGATGTTCAAACATAACCTAGACGTCTATGATTTGTTCATTTTTGGATCTGGTCCGCACCGTCCAAACATGTACGTGTTTGGGGAGTTCATTCGAATAATAGCCAGCATGGTTTTCAAGTTGTATTCATACATTTACATTGTGCAGTTGAAATTTGGCCATATAATCAATGACAGAAAAATACTTATTTTCAATATCTGTAAAAGGTGTCTTTTCAACATCCGGAAAATATGTGTTTTTGACATCCAGAAAATACATATTTTCACCTTTCATTCAGTAACTAAAACGCACCTGACGTCAATCCACATTTGGAAAAGACGACTAAAAGACGTCTTTTCAACGTCCGTTTGCTTACTGGGTGGGTTTTATTCCGTTGTCTGAGTGTGAAGAAGAACTGTCATAGACTGACTGCACCAGGCAGCACTAGTTTTGGAGAGCACCATCTTCTGCTCTGTATGCCTCGTTCTGTCTGTCTGTCTGTCCTCATTCTCTCTGCAGCAGCTTAGCTCACTGCCTTTGTTCTCTCACTTGGCTTGAAACTTGAGAAAATGGAGAGAAGTGCTGAGGCTGCAGCTATATAGCTTGGCTTCCCACAACTCAGACAGTACAGGAGAAACACAGCACCACAACACAGACCCCCACCCACTTTATACAAACACAGCTAAACCCAGCGACATTCAAATCACGCTCGAGCCACATCCACTTATGTTATGTTTCAGTTTTTTACCGCTTTTTAGAAGGTACAGTACTTGAACACTTGTGACCCCGATGCAGTGAAAACAATGAGCGCAGTTCTTTGTTTTGAAATTAGCACAATTTTACTCATTTAAAGCATGTGTATCTATTGACTAAATGCACCCAAACAAACTAGCTATCTGGATGTCTTTAGGCTAGTAGTGTGAAAGAGAGGTCCCATATACTACAGATGTAGGATCTTAATTTGAGCCAGTTAGCTACAGCCGGGAAATAATCCTGCAGCAACAGAAAATGTGAATTATTATGTGGATTATAATTAATGAACATTTTTGAGGGGGTTGATAAAGTCTGAATTTCAAAGTGTAAATTACAAACTTCAGAACCCTTTTTAAAACGAAAATATCCTACAAGTTTTACATTTCCTCCATTGAAGGAAAGTTCTCTTGCAACAGGGTGATCAAATTAACATCCTACATCTGTAGTTGAGAATCCAGCAGGCGTTTTAACAGCAGCCTTGTAGAGTGGCTGGAGTGACAGTAAACCTTTGTCACACTAATAGCCTGAAGTCACAGCTAACCCTAATGGCTTAGGCAGCCGTGGCAGGGGTAGGGCCAGGGGTTGCCTGGAGGTCAGGTTGAATTACAGGACATACATGCTAGTTTCCAACTAGTAGAATAAATAAAGGAGAGAGAAGGAGGAGCATCTGAGGTGAGGAAGGGGGAAACAGTTGTTATTGGAAGAGCAGATCTTCACGTCAATTGATTAGCAGTTAAAGGAAGCCTTTGGTTGAACCTACCCTTTTATATAGAGGCATCCATGCCCTTTAACATTCACAGACTACACTAAACTCAACACAGCCACTATACTGGGATGGGAATCAGCTCTTGCATTTTAGTTTCTGGTTCACTTGTTAAGTTTTATCATGCTCAATGCATGATGTTTCCCATTTGTTATTTATTAACTTGTGATTCAATTTCGTAAAACTTCGACCAAAACTTTACTTTTATCAAATGAATTGCTTTTAAAACAGTGTTAATAGAGCTGAAATATGCACTACAATAATATCCAGATTGCTCATTTAAATCCCTCTTGCCCAGGTGGATAAGAATGAAGTGTGTTTGTTAGAGAGGTGACGTCAACACTGGAACAGAATGTAGTGAAACATGAGCTAGACTGGCTTTTCTTCTCTAACCTGAATATAGACCACTGCATTTGTTTTGTTTCTCCGTTTCTCAGGGAGAACTTTAGAGGTTGCCAAGGACTTGTATTCACAACCAAGGCACGCAAATAAAATCCTTCACATGAAGCTGTACCTGGGTGTAGCCTCTACATCTGGTGGAAAACATGCCGTTTTCTCCTCTGTAAATGTGCCTCTTTCTGGGAGACTAAATGGCGTTGATTGTTTCAGTGGCAGGATGTTTGTGTGTTTTGTTCCAAGCCCTTTTCATAAATGCCAGTTTTTATGTTGCCAAGGTCAACTGGTTTTTACTAGACTGGAGAAGCAAGTCCAGCGGCAACATGGCCTCCCTACCATCTGGCAGCCATAAAATGGGGGGCAGGAGGTTTTTAGTGGGGTTTTATAGGACGGCAGGGTGAGAGAGACAGAGTGTGGATGGCGGACTCTAGTTGCCCCCAAGCTTCAGAGCATCCTCCATAGTCTGTAGGACAGGTCAGAAGTTCATTGCCTTCTTTTCTCTTCCTTTCCTAAAGTCCTGGTGGAAAGGTGAAGGGAGGGGGCGACTGGTTCAGCAGTCAGTTGAAGGAGTGTAGATGTAAATGACAGGAGAGTCTTTTTGTTGTTACTGTGAATGTTTTAGCCAAATGTTGTTGTACCTGAGAGTCTTTGTTTTATGAGTGCTGTAGTGCTCAATATTGTACTGTAGCTGTGTATGTTGTTTGTTGTTGTTCTGTTGCTATTAGCTTGTTATATCAGGCAGAGAACCATCCCTCAGTCAGTGTCACAGATGGTGGAGAGTGATGTGGATGCGTAAACACTGATGATTCAATGGGTTAGTGTTGTTTGGGAATGTGTCAGCTTCGCAAAGCTCTCTGTACTCAATTGAGTAATGAACAGACAGCTTCGTTTCAATGGCCTCCCGGTCTAGTCATCTTTATCATAGAGGCAATCTAGTAGAAGTACAGCTGTTGTCTTTACACATCGGACCGAGATTAAAGATTAAATCACAGCATTGTTGCACGTGAAAACGGGTTTGTGAGATTCTCTCATGGACATTTTCTGAGATGAGGACAGTCCTGAGATTCTCAGTTATGTGTTCCTCCTGGATGTCTCTTTTCCTGCTTTAACTATTTAGGGAGCGGCAGCCGAGGTGTCGGTTTTGGAGAGTTTGGCGTGCCCAAAGTAAAATACCTGCCACTCAGGCCCAGAAACTAGGATATGCACATAATTAGTACTATTGGATAGGAAACACTCCATTGGATAGGAAACACTTCTAAAACCGTTAAAATAATGTCTGTGAGTATAACAGAACTGATATAGCAGGCGAAAACCAGAGGAAAATACATGCAGATTTTCTGTTTTTTTTTTTTAGATTACCTTTTTCTCCTGTCTGCCTATGGGATTCAATGTTATCTAGGACTCAGACTGCAGTACCTATGGCTTCCACTGGATGTCAACAGTCTTTAGACAGGGTTTCATGACGTTAGGTTGAATTAGAAGTGAATAGAAGAAGAATTTAGAAGTAGACCCCGGAACTCAATAGAATGACATGCGAGTTCACGGTCTCACGCGCTCTGTGGTTTTTTCCTTTTCTATCGTTCACGTTATCGTCCGGTTGAAATATTATAGTAAATATACATAAAGGGATACCTAAGGATACATTAAAAATGATGTTTGATTTGTTTGGACAAAGTTAATAGGTATAATTTGAATGCGTTCTCTTCACGGTTCAATGGGCGACTCGACGGTGGATTTTCTGAACATAAAGCACCAACCAAACGGAGATTTATGGATATAATAAATTACTTTTTCTAACAAAAGAACCATTGGATGTCTTCGTTGGACACTTGGGATGCCCTCAGCAGAAGTTCTTTGACAGGTAAGTGATTTATTTTAGCTCTTAAATGGGTTTTGTGTGACCTGCACTGGATATGAATTTATGCCAATGCATAAATATTAGAGGTGCTATCCTCAAACAATCAAATGTTGTGCTTTCGCCGTAAAGCCTTTTTGAAATGTGACAATTCTGTGATATTGCCAAGAATCAGAGCTTTTGATGACTATGCCACACTTGTATATTGATGAATGTTTAATAATTCAACTTTTGGATTTTGAATTTGGCGCCTTACATTTCACCGGGTAGTGTCGGGAACGGCCCGCTAGCGCCCCGTTTATCCCTAAGAGGTTTTAACCCCTTACCCCTTAGCCACTCCAAGACATTTGGCTTATATCGAAGCACAGCACATTTAGTTCACATCAGGATGTTTGTTCTTTCTGCTATAGGAGAAAAAAGCCCTAAACCCTGTTTATGGTGATGGGTTTTTCTGTATTTACAGATTTATGTCTCATTGCAAATTCAGAGAAGTCCTCCAGTCAGTCCTCCTCACGGGAAAGTAAAAAAATAAATATATAAACTCAACATAGATGCTATTTTAATTAGTTTGGAGGCAGCTTGACCTCTTTCCCTCTGTTGGGTTGAGTATCCAGACCCTTGGCTTCCCACACAGTTTGCATTATCCAGAGAAGAAAAGGGCTGACAGCGTGTTTAGCAGGGCACACCCTTGTAGGTTTCTGTGTCACTCAACCCCATTAAATGTTTTATTGTTTCCTCACTGTGGTATACAGCCCACAGTGTCGCACAGTTTACCCAACACATGTAGTGTTGTGGATTACATGGTTAGCTTATAAAAAAGGATTTGGTTAGATGTTAACTAATTCGAACCAAAGTTCAACCATACCTATTTGCAGGCATGGGGTGTGTGTTGGATGTGTGGGGTGTGTCTGTGCCTCCTTTCTGTACTGCAGTGATGCATTTCTGTGGTGTGGTGGCCAGACCTTCACCACATCACTTTGGATGCAGAGTGCAACTTGATCTGTTGGATTGATGTAACTGCACTTTATATAGGGCTCCTGAGTGGTGCATCGGTCTAAGGCTCTGCATCTCAATGCAAGAGGGGTCACTACAGTCCCTGTGTTCAAATCCAGGCTCTATCACATCTGGCTGTGATTTCAAGTCCCATAGGGCAGTGCACATTTGGCCCAGTGTTGTCTGGGGTAGGCTGTCATTGTAAATAAGAATTGAACTGACTTGCCTAGTTAAATATTATACAAGATACATTCTGCTCGTCCTGTATAGCCGGCAGCAGTAATGTAACATGTGTTGATTCATTAGAGGGCAGAGATACATCTTATAGCCAACCCCAGGGGGGCAACAGTTGCGTTTTGAGGACATTTATAGATTTTTGTATTGATTTATTTAACCTTTATTTAACTAGGGAAGTCAGTTAAGAACAAATTCTTATTTACAATGACGGCCTACCAAAAGGCAAAAGGCATTCTGCGGGGGCTGGGATAAAAAATAAAAAGATAAAATATAGAGCAAAACACACATCAGGACTAGAGAGACAACACAACACTACATAAAGAGAGACCTAAGACAACAACATAGCATGGCAGCAACACATGACAACACAGCATGCTAGAAACACAACATGACAACAACATGGTAGCAACACAACAATGGCAGCAGCACAACATGTTAACAGCACAAAACATGGTATAAAGTTGATTGGATTGTCCCTAATGATTATCATAATAATGGCATCAAATACACTTTCATGGCCAAGACTGCTGATTGCACTTGACAAGCCCTTCTCCTGCTTTTTAAAGTAAAGCATCAAAGGCTCCCTTAAAAGCTGCAGCAGTGAAATAATTCTGCCTGATATCCACTGAGAGACTGATAACATATTTCAGTCTGTTTCTCCCTCACTTTTCATGTCTTGTTGGGAACTCTTGAGTTCCAAAAAAAGGATTTAGAGAAAAGAGCCAGTCCTCTACTGAGAGGCTGGGAATAATGACCTCTGCTCTGAGTTCGTGGGTACATCCACTGCAGGGATTCAGGGGAGAAAAATGTGGCCTGTGTCTCTTTAAGAGCGCTGGCCTGTCTGCAGAATGCATCAGTCCTGTGGAGCAGACACAGGCCAGGAGGAGGGGGGTGTAAGGAGGAGCGTGGGGCCCAGTGTCGGGAGGGAAAGGAGCAGGAGGGAACAGCCGCAGTCTGGGCCTCCTGCCTCCTGGCTAGACTGCTGAAAGTTATTATTAAGTTCCTGTGCCGGGCCTCCCCTCTTTGCTCGCTAGGAGAGGGATAGAAACCTACAGAGACAGAAAGAGAAAGCTGGCAGCTTAACATGCCCTTTCGCAATAACCTTTAATACAACAAATAAAGTATAACTATGTTTTGTAAAGTCTTTAAAAGGTGAGTGACCCACACTCCACGTTAACTGCCTCACAGCTGCTCCTATAGCCCAGGCAGCAGCTGAAAATCCAAGCCCAGCATGCTACCCAGCCAGCATATTTGGTTCCTTGGAAGTTGTGGGAACGTACTTTACATTTTGTTACTCATATAAAGCTGTTCATTTTAGTCTATTCAAACATACCCCCATTTTAAAGGAAACAAGCACTCATTAAGATCAGGTGTGGCCAATTAGTGACCGTTGCCAAGACACCTGAACACACTTAACAAGGTCGAGCATAGAGTGAACAAAAATATAAACGCAACATGCAACAATTTCATATATTTTTTTGAGTTACAGTTCATATGAGGAAACCACGCAATTGAAGTAAATAAATTAGGCCCTAGTCTATGGATCTCACATGACTGAGAATACAGATATGCATCTGTTGGTCACAGATACCTTAAAATAAATGGGCCTCACAATGGGCCTCAGGATCTCGTCACGGTATTTTTGTGAATTCAAATTGCCATCGATAAAATGCAATTGTGCTCTTTGTCCGTAGCTTATGCCTGCCCATACCACAACCCCACCGCCACCATGGGGCACTCTGTTCACAAGGTTGACATCAGCAAATCGCTCGCCCACAAGACGCCATACACGTGGTCTGTGGTTGTGAGGCCGGTTGGACGTACTGCCAAATTCTCTAAAATGACGTTGGAGGCGGCTTATGGTAGAGAAATGAACATTACGTTCTCTGGTAACAGCTCTGGTGGACATTCCTGCAGTCAGCATGCCAATTGCACTCAACACTTGAGACATCTGTAGCATTGTGTTGTGTGACAAAACTGCACATTTTAGAGTGACCTTTTATTGTCCCCAGCACAAGGTGCACCTGTGTAATGATCATGCTGTTTAATCAGATTATTGACATGCCACACCTGTCAGGTAGATGGATTGTCTTGGCAAAGAAGAGATGCTCACTAACAGGGATGTACTGTAAACAAATTTGTGCACAACATTTTAGGGAAATAAGCTTTTTGTGCCTATGGAACATTTCTAGGATATTTTATTTCAGTTCATGAAACGTGGTAGCAACACTTTACATGCTGCATTAATATTTTGTTTAGTGTATATGTTTTTAAATAACTTAAAATGTTTTCTCTAAGAAACATATGGTTCTCAAAACGTTACTAAAGTTTTCTTGTGGTTTTTAAGGAAAGTTTTCTTAATGGTCTCGGACCAATTTGAGAACATGAATTTAAATAGAACCATGGGGAAAGTTATGCTGAAGTAGTGAAATTCCCACAGAAGAATGTTGTTTCTTAACATTCTCTTAACTATTTGAGAACATTCCCAATGTCAAATCAGTTGGAGAACGTTCCTAGAACATTACCAAAATTGAAATTAAACGTAACCATGTTTAAACCTTTAGGGAACATTCTGATAAAGTAATGAAATACCAATAATGTAAGTTCCTTAAATGTGCTCAGAACTATCCTGCACCATTCCCAGAATGTTGTGGGAAGCTTGTAATGCAAAATAACCATTGGACAACCACGCTCTCACCAAGCTCTAAGAAACATAGCTGGGTATATTCTTCTGTTACAGTGTAATAGGCCTGTCGTGTTTTCATAGGGAACCGCCTTAACTAGTCAAGACAAGAAGAGCACAGAGGCTGACTGCTCTCCAATCAGCATTCAGTGGTCTAAATCCTCTGCTGGCTGGCTGGCTGGCTGGCGTGCTAAATGATAAGTATGATTCATGGCTGACTAGGTGGACAAGTACTGTTCTGACAGCACAGAAACACACTTATCTTTCCCAGCAGTCTAAAATAAAATGGCTCATATACAGTGCATAATAGCCCTTTAGGAGAATTCAAAAGATGCGTTTCAATCTGGAGTAAAAATTGTCTAGATCATATACTGGCTGTTTTCAGTCTCTCCCCCTCTACCTTGTACATAACACCATTGAGGGCTCTAGTAGCTGAGTCTGCAGATGCTTGGCAGCCATCCATGGTCACTGGTCAGAGCTCAGCTACCAGGTCAGACTGGATTTGCTGGGAGCGAGTTAGTAGCCAGGGCCCAGGGAGGCTGTGGAGAGATTATATACTTACACCATGCCCTCTCCTCAGGCCTGTGCCTGCTTGCCTGGCTGCCTGTAATCCCTGGCTGGATCGCAGGCAGCACAGACTGCATTAAACCATAAACCACCTGTGTCTGTACGGCTCAGTACTGAGCTGAGACAGACAGGAGACAATTATGTAATACTGTGCTGGCCTGTCTGTCTGTTCTCCTGCGGGCCAGGCCGGCCAGGCAGCTCTAAGCTACAGCTAGCATGTCTGAGTGACCAAGTTCCCCAGGGTCAGCTGTAGTGACCAGCTGTTGCCTCCCTCTCTTCCCAGACCTACTGTTTAGTCCTGTTGGCCTCATTAGAGGAATACAGACTGAATACAGCCTGCACCACATCACACCAAGCACCTGAGTTCACAGGATATTATGACGATCCCCCACCCCCCTCGACCCCCCACCCCCATCTCATACAGTACCAGTGCACAGTGCATGTGTTTATTTTAACATGTGTCTCCATTCATGGTTCCTGCAATCGTACAGTTCGTGTTTTAAAGCCGTCTGGAGTAAGGTTCTGGGAGTGCTTGCTGCTCTGCTCTGCTTGGGGAAAACCTGGCGTTGAAATGTGGATTTTGTAGAGTTCTTTGGTTGAGTCAGAACTTAGCTGTGCTCCACTGTTTTCTTGTTGCTATGGAGAAAAACACTGGCCCCAGATTCAGAAGAGTGCAATAAAATCATCCAGGAAAAATACATTTCCAAGTATTTTCAGGGTCATGAGCAGACGGAGCATTGCTATGAATTGAGTGATGCTGTGGTCCATCCCCCCCTTTCCCCTAGCTTTCCATTTTAGAACGCTCATATTTATTTTATGGAGGCTCCGAGACTGGGCCCTCTCACCCATATTTGTTGAGAGCAGATCTTGCCTTCCTGGAGGGAGAAAAAAGCCACGTGTTTACATATGGAATGTGCCATCTGAGGAACGGAAGTTGTGGGTGTTTTTCTCCCCTGTTTCCCTCAGAGACAATTCCCTGAGCATGTGGAAACAAGTGAAATGCTATTTGATCTCTGTGGAATGTTACTACACAGCCAAAGCAGCGCTGTGTTCACCCTGTTAAATTTTAGTCATCTTGCAAGTCAGGTGTAAATGAGCAGGACATACATAGACTATAAACCTTAACCTTTTACTCTCGTGGGAATTGGGCAATATGGATGAGGCTAAATTGAAATGTTTCTTACAGAATAAATATGAAAAGCATACGCATGGTAGCAGTTGAAAGGGAACTGTTTGGAGTTTATGGGAACATTTTTAGACCAAAGATGAGGACACAACAGTTCATCTGACACAAGACTGAATCCAAACATTACACTGTTGATTTTATGTGCATTTTACATTTACTGTACTTTTCACTGCATTTGTTGATAACGATGTCTGAAAATACTCTGGATACATTCAGTAACATGATAAGACTATTCCTGGAAAACGTGGGGTAGATGCAACATTAGACAAATGACAAGGGTTTGAGTGAGAGGACTAACTGGTGTCTCCAAATGACCAGACACCTTTCCGAAGTGTGCACAGTTCCTAAGTCATTTCAATGCACTTTTATGACTCAAAGAATAGTCTTCAACTGTAAGGTGCTTTGTTGAGCTCTTCTAGCTGTGCCGTGGAGGAACTGTTTTTGTATTTTTTATTTAACCTTTATTTAACTAGGCAAGTCAGTTACATTTTTGTATCTTATTTACAATGACAGAATACACCAGCCAAACCCAGACGATACTGGGCCAATTGTGCGCCGCCCTATGGGACTCCCAATCACAGACGGTTGTGATACAGCCTGGATTTGAACCAGATTGTCTGTAGTGATGCCTCTAGTACCAAAATGCAGTGCCTTAGACTGCTGCGCCACTCTGGAGTCCAAAACTAAAGCAAGCACACAACCCTACATCCCCACCATACATAAAAGGTATGCAGGCATGACTGTAAATCTCTTTGGAAAAAAGCATCTGCTAAATGGCGTATATTATCCAACAATTACTGTCATTGTTTACGCTATCCAAAACCGGCCCATTATAAATCACAATGTGGGTTAGGTGGGCATCATTTGAAAGCTTGTTCTATTGCCAGCATGACTACCTACGTTATAAAATACGATCTTAGAGTGTTAGGCTTTCTCAACGCAGCTCAGAGTAACAGATCGCCATTTTGGTGCGCATAGAAAGGAGTAATTTATTATTTTATTTTATTTTTCCCTTCACTTAACTAGGCATGAGTGCATTCAGGTGCGTGTTCTGTGACAAATCTTCTTCACAATAGACTAATTCTGATCAGGACAACCCAGGGTATGAAGTCATGTCATCTTGCAGTTGTACTTCAAACATAGTGATCATAAACATTGACACTGTGTATGACATGAGTTTTATGATACGGAAATGTGAAGTGCACATTTGCATGGGTGTTTGGCTTGCTTGTATGACATCAAAGCAGTATTTCTTATGATCCTCAATGTCTCATCATTCAAAATACATTGATTCTGCTTAATTTACAGCATTTCCCTCACTTAGATATCAAAACATTTGAAAAGGTTGCCCAATTAGCAGGAGGGATGGGGCAACTTCTTGTCGCGTTTGGTGCTCAAATTTAGAACGTCTGTCAGTCAAAACCCATACAGCCCATACAACACTGTGAAGCGCTCAGCCTGAGCTCTGATATCATTTATAGCATGTTACTGTATAGCCTTTGCGTTCCTTTTTATGTCCTTATCAGTGTCCAAATCTGCCATTTTCAACATGAGTGTGAAGGGCTTCTGTATTTTGGAAAATTGGTCCGCAGTTACTTGGTAACACACACATAATCGTTTTTGGAGTAGTATTTTTTTCCTGGCACTCTAATTTCCCTCAGCCTCACAGCCACATGCTGGGGCTCCATAGTGCTCTGAGTGGAGAGCTTCACATTGAGAATGTTTCCTGTCACTCTGCATGGAGCCATTAGTAGTGTTTGTTTTGTCAAAACACACTAGAGAAACACTATGTTTAAGAGGTGGTACTCAAAATAATAAACCAATCCCTTCACCCATCACATATCTATCTCCAAGCACACAAATACAGCTAGACCCATCTCCTACAGCCACGTCTTTTACAGCCACAACATCAGAGGCTGACCTAATAACTCATTGGAGTGCATTTCATGTAACCTATCAGGAATTGTGCATTTTACAGAGTTGTTATGTTGTAACTTTAACCACAGGTTTGATGTATTTGGACCCAGTGGGGAGCCTGCACTGAAACAGAACAGCTTGAATGGCGTCTATAAATATCACTCGGATTTATCACCTTCGTTCAGGCAGTTACCTCAAGCCCAGTTCCCAGGGCAGACACTGTGTCCGTGAAATGACATCATATGGGACCCTGGGCAGTGACCCCTAACTTCACCCCACCCTCTGACACAGTTTTTATGAGCCCCTCTACCCCATCCTCTCGGCCAGTCCTCAGTCCCCTCACACCTCTTAACCTCTCCCTGGCATTCATCCTCTTTTTCCTCCTCCCAAATAAACCTGCCACCTGCCTTTCTCCCCATTGGCCTGCCAGGGACCATGTGGTCATGGGCCTCAGCTTACCAGCTCAGGCCCAACCTCAGGTCAGCTTCCAAGTCCTGCTCTTTCTCTCTCCGTTTACCTTCTCATGTTTGATCACTATTTACTGTTTGTATTTTGTTGATTTTAGTTGTTGGTCATTTCTAATCCAGGCATTTGATGAATTGTAGATGACACTCACTACAATGATGATTTACTGTATAGCACATTTTGGACAAACTCAAATAGATGGAACCAGCAGCCAGCTGGCCAATTGCAAGATCTATCTGTGCAGCGTGCTCTAGAGTCTACGCTAGACTGACCAATGGGCGGCTGTGTGGGGAGACAGATTATGGCAGCATAAATAGAGACTGAGGGGAATGGCACAAGCAATCCTTAAGACTCCTTCAGACACAATGGTTTCTGGGAAGCAAGTTGCTTCTCGTGTTGACTTTCTCCTCACATAACATTCACATAGTGGGGACTTGACACAATAATTCTGCAAGAAAAGTTGAATATAAGAGGAGGCATGTTAAACACTCACAATATAGTGTTTACACCCCCTTTTCACTCATTCTAGTTCATTGTGAATGTGAGCACGTGAACCCACCAGTCCAGTTGGTGACACACAGGGATGTCACTCTCACACTTAACTCCGTTACGTGACTGACCATTTGGCCTGTCAATCACTCAGACGCCAGAGGGCCAGGGTTAACCCCAACTTCACTAAGTAGCAGTCTCACCATCATCAATCTGCCACCTGACACACTGTACTGTTGTGTAGCCACAGTGTAGTTCCTCTGTTTGGGGGAGTCCTCACACCCTAATGAAATCGCTTGGAACCTGGTATATGTGATATAACGGTCTGTGTATTTGGAGCTGTAACTGTTTGGGTTGCTAAGAGAGGTTACCCAGTGACATTTTAATCGTCTTTCTGACTTCTTTGCCCTGGCATTGGTACTAATCTGTGGGATTAAAACTCAGGCAGTCCGATACTAGATGTACTGTGTCGTGGCGGTGGTTGTGTGCTTACTGCTGCTACAGCAGAGCAGACAGTCTTTCATGTTGAAGGGTCAGATTGACTGTGGAAACTCAGGTTCTCAGGCAGAAGACGTTAGGACGGTGGTATTCAAACTTGTTTTTTTTTCTCCTTAAATTCTGGTGAGCGCACCCCACCCCAAATCTAATGACACAACCTCAATCTGTCCATTTACAGAATATTACACCAACAAATAACCTTCAATTCATTCAATTTTCATCTCCTATCAAAATGAAGACAACCAGTACATGCATTTACTCAATAACATTTTATTTTTTAAATTATCTCTCTCAATAACGTTTGTATATTCTCCTGTAACATAATCTGTACTCTTCATTTATGGTTCCCCACTGCAATTCCCCCTGACTTTGAGTACCACTGCGTTAGGGGATGGTAGGGTGGATGGGCTCTTATTATGTAGCCTTGTTTCTCACTGAAACTGGGCGGAATTATTCTCACTAATATATACTGATCATCATATGCATCAAATTGAATTTGATTCATTGGACTGATATTATCTGTTTGTGTCATTTCTAAAAGTAGGTGTAATCTATACTGTATATCCTATTGTGTACAATGTATTACTATGCATACCTTCTAATTACTTTATATTTTGTATTTGACTTTTTATTATTAATATTGATTATTGTACTGCATTATTGAGGGAGCTAGCTCGCAAGTATTTCACTGCACCTTTTATATCTGCTGTAACCTGTGTATGAGACGAATACAATTCAATTTAATTTGAAACGTGTCAGTGGCTCTTTAATAACATTTTACTGCAGTGGGCTAAATCAGGGTAACACAATGTTTCTTGGTAGTCTTAAACAAATCAATCAATCAAATGTATTTATAAAGCCCTTTTTACATCAGCCAGTGTCACAAAGTGTTGTATAGAAACCCAGCCTAAAACCCCAAACAGCAAGCCCAAAATGCAGATGTAGAAACAAAGTATACACCTCACACACATGGTTATGGGCTTAAAAAGAAGAAGGCGCCTGTACCATGTCAGATATAGAGTTGAAATGGATTACATGTTGAGTATTTCATCCCAATATTACACTTTCTATACATCATAGAAGTCTGAAATATAACAAAAGTGTTTGATATAAAAAATATGAATAACATTCCACCTATGAGGTCGCTAGTCATTTGACTGCAGGAAAGGGCCAGGAAATGGTTGTTTGTGTATAGTACAGGTTGAATCATTACTTGAGACTTGTAACTCACATTTTCACCCAAATCTCCCCTAACAACAATACATGATTTTCACCCAAATCTCCCCTAACAACAATACACGATTTTCACCCAAATCTCCCCTAACAACAATACATGATTTTCACCCAAATCTCCCTAACAACAATACATGATTTTCACCCAAATCTCCCTAACAACAATACATGATTTTCACCCAAATCTCCCTAACAACAATACATGATTTTCACCCAAATCTCCCCTAACAACAATACATGATTTTCACCCAAATCTCCCCTAACAACAATACATGATTTTAACCCAAATGTCCCCTAACAACAATACACGACTTTCACCCAAATCTCCCCTAACAACAATACATGATTTTCACCCAAATCTCCCCTAACAACAATACACGATTTTCACCCCAAATCTCCCCTAACAACAATACATGATTTTCACCCAAATCTCCCCTAACAACAATACATGGTTTTCACCCAAATCTCCCCTAACAACAATACATGATTTTCACCCAAATCTCCCCTAACAACAATACACGATTTTCACCCAAATCTCCCCTAAAAACAATACATGATTTTCACCCAAATCTAGGTTTGCATTGACTGTCTGTGTGCATTAAGCCCTATGAGCGCCTTAATAGATGTTAGAAAGGGATGTTATGTCATCTTTCTCCCGCCTGTTAACCAACCATCATCCCCTCTGGCTTCCTGGTTAGCACTACAGCTGTTCCTACATTGTAAGTGTGCTAAATGTGAATAGAAGCATAAAAACATTGTGTGTGTATTGTGTGTATGTGTGCCCTCATTGGCATTCAAACACAGTAGTGTATGTTCCACAGTACTACAATACATGTTCTAGCACACATAGAACCAATGATGCACTGTTCATTTTACAGTGGGAAAGACACAGTCCCTACAAGCCGCTCTGACAGGCATTCTGTGAATTTGACGTCTGTCTAAACTATACACCACTCACATAACACGTTTCATGTCCAAAGATGTCTGTGACTTAGAACCATACCAAACATCCTAATACTAATAACATGTCATCTGTGATGATATCTTTGTCAGTTCATTTTTAGCCATGTTCTGATTAGGCCTACAGCTCTTGGAAGAACTAATCACCCCTCTTCCTGTAGTGAAATTCCTTCCTCAGTTCTGTCTAACTGCTCAGCTGTTTTAGCTAGAATGAGAAAGTAAATATGGATACATGTGATGCTGTCATGGTTGCTATATTTGACCTGAATTGGATTTGCTTCCTCTTAGTTACACTTTGCCTGCTCGGGACATAAGAGGACTCCACTGTTGTCCTGGTCATGTAGGGATATTAAAGTCTGCCTGGTTCCTCTGTTTATAGACCTGGACACCCTGCAGTGTTGATGGGTCCACAACAGCTCACTTAGGGAGTGTGGAAAGTCTGGGGATATATTGATAGAACCTTTCCTCCTCCCACTTGGCTATATGTGTTACACATGCTGCTGTTGGATACTGTAGGTCAGATATGATCATTTACTTGGTAATGAACAGACGAGGTCTTAGTTCGTCCAGTCGTCAGCTCAAACCTCTCTCGATTCCCAAAGACAATTAGGACAATCCAATCAAGATTGCTTTGCTTCAAGGCTGCTCTCTTCTCACGACATCCCTCCCCTCTCTGTGTTTCATATGGCACGGTGACGGTGTCACCATGTTGTACAGAATGTCACTGTATTGTCATGCTGGTGCAGCTCAACTCACCTCCCA
This sequence comes from Brachymystax lenok tsinlingensis, assembly GCA_030435695.1. NCBI lineage: Eukaryota > Metazoa > Chordata > Actinopteri > Salmoniformes > Salmonidae > Brachymystax > Brachymystax lenok. The sequence goes on along the minus strand of CM059797.1, from coordinate 15,441,988 downwards.
GGATCCTCTATTGATGTCACGCTAGGACAGCTGTGTCACAATGACTCACTTTAGCTCAAATAATGTGAATTGGAAGGGGAAGCAGACTTTGCTGAATGATGAGGAAGTCTAGACACCCAGAAGTTTTGGTAGCGTGGTGCATGCACATGTAAGTCTGACACCAGTCAGCTAAGACCAGCCCAACTGTAAGTCCGACACCAGTCAGCTAAACCCAGCCCAGCTATAATCTGACACCAGTCAGCTATTCCCAGCCCAGCTATAATCTGACACCAGTCAGCTATGCCCAGCCCAGCTGTAAATCTGACACCAGTCAGCTATGCCCAGCCCAGCTGTAAGTCTGACTCCAGTCAGCTAAGCCCAGCCCAGCTGTAAATCTGACACCAGTCAGCTATGCCCAGCCCAGCTGTAAGTCCGACTCCAGTCAGCTAAACCCAGCCCAGCTGTAAATCTGAAAACCAGTCAGCTAAATCCAGCTGTAAATCTGACACCAGTCAACTAAGTCCAGCCCAGCTGTAAATCTGACACCAGTCAGCTAAGCCCAGCCCAACTGTAAATCTGACTCCAGTCAACTAAACCCAGCCCAGGTGTAATCTGACTCCAGTCAACTAATCACAGCCTAGCAGTAAATCTGACACCAGTCAACTATGCCCAGCCCAGCTGTAAATCTGACACCAGTCAACTAAACCCAGCCCAGCTGTAATCTGACTCCAGTCAGCTAAACCCAGCCCTACTGTAAGTCTGACTCCAGTCAGCTAACCCCAGCCCAGCTGTAAATCTGACTCCAGTCAGCTAAGCCCAGCCCAGCTGTCAGTTAGGAGGTAACCACCAGGCATAATATAAATCATAAACCTTTCTACATACCATGAGCACGGAATAGAGCACTGAATAAAGCACTGAATAGAGAACTGAATAGAGCACTGAATAAAGCACTGAATAGAGCATGGAAGAGAGCACTGAATTAAGCACTGAATAGAGAACTGAATAGAGCACTAAATAGAGCACTGAATAAAGCACTGAATAGAGCGCTGAATAGAGCACTGAATAGAGCACGGAAGAGAGCACTGACTAAAGCACTGAATAGAGCACTGAATAGAGCACTGAATAAAGTGCTGAATAAAGCGCTGAATAAAGCGCTGAATAGAGCGCTGAATAGAGCACTGAATAAAGCACAGAATAGAGCACTGAATAAAGCACTGAATAAAGCACTGAATAGAGCACGGAATAGAGCACGGAATAGAGCACTGAATAGAGCACTGAATAAAGCACTGAATTGAGCACTGAATTGAGCACGGAATAGAGAACGGAATAGAGAACGGAATAGAGAACGGAATAGAGCACTGAATAAAGCACGGAATAGAGCACTGAATAGTGCACGGAATAGAGCACTGAATAGAGCATGGAATAGAGCACGGAATAAAGCACTGAATAGAGGCCCATAGGCTTCCCCAGCACCCCCCCACCCCAACCCAGCCCTTGGTCAGACCTCTGCTCACTCATTCATTGCCCACTAAGGTTGTTTCCCGGGTGAGCTGTGCCAGTTGGTGTGCCCTTGAATAAGACAGCACACTACTAAGCACACTCAGATCCAGGGATTACAGTGAGGGGTTTAGTAGGGGGGAAGAGTCTGAAAGGTGAAACTGTTGTGTGTTGTTGCTGTGTACATAATGCTATGCAGCATGCTGTGGTTTTGTGTGACGGAAGCCGAGCTGAGTGCAGTCCTCGTGTTTTGTTTTTAGATCATTTCATTTGAAATTCTAGCTTGTGCTTCAGCAAATAACTGAAGGATTAGCCGGGATTGATGAAATTGTATTAATCGTACCCACATTGTACTTTAGATTGAACCTAGATATTTTTGAGTTGTTGGAGCGTTTTACAGTTCTCAACTAGCAGTTTGTATTTTACTTCAAGCTAAAGTCATGTGTTGATTGGGACTGTAGTTGGATTAATAAACCAAGTCCATCATGTCAAATGAACTAAAACATTCCCATCTCCTAATGCTCCAATAAATTGGTGTATACCATTTTAACGGTCAGACAGTCCACTTGGAATACATTTTGTTTATGTGTCTGTTGACAGTTACAGTGCTGTAAGGAGGATTTGCCCATGTGGACATTTTCTCAGCGAGAGTTTATCACAGTTTTACCACACCATTATATGACTGTAATTTCCAGATAAAGCATGTCTGCTTTGCCCTGGGCACTGTTAGGCCCTGTTTAGTCCCTCATTATGGTTTGTCAAATAAATATCCTACAATAGCCAGTTGAAAAGGGCAAATGCTTCAATGGGCTCTTTAAGAGGAGGCTGTACTTGGCCTTCAAGTATACATTCCTCCAGCTCAGTGCTCCCGCTGTGGTCCCACTCCCCTCCCTCGCACTCACTACTCCGTTCCCATAGGGGCCCTCGCCAAAGCAAACTCTCGAGAGGAAGTCTCCCCCTCCATTTTTATCTCTCTCCCTCCCTCTTTCCCTCTTTCACTCACTCCCTTCTAAAGGGGCCATGTTGGGGAGTTTAGTTTTGCATTGGAGCCCAGTGAGGGTAATGTAGTCATGGCATGTGGTGTGCAGCCAGGCTAGGAGGATATATGAGGAAAGTGTTATGGCTTTGATGCTGTGTCTGTGTGGCCTGGTTATGGCTGTGATGCTGTGATGGTGTGTCTGTGTGGTCTGGTTACGTCTGTGATGGTGTGTCTGTGTGGTCTGGTTACGTCTGTGATGGTGTGTCTGTGGTCTGGTTACGTCTGTGATGGTGTGTCTGTGTGGTCTGGTTATGGCTGTGATGGTGTGTCTGTGTGGTCTGGTTATGGCTGTGATGGTGTGTCTGTGTGGTCTGGTTATGGCTGTGATGGTGTGTCTGTGTGGTCTGGTTATGGCTGTGATGGTGTGTCTGTGTGGTCTGGTTACGTCTGTGATGGTGTGTCTGTGTGGTCTGGTTATGGCTGTGATGGTGTGTCTGTGTGGTCTGGTTATGGCTGTGATGGTGTGTCTGTGTGGTCTGGTTATGGCTGTGATGGTGTGTCTGTGTGGTCTGGTTACGTCTGTGATGGTGTGTCTGTGTGGTCTGGTTATGGCTGTGATGGTGTGTCTGTGTGGTCTGGTTATGGCTGTGATGGTGTGTCTGTGTGGTCTGGTTATGGCTGTGATGGTGTGTCTGTGTGGCCTGGTTATGGCTGTGATGGTGTGTCTGTGTGGTCTGGTTACGTCTGTGATGGTGTGTCTGTGTGGTCTGGTTATGGCTGTGATGGTGTGTCTGTGTGGTCTGGTTATGGCTGTGATGGTGTGTCTGTGTGGTCTGGTTATGGCTGTGATGGTGTGTCTGTGTGGTCTGGTTATGGCTGTGATGGTGTGTCTGTGTGGTCTGGTTATGGCTGTGATGGTGTGTCTGTGTGGTCTGGTTATGGCTGTGATGGTGTGTCTGTGTGGTCTGGCTATGGCTGTGATGTGGTGGTGTTGAGCAAAGCCTGTGTGGCTTCTCTCCTGTGAGATCAGTGTCAGATTTAGCCAGCAGGTCCCTTGTGGTGTCTGGGAGGGTCTGTTTTCTGACTCTATGATGTCTGAGGCTCTACGTCTTCCTGGAGCTGCAAACCTCAGGGTAGAAATAGTACCAGACAGAAAGCTTTTGTTGGGAAAACAACAGCAATGGCAGTAATTACAGACTCCGGTTTCACCACTCCTCGCTTCTTAGAAAACCACAAGCAGGTGAGGGTTCGAGTCATCGTGAAGTCAGCTAGGGGTCTGGGTTAAATGCCCCTGAAAATTAACCTCAATTGTCTGCTGCTTCTGACTGTGTGTGTGTGTGTGTGTGTGTGTGTGTGTGTGTGTGTGTGTGTGTGTGTGTGTGTGTGTGCGTGCGTGCGTGCCTGCGTGCGCTTGCGTGTGTGTGGTTAGACACTTAGAGAGGAAACAGACATGTGTGAGTCAGGGAGGGAGACATGAGATGAGTGTCCAGACAACCACAGTCATGCCTTATGCACTTGGACCTTGTGATAACACAACTGCTGTGTGATTATAGCTTTATGGGCCAGAGGCACAGCTAGAAATGACAAGGTTTTGTGGCATGTTTTAGTCTTGAGTGCCGTCGTACAGTAGACTGAGGCAGTCAGTGCAGTGTGAGGCGTGACTGACAACTACCTCCTCCTCAGTGGAGGCTGCTGAGGGGAGGACGGCTCATTGTAATGGCTGAAACTGAGCAATTGGAATGATATCAAACGATGTGTTTAATGTACAGTATTTGATATCATTCCAATCTTTCCGCTCCAGTCATTACCACGAGCCCGTCCTCCCTAATTAAGGTGCCACCAACCTCCTGTGCTCCCCCTTGTATTACATTGCTAGAACCACAGACTCATCAGAACTTTGAGACACGATTTATTAACGCCAAAGCTGTCAGTCGGTACCACAGGCAATTTATCTTTCTCCTCTACACTGACAGGTGTATATTGCTGACAGGTGTAGAAAATCAAGCACACAGCCATACAATCTCCATAGACAAACACTGGCAGAAGAATGGCCTTAGTGACTTTCAACGTGCCACCTTCATCAGATGCCACCTTTCCAGCAAGTCAGTTTGTCACATTTCTGCCATGCTAAGAGCAACAACGGCTCAGCCACGAAGTGGTAGGCCACAGAAGCTCACAGTGCTGAAGCGCAAAAAAACGTCTGCAACACTTATTACCGAATTCCAAACGGCCTCTGGAAGCAACGTCAGTACAAGAACTGTTCATCAGGAGCTTCATGAAATGGGTCTCCATGGCCGGGCAGCCGCACACAAAGCTAAGATCACCATGCTCAATGCCAAGTGTCGGCTGGAGTGGTGTAAAGCTCGCCACCATTGGACTCTGGAGCAGTGGAAACACATTCTCTGGAGTGATGAATCATGCTTCACCATCTAGCAGTCCGACGGACGAATCTGGGTTTGGCTGAATGGAAGCAAGTCCTCGCAGAAATGTTCCAACATCTAGTGGAAAGCTCTAGAGGCTGTTCCAGCAGCAAAGGGGGGACCAACTCCATATTAATGCCCATGATGTTGGAATGAGATGTCCACATACTTCTGGTCATGTTCATGTAGCGTATTTACCATTCACACCTATGTAGTATATACTTTTATGATACATCCCCTGTATATTTAAGGAATAAGGCCCGAGGAGTTGTGGTATATGGTCAATATACCACGGCTAAGGGCTGTTCTTAGGCACGACGCAACGCGGACGTAAACATATCCTCATCTGGACGCAGACCTCTCGCACTGCCTAGGTAAACATATCCTCATCCGGACACAGACCTCTCACACTGCCTAGGTAAACATATCCTCATCCGGACACAGACCTCTCACACTGCCTAGGTAAACATATCCTCATCCGGACACAGACCTCTCACACTGCCTAGGTAAACATATCCTCATCCGGACACAGACCTCTCACACTGCCTAGGTAAACATATCCTCATCCGGACACAGACCTCTCACACTGCCTAGGTAAACATATCCTCATCCGGACAGACCTCTCACACTGCCTAGGTAAGTATATCCTCATCCTGACAAGTGCAGACCTGAGGGTAGAGGCTAGATTACTCTGTCTCCCCACTGTAGCTAGGGCCCCAGTGCTGCACAGAACCTGTTTCAACACTGCCTCTTCCTGGATCACTGTCACATGGCCAAACATGCCGCTATGTGTGGCCCATTTGCTCAGTGAGAGAGAGAGAGAGAGAGAGAGAGAGAGAGAGAGAGAGAGAGAGAGAGAGAGAGAGAGAGAGAGAGAGAGAGAGAGACGTTATGTTAGGTAGTCTCTCCTAACAGTACCATCATCTTGCTCAGCAGAGTGAAGCGGGAAACATTGCATGACTCTACGATCCGTGCCGAGGTGTAGCAGCACTGGCAGAACATTTTACTTCAGTTGTCCATCAGATTCCAGCACCTTTACTCTGCTCTTTATAGTTCTCTCAGCCCTCTCTCCCACACAGAGCAGAGAGCAGCTCCACTCCACTTAATGGTGTGGTATGGTGTAGCTCTGCAGGCTGCCATCCAGACCAGCCTGGTTGTCTGCTACTCCCAGCCTAGACACACACAGAACAGAGCCCCCAGCTCACTATTCACAGCCAGATCTCTTATAGACACATCTACTGCTGCCCTCACACACTGACGTAGGTCCACTAGCTGATGTTGTATGACACATGGATGTTTTCTATGGAATACACCTCAAGTGAGATGATGTACAGTATCTGAAGGGGATGTTGTGTAAAAGTGTTGGGCCAGTAACCGAAAGGATGCTGGTTTGAATCCCCGGGCTGACTTGGTGAAAAATCTGTTGATGTGCCCTTGAGAATGGCATTTCTCCTGTTTAGTCACTCTGGATAAGAGGGACTGCTAAATGATGTGAATGTATGGGGGATTTGTACAGTATAAGGAAGTGTATTGCAGACTACTCCAGTAGATTCCTGTGGATGTTGATAATTAATAGCCTTTCTCTTTTCTATCTAGTCTCACAGCCCAGTTCCAGCCAAAAAGTCCAAACTGGTGAAACTACACTCTCCATCAGCTGACAAAGAGAAGCAACCCGATTGGTTACAATCTCTATCAAAGTCAGCGAACAAGGTCAGTATCCTCATGTTCTTCACTTTTTGTGTGAAATGTGATTTTGTGCAAGGTCAGGGGATCCTACAGATGTAGGATGTTAATTTGAACCAGTTTTCTGAAAATAATCCTGCCGCAACAGGACATTTGAATTATTATGTGGATTTTAATTAATGGACATTTTTTTGTTGGGGTTGATACATTGTTCATTAGGGCAAATGAAGTCTGACATTTTTAAGTGGAAATTACAAACTTTAGAAGCCTTTTTAAAACTTGAATACACAACAAGTTTGCATTTCCTGCTGTGCATAAAAAAAAATGTCTTTAAACAGAGTTCCTTGTCTAATAGATAATGAATGTTGTCAATAGTCTTTTTACAAACCTGTCTGCCTTATGCAATACGATTTCACTTTTCCTTTCCAGGGATGTTTTTCAAATTCCCCATTTCACTGTATTAAATTGTATGAATTCTATTTTTTGCAGGATCTGAAACCGGTCCAGATGAAACAGAGGTCGTCCGCCTTCCGCCCCTGGTCCTCCAGAAGTCCATCTGCTGAGAAGGAGAAGTCTACTAGTCACAATGAGAGGTCAGTCAGAGACAGACAGTCATGTTGTCATAGTTGCACTCATCCATTTCACCACACCACACTAAAGGAATGTTTGGCTGTAACATTCCTAAAGGATTATAATGTAATGAGGACCAATAACTACATTGTCCGCTGCTATGATCCCTTGCTTTATATTGTTGAAATACAGTAAATAAGGTCACTTGTATTTTCTTGTCATAACAGATTAATCCACAAAAACACAGACACGTCTGTAGTGCCAAATCTGGCCCCAGCTCTGTTGGCCTACCAGAGAGAGGAGCAGGCCCCTGTGGGCCACAGTCAGGCTCTAGCCAGGGGAGACCAGCACATCAGCTCCAGACCAGCACCACAGTGTGGAGACTCCCAGCCTGGGCCCAGACCTGTCCACATCAACACCAACACTAATAACACAGCTAACGGTGTGGAGGACATGGAGACTGACAGGGAGATTGAGGTGGACGACTGTGATGACTGTGAGTATGACAAACTGTTTTTCAGACATTCGGTAGGAGAAATAGGGCACCATGACACAGATTACTCCAACTCTCAAGGACAGGCAACCTAACCCGAGCTAATACTACTGGAAGAAGGCTATGGTTAGATGGCCTGATCCCTGTGACAGAGCACCATCTAGTGGTTGGTCTGTGCAGCACCGAGGGCAATCTCAACTTGCTTAACAGCAGATGTCGCTGCTGCTCCAGCTTCCCGCTATGAAAGGCCCAGTGCAGTCAAAAATGTGATTTCCTCTGTTTTATATATATTTCCACAATATGTTGGAATAATACTGTGAAATTGTGAAAGTTATGTTACTACCATTTTCGTGTAAAAGTTTAAATGTTTGGTAGGATGGAGTTTTGACCTGCCTGGTTATTAGTTAATAGACCAATAAGAAAGAGAGTTCCAAACCTCTCTGCCGATAACAGCTAGTTTTCAGTTTTCCCGTCCCTACTCAGACCACTCCCAGACAGTCCTAGCAAATTCTTACTTGAGAAATTGCTCTTTGCTAAGAAGCTATTTTGTTTCCTTCTGACCATTTTAATTGAATGCAATCACAGTAAGATACTTAATTATTACCCAGAAATTATTTTATATTGATGTAAAATGGCTACATTGGATCTTTATTTTTCTGTCTGTCAGACCCACCATTGGTCCCCTCCTTGGCATCCCCTCCCTCTGCCTGTTCCAGTGTGTCCCAGACCCTGACCCCCCAGACCACTGTGAGGCCCCTGGAGGACCCAGTCCAGCTGGTATTACCAAGAGAACCGTCATGCCCAGAGCTGGACACGCTGAGACAGACCCTGTATGGATGCCTGGACTCCAAGGAGGCCAGGGAGAAGTTCCTGCAGGAGATTGTTCAAATGAGAGTGAAGCAGGAAGAGAAACTGGGGGTGGCGCTGCAGGCCAAACTTAGTCTTCAGCAGGTAAACCTCCCACTCAAGATCCAAAATGGCCCCCTTTGGCACAAAAATGAAAACAGTTTCTTTATGTGTAGAGAAAATCTTTAGGTGTCTTAAAGATTATGTCTCTACACGTAAAGAAACTGTTTTCATATATATCTTTTTTTTATTCCCCCACAGGAGCTGGAGTTTGTGAGGGTGTCCAAGAAGGGGCGTCTTCGAGAGGCCATGGAGGCCAAGCGCAATCTGAGGAAAGAGATAGATCACCTGCACATGGAGTGGGACAGGAAGATGAGGGAGGCTGACGAGTCCCGTGGCCATCTGAAAAGAGAGCTGGAGAGAGAGATACAGTTACGGGTCTGCAACAAAGGCTGTGAGGCTGAACGCTTGCAATCCAAGTACTCCACACAGGTAAGACCAAGATCCTAATGATATAGCCTATATACTTAGGATATCATACAAAAAGAATCACACACACACACACACTCATACACAATTAACTGTAGTTGAGTCACTGTATATGCTCCCTGACTGATGTGTATGTTCCTTTCCAGATTAAAGAGCTGCAGGTACAGCTGTATCAGGCGGAGGCGGACCGAGAGCAGCTGAGAGAGGAGCTGCAGCAGGAGAGGGAGGCGCGGCAGAGCCTGGAGAGGGTGGTCAAGGACTTGCAGGCTCAGCTGGGAGGCCCACAGGACAACGCCATGAACCCCCGAACACACTAACACAGAGACACAGACAGACATAACACCCCAACTGATCCTAAAGACGCATGCAGTGGACTGGAGTCAGAGACGTAATGCAAGAGGGTGGATGCAGACTGAATTGCGCCTCTTGTTAAGGGAAAGAAATTCAGTAAATTAAAGATGTTTGTGGGAGCAAAGTCAAGATGTTTTCATAGTATGAAAAATAAATCTTCTGATTACTGATATGGTTACTGATAGGATAGAAATGGACATTATTATAATAATATATGAACTTCATAGGATGAACTGGATAGAAGCATGAATACGCATGACGTACAGCCTACAGATGTTAAGAAATAAATTACATAGAAGACACCTCACAAATGACTTTAGAGCCCTCAGTCAGATTCCTGAAGCTGTTTGAGGATTTTATTTTGGTATAAGCTATTTAAAAGTGTAGAAATATAGCTACATAATGTTACTTGAATATAAAAGAGGAGTGATTGTTTTCAGGAAATGACAGCAGCAGATGTAACTCTTGCTAGTGCCACACAATCTCGGTACACTTTAAGGTATTACAAACCACTGAAAACAATGGACACCATTTCACCACTATTTACTTCCTTCAACCGATCAGCTTGCTTAATTCTAATGTTTTCATTTTGAGGTTGTACAGGAAATGTTGCATGAGCAGCACTGCTATCCTACATGCAACGCTCACATACATATTTACGCATTCACATACAAACATATAGGCCTATGTATACCAGCTTCTCTACCGTGTGTATTTGTATTCTTGTATTTAAAGCCTGAAGTATTTGGGATTGTGTGGTCTGGAATCAGTTCCAGCCACCTTTTGTTCTCATCTTAAATATTTTATGAAAGTGTTTCTTTTTACAATCCTTACACAACTTAATATGTTTTTTTATTGTTTTGAGATACAGTATATTGTGTATGAAACCAAACCATGTGACAAATGTTTAAATGTGCTTGTCCATGCTAAAATGGAGTTCGGCCCACATAAAACACCTTTGATAAAGCTGTCTCTTTGGTGAATTGAGGTATTTCCAATTTTGTATCAAATACTGTAAAATAATTTATATTCTGAAATAATTTCCTGCTTGTCAATTATAAGCAGCATTCATTTTTAGTCACTGGTTTTAGGGCTCTTTGAAAAAGAAACATGCTGTTTATATGAACGACATTTCTACATATACAAAATATGGATATATTTTTTTACTTTACTAATATGAATTGCACTTTTTAAAAATAAAATTGCATTGTGCATTTAACTCCCTCTTATGTTTTTCAACTCACAAATTAACATAGAATCGAACAACATCATTTAATGACCTCTTGTGTAAATACAACGTTTAAGGATGATATTGTAAATAAGATTTTTGTCAATAAGTTTGCTTGTTTCACACCTAAATTGCATATGAATATCATTTTGACTCTTACTTGAAACCAATAGAAACTCTATATTTGAAATGTTGATATTATAGTTTCATTATTGTTCCCCTTCAATATCATCTGAAATCAATGTGCATTTACTACAATGGATTATGGGTAGAGAAAAGAAGAGGAAATATTGCTAATTGACCAATCAATGGTCTTTGTGAGATGGAGACAAAAACAGAGAGAGAACATTTAAAATGTCCTCTTTATTTTCTTTCTTCAATGAGAATTTTCTGAAAATATATCTTATTTGATGTATCATTAACTGTCTACCAAAACCCAGACCAAAATCCATACCTGAAGACGATATCTCAGCATCAATTCCTTTATCAGATTTCCCAATGCTAAAGCTCCAATTAGGATAAATATTACAACTTCTCTGGGTTTCATTCCTAGGTGCTCTCTTATGTAGTATCGTAGAAGAAAATAATTTGATGTCTCATGTACCAGTTACTATTATTATCTCCCCACTGAATACCTGTTCGGTACAATGTAATAACATTATACATTGTATTTATGCTCTTGTTGTAGTTTTGGTTTGTAAGTGTGGTTTGTTTTGCCGCTTGTTTCAGTGTAGATTTTTTTCTTTGGAAAACCTGTATAATACTCATTAAAAATCAAATCAACCATATTCAATGGTGGGTTTTTATATTTTATTACAGTCAGTGAGTTACACAAAGTGTAACACTGTTATGTATTCATATCTAAGAAACAGGGACAATTTAAAGGTGCAATATGTAACTTCTTTGTCCTCTGTGGATATGGGACAAAATGCACAAACAATTAATGCTCAGACAAAAACACACACACATACAGTATACAGAAACAAACACAAGCCAATCAACAAGCCAATCATTTCAGCTTTCCATTTTTCATTAATTTGTAAACGTTTCTAAAACAAAGTTCCACTTTGACATTATGTTGTATTGTGTGCAGGCCAGTGACCAAAACATCTAAATTTAATCTGCTTTCAATTCGAAGGCCCTGAATATTATAGCACTTTCAATTGCACCAACAATCTGGTGCAGATTCCCATCATAACAGAGTGAAAATGCAGGTAACATGCATAGAAGATGGGTATAGACTCCAGACAATCCTTGGCGATTATACTGAGTGGTACAGACGAGCGGGCAGCACATGTCTCTCTCTACTCCAGATCGCTGAGGAAGGTTACCTGCTCTTACTGTCATGCTCAACATTACAATACAAACATACATACTATACAAACATGTCACGGCCCATGGGAAGCCAGTTCAGTTTTAAAGACAAAGTCAACTGTAGATAAGCCTACAGTAGACACAAGCAATTAGTCAATGTTGGAGCAAAAGATGTTCAAGGTGGAAATTACAAACTTTAGAAGCCTTTTAAAACTTTAAATACAGTTTGGCATTTCCTGAATTGCAGGAAAGTTCCTTTGCAACAGGTTGATCAAATTAAGATCTTACATCTGTATATGCCCTCACAAAAAAAAACATACAAAATTCAAGTGAAAAGCACAATTTACTCAAAAATAGCTTTAAATTTGTTGGATGCTTTTTTAATTTGATTTAAAAAATGTTGCACTGAAATTTCTAAAATGTTACTGACTTACTAATTTAACACAGTATATATACAGAAGTATGTGGACATCCCTTCAAATTAGTTTCTGACAGGTGTATAACATCGAGCACACAGTCATGCAATCTCCATAGACAAACATGGGCAACAGGGGTGGCTGGTAGCCTAGTGGTTAGAGCATTGAGCCAATAACCAAAAGGTTGCTAGATCAAATCCCTGAGGTGACAAGGTAAAAATCTGTCGTTCTGCCCCTGAACAAGGCAGTTAACCCACAAGGCAGTTAACCCACCTAGGCCGTCATTGTAAATAAGAATTTGTTCTTAACTGACTTGCCTAGTTAAATAAAGGGTAATAAAATAAAAAAATATCAAATCAATGCCACCTTTCCAACAAGTCAGTTCCTCAAACTTCTACCCTGCTAGAGCTGCCATGGGTCAACTGTGAATGCTATTATAGTAAAGTGGAAACTTCTATGAGCATCAACGGCTAAGCCGCAAAGTGGTAGGCCACACAAGCTCACAGAACGGGACTGCTGAAGCGTGTAAAAATCATCTGTCCTCAGTTGCAACACTCACTACTGAGTTCCAAACTGCCTCTGGAAGCAACGTCAGTACAAGAACTGTTCATCGGGAGCCTCATGAAACAGCCACACACAAGCCTAAGATCAACATGTGCAATGCCAAATGTCGGCTGGAGAGGTGTAAGGTTCGCCACCATTGGACTCTGGAGCAGTGGAAACGTGTTCTCTGGAGTGATGAATCACGCTTCACCATTTGACAGTCAGACAAACCTGGTTTTGTTGGATGCCAGGAGAACACTACCTGGCTGAATGCATAATGCCAACTGTAAGGTTTGGTGGGGGAGGAATAATGGTCATGGTTCATGCTAGGCCCCTAAGTTCCAGTGAAGAGAAATCTTAACCCTACAGCATACAATGACATTCTAGACGATTCTGTGCTTCCAACTTTGTGGCAACAGTTCGGGGAAGACCCTTTCCTGTTTCAGCATGACATTGGCCCGTGCACAAAGCGAGATCCATACAGAAATGGTTTCTCGAGATCGGTGTGGAAGAACTTGACTGGCCTGCACAGAGCCCTGACCTCAACCCCATCGAACACCTTTGGGATGAATTGGAAAGCTGACTGCGAGCCAGGCCTAATCGCTTCCAACAGTCACTGACCAACTTATGTAGAAGAGAGCACCTGCAGCAGTAACACTCCGAATGGATGGCTCAGTAGGCTAAATTACCTTTTTACAGAATGGTATTACAGAATTTGCAATTCCATATGTGGAAACATTTTACATACAAAATGATTGTTTTTCACATGTGAACTTGCAATTCCACATGTGAACATGAAATTTTCATATGTGAATGTTTTTCACTTGAAAACAAGTTTTTCTCCTTACATGTGAAAGGGTGGTGTTAACATTTGAAATCTAAATTTAATACATGTGAAAATATGGTTTCACGTGTGAAATTTAAGCTCAACATGTGAAAACAGCTATTTCACGTGAAAATGTGATTTCACATGTGAAAATGAGATGTTCACATGTGAAACTGCAAATTTGACGTTTTTTTTGTTTGTAAGGGTGGGCCCAAATGCTATTCTTTTAGGGCACAAAAGTACAGTACAGGGACAGATGCTCTGTACTGTATGAGCACAAAGGCCATCTGATGTTAACCCTGTGTGTGTATGTGTTCCTCCCTCCCTGTGGCTTGTCTGCAGCAGAGAGGTGTATGTGCACCATGCAGACTGGCACCCAGATGACCAAACTGACAGGGAATATGCAGCTGGTCAGGTTCTTCTACCTGGATGAACACAAGTCCTGCATCCACTGGAGGCCCTCCAGGAAGCATGATGAGGCTTAAAGTGAGTCACACAAGGAATGTTTCAGACAGGGTTTTAACCTAGTACTTTGAGGAATACTCTTGTACCATTTACCAGTCCGATTCCATTTGAACACAATGTGCAAATGACAATACTGCATGTGTGTATTAGTTACCACCTAATTACTCATATAGATTAGACTAGTATGTTAAGATAAGTTATGTTTAGTATGGTTAAATAACACAGAAGGTTAGTTAAGGCAGAAATGAAAGGAGGGCGTGTTGATTGGGGTTGATGGGTAGGCGTATAACGGAACCATCTAGCAACCCAAAGGTTGTGTGTTTGAATCTCATCACGGAAAACCTCAGCATTTTAGATAATTAGCAACTACTTACTACTTTTTAGCTACTTTCAACCCATTCCAGAACCCTAACCTTAACCCTTTAACCTAAATCCTAACCATAACCTTAACCCCTGACCCTAACCCCTAGCCTGGCTAACGTTAGCCACCTAGTTAATGTTATCATTAGCCACCTAGCTAACGTTAGCACAACAAATTGGAATTCGTAATATATAATACGTATTGCAAATTCGTAACATATTTTACAAATTGGAATTCGAAACATATCATACAAAATGGATGATGGACATCCACAAATTAATACGTACCATACCAAACGTAACATATCATAATTATTTGAGTGTCCTGGATTTTTGTTTACTATGTTACATCTATCCCTGAGTCCAGGATGATGAAATCGGTTATTACAGCTAATTTACTGCTGTATTATTATTTTTGTTTCTTTACCTTTATTTATCCAGGTAAGTCATTGAGAACACATTCTATTTTACAATAACGACCTGGATTTCATTCCCGTTCATTTTAATGTTGTTTCTCCCCACTCCCAAGTAACCATTTACTCCATCTATGATGCGTGTGACGGGAAGAGATCTGACATCTTCCAGCGCTATGCCGACAGCCGCTTTGACCCCAACTGCTGCTTCAGTATTTACCATGGCGACCACGTGGAGTCTCTTGACCTGGAGATGAAGCCCCCACCTAGATTACTGGCCTGAATTACCCCATGGCTGGCATCAGTGCCGAAGACAGTCTGGCGAAGAGACAACGCAAAAGGGACCAATATCCTTTACTCTGTTACTGTGGAGCATGTCACTCGTAGGGCACCTGTGGCCTCATGAACGATCGGTGAATATAGACTATAGACCCCCTTAAAAGAGCAATGAATGCACACATTTGACAAATAGAATAGGACCTGAATATCAACAGCCTGTGGTTATTTGATTAGATTAGGATAGGATACTTTCCAACGTTAGTGTAAAATCATGTGTAGCAACACATGTAATTCCAGGGATGTCGTGTCACATAGGATGCATTTTGATACACACTAAAAGTAATATCTTTATGTCATTGGTCACTGGTCTCCGTGTCTCATCCTGAACTCTTATTCCACATGGTTACAGCAGACCTTCTCAGAGGCAGACAAAAACGGGGATGGCAATTTGAGCCTTGAAGAGGTTCTTCAGCTGATCCACAAACTCAAGGTGAACCTGCCCAGGCAGAAAGTCAGAGAAGAAGAAGAAGAAGTTTTATTTATATAGCGCCTTTCCATAGCTCAAGGTCACTTTACATTGCACATTACAATACATTCAGAACACACACACATACATCGCAGTCACATAGGATACACACTACCCAAAATGCATGTCAAACAGATATGTCTTCAACTGGATCTTGAATGCACCCACGGATGAGATATTGCGTAGTGTAAGAGGTAGTGAATTCCATAATTTAGGAGCATTAACACCAAATGACCTCCCACCTACAGTGGACAACCGGAAACGAGGGACGGTCAACAAACCAAGTTCAGCTGATCTAAGGGACCGAGAAGGGCGGTAAGGATAGAGTAAGTCAGAGAGATATTGGGGAGCAAGACCATTTAATGCTTTAAAAGTTAGAAGCAATACCTTAAAGTGGATACGTGATGCCACAGGTAGCCAGTGAAGGTCATGAAGCAGAGGAGTGATGTGAGCAGAGCGCCTAGTGGAGGTGAGAACTCTTGCTGCTGAGTTTTGAACATACTGTAATCTTGCAATAAGTTTTTTGGGAAGACCAAGAAGTAAGGCATTGCAATAGTCCAAGCGTGAAGTGATTAATGCATGAATTAGAGTTTCAGCATCAGCTAAAGTGAGAGAAGATCGGAGACGAGCAATATTACGAAGATGGAAAAAAGAGTTTTTAACAAGAGAAGAAATGTGAGAGCTAAAAGATAGAGTTGAATCGAATAAGAGAGATGTTTAAGGTAAGATCATATTCAGATGATCCAAGATCTGGGGTATCTCAATGTTTCTCATTACAATACAGTAGTTTTACAGAAGATCCTTATATTTATCATGTGGATAAATATATACAGTTGAAGTCAGAAGTTTACATACACTTAGGTTGGAGTCACTAAAAATTCCAGTGGGTCAGAAGTTTACGTACAGAAGTTGACTGTGCCTTTAAACAGCTTGGAAAATTACAGAGAATGATGTCATGGCTTTAGAAGCTTCTGATAGGCTAATTGACATCATTTGAGTCAATTGGAGGTGTACCTGTGGATGTATTTTAAGGCCTACCTTCAAACTCTGTGCCTATTTTGCTTGACATCATGGCAAAAGAAAGAAATCAGCCAAGACCTCAGAAAATAAATTGTAGACCTCCACAAGTCTGGTTCATCCTTAGGAGAAATGTCCAAATGCCTGAAGGTACCACGTTCATCTGTACAAACAATAGTACGCAAGTATAAACACCATGGGACCATGCAACCGTCATGCCGCTCAGGAAGGAGACGCGTTCTGTCTCCTAGAGATGAACGTACTTTGGTGCGAAAAGTGCAAATCAATCCCAGAACAACAGCAAAAGACCTTGTGAAGATGCTGGAGGAAACAGGTACAAAAGTATCTATATCCACAGTAAAACGAGTCCTATATCGACATAACCTGAAAGCCCGCTCAGCAAGAAAGAAGCCACTGCTCCAAAAGCCCAATAAAAAAGCCAGACTACGGTTTGCAACTACACATGAGGACAAAGATCGTACTTTTTGGAGAAATGTCCTCTGGTCTGATGAAACAAATATAGAACTGTTTGGCCATAATGACCATCGTTAGGTTTGGAGGAAAAAGGGGGAGGCTTGCAAGCTGAAGAACACCATCCAAACTGTGAAGCACAGGGTGGAAGTATCATGTTGTGGGGGTGCTTTGCTCCAGCAGGGACCTGTGCACTTCACAAAATAGATGGCATCATGAGGTGGGAAAATTATGTAGATATGTTGAAGCAACATCTCAAGACATCAGTCAGGAAGTTAAAGCTTGGTCGCAAATGGGTCTTCCTAATGGACAAGTCAAGGTATTGGAGTGGCCATCACAAAGCCCTGACCTCAATCCTATAGAACATTTGTGGGCAGAACTGAAAAAGCATGTGCGAGCAAGGAGGCCTACAAACCTGACTCAGTTACACCACCTCTGTCAGGGGGAATGGGCCAAAATCATCCAATTTATTGTGGGAAGGTTGTGGAAGGCTACCCGAAATGTTTGACCTAAGGTAAACAATTTAAAGACAATACTACCAAATACTAATTTAGTGTATGTAAACTTCTGACCCACTGGGAATGTGATGAAAGAAATAAAAGCTGAAATAAATCATTCTTTCTACTATTATTCTGACATTTCACATTCTTAAAATGAAGTGGGGATCCTAACTGACCTAAAACAGGGAGTTTTTACAAGGATTAAATGTCAGGAATTGTGAAACTGAGTTTAAATGTTTTTGGCTGAGGTGTATGCAAACTTCCGACTTCAACTGTATAAAACAAAACCCAGCATCAATTATAAACTACTTTGGAAGAGCTTGCGTTTCAGGTTTCCTTACATGGTTTTGCACACAATGTACCCACCAAATCACTGCCATAACTCATGAGGACGACCATAGCAGAATCAGCTGTCTGGTAAGTTTAGAGTCAGTTTTATCAGTGAATGTAACAGATTAAAGGCCTATTATTTTAAACAATTTGCATTGTGAAAACGAATGAAAAATTGCTTATAATACCATTTATACTCCAAACAGTAATATTATATTTGAAAGAAAAGCATTTATTTAAAAAATGATAAAAAAAACTATAACAAAAACAAATTACGGATACCCCGTCGGAGCACAGGTTGGGAACCACTGCCCTAGGCTACTTTAAAAGTCAGAAACAGGGTTTTACTGTGACAAGACTTTTCCAAACGGGTTTTATGGGTCAAAGATCCTGGCCTGACAACTTGATCTCCAATCCTAGCTTGGAGCTATTATGATGGATGTGATGTCGTGTGTCAGGGTTTCCTAGGCGTACTTTGAGAGAGCGCAGGTTGGTCGCTGTACAGGAGGAGCACGCTAGAGGAAGCCCAGGGCATATGGCCACCGCTGAACAGAACAGATGGCTGTCGTTGTAAAACTGTATGTGTTCAGAATTATGCTCCAGTAATCCATGCTGAGGCACTTTGTGTGCGGTGTGTTCCATCAAATCAAATCAAATGCAATGCAAAAAGTCTGGATAGCCATGATTACCTGTTCAGGAGTCTTATGGCTTGGGGGTAAAAACTGTTGAGAAGCCTTTTTGTCCTAGACTTGGCACTCCGGTACCGCTTGCCATGCGGTAGTAGAGAGAACAGTCTATACCTGGGGTGGCTGGGGTCTTTGACAATTTTTAGGGCCTTCCTCTGACACCGCCTGGTGTAGAGGTCCTGGATGGCAGGCAGCTTAGCCCCAGTGATGTACTGGGCCGTACGCACTACCCTCTGTAGTGCCTTGCGGTCAGAGGCGGAGCAATTGCCGTACCTCCTCATGTCAAACACAGTTTTGTTTTGTGTCAGTCTGTGGCTGTGCAAGAAGAATGTATTTTAGTAGTTGTAGTTCTTTAGAGGATTTGTTTTCTGTTTATCTCAGACAAACATTGACATGAATCTAACCAACTGCAAAAGCACCATCCCAGTCTAACCCTAACCCCTAAACCCAACTCTTCTAACCCTAAACCCTAACCCTAAAGCTAAACATTAACATTATCTTTCCATTTTCAGGAAGCAGACACAGATGATAACCAGGGTTTGTTAGCGTTTGAAGAATTCTGCACCTTCTACAAGATGATGTCTACGCGCAGATGACCTTGTCCGGGTTCATGGAAATTGAACAGAAGGTAAAACTGAATTGAAGCAGAATATATAAGATATTTTTTACATTCTTCAGTTATTATTGCTCTCTTTTTTTTCTTCTGTTTCTGTTTGGTAGATGGTGGGTGTCACCAGAGATTTTTGTCTGCAGATAATGGGTCAGTTTGAGCCATGTGCTCAAAACCTACAGAATATGGTTCTAGGCATCGATGGTAATGATTTGACATGGTTTTAAAGTCGTTTTCATGACACAAGCACTTGTAACTTAAGTATCACAGCCCACAGAAATATCAAAATACAAAACAGACATGGTACAAAATACAGTAACAGTATGTCAATGACAGAAAGGTCACGCATCCCAATTCCAGCATCAGGTTTCACCAACTTGCAGGGGATATCTTTAACCCAGACCACCATCATGTGCACCAGGACATGACCCAGCCACTGTGTAACTACTTCATAGCCTTGCCCCACAACAGCTACTTGACAGGGGACCAGCTTCTGTCTGAGTCCAAGGTAGACATGTATGCCTACGTGCTCCAGGCTAGCTGTCACTGTGTGGAAGGTAAGCTTAGACACTATAATGACCCATTAACTGCCTCCCTACTGAAAACATTGCAGTTCTGTTTTCCTACTAGTACATACCACCCTCATCACTCACTTGATCACTCACTCGATCACCCGATCACTCACTCACCGTGTCTCTCAGTGGACTGCTGGGATGGACCAGACGGGGAATCTATTATTCATCATGGCTACACCCTGACATCCAAGATCCTCCTCAAAGATGTCATTGAAACCATTAACAAATATGCCTTTACAAAGAATCAGTAAGTACCTTCATTTTGTCACCATATCCAGCCCAGGTATATATAGCAATAGTAAACCAGTCATGGGCAACTCACTTTCTATTCCAATATGTTGAGCCCATAGAGTTAGAGGATGTGGCAGGGTAGCCTAGTGGTTAGAGTGTTGGGCCAGTAACTGAAAGATTGCAAGTTCAATTCCCAGAGCTGACAAGGTACAAATCTAGGCTGTCATTGAAAATAAGAATTTGTTCTTGAATGACTTGCCTGGTAAAATGCAACATTATATCTGTCCCGTTCTGGTGTCTGTGAGAGCATGGGCAGCACCCTTGAGGCCATCTCCATTTTGAAGTAGTCCATTTTCGTCTTCTACTACTTTTATGTGTTGGTAAACAAACTGAACGGATGTACACTGCCACGTAGAGTGTGTTGTTTGAACAGGTATAAAGCAAAGGTTGGCGATTTACTGCCACTTCCAGTTCTGGAATGTTTGCTCAAAATAATAATTCATTGGCTGATCACTCCTGATGACCTGGATGGAATTATGTGATCCTTCCTTAACCCATAGGAAGTCCAACCCAGTTCACTACTTAACAATTGTGAAAGTCCTCAATGGCGCTGCATGCTAAAACTGACTTTTGGGCACTAGAGTATCTATCTCTATGGTTGTGTCATATATCCCCAGGTACCCAGTTATCCTATCCATAGAGAACCATTGCACAGTGCCCCAGCAGAAGAAGATGGCTGAGTATCTGATGGAGGTGCTCCAGGACAAGGTGGACTTGTCTACGGTCAATGAATGAATTCAGAAAGCTGCCCTCCCCAGAGCTCCTGAAAGGGAAAGTTCTAGTCAAGGTAGAGCCATCTATTCTTTGTCAATTTGTTGTTCAACCAATGGAAGCACTCAGTCATTTTCATAGCGACGATTTCCAAATCATGAAATGTTACCCCAATAAATATAACATTACTGAACACCTTCTGTTGAAATAATGTAGGGAAAGAAGCTCCCAGCTAACATTGACAATGATGCAGAGGTAGGGGATGTGTCTGATGAAGACAGTGGGGAAGAGGAAGATGAAGATTACACCCAGATGAACACAGATGTACTGTTGCTATTGTTTAGGCTAAAATAGACTGAGGGCAAAATGTACATGTTTTGAGTAATAATATCCCAGGACATTTGTTGTGTTCCTTAAGTCCCTCTAGGTGGCATAATAGCCCGATGTCTGGAACTTTTTCAGTTGATATTGCAGTGTATGGGGGGATCTGGCAGGGGACTAATAAAGTAGCTATGTCTTATACCACATGATAATATCAGGTGCTCTGTCATAAGATGATGCTGAAGCCATTGGGTATTCCATCAGACAGTGAGATAGCTGATGGCTGGTGGCTGATTGTTTCTGCAGGGAATCTTGTTCGACTATCCAAACACCATTCTCCAGCCAAACGCTCCGCCATGCCCACAGACGTTAGTTTCTTCTCCGCAATGAGTCTGGATCTGATTACCTCCCAGACTATTTCTAGAATGCAGATACATTCTAACTGTTCTGATTGGTCCCAGAAACCGATGGGTTGGGCCAGAGCCAGAGCTTGGGTAAAGCGGCATTTTGAAAATGTGTCATTGGCTTTGATACTCTGACTGGTTAGAGATAGTCCAATTGCTGATGACTTTGTTTTGTACAACAGCCCATTTTGATGTCATCACAAATGACATCAACGATGGCAGTCTCAGACTGAAGTATGCAGCGAACATAATAATTCAGTTTGAGTCGTCAGGCAATCTAGAATCTGGAGTATGTTTTATTATTTCAGGGCAATGCAGCTGGTACTGCAGATGAGTCCAAACCCAAGATACGCAGGTATATCATGGGCAGCTTCAAACGCAAGGTCAGCTGATTCTCTCATACAACTCCCTCCCCACCCGGTCTTCGCTTCACCACGCCACGCTTTCCAATCATGTTTATGCAAATTAACATCTCTCCTCTTCACCATTCCCTCCAGCATGCAAATCACAAACTCCCTTCACCACCTTTACTAACACTAGAGTGTGAATGTAGTCATTATCATCATACACTCTCAGAAAAAAAAGTACAGAATTGTACTTAAAGGGGTACAAACACTTGTCACTATAGTGGTACCCTGTAAGGTGTGTCCATTGTACCATTAGTTATAGGTACATAATTGTACCGTTGCAGTTCGTACCTTAAAAAAGCAAATAGTGTACCTTAGGGGACAAGATAGTACCTTTCTTACATATAGTCCACAGGTACAACACCTCTACAGCCTACATCTGCTATTCTGTGTGATTCCCTGGCAGTATTCTACTGCTCTAACGTCTTTCCATGCTCTGGTTATAATACAAATGTCCCCTTCTGGAATGCCCTTGTTGCACTAAACGCTGACTGTTCATATCTGTATTTAGAGGGGGAAAAAATAAGGAAATGTGTACACCAACAAAATTGTGTACAGCAACAAGTGAAGCCAATCAAACGTGACAAACTATCAAACCATTTACTTGAACTTTGAAACTGGTGTGTTAGATTGACCCCTGCATCCAGCTATGTCTGCCCATCCCCTATATTTTCAGACTAAATCATTTCTGCCTCATTCAACATGCACAGTGATATCACAAGTTCTTTCAGCATGGGAGTCCTTCTACCTCTTGGTTGTCAGTGTGTGTGAAGTGTCTTCCCTCAGTGAGAGCATTGTGAACCAGATCATGGCTCTGAAGCCAGCTCATTTGGTGCGCTTCAACCAGACAGCTGATATGTGTTTACCCCTCCAACTACCGTGTGGACTCCAGCAACTTCAACCCACAGCCTTTCTGGAACACATGTCATATGGATAAGAGACCCTGCTCATACAATACCTTAAAAGTGATTTGCTTTTTGCAGGTATTCAGCAAGGCAATTTAGAGGCAAACATCTAAACGCTCTGCCGTGTTCTGAACAGAGCCATGCTTGAACTGAACAGAGCCAAGTTCTCAACCAATGACAACTGTGGATACTTACTGAAGCCCAGGTGCATGAATAGAGGTGGGTACTATTAGAAAACACAGTTAGCTGCCACTAGCTGTATAGTTGAGGCCATATAGTTACGCAGTAAAGCCTGAGGGGGCGTGGTATATGGCCAATATACAACGGCTAAGGGCTGTTCTTAGGCACAATGTAAAGCAGAGTTCCTAGATACAGCCCTTAGCCATGGTATATTGTCCATTTGTACAACGGGTGGGTCTAATCCTGAATGCTGATTGGTTAAAAGCGCATTCCAGCCAGCGTCTATTCCACAAGTTACCACCGGCTGAATCTATGATGTTAAAATGCCTATTTACTCTGTTCCATCTGACTGCGCAGTCCGGTCTCTCATCAGCACAGGCAGGGAAGTTATAAACTTGATCTCTATTTTAAAAAGCATGTAGACATTCTCACATTTGTTTTAGACTAATATTTACATTTCATCAGCGGAGATTTGTATCAACCTTGCTGTCTGTCTCTCCGACATTTGTAATATTATTTTAATATTAAAATTCGATCTCCAGCTGTCCCATAGTAATGAACATGTAGGGGTCGGGACGAGTATCACGTTTCAGGTAAGACCCAGATGCAGACAACGTCAAAGTAACAACAGTTTATTAATCCAACAGGGGCAGGCAAAAGACAGGTCAAGGGCAGGCACAGGTCAGTAATCAAGATAGGTGGGGCAAAGGTACAGGATGGCAGGCAGGCTCAGGGTCAGGGCAGGCAGAAAAGGTCAACCCCCAGGAAAACAGGAACAATCGAGAGACAGGAACAGAGGGGAAAACGCTGGTAGGCTTGATGAAACAAAACGAACTGGCAACAGACAAACAGAACACAGGTATGAATACACAGGGGATAATGGGGAAGATGGGCGACACCTGGAGGGGGGTGGAGACAATCACAAAGACAGGTGAAACAGATCAGGGTGTGACAACGAGAGAGTGAGGCAGGCAGCGTTTCTCAACCAGTTGAAATCATGAATCAGCTGGCATCATTTTATGGACATATACAAAGAAACAAAGTGTCGCTAGTTTGCAGTCTTTTCAGCTTCAGTTTGAAGTTATTGTTTTAGCTGTGTTGTTGGCTAGCTCCTGTGAACAACAGTATCCTGACCAGTTGCGGTTTCAGCATGTAAATCTTGGTGGGGCAAAAAAGTGGGATGCATTCCAGCAAAGCCACTACACAACACAACACTAAACAATACATTAATTGTACTATAACGGTGACAAACGGTACCCACAAACTGTTAGGGCCTACATAAAGCTGTCCCAACAGCAGAGTCCCAACAGCAGTCCCAACATCTTACCACTGCTACACCTGGCTATCAGTGGAGCCTTGTCTGGCAGCGAAACAGTTCATTCAGACTCATTTACTGCCTTAAAAAAACATAACTGATTTGGCTGACTTGCTTAAACAAATGTGGTTTCTAATGACAAATGAGAATTACAAACTATGGCATAAGGGGATGACAAGCAGATAAGAGGCAATCCGTAATTTCAATTAAAACATGAATGAGTGAGCTAGGACGGACCTATTCAATATAACACTTTTTTGGCACTTTTGAAATGTACAGCGACAGAATTCAGAACATGGGCCATTCTTAGTGTTCTCCCTGTACACCTACAACCGTAGGATAAATAAAGGGGGCATATAAGCATACAATGAAAGCTCTTACAATATTTGATGATTACATTTCTCTAAAACAGGTTGTAGGCTACATGTGCACCACCAAGTCAGAACAGTAGGCGAAAATAAGAGGGGGAAATAGACCAAATTATTAGGGTGAGGCACATGGGCTACTAACATCTTACTACACAACATACACTTAGTATTACTTTCTTAGCTACAGTATACATATCTCCCTGGCATAGTACATCATATATGCAGTAGCATACACTAAATTTTTGGCCTCACCTTATTTTCCTTTTCATTTGAAAAGGAAGGTGGCGCGGCGGTCCTTCGTGGGTAAATTTTGTCATCAAAGTCTTGCATTCTCTGGATTTACGGTGTTTTCAAAACAACTGGAAACTCTGAAAAAAAAGAAGGTTGAATTATGATGACGTCATTGATCTTCAGGTCATAGCTCTAGAAAGACGCCAGATTTACAATTCCGAGTTGGATGACCGTTAAAAACGTATTTTCCCGGTCGGAGATCATTTATTCCCGACTTCCCAGTTGTCTTGAACTCACTGAAGTTACGTTTTCACAGTTCCGAGTTAATAGTTGTTTTGAGCGCGGCACAAATCCTTTTTCATTGACAGTTTTTCGAATGTTGAATGTTTATCATTTTAAACTTGGAAAAGAGCCCCTTAATCACAGATTTGGGACCACACAGCCACTGAATAGCAGGCTAGTGATTGCTTTGCAATGCTTGCAGTTAGCCAATGTAACTGATTCCTTCCAAACCACTTATTGTTGAATTTGCGATTTCCAACTTGTTGTGTAATGTTTATGTCCAATGGCCGATGAGCACCGATATGTTATCTATAATTTCTCATTATTTCTCTTCATATGACAAGGATTAAAAAAGGATTTGCCAGTAGATTGTCGACTTGATTCATGATGATGACTGCTAGCTAAGATTTTGAAAGTATAATGTTGACGTGATCAGTCCAATCAAAGCTACTGTACATATAATGTGATTTGACGTCATTTTATCTGTGGCCAATGATCTTGAGCCTTCTTGGATGGGCATAACTCTATGGCAGCACCCAAGGGGCTAGAATGTTCTAGCTCTACCCTTAGACTTGGCGGTGATTTAGTGTCTCCATGAGTGACAGAACACTGAGCTAATCACGGCGCAACGCTCCGTATTTTATGCTGACCACCACCACAGAAAGCACTGAGCTAGGCTGAAACACCTGCATTTTGGAACTGCCTTACTCAAGAAAACAAAAAAGAGACCATGTTTGTATGCGGCTTTATTAACTCAATGCTATATTATTATTTTTTTACATTATTTGCAAACTGATATGTGACACGTATTAATGCCAAAATAACATTCAAAACAGGAATGTGGGTCTCCAAACAGGTGGGTCTCTGGCTTATTAGCTTATTGTTATGGATGTATCCAAATAAATGTCCGTAGAAAACAGCTTAAACAAATGCAGCTACTGTTGTTATTTTGGCTGCACTGTTTGACGTGACTGTAAGTTGGCCGTAGTTGGCTAGCTGGCAAGCAAGGGATAAGAACGTTGCCAGCCAGTATGCCAATGGAATATTTAGAACCAATGACTGGGTCGCGTCCAGAACTAAAAGACTGAATGACTGGGTCGCATCTCTGGCAACCGAACCAATAGAACGAACGACCAGCCGGTTTGGGTATCAACCCTAGATTTGTTTCGGGACTATATTTTGTGGAAGGATTAAATATTATGAATAAATTCATAAAAATAATGTTTTTAATTCAAATCTGTCAATCATTATTTTAATATGTTGGTAACCCGTTGTATAAAAGTGATAATGCCCTCGAAGCCGCTGTTTGGAGGATATATTGGCACCGGCTTCGAGGGCATTATCACTTAAATACCATAACCCCCTGAGGTGCCTTATTGCTATTATAAACTGGTTACCAACGTAAGTAAAACAGTAAAACTTTTTTTGGTCATACCCATGGTATACGGTCTGATATACCACGGCTTTCAGCCAATCAACATTCAGGGCTCAAACCACCCAGTTTATAACAAAGTTTAACACTAGAAATATACAGCAGAGTTTGCTGGCTGAATGTTACCTTCTGTGTTGCCCAGGTTTCTTTAACCCTACGCTGGAGGACCCTCTGCCAGGACAAAAGAAGACTCAGCTGGTGCTGAAGATCATCAGTGGGCAGCAGCTGCCAAAGCCTAAAGACTCAATGCTGGTGGATAACTAGGCAAGTCAGTTAAGAACAAATTCTTATTTACAATGACGGCCTACACCAGCCAAACCCAGACAACGCTGGGCCATTTGTGCACCACCCTATGGGACTCCCAATCACAGCCGGTTGTGATACAGCCTGGATTTTAACCAGGGTGTCTGTAGTGATGCACTGAAATGCAGTGCCTTAGACCGCTGCGCCACTCGTAAGCCCAAGGAGACTACAAGGCATTTAGTCTCGTGTGTTGTATGTGAAGATGGTTCTTCTTTGTTGTTGTAGATTATTGATCCTTTTGTAGAGGAGGAGATTATCGGTGTGCCTATTGATTGCTGTAAGCAGCAGACAACGGTGTTGGACGATAATGATGAGCATTGACCTGACCAACACATGGTTATGGGGTTTAAAAAATGTAGACACCTGTACCATGTCAGCTATAGAGTTGAAATGTATTCAATTTTAAGTTTGCATATATACAGTACATAACAGAAGACTGAAATATTGTATAACAAAACTGTTTGACATAGAATCACTGGCTTTTTGGCGTTTAGACAAAATGTATGTTTATTTCTTATTAATAACATTCCACGCATGAGGCAACTAGATCATTTGACTGCAGGAAAGGGATCTATTTAAACACCTACCAAATCAAATTTTGTCACATACACATGGTAGGCAGATGTTAATGTGAGTGTAGCGAAATGCTTGTGCTTCTAGTTCCGACAGTGCAGTAATATCTAACAAGTAATCTAACAATTCCCCAACAACTACCTAATACACACAAATCTAAAGGGGTGAATGAGAATATGTACATGTAAGAATATGGATGAGCGACGGCCGAGCGGCATAGGCAAGGTGCAATAGATGGTATAAAATACAGTGTATATACATGTGATATGAGTAATGTAAGATATTTAAACATTATTAAAGTGGCATTATTTAGAGTGCATTGTATAAAGTGACTAGTGATCCACTTATTAAAGTGGCCAGTGATTGGGTCTCAATGTAGGCAGCAGCCTCTCTGAGTTAGTGATTGTTCTTTAGCAGTCTGATGGCCTTGAGATAGAAGCTGTTTTTCAGTCTCTCGGTCCCAGCTTTGATGCACCTGTACTGACCTCGCCTTCTGGATGGTAGCAGTGTGAACAGGCAGTGGCTCGGGTGGTTCATATCCTTGATGATCTTTTTGGCTTTCCTGTGACATCGGGTGCTGTAGGTGTCATGGAGGGCATGTAGTTTTCCCCCAGTGATGTGAGCCTTGCGGTTGAGGGCGGAGCAGTTGCCGTACCAAGCTGTGATACAGCCTGACAGGATGCTCTCAATTGTGCATCTGTAAAAGTTTGTCAGGGTTTTGGGTGACAAGCCAAATTTCTTCAGCATCCTGAGGTTGAAGAGGCGCTGCTGCGCCTTCTCCACCACACTGTCTGTGTGAGTGGACCATTTCAGTTTGTCTGTGATGTGTACGCCAAGGAACTTAAAACTTTCCACCTTCTCCACTGCTGTCCCTTTGATGTGGATAGGGTGGTGCTCCTTCTGCTGTTTCCTGAAGTCCACGATCATCTCCTTTGTTTTGTTGACGTTGAGGGAGAGGTTGTTTTCCTGACACCACACACCGAGTGCCCTCACCTCCTCCCTGTAGGCTGTCTCGTCGTTGTTGGTAATCAAGCCCACTACTGTTGTGTCATCTGCAAACTTGATGATTGAGTTGGAGGCGTGCAAGGCCACGCAGTCGTGGGTGAACAGGGAGTACAGGAGGGGGTTAAGCATGCACCCTTGTGGGGCCCCAGTGTTGAGGGTCAGCGAAGTGAAGATGTTGTTTCCTACCTTCACCACCTGGGGGCGGCCCGTCAGGAAGTCCAGGACCCAATTGCACAGGGCGGGGTTGAGACCCAGGGCCTCCAGCTTGATGATGAGCTTGGAGGGTACTATGGTGTTGAATTCTGAGCTGTAGTCAATGAACAGCATTCTTACATAGGTATTCCTATCCTCTCCTGTCAGAATCAGACGGACCCTGGAGACCCCAGCCAGCCAATTCCCCTCCAGTACATTACGGATCAAGGCCCACTCTCGCAGTGTTCCACAGAAGCCGCATGCCTCGCCAGTCTCCCCGGTGGTTAACAGAAGGGCTGCTGTGCACTGGCAGCCTCAGACTCCTCCCCCCAGAACCATGGCAGCTATGGCCACCAGGTGAAGCCTGTACCCAATGGTCTCTGCCTGTCTGACAGATGACTACAGCAGTGGTGGCAGTATAGACAGTCTGAGTCTGGAGCTCCTGCCCTCCCGTGTGCCAGTCGGCGAGCAGAGAGAAGTGGGCACCCTGTAGAGCCAGATAAACTCCCTCTTCAACCAGAAGATAAGGGAGATCCGCTGTAGTTCGCCACTCTTTTTAGACGGTAAGAGTAAATCTTATTAGACTGTCATATTGTATCCCAGCTAGAGAGCATGCCAGTGTTAAAGATGTGTTGTTTTGAATGAGTCACAAAGTATGTGTTTAGTAGAAATCTGTACCTGTATGCTCAGATCATTCGACAGTACAAAATCTATGTTGATTAATGACCTGGAATGATAATGTTATTTGATGTGTTTTATTTACTCCATGTGATAGTAGTCAGCCATTACAAGAATCACAGCAGTGAGCAGCCTTGGATTAATTTAACGTAGGAGTATGAAATGCATTCTAAACACATAGCATTACCTTGCATGTATCTAGATTCTAGATGTATGTACAAAATGTACCACCGTGGTCTGTACTGTCAGCTACACATGCAGGATCATTACAGGAGCCCAAACAAGTTCATTAGTATAATGTAATCACCTACTTTTTGATGTGGGTATTTTGATTTTGCATCAAGATGCATGTATTGTAAATAGAATGTATTACCAAAGTGGTAAATAGTTCTGATTGAAACAAAATGGAACATACATTCATTATTAGACTGGTTTTATTGAAAGATGTGCTGTAACCTTTACATCAACATCATTCTATGACATAATGCTTTTTTATGCATGTTGAGTTCTATAATAACCAAAGAATTGAACTAACGGTTTTATAGTTTCGAAAGGAATGCACAAAATGTACAAAAACAGTTAGTAATTATACCTATCTACAATATGTAAATGTATAATCTACTTTGAAACAAATTTACTGCATCATACAATTAATAGCAGTAATATGTTGTTCTCAGTATTTGTTCCAAACCAAAGTACTGAAATGTAAACTCTTTGAAACTGATCATTTTTCATAATTTACAGATGACTTGACTTGGATCTTCATGTTTCATTTCTATTTTTTCACTCCCCTTAAATATTTATAAATCAGTACACATTACATGGTTTGTAACAGTAAATATACATGTTGGTTTTCTCAGTAAACTGCTCTGCAATCATATAATTATTTTTAAACATAGTACTTCAGTAGTATTGTTAATTGACTTCACTATGTTATGTATCACTCTGTTAATAAACATATATCATATAACAGTCTGGAAGTCTTTCTGATACACTCTATCTCACTGTGGTAGATGGTATTGAAAATGAAAATAAGTATACAGGCCATGTCAAGACCTGCATGGAGACATTTGCTTTGTCAGGCTGTATATATTACCGTATACTATCATGTCTCCTTATGATTTTTCTTTGTCTGTGGTTTCCTCACTTCTCTTCTCCTTGGTGGTGTTGGCCCTGAAACGCTGACTCAGTTCTTCAGACAACACTGTGCAACATGATTTCTGTTGGGAGCAAATTGTATGGATGTTTAGAGAGCTCTTGACCAGGCGATCTGCTTATCCATTCATATTAAATATTCACACAATGCACCAGTGTTAAACTAGCAGTGACTAGCTCACCCTCTGCTCCCCATCACTGCTCCGGGACTTGGCGGTGAGCTCCAGGACAGCCAGCAGCACCCCCAGTCCCAGGCCCAGGGCCAGCACCAGAAACATGCCCTTCAGGCTGTGGGGCTGCAAGGAGGAGGCCTTGGCTGGGTCTGCCATGCAGCTGCTGGCCCACCACTTACTGCGCAGGTAGGACAACTCCCCTGCCTCACTTAGCTGCAGGATGGCCACGCTCAGGTTCTTCAGCATGGGAGAACCTGAATGACACAAACAGTACCATTTGCAAGTCAGCTGGCTTGTCATAAAATCAGCCATAAGCCAATATGTGGATCGAGTATCTGGGTGCCTTGCTATTTTGATTACAGGAACTGTTTTTTAAACGTTTCAGTCAATATGTGTTTCATGAGATCTCACTATCGGCCTAGACTACATGGCTCACCCTGGGTGCCTGCGATGCTGTACCCTCTCATGCCGATGACCTCATGGACACGAATCAGCTCACAGTGACGTGCCACCGCCAAGTCCAGTGACACAGACTCTCCAATGAAGGCAAAGTTGCCCTCCTTTGCCCGGCGAACACCCTCATCCATTGACGACACAAAACTCTTGGTTCTTTCCATGTGCTCATAGATCCTGCGGTAGGTTGGGTTATTAGAGTTCTACACCAAGGAAAATAAAACCATGGACAGAGAGGAAGAGAAAGTCAGTATGCTGCTGAGAGAACTGACAAAAACAGAGACACTGACACGTGAGCCTAATCCTTTGTTGGCAAAGAGTGAAGGGAAAAAGAGGGATATAGGAGGGGGCGGGTGTGGCGGGGTGCACTGGCCTCACCCTGAAGTAGGCAAGCGTAGAGGAGCCAGACAGGGTCCCATACTCAATCCCTTGCTGGTTGGCCAAGTCCTCAAACCCTTTCACCATCAGTGAATTGGAGTCTGAGCCCTGAGAGGTGCTGAGGTTGGAGAAATAGCAGCCCAAGAGGACCAGACCAAACAACCACCAGGTGCAACAGATGATGCGTCCTGATAAAGCTTTGGGGTGTGGACCGGCACCTGAGAATAAGATAAAGGAATACTAAATCAGAACACCAAACCACAGACCCATATAAAGCTCCTCCTAAGCTCTTGTGTTGTACTGGTGTGGGTAAGCTATTGGTTGAAATGCCTGGTTAAATCCCTGTCAGTTACCCTGTAAAGTGAGGGCTCCAGCGGTGTACCACAGACTGTGGCTGAGAGTGAAGCTGTTTTTCTCAGTCTGGGGTTGACTCCACTCACATGGGCTGAGTCTGTGTTGAAAAAGTTTTGTGTAACCGTCTTTCAATTCTACTTGTAAAAGGCTCCCGTCAGGCACACGATAAATGTATTTTCTGATGAAAGTTCATCACAATAACAACTCACCTGGCTACTACACAGAAGCAGACAGCAGTCCCCAGGTATGCAGCGAGGATCCCCATCCAGGTATCTACTGAGAAAGGTGTAAGGAAGTCAAAGAAGCCAGCCTCTTCTGAGATGTCTTTCCTCAGGAGAATACTGATGCCTGTCTGCATGAAGGGTTTGGTCATCCCCACAGCCTTCTCCCGGGCAGCAGTGAGGGTCAGAGGAGCAATCGCCAGGTCTGCCTCCTACAGGGATAAGAATATATATTCATATTTTATGGACCAGCACGCTATACATTTGCTTTTTATCTGCATTAATAACATCACACATGGTTATAGTCACATCTGTACAGTATCTATCATAAGCAGATGTGTGAGTAGATTTGTTTGTACTATCACTTATGTGTGAAAATGCTAGCTTTACTCACCCCTCTCACCACCTCACCGATCATCCCGTTCCAGGCCCCACTCTCATCCTGCCTGCCATAGGACCCATCTTTCACCAGGTGCACATTGTATTTGAAGCTCAGTTTCTTGGCCAGTTCAGACAGCAGGTCCATGCAGTACCCTTCCAGCTGAGAGCCTTTGGACATGGTGTATGGATCTTGCTGAAATATGGAACACAAAGGAACCGTTCTGATGTAATCATATTTATACAGCAGCAAATGACTTGAATTTGAGTATTAAATGCTTTCAGGCAATAAAGTATAGTGTCAGAAACAGGTATCTTATTACCTTTATTGTAGTGATTGTCAAGTCTGGTCGCACTGATAAGGGAAAATAGATAGTAAGATATAGAGGTTATCTTGATTCAGAGCACCCACATCCAAATGAAGTTGTATTTGAACATGTCCAATTACATCTTTAGTTAAATCAATTAGGATTCGCAGCATCTCCAACAGTGGAACATTTTGAGTGCTTTCTAAGTGCATCAATACATCATTTCAATTGAATAAAGGCATATACACATGAGGACAACAACATACATGCTGACACATTGAAGAGACAGAGGAGAGGGAACCGGCAGAAGGCTTTAGCAGAGCTTCTCCATTGGCATTGAGGTATTGCCAAAGCATCTTTCCAGTCCCACTGGTTTAACATCACTGAGTTTTTATTTCACTCTGAGTGCAATTGGAGTGCCTTCCAAACATTGCAGGCTGAATCAAAGAGCTCTTTGTGTTGTGGCAATCTTTAGGCCTTATACCCTAAGTCAGTGACCCCTTTGCAGATAGTAAGGGTGAATGTGGCGGTGCATTGATGCCTTCTTACTCATCACCACTGGTTTCCGGCATCCCAGAGATCTGGCCACTCTCTTTTCCCTCCTGAAAATGTTCAAAACCCCCAAGATTTATTTACAGCCATAAACCAGTTAGTGAGTTCATTCAAGCCATCACAAAGCCATGGCACTATGGGGTGGGAGGGCAGTCAAAGAGTATCAAAAGCCTTGATTCAGGCTAAGGCCTCAGGGCTCCATCAATACCATAGGGCGATCCTGACACACACATCAGCTCCTTCTACACAAAATATGACACACATACAAGCTCTCAATGGCCCTGTCACTATTTGGCTACACTTAAACACAAGGATCCTTGTTTGTTGCATTGAATTGATTTATTACTATTTTTGTGATCATGTCAGCTGGCTCTCTTCTTTTTCTATCAGAGTGGGGTATGGTGTGTGTGTGCCAGACAGGATGCGGCCCCTCACTTTGATGCCATGCCCAGCTGACAGTCTCCCCATTTATGACTTGTCAAGGCCTGAGAAACTATACCACGTCAAGCAGAGAGAACATGAGGAGTCTGGCACCAAAAGGAGCATATCCCCTGTCACAATGCCACACTGCCACCAGCCAGGGATACAAGTGCAACGACTGGTCAAACGGCTAAAGTACAGATACAGTATGTCATTTTACATTTTCTCATGTTTTCACATGAATTTAGCCTGAGTCCCAGTTTGTTTTTGTCATCATGTCAACAATAGGTGGACTTAGCTATGTTTCATAGGTTTCAAATGAAATGTACCCCAGCTGTCCAAGGTGCCCACACTGAATGATTTTGGACTATTTTGGTTATATATTTTTCACACAAATGTCAGTGAGCAAATCACTCAACATCTTTATAGGCCCTTTACATTTCATTTTTAATTGTGGGATAACAATAATCAAGCAGTACATTTATGGGGGAAATGTCTCCTTTGGGTGTTAGGGGGCCCATCAACAGAATTTTGAAATGGGCCCCCAAATCGCTATGTCTGCCCCTGATGCCAACTCCATGTCACTCATGTTTGCTTAAGTGACAGGCAAACCACTCACTGGGTTTCTAAGCCGAGTAGGATGTATGTTAAACATTGCATTACCTGCAGCACAGCTCCCTAGGGACAGTAGAAGCACCACGGTGCACACTACAACACCCACCAGCACCCTCATGGTTTCACCTTTGATCCTAATGATGTAAAACAATCCATGTGATTGATATTACAAACTATTACAAATAACAAATTAAGGAATAAAATTGAACAGCTGACAAAAAAATACCCTAGGTATGAAGCATGGACATATTAAATCTATGACAATAAACAAATGAAAAATATCTCCATACCTGACAGGATTGTAGGCTGTAAAATGAGTGTGCTGTGTTGAACCTTCCAACTATAAACTGATCCTGATGAACTAGGGCAAATGATGATGAGAAATATTCATCCCAACACAACATAGTTGCTAAAACAGCCAATGGACTTTTTGTGGGTGGAGAATGAGATTTTAAAGGGGGGTGGGGGACAGACAAAGACTTTGTCCCCTGTGAATGTCACTTAATAATATGTTTCAAACACAGAATCACCCATATCCAAGGCTGTATCACAGGCTGTTATAATTGAGAAAAACATCTTATAATCTGCCAAATTGCTTGTGACTGGTTTGAAGTCAGCCTCAGGTTCACACCTGTTTACAGAGCAAGGCTATAGGCTCCTGAACAAATAATAAAGAAAAGGTTTTTTAAAAAACTATTGACAAACGAAAGGGGGTGGGAATGTGTGTAGTGTAAAAAGGGAGCTGGCTAGTTCACTTGCATGGCACTATTCCTCTTAAATGTCTAACTCTTGGCTGCAGATATATTTCCCCTTCATTAATCTATATCTATTTTTTTTGTATATGCAGTAAATTGTGACAAGTTAAGTAACTATGCAGAAAAAGGCTATGCATACAGGCATAGCCTACATTATGCACCTGGTTCACCTATTTTTTAACCGTAACCTACGAATCAAAAGGAATACAACTTCTAAGCAGCACTGTACTGGACGTAACAGGTGTGAAATACTGTTGTGCGTCGATAATGAAGTTAAGGCGCGCAAGAAAGGTCGATGAGCTTTTCTCAACGATTTTCGCTAATATGTGCTCCCGTTACAACTCGATGCAATGGGTTTTCTGTGTTGGCCAATCATAATCGAATGCGCGTTGTGTACGCGGCAAGAATAGGACGCACAATTGGCTGTGCTCGTTTTTTTCCCCCCAAAGGGGCGTATTTTTCAAGCCATTTTGACTGAATATCTAGCTAGCTACACCAACCTGACACATCTTACATCATTTTATGTGACAATTAGTGTATGTATTTCCAGTTGAAAACGTCTAAATCACAGATATGTAACCAGGTCGAGTTTGAGCATTTGTCTGAAGTCACCATGGAGGACTGAAGTGCTGAAGATGACGCTGTCGCCCCTGAAATTACCGGCTAGCAATGCCATAGCTTGTTATTAGGAGGTCCGTTTCGGTCGTATTTCAACATTAGCTACCTAATATTACCTTTCTCTGGCTCGCGCATACCATAGGATCACGTTAAACAAGGTAAACACCTCCGACTTTCTGGCTGACTTGTTTGTTTTTGCTTCATAAGATGTGGCGTTCGTCATGTCGAGCTAGTTATGTGCAAGCTAGTTTGCGCTAACCTAGAGTTATACTGAAGGGTCTGTAGCCTGCGTACACATACGAGGACGCACATATTGCGGCAATCTAGCCGACATGGCATTTGTACAGTTGTGCACAGTGTTAACCTGGCTACAGTGCCCCAGTTGTGCTGTTGCCATTGTTTTTATCGGCTGCTTATCAGTTCACAATAATAGTGTTGACTGCAAATGTTGTTGAACGGATAAAATGGCTGACAGTCGGGATACTCGGTTTGGTATTTAGCGCCCCGCAACCCAACTATGTCTTATGTTCAGCTGTAAGCAAAAAATAGAAAATAATACGAGCAGTTGATTGGTAAGAAAAATACGTGTGCAATGGTCTCGAGCCGTGATTGGATGCCGAGATGTACTTTCGAGTGTATGTTCGCAGCTTCTAAAAGCTTGTAGTGAAATACCAAATTACTTTTAGATTAATCGCATATCAGAAAAACACTGATCATTTGTTTGAGATTGCAGATGACTAGTAAAATCAGTAGGCCTAATAATTTTGGCTGTGTAGCTATTTTGTCCAGAAATAGAATGTAATGCACACGTTCCTGTGAGTCTCTCTTGTCTTGCACAAACTTGCTGCAGACTGGCACCAATGGTGTGTATTTATACACTCAGTGGCCAGTTTATTAGGTACAACCACCACGTTCACGAAAATGGTTCGGTCCTACAGACGGTGAGTCACGTGTTCGTGACACGCTATATATAAATCAGGCAGACAGGCATCAGGGTATTCAGTTACTGTTAATTGAACTTTAGAATGGGCAAAACGAGTGACCTCCAAATCAAATCGTGTAGACCTACTGGTGTACTTACAAGCCCTTAACCAACAATGCAGTTTTAAGGAAAATAAGAGTTAAGAAAATATTTACTATATGAACTGAAGTATAAAAAGTAACTGAATAAAATAACAATAACAAGGCTGTATACAGGGGGTACCGGTACCGAGTCAAATGTGCTGGTACAGGAAAGTCAAGGTTATTGAGATCATGCGTACAGTATCAGTCAAAAGTTTGGACACCTACTCATTCAAGGGGTTTTCTTTATTTTTACAATTTTCTACATTGTAGAATAATAGTGAAGACATCAAAACTATGAAATAACACATGGAATAATGTTGTAACCAAAAAAGTGTTAAACAAATCAAAATATGTAGCCACCCTTTGCCTTGATGACAGCTTTGCACTCGTGGCATTCTCTCAACCAACTTCATGAGGTAGTCACCTGGAATGCATTCCCATTAACAGGTGTGCCTTGTTAAAAGTTCATTTGTGGAATTAGTTTCCTTATTGTGTTTGAGCAAATAAGTTGTGTTGTGACAAGGTAGGGATGTGAATTGATTATTCGTACTGCTAGGTGACCTAAATTGGGATATGCTTAACACTCCGGCCGTCCTACAATCTAAGCTAGATGCCCTCAATCTCACACAAATTATCAAGGAACCTGCCAGGTACAACCCCAAATCCGTAAACATGGGCACCCTCATAGATATCATCCTGACCAACTTGCCCTCTAAATATACCTCTGCTGTTTTCAACCAGGATCTCAGCGATCACTGCGTCATTGCCTGCATCCGTTATGGGTCCACGGTCAAATGACCACCCCTCATCACTGTCAAAAGCTCCCTAAAACACTTCTGCGAGTAGGCCTTTCTAATCGACCTGGCCCAGGTATCCTGGAAGGATATTGACCTGATCCTGTCAGTACTGGATGCCTGGTTGTTCTTTAAAAGTGCTTTCCTCACCATCTTAAATAAGCATGCCCCTTTCAAAAAATGTAGAACTAGGAACAGATATAGCCCTTTGTTCACTCGACTTGAATGCCCTTGACCTGCACAAAAACACACTGTGGCGTACTGCACTAGCTTCAAATAGTCCCCTCGATATGCAACTTTTCAGGGAAGTCAGGAACCTATACACACAGTCAGTTAGGAAAGCAAAGGCTAGCTATTTCAAACAGAAATGTGCATCCTGCAGCACTAATTCCAAAAAGTTTTGGGACACTGTAAAGTCCATGGAGAGTAAGAGTACCTCCTCCCAGCTGCCCACTGCACTGAGACTAGGAAACACTGTCACAACTGATTAAATCCACGATAATCGAGAATTTCAATAAGCATTTCTCTATGGCTGGCCATGCATTCCACCTGGCTACCCCAACCCCGGCCAACAGCTCTGCACCCCCCGCAGCAACTGGCCCAAGCCCCCTCCCCAAGGCTTTACCACATTCTTATTGGCAGACTCAACAGCCTTGGTTTCTCTAATGAATGCCTTGCCTGGTTCACTAACTACTTCTCAGATAGAGTTCAGTGTGCCAAACATACCCTCGTAAAACTGACTATCCTATCGATCCTTGACTTCGCGATGTCATTTACAAAATAGCCTCTAACACTCTACTCAGCAAATTGGATGTAGTCTATCACAGTGCCATCTGTTTTGTCACCAAAGCCCCATATACTACCCACCACTGCGACCTGTATGCTCTTGTTGGCTGGTCCTCGACTACATATTCGTCGCCAAAACCACTGTCTCCAGGTCATCTATAAGTCTTTGCTAGGTAAAGCTCCACTTTATCTCAGCTCACTTGTCACCATAGCAACACCCACCCATAGCACGCGCTCCAGCAGGTATATTTCACTGGTCATCCCCAAAGCCAACTTCTCCTTTAGCCGCCTTTCCTTCCAGTTCTCTGCTGCCAATGACTGGAAAAAATGGCAAAGTCTTGGAGTCTTATATCTCCCTCACTAACTTTAAGCGTCAACTGTCAGAGCAGCTTACCGATCGCTGCAGCTGTACACAGCCCATCCAACCAACTACCTACCTCATCCCCATATTTGTTTTTGTTTTTTTGCTCTTTTGCACACCAGTATTTCTGCTTGCACATCCTCATCTGCACATATATCACTCCAGTGTAAATTGCTAAATTGCTGTTACTTCACCACTATTTTCCTATTTATTGCCTTACCTCCTTATTTCATTTGCACACAATGTATAGAGATTTTTCGATTGTATTATTGACTGGACGTTTGTTTAGGTGTAACTCTGTTGTTTTTGTCGCACTGCTTTGCTTGATCTTGGCCAGGTCACAGTTGTAAATGAGAACTTGTTCTCAACTGGCCTACCTGTTTAAATAAAGGAGAAATAAAAAAATAAGCAAAGAGAAATGACAGTCCATCATTACTTTAAGACATGAATGTCAGTCAATCCAGAAAATTAAGAACTTTGAAAGTTTCTTGAAGTGCAGTCCCAAAAACCATCAAGCGCTATGATGAAACTGGTTCTCGTGAGCACCGCCACGGGAAAGGAAGACCCAGATTCACCTCTGCTGCAGAGGTTAAGGTCATTAGAGTTACTAGCCTCAGAAATTGCAGCCCAAATAAGTGCTTCACAGAGTGCAAGTAACAGACGCATATCAACATCAACTGTTCAGAGGAGACTGCGTGAATCAGGCCTTTATGGTTGAATTGCTGCAAAGAAACCACTACTAAAGGACACCAATAAAATACTTGCTTGGGCCAAGAAACATGCGCAATGGACACTAGACCGGTGGAAATCTGTCCTTTGGTCTGATGAGTCCAAATTTGACTCATCAACTGCCGTGTCTTTATGAGACGCAGAGTAAGTGAATGGATGATCTCTGTGTGGTTCCCACCCATGAAGCATGGAGGAGGGGTGTGGGGGTGCTTTGCTGGTGACACTGTCAGTGATTTAGTTAGAATTCAAGGCACACTTAACCAGCATGGCTACCACAGCATTCTGCAGCGATATGAAATCCCGTCTGGTTTGCACTTAGTGGGACTATCATTGGTTTTTCAACAGGACAATGACCCAACACGCCTCCAAGCTGTGTAAGGGCTATTTTACCAAGAAGGAGAGTGATGGAGTGCTCCATCAGATAACCTGGCCTACACAATCACCAGACCACAAATAGTCAATGCAAATTATTATTTAATTGTTGAGCAGTTTTATGACTTGGGGGTAAAAGCTGTTAAGGAGCCTTTTGGACATACTGTAGACTTGGCGCTCCGGTTCCACTTGCCGTGTGGTAGCAGAGCGAAGTCTGACTTGGGTGGCTGGAGACTTTGACCATTTTTAGGGCCTTCCTCTGACACCGCCTGGTATAAAGGTCCTGGATGGCAGGAAACTTGGCCCCAGTGATGTACTGGGTCATACACACTGCCCTCTGTAGCTACCCTTATGGTCAGATGCCGAGCAGTTGCCTTACCAGGTGGTGATGCAACCAGTCAGGAGGCTCTCGGTGGTGCAGCTGTAGAACTCTTTGAGGATCTGAGGACCCATGCCATATATTTTCAGTCTCTTGAGGGGGAAAAGGCGTTGTTGTGCCCTCTTCACGACTGTCTTGGTGTGTTTGGACCATGATAGGTTGTTGGTGGACACAGGATCCGCTCCACTACAGCCCAGTTGATGTGAATGGGAGCGTCCTCACCTCCTCCCTATAAGCGGTTTCGTTGTTGTCGGGAAAGTTAACTTGTTAGGGAGCGGCAGCTGAGGGGTCGGTTTTGGAAAGTTGTGCGTGCCAAAAGTAAAATGCTTGCCACTCAGGCTCAGAAAATAGGATATGCACATAATTAGTACTATTGGATAGGAAACACTGAGGTTTCCAAAAGTGTTATAATTTTGTCTGTGAGTGTAACAGAACTCATTTGGCAGGCAAAAACCAGAGAAAATTCCATCCGGGAAATCTCATTCCTTGTGGCTTATGGCTCACTTTGAGACAGTGCCTTTAGAAAAGTCTTTATACCAGGACACTGAATGTAGTACCTATTGCTTCCACTGGATGTCAGCAGTGTATAGGTAAAGTGTAATGGAAATCGGAACCAATGTGTTCAATTGGGAGAAGGTTTAGTCAGGGGAGCTATTTTTCAGTTGCACGTGTTTGGGTGCACGTTTGGCTGAGCGGTCCACTTTATTTGACTTATATAACGTTTAGGTGACCATCCAAGTGAAAGATGATCACTTTTATTCATAAAAGATAAGCTAAGGATGCATTTTAATTGTTTTTTGTTTTGTTGAGGGAAAGTTTATAGGTATAGTTCTCGTCACATTGGATTTTCTGAACACAAGGTGCCAACCAAACGGAGATTTAAGGATATAATAAATTACTTTTTCTAACCAAATACCCATGGATTGTCTTCGTTGGACACTTAGGAAGCCCTCTGCAGAAGTTCTACAAAAAGGTAAGGCACAGGTTTTCCCTGTGAAATGCATTTTCTATCGACCGCGCTGGCTAAAGATTTCATGGTTATGGAAAATATTGAAGGTGCTACCCTCAAACAATCAAATGTAGTGCTTTCGCCGTAAAGCCTTTTTGAAATCCGACAACGCTGTGATATTGCCAAGAAGCAGAGCTTTTGATGAGTATGAAACACTTGTATATTGGTGCATTTTTAATAATTCAATTTTGGGATTTTGCCTTGCATTTCACCTGGTAGGGTCGGGAGTGGGGCGCTAGCGCCCCAAATCACCTTGCTGCTCCCCAAGAAGTTAATGATGGTATTGGAGTCGTGCTTGGCCACGCAGTCGTGGATACGACTCACCCTTGAGGGGCCCCCATGTTGAGGATCACAGAGGCAGCTGTTCTTTAGTTTTAGCCATGACCAGCCTTTCAAAGCACTTCATGGCTCACATCAATACCACCATCCCGGAAACCCTAGACCCACTCCTAAGAGACTTGGAGCGTCGGTGCCAGGCTTGTCGGTTCCAGTATCTCAGAAACGGCCGGCCTCCTGGGCTTTTCACGCACGACAATGTCTAGGGTTTACCGATTTTAAAAAAATAATAATAATAAAATAAAATAAATAAAAAAAATCCAGTCAGAGGCAGTCCTGTGGGCGAAAACAGCTCGTTGATGAGCGGTCAAAGGAGAATGGAAAGAATCTTGCAAGCTAACAGGCGGGCTACAAACAGGAAAATAATGCGCAGTACAACAGTGTAGTGCAGAACGGCATCTCAGAAAGCACAACTCGTCAGTACTTGTCACAGATGGGCTATTGCACTCCTTTCAGCTAAAATCAAGAAGCGTCTCCGGTGGGCATGCCAACACTGGACAATTGAGGAGTGGAAAAACATTGCTTGATCCAACAAATCCCGGTTCCTGTTGTGTCATGCTGATGGCAGAGTCAGGATTTGGTGTAATGGGCATGAGTCCATGGTCCCATCCTGCCTGGTGTCAACGGTACAGGCTGGTGGTGTAATGGTGTGAAGAATGTTTTCCTGGCACACGTTAGGTCTCTTGATAATATTTGAGCAATGTTTCCATTCCCCAAAGACTTCAGGCTGTTCTGGAGCGAAAGGGGTGTCTGACCCGGTACTAGATGGGTGTACCTTATAAACCTTATAAACTGTCTCTCTAGCTCTCGATCTATTTTTTATATATATATATATACACACACACACACACACACACACACACACAAACATGACCAAAAGTATGTGGACACCTCCTCTTCAAACATCTAATTCCAAAATCATGGGCATTAATATGGAGTTTGTTCCCTCCTTTTGCTGCTATAACAGCCTTCACTCTTCTGGGAAGGCTTTCCACTAGACGTTGGAACATTGCTGTGGGGACTTGCTTCCATTCAGCCACAAGCATTTGTGAGGTCAGGCACTGATGTTGGGCGATTAGGCCTGGCTCGCAGTCTGCGTTCCAATTCATCCCAACGGTGTTCAATGGGGTTGAGGTCAGGGCCAGTCAAGTTCTTCCACACCGATCTCGACAAGTAATTTATGTATGACCTCACTTTGTGCACAGGGGCATTGTCATCCCGAAATAGGAAAGGGCCTTCCCCAAATGGTTGCCACAAATTTGGAAGCACAGAATCTTCTAGAAAGTAATTTGTATGCTGTAGGGTTAAGATTTCCATTCACTGGAACTAAAGGGGCCTAGCCTGAACCATGAAAAACAGCCCCAGACCATTATTCCTCCTCCACCAAACTTTACAGTTGGCACTATGCATTCGAGCAGGTAGCATTCTCCTGGCATCGCCAAACCCAGTACTTTGTTGAAGAACATTTGGCAGTGATTGCAGCCTCGAGTCTGCTTGGGTATGATGCTACAAGCTTGGCACACCTGTATTTGCAAATCTTCTCTGCAGATCCTCTCAAGGTCTGTGAGGGTGGATGGGGAGTGTTTCTGCTCAGCTATTTTCAGGTCTGGGCATACTAAGACTTGTCCCGAAGCCACTCCTGCGTGGTCTTTGCTGTGTGCCTAGGGTCGTTGTCCTGTTGGAAGGTGAACCTTCACCCCAGTTTGAGGTCATGAGCGCTCTGGAGCAGGTTTTTATCAAGGATCTCTCTGAGTTTTGCTCCGTTCATCTTTCCCTTGTCCTGACTAGTCTCCCAGTCCCTGAAAAAATCCCCACAGCATGATGCTTCCACCACCATGCTTCACCGTAGGGATGGTGCCAGGTTTCCTCCAGACATGGTGCTTGGCATTCAGGTTTCATCAGACCAGAGAGTCTTGTTTCTGAGAGTCCTTTAGGTGCCTTTTGGCAAACTCCAAGCGGGTTGTCGTGCTTTTTACTGAGGAGTGGTTTCTGTCTGGCCACTCTACTATAAAGGCCTGATTGCTGGAGTGCTGCAGAGATGGTTGTCCTTCTGGAAGGTTCTCCCATCTCCACAGAGGAACTCTAGAGCTCTGTCAGAGTGACCATTGGGTTCTTGGTCACCACCCTGACCAAGGCCCTTCTACCCCGATTGCTCAATTTGGCCAGGCGGCCAGCTCTAGGAACCTCCAAGAATGATGGAGGCCACTGTGTTCTTGGGGACCTTCAATGCTGCAGAAATGTTTTGGTACCCTTCCCCAGATCTGTGCCTCGACAATCCTGTTTTGAAGCTCTATGGACAATTCCTTCGACCTCATGGCTTGGTTTTTGCTCTGACATGCACTGTCAGCTGTGGGACTTTTTATATAGACAGGTGTGTGTGCCTTTCCAAATGTCCAATCAATTTAATTTACCACAGGTGGACTCCAATCAAGTTGTAGAATCAAATCAAAGATTTGATTTGATTTGAAGTTGTAGAAGCATTTGAAGGACGATCAATGGAAACAGGATGCACCTGAGCTCATTTTCGACTCTTATAGCATAGCAAAGGGTATGAATGCTTGTGTAAATAAGGTAGTTCTGTTTTTAATATATTTTCAAAAATGTCTAAACCGGTTTTTGTGTGGAGATTTGATGAGGACAACAATTAATTTAATACATTTTAGAATAATGCTGTAACGTGGAAAAAGTCAAGGGGTCTGAATACTTTCTGAATGCACTGTGTATGTACAGTGGGGAAAAAAAGTATTTAGTCAGCCACCAATTGTGCAAGTTCTCTCACTTAAAAAGATGAGAGAGGCCTGTAATTTTCATCATAGGTACACTTCAACTATGACAGACAAAATGTGGAAAAGAAATCCAGAAAATCATATTTTAGGATTTTTTATGAATTTATTTGCAAATTATGGTGGAAAATAAGTATTTGGTCACATACAAACAAGCAAGATTTCTGGCTCTCACAGACCTGTAACTTCTTCTTTAAGAGGCTCCTCTGTCCTCCACTCATTACC
Organism: Brachymystax lenok tsinlingensis; assembly: GCA_030435695.1. Classification (NCBI taxonomy): domain Eukaryota; kingdom Metazoa; phylum Chordata; class Actinopteri; order Salmoniformes; family Salmonidae; genus Brachymystax; species Brachymystax lenok. Next base: position 15,397,305 of record CM059797.1, on the reverse strand, counting down.
TGTATTAATGGCACCTGTTTGAACTTGTTATCAGTAAAAAAGACACCTGTCCACAACCTCAAACAGTCACACTCCAAACTCCACTATGGCCAAGACCAAAGAGCTGTCAAAGGACACCAGAAACCAAATTGTAGACCTGCACCAGGTTGGGAAGACTGAATCTGCAATAGGTAAGCAGCTTGGTTTGAAGAAATCAACTGTGGGAGCAATTATTAGGAAATGGAAGACATACAAGACCACTGATAATCTTCCTCGATCTGGGGCTCCACGCAAGATCTCACCCCGTGGGGTCAAAATGATCACAAAAATCCCAGAACCACACGGGGGGACCTAGTGAATGACCTGCAGAGAGCTGGGACCAAAGTAACAAAGCCTACCATCAATAACACACTACGCCGCCAGGGACTCAAATCCTGCAGTGCCAGACGTGTCCCCCTGCTTAAGCCAGTACATGTTCAGGCCCGTCTAAAGTTTGCTAGAGAGCATTTGGATGATCCAGATGAGGATTGGGAGAATGTCAGATGAAACCAAAATAGAACTTTTTGGTAAAAACTCAACTCGTCGTGTTTGGAGGACAAAGAATGCTGAGTTGCATCCAAAGAACACCATACCTACTGTGAAGCATGGGGGTGGAAACATCATGCTTTGGGGCTGTTTTTCTGCAAAGGGACCAGGACGACTGATCTGTAAAGGAAAGAATGAATGGGGCCATGTATCGTGAGATTTTGAGTGAAAACCTCCTTCCATCAGCAAGGGCATTGAAGATGAAACGTGGCTGGGTCTTTCAGCATGACAATGATCCCAAACACACCGCCCGGGCAATGAAGGAGTGGCTTCGTAAGAAGCATTTCAATGTCCTGGAGTGGCCTAGCCAGTCTACAGATCTCAACCCCATAGAAAATCTTTGGAGGGAGTTGAAAGTCCGTGTTGCCCAGCGACAGCCCCAAAACATCACTGCTCTAGACGAGATCTGCATGGAGGAATGGGCCAAAATACCAGCAACAGTGTGTGAAGACTTACAGAAAACATTTGACCTCTGTCATTGCCAACACAGGGTATATAACAAAGTATTGAGATAAACTTTTGTTATTGACCAAATACTTATTTTCCACCATAATTTGCAAATAAATTCATAAAAAATCCTACAATGTGATTTTCTGGATTTCTTTTCCTCATTTTGTCTGTCATAGTTGAAGTGTACCTATGATGAAAATTACAGGCCTCTCTCATCTTTTAAGTGAGAGAACTTGCACAATTGGTGGCTGACTAAATACTTTTTTTCCCCACTGTATGTATGTATGTATGTATGTATGTACGTACGCACGCACGCACGCACACACACACACTCAACTCTCGCTGGAGAGTGGATTAGCTACAGTATGTTGGTGTTTGACTGTTTCAAATGTACTCTGGTGGGTTTTCCTTATCTGTCAACTCGGAATGTGATATGTAATCAACCTACATCTGAAATGTCATGAATGATATCTTCTAATTAGTTCCTCTATTGACTTATTGTGAAATTCAGAATTTAGCAGATTAGGTTTTTTCTTTCCTTCTTTTGCAGAACTCCGTCCTCCTCGCCCTTTCCAATCTAGGAAGCTAGTGCAAACCCCCATGAGGAGGCTGCGGAGGAGGGGATGCAGGCCAGGAGTAGTTGGCCTTGAGATGGGCAGAGGGAGGGGGAGGGGCAGGGACTCCAGTGTTCAGCTGCGGCCACCTTCCCCCTATAGACTGCAGCTATCTCCATCTAGAGAAACTTTGACCTATGCTCAGGCCCAGAAGATGGTGGAGGTGGACCTGGATGGAAGGCTTCACAGGATCAGCATCACCGACCCTCTGCCAGTCATCACAGAGGACGAGATGATGGCTCAGGACATTGTTGAGTGCAACAGTAACAAAGAGAACAGCGAACAAACCCAGAGCAGAGCCAGACCAGGGCGCAAACCTCCCAACCCAAAGGGCCGCAGGAAGGAAAGCAAAACCTCGTCTCACCAGAGCCGACGTTCTGGCAGTCAGCAGCACACTGAAAGCCACACCAATTCATCCCAACACCCTTCCCACCAAAGCCCTCTCCCCGAGCCAACCTTCCGCGTGCTTGACTCCCCGTGTCCTTTAGACACACCTCCCCTACCTGTGGCCTACTACCGTTTCGTAGAGAAGTCAGGGGAGGAGCAGGACTGTGAGGCAGAGTACGACATGGACGAGGAGGACCTGGCCTGGCTGGAGATGGTCAACCAGAAGAGGGTATCTGATGGCCACGCGTCCGTCTCCCCGGACACCTTTGAGCTGCTGATCGACCGTCTGGAGAGGGAGTCCATCCTGGAGTCACGGAGCCAGGCCCTGTCCCAGAGTGCCATAGACGAGGACGCCTTCTGCTGCGTCTGCCTGGACGACGAGTGTCTCAACAGCAACGTCATCCTGTTCTGTGACATCTGCAACCTGGCCGTCCACCAGGAGTGTTACGGTGTGCCCTACATCCCTGAGGGCCAGTGGCTGTGCCGCTGCTGTCTGCAGTCCCCCTCGCGCCCTGTGGACTGTGTACTCTGCCCCAACCGGGGAGGTGCCTTCAAACAGACTAGTGATGGACGCTGGGCCCATGTTGTCTGTGCCATATGGATCCCAGAGGTGTGCTTTGCCAACATGGTATTCCTGGAGCCAGTGGAGGGGGTGAAGAACATCCCCTCAGCCCGCTGGAAGCTCACCTGCTACCTGTGCAAGCAGAAAGGCCGGGGCGCGTCCATCCAGTGCCACAAGGCCAACTGTTACCGGGCCTTCCATGTCAGCTGTGCCCAGAAGGCTGGCCTCTTTATGAAGATTGACCCGGTCCGGGAGACTGGGGTCAACGGAACCACCTTCTCTGTGAAGAAGACTGCCTTCTGTGAGAATCACTCCCCAGTCGGGTCACGGCGAGATGGGTCTGGTGATGAGGCGGTGGAGGGAAGGCTGGTAGGAGGCAGGGGGAACAGGGGACAAAGGTCATACACTCAGAGCCCCCCGGCACCGCCCAGTAAAAAGACTCCCAAAGGCCAGAAGAAGAAGAAAGGAAAGAAGAGCCTAGCTGGTCAGACGACCCGTCGCTCCGCTGTGCCTGTGCTGCTGGTGCCTCAAATCCCCTCTCACAGGTCTGACCTCACACACCCCTTCCCCTAACACACCACTCCCAGTAGCATTGTTTTCCTTATAACTATATTTGCTTGTTGTAATCTCCAGTGTAGAAAGCACATTTTTGTGTATTTATTTAACATGTAACAGTACATCTGCCTTATACTAACTATTAATACACCACCTATACAGTGGAAGGATGCCAATGTATGATTAACAGTTATTGCTATGTCATAAACAGGCTGAACAAGATTTGCATTGGGGTTGCTGTCCAGAGGAAGAACCAGTTCATGCAGAGGCTTCACAACTACTGGCTGCTGAAACGTCAGTCCCGAAACGGCATGCCTCTCATCCGGCGCCTGCACTCTCATCTGCAGGCTCACAAGACTGCTGAGCAGGTCAGGAAGATACAGGGAGTCAATGATAGATCTCATGTTGATATTGATGTTGAAATAGAAGTAGTGAAGCTGAATGTGTGTGTGTATGTGTTCAGAGGGAACCAGATGAGAAGCTTTGTGCGGCGAGGGAGGAGCTACGGTACTGGCAGAAGTTGCGGCAGGACCTGGAGAGAGCCCGGCTCCTGGTGGAACTCGTCCGCAAGAGAGAGAGACTAAAGAGAGAGCAGGTACTGTGGTACTGTTTCAGTCAGAGGACGCTGTGTAAAATGTCAACATATTATATAATCATGAGTTACCATCTGCATATACCATATGAAAATAATTAACTTTTACAATCACTGTATCATTCTTATGTCTTTCCTTAAATGACTGCACCCTCTTTCTCTCTCTCCCTCCAGATGAAACTTCAGCAGACTGCTCTGGAGCTGAAGTTGACCCCTGCGTTAATACTGCTGCGTTCCACCCTGGACCAGCTTCAGGAGAAGGACACGGCACAGATTTTCTCTCAGCCTGTCAATCTAGCAGAGGTTAGTAGGGTTAGATAAACGGGTCACTTTTTGCATTGATTTAAAATTCAGCCAGTAGTACTGTAGTTGTCACCTTCTTTTCTTGAATAGTCTGTTCATTTGTATGTTTTTAATTGAAGGTGCCAGACTATCTGGAGTTCATCTCCAAGCCCATGGATTTATCCAGCATGCGTGCCAAACTGGAGGCCCATGCTTACTGCTCCACAGCCGACCTGGAGGGGGACTTTAACCTCATGGTGTCCAACTGCCTGAGGTACAACTCCAAGGAGACCGCGTTCCACCAAGCCGCCCTGAGCCTACGGGAGGTGGGAGGAGCCGTTCTCCGCCACGCCCACAGACAGGCGCAGAGCATCGGGTTGGACCCCAGCACGGGCATGCACCTCCCAGACTCTCCCAACAAGCACGGCTTCTACCAATGCACCTGGGAGGACGGTGAGCAGAGCACACCAGCTGGGTTGGCCTTGGAATGGCTTCTGGTTAAAAAAATCACAATTGTAAAACACATAAGAAATAATTATTATTGATTGAATTTCTATAGCGCTTTTCATTGCAGAAATGAATTTTTCTCATCCTTCATCTTATCTACCTGTTCTCTCTTTTACGGCCTTTGTGTTCTGTACAGTGGACTCTCTCCTGGATCCAGACAACAGGCTCCACCTGTCCACAGAGGAGCAGCTGAAGGCCTTGCTGGAGAAGCTGGACATGGTGGCATCCATGCGGTCCAGTGGAGGACGAACCAAACGCATCCGGCTGCTGCGTAGAGAGATCAACACTGTCACGCACAAACAACAGCGCTCACAGTCGCACAACGGGAAAGAAGAAGAAGAGGAAGAGGAGGAAGAGGAGGAAGAAAAGGGAAAGAAGGATAATGTGGAGAACGGTCCTTTAACATCAGCCTCTACTCCGGGGAAAGGTAAAAGGGATGTACTTTGATTGTTCATAGGCTTGTTGCTGTCCAACTCTACTAATCTTTCTGGTATGGATGTGTTAGTTTAATTAGCTAATGAGTTTGCTGTTGTGCATTTCTGATTTTATTATTCTAACAAAGTGAATGCATGTTTCCTTTTTGTAGATGCCTCTCCACCAACACTAGAGCCTTCATGCCCAGCGTCGTCCCCCCTGCAAGGCGATGCCCCACCTGAGCCACCCGTACTGGGCCTTGTGACCGCAGGGCGAAGGTCACCAGGGCACTCTTTCAAACGCCAGAGATCCTCCCCAAGTGGGGGAAAAGGGCAGAGTGACGATGATGTTGAAGTTGAGGAGACAGCGACACCGTGCAAACAGAAGGATTCTCAAAAGTTCTCTCCTTCACAGACTCCCAGTTCCCCCACTAACGCCTGTCCTTTGATTGGAGTTGGCAGGCGGACATCTGTTCTGTTCAAGAAAGCTAAAAATGGAGCGAGACTGGCAAAGATCAGAGCAGCTCAGTTACAGTATGTAGGGACCACTGAGGGTAAAACTAATGGCTTGGTCAGTTCCCCCACCATTACAAAACCTCCCAGTGAGACTGCCCTTTCCACCCCCACCCCTCCCCCCACTCCCTCCTCACCTTCATCCCACCGTCTGAGGTCCAGAGGGCCCAGCTCTGACAGCGAGGGAGACAAGCCCCTCCCCCTCGTCAAAGTGGAAGGTAGATACAAAAAATGTAATTTTACATTTGCTCTGCCATTTCATTAAAGCTGTAGGCGATGAGTAATAAGTTGTTACTTGTTATAAAGGAAACCATGTCTTTACCCTTTATTTGTGAGTTGCATAAGGGAAGAGTGGGTAGATCATGATGATGACGCACAGAATTTGTATTCTACTAGGCTTTACAAATGGTCTAGGAAAGCACAAAGAGGACTCCTCAAACCTAGCATCCAACGACCAAAAACATAGGTAAGGATCCCACTAAACACATGATACCTCTGAAGTGTAGATTGATTTCCAAGATGGATGTTCAGAAATAACATACCTCTTTCCTTTGTTCTGTCTATGGATGAAGTGTCCCCCCGCCACCCAAACGCAGCCGTGGTAAACCAGCTCTGGCTAAAGTCCCAGAGAGCCAGAATGGAGGCTCAGGTGAGTGTATTCAGGCACCACAGACCTTGGGGTCAGAAGAGCTACAATTTCAACTTCCAGTAAATTGGGTATTGGCAAATATAGATTTATACATTATAGTAAATCCTGTAAAATTCTAAATATCATTACAGAACATTCTTTTTCCATCTCAACCATTTCCATTTTTCCAGTTCAACATCCCCCATCTTTGTGTTTGTGCTCAGGGGGAAGTATGCTTTTGCCCTTTGATAGTGACACAGAGCTCACACCACTCGACCTGGTCTGGGCTAAATGTCGTGGATATCCATCATACCCAGCAATGGTGAGAACATGAGTTCAGTCACTTATTTATTGCAATAAGAGGGTTGGCCTGATTTTCAATATGTTGGGGGGTTGGCACAAGCAATGGTTGATAAGTTACAATCCTCCTTTTCGATGTTTTAAAAACAATGTTTTAACCTTTATTTAACTAGGCAAGTCAGTTAAGAACAAATTCTTCTTGACAATGGTGGCTTAAGAACAGTGGGTTAACTGCCTTGTTCAGGGGCAGAACAACAGATTTTTATCTTGTCAGCTCAGGGATTAGATCCAGCAACCTGTCGGTTACTGGCCCAGTGCTCTAACCACTAGGCTACCTGCCGCCCCGATGTAGTCTATGCTAACCTCACCAGTCATTGAGTGAGTTGATTTTGCATGGCTTGTTGCCCGAGGTGGGTGGAGTTCTCATTTTCTGAGTAATGGAATAGTCTAAAATGTGCAAACCCTGCCCAACTGTGGCATCGGCCGATGCGAAACCAACTTGCCAATTGTTGTACCATAGAGACTAACAGGGTACATAAACTGCCAATGTGTTTCCCCAGGTTGTTGACCCTGGCATGCCTCAGGAAGGGCTTCTTCACAACGGCATCCCCATCCCTGTGCCTCCTGGGGACGTGCTAAAACTGGGGGAGCGGAGGCAGAAGGAGACCGGGGAGAGGCACTACCTTGTGCTATTCTTCGACACCAAAAGGACCTGGTAAGAAATTAAAGACGGGTGTTCTGCTGAATGTTTAGTCTCACATTAATTAGCTACGGCAGTTTTTTTGGGGTAGTTGATGTGTGTGTCTATTGATTGCTCCTATTGCATGTTTTTGTGTTCTTTTGAACCCTCTTTCTTCCTTTTAGGCAATGGCTGCCACGGGACAAGTTGCTGCAAATGGGTATGGATGACACGGTGGACAAACTGCGCCTGATGGAGGGCAAGAAGCCCAGCGTCCGCAAGTCTGTACACACGGCATATGACCGTGCCATGATACACCTGAACCACGTTATCAACCACGTCAAGGGGAACCTCACTTTCAACCCCTCCAATTTTATATGAAGGATTTTATATGAAGGATTTTAGTGTCGGTCTGCAAATCCACTGCAAACTGTCTGGCTAGGAGTGCTCAAACCCTCACCAATAACACAAATCTTCAGTGAGAAAATAACATTCTCTTCATTAATTTACTAGAAGGTGGACATGGAATTTGAGTGGTTCAATATACAGTTTTCTTAAATAATTAACTTTCTTCTCAAATAACGTTCTTTTTTGATTGTCAACATTGCCATACACCATTTTGCTATGGGGAAACTTAAGTTAACAATTCTAATTTAGAAAATAAAAGCAAATGGAATGAACAACATTATTGGCAGGAGCTAATACTTGGTTGCCCTGCCTTTTGCTAAGTTAACTGAAAAATAATTTGCTTGCTGCACCGTTCTACTGGCAATTTGTCCCACTCTTCAGCTGCAGACTGCTCCAATTCTTCAATGTTTGAGTGGTACCTTCCACCAACTGCTGTTTTCCAATCTCACCATAGGTTTTTGATAGGATTCAGTTCTGGACTTATCACTGGCCACTCCAGAACAGTTCACTGTTTTATTCTTGAACCATTTCTGGCTGCTTTTTGATGTGTATTTGGGTTGTTCTACTGGAAGACCCACAACCTTCAACAGAGACCCAGTTTTTGGACACTGGATTGAACATCGTACTCAAACACCTGATAATCTTCTGATTTGATGATGTCTTGTACACATTCAAGGACCCCAGAGGCAGCAAAGCAACCCCAGGCTTTTTTTAGGTGTTCTTTTATTTTTGAAGTTCAATGGGGCTTTCTTGTCTCTTTCAGGAGTGGGGTCTTCCTATGTTTACCAATGACCAAACTAAGCATTCAAAGAAAAGAACACCCTCACTAGAATCAAACATGGGGAATGTTCGATAATGCTGTGTGGTTGCTTTGCTGCCTCTGGTACGTAGGGCCTTGAATGTTTGCAAGGTGTTTTGGAATACGATGTTTAGCTCAGTGTCCAAAAACGGAGTCTCTTTTGAAGGGTCTTCCAGCAGGACAACAACCCAAACACACATCAAAAATCACCCAGGAATGGTTCAAGAATAAGCATGGGAATGTTTTGGAGTGGCCGGCGATAAGTCCAGATCTGAATCCCATCAAAAACCTATGGTGAGATCTGAAAACAGCGGTTGGTGGAAGGCAACACTCAAACATTAAAGAATTGGTGCAGTCTGCAGCTGAAGAGTGGGACAAATTGCCACTAGAAAGGTGCAGCAAGCTCATTTATGGTGTTTTTTTTTTTTGCAGTCAACTTGGCCAAAGGCTATGCAACCAAGTATTAGCTTGTAGGTGCCAATAATGTTGTCTGTGGTATTTAGCTTTTATTTTCAGAAATAAACATTGTAAACTGAAGTGTGTCCCCCCCCCAAAAAAAATGGTTTTGCAATGTTTACAATCCAATAACATTTGGAGACCAACATTTTCTAATTTTTTTATTTTAAAAGACAGAGAATTCTTTAAGAAAAGTGCAAGAGTGCCAATATATTTGGCTGCAACTACCTAAATGAGTGTTGATCTGGTTGACTCTGACCTTTTTAAGGGTGAATGTTATCATTTTGGAAATTGGGGGAAATGTGAAAGGAGGAGTTCCGAAAAGACATGGATTTTAGGATATATATTTTTTAATATAAAATCTGATTACTCATTGTGATTACTTTTTAGTACTTTACACAACCACTCTGTTGCAATGAGTCTAGTAATTCTATACATTTTGGTTTAGCCCAAAGTGAATCAAGACAAAGAAAGTAATTGTATATGTTTTATCCTCAAAGGAGATTTGCTTGATTCAAAGCATATTCAGATTTGTCATTGAAATGCCATGCTTCTTATACATTTTTACACATTGATGCTATTTCTGGGTTTATTTCTTTTTTATATGAAATGGTGGTGGTGTGCTTGTTGCAGCTACTTGATGGAACAGGACTTTTGAATGTCTAGTCATGGCTTGGGTCACTGCAACCACTTTTCAATAAGGTCAATAACTTGGGATTCCAGTCAGTGGCAAGATGTGATTTGCAAACCCTCCAATGACTTGAAAAGCACAATAGTGGTTCGAAATGGTTTGTAGATTGATCTCTGAAGCCATAGGTATGAAAAAATTGGTTATGTGCATATATAGAAGCATTTGTATATATGTAAATGTCTGTGTTTATAATACACAAAGTAATTTAAGGAATGCAAAAAAAATCAAAATATTAGATTTTAATTTATATTGTGACAATTGAGTCTGTTATTTAAAAAAATAAATATTGAAAAATATGTAGGAAGCTTTGTAGCTCTTTGTATCAATGTTTCCTAGTGGTCAGTTGACACAACCCTGTAGTTGTCTAGGCATAAGTGCACTAGCCTACTAGACTGTTTTATTAGGTGGCACAAAGGAGTTCTAGATCTTGTCATTTGAATTCTATCACAAGATCTAACATCTGTCAAACAATATTTTCTCGAATAAATATTGTTTAAAACGGTTGTTTGTTTTCAGTCTTATAAAAATCTAACATGCAGTTATAAAATGACATGGTGGTTTGTGCAACCTGGGATTTATTTAGGAACTCACTGAACATAATATTCCTAACGGTCAATTCAGGTAAGACTGATCCGCCACCACTCATGAAATAACACATCGTTCCATCATAGTTGATCCCGGTATCCGCTGGGATAATTTGCAGAAAGTGTCTTTATTTAAAGAACCCCACAAATTGGAACTCTAATGTTGGATCTCAGTGGGCCGGACAAAGCATTTAGCCATCAAGTACTTCAATATTCATTATTTGAGGATTACCAGAGTAAAGTGTGGGGGGGAAATGTGTCTCTCAGCAAAAACACATGTAAAATATATCTATTTTTAAGGATAGAAACTGTAACTGAATGTTTATTACCAGAGCATAATTAAACTGAGTATGAACACCGACACTATTTACAATCTAAACTACAAAGACAACATGCCAGTCAAACAATTGTATCAACTGAGAACAAACATGTAGAGGTCATGTCATGGACTATCCAGACACATACGTGGTAATCCTTCCAATTCCAGTTGTCTAGAGGATGCGATTTCAAAATAAGACATTGATACATTTAAATTCTGTTCATCCCACCAACAACCAAATTTTTTTAAATTAATTTCCTATTTGTCAGCCTGTCAACATCTACGGTTTCTAGCAATAAGTATGATGGCAAGGTAGTTGAAAAAAAATTCAGGAGTAGTTCTAGGTAGTCCTTCCTTTTGTTTTTGTAATGTGCTACAGTGTCAATGACCACAAAAGCTTGAATTGCAATAGTTGTATGTAATGAGTCATATTATGCCTTCGAGAAGAGTTCTCACCTCTGTTACAATAGAATAAAACAATATAAAAACAATTTTATATCATTGAAAGTTCCACCACTAGCAAATTTTAAAATGTTTGCTTTCTCCTTAGTTTTCCTGACCAAGTTGTTCGACTGTAATCTAAAAATCACTAACACAGTTACTGAACATGCTTTCTTATAAAGGTACAGAAATAATACTAGAGTCAAAGTTTCAAGAAGGCAAGTCATCCTTCAATAGTCCAGTGGTCAAAGTTCAATGAAGTCCAAAAAGATGTAGGATGTGGTCAGTGCCAAACACCTCTTCTAGTAGAACCAGTGTATAAACTATGTTGACAGAGAGGAACAGCCAGGGCTAGATCAGCTCTATAGTAGAGACGCAAAGCCATTATCTGTGGAGTCCTGCTGGTCAGACTTGCGGGAGCTTTTGCTAGGGTTGGGGGTAGTTGAATACTTGGGTGGGTATCGGATAAAGAGACGGTCCTCCTCCTTCTTGATCCAACGTAGAAGCTTGGTTATTGCGTTAATGGCACGGGCCTTAGTCACCAAGGGGCTGAAGCAAGTGTACAACTCAAATTTACTTGTGACCTATAGAGAAATGGACAGAGCATGCAATTAGTTGACTTAGCAGGTCCATTTCAACCATTATTAATTGTCTATTCATTTAGGTATGGACTGTATACTCGAATTCAGCTCTTAGCTACCAATGTTCTACATCATGACAATAAACTAAACCTTAAATATATAAGTTTCAAATTAATTGAAATTACTGTTATGTTCCATTGAGCCGAAAAGTATGCAACATGAACGCTAGCAACAATCCAAAATAGCTCAAATACTGCAATGTAAACCCTTGAACTTCATATCCACAACAGAATGCAGGTTTGTGAGACCCAACCTTCAGACTAAAACAGGCTCCAGTAAACCTGCCCATAGTAACACTTCCACGTGTATTCCCTGTGGGAGTGACATACCCAGGCCAGCAGGGTTTCCCTCTCTGCCACGTGGTAGATGAGCTTGAGGGGTCGGGAGGAGCTGTGGATGCGACCGTGCATGCAACGGTACAGGTCCAGCAGCCGCATCCTCTCCTCCTCCGTGCTGTAGGGAGCCTCCATCTCTGGGCTGAAATCAACAGCACATAAAACGTCTTAAACAAGGACAGGGCAAGACCTTAGACATTATGCAGTGCAATATCGGACAGTTGTATACATCAGAAAGAAATAGCCATAGAACAGTGCGTTTAGCAAAATGAAACATGTTTGCTTCTCCCACTTTGATAATGCTGCTCTAACATAAGTCAGACTGTTAGCCTTTCAATAACTCAGTTTGCAAGACGCAGCATTGCACGGTGAGTATTTATTTTCCCTGTTTTATTAGATTTTGCAAGTTGGTTCTCACTGGTACAGCTTGTCTAATAAGAAACCCAAAGATGGCAATCAAGATAAATAATAAATAATTGAAGTCATGCTTCGCTTACAGTGAGAGTGATATAATCTTATCAGTATCATCATGGATATCATGCACTTTCAATTTATATAATTCTGTAATGTGGTAATCATAAGCAATAGGCCTACTGGAGGCTGCATGTGATCTGACCTGCTGAGGCACATATTTGTATGTACTACACACCACAGGAGGTTGGTGGCATCTTAATTGGGGAGGACAGGCTCCTGGTAATGGCTGGAGTGGAATGGCATCAAATTCTTAAAACATGGTTTCCATGGGTTTGATGCCATTCCATTCGCTTTGTTCCAGCCATTATTGAGCCCTCCTCCCCCCAGCAGCCTCCTGTGCTGAACATCTCCCCTTTGACATGACTTTTTGAGTAATTATGCTTGTAGGCTAATATTTCTGCACATAAATGCAGAACCACTATTTAGTTAAAACATGCAAGAAAGTAGTGAAATGACAAAGACAGATGTGAACCATTCATAATCATTCATTGGGTGAAGGTTACACAGGCACAACCAAAACATACCACTTACCTGGTGAACTGGGTGAGCTGCTTGTGGTTGTCTGGGACATCAAAGGGCTTGTACATGAAGTGCCTGAGGTCTGAGACGCCCACCTGGCTCACGCTGTAGGAGTGGGCCTTGGCTATGAGGCTCAAGGAGCTCTGAGCCAGCATGGCCACCTCTATCCTCCTCTTACACTCTGCCACCGCATAAAAGGCCTCCTTATCCGTGGAGAGCAGCAGCAGACACACAGTGCATTCTGGGGGGTCCAGGTAGGAGATGTAGGCATAGAAGTAACAGTCAGGGTTAAAGAGAGGCAGGCAGATGGGAGTCCAGATCTCTCCTGCCTGGAAGGCAGAGGAGGCCCCAATGAGGTTGAGCAGCAGGTGGACGTCAGCAGCCTCCAGCCTGGTGTCCTCAATCACGGTCTTCTCCTGGACAATGGTGAGCAGCTGGTTCTTGGCAATGAGGATGGAGAAGACCAGGTTGGGGGTGATGGCCTTCTGTAGGATCTGGCTGAGGGAGTCCCTGAGAGAGGAAGTCAGGGGCAGGCAGTGCACCGCTGCCAGCAGGAAGCTGGGGTCTGAGTCCAAAAGGTTGAGGAGGCCATCCAAGATCTTCTCGGAGCCGGCCAGCAGTCGCCGCAGGTCATAGTTCTTCTTGTGTTGGAAGATGCGTGTGATGCTGGCCTGGGTGAGCATGCTGATGATCTGGTAGTAGACATACAGCAGCTCACCACGCAGCTGCTGCTCTGACTGACGGCTGCTTGACACAGACACCAGCACCAGAGGACCCTTCTGCATGAACACCACCGTGTGCCCGTCTGAGGGAAGAGTAAAGGTAGAGAGTAAAGACACAGGTAAAACTGTACAGAAGGAGCAACATATGATGCAAAAACACCTATAGTAACTTATTGTCATAGTCATGTAAGGAAATTCTAGAAATTCTCACCTGAGTAGACAGAGCGGATCATGTTGTCACTACTCTGTACAAAGGACACCAGTGCCATCATGACTCCCATGGTGGACGACAGGGCCTCTTCACTGCCGTAGCGGGAGTAGATTGGTTTCCCTGCCTCACTCAGGACAAACACATGCTTCCTGTGCTGCCTCCAGCTCTCAGCCATCACGTCTTCGTCACGGTGGGATGGGGGGGCCTCTGGGGCGCCAGTCTCTGACAGTGGAGAGGGCATCCCCTTCACTCCCACACTTTGTTCCTCCAGTTTACCTCTGGCCAACATAGTGACCAAAAACTCCCCTGAGTCATCCTGCCCATTCTCAGCTGAAGATGAAGCCTCTTCTGGCACAGTCTCTGGTTGACCACCTGAACTGTTCTGATATTCTGTCTTATTGCACTCATCAGTCTCTTCATCTTTTATCTGGTCAGGAGCCGGTTCTAGTTCCTGGTCAGGGGCCGGTTCTAGTTCCTGGTCAGGGGCCGGTTCTAGTTCCTGGTCAGGGGCCGGTTCTAGTTCCTGGGTCCCCTCCTCACCCATAGTATCTGATGGAGGTGGATTCTTAGGCTCTTCTAAAGTCACATTGGTGTCGTCGTCTCTTCCCACTGGCCCAGCAGGCTCAAGAACTGTGTGATTTTCAGAGGGCAGAGCAGGAGTGAGATCAGCGGAACCTGAAAATCAGACAAATGAACTCAGTAAAATAATCACAAACACTGCTAATCCCCCTACTTACTGAGTGGAGGCATGTCAATATCAGCTGGATGTCATTAAAGATTAGCTAACTTTCATTATAGATGAAATATCGCATGCTATTAGAAAGGCATTTCATTACCAGTTGACAGTGTGCAGTCAGAGTATGGATTCTCACAACTCTTTATCCCCTCCATCTCTCCCTTTTCTTGATTGTCATCTCTCTCCATGTTGACATCACAAACACTGTAAATCACAGAAAAGGAAACATTTATTGGCATACTAGTCATTCATTTGATATTCAGTTAACAGTAACAGACATCATACAACAGCACACCACTAGCGATCGAGCTACGCAGCTAGCCACAAACTGGTAATGCAAGTAGCTAATGCCCTGGATAGATGACAAGCCTAAAATTGGTCATTATGGAGAGTGTCAGAGGATATACAGAGTGAACAAAACATTAGGAATACCTTCCTAATATTGAGTTGCGCACCCCATTTGCCCTCAGAACAGCCTAAATTAGTCAGGGCATGGACTTTACAAGGTGTCGAAAGCATTCCATAGGGATGCTGGCCCATGTTGACTCCAATGCTTCCAAATGTTGTGTGAAGTTGGCTGGATGTCCTTTGGATGGTGGACCATTCTTGATACACGCAGGAAACTGTTGAGTGTGAAAAACCCAGCAGCATTGCAGTTCTTGACACACTCAAATCAGTGCGCCTGGCACCTACTACCATACCTGATTCAAATGCACTTAAATATTTTGTCTTGTCAATTCACCCTCTGAATGGCACATATACACAATCCATGTCTCAAGGCTTAAACATCTTTCTTTAACCTGTCTGCTCTCCTTCATGTACACTGAATGAGGTGGATTTAACAGGTGACACAGCTTTGGTCAGTCTATGTCATGCTAAGTGCAGGTGTTCCTAATTTGTTGTACACGCAGTGTGTGTTTATCTTCGGTAACAGACACTCACTGACTGGCATCTTGATCCGATTAAAGCCCATGTAGTAAGAACATATTTAAGTAACGTTAGCCGTTTGTTACTGGCAACATTAGCTTTATTTACTACGCGTTGAACTTCAACTTAATTTAGCTAGCTAAATTAATTTCCTAAAACAGCTGAAGCCAATATGCATCGCTATATAGAACAGAAAACATCACAGCCAACATTAGCTCGAAATTAAAACGCCTTTAACTGGATTAATACGGTTAGCTGGCAAAACAATTGTGGGCTAATGAGTTAGCTAGCTAACTAGGTAGGTAGCACTAACTAATAAAGTAAATGAAGTACCTAACTAGCTAGTTGATTTAGATGTTATTGCAGGCTAAAGCTACCCTCACTACGTAACAACCAGCTAAATGCATTCCAGTACTGTAACGTTACCCCCCAGTTTGCCGAACACAATAAAGAAGCCAGCTAATTAACTATAGTAGCTTTAGCAAATACCTAACTTTATCAATGTAGCTGCAATACTAACACAACTTGAAATAATGTAGCAAACAAATATTACCTTTGGATATTCCGTTGTTAAATCATCGGGGGAAAGGTATAACTAACTGGTAAACAAGTTGTTTTTCCACTCACAAAAACACATCCATAATCCCAATGGTGACAGGAGACATTGTCCAATGGTAATTTAGATGGAGCAAGTAATAAACCAATGAGGGGAGAAACTCCCACAGAGCGGGTACGTTCCAGTGCGCTTTTCTGTTGTTGTTTTTTGTTTACGATCCGTGCTGGTTGCGGTCAATGCGCAGCCATGTACAGACACGATTCCCTAAAACTAGACCCAAAAATATACTTTCATATTTGACACGGAGGATTCTATTCCCCCCAAAACGGTAGCTAACTGTACCAAGAGCTAGCTATATGAGATACGGGTTATCTCATTATAATAGTACGGTTATTTGGATTGAAGAGTATTTCATGACATAACAGTAAAACAAATATTATTGCATCTGTGACTGAAAGTTTCCTCCTCAATCTGTTTGACGAATGGGGTGAATTGAAACAGTCAGCGCATCACCCGTTGGCTAGCTGTTACGCGTTTAGCCCCTGTTCATATAGCTAGCTATAGTAAACCTCAGTGGTTTAGACAGTTACTCGGCCTTGGTCATATTAACTAACGTTAGCTAGCTGGTTTAGATAAAAAATATGTTTTTTGACCAAGAATACATTTTGGTTGTTGTTTTATAAAATGGAAGAGCCCTGGGATTTCGAGTTTTTATCCCGCATTGTGGACGGGTTTGTGTCGTTTCTTTCCGAATTTGTTGACGACTGGCTGGCTAATGATATGAGAGTGTCAATATTCAAGATATTGTTTAGTTGGCTCGTTGTCAGTCTCATTGCCATCCATTTCGCTTGGAAATTTTACGGAAACACTGTGAACGATATGTATTACCGACAAGGTGAGTGCTAAACTAGCTTGTTACTAATTTTTGAATATTTGCCACCATCATCACGTTTATTTCTATAACGTTTGTTAGCTATGTCTGAAAGGCATGCTGCCATGAAGTGCTAACTTGTATTGTTGTCCTCTAACGTTTAGGTACTGGTGGAAAGAATGGAGGTACACCTGACACTGCACCTCACCAGAGACGATGGTAGGTGTCCAAGCATCCATGTCTCCCTCCAGGTACCCCCAAATACTGTTATTCTCCCCAGTCACTATACAGTCTCGTTTTCTTTAGCTAACTGGACTGGACATATATTTGATTTGTCCATTCTGAATATGGTTGGTTAGTGTTTGTGGTGAGTGCTTCCTACTGTTATAAACTATAGGTGTGAACCTTTCCTTGTCTCATCAGTGAATGGGTGTGATAATGTTTTCTATCTGTCAGGGAGAGTGCGGAAGGAGACAACCTCAAGACACATCGTGAATGACAGACAGGTCATAAGTTGGACTACATACAATTTGCTCTCTGTCTTTTCAGACAGGGTTGCTGCGTAGACACAGACTTGCTAATGTTGTGCCTTTTCAAATGGACTGGAGTTCATTGATGATGTGGACGCTTCCTTACTCTGAGCTGAAGAATTTTCTCCTTGTCGGTTGTCGTGACGATATAATGGTTATGCTGTTTGCTTCCACACATAAACACCATGTAATATGCTAAGATATTCTCTCATATGCCATATCTTTTTAAATCTCATATCTTTTTAAATTTAGTTCCTCTGGCTCATGTACAATTTTACCTCCTTTTATTGGTGAGACATTAAAATATCCGTCTGGCTACATACCCACTGATTGATATAGATTTAAATGAAATGTTATTCTAATCTGTAGACAGAATCTGGAGAGACTCAACAACTGTATGCTGTGAGAGTTGTGGGTTGGTGTGACTGCAGTTATGTTCATAACATATTGTATGAGTGAGGAGCTGTTCAGAGGAGATGGTTTCTGTTTTTATTTTTGCTGGAGCAAGGCTACATAGTAATCCATGAAGACTGCGCTGGAGCAAGGCTACTGTGGAGAGAGTGGTCAGAGATAGAGGTCTTACATCAAACAGCAGCTTTCCTCAAATTCATATTTCTTATTCTTTACAGCCTGAGCACTCAATGACTGTCTTTTGATTGTTATGAAAATATAAAACAGTGAAGACTGGGGTGCGTTCAGTTTGATTGAACGTTTGCTACATTGTTTATCTGTACTAAATTACACGTTTCCCCAAAACGTACTTGAACAGATGTTGATGTAGGTTTGCTCTGTTTGGTGGGTGTGACGGATTGATGCTTGAAGAAAGTGAGTGAGGTATTTAAAAGGTAAGCAGCCATGCTGACAGCCTTCCACGACCCAACCCGTTTTTGAACTGGTCATTCAGTACAGCACCGTTTCCATTTGATATGTGTTTTTTTGTAATGAACGCAGCCCTGTCTTCTGATTGCTGTGAAAATATTAAACAGTGAAGGCCAATAATTATTTTTATTGTCTCAGTTACAGGTTGGTACCTGAGGAAGTCCAATGGAGTAGGCAAATTGATTTTACATTTTATGCAGTTGATTGGTACATAAAGAGTTTTGTTTAAAATTCTCATTTCCTAATGTTTTATTTTTTTTCATTGTCTAAAACAATGTCTAGCACACAACTTAGGTTAAATAATTTGTTAAATAATTGTTCAATTTTATGATACAAGTATCAAACTTGGTACACTAATACTAGATACCTTAAGGAACATTTAATGTGTTTTGCAGTCCAGGGAGCCTGTCAGTCAACCATGGTGGCCATTTTAATAAAATGGCTGCCTGTTACAAGAAAATAGGGTAAAATGATTCCAAACAATATCAAAATGACTTTGTAATTTATCTACCCACTATATTACCCCACAGATATAGACAATAATTCTGATCATAAAGTATATTGAGGTAATTTTGACCATAGTCCAGCGGCTACGTGAAAAAATTGTGATGGAGCCATCAAGTTTCACACAGCAACGGCATGTCTAAATAAGTATTTTTGTCTATAGTGCCGTCGCAGATTTTGTCAATTACACAACCCTGGCGGTCATTTCCAATTTGGCCGCTGAAAAATAGGCTAAGAAATCCAAGATGGGGAATTAGTTGGATACATGTCACCAGGGGTATAATTCAATTAAATGTATTTATACAGACCTTTTTACAACAGCAGTTGTCATAAAGTGCTTATACAGAAACCAAGCCTAAAACCCCAGAGAGCATGCAATGCAGATGTAGAGGCATGGTGGCTAAGAAAAACTCACTAGAAAGGCAGGAACCTAGGAAGAAACCAAGAGAAGAACCAGACTCTGAAGGGTGGCCGATCCTCTTCTGGCTGTGCCGGGTGGAGATTATAAGAGTACATGGCCATTAAGTCCAGATCGTTCTTCAAGATGATCAAATGTTGATAGAAGACCAGCAGGGTCAGACAGGAGTAATCAGGCCATGTAGTCCTGAGGCATGGGAGAATTAGAGGGAGCATATCTAAGATGACACAGGACACCAGATAAGACAGCAGAATTACACCAGGCATATAGACTATTGCAGCATAGTTACAGGAGACTGACAGGGGGTCGGGTGACACTGGCCCTGTCCAAAGTTACCCCCGGACAGGGGAAACCATGCAGGATATAACCCCACACACTTTGGCAAAGCACAACCCCCACTAAAGGGATATCAATAGGCCAATAACTTACTACCCTGAGACAAGGCCCGAGTACTGCCCACGAAGATCAACCTACCGCACAAACTCGAGGACAGGAAGAATGGAAGAGTGCGAGCAAGCCAGTGACTCAGCCCTCATAATAGGGTCAGAGGCAGAGAATCCCAGTGGAGATAGGGGAGCTGGCTAGGCAGAGACAGCAAGTGTGGTTCGTCACTCCAGTGCCTCGCCGTTCGCCCTTCACACCCCTGGGCCGCAGAACACTTCATCATAGAACCTACTGAAGAGATGAGTCGTCAGTACTTAAAGGTTGAGACCGAGTCTGCATCTCTCACGTGGATCGGCAGACCATTCTATAAAAATGAAGCACTATAGGTGAAAGTGCTGCCTCCAGCTGTTTTCTTCGAAATTCTAGGAACAATAAGGAGGCCTGCGTCTTGTGACCGTAGCATACGTGTAGGTACAGTATGTAATGGAGAACCCAACTGGCGAGATGGGTACAAACAAGCAAGTCCATGTAATGCTTTGTAGATTAGCAGTAAAACGTTGAAGTCAGCCCTAGCCTTAACAGGAACCCAGTGCAGGGAGGGTAGCACTGATCAAATTTTGGGTTTGTCAAGATTCTAGCAGCCGTATTTAGTTGGATTTGTGTGTGGTTCTGAAACAAAGCAGAGACATAAGCAAGTTGCATAATGTCAAAAGGTAAAGGATGATTATATTAAACCAATATATATCAAATAAGGAAAATTATTACTTAACTAAAATATAATGGAAATAGGACATTTACTTTTTTAACACACAACTGGAAAGAAACTGAGTAAAGGCTTGACAGGATTTAAATACAAACTGAAGGTGTGAATGAGCCTGTCAGGGCAGTCCTGATAATTAGTGACAAGTGTGTGGCATTGAGAAAGAGCGAGGTGAAAATCAACTTGGTTGATTAAAGTAATCTCTGTAGTATTAGAGAGGAACATCCAAAGTTAGAGGGATAACTGGACCCAAAATCTGTCTTCTCCAGCAGGTGTTTTTCTTCTCTTTTTTTTTCTCGCCAACCAATGATTTTTGTATGGAGATCAATGATTGTTGAATTTGGTCAACAAAAAATGAATGGCTTATTTGCTAGGTAAGGCTTATTTGATAAAATATAAGTTTCGTAATGCTTTGGTTGTGTCCTACTTATATCAGTGCGCTGATATAAGTAGGACACGTGACATCCCAGCAATACCACTTTATATGGTTGTTGTGCCTGTTGTTTATGCTCGTATCTACCCTCTTATTGGCTAGAATGGTCCCACCTGATCTTGCCTCCTACGGACTGCCTTACATTTTTTATTACATTTATTTTCATTGTTCGAGCGGCCACTAGAGTATCAGGTCAATATAATGAATAATCTGTGGCAGTATGCTGCT
The DNA here is from genome assembly GCA_030435695.1 of Brachymystax lenok tsinlingensis. Taxonomy (NCBI): domain Eukaryota; kingdom Metazoa; phylum Chordata; class Actinopteri; order Salmoniformes; family Salmonidae; genus Brachymystax; species Brachymystax lenok. Next base: position 15,376,433 of record CM059797.1, on the reverse strand, counting down.
CCACACGGCTTTTGTACAGCTGCCAACCAACTGCATGGGGTCGAATTGGACACGATTCACGTGGCCATATCTTCATAGATAATTGGTACATACAGTCCAATAATGTCTTAAAATGTTTGAGGGGGGTCTGGAAAACACAATGGGCCAGAAATGCCATATATACGTATCCTTTAAAATGTTAGTTGAAAAGTGAGTAAAGAATATGTGCCACCTTCCTGTTTAAAAATACAAATAAATCATAGCTAGTTCTAATAGTTTACATGTAAACACTCAATCAACTATATGGGTGTTCCCTGAAGGGATATGATATATATATATATATATATATATATATATATATATATATATATATAGATATATATTCTGTTTTGTGTCAATTTTAAGAAATGTGACAGGAAACACACCCTCTACACTTTGTCACTTTATGTAACATCCCATAGGAATGCATTATGTCCAGCAGAGAGACAGGTAACCCATTATGACGAGACCTTTCAGTCTTTTCACAAAGTGAGTCAACTACTACATGAAGATTACCAGCTATAGTGCCATTGTAGATTTAATAACCTATTATACTCTAACAGATAAGATTTCCAAAATGACCACCAACCAGCCACATTGGTTCTAATTGGACAGGATTCACATGGCCATATCTCCAGGTATATACAGCTCAATGATTGCTTAACATTTTTGAGGTGGTGTGGAGAACACAATAAAATGACCCAAGTATGCCTTATGTATGTGCCCTTTAAACTTTATGCAGAAATGTGGTGGACATATCCCCTAAAATGACTGTTCTGTCATTAGAATTGTCTATAACTTTATTAGTAAGTGGTATAGTATGCCTCATGATTGCTTAAAATGTTAAAGGTAGAATGGAAAATACAATCAAATGGATCATGGATATGTTTTCTTTTCATGGAAGGGTTCTTGTCACATTTCTTGAAATTGACAAGTGACAGAATATCATAGTTTAGAGCACTGTAATTAGTGAACTTCAGTGAACACCCATTTGACAGTTAAGTGTATGTTCAAGAATCAGTCATTTTGGTAGGTTTTGGGGTAAAATACTTAATGGATACACTATATGGCATACTTGTACCATTTTATTGTGAGAAATTATGTCATTTTCTGGGGGGCTCTGGCACCTCTATCACTACACCACTGAGTATAATATGTTAAATCTGCAATGGCACTATAGCTAGACATCTTTGTTTAGACTTACTCACTTTATGTATAAACTGAAAGGTCTCATCATAATGGGTTACCTCTGCTGGACATAATGCATTCCTATGTAGTATTACCTATGGTGATGTGTACAGAGCAGGTGTCGTGTTCTTTTTTAAATTGACACAACATCATATCCTTTTGTATGTCATTGCAATCAGTAGATTTCCGGAAACACCCAAATTACATGTAAAACTATTGGAACTAGTCATGGAAAAATTCATTTGGCACATGTTTTCACCACTTTTTTCACCAAGTTTAAAGGATAAGTATATGTGGCATTTGTGAGCCCTTTTGTGTTTTCCAGACCCCCTCAAATATTTTACACCATCATTGGGCTGTAAGTACCAATTATTTATGGCGACATGACCAAGTGAATCCTGTCCAATATGGCCCCATGCAGCTGGTTGGTGTTCATGTGGGAAATGGCAGCCAGGGGGGGGTAATGGACCAAATCTGTAAAGGCACTATAGCCAAGAATAATTTAGACATGCCCCAGCTGTGAAATTTCTTGGCTCTATCAAAAAGTCCAAAATGTTTTCACGTGGTCATTGGACTATGGTCAAAATGACCTCAATATGACCCCCTTGAAGGTCTTAAGAGTATGTTATTGTCTATCTGTGGGGTTTATTTAGTGGGTAGATAACATTACAAAGTGATTTCGATATTACCCTATTTTCTTCTAATAGGAAATCAGAATGGCAGCCATTTTATTTGACTGCGTCCAATCTTCAAAAATGTTCCTTAAGGTATCTAGTATTAGTGTACTATGTCTGATACTTGTATCATAAAGTGCAACGATCTTGGGTATATTTGGTTCTTATCCGTGGGGTAACTGCCCTGTCTAGAAACAATCGCTTCACAAATAACACAAAAGTAAACTATTTACTGAATTTATTATTATTTTTCATAGACATAACTGACTGCTGCTTTTTAAATTAAACCTGGATCTCCAAAAGGGCTTGCTGGAAACGATATCATGGGCATGGTCAGCTTTGAAAAGCTGCTCTCTGAATATACTCTGTCTGCTCTGTATGGATTCATACTGAAATGTGTAATTGACAGCTCTGCATCAACGACCAGACACGACTATGGGGATTGGTGGGATGAGCAGCATGTGCACATCCATCACATTGGTACCCGTTAACCCTGGTAGGAGCAGCCGCTGCCCACCAGACAGGCGTGAAAAGAAGGTGAAGGAATCATTGTTGACAAGGAAGCCATCAGGGTCGAGCCCCTGTGCTCGTGCTTCTTTGCCAAGCCCGGCGTCTGTGACCGCCCCCGCTGCCTCAGTTGGCCCGTCCTGACCATCGGTCCCACCACTCAGGAACAGGGGACCCTTCGGAGGGAGCTCCATATCTTCCAGCTCAAGCCCTACTCTCAGGGCCAGCTCCTGGTTCCGCCCACCACGCCCCTTGCCTGTCAACTGCACAGTTGGCTCTCCCCCAGCCAGCAGACAGGTGGCTCCCCAGCCCTCCCCACGCCCCTCACCAAGCACCTGCATGGCACGGCACAAGTCCCAGCTTTCCACGCCTGTCTCGGGCCCCAGCTTCAGAATCTCAGCAGGCAACTCTGGAGGGGGCTCGTCACGGGAGCAGGCAAAGCGAGCCAGTAGACCATAAAGGCGGGAGACAGACTGTACGTCCCCGCACACCCCTGGCGACAGCACAACTGGACGGAATCCGAGCTCCCGCGCACATCTCCCTGCGCATTCCAGGGCAATGCTATTGGAGCCAATCACAGCATTGAGAACATGTGTCGCCCTGTCTGACTGCTCTCCAGACTCCTCCCATCGTGGAGCTGAGCGTCCAAGCACCTCTTTCACTGACACAGGGAGAGAGGAGGACAGCCCGTAACGTTCAAGGACCGACCAAATCTCCTCAGGCCACACCTTAGTCCACACTGTGGGGCCACTGGCTATCAAGTCCAGGGGATCTCCAATTACGTCAGACAGAACCAGGGCCACCACCTGTTAGAAAATGTTAACAGGAACATTTTATTTGACCAACTACGACCAGAATGTAAAGCTAATGTGCAAGAAGTTCAAGTCTTTGGGTAAAAGCTCAATAATGAGCTAGTACAGTTGTGTTCTTACCTGAGCAGGGTGAGCGAAGTGTGCAAGTCCTCCTCCTTTCAAAATCGACAGGGCACGTCGTACAGAGTTAAGCTCCTGAATGGTGGCACCTGCACCAGCCAGTCTGCGTGTAACATCCTGTTTCTCTTGAAGAGAGATTGGTGGGACTGGTGCAGGCAAGAGTGCAGACCCTCCTCCTACACACACACACAAGTATGGACAACCTGTAGCTCAGTGATTCAAATTGAGTAATGACTAGTTTGTGACATATTTACATGACTTAGTAGTTAGGTATCAGTTTACCAGAGATGAGTACAAGCAACATGTCATTCTCTGTTAGTGTGCTGACCAGCTCCTTGATACATTCGGCTGCCCTCTGGGCATCAGCATCTGGCAGGTTGTGTTTAGCTCCCTCCATCACTGTGATGTGACTTCCATCCTTCAACATCATCTGGCTGAGGTGGAATTAAAACAGAGATTAGCAATTCATTTACCAACCAACCCCATCCCACCCACAAACAATCTGGTTCTAGTGTGAGTTGCTTACCCTTTCCCATGCTGCCGTAGTGTCTCCTGAATGCCGTGTGGCACACTGATCACTCCTCTCACCAAGTGGTCCCCCACAATCCTCTCTGCCTCGGCAGCCATGCCCAGCACAGCTTTGCCAAAGCCTACCAGGTAAAGGTTGTTTTTTAGCGTGAAGCTGCGTCCATTCACTAGGAGGGTGTCTCCTGTACGCTCCAGACCCCGCCGCACCACAATGTCTGGTTGCACAGCTTCGATAGCTGTAGCAAACACCTCCCGTGCTCGCATGTCCAGTGACATTCTGCAAACTATGGCTCGCCTCACTCCCACAGGGGCCAGTAAAGATAAAGGCCGATACAGGGACACAACACAAGCCATCAGGCTGTCCTTGCAGGGAGCACCTGGGGGACAGGAAAAAGGCAAAAACCATGTTTATGGATCACAGGATGTACTGTAAATTATGACCAACCCCTTTGCTGTTTCTGTTGTTCTGATTATTTACCAAAAGGAGGACACCCAAGAGAATCCAGATAGAAAGTTGACCTTTGCCACTTGCCTTTGAGATGCCCACCCAACACATCAGATAACCCCATAGTCTCTGCATTTAGTTAAGTCATTGTGACTGAATCCTACAGAGGTTGCCTACCTGTACACAGGGTATGGTGAACCTCTGAATTTCCTCTGTGCTCCGTGTGAGAGCTGTGTATTGCAGAGTCAGGATCAGCACTAAGGCAGTGTGGCAAAATCTGGACAGAGCTCAACTCAAGTTGAATGTGTACCCTCTGTGTAATGATTGACTCAAGCTTGACCATAGGGCAGGTAAAGTGAGCAGTCTGCATGTTTGTCTTTTTAGATGTACAATCAGCTACTACCCAGGGTCAAAACACACAGCAGTATTCAATTTGAGCCAATAGGTATAATTTTTTTTTTACTGGAATGAGGACAGATCCACCTTGTGGCATGGTGGATGAGTGCTGAATATTCAAACCTCACTCACATACAGCTAACTGCCAAAATAAAGGAAACACCAACATAATGTTTCTTAATAGGGCGTTGGGCCAGAACAGCATCAATGCGCGTTGGCAGATTCTACTAATGTCTAACTCTTTGGAGGGATGCGGCACCATTCTTCTGGTGTTTTGTTGATGGTGGTGGAAAACGCTGTCTTAGCGCCGCTCCAGAATCTCCCATATTTGTTGAATTAGGTTGAGATCTGGTGACTTGACACACACATCCTTTAAACCCGATGTTCCTTTTGAGACCACCCTTAAAGTAAATTAGATCTATTTTAAGTTTTTTTCAACCATGGAAGCCAAAATAATGGGAAACTGGACATTTTTATACATGACCCTAAGCAGGATGGGATGTTAATTGCTTAATTAACTCATGTAAACCACACCTGTGTGAAAGCACCTGCTTTCAATATACTTTGTATCCCCCATTTACTCAAGTGTTTCATTTATTTTGGCTATTACTTGTGCATCGCTAACGTCAAGTTGGGAAGCACATTACACAAATATTTTTCCATGTGCTCATCACCTGTCCTTGGCTAGGCTATCACCTGCAAGCTTGTAATGTAATGTGATGGGAAGGTAAATGTCTCTTTCTGAATGATAATTACCACCAATAAAAAACAAAATGTTCTAGGTAGCCATTTAACCCATGTTCTCGGAGCTACACGTTTTCAGTATATCTGAATATGTATTGGATATGTATTATGGGAATCACCCCACCCTGCCCTCTGATTGGATAGGTGGATTTTGCACTGGGGTGTATTCATTACTCAAATTCCGTTGCAAAATGTTTCGTCTTAAATGCTTCCATGCTCTAAAGTGGAGTGAAGTCCCCGGATTTCCTTACAACTTCTTTTAGACACATTTGTTTTAAGAGGAACACGGCTGAATGACAACTTTTGTTTAACAAAACATAACTCGTTAGTGTAAACGGATTATTTTGCAAATCGTTTTAATCGGCGTAATGAATACACCCCAGGGCTATGGGTCGATTTACAGAACCCAATGACTTCAAACTCACCTGCATTGCTACTTCGGTTATTCTGTCTTGACAGTCAGAGCGCGTGTTATTGTATGACTGATAAGTAGTTACAATTACTGTAAATGTAAGAATTAAAAAAAAAAGGTTTCTCTGCTCCCTTTTTGTCTGTATCCAAAAGCGTTGTAGTTACGTCTTCCTTGTTTATAGTCTGTGCGAAACATGAACTGACTGTACCGCGATAGTTGTAGTATATCGCGAGAGTTAATACGCGTGTCTGTGGAACTTGCGGGTAGCCGATTTATGGAAGGTTTTTCCATGCTTTTACATCACTCGTGTAACAAGTGTACCAGGAGGGCATTCTTTGCAGTTTTTGAAACACAAAGTTTTATATATATATATATTTTTAAAAAGCACATAAATAGATGATCAGATAATAGATTCAAGTAGAAAACGAGGGTCAGCTCCCCCTCAAGCAAAGAACCCATCATGAAGCTGACGGACAATGTGCTGCGGAGCTTCAGGGTTGCAAAGGTTTTCCGGGAGAATTCAGACAAAATCAACTGTTTTGATTTCAGCTCAAACGGCGAAACCATTATTTCTAGCAGCGACGATGACTCCCTGGTTTTATATGACTGCCAGGAGGGAAAGTAAGACATACATTGAATTAATATTAATCGACAGTTTTTTTCCGAACTGCATGATGTTAGGGTAGGCCGACCCCTGTGCTGTAACTAGGATCTGCTCCGTTAGTACTAGGCCTACTGCGGAATGCAAAATCCTCGGGCTCGAGTTAAGACACGATCGGGAGTTTGAGCGGATGCAGGTCTGGGTCGTTAGCTTGGTAACAAAACTATCAATTTTATTTCCCACAAGCGTGTAGTTTGTGTATTGTGGAGGTAAAATACATAACAATATTTAACAATTTTCTGTGCTAGTCGAGGTTACCCCCATATGTGGCTGCTTTAACCGGCCTTATGATTGTTATTGGGATTTTCAGAGGCAGTTGGCTTTTCTAGAAGTTTCTGTGCCAACAATCAAACATGGTTCCCTAAATGTTTTTCCTCTCCATCCTGTGCTGGTCCAGACCCAAGCGGACCCTCTACAGTAAGAAGTATGGAGTGGATCTGATCAGGTACACACATGCAGCCAACACCGTGGTCTACAGCTCCAACAAAATTGATGGTATGTTAGTGCATGAGTCGATTTGTGATCAATAGGTCTATTTATACCTGTCAATAAGCAGTTGTTCCAGGCAAGAGTTACATGGACAATTCGGGAGTGTATTATTGTATGTATGCAGAAGATTGTTCATGGGGATTTCCTGAGAACCTGACCGTGTTAATCTCAGCCTGGGGCAGCCATGCTCACCCTGGTCTGAGGTAGTTGTTTGTACAGTTTGAGGGTCCGTGATTCTGCCCGATAAAGGAGCTAACTGTACAAGCCACTGCCTTGCCTAGGGTGGTGTCTACTCATCTGGCCTGCCCAATGGCCATCGCCTCCAGGATCGGAAGCTCTACTTGCTCTTTAGTTGTCTGTGGTGATGAATGAGAATGCTATGCTGTCTTCGGCAAATAACCCCATGCCTTTATGATAATTGCAGACACTATCAGATACCTGTCCCTCCATGACAACAAGTACATCCGGTATTTCCCCGGACACAACAAAAGGTGAGGATTGAGACCGAGAAACCCAATTAACTGAGGGGTAGTTTAGGCTACATTACTGTATTATTACTTGAGTATTGTCTGTTAAAAAAAAAATAGATGGTAGATGTTTCTATAACTTTAACATGAATGTTTCAGAGTGACCGCTCTCTCCATGTCCCCTGTGGATGACACGTTTATCTCAGGATCTGTAGACAAGACAATCCGGCTATGGGACCTGCGGTCTCCGAACTGCCAGGTAGGTTCCCTTTACTCACTAGGTCTTGTTAGAGGTTCACTCAGCAAAATGACGTTGCCACGAGCAGCACTGCAGATATTGTGATGGACAACATTTCAGTTGAATACATTCAGTTGGACAACTGACTAGGTACCCCCCTTTCCCTACAAGATAGATGGGCTGTTTGTAATAGGTGAATTACCCTATATGAATGCAGTACACACAGCTGTCTTACCAAAATAATGCAAACTGAATGCTGAAAGTAGTAGCCTTGTTATTCATGCATGGAAACAAATACTATATAGCAATTTGGCTTAGAATACTGAGAACTGCGAATGCAAACAAAACAAAACAGCGGTACCAAGTAGGCCTAGTAAACAACAAAATATTTGATTTGATAAAGGCATAACACAATCTATATTTAGGCTAGTTGCGTTAACGTTGAACAGAAGCGAGTGGAGATCCAGATAACCAAGACGCTGTGAGATGCAGCCATTCAAAATCATGACACGCATGAGTGCAGCAACACGTTGTGATATGGCACAATACACTTCTGTGGATTACATTCAACCCCCATAATCATTTAAGCAATGCCAGCCCACCATGAACATGTATTAAGATTGTTCAAATATGTACTTATGTTATTCCCTGAGAATATGCGAATTATATGCACAAAAGTAATTTTTGGACCCTTGTCAGTTTGCATCCCTGTTCTAGATGGATTCTTGTTGCGCTGTATTAAATGTCTTTCCTCTGTCTGTGACTGTCTCTGTCACTACCAGGGCCTGATGCACCTCCAGGGGAAGCCAGTTTGCTCCTTTGATCCTGAGGGTCTGATTTTTGCTGCTGGAGTGAACTCCGAGATGGTCAAATTGTATGACCTGCGATCCTTTGACAAGGTAATAATCTTCAGGGCTTTCTGTTTTATAGTTGTTGGTGTATTGACAGCTGTGAATGTGGGTCAGTGGTAGATAGTTGTCTTCAGAGTAACTTCTCTTGTTGGCTTCTCTATAGGGTCCTTTTGCTACCTTCAAGCTACAGTACGACCGTACATGTGAGTGGACAGGACTCAAGTTCAGCAACGATGGGAAGCTCATCCTTGTCTCAACCAATGGGGGTGCTCTCCGGCTCCTCGATGCCTTCAAGGGCGCTGTGATGCATTCCTTTGGGGTGAGTGATCATACGCAGTCATGCGGACACTTAAAACCTAGACGGACACTGTTAGATACTTAATGCAAAGACTCTTGAACTGACCTACATTTCACAACGAGTAAGTTGCTCAATAAGTAAATGATAGGCCTATACTTATAAATCAAATCAAAGTTTGTCGCGTGCGCCGAATACAACATGTGTAGACCTTACAGTGAAATGCTTACTTACAGGCTCTAACCAATAGTGCAAAAAAAGGTATTATAGACACTCCTCTATCCTACAGGGCTACAACAACAGCAAAGCTGTGACGCTGGAGGCCTCCTTCACTCCTGACTCTCAGTGTATTATGATCGGTAAGTCCACAGGGAACATGAGGTAACAGGCTCTTATGTTCTGTAAAGTAAGACAGGAAAGTTCCAGTTGTCTTTCCATTCTACCATAGAATCATTTGGTAATGTAAACTAATCCCATTCCGTACAAATGTGCGCAACCGCAACATTCAAACGAGGCTGCAAAGAAAACTAATGGGACTGTAGCGACTGTGTTGACTTCAAAATCTGGGGTGTGAACTACGTTTCTATTCAAGTGTTGATCGACATGGTAATGGCTCTATAGTATTGGAGAAAAGTTGAAAAAACTGACCCTCCGTTACATCGTGGCGTGTCATGCCGTAACGTACAGCACGCATAAAGCAACTATTTCTGTCTTACAATTTATTTATTTATGTCTTTCCACCAGGTGTAGCACTTCTCTCATCGTTTAAAAACAAGGAAGGGACAGGGACTGGAGTAAGGGGGGATACCTAGTCATTTTTTGCGTCATCACTGCAAGCGATCTTGACTCTCAAAACTGTTTACTTCTGAAGATCACTTTAGCACCGCCCTAAAAACCCAATTCAAATTCGACACGAACCTTAAAATAGGTATGTAATGACACATTATATAAAATCTTTATAGTGTTTTATTTACATTTTAGAGGTGATAAGGTGAGTGAAAAAAAAGCAATTTCCCCCACACGACATCTCTCCTTCTCACTATCACCCATAGGTTTCGCTTCCCCACCCGCCATTTTTAAAAAGACCCGACGGAGCTCATTGCCTTGAATCATGCAGAGATGGGCATCATGACAGTCTCGTCATTGATTTTGTTGGAAAGGGTAGAAATTGTGCTTTACAATGGTTTTGACATTACAGTTGATCTGGAAGTATTACGTTTTTTGTTGCTAAAATAAGGTAAATTGTACGGACCAGCGTGATGTACAAAAGTGAGTGAGTTTACGTTAGTAATTATTTGAAACTGCAAATTAAACCTAACCTGGAAACATTACACACAAAAACAGTAGTTAAGCTAAGCTTCCTCTTGTTTTTCCGTGGTCTGATGGGTGGTTGTCTCTCAGGCTCTGAGGATGGGAAGATCCATGTGTGGAATGCAGAGAGTGGGATGAAGGTGGCTGTTCTGGATGGGAAGCACACGGGTCCCGTCACCTGCCTCCAGTTCAACCCCAAATTCATGACTTTTTCTAGTGCCTGTTCAAACATGGTAAGATTAGTTATGTTGAACACACAATCTCACATACAGTAGAATGCTCAGTAAATCTGTTTTGTCCTCTGCAGGCATTCTGGCTCCCCACTATTGATGATTGATTGAGAGAGCGAGATGCTATGGAAGCCACAGGCAACGTGAGATCCCATTTCAAACCAGCAGGCGTCAGCACATCCAGCTCTCTGTGTGTGTTGCCAATTCAAGTTGATTGTAAATATGTAGAACTTCAATGGAATATAAATTGTCAGATGTGTTATTTTATACTTGTAACATTAAATATTTTCTTTTTCTAACAAGTGTTGGACTTCTATGTGTGAATGTTCATATGTGTGTCTTCCTAATCAGAGGTTGTTTATCTACACCCAGTCAGTGAACCACATGGCATCATTAGCACTAGCAGGCTAGTCTAACCTAGTTTAGGACAGCTGGGGTGTATTTGTTCAGATCAAGACCATAGCAAACGTTTCGCAACTGAGACTGTTTACTCCAAACTGAAATTGTTTTTGCAACAAAAAAAAAACAGTTTATTGGACAAATTTGGGCATGTCCCTACCTGTTTGGTTCCTAGTGAATACACCCCTGGTGATTTATAATGTGCTACCACAGGCATTCCTAATATGAAGTTTGTTTGTAGACTTGTCTCAACTGATGGGTTAATATCAACAGGAGGGTGTGTTCAGCTGGTGAAGTGTTATCTGTGTATCTATGCCTAACCTATGTGGTAACACAGTCTTAGGGTCACACATTATCAAAGATTATCTGTTGTATTGACAAGATCGTCTCGTGACCGCTCTAACAATGGAAATACACATCCTCAAAATTGTAAGGCAGGCGGGAGGATGCGAGATCAGGTGGGACCATTCTAGCCAATGAAAGGGCAGACGTGTGTGAACAGGCACAACTCCAATATAACGTTTTTTGTTGCCGAAATGCAACGTGAACCACTTATTTCTTTTGTAATAATTGTTAGGTTGTTACGAAACATTCTAAAAGATTCATGTAGTAAATTTGCAATTACATTTGTTGTTGAACAAATTCGAATTCCTCAGTAAGTGGTTTTATTTTAGTGGAAAGCTTTTGGACGGAGTAAACCCTTCTGACAATCAATAGCTCTTCCCGACCTCCTCCCTTAACTTGCCCAGCCACTATAAGAATCATGCACATTACTGAAGTTATGGACAAATTATGACAAGGCAAGCAGGAACATGAATGATTGACCTACCAAGTCATGCAGGGATCCCTTGGAAATGAGACGTTGGTCTCAATGGGACTCCCTGTCTAAATAAAGGTTAAAGTGCATTTAATGACGATAGAAATGTGTCATAAACGTCTACTGAAAGCCCCTGAAGCAGGCCTTAGGTGAGAATCAACAAGTAAGCACGTCCCCACAGTTAAATTCAACCTTTCTCGATAAAACAATATTTACTTTAGACTGCATTACCACTGTCTTCTTGGAAAGAAGGATGTCTACCCCTGAACAAGGTCAATTGGCAGCAATACTCTGAAACCTGCTGCTTGAAGTCACAGATGACAATTAGTTCAAGTTGTTATGTGCAACAAACTAGGAAGAGGTCAGTGATTGAAGCAGTCATGCTATTCTTGGAAAGTGAGAAATTACAATTTACAATGAATGCAAAAAGGCGCTTGAGGTTCCTAATTTTAGAATTGCATTAAGGGTAATGGTAGTGTGAGGCATTTCAGGGAATTCAAACGTAGAGTTCTTGAAATAGATTCTAACCGTGGGACAGTTTCTCAGAACATTGAATTTGGATGAAAATGTTCCAGTGTTTTTATTACTGTGTCCCTAATTAGATGTTGTCAACCACTTACAGGGACAGCAATAGCTCACCACAACCAAGTTGTTATCTTCACAAAAAGATGATAATCTATATTTATAATTTATAACAAATTACTTCTATTCAGATCAAAAAGTAGTCCATGAAGTACATGATCTCAATGTTCTTAAGAAAAAATATACTGTCAACAAAATCTGTCAGTCTACAGTGGATTATATTACAACTACATTCTCATAGTTTGGTTTTGTTTTGACTTCTGTTTGATATGCCAATACAAAATAAACTGTAATTCAAAAACAAAATCCTTCCTGGCTCGTTCAAGAGACATGCGTGTGCGAATTTGCTAGACTAGTAGAGGATGTCTAGTTAAATCCTAATTGCACGCACAAAATGTCCAGAAAATAAGTTTAGAATTTACGGTGAAACAGAATCCAATTGATGAACAGGATTTCACTCAACACATGATCGTTTTGATCTGGATTAAACATTAAAAAAAACTGTCCCCTGGACATACAGTAGTAGCATATAAACTGTGATTGAATGCAGTTGATACTCATTGTGCAAGAAGCATGGGATTGATGTATGATCTGAATTCCTGTTGGTATTAGACTAACACACACTAGCGAATGGCATGCCGCAGCTGAACTCAGCTAATCTGTTTGTCACAGGGGCCATATAGATTTTTTACCAAGGCCTTTGGTCTAATTCACCATCTCATTCTCTTACATAAACTAAAATGCTTGAGTTTGCACAAAGGCCTTGGAATTGGTTTTCTGAGTAATAATTGAAATCAGAGTTACAAAGAGGCCATTAAGTTCAATCAATACTTGGACCATTGTTATTCTTCATTGTTGGTAACTGTGCATTAACACAAATGTTCCCTTGTGACAGACCGTGTGCCATACACGTCCATTAAACACATATCTCTGCAGTCTTTGACAATAGTCTTCAGTCCTCTATTTACTTATCTCCACCACTGAACAATGTACCAAATTACAATCAAATATTGTTGAAAAACAGTTTAACAGAAATGTCTCAGGTGAGTGTGATTTTAAGGTTTTCCGGTTACTAGTTCGTCTCTCAAGCAAGACCCTGGTGGGCTGGGGGTGGGGAGGAATTTACCCAAGGCTGGACAGTCAGTAGCAGCTAAATTTGGGAGAAAGGGGCCTCTCTGAACACATGATCCTGCTCACTCAGACCAGTGCTTAGTCACACAGGCGTTATCAGTGCAGTTATTGCCGCAGGTTACCCCACTGTGTCTCTTTTGGCTTGGCTCTACCGTCTGTCTCGCAACCCCCTTCCCCCCTACAGCACACGGCAGGTGGGACATACTTTCTGCTGAACTGCCATGTTTCTGGTTCTCATTGTGACGCCAGAACTAAGGGAGTTCTTGGCCAGGGCAAGGGGTTGAGCTATCCGACTCATCCAGGTGCGGATGTCTTGAATTATTTCTCCTGAATTGCCAGTGTTATGTGATTAAACTGATCTGTGTGTTTTGTATGATGATGTGTGTATTTGTGAAAGTGTGTGTGAGTTATCCATGTTGTTCGCTGTTCTGCTTTTCAGTCACTTGATTGTGTCTATGATGCTGGTGGAGATGTCATTGAGTTGAATAAAAACAAACATTTCACAATGCGTGCCTTGCAAAAGTATTCAGACATTTTATTGTGTTACAAAGTGGGATTAAAATGGATTGAATTTTCATTTTTGGTCAACAATCGACACAAAATACTCTGTAATGTCAAAGTGGAAGAAAACTTGCAATATTTTTAAAAGATTAATTAAAATGTAATAACTAAAATATAGTCGTTGCATAAGTATTCAGCTTCTTGAGTCAATACATTAGAAACAAATCAAATTGTATTCGTCACATCCGCCGAATACAACATGTGTAGACCTTACAGTGAAATGCTTACTTACAAACACCTTTGGCATCAATTACAGCTGCGGGTCTTCTTGGGCAAGTCTCTAAGAGCTTTGCACACCTTGATTGTGGAATATTTTCCCATTAGTCTTTAAAAAATTCTTCAAACTCTGTCAAGATGTTGGGGATCATGGCTAGACAGCAATTTTCAAAACTTGCCATAGATTTTCAAGCAGATTTAAGTAAAACCGTAACTTGGCCACTCATGAACATTCACTGTCTTCTTAGTAAGCAACTCCAGTGTAGATTTGGCCTTGTGTTGTAAGTCATTGTCCTGCTGAAAGGTGAATTACTCTCCCAGTCTTTGGTGAAAAGCAGACTGAAGCAGGGTTTCCTCTAGGATTTTGCCAGATTTTACAGTAGCTCCATCCCATTGCTTTTTATCCTGAAAAACTCCCCAGTATTTGCCAATGTCAAGTATAGCCATACCATGATGCAGCCACCACCATGCTTGAAAATAAGGAGGCAGTTACTCAGTGATGTGTTGTGTTGGATATTCCCCAAACATGAGGCTTCACATTTAGGCCAAAAAGTGTATTCCTATGCTGGGTTATTTTGCAGTATTACTGTAGTGCCTTGTTGCATACAAGAGGCATGTTTTGTAATATTTGTTATTCTGTATATTTGTATTCTTTTCACTCTCATTTAGGTCATTATTGTGAGTCACTACAGTGTTGTTGATCCATCCTAAGTGTTCTACCATCACAGGCAATGAACGCTGTAGCTGATTTAAAATCACTAATGGCCTCATGGTAACATCCCTGAGCAGTTTCATTCCTGTCCTGCAGCTTAGTTCAGAAGGATGACTGTATCTTTAATGTGTCTGGGTGGTTTAATACATCATCCACAGTATAATTATTAACTTGACCGTGCTTAAAGAGATATTACATCTGATTTGTTATTGTTACCCATCTACCAATCACTGCCCTTCTTTTTGAGGCTTTCAAAAAGCACCCTGGTCTTTGTAGTTGAATCTGTGTGCAAAATTCAACACTTGACTGAGGGACCTTACAGATGTTGTATGTGTGGGGGACAGAGGAAGGGCTAGTCATTCAAAAATCATGTCAACCCCTATTATTTCACACAGAGTGAGTCCATGTAATTTATGTGATATTTTTTTAACCAAATTTTACTCCTGAACTAATTCAGGCTTGCGTAAACAAAGGGTCTGAATACTTACTGTCTGTGATTGGACTTTATGTTGTTACGTAATTGTAATTCTATGCGAGTGTATGTGCATCTAGTCTGTGACCTCAATTTATAGACCTGGTAATTAGTGATATATTTCTAGTAAATACCACCAATGTGTCATTTTAAACACAGCGGCTCCGCTGTCATCGTGCATGCCCAAGTTAGTGACCCTGGATCATTTGACAACGTTCTTTTACGATCTTGTCAATGTTATTGAGAGAGAATTAGCTGAGTGCACAATCGAGGACTGCCATGTAGGCTACTGTCAATCATTGACAGACTCAACTCATTAAATGGTCCTTATACACCAGTGAGATGAATAGGTCCCGAGACCTGATGAATAGTTAATGTATGTTTTGAGACTAATTTAAGCCAAGCATGAGAGTAGGTGAAAGATAAGCCACAGAAGAGGCTTCAGTGCATGGAGTGAAAGAGATGAAGTATGATATCACTGCAAAAATAAGAGCATTGGCTGGACTACAGTGGCTTCGGGGGACAGAGAATGTGTTTTTGCGTGTGTGTAAAGGACATTACGCTACTTGCTTAGCCAGTACAACTTCCTCTTGATCCGGCTCACACCGAGGCTCGAACCCAAAACCTCTGCTTTGCTAGCACATGTGATCGCCCTCCCAAAGTGTCTTACCAGTCAGCACCACGCGAAAAGCTAGCTATTCTGTGTCACAAGTGGGGACACTTCAGGCTGAGCAGTAAGTTTCACACATCCCTACCTGCGTGTGTATTGCTGAGTAATAATGTTTAAAGCATGGGGGTCAAGGTGTGTAACAAGTTGTACTCTCTTTTTCATAACAGCTGGTGCTGGGGACATTCAGAGAACCGGGACAGAGCTGGGACCATGACTGACCACTTCGTACTTCCTCTGCTGGACGACAAGGATCCCTGATACATCCAGTACCGCCTCGACTACCAGAATTCACAGGGATACGAGTGGATGTTCATCTCCTGGTCTCCTGACCAATCTCCAGTATGTGCAAGCTGTAACTGTGTAACCAAGGTTATTATAGTACATGAAAACGGAAGGTTTCATAATTGGTATAATAATTGAAAAACAATTTAGTAAACTGAAATAGAAAATGTAAACTAAAAACATTTGAAAATCGAAGAATATACTGAAACTATTATCTTTGAATGCAAAACGAAATGAAATAAATTAAAAACCATCATAAATTATGTTTAGTTTTTTCTAAGCTTTGGTTAAAAATCGAATGGAGTTTTCGAGCTTCTGAATCTAGCGGGTAAATGCTGCCAGTGGATGTCGATGTTTCAAATGGGCCTTGCTTGTGCATCACTATCACTAGCTATCACTAGCTAACAGGGAAGAAATCTAAGGGTGAGCACGATACATGACTGGGCCAAGCTAGAACAGCTTGTGAAGTTGTTGGAGCCGTTTGTAATCCACACCGACCAACTCCAATCTGACAGCCAGTCGCTGTCTGATGTGGTGCCGTGCCTTCTCAACCTTGAGGCACACTTGCATTCAACTTCTGTTGCAAAACAGTTGGCACATGTGCTCCTGAAGTCACTGCATGAGGGCTTCGCATGCATACTGAATTCTCTGGCAGCCAAGCTTGCCTAATGGACCCAAGCGTGTCTCTGGCTTTTCCCTCAACAGAGATGTAGCCACTGAGATGTAGCCACCAGCCCCGTCGCGGACCACGACGTCCTGCTCCCAGACAAACTAAACAACTTCTTTCCTCGCTTTGAGGACAATACAGTGCCACCGACACGGCCCGCTACCAAAACCTGCGGGCTCTCCTTCACCGCAGCCAACGTGCTCCTCAGAGCATGTGCAGACCAGCTGGCTGGTGTGTTTACGGACATATTCAATCAGTCCCTATCCCAGTCTGCTGTTCCCACATGCTTCAAGAGGGCCACCATTGTTCCTGTTCCCAAGAAAGCTAAGGTAACTGAGATAAATGACTATCGCCCCGTAGCACTCACTTCCGTCATCATGAAGTGCTTTGAGAGACTAGTCAAGGATCATATCACCTCCATCCTGCCAGATACCCTGGACCCACTCCAATTTGCTTACCGTCCCAATAGGTCCACAGACGACGCAATCGCAATCACACTGCATACTGCCCTAACCCATCTGGACAAGAGGAATACCTATGTAAGAATGCTGTTCATCGACTACAGCTCGGCATTTAACACCATAGTTCCCTCCAAGCTCGTCATTAAGCTTGAGACCCTAGGTCTCGACCCAGCCCTGTGGAACTGGGTCCTGGACTTCCTGACGGGCCGGCCCCAGGTGGTGAGGGTAGGAAACAACATCTCCACCCCG
This sequence comes from Brachymystax lenok tsinlingensis, assembly GCA_030435695.1. Classification (NCBI taxonomy): domain Eukaryota; kingdom Metazoa; phylum Chordata; class Actinopteri; order Salmoniformes; family Salmonidae; genus Brachymystax; species Brachymystax lenok. Next base: position 15,358,828 of record CM059797.1, on the reverse strand, counting down.
CTGATCCTCAACACTGGGGCCCCACAAGGGTGCGTTCTCAGCCCTCTCCTGTACTCCTTGTTTACCCATGACTGCGTGGTCAAGCACGCATCCAACTCAATCATCAAGTTTGCTGACGACACTACAGTGGTAGGCTTGATTACCAACAACGACGAGACGGCCTACAGGGAGGAGGTGAGGGCCCTCGGAGTGTGGTGTCAGGAAAATAACCTCTCACTCAATGTCAACAAAACAAAGGAGATGATCGTGGACTTCAGGAAACAGGAGAGGGAGCACCCCCCTATCCACATCGATGGGACAGTAGTGGAGAAGGTGGAATGTTTTAAGTTCCTCGGCGTACACATCACGGACAAACTGAAATGGTCCACCCACACAGACAGCGTGGTGAAGAAGGCGCAACAGCGCCTCTTCAACCTCAGGAGGCTGAAGAAATTCGGCTTGTCACCAAAATCACTCACCAACCTCTACAGATGCACATTCGAGAGCATCCTGTTGGGCTGTATCACCGCCTGGTACGGCAACTGCTCCGCCCACAACCGTAAGGCTCTCCAGAGGGTAGTGAGGACTGCACAACGCATCACCGGGGGTAAACTACCTGCCCTTCAGGACACCTACACCACCCGATGTCACAGGAAGGCCAAAAAGATCATCAAGGACAACAACCACCCGAGCCACTGCCTGTTCACCCCGCTATCATCCAGAAGGCGAGGTCAGTACAGGTGCATCAAAGCTGGGACCGAGAGACTGAAAAACAGCTTCTACCTCAAGGCCATCAGACTGTAAACAGCCATCACTAAGATTGAGTGGCTGCTGCCAACATACTGACTTAAATCTCTAGCCACTTTAAAAATAGGAATTGGATGTAACAAATGTATCACTAGCCACTTTAAACAATTTTGTATATAATGTTTTCATATCCGACATTACTCATATCAAATGTGTACACTGTACTCTAAACCATCTACTGAATCTTGCCTATGCCGTTCGACCATCGACTCAAATCTCTAGCCACTTTAATAATTATAATTGGATGAAATAAATGTATCACTAGCCACTTTAAACGATGCCATTTATATAATGTTTACATGTCCTACATTACTCATCTCATATGTATATACTGTACTCCATACCATCTACTGCATCTTGCCTACGCCGGTCAACCATCGCTCATCCATATATTTATATGTACATACTCGTATTAATTCCTTTACTCTTGTGTGTATAAGGTAGTTGTTGTGAATTTGTTAGATTACTTGTTAGATACTACTACATGGTCAGAACTAGAAGCACAAGCATTTCGCTACACTCGCATTAACATCTGCTAACCATGTGTATGTGACAAATAAAATTGTATTTGATTTGATGGGGGAAGCAGAGTCTTTTGTACATCAGCAAATCAGATAGTACAGCCGTGAAGCAGCAGGGACCCACGAAGATGCAAGCACAATGACTCGCGCAAGCATCTCGACCGCAGTGCTTCAGAACAATAGCTTCCTCACATCAAAGATTGTGTCTGAGGCCACTGTCCTATCGGAAGGTCAACTTGGCTGGGCATTAAGTGCCCGGTGTGAGCTGCGGAAATATGTGGAAGAGGTAAAGGGTGGCATGTTTACAGAGTCACCTCTCCAGTTCTGGCAGGCAAGGATGTCTGTTTATCCAAAACTGTGCCCTGTGGCACTGGATCTGGTTTCCACTCCTGCATCCCAGGTGTTCATAGAGACAATATTCTCTGTCTGTGGACAACTGTCATCAGGCTTGAGAAACCAAATGACCACCTCTCTGGAACGCAGAAGATAAACCAGAAAATCCTGTTTGGTTGAACAGAAACTGGCTAGCTGTGAACTGACATATTTGTGAAGAAATGCTGCATTGCTTATATTTTTGCTGTTGCCGCTGTTTTCATTAACCCTATTTGAAGGGTTTAGTCAGTGATATATGTCAAATCACATTTTATTTGTCACATGCTTTGTAAACAACAGGTGTAGACTAACAGTGAAATTCATACTTATGGGCCCTTCCCAATAAAGCAGAAAGATAATAACACAAGGAATAAATACACAATGATTAACGATAACTTGGCTATATACATGGGGTACCAGTACAGAGTTGATGTGCAGGGGTACGAGGTAATTGAGGTAGATATGTACATATAGGTAGGGATAAAGTGACTAGACAACAGGATAGATAATAAACAGTAGCAGCAGCGTATGTGATGAGTCAAAAGAGTTAGTGCAAAAAGGGTCAATGCAGATAGTCCAGGTAGCTATTTGGTTAACTATTTAGCAGTTTTATGGCTTGGGGGTAGAAGCTGTTCGGGGTCCTGTTGGTTCTAGACTTGGTGCATCGGTACCACTTGCCATGCGGTGGCAGAGAGAACAGTCTATGACTTTGGTGGATGCAGTCTTTGAAAAATGTTTGGACCTTCCTCTCACACCACCTGGTAAAGGTCCTGGATGGCAGGGAGCTCTGTACGCACTACCCTCTGTAGTGCCTTGCGGTCGGATGCCAAGCAGTTGATGCAGCCAGTCAAGATGCAGTCAATGGTGCAGCTGTAGAACATTTTGAGGATCTGAGGGCCCATGCCAAATCTTTTAAGCCTCCTGAGGGGGAAGAGGCGTGGTCGTGCCTTCTTCACAACTGTGCTGGTGTGTGGGGACCATGAAAATTCCTTAGTGATGTGGACACAGAGGAACTTGAAGCTCTCAACCCGCTCCACTACAACCCCATCAATATGAATGGGGGCGTTCTCGCCCATCCATTTCCTGTAGTCCACAATCAGGTCCATTGCCTTACTGACGTTGAGGAAGAAGTTGTTGTCCTGGAACCACACTGTCAGGTCTCTGACCTCCTCCTCCCTATAGGCTGTCTCATTGTTGTCAGTGTACTGTATTATTGACTGTGTGTTTGTTTACTCTAATGTGTAACTAGGTGTTGAACTGTTTTGCTTTATCTTGGCCAGGTCGCAGTTGTAAATGAGAACTTGTTCTCAACTTGCCTACCTGGTTAAATAAAGGGGAAATAAATAAAAATAAAATAAAATGATCAGGTCTACCACTGTTGTGTCATCGGCAAACTTAATGATGGTGCCACGCAGTCGTGGGTGAACCCGACCCACTCTGACCCGCTCTGCTACAGCTCCGTCGATGTGGATGGGGGCCTGCTACATAAACATAACATGTCAAATGTGCCATGACTTAATGTGTTGTTTTTTCCTCTCTCTTTCTGTCAGATAAAGGTACTTTCACTAAAGCCTGTGTTAGCATGGGCAGCTCCATTGAGGATTCGCCATTTTGATTTAGTCAACAATTTTCTTCTTCACGTGTAAAATTCATTGACTGATCCCTCCTGATGATCCAGTTGGAGTCATGATAGTGTAGCTGGGTCATCAGGAGGGATCAGACAATGAATTTTACACGTGAAGAAGATAATGGACCATTTCAAGATAGAGATGGCCTTAATGGAGCTGTCCATGCTTTCAAAGACGCCATCATGACACAGATAGAGATGGCCTTAATGGAGCTGTCCATGCTTTCAAAGACGCCATCATGACACAGATAGAGATGGCCTTAATGGAGCTGTCCATGCTTTCAAAGACGCCATCATGACACAGATAGAGATGGCCTTAATGGAGCTGCCCATGCTTTCAAAGACGCCATCATGACATAGATAGAGATGGCCTTAATGGAGCTGCCCATGCTTTCAAAGACGCCATCATGACATAGATATAGATGTGTTATTTCTATCCAAGTCTATGGTCCTACCCCCCAGTAGCAAGAAGGGACAGCCCCCCCAAAATAACTATATAGGCCTACAACGCATAATAGGCTCCCACGTATAGGCTACTTCCTGTCCCTAACACTAAAACTAAAAAATATAAAAACAAAATATAAATGTTTTTATCAAACTGAAAATAAATGAAACTAAACAAAATGTCAAATAAAATCTCAAATGAATAGAAATAAAAACGAATATTAAATCACACAACTATAATAACCTTGTGTGCAACACACACATACTCTCATGTTCACAGCAAACACATTTCACTCAGATCCATGTCTCATTCACCCATTCATGTTCACTACAGGTGAGACAGAAGATGCTGTATTCTGCCACCATTGCCACAGTGAAGAAGGAGTTTGGTGGTGGTCATGTGAAGGACGAGATGTTTGGCACAGCGGAGGTACAGTAGAAGCCTTTTTTTTTACTGACGTACTCTGGTTATTCTCTTACCTGACTAATGATGAGGTTAGACCTGCTGGTTCTCAGCCTACCCTAAATGGCTGACCTCTTATTTGCTCTCACAAGGAGGACATCTGTCTGGAGGGGTATCAGCGCCATGTGTCCACCAGCTCCGGCCCTGCCCCCCCCACAGCTGCTGTACAGGAGTTGCAGAGAATTAAAATCAATGAGGTGAGATGACAAGCATCGACTAGGTGAATTATTATTACATGTGTGTACGTGTGTTTTCACATACTGAGGACAGAATGGTGGAATCCCTCATCAACTAAGATAAGGAGGGTCACACATTCACCTCAACTAATGACCTTTCTACATGAACCCTGCATGACTGACAACTGGGATACAGTAACACTGGTTTGACCCCAACAATTCTAATGATCACTTAAATAATTTAGAAAATATTTGTAAACTAAATTCAAGGTAATCATTATTCGAGGGGAATGAATAACACTAGCCTCCTCTTTGAACAGCAGTCACTGGCACTGTCTGGACTAGAGAGAGTGTAAGTGAGAGAGCATAGAACATGTCCATAAATGTGTCTGTACACACTGTGCACCTGTGTGTGGTGTATGTACCTGTGTGAACACAATATATACTATTTAGTTAAACATTTTATTCTGCATTTTCTTGTAAAGGGATACTTGGCAATGAAGCCCTTTATCTACTTTCCCAGTGTCAGATGAACTCGTGGATACCATTTTTATGTCTCTGAGTGCAGTTTGAATGAAGTTGCTAACTAGCGCTAGCACAATTGCTAGTTAGCATTGGCTAATGAAACTTCCTCTAACATCCTTCATACTGGACACAGAGACATAAAAATGGTATCCACGAGTTCATCTGACTCTGGGAAAGTAGATAAAGGGCTTCATTGCCAAGTATCCCTTTACAAGAAAATGCAGAATAAAATGTTATTTCATTCATAGCATTATTTCCTAAATTCTGTAGTATCCCTTTAAGTAATAATGTATTGTGTCTGTGTATATGCTGCCCCCATCAGGTGAAAACAGAGACCAGTGTAGAGAGTAAGAGCCAAACACTGCAGGGCCTAACTTTCCCACTGCAGGAGGATGCCAAACGGGTTCTACAACAACTTGCACAGAAACACATCAACTACATACAGCTGGTGAGCCATATATGAAATGCCATTAGCCAACCAAATACAAACGATTGATATCTCTGGCGGCCACAATCTCAGCGATAATAGCCATGTATTCTGATCCAAGGCACACTGCCTGAGCCATACACAGTCATCTCAGTGGTAGCTGTGTAATATGTGTGTGTTGCAGAAGTTGGACACAGAGAAAGAAATGATAGAGCTGGTCCATTCCGACCCGACAGAGGCCCATGAGCTGCCTTGCAGGGTTCCCACGGATATGCCCAGATACCACTTCTTCCTCTATAAACACTCCCATGAAGGGGATTACTTGGAATATGTGGATCAGTCTCAGTCATTGATTCTCTGCCCTGATAATTCTACTCTCTCTCTCTCTCTCCCTTCATTCAATTAAATAAAAATACAATGGTGCACTATTATAATGTCATAAATACTGAACAAAGAGTAGCAGGTCCAACCCCCCTCTTTCTCTTCCTCTCAGTGTTCATCTACTCCATGCGAGGTTAGAGCTGTAGCATTAAAGAGCGGATGCTGTACTCCAGTTGTAAGAGTCGACTGCTGGATGAGGTGGAGAAAGATTACCATCTGGAGGTTGCCAAGAAGGTAATCCGCCGAAATTCAGATATTGCATACACAATGTGGTCTTTGTGTTTTTACAATATTGCTCTGTGCCTGAGTGGAAGTGCACATTTACTCTGTGTTATTGTGTTTACTCTGTGCTATTGTATTTACTCTGTGATATTACTGTTATTGTAGTTACTTTGTGTTATTGTATTTACTCTGTAATTGTATTCACACTGTGATATTACTCTGTGTTATTGTATTTACTCTGTGGCTACTCTGTGCTATTGTGTTTACTATGTGTTATTGTATTTACTCTGTATTATTTCAGTGTTACTGTATTTACTGTGTGTTAATACTCTGCGTTTTGTATTTACTCTGTATTATTACTTTGTGATACTGTATTTACTCTGTGTATTGTATTTACTGTGTTATTACTCTGCGTATTGTATTTACTCTTGTGTTATTGTATCAACTCTGTGTATTTACTCTGTGTTATTGTGTCTGTGTGCAGATGGAAATTGACAATGGGGATGAGTTGACAGAGGAGTTCCTGTATGATGTGGTTCATCCTAAGCAGCATGCCTTCCAGCAGGCCTTCGCCAAGCCTTGTGGCCCAACAGGGAAGAGAGGCAGTAAGCGCCTCATCAAGGGTCCAGCGGCTGGGGAGGGCAGGCTGGAGAGCTAGAGAGAGGGAAAGAGCTTTGTCGTCACCCCAGCCCAAGCCATACCTAACCATCCCCAGCCCTGCCCTCAACCCTCATCCTCCTGTTGCCACGCCATCTGCCAGCTTGTTTGGCCCAAGAGGAAGGAAAAGGAGAAAAACATGTACGGATTTCTCCTGTCATTTTTTTTTTCACCTCCCTTTGCTTGTCATTACTGTACATGCTATTCATGAACATCAATAGGATGAAACTAAGGAAATGAATGTTTTTCTCATTCTTTCTCTGGTTCACTCTTAAAAACCTTCCACTCTTAAGTTCCCCAGTTTCTGTGTTGTGGGTTTGTATGTGTATGTGTGTATTTCAGGAAATGGAATCCTGGATTCCTCAAGCAGCTGATTGGTCGGCCCCATCGCTGATTGGAGCTCTGACTCCTCCCTCTCCTCAGGGGAAACAGCTGGCTCTTCAATTCCCAACTCCTTCTCAAGCTTGATAAATGTCAGTGTTCCTTTGTCAGAAAAAATAGCTTATTTGTATGTCCTGTGTTGATTGTTGTGGCGGTCAGTAAAAGTTGTGGATATTATTTTGTAGCCGCTCCTTCCGAGGTATGTGTATGCCAATAGGACTTAGTGTTTTTAGTTTTTTTTTTTACTAAGTATTAGTAATTATTCTGTTTAATTTGTTCCCGGGGGGGAAGAGAAACGCACCTTGGGAGTGTTTAGGCAAGAGGCATGTGGGCATATATAACCCCGTAGTATTTAATCTGTTTAAGCACACTAGTCAAGACCTGGGCGGACCACCCCCTATATTTTGGTTAGCGCGCCAGGTGGCGCTAAAGGTTAGCTAAGTAGTAGGAAGGCAGGTAAGGAGAGGGGTCTCTAACTTACTTTCTTTGCTTTGGTTTCATCCAGCCCCTTTTCCCCCACCTTACCGTGTTTAAGGAATAATACATTCCCTGTAACGGTATTTTTCTCTGCCTGTTTTTCCCCTCACCTACGATCACATACCATTTTGTTTACTCACCCTGTAGCAGGGTGTTGCATTCCCTCCTCCAAGAGGCGTACGTTACACACACACACACACACACACACACACACACACACACACACACACACACACACACACACACACACACACACACACACACACACACACACACACACACACACACACACACACACACACACACAGACTGACAGACCGATGGACTGACAAACATGAAAGACCAATGGGTGGTCTTACAGATGCCTCAGCCAAATTTCTCTATTGCAAATGTCAGACATACAGAAGAAGCCTGTCCATCTGATGTGTTGTCCGTAGGGTAAAAAAATTCTGGTAACTTTCTCCAAATTCCGTGGGGTTTTTTTCTGCAGAAATCCTGGTTAGAGGACTCCCGGATTTCCTGCTTATTTCCACGTAACTCCAGGAATCTTCCAACCAGTTTTTCTGGAAAACCAGGGCATTTGTGGAATATTACTGGAATTTTGCAACCCTAGTTGTCCATACCTTGCCTGTTGCCACTAAATGTTTTGCATCAAACATGTTTGTAAAAACATGATAATGAGAGGAATTCCAAATAAAATGTAGGTGTTTTTCAGTATGTTGTCTTTTTCTTATCACTGAAATAAGTTTTTTTTTAACTGCATGGGACCGACAGGGAGGACACTAACTAGACTACTGCAGGCTGCACCACTGACTTTCCTGTTAAGGAAGCAAATGACCATCTTAACATAAACACAGATTGTCAACATGTGCAGCCAGCCATGCATAAATACCACAGAGCTTAGAGCCTGTTAATTAAGATCTGCAAGGAATTAATTTAATTAGCGAGTATCCTAATAGCCCACGTGCCTTTGAGAGCAGGTTAATTAAAACATCTGTCACTGTTTAGACTAACATAAGGTAAAGGCACCCAGAAAATCCATTTGAAATAATGACATTGACATATTATGACATTTGTTCAACAGTGTATTGTAATTTAATACTGGTCCCACACACAGTTCCAATTTAGTACTGCTACGGGCCTGATTCAATCATCAAGCCCTTGATGAATTGAAACAGGTTTATTAGTGCTGGTCAGAGACAAAAGCCTGTACAACAGTTTGTTTCAAAGCTTGCCATACTCTACTGAACACGTCTGTCACAAATAACGAGCCATTTCACAGTGGCAAATTGTTAGGCCACCACACACCTAACACATTTGTTTATAAGCAGGGGTTAAAGTAAGGCGCTATGGTCCAGTACGGCGTCCAGGAAAAATAAAGTGTGGTACGCCATACCGGTTAAACGTAAGCCTATCACAATTAAAACAAGCCCAAAAACTATAGGCTATTATACCATTATCTGACATTACTGCATATCAGCCCCCATGAAGAATTAGCGAATTGACTGGAAATAGGTTGGTATACGCTCCAAATTGAGTTGTGGTTTGAGGAGAACACTTACATGTTGCCAAGGCAGAGATGCGTGGCTGAACAACCGTGGATGCATCAATTCAACTACAAGTGTAGGCCTTGTGTCACTTCAGTTTTTACAAATAATAATGTCCTACTCCAGGTTAGATGGAGGTTATATTGTATTTCTGTCTCCCCTTTTCGTAGGCCAATTATATATGGATCAGACATCGTTTTTATTGATCTGTTTGTCAGTGGCAGCAGAGTAGGCTCCCATGTATTTTTTTTAAATAATATTTTGTTTTAAATGCGTGCGCGCATATCCCGTACCCGTAAGACATTAAATCCAATTTCACCCTCTGTATATGCGTATATTCAGCTGACTAAGGTCTATATTATTTGGAAAAACCCTATTCGTTCCGCATACCCATTATTCTAGTGACTCAATTCCCAGAATGTGTAGAGAGCTGGCTGCAGGTCTAGTGGGCGGAGATAATCGCACCAAGATTCTTGGAAAGTGACTAGGTGGAAGGTAGTGGTAAAGTCCGATTCCTGGCAGCGAGCGCAGCAAGACCGAAAGACTGAATTACTATGATACATTTAGACTCACCAGGAATTAGCATTTTTACAATGGCATTCACAGTAACAGATTTCAAATAATAAAATGTGGACATGCTCGGTGGCGGTGCATGACGTCAGAAGCTCCGGTGTACTGAACAGTTCTCAGAATAGAATCACAGAGTAGAATTCTTGGAATTGGTTCATTTTAAAAGCCGAACCCACACACCCTCCCTCACATGCTAAGAACCCATTTTAGAGACAACACTCATCTGCTGCTCTGTATTTTTTTCATCATTTCACATTTATTTTAGTGCTTTTGAATTAGATTATTAGTTTATAAATTTTTGGATGCGTCTCTATTCACTGAACATTTGCGTGGGACATTAATTAGAATAAAATAAGAACATTCCTTTGTATCAACCAGCTATATTTTCGTAAAAACCGCTGTGGAATTAGACTATTATGGGATATTGAAGACTCACCATCATGATTCTTTGTGTTCAAGGGTAAGTTCACATTCTTTTGTCCCTGTTTGATGTAACATTTCATGCTTTGATGTTGATATTCAAAACCACATGGCAAAGACAAAGGTATCTCCCTATAAATGCCATTTAATTCAATAAAAATTCCAGGTCTTTCTTTGAATTCAGAAATAATTCAATTACTGTCAATTCCAATGTTAAATTCCAAGAACTCAATTCCCAATTAAATATTATCACTAACAATGGCACAAATTCTGCTGTGCAGATAGCCTAGCTATACTGTAAATAGAAATACAAGTTGAAATGATTTAAAACAAATCCTGCAATACGTTTTTGATACTAGGTTCATTAATTCTAATAATATTTCATTCCAAATAAATTCCAAAAATGAAATGTTTTTACAATTCCAATTCAAACAGTCCAAACAGTTTAAATTCCAATTCAATTCAAAATCCATAACTTGAAGATTGTTTAAATTCAAATTGAATTCAACAGATTCTTAATCTGTGGAATTTCAAATTAAATTGGAATCGACCCCAACCCTGTTGTGAATTCATATATTATAATACTTCCAATTGTGACAAGTCTAACCCGTTTCTGAGCATCTGAATCAATTCACACTCACAGTCAGTGACACTGCTTGATGGCAGCGCTCTTTGTCTGGCCAATGTTACAAGGAAGGGAGCCATCCGAGGTTTAATGTTGAGATTTGAGTTCTTGTAAAGCCTCCACTCCCAAATGAGCTTTGTTCCAGCAAAACATTTTTTCCCCCCAACAAAACATTAAGGCCAAGGGTGGTCTGGCCATCTTGCATTTCAGACAAATGCCAGATGGGCTGGTCCATTTTCAGCCCATTGGGCCTGTCTAACTTGTTTTTTTTTGTGTGCAAAATGACAATTATTTGACTAATAATGGGGGCCTCAAAACAAATGGTCCGGTTAGGGGTCCTGGAGGAAAAAAATTGTCCTGTGTGGGAGCCTGGAGGGAAAAAAATGGTCCTGTGAGGGGACCTCGAGGGAAAAAATTGCCCAGTGTGTTAGCAATGCCAGGGCAGATTTCTGGTTCCAGTCCACCCCCAGATGAATTAGCCTATGACAGTATTAGGACTTATCCTTTAACAGGATAGTGGGTAATGTAATGAAAGACTCACCTGGTTGTCCCCTACTGTCTCCTACACTTGTCCTGTGCTCATTGTTGTAGTCTCTTGTTTACAGCCCCAGACCACTGCTGTCTGGCAGCCCCACAGAGGGCCCCGGGGGCATGTGGACAGGGAGCATCTCCTCACCTCACTGCCTTCACAGCACCCCTCCACAGTGGGACCCCACGAAAGACCTGCACACCATCGCCAAAAACTTCTTCTACCTTGATACCTCAGGTAATGCAAATTGAATATTCAAACTGTAAACTCAGTTCAACAGGCTCCCTGAAACCCTGTCATTGTTTGTTTTTCGTAACAAGAGTTACTTGTGTTTCAATTCATCCAGCCGACTGCTTACTACAGGATTATTACTAAAATCTAAACCATTGAATAAACGTTGACCTCTTTCTCTGCAGGCTGGTACTGGGGAGCCATCACAGCAGGTCAGGCCCATGCAGCTCTCCAGGCAGCGTCAGAAGGGGCCTTTCTGATTCGAGACAGCAGCCATCCCCTGTACATGCTGACCCTGTCTGTTAAGACTGCCCGTGGCCCCACCAGCATACGCATCCAGTACAGTGCAGCCCGGTTTCTGCTAGACTCCAGCTCGCCAGCCCGACCCAGCCTTTTGTCCTTTCCTGATGTGCCTAGCATGGTGCAGCACTATGTAGGACCAACAAGGAAGGTGCACAAGGGCAAGGTGGAGGAGACTCATGGCGTCCAGCCCACCCAGAGGACAGTTCAGGAGAGCACAGTAGTGCTGAAGCTCAAGCAGGCCCTGCACAAGCCCCAGGCCTTCCCCTCCCTCCAGCACCTCACACGCCTCACCATCAACCGCAGCACAGGCTGTCCCGACCAGCTGCCACTGCCACGCCCACTGGTGCGCTACCTGCAGGACTACCCCTTCCATGTATAATGGTCCTCTGGTGCTGAATTAAAGGAAACAGTTCAACTAAACCTTGAGGAGTGCGGTCAATAAGAGGTCCCTGGCGGCTGGAAACAACATCACTGCACTGGCAACTAATGGAGCCACATCAGACATATGGTTGGTCATGAGACCATGTTTGGCAAAGAACCTTCCAGAAAATGGTGCCTGGTTTAGGATTTCTCAGAGGGAAGTGGGGTTCTGTGTACCACCCCACTTCATAGAGGTGATTCACTGGAAAACACATGGTGCTAACTGTAGTGTATCCTCGTGCTATGAGGGATACATGTTTTCTTTCTGTTTCTGAGCAGTGAATTGTTTTTCCGTTTTTGTTTAGTTAACATTGTCATTTTATACCCCCCCAGACACTGTACATATCCCTTTTTTTATTAAAACAATATTCAACATGAGTTATACTGCTCCTGTCTTCAATGTCCCGGTGTCTTTTGGAGGGTCAAATGCCACAAAGAGCTTTATAGCCTACATCCACAGAAGAAAAAAAAATGGGTTGCGTGGGCAGTGTGCCCAATCTCTGTTATCTGAAGTTATCTTTATAACATAAAGCGACTAAACCCACCTCGGGTTTAAGTGTGTACCCAGCAGAATCGACGAGGCAGTATAGGCTGGATTCAATGTGTTTTTGTGTAAGAGTGAATCTGAGTCAGCAGCCTAGTCAGCGGGGAGGGCGAATCCCTTGATTCGTAGAACTACTGAATGCCTTCTGGGATGGTGAAATTCTGAGAGGGAGGGTTCTAAGAAAAGCCTCTCAGTAATTACCTTCAGCCTACTACTCGCTCTGTCACTATCACCCTCCTTTATTGCCACACAAACACACATTAGCACCTACAACGTCCTCAGGTATAAATGTAGCCTATCTACGATATGTATTTGTGCGTGTTTGAATTTCTACATTATTTGAGATCAGTAGTGTGTACAGTACGTGGCAGATGGATGGTAGGTGTTGAGGCTGTAGCAGGCTGGTCTGAAGCCAGTGAAACAGGATCCATATCTGACAGTCTCTCAACGCTGGTCCTGGTCTGTGTTGTACTCCCTTTTTTGAAGGATGCAGAAACGAGGCCTATAAGGGACAGAGAGAATATGAATCTGGCTTTCAATATTAATACATTTCTCGATCGAAGATATAGCAGTCTGATTTACTCCTGACCTGTCAGTGATGTCACGATGTGTGTGCAAGTAGTGTAACCCTTCTACACATTCCTCTACCCACTGCTGGATGAGATGTGGATGACGTGGGTCTACTTCCAAGTATACGCGACTGCAAGACAGAAAGAAATGAAAACACAGTGAAGAGAAACTTCTCAAACCATTGAAAAACAGAGATTGAAGTGGTGAGACCTGCTTACAATAGATCCAACAGAGGGACTAGACAGAAAGCTTCTTAGTGTGCGACACAAAACAGTACATCTAAAATAATATTGGCCAACTGTGACTATTCCCTTCAAAACAAGCACTGTGGCCTGCATAAACACTTCCAATACAGTTTGGGGCTCCAGAACTGACTTGAGTTTCACCATGTGGATATGATGAGAGGTAAGGTCACTAGGAACAATGGGGGAGGGATATTATACAGATAGCAATGATACATTCATATTGACCAATTTCAAGGGTGTGATTTTATGTTATGTTCTAGATGCATAAAATAAACCCAGTGCCTTACCCATGGTTTGATAAGAGCTTTGGAGCCAGAGTCAGAATGTGTCTTATCACCAGCATGCCATCTTTCCCCCCATCCAGAGCAGCATGGTCCTCAAACCTGAGGATGTCAGCACAGAACACTGTAGTTCATATACCTCCCTTTGAACTCTAACTGTGCGTGCGTTTGTGTGTGCGTGTGACTGCTCGTCTCACCTGAGGATTTCAGGTTCAAGTGATGTCATATCCTTTGAGAGCAGGTACGGAGGGTTGCTGACCAAAACGGAGACTGGACTGCACATGCTCACAATTATGTCTGCATCTAGAACATAACATAAAATCACACCCTTGAAATTGGCATATATGATTGTAACATCTGTATGGTTCATCTTCCTTTACTGATTTCCTAATATCCCTCCCCCCATCGTTCCTATTGACCTTACCTCTCATCACATCCATATGGTGAACCTCAAGTCGGTCCTGGAACCCCAAACTGTAACATACAGCCAATCAGGTTTGCACATATTCACAAAACATAAATTAAATGTCACTAATCAAAATCAGCTAATAAAAGTAAAATTGATATCCTGTGTTTTCATGATTACCTGTGTGAGTTCTCTCTTGTCAGATCCACAGCTTCCTTGTTTTTATCTAAAGCAATCGCTCTGAGCTGAGAGAGGGAGAGAGAAACTAAAATGTCAGTGTTGTTTGAGTGAAGGGGCTCAGAGATCAAGGAACATGATATAAGAGAAAGTAAAAGAGCGGGAGAGCACACCTGTGGGAGGCTCTTAAGTAGACTGAGAGAGATCGCACCAGAGCCACAGCCCACTTCCAGGCACCTGAAACTGGTCTCCTCACTTAATCCCGTCCCCTGCTTCATCTGGAGATCTGTAAGGACTAGGCCAACCAGCTCCTGCACAGACAGACAGACGTGCAACCATAGCTTGACAGAAGGTCATGTCTCTGCAACGGAAATTCTGACGACAGTTACAGAATGAAATATGTAAATGCACTCTTATCACAAGAGATTATGGTCACTTGTATTTCAAACAACTTGTTTTATAGTATGTGTGAATGTGCATGCATGCGCGTGTAAGTGACTTGCCTAGTTAAATAAAAAAAGTGTACGTGTGTGTGTGTGTGTGTGTACTCTCCCGCACCTCAGTTTCAGGCCGGGGGATAAACACGGGAGGTCTCATCTTCAGTGTCAGATCTCTGAAGTCCCACTCTTCAATCACATACTGCACTGGCATTCTGAACACACAGCACATTTCACATGTTCACGCAATGTAGGCTACACGTTCCAATGAAATTCTTAGCCTTTCACAGTGACAGAAGAATAGGTCAAGTGCACCGTCACTGACTGTAGCACGTTAAGACTAAGCCTGTATGTACCTGTTGAGACGTCTGGTACAGAGCTCCCATGTCTGCTCTGTCTGTTCTTGTGTCAGGAATTCAGCCAGCCTGTCCTGTCCAATGCCCTCTAACTGCGAGGGGAAGAGGTTGAGGGTTAGATATTTCCTTCTGTGGGAGACCGATAGACTGAGAAGGATAAAAGGTGGAAAGGTGAACATACAAATTATTAGCAAGGATCATATTTGGGGTTCAGAAACTCACTGTTTTAGCACCAAGCAAATGTGCAATGATGTACTGGCTGGAGAGATGTGGCTCTGAGACACCTCTTTGCTGGAAATGGCCTGTCCATAACTTGACAGCTTGCTCCACCGTGAGCCTGCTAGCTGTAGGTAAGGCTGGGACGCACTCAGCCACACACGGAGACGTGCACAGCCACTGGAGGAAGGGAGGGAGCGAGACAGCGATAGAGAGAATATTACGAGGATATATTATGAGGATATTACGAGGCTTCATTCAATAATTAATTCCAGTTATGCTTATACTGTAAACAACGCACTTTCCTTGCAATCCACGTGCAACACTTTATAGGAAAGCTAATCTTAATTTACCTTGTGTCCAATAAATCCGTCTTTAAGTGGTTTAAAGCAGTTATAAACCTCGTTCAATGGTCTTCGTAATCGTATCCACATGGTATTCCACTTTCTCTTGACACAAGACCAACACGTGAAGCAGTTGACATAAAGAAGGTACAAAATGTAGCTAATGTGAAACTCCGATAAAAGCCTTTGACTATATTAATGAATATTGTGTACAACCAGCTTAATGTGGTCTAAGTAAGTTGGCTGTACTAACTATTAAATACAAAACAACCAACAATTTCAATCATTCATTAGGGGTATTCACTTCCGGGCATCATTCCTTTTTTCAGAATAAAAGTGCATCAGATGAATTCCTAAATCTTTCCAGAATAAAAGTTAACTGTATTATGTCGATCCATACAATTAGGATGAAGTTAAATTCAGTTATATTTTTAAGAAGCGAATTGCATTACATGCATCAGATTAATTCATACTGGATCTACATTTATTTAACATTTACAAAAAAAGATTTAATTTCCCAAATCTGACATCCATCAACTTGTTTGGCGTGTCCTGTAACGTACCCATTAGTAATGCGCACAACGGGTAAATTATGTTTCATCGATAGCGCAAGGTTGTTGTTAGCCATATAGCTAGCTAGCATACCAATTGTTCGATTGTATTTACGCGTTTGTATTTTTTTTGCATGACATTTAAACAGATTAGTCGTCATTTGCAAGGAAATACAAGAGGATCCAGTTGTAGGTTTACACATTAGCTAGAGATAGCTGGACTAGCTAGCTAGGGTAGACTGTCAACAACAACCATTCCCTGCTCTGTCAGGAATTAGGAGTCATCATAGCTACTAGCTAGCTACAGTAACAACAGAGTGACTTACAACTACTAGATAACGCAGCTACTGTAGGTCTTCAAAAATAATTATCTTCAATTGAGCATTCACATTTTCTGGGAACTGAGTAAGAGATTGACGCAGTTGGAGTTGCTTTCTTTCTTTATTATACTACCTGAAGTTTAAAATCTTCATGGGGATGAGTCGAATAGAGTGTATATTCTTTAGTGAGTTTCACCCCACACTGGGACCAAAGATTACCTACCAGGTAGGTGTACAGTACAGTATATTTTTGTGACAGTTTTTGCAACGAGTGTCAAGCTAACTTTCTAATCAAATCGCATTTTATTTGTCACATGCTTCGTAGACTAACAGTGAACTGCTTACTTACGGGTCCTTTTCCAACAATGCAGAGTTAAAGATAAGATAAAAAATAAGTAACTGAGGTACCTACGTACTGTACTGTACATACAATGCATTCGGAAAGTATTCAGAACACTTGACTTTTAACACATTTTGTTACATTACAGCCTTATTCTAAAATTGATTATAAACTGGGTGGTTCCAGCCCTGAATGCTGATTGGCTGACATCTGTGATATATCAGACCTATACCATGGGTATGACAAAACATGTATTTTTACTGCTCTAATCTAACTAGGCAAGTCAGTTAAGAGCAAATTCTTATTTACAATGACGGCCTACCAAAAGGCCTCCTGCGGGGACGGGGGCTGGGATTTAAAAAAAAATATATTCTCCCCCGATTGCTCAGTTTGGCCGGGCGGCCAGCTCTAGGGAGAGTGTTGGTGGTTCCAAACTTCTTCCATTTAAGAATGATGGAGGCCACTGTGTTCTTGGGAACCTTCAATGCTTCACAGCCCATCTTACTACCTCATCCCCATACTGTATTTATTTATTTATTTATTTTGCTCCTTTGCACCCCAGTATCTCTATTTGCACAATCATCTTCTGCACATCTACCATCCCAGTGTTTAATTGCTATATTGTAATTACCTCGCCACCATGGCCTATTTGTTGCCCTACCTCCCATATCTTACCTCTTTTGCACTCACTGTATATAGACATTTCTTTTTCTACTGTATTATTGGCTGTATGTCTGTGTACTCTTTGTTGTATGTATCAAACTGCTGTGCTTTATCTTGGCCAGGTCGCAGTTGTAAATGAGAACTTGTTCTCAACTGGCCTACCTGGTTAAATAAAGGTGAAATAAAAAAATATATTAAAAAAAATGCTGCAGAAATGTTTTGGTACCCTTCTCCAGATCTGTGCCTCAACATGATCCTGTCTCGTAGTACTATGTACAATTCCCTCGACCCCATGGCTTGGGTTTTACTCAGACATTTACCATAGGTGGACTCCAGTCAAGCTGTATAATTGTCTCAAGGATGATCAATGGAAACAGGATGAACCTGAGCTCAATTTCGAGTCTCATACCAAAGGGTCTTAATACTTATGTAAATAAGGTATTTCTGATTTTTATTTTTAATACATTTGAAAACATTTAGAAAAACCTGTTTTCGCTTTGTCGTTATGGGTTATTGGGTGTAGATTGATGAGTACATTTTTTTATTGAATCCATTTTAGAATAAGGCTTTAATGTAACAAATTTGGAAAAAGTCAAGGAGTCTGAATACTTTCCGAATGCACTGTATAGGTAGGGGTATCGTGACTAGCAGCAGCTTATGTGGTGAGTATGAAAGTGTGAGTGTGCGTTGCATCAGTTTGTGTGTGTGTGTCGGGGGTGTCAATAAGTGTGTGTGCATAGAGTCACTGCTAAAGAGTTAGTGCCAAAAAAGGTAAATGCATGTAGTCCGGGTAGCCCTTTGATTAGCTGTTTAGAAGTCTTATGGCTTGGGGGTAGAAGCTGTTCATGGTCCAGTTGGTTCCAGACTTGGTGCATTGGTACCGCTTGCTGTGCGGTAGCAGCAAGAACAGTCTGTGGCTTGGGAGGCTGGAGTCTGACACTTTTTTGGGCCTTCCTCTGACATTGCCTGGTATAGAGGTCCTGGATGGCACGAAGCTCAGCCCCAGTAATGTACTGGGCCGTATGCACTACCCTCTGTGGTGCCTTGCGGTTGGCTGCCAAGCAGTTGCCATACTGGTGATGCAGCCAGTCAAGATACTCTCGACGGTGCAGCTGTAGAACTTTTTGAGGATCTGAGGGCCCATGCCAATAATTTCAGCCTCCTGAGAGGCATTGTTGTGGCCTCTTTACAACTGTGTTGGTGTTTCTGGACCATGATAGATCCTTAGTGATGTGGACACCGAGGAACTTGAAGCTCTCAACCCGCTCCACTACAGCCCTGTCAATGTGGATGGGAGCGTGCTCGCCCTGTCCGTTTCCTGTAGTCCACGATCAGCTCCTTTGTCTTGCTGACATTAAGGGAGAGGTTGTTCTCCTGGAACCAGACTGACAGGTCTCTGACCTCCTCTCTATAAGCTGTCTCAATGTTATCGGTAATCAGGACTACCACCGTCGTGTTGTCGGCAAACTTAGTGATGATGTTGGAGTTGTGCGTGGCCACGCAGTCGTGGGTGAACAGGGAGTACAGGAGGGGACTAAGCACGCACCTCTGAGGGGCCCCCGTGTTGAGGGTCATCATGGCTGATGTGTTATTGCCTACCCTCACCACCTGGGGGCAGGCTGTCAGGAAGTCCAGGATCCAGTTTCAGAGGGAGGTGTTCAGTCCCAGAGTCCTTAGCTTAGTAATGAGCTTCGAGGGCACAATGGTGTTGAACGCTGAGTTGTAGTCAATGAACAGCATTCTCACATACTGTAGGTGTTCCTTTTGTCCAGGTGGGAGAGGGCAATAAAGATTGTGTCATCTGTGGATCTGTTGGGGCTGTGTTCTATCGTTTCCCATCTTTGTATTGTGTTCTATCCTCTCCAGGTTCCAGAGGAGTACATATCCCGGGAGCTCTTTGACACAGTACAGGTGTACATCATTACCAAACCAGAACTGCAGAACAAACTCATAACTGTGTATGTACACTTGGTATTTACATTAGGATATCCTTATTCATGGTCCAGTTTAACAACAGGTCTTATTTTTCTCTCCTCTTGTGTCTGTTACTTGAACTATGTGAAGAATTTATTTGGGCTGAAATTACTTCCTTTCCTTTGGCGGTCCTCACGAGAGCCAGTTTCATCATAGCGCTTGATGGTTTTTGCAACTGCACATTTTCTGAATTGACTGACCTTCATGTCTTAAAGAAATTATGGACTGTTGTTTCTCTTCGCTTATTTGAGTGGTTCTTGCCATAATTTGGACTTGTCTTTGATTGATGTAGAACGGCCATGGGGAAAAAGTTAATTGGTTGTCCGGTGTGCATTGAGCACAAGAAGTACAGCCGTAATGCTCTGCTCTTTAACCTGGGCCTTGTATGCGATGCAAGGACCAAGACCTGTGCCCTTGAGCCGATTGTCAAGAAGCTGTCTGGGTACCTCACAACGCTGGAGGTAAAAGGATCTCCTTGGAGGCTAGTGCTCTTTTTCAAAACATGACAAGATCTGAATGTCTTATGGGATATAAAGGTCAAAGTGTTAATATTTCTCTTTATCTTGCAGCTGGAGAGTGGGTTCATATCGAATGAGGAGAGCAAACAGAAACTGCTACCTATTATGTCCACGTTGTTAGAGGAGCTCAATGCTACCGGAGCCTGTACCTTACCCATCGGTATGTGTGCATTTGTACTCAGCAATGTGTCAGACAGTCTTTTCTCTTTCTCTCACACACCATTTGTTCCGTCCCTCTTATTTAGATGAGTCCAATACAATCAACCTGAAGTTGATTGAGCAGCGCAGGGACCCTCTGATCGTGCAGGAGTACGATGTGCCTGTCTTCACTCAGTGCAAAGACCACTTCATCAAATCCCAGTGGGATCTCACCACTCAACAGGTAGGTCTTTCCACCACACCGACAGTTGCTCACACATATAGACCCACGGCTCATCCATACCGGAAGCATACCTACAGTGTGGCTGACATCCCATCAAGGGTTTCAGAGAAACAATGATTTGTCTATACAGTACCAGTCAAAAGCTTGGACACACCTACTCATTCAAGTGTTTTTTTCTTTATTTGTACTATTTTCTACATTGTAGAATAATAGTGAAGACATCAACACTATGAAATAACACATATGGAATCATGTAGTAACCAAAAAAAGTGTTAAACAGATTTGATATTTGAGATTCTTCAAAGTAGCCACCCTTGATGACAGCTTTGCACACTCTTGGCATTCTCTCAACCAGCTTCACCTGAAATGCTTTTCCAACAGTCTTGAATGAGTTCTCACATTAGCTGAGCACTTGTTGGCTGCTTTTCCTTCACTCTGCGGTCCAACTCATCCCAAACCATCTCAGTTGGGTTTGGGTCGGGTGATTGTGGAGGCCAGGTCATCTGATGCAGCACTCCATCACTCTCCTTCTTGGTCAAATGACCCTTACACAGCCCGGAGGTGTGTTTTGTCATTGTCCTGTTGAAAAACAAATGATAGTCCCACTAAGCGCAAACCAGATGGGATGGCGTATCGCTGCGGTAGCCATGCTGGTTAAGTGTGCCTTGAATTCTAAATAAATCACCAACAGTGTCACCAGCAAAACACCATCACACCTTCTCCTCCATGCTTCATGGCGGGAACCACACATGCGGAGATCATCAGTGCACCTACTCTGCGTCTCACAAAGACACAGAGGTTGGAACCAAACATCTCAAATTTGGACTCATCAGACCAAAGGACAGATTTCCACCGGTCTAATGTCCATTGAGCGTGTTTCTTGGCCCAAACAAGTCTCTTCTTATTATTGGTGTCCTTTAGTAGTGGTTTCTTTGCAGCAATTCGACCATGAAGGCCTGATTCACGCTGTCTCCTCTGAACAGTTTATGTTGAGATGTGTCTGTTACTTAATCTCTTTGAAGCATTTATTTGGGCTGCAATCTGAGGTGCAGTTAACTCTAATGAACGTATCCTCTGCAGCAGAGGTATCTCTGGGTCTTCCTTTCCTGTGTTGGTCCTCATGAGAGCCAGTTTCATCATAGAGCTTGATGGTTTTTGAGACTGCACTTGAAGAAACTTGACTGACATTCATGTCTTAAAGTAATGATGGACTGTCGTTTCTCTTTGCTTATGTGAGCTGTTCTTGCAATAATATGGACCCCTTTTATCTGTATACCACCCATACCTTGTCACAACACAACTGATTGGCTCAAATGCATTAAGAAGGAATGAAATTCCACAAATGAACTTTTAACAAGGCACACCTGTTAATTAAAATGCAATTCAGGCGACTACCTCATGAAGCTGGTTGAGAGAATGCCAAGAGTGTGCAAAGCTGTCATCAAGGCAAAGGGTGGCTACTTTGAAGAATCTCAAATATAAAATATATTTAGATTTGTTTAACACTTTTTGGGGGTTACTACATGATTCCATGTGTGTTATTTCATAGTTTTGATGTCTTCACTATTATACTACAATGTAGAAAATAGTACAAATAAAAACAAACCCTTGAATTAGTAGGTGTGTCCAAACTTTTGACCCGTACTGTGCAATGTCATCATGCACCTGTCTCAGATTAAAGTGCTGATGAAAATTATGTTAGAAATGTGTTGAATTCTGTCGTAGATCCTGGCCTACATTGATGGGTTCAGGCATATCCAGAAGATATCTGCAGAAGCGGATGTTGAACTTAATCTAGTCCGGATCGCCGTACAGAATTTACTGTGAGTACTTTGAAACTGGTAATATGATGCAACAGATAATGAACCCATTGGAATATATTCTAAGAGAACATTCTTTATGATGCAACATTGCCCTATGAAACCATGGAATAGATGCTAAGAGAACATTCTTTACGATGAAACATTTCCCTATGAAACCATGGAATAGATTCTTAGAGAACATTCTTTATGATGCAACAGAAACATGCAACATTTCCCTATGAAACCATGGAATAGATTCTAAGAGAACATTATTTTTCACAGGTATTATGGTGTTGTAACCTTGGTATCAATATTTCAGGTAATGAAACCCTCAGTAACAATACCTTCTTTAAATAATGTCTTCTTCATTTGAAATGTGGTGTGTGTGTATGTACAGTCCTGCTTACACACTGTATGTTGTGTCTCTCCAGTACTCCAATGTGTACTGCACAACCCCTACAGTCCAGAGCCTGATAGATGACAGGTCCATTCAGGAGGAGTGTCTCAACTATGTCACCAAGAAAGGTAACAGCCAGTTTGGAAAGTTGTAGTCAGAACGAGTTAGAATTTGTTACAGTCAGTGTATGATAAGTTCTGCTGTCTGTGTGCTTCAGGACAGAAGAGAGCCTTTTTAAGGGATGTGTTCCAGCTGTACTGCGGTCTGACTCCAGGCACCACAGTTCGCGATCTTTGCTCCCGCTACTCACAGCAGCTGCAGAGGGTAGATGAGAGGTGAGTTACCAATGTTGACTCATGATGTTTATGTGGTTGACATGGACCTCAAAGTCCATATTTATTTGTTTATTTGTCAGGGACCATGTACAACATGCCATTGCACCAGATTTAGCTAGATAGCTAATCTTCATCTACACGGAAAAGTGTAGATAATAGTGTTGTTGATATCATGTGATGCTCAACAGGAGGCTGATCCAGTATGGACTGATGAAGGCTCTCATTCGCCGTCTGCAGAAGTATCCTGTTAAGGTGACACGAGACGAGAGGAGCCGCCCGCCACGCCTTTACACTGGTTGCCATAGTTACGACGAAATCTGCTGCAAGACAGGTAGGTTTCAAGGCGTTTATGATGACACATTACTGGTTTTGTGTCTAGGAAGATGAATAATTACAGAGGGCTGTATAAGTATTTTGAGAAATCGTTCTATACTCTGTAATCTTTCACGGCAGCGCCCTTCCCTGTATTTGCAGGAATGAGCTACAAAGAGCTGGACGAGCGTTTGGAGAATGACCCCAACATAATTGTGTGCTGGAAGTGATACCCTGGCTTAATCAGCAACCACACTCACTTTGATAGAGAAAGCCATCTCTCTAACAAAGACAGACAGAGACACGAGGTCCGATTGTATTGAAACAGAGGCTTCCTTACGTCTCTCATCTGACCAACACAACTGCCTGCTGTCCAGGAGAGACAATGTGGATCAACCCTGGCCAAAGATGCCTTAAACTGACTTCCTTCAATCACTGTTGTTGTCTGTGGACTTCATCTGAAATGTTCTGGAAATTATCTGTGCATTCAAAGGCTGAGACATGTAGGAATATTTATACTACTAGTATGTCACCAATGTCACCTGTTATCTTCCTCAGGTATTTCCATCCAGACTTTGAATCAATCATTGTGGAATAGTTTCATTCAGAACAATGAATGGAATAATTTAAAAAGACCACAAAAATGTGGAATGTGGCAGGTAGCCTAGCGGTTAAGAGCGTTGTGCCAGTTCAGAGAACATTCGCTAGTTCAAACTCTTGAGCCGACTAGGTTAAAAATCTGCCGATGTGCCCTTGAGCAAGGCACTTATCCAGAGCGACTTACAGGAGCAATTAGGGTTAAGAACGTCTGCTAAATGACTAAAATGTAAAATGTGCTTATTAATGTGCAAAAAAATTATATTAATACCAACTCCTTGCAATAATAAAGATGCTTTGTGGATTTGAATGACCCACTGTCTGACTGTGTTTATCTTGCTCACTTCACCTAGTGCCTTCAGAAAGGGTTTATACCACCTGACTTATTCCACACGTTGTATTACAGCCTGAATTCAAAATGGATTGAATTGATTTTGTTTCTCACCCATCTACACTGTGTTGTTTTCAATAAATTTGCTCATTTCCAAAAACGTGTTTTCACTCACATTATGAAGTAAGAGTGTTCTTAACCCCATAATGTGAGTGAAAACATGTTTTTGGAAATGTTAGATAACTTATTAAAATTAAATACATAAATACAGTATCTCATTTACAGTATTCACACCCCTGAGTCAATATGTTAGAATCACCTTTGGCAGTGATTACAGCTGTGTCTAGGTAAGTGTCTACGAGCTTTGCACACCTGAATTGTATAATTGCACCCAAAAAAATATTCAAGCTCTGTCAAGTTGGTTGTTGATCATTGCTAGACAGCCATTTTCAATTCTTGCCATAGGTTTTCAAGCCAATTTAAATCAAAACTGTAACTAAGCCACTCAGGAACATTCAATGTCATCTTGGTAAGCAACTCCAGTATATATTTTGCCTTGTGTTTTATGTTATTGTTCTGCAGAAAGGTGAATTTGTCTCCCAGTGTCTGTTGGAAAGCAGACTGAACCAGGTATTCCTCTAGGATTTTGCCTGTGCTTAGCTCTATTCTGTTTATTTTTATCCTAACAAAGAGTATACTCATAACATGATGCAGCCACCACCATGCTTGAAAATATGAAGTGGTACTCAGTAATGTGTTGTGATGGATTTGCCCCAAACATAACACTTTGTATTCAAGACAAAGTTAATTTCTTTGGCACATTTTTTGCAGTTTTACTTCCCTGGTCTTTGTGGTTGAATCTGTTCACTGATCGACTGAGGGACCTTACAGATAATTGTATGTGTGGGGTACAGAGATGAGGTAGTCATTCTAAAATCATGTTAAACACTATTATTCAGTCCATGTGACTTGTTAAGCAAATGTTTACTCCTGAACTTATTTAGGCTTGCCATAACAAAGGGGTGAATACTTGTTGACTCAAGACATTTCAGCTTTTCATTTTGTATTAATTTGTAAAAATGTTTAAAAACATTATTCCACTTTGACATAATGGGGTATTGTGTGTAGGCCAGTGATAAAAAAAACTCAATATAATCCATTTAAAATGCAGGCTGTAACACGACAAAATGTGGAAAAAGTCAAGGCGCGTGAATACTTTGAAGGGACCATCAACTAGCGCATGGTCGGGGGGCCAGAACATGATTTGTAGAGTGCAAATTGACCGCAAGAAGCCCAAACAGATATAATATTTGACAAGACATGCGTGGGAATACTTGGGAACATATTTCCAAAATTAAAATGACTTGGAGCTGATTTCCTGGTGTTTTTAGTCTTTTATGTTTTTTTTTTACTTGGGGTGGTATAAAACAATTTGGCCTGTGGGCAACCAGTTGGGGAACCCTGGCCTAGTTGTTACAGTGTGGTAGACCCACATATCACTACCTGTCCTTTGTCTCCTTCTACAGGAGAGATAGAGAAGTACATGAATGGAAAATGGCAGAAGGTTCTGTCTGAAGATGACTAAATTGGACGGCCAGGTCTGGATTGCTCTGTACAACCTGGTGCTGAAGGAAGACTGCCACAGCCAGTACTGGCGCTTATGACAAGAGTGGCCTCTGAACCCTAACTGTCAAAACTATAGCTCAGGAGGAATGTCTGTTCAGATCATTGTCCTTCAAAATCTTTTCTTATCTCCCCTTCGATTAGAAGACAGATGAGGTATCCAGGCTCTGTTTTGACTGGTGTTTTCTCTTACTATTATTTCCAGGATTGTCTCTTCTTCCTGAACATACATGAGGATAGAATTATGAGCTCTGAGAACTATGCAGAATAGCATAGGTGGTCTATCAGACAGACTACAATGCAGACAACAAAAGTCTAACTCAAACTGAAACTTATTTTGTGTGTAGCTGTGGTTTCCTGACAGAGGTGTTAATAGACCAGCTGCCCAACCTGGTGGAGCTCCAGCGCTTCCTCAGTCACCTCACTGTCACAGACCCTGCCCCTCCAAAGAAAGAGCTAATCTTGGAACAGGTGAGGAACACACACACAGGAACATACACACACAGGAACATGCACACGCACGCCAGGGTTTCCGTTAGTCGGCTTTTGCCTATAAAATAAATGAAAAGATGATTAAATGAAGTTGTAGCCAGGGGGGCTGCATATTATACATCCCGATATCACACTTCAGCACCATTCTCTCTCTCCTAGCGCGCTGCCTTATGTGCATCAGATCA
Organism: Brachymystax lenok tsinlingensis; assembly: GCA_030435695.1. NCBI lineage: Eukaryota > Metazoa > Chordata > Actinopteri > Salmoniformes > Salmonidae > Brachymystax > Brachymystax lenok. The sequence continues at coordinate 15,332,326 of CM059797.1, read as the reverse complement.
CATTTTATTGGTCACATATTTAGTAGATGTTATTGCGGATGTTGCGAAATGCTTGTGTTCCTAGCTCCAACAGTGCAGTAGTATCTAATATCTAGTACCAGCATGCGTCTGTTGCTTAGGAGAGAGAGAGCAAGAGAGAGGAACTATGCACCTATGGGCGGCAGGTACGTAAGCCTATGCAACATTAACCTATGCTGTAGGCTGTAGGCTATAGGCCAAAAACATTATCACCGCATATTGGCTTTGCTTGAATTGCCCTGCCAATTCATTTTTGTACTTCTCTAACCATTAAAGAAAATTATATTTCAACATTTGAAGTAAGCTATATGATCACACTGGTAATAGATCAGTTGTTGTATTACTTGTGAGGCACAGCTGTGTGAGAATAATAATAATAATAGTAATAATTAACTTTTTTTTATTTTACTGTGCTGATGGAGCCTGCATCTGATGGTCAGTCTCAGTGTAAGGAGAGGGCAGACTGAGGGTCCGCCTCTCAACGTCCCGCCACTCTCCCTTTCCTCCGCTGACACTGACCAAAAATGGACACAATCTTCCAGCTAATGGCAAAACTCAAATTGCACCGCATTATTTCTGCCTCATGCACAAATTCATGTTGTTACTCTTATGACCAGAGAAAGTGAAACATTCCTCGATATTAAAAAAGACCCAAGCTCCTAATAATAACAACGCAAGCCTATCGATACACTTTTGACTCATTCATTGCAGCTGCGCTGCAGTGCTGGTTGTAGTGTGAGTGGAAGTAGGGAGAACGCGCATTTTATGGCTTATAAAAGTGTTGAATACAAAGTGTTGACAGTGCTGAGTAAAAACTTTAACATGAACTCACTCATAAAAACAGCAGCACTTTGCTCTATTCTTTGACAGTCTCTATCGAGTCATGGTTTTAAAAGTCTCACAGAATCAACTTTGCTGTAGGTTTCTTTTATGCCTGCTACGTTACTGCAGAGATGTTAATCTGAGCCATCCGATTGGCCAGTGGTAGGCCTATAGTGCACTTGATTTGCTCCTCCCGGGAAGGCAGAGTTTATACCTTCAGAGATATGAAATGGTTCACAATGGGAACACGTTGGGTGCACCTACCGCCAACAGCGTGATACAAATAAAATAACCAAAAAGGAACAAAAGCCTTATTGTTGTTTTTTATAGAAATGTTCGGTAATCTAGGAATGCTAGGAATGCCTGGGCGATCGACCGGTTGGTGACCACTGCTGTACATCATTGTTATTATTGTAGGCCTATTTATGAATCTAAACAAGTTTTAAATATGCATAATGTGTTTTGTTTTATACTGTTGAAACATTTCCGTTTGCTAAATTAAGTTCGATCTGTCTTTTTAATTGTGTGCTCCGTATTTAGTTTAAGATACAGTTGAAGTCAGACACTTAGGTTGGAGTCATTAAAACTCGTTTTTCAACCACTCCACAAATTTCTTGTTAACAAACTATACTTTTGGGAAGTCGGTTAGGACATCTACTTTGTGCATGACACAATTGTTTACAGACAGATTATTTCACTTAATCACAATTCCAGTGGGTCAGAAGTTTACATACAGTGAGGGGAGAAAAAAGTATTTGATCCCCTGCTGATTTTGTACGTTTGTCCACTGACAAAGAAATGATCAGTCAATAATTTTAATGGTAGGTTTATTTGAACAGTGAGAGACAGAATAACAACAAAAAAATCCAGAAAAAACGCATGTGAAAAATGTTATAAATTGATTTGCATTTTAATGAGGGAAATAAGTATTTGACCCCCTCTCAATCAGAAAGATTTCTGGCTCCCAGGTGTCTTTTATACAGGTAACGAGCTGAGATTAGGAGCACACTCTTAAAGGGAGTGCTCCTAATCTCAGTTTGTTACCTGTATAAAAGACACCTGTCCACAGAAGCAATCAATCAATCAGATTCCAAACTCTCCACCATGGCCAAGACCAAAGAGCTCTCCAAGGATGTCAGGGACAAGATTGTATACCTACACAAGGCTGGAATGGGCTACAAGACCATCGCCAAGCAGCTTGGTGAGAAGGTGACAACAGTTGGTGCGATTATTCGCAAATAGAAAAACACAAAAGAACTGTCAATCTCCCTCGGCCTGGGGCTCTATGCAAGATCTCACCTCGTGGAGTTGCAATGACCATGAGAACGGTGAGGAATCAGCCCAGAACTACACGGGAGGATCTTGTCAATGATCTCAAGGCAGCTGGGACCATAGTCACCAAGAAAACAATTGGTAACACACTACGCCGTGAAGGACTGAAATCCTGCAGCGCCCGCAAGGTCCCCCTGCTCAAGAAAGCACATATACATGCCCGTCTGAAGTTTGCCAATGAACATCTGAATGATTCAGAGGACAACTGGGTGAAGATGAGACCAAAATGGAGCTCTTTGGCATCAACTCAACTCTCTGTTTTTGGAGGAGGAGGAATGCTGCCTATGACCCCAAGAACACCATCCCCACCGTCAAACATGGAGGTGGAAACATGATGCTTTGGGGGTGTTTTTCTGCTAAGGGGACAGGACAACTTCACCGCATCAAAGGGACGATGGACGGGGCCATGTACCTTGGGTGAGAACCTTGGGTGAGAACCTCAAATCTTTGGTGAGAACCTCCTTCCCTCAGCCAGGGCATTGAAAATGGGTCGTGGATAGGTATTCCAGCATGACAATGACCCAAAACAAAGCACATTAAGGTCCTGGAGTGGCCTAGCCAGTCTCCAGACAAGGGTTTTGCCACCAAGTACTAAGTCATGTTTTGCAGAGGGGTCAAATACTTATTTCCCTCATTAAAATGCAAATCAATTTATAACATTTTTCACATGCATTTTTCTGGATTTTTTTGTTGTTATTCTGTCTCTCACTGTTCAAATAAAACTACCATTATAGACTGATAATTTCTTTGTCAGTGGGCAAATGTACAAAATCAGCAGGGGATCAAATACTTTTTTCCCTCACTGTATAAGTTGACTGTGCCTTTAAACAGCCAGGAAAATTACAGGAAATTAAGTAATACCGCTCAGGAAGGAGACGCGTTCTGTCTCCTAGAGATGAAAGTACTTTGGTGCGAAAAGGGCAAATCATTCCCAGAACAACAGCAAAGTACCTTGTGAAGATGCAGGAGGAAACAGATACAAAAGTATCTATATCCACAGTAAAACGAGTCCTATATCGACATAATCTGAAAAGCCGCTCAGCAAGGAAGAAACCACTGCTCCAAAACCACCATAAAAAAGCCAAACTACGGTTTGAAACTCTACATGAGGACAAAGATCGCACTTTTTGGAGAAATGTCCTCTAGTCTGATGAAACAAAAATAGAACTGTTTGGCCATAATGACCATCGTTACATTTGGAGGAAAAAGGGGAAGGCTTGCAAGCCAAAGAACACCATCCCAATGTGAAGCAACATGAAGCAGCATCATGTTGTGAGGGTGCTTTGCTGCAGGGGGACTGGTGCACTTCACAAAATAGATGGCATCATGAGGAAGGAAAATTATGTGGATATATTGAAGCAACATCTCAAGACATCAGTCAGGAAAGCTTGGTCGCAAATGGGTCTTCCAAATGGACAATGACCCCAAGCATACTTCCAAAGTTGTGGCAAAATGGCTTAAGGACAACAAAGTCAAGGTACTAGAGTGGCCATCACAAAGCCCTGACCTCAATCCCAGGGGGAATGGGCCAAAATTCACCCAACTTATTGTGGGAAGCTTGTGGAAGGCTACCCAAATCTTTTGACCCAAGTTAAACAATTTAAAGGCAATGCTACCAAATACTAATTCAAATCAAATCAAATTTTATTTGTCACACATACACATGGTTAGCAGATGTTAATGCGAGTGTAGCGAAATGCTTGTGCTTCTAGTTCCGACCATGAAGTAGAATCTAACAAGTAATCTAACAAATTCACAACAACTACCTTATACACACAAGAGTAAAGGAATGAATACGAGTATGTACATATAAATATATGGATGAGCGATGGCTGACCGGCATAGGCAAGATGCAGTAGATGGTATGGAGTACAGTATATACACATATATATGAGATGAGTAATGTAGGATATGTAAACATTATATAAATGGCATTGTTTAAAGTGGCTAGTGATACATTATTTCATCCAATTATAATTATTAAAGTGGCTAGAGATTTGGGTCGATGGCCGAACGGCATAGGCAAGATACAGTAGATGGTTTAGAGTACAGTGTATACATTTGATATGAGTATGTCGGATACGTAAACATTATATACAAAATTGTTTAAAGTGGCTAGTGATACATTTGTTAAATCCAATTCCTATGTTTAAAGTGGCTAGAGATTTAAGTCAGTATGTTGGCAGCAGCCACTCAATGTTAGTGATGGCTGTTTAACAGTCTGATGGCCTTGAGGTAGAAGCTGTTTTTTAGTCTCTCGGTCCCAGCTTTGATGCACCTGTACTGACCTCGCCTTCTGGATGATAGCGGGGTGAACAGGCAGTGGCTCGGGTGGTTGTTGTCCTTGATGATCTTTTTGGCCTTTCTGTGACATCGGGTGGTGTAGGTGTCCTGGAGTGTTTGTTGAGTGTATGTAAACTTCTGACCCACTGGGAATGAAAGAAATAAAAGCTGAAATAAATAATTCTCTCTACTATTATTCTGACATTTCACATTAAAATAAACTGGTGATCCTAACTGACCTAAGACAGGGAATTTCTATTAGACCAAAAAACCAAAAGCTCAAAGGCGTAACTTTGTGTTGCATATTGGGGGTCAGGGTTAAAGGTTCCGGGGTCAACACCCTTCTGGGGGGTCTGGAGCAATGCCCCGTGAGATATTCTTTTTAAGAAATAGCTGTGAATCCTAAACTTTACTGATAATTTGGTCAATATATCCCAACAGCTCAGAAAGTAACCACATTTGGCAATTTGTTTGTAGAACGACTGTGAGAAAGTCAGTTCTGGGGTGCGTTCAGTTAGATTGAACGTTTGCTACGTTGCGTAACGGCTTGTACGGAACAACACGTTTCCCCAAAACTTTCTTCAACGTTCTTGAGCAGACTTTGAGATAGCCTACGTTTGCTCCATGTGGTAGGTGTGGCCCCTCCCCGTTTTTAATCTGGTCATTCAGAACAGCACCGTTTTAGTGTAATTGAACATTGCATTACATTTTTTTCATACTGAATACTCCAAAATTAATGGAAATAAAATGATGGTGACACCATTAAAATATAATTTGAATGCTGATTGGCTGACAGCCATGGAATATTAGAACGTATACCATGAGTATGACAAAACATTTATTTTTACTGCTCTAATTACATTTGTTAACCAGTTTCTAATAGCAAAAAGGCACCTCTGAGGTTTGTGGTATATGGCCAATATACCATGACCAAGGGCTGTATCCAGGCACTCCACTTTGCATCGTGCATTAGAATATCTCTTAGCAGTGGTATATTGGCCATATACCACACCCCCTCATGCCTTATTGCTTAAATAAGCATTATTGGTCACACTTTATTTGATAGTCTGGAAAGTCCATATGGTCATACTATAAACAAACTATCTGTTGATAAGCAACTGCTTGCTAAGGTTAGAGTAAGGGTTAAGGTCAGGGCTAGGGTAAAGCTTAAGTTTAGGGTTAGGGCTAGGGTAAAGGTTAAGTGTAGGGTTAGGATACGGGTTAAGGTTAGGGTTAGTAGATAGATAGGTGAAACAGATCAGGGTGTGACAGCAACTGTCGTTGTGCTTGTCTCCGCCCCCCTCCAGGTGTCGCCCATCTTCTCCTGTGTATTTATACCAGTGTTCTCTGTTTGTCTGTTGCCAGTTCATTTTGTTTCAAGAACCCTATCAGCGTTTCTTCCCTTGCTCCTGCCTGTTCTTGCTCCTGTTTTCTAGTCCTTCCCAGTTTTGACCGTTCTGCCTGCTCTGACGCTGAGCCTGCCTGTCGTTCTATACCTTGCCCCACCTCACTGGATTATTGACCCCTGCCTGCACTGACCCTGAAACTGCCTGCCGTTCTGGACCTTTTGCACCCTCTCTGGATTACTTACCTCTGCCTGCATTTGACCTGTCGTTTGCCTGCCCCTGTACTAGAAATACACTTTTGTTTCTTTGACACTGTCTGCATCTGGGTTATACCTGAAACCTGATAGTACGAACTGGTCATGACTGACCCAACAGACTCAGACCAGCTCCACAATGCTCTCTCCCTGCAAGGAGCCATCCTTGGAAGACACAAGGAGTTACTTTAATGTCTTATGTAAGCCTACCCTGACAGAACGCCATGACCAGGCATTCAATACCTTGAAGGAGCAATTCCACGGATCCCCCACTTGGCAGCGGGTCACACCCGTAGTCTCCCAGCCTACCCCAGTGTCCAGAGAACCCCACTTACCTACTCCGGAGCACTACGCTGGAGATTCCGGAACCTGTCGTGCTTTCCTCTCCCAGTGCTCCCTCATTTGAGCTGCAACCTTCTTCGTTCCCCTTGGATCGCTCGAGGATAGGGTACATCATAACGCTGATATCCAGGAGGGCACTCGCCTGGGCCACGGGAGTGTGGGAGCAACAATGGATATTCTCACTCACTCCCTCTCCATTCCCATGGACGTTAGAGCACTAGACGGGCACTCTATTGGCCGGGTCACCCACAATACCACCCCATCAACCTACGTGTGTCAGGGAACCACAGCGAGACGATCCAGTTCCTGCTCATTAAGTCTCCTCAGAACCATATGACTGCAGGATTGACCTTCTCCCATGCACCACTTCACCCCAGGGATGACTGTACTCTCTGTCGGGTCCGGAGACCAAGGCTATGGAGACCTACATTGAGGACTCCCTAGCTGCAGGGTTCATCCGTCCTTCTGCCTCCCCTGCCGGTGCAGGGTTCTTCTTTGTGGAAAGGACAAAACCCTGCACCATGCATCGACTACCGGGGTCTGAATGACATCACGGTGAAGAACCGCTACCTGCTACCTCTCATCTCCTCGCCCTTTGAGCCGCTCCAGGGGGCCACCGTGTTCTCCAAGCTGGACCTATGGAACGCCTATCACCTGGTGCGGATACGGGAAGGGGACAAGTGGAAGACTACCTTTAACGTGGCCAGCGGTCACTACGAGAATCTGGTTAAGCCATTTGGCCTTACCAACGCCCCTGCTGTGTTCCAGGCTCTGGTTAATGATGTTCTCCGTGACAGGTTGAACCGGTTCGTCTACCTCGATGACATTTGTAAAAGCAGAGAAGTGTAAATTAAATCTCTCCACCATCCCCTTTCTGGGTTACATCATTGCTGCAGGGAATGTCCAGATAGGTCCCGGGACAGTGAGAGTGGTGGTGGATTGGACCGAGCCTATGTCCAGAGTACAACTGCAACGTTTCCTGGGATTCGCCAACTTTATCCGGGGCTACAGCACCCTGGCACTCCCAGGGTGAAAAAACAACTGTTCTTTTGTATTTTTTTGGTACAATCTTTTACTTTATTTTTTATTTAACCTTTATTTAACCAGGTAGGCCAGTTGAGAACAAGTTCTCATTTACACCTGCGACCTGGCCAAGATAAAGCAAAGCAGTGCAACACAAACAACAACACAGAGTTACACATGGAATAAACAAACGCACCGTCAATAACACAATAGAAAATATATATATACAGTGTGTGCAAATGAGGTAAGATTAGGGAGGTAAGGCAATAAATAGGCCATAGTGGCGAAGTAATTACAATTTAGCATTTAAACACTGGAGTGATAGATGTGCAGAAGATTAATGTGCAAGTAGAGATACTGGGGTGCAAAGGAGCAAAAAATAAATGACAATATGTGGATGAGGTAGTTGGATGGGCTATTTACAGATGGGCTATGTACAGGTGCAATGATCTGTGAGCTACTCTGACAGCTGATGCTTAAAGTTACTGATGGAGATATGAGTCTCCAGCGTCAGTGATTTTTGAAATTTGTTCCAGTCATTGGCAGCAGAGAACTGGAAATAAAAACAGCCAAAGGAGGAATTGGCTTTGGGGGTGACCAGTGAAATATACCTGCTGGAGTGCGTGCAACGGGTGGGTGCTGCTATGGTGACCAGTGAGCTGAGATAAGGCGGGGCTTTACCTAGCAAAGACTTATGGATGACCTGGAGCCAGTGGGGTTGGCAACGAATATGAAGCGAGGGCCAGCCAACGAGAGCATACAGGTAGCAGTGGTGGGTAGTATATGGGGCTTTGGTGACAAAATGGATGGCACTGTGATAGACTGCATCCAATTTGCTAAGTAGAGTGTTGGAGGCTATTTTATAAATGACATCGCCGAAGTCAAGGATCGGTAGGATAGTCAGTTTTACGAGGGTATGTTTGGCAGCATGAGTGAAGGATGCTTTGTTGCGAAATAGGAAGCCGATTCTAGATTTCATTTTGGATTGGAGATGTTTGATGTGAGTCTGGAAGGAGACTTTACAGTCTAACCAGACACCTAGGTATTTGTAATTGTCCACATATTCTAAGTCAGAACCGTCCAGAGTAGTGATGCTGGACAGGCGGGCAGGTGCGGGCAGCAATCTGTTGAAGAGCATGCATTTAGTTTTACTTGCATTTAAGAGCAGTTGGAGGCCACGGAAGGAGAGTTGTATGGCATTGAAGCTCGTCTGGAGGTTAGTTAACACAGTGTCCAAAGAAGGGCCAGAAGTATACAGAATGGTGTCGTCTGCGTAAGAGGTGGATCAGAGAATCACCAGCTGCAAGAGCGACATCATTGATATATACAGAGAAAAGAGCCGGCCCGAGAATTGAACCCTGTGGCACCCCCCATAGAGACTGCCAGAGGTCCAGACAACAGGCCCTCCGATTTGACACACTGAACTCTGTCTGAGAAGTAGTTGGTGAACCAGGCGAGGCAGTCATTTGAGAAACCAAGGCTGTTGAGTCTGCCGATAAGAATGTGGTGATTGACAGAGTCGAAAGCCTTAGCCAGGTTGATGAATACGGCTGCACAGTATTGTCTTTTATAGATGGCGCTTATGATATCGTTTAGGACCTTCAGCGTGGCTGAGGTGCAACCATGACCAGCTCGGAAACCAGATTGCATAGTGGTTGGTGATCTGTTTGTTAACTTGGCTTTCAAAAAGTTTAGAAAGGCAGGGTAGGATAGATATAGGTCTGTAACCGTTTGGGTCTAGAGTGTCTCCTCATTTGAAGAGTGGGATGACCGCGGAAGCTTTCCAATCTTGGGGGATCTCAGACAATACAAAAGAGAGGTTGAATAGGCTAGTAATAGGGGTTGCAACAATTTCGGCTGATAACTTTAGAGAGGGTCCAGATTGTCTAGCCAAGCTGATTTGTAGGGGTCCAGATTTTGCAACTCTTTCAGAACATCAGCTATCTGGATTTGGGTGAAGGAGAAATGGGGGAGGCTTGGGCAAGTTGCTGTGGGGGGTGCAGGGCTGTTGACCGGAGTAGGGGTAGCCAGGTGGAAAGCATGGCCAGCCGTAGAAAAATGCTTATTGAAATTCTCAATAATTGTGGATTTATCGGTGGTGACAGTGTTTCCTAGCCTCAGTGCAGTGGGCAGCTGCGAGGAGGTGCTCTTATTCTCCATGGACTTTACAGTGTTCCAGAACTTTTGGGAGTTTTTGCTACAGGATGCAAATATCTGTTTGAAAAAGCTAGCCTTTGCTTTCCTAATTGCCTGTGTATATTGGTTCCTAACTTCCCTCTATCATCTTTGAAATGCCATTGAAAGGCCATAATGTATTATTCCAGCCCAGGTGCAATTTACATTTCGACCACTAGATGGCAGTAGTGTACGTGCAAATATTTAGACTGATCCAATGATCTATTGCATTTCTGTTCAAAATGTTGTATCAAGACTGCCCAAATGTGCCTAATTTGTTTATTAATAACTTTTCATGTTCAAAACTGTGCACTCTCCTCAAACAGTAGCATGGTATTATTTCACTGTAATAGCTACTGTAAATTGGACAGTGCAGTTAGATTAACGAGAATTTAAGCTTTCTGACAATATCAGATATGTCTATGTCCTGGAAAATTTTCTTGTTGCTTACAACCTCATGCTAATCGCATTAGCCTACGTTAGCTCAACAGTCCCGCAGGGGACCCACCAATCCTGAAGAAGTTTTAACCAATGGCTGTGCTGTGTAGGCCTACGTGGCAGTTCAGGAGGTGAGTCAATTCTTCTGAATTCTTTTTTTTTATTAGTCCTAGTCCAAAAGATGCATCTTGCACACGGACTAGCCTATAGCCTATGTTCTGTTCAGTTTGAGAAGGAGAGCTCGAAGATGAGAAGGAGGACCGGATGTCAACTTTGATAACTTGCTACTATTATCATTTATTTTATTATAAACAATGTTTCTTGCTCATGATGTATTTGTCAGAGTAATTGACCTCACAATAAACCAGATTCAAGTAATTTACATTGTGGTGCTGAAACTTGAAGCAGCAGCTGCGGCACAATCAATCGGAAATGGACAGCTCATGGTACTGAAAGTGGGCAAATTTGAGTAGTCATAATTCATTTCAACCGTCTTCATTTTAAACGGTAGACCTACCTGTTTGACAGACGAAATTAGGCTATAGGCTGCTATATCCATAGATTTGTCAGTCAATTCCTCCACCCACTATGCACTTTAAATAGCCTACCTCGTGTCAGTGAAGGGCTGTTAAGTTAAAACCAAGAGTTGAATTGAAGGGGTACGAGAGGGTATACTATAGGCCTACCTTTATTAAAGACAATGGCAAAAAGCACAGGCCTACCCCTTGTTAGCTTAACATTTTGAAGAAAATAAAATGGATACAATTATATAAAGTGATCTATAACAACGCTTTGGTCCCCAATGCTTTATGCTAGAAACAAGCTGTAAAATACCCGGGAAAGACATGACTCTAATGCATATGGAGATATCATTGTTTTGTTTCTTTGACATTCAAAGGTTGAGCTACAACCTTATAGCTGGGGAGACAAAAAATGTACTTTGCTTGGGAAGTAATCTAATTCTGTCACTATCAATTGATTAAGCTATTCACTTATGTACAATAAAATATGTTTACACCCATACATCTTTTAGGGAAACACCTCTTGTTGGGTTAAGCCACGGACGAAGAGCAGCCAGCAGTTAAAGCTTAGTAGGCCTACTGTGTCTGGGGTAGAAAGGTAGGGCTAACTTTTGAAAGTACCATGCTCACAATCCTAATGGCGTCTCAGATTTTATTATTTGCAAACAGGGACAGTTTCATTAAAACAAAGACACACCAAGATCTCTCTGTCCTGTAATTTCTGTAATTAGTGTGGTATTAAAAAATATTCAGCTAATATATAAAATGACATAGAATTGCATTTAATGTTTATAAAATGATTTTTTTCTCGGACCTGCAAATACGATGAGAGAATCAAATCAAACTTTATTTCAAATCAAATCAAATTTTATTTGTCACATACACATGGTTAGCAGATGTTAATGTGACTGTAGCGAAATGCTTGTGCATCAAGTTCCGACCATGCAGTAGTATCTAACAAGTAATCTAACAATTTCACAACAACTACCTTATACACACAAGTGTAAAGGAATGAATACGACTATGCACATATAAATATATGGATGAGCGATGGCTAACCGGCATAGGCAAGATGCAGTAGATGGTATAGAGTACAGTATATACATATACAGTGGGGAAAAAAAGTATTTAGTCAGCCACCAATTGTGCAAGTTCTCTCACTTAAAAAGATGAGAGAGGCCTGTAATTTTCATCATAGGTACACTTCAACTATGACAGACAAAATGAGGGAAGAAAATCCAGAAAATCACATTGTAGGATTTCTTTATGAATTTATTTGCAAATTATGGTGGAAAATAAGTATTTGGTCAATAACAAAAGTTTATCTCAATACTTTGTTATATACCCTTTGTTGGCAATGACAGAGGTCAAATGTTTTCTGTAAGTCTTCACAAGGTTTTCACACACTGTTGCTGGTATTTTGGCCCATTCCTCCATGCAGACCTCCTCTAGAGCAGTGATGTTTTGGGGCTGTCGCTGGGCAACACGGACTTTCAACTCCCTCCAAAGATTTTCTATGGGGTTGAGATCTGGAGACTGGCTAGGCCACTCCAGGACCTTGAAATGCTTCTTACGAAGCCACTCCTTCGCTGTTCGGCGGTGTGTTTGGGATCATTGTCATGCTGAAAGACCCAGCCACGTTTCATCTTCAATGCCATTGCTGATGGAAGGAGGTTTTCACTCAAAATCTCACGATACATGGCCCCATTCATTCTTTCCTTTACACGGATCAGTCGTCCTGGTCCCTTTGCAGAAAAACAGCCCCAAAGCATGATGTTTCCACCCCCATGCTTCACAGTAGGTATGGTGTTCTTTGGATGCAACTCAGCATTCTTTGTCCTCCAAACACGACGAGTTGAGTTTTTACCAAAAAGTTCTATTTTGCTTTCATCTGACATTCTCCCAATCCTCATCTGGATCATCCAAATGCTCTCTAGCAAACTTTAGACGGGCCTGAACATGTACTGGGTTAAGCAGGGCGACACGTCTGGCACTGCAAGATTTGAGTCCCTGGCAGCGTAGTGTGTTACTGATGGTAGGCTTTGTTACTTTGGTCCCAGCTCTCTGCAGGTCATTCACTAGGTCCCCCCGTGTGGTTCTGGGTGTGCCTTTTCTACTTCAGAAGGCTGAAAAAATGTGGCTTGTCCCCGAAACCCCTCACTAACTTTTACAGGTACACAATTAAGAGCATCCTGTCGGGCTGTATCACCACCTGGTACGGCAACTGCAACGCCCACAACCGCAGGGCTCTCCAGAGGGTGGTCAGGTCTGCACAACGCATCACTGGGGGCAAACTACCTGCCCTCCAGGACACCTACAACACTCGATGTTACAGGAAGGCAAAAAAGATCAAGGACAATAACCATCTGAGCCACTGCCTGTTCACCCTGCTTCCATCCAGATGGCGAGGTCAGTACAGGTGCATCAGAGCTGGGACAGAGAGATAGAAGCTGTTTTTCAATCTCAAGGCCATCAGATTGTTAAACAGCCACCACTAGCACAGAGAAGCGGCTGCCTACCTACAGACCTGATATAATTGGTCACTTTAATAATGCCACTTTAAGAATGTTTACATATCTCGCATTAGTCATCTCATATGTATGTACTGTATACTGTATCCTTTACTATCTATTGCATCTTAGCCGCTCTGTCACTGCTCATCCATATATTTTATACTTACATATTCTTATCCCATTCCTTTACTAGATTGTGGGTATTAGGTTTTGTTGTTGAATTGTTAGATAATGCTGCACTGTCAGATCTAGAAGCATAAGCATTTCACTACACTCACAATAACATCTGCAAACCATGTGTATGTGTCACGGTTTGTTGATGGAGCGGCCCAAGACGCAGTGAGGTTTCCAGTATATATACTTTAATTAAGTGCAAACTGGCAAACAACAATAAACAAAGACCGAACCATCACGCCAGTGTGGCACACGCAGGTACACACACACAACTACAAACAATAACCCACAATGCATGTGGGAAAAGGAACAACCTAAATAGGATTCCCAATTAGAAGAAACGACAACCAGCTGCCTCTAATTGGGAACCACACTCAAAAAAACACCATGAAGTCTGTAAGACAACCCTAGTCACGCCCTGGCCTAACCCCCATAGAGAAACTCAGAGGGCTCTCCATGGCCAGGACGTGACAGTATGTGACCAATCAAATTTTATTTTATTTTATTTGTCTTACACTTAAATATCTTACTCTTACTTGTAGATCCTAGAGATATGGAACAAAATTATGCGGGACAATATGGGAAAGTGGAAGGCCATTGCCAAGTATCAAGTGAAGGAAACGTTCAACTCCTCTGAGAAGGACCTGAGACAACAAGCACTCAGGTAATACTGAGTCTGGTGACATTAGTAAAGGGACGGAATGAGAACAAAATCCACTAGGGGATTCAAGACCTGCCATTGTGCATATCTGTTACAATATATTCTCTGCTTGCATATGAATCATCTCTGCTAGGTTGGCCCAGACCTACAGTGAGGGAAAAAAAGTATTTGATCCCCTGCTGATTTTGTACGTTTGCCCACTGACAAAGAAATTATCAGTCAATAATTTTAATGGTAGGTGTATTTGAACAGTGAGAGACAGAATAACAACAAAAAAAATCCAGAAAAACGCATGTGAAAAATGTTATAAATTGATTTGTATTTTAATGAGGGAAATAAGTATTTGAACCCCTCTCAATCAGAAAGATTTCTGGTTCCCAGGTGTCTTTTATACAGGTAATGCGCTGAGATTAGGAACACACTCTTAAAGGGAGTGCTCCTAATCTCAGTTTGTTACTTGTATAAAAGACACCTGTCCACAGAAGCAATCAATCAATCAGATTCCAAACTCTCCACCATGGCCAAGACCAAAGAGCTGTCCAAGGATGTCAGGGACAAGATTGTAGACCTACACAAGCCTGGAATGGGCTACAAGACCATCGCCAAGCAGCTTGGTGAGAAGGTGACAACAGTTGGTGTAATTATTCGCAAATGGAAGAAACACAAAAGAACTGTCAATCTCCCTCGGCCTGGGGCTCCATGCAAGATCTCACCTCGTGGAGTTGCAATGATCATGAGAACGGTGAGGAATCAGCCCAGAACTACACGGGAGGATCTTGTCAATGATCTCAAGGCAGCTGGGACCGTAGTCACCAAGAAAACAATTGGTAACACACTACGCCGTGAAGGACTGAAATCCTGCAGCACCCGCAAGGTCACCCTGCTCAAGAAAGCACATATAAATGTCCGTCTGAAGTTTGCCAATGAACATCTGAATGATTCAGAGGACAACTGGGTGAAAGTGTTGTGGTCAGATGAGACCAAAATGGAGCTCTTTGGCATCAACTCAACTTGCCGTGTTTGGAGGAGGAGGAATGCTGCCTATGAACCCAAGAACACTATCCCCACCGTCAAACATGGAGGTGGAAACATGATGCTTTGGGGGTGTTTTTCTGCTAAGGGGACAGGACAACTTCACCGCATCAAAGGGACGATGGACGGGGCCATGTACCGTCAAATCTTGGGTGAGAACCTCCTTCCCTCAGCCAGGGCATTGAAAATGGGTCGTGGATAGGTATTCCAGAATGACAATGACCCAAAACACACGGCCAAGGCAACAAAGGAGTGGCTCAAGAAGAAGCACATTAAGGTCCTGGAGTGGCCTAGCCAGTCTCCAGACCTTAATCCCATAGAAAATCTGTGGAGGGAGCTGAAGGTTCGAGTTGCCAAACGTCAGCCTCGAAACCTTAATGACTTAGAGAAGATCTGCAAAGAGGAGTGGGACAAAATCCCTCCTGAGATGTGTGCTAACCTGGTGGCCAACTACAAGAAACGTCTGACCTCTGTGATTGCCAACGAGGGTTTTGCCACCAAGTACTAAGTCATGTTTTGCAGAGGGGTCAAATACTTATTTCCCTCATTAAAATGCAAATCAATTTATAACATTTTTCACGTGTTTTTCTGGATTTTTTTGTTGTTATTCTGTCTCTCACTGTTCAAATAAACCTATCATAAAAATTATAGACTGATCATTTCTTTGTCAGTGGGCAAACGTACAAAATCAGCAGGGGATCAAAAACTTTTTTCCCTCACTGTATAACCTGGATGTGATGGAGAGTTTGATCCCTGAGAAGCCTAAGTGTGGAGTGTGTGGAGTCGAGGCTTCTAAGAGATGCTCCGTTGCCAGGGAGAATGGTACTGCCAGAGGTAAGACTGTTCACACTGTAGCACTACAGGGAAATGTTTAGACTGAAATAAATCAATATCAAAAGAATGGTGCTGCTACTTTTCTCTAAATCTGTTACTAGAATGTGTTGATGTATTACAAGAGATTGTACTCAAAAGACAATGAAAAAAACATTACACCCCATGTGTTCAAGAGGTTCAGAGCAGCTGAATGAGATTATATGTCAGGGGTGTTAAACTCATCTTCAACAAGGTCTGGAGGGCCACACTGAAAATTGGTTGTATTGCCTTGCTGTCAAAATTAGCAAAAGATAGTTCCTCTATCCAGCGTTTTTTGAGTTTTTGATACTCCCCGACTGTCTAGCTTTAATTTTGGTTATTGTTAACGAGCTGGACACGTTCAAGACTCAATTAATGTAAGTCCATTACATTTCTACACAGTTTTGATTTGGTTTTAGTCATTTTAAAGTATATTGAGTTGTTATTTTGTTTTACTCAGACCACCTGCGGGCCGGATTGCGGGCCATAAGTTTGACACCATTGTTCTTAGTGTTGCTGCTCTGTGTTTGTAGGGAATGTCAGGTGAAGCACTGGGCCAAACACAAGATGGCCTGCCAACTGATGGCTGAAGCCACAGAGAAGCTCCAGAAGGACTTGACCATAACTCCTGAAGAGAGAAAGGTGGACATCAGCAACATAGAGAGAGAGAGGTCTTACGTGGTGACAAGTCAATGGAAAGATATTCACTACATGCAATTTGGGATGGGATTCGAATACAGTTGTTATTGTTTTATTGACTGTTAATGTTAACTTTTTTTGAGGTTTGTCTGTCTCAATTCAATTCCAACTTCTAGATTGTATTAATGCAAACGTTGATGGCTCCCGAGTGGCGCAGCGGTCTAAGGCACTGCATCTCAGTGCTTGAGGAGTTACTACAGACACTTTGGTTCGAATCCAGGCTGTATCACAACCGGCCGTGATTGGGATTCCCATAGGGCGGCGCACAATTGGCCCAGCGTCGTCCAGGTTTGGCCGGTGTAGGCCGTCATTGTAAATATGAATTTGTTCTTAACTGACTTGCCTAGTTAAATAAAGGTAAAACATAATTTAAAAAATAAATAAATTCGGTTACATTGATAATCGAACTCATTATAGAAAGGGTTAATGGGATACTTTGGGATTTCAGCAATGAGGCCCTTTATCTACTTCCCCCAGAGTCAGATGAACTAGTGGATACCAGTTGTATGTCATTGAGTGTTAACCACAAGTTCATCTGACTCTGGGGAAGTATCCCTTTAAGGTAATGAACTGCTAAGCCTTCATTATCAAGCAGAGTTTATGTCCCTTTGATCTCAGACCTGACACTGAGTGGAACTCACAGGTTGAACCTGGGAAGGAGCAGAACTCAAGACTTGCTAATTAAATTGTAATAATGGGCTCCTCATTAGCTTGTCATCTTACAAGTTGTTTAGCACATTTTTTGACAATTCTAACAATTAAATAAGCCTATGCTTCTGTTATAGATGTGAAATATATATATTATTTTTACAAGAAACTCCAAAGTTTGTGGCCTCATGTGTTTTGACTCATCATCATGGTCAGTCATCCTGGGATCAGAATCTGCCTATTGTTCAGGTAACTGCACAGTATCCATTTCACGGGGTAGTATTTCAAAGTAACTTTACCCACTTGATTGTTTAGACTCTGCACGCCTTGAACTGTAAAAAAAGGTGTGCCTGTGAAGTTCACATAGAAGTTCACAAGTTAACTGACAAACATATAATAAACATGTAGTGTCAATGGATGATTAGGCAAATTATTATCCTTAATAAGGTAGTTTTTATTTGAATGTCACTGTTTAGTGAAATAGCCTTCAGATACACAGTGTTCAATGGCGATGGAGGGCTGGGGGATTTATACACACATCTTCCGCGCCCGCTCTACTGTTCAAGACTCAGAAGCACCCCCTATGTGAAAACATTCCGGATGTCAAGAACAGTAGTCTGCTCTTCACTTTCTCGTCTTTCTCTCATTTTCTTGTCTTGTTATTGCTTCACATGTTTGGGTGTCAGACTAGGGTGATGGGGTCGTTATAAAGTAAACGCGCTGCTGATATTCTCGATCTTTGGAATTGGGGTATTTCTGTTATGTAGCCGATAATACATTGTTTCCAGACCAGACGCGAAACTGCCCACCTCTGCTCCGTTATTCGTAATAACTTATATGGAAACTTGGTACGATAGAAGAACGTCGGGGACGAGGCATCGGCCGCTGCGGGGTGGATCCCGGATTTGGTAAATTGATAAACTTTCAAAACAAGTCTATAGCACGTTTTATGAATTATGTGAAATAGTCTCTAGTCGGTCCCTTGCTTCTCGTGTTCCTAGGCTACTCCCTCCTCCCCCATACATCTTTATCTGTGATGCTAAACGGCTGCATGTAGGCCTAGTGTACAATTATTATTCACGACATGTTTGAAGCAGAATGTTGGCGACCTATTCGATTATATAATCTGACATTTGATGGTATGCAAATTCATTTAACTAGTTATCTTTGTATTTAACAATAGACGGCAACGTGCTCAGTTATACAAACAATAAAAAACAGGACTTATAAGATAGCCTTTAATGCTTTTTTTAAATTGCCGATTAGACCACTTTATTGATGCAGCAAATGGCAAATTATATTAAAGTACTAACATAGACCATTTTATGTCAAGAAACAAAGACTTCATTCATACTCAGTAGGCTATAGAATAGGCTACATTATTTAGTTCAAGCCATGGTTTCTATAGTAAGGGATGCATAGCTGTATATGAAGTTCTCCCCACAATTGAAGGCTAGCAACAATGTACTACTATAGGCCAATGTCCTGTCCTTGAGTTGGTGCTTCATGATTGGTGATGCTGGATTGTGTATTATTGTTTTTAGTCACAGGTGTGATGATTGCCTCTGAGTGAAGAAGGAACTGAAGCTGTGACTGACAGAATGTCTTGGGGTGAGTTCATTGAGCTTCGTGAGTTGAGGCTGCATGACCATGACCGGATAGAGCTGACCAGCTGCGAGGTGCCTCGCTCACCACCTCGCCTGGAGCGGGCCAATGCCCTGCGGATCAGCCCAGGGAAGGTCCCTGAGCTGCTCAGCCGGGTGGGCATCATCCGACTGCTGGGGGACAGCCTGGACCCACGGCTCACAGATGAGAGGGGAGAGGGACATGACTTCCAGCCCTGCAGCCATGCCCAGCCCACCTGGTGTGACCTGTGTGGAGACTTCATCTGGGGACTGTACAAACAGAGCCTGCGCTGTGCCAGTGAGTCTTCCTTCTGCTACGCAGGATTGACTTGCATGATAATGATTGTATGTCTGCATACATGTATGTCACAGGCAGCCGGCGGCACCTTAATTGGGGAAGACAGGCTCATAGTAATGGCTGGGACGGAATGAATGGAAGGGTATCAAACACATGGTTTCCATGGAGTGAATGAAATGGTGGTTGATACCATTTAATTCACTCCATTCCAGACATTATTATGAGCAGTCCTTCCCTAAGCAGCCTCCTGTGGTATGTAGGCCTATGTGCAGCCTCCTGTGGTATGTAGGCCTATGAGTGTTATAGGGTTTAACTATGGCTAGCCTATGAGAATGTGTTACAAGGTTTTTTATTTATTTATTTTACCTTTAACTAGGCAAGTCAGTTAAGAACAAATTCTTATTTTCAATGACGGCCTAGGAACAGTACGATTGTTCAGGGGCAGAACGATAGATTTTTAAAATGTCAGCTCTGGGATTTGATCTTGCAACCTCTTGGTTACTAGGCTACCTGCCGCCCCAAGGCAATCCCACTTCTGACACCAATGTAATGAAACGGGCAAGGAGTGTGGCGCGAACCCTCAACCTTCTAGCCCGTAGACCCGCGGACATAGAAAGCATGGTCAAGAGGCAGTGTTGATTTCCGCCCTTATAAACCAGGGTCACTACAGTATTATATAGCCTGTTTGTGTGTTTGTTTATGTATATGCCAGGCCGTATAGCTTTAGGTCATTGTTTCTAAGAACACCTAAATGGGCTTTTTGTAAGACTCAGTATTCATTAGGCCTGAATAGGCTTTAACGAGGAGTTTCTGCAGAGGGACATTACCATTCCCAGCAGCAAAGAACCAGCTGAGAACCGAACCGCTCACATGGAAATCCCAGTCCCTGTTTTATCTCTGGAGTACTTGTCAAAACAAAACTCACAAATTCAGTCAGCTGTTGGCGGCAGTCTGTTCATCAGGGCGTTAAGATCGATCTAATGTTTTTTTGTGTCTGTGTAGGTACATGCATAATCTTCAAAGTTTACACTATGAACTTCCTTTCCTCTGGCTGAAACTGGCCCTTTGTATTGTTATGTGTGGCCATTACATGTGGGGAGAGAGAATTGTCTGAAGTGTAGCCCGTGTCTGAAGTGTATGGGGAATATATTGGTTAAATCTCATGAATACACCTGTTTATTTATGGGGAATATACTGGTAAAATCTCATGAATACACCTGTTTATTTGTCAAAGAATCCCTCTACTGTCTACCAATACTTGTCTGATCATGTCCTGTTTGATTAGTTAGTGACCAAATTGAAGTAATATTTTTTAGTCTGTGACTAGTTCTCTGTCAAATGTGTAATGACTCCATGTGGCCAGTGGAGGAGAGCAGATAAATTAGAATCTCAAAATGTCCCAAAACTGGAGGGAGGGAATGGATGTCCTAAATTGAGCAAACGGAAGTTTGTGCCAGTGCTCACTGCTTTTTTTCCATAGCTGACATTTCCTTACATCTGTGGAGAAGGCACAACTCTGATAAAATCCTGTTTTTAATGAATCACTTCTCTTTTCTCACAGATTGCGGATTCACATGTCACTATCGATGTCGACCTCTCATCCAATTAGATTGCAGTTTGGATCGTGGCTCCATAGTTGAACAAACATGTGCTGTAGAACATACCATAGAGACTGATACAAATGTGGTAAGAACCTCGTGATCTGATGTATGTGTGTCATTTAATGTGTTCTCTACTCAACCTCATTCACCGGCCATGTCGTGTGTCATGACCACCATCTATCCACTATTTAGGTCGTACTCTTTGTGGTGACATGGTGTCTCCACACTCTCTGAAATCAATAACTCTATTCTTCTTTTCTTTCTATTCGTTTTGCTTTCTATTCCATGATCCCCCTGTATCAGGTCCTTTCAGTTCAGGTCCTCTCTCTCACCATTTCCTTTGGCTACAGTACCCTATCTATGGGCATCAATCATTTATAGGTATTTTATTTGTATTTTTTTATTTAATCTTTATTTAACTAGGCAAGTCAGTTAAGAACAAATTATTATTTACCCCGACCAAACCCGGACGACGCTGGGCCAATTTTGCCCCTCCCTATGGGACTCCCAATCACGGCCGGTTGTGATACAGCCTGGAATCGAACCAGGGTCTGTAGTGACGCCTCTAGCACTGAGATGCAGTGCCTTAGACCCACTCGGGAGCCAGTTTTATCTGATCTATTTATTTTTCTCTGAAGTGATGCTGTTCTCTGTAGGCCCCTAGGCCTACATGTCTACATATGTCATGCATGTGTCATGTTATTTGAATCCCCTATGCTCTGCTATCATCTGAATCCTCTCACATGATTTATCTTCTCAAATTGCCTTTATTGTTGGCAGACAGGAAAAGGGAGGGGTATGATGTCATGGGAGTTCTAATTTTCCCTCAGCGCCCAATCATGGGCTTTTGCGCTGGTTTTGTGTATTTTCTAATCTCAACTGCCTGGGTGGGGCCTCAACAGGCCGGGGGGAGAGAGATGGAAAGGCGGGGGCCGGTCCCGCATCCTGTTCTCAGCTAGTCTTGAGAAGCCGAAACGCAGCCAGATTGAACAGGAAACCGACAAAAACGTGCTTTAGAACGTTGTTCAAGTTTACAGGGAGATACTAACTATACTAGTAGTCTGATTATGCTACACCCTATCTGTGAATTAACGTTTCTGTAGTTACTACATGTTTATTACAGCGGGATACATTTTAAGATATAAATTGCCTTATTAAACGAGAAACTACGCCTATTAGCGCCCCAATCAAAGCCGAATTAGATAGAACTTGAGAAATTGTAGAGAATTCTAATCGCAATATCGTTCCAGAGTCTAACGTTATATTGTAACATTTTGATCATGAAAGACGCGATCAGTGGTTCGGATAAGAGCCCATGTTTCGGGAAGACGTGGGGCAGCTCCACCAGTAGCGGATACTGCAGTGGGGACTCGGATTCTGAGTTCGAGCAGTACTTTACTGCTCGCACATCATTCATTTGCAAACCCAAGAAAGAGAAGGTGAGAATGAGAACTTTATCAAGTAGACAGGACTATGTCATATGCCTACCATGCTGTTTCTATTTAGAAATGTTATGTTTTATTTTATTTAACCTTTATTTAACTAGGAAAGTTCTTATTTACAATGACGGGCTACCCCTGCCAAACGCTAACCCGGACAACGCTGGGCCAATTGTGCGCCGCCCTATGGGACTCCCAATCACGGCCGGTTGTGAGACAGCCTGGAATTGAACCAGGGTCTGTAGTGACACCTCTAGCACTCTGTAACTGTAACTTTCTTTATAGTTGCATTATAGTTTATGATTATTCACTAATAGCGTTATGAAGTGATTGCTGTAGTAGCCCGAGTAACTCTACCATGGCTCCTTTAAAAAAAAAAATCATTGGGATCTGCTGGACCTCTCATATAAAAACACGTGTAAAACATTTCACTACAGACCCGTGTTCGATCACAGTCTGTGTCGCAGCCGGCCGTGACCGGGGAGACCCATGAGCTGGCGGACAATTGGCCCAGCGTCGTCCGGGTTAAGGGAGGGTTTGGCCGGCCGGGATGTCCTTGTCCCATCGCGCTCTAGCGACTCCTTGTGGCGGGCCGGGCACATGCACGCTGACTTCGGTCGCCAGCTATACAGTGTTTCCTCCGACACATTGGTGCTGCTGGCTTCCGGATTAAGCGAGCAGTGTGGCTTGGCGGGGTCGTGTTTTCGGAGGACACATGGCTCTCGACCTTCGCCTCTCCCGAGTCTGTGCGGGAGTTGCAGCGATGGGACAAGACTAACTACCAATTTAGATATCACGAAATTGGGGAGAAAAAGTAAAAAAATAATTTCACTGCACATATCCGTATGTGACAATACAAAATAACATCTATATTACAATGATGACTCTTACACCCTGATGCTGAGAACCACTCACAAATTCATGTTTATTGACGCACCCATGATACTGTACCTCTAGTTAAGTTTCGGAACACAAACACACTAGTCAGGTAGCCTACTGTTCAGTGTTCTACTCTCATAACTGAACAAACATTACACTTACAAAGCTTGCACACACAAGTCTGCATACAAGCCTGCACACATATTTCCGCATGGTTTGAATGAGTAATGGCCAAATAAGATCATGTTTGATTAACTAATATTTCCACATCATCTTGAATGTTATTATAAAGAGTACAGAAAAAAGTGATAACGTCACCATGAACATTAGTGACTCCTTGGACTGGCTCTCATTTTGTGAGTGCCTATTTAATAGTTAACTGCAGGACATTAACTCAGCAGCCTTTCAATCTGCATTAGGATGTAGGTTATTGATCTGTTTTATTGATCTTTTTTTCCACAGCTTGACATTGCTTTATGTAGTTGTGGTGCTCCATGAATTCTGGGCAGCTGTGGCCTTTCATTTCTCCAATGTGTAAACATCAGCTAACTCTCCTCATTAGGAACATGATTAGTGGGAAATACAATACAAGAGCAAACTAGTTTTGAATGGCACCATTCCTAAAGAGTTATTTGTCCCCGTGATTTTCCTTCTGAATTAGTCGTTTTTTCTTGTGATTTTGCCCAAGAGGAGAGCTCATGTTGGGTGCTGATGGTAGCACGAGCCATGGGGATGAATGGCTATTGATCTATGGATTATCCTTCCCCCCTCCACGAAAAACAGCTACTGTTGGTCCCCTAATTCACTGTTTCCCCAACCCTGGTCCCCAAGTGCCCCCAACAATACAGTTTTGTTGTAGCCCTTG
This sequence comes from Brachymystax lenok tsinlingensis, assembly GCA_030435695.1. Taxonomy (NCBI): domain Eukaryota; kingdom Metazoa; phylum Chordata; class Actinopteri; order Salmoniformes; family Salmonidae; genus Brachymystax; species Brachymystax lenok. Next base: position 15,308,486 of record CM059797.1, on the reverse strand, counting down.
ACAAACACACCTCACTCAGCTCATTGAGGGCATGATGATTAGTTGACAAGTTGAATCAGGTGTGCTTGTCCAGAGTTAAGTACTGTTGGGGGTACCTGAGGACCAGGGTTGGGAAACACTGCCCAATTTAATGACCCTAAGTTTTGTGCATCATATGTCCTGAATAACATTCTCACACAGGAAGCAAGAACGGACCATTAGACACTGGAAGTGCATGGATGTGGTGGATACTGTGTGTCCATACCAGACATCTCAAGCAGGCAGGCAGGGGATATTTTTTACATGAACACAGCATTAAAGAATGCAGCTGAAAGCCGTTGCAGACATTACAAACAGCTGCACGTTCCCCCATGGCGCCTCCCTCTTCAGAGATAGGTGTTCAAGAACTAGGATTGGTCAGCGCTGACATCATTGTGCTCCACTACTCCCCTATTGTAGGCTATGGCTACATTGACACTTGAAAGGAAGTTTGGGATCTGATGCAACCGGTGGTCATTTGTGAAGGAAGGTGTGGAGCTTACAGGAAGTTAGCACAGTGAAGCATAGGTTACAATTTAGCACATTTACCAACTCTTCATTATACAGCAGCAACAAGTCCTGAAAAAGCAGTAATGCTGTTTCTCATTCAATATCATTTTGACTTACACCAGTCTAGTGCTTCCTTCCTCTCGGCTACTGCGAGCTAAAACCCAGCTAGTCCACCTCTAGGAATTTTAATTAGACTGATGTCGCAGTTCAAGCTTCCTTAACTAAATGTTTAGTTGAATTGGTCGATATATCGTGCCTCCTTAACTGTCCCGCTAATCTATTTGAGTTTTTTTTCCATATGAAATGTTGTGGGGTGTTAGTTTGCCCACATAACACATTTCTTACAGGAACAATTTTACATGCAACACATTTAACCTTGGCTCTCTGCTGACACATAGTGGTAGAATACAAAAGACTCCCAAGATAACCCTTTTTTGTCTTTCGTCTTTAGGAAAATGAGTGAGTAAGCAAAATGGAAAGTGTTTTTTTACGGCTGCTTCGACAAAGTGAAGTGTAGCCAATAAATTGCTTATTGAAATATTGACTCCCTTTTCTATCTCTCTGGTCAGGATGAGCAGGTCAAATGTGGGAAGCAGCAGGAGCTGTCAGGCACAGAGGTCCAGCAGAAGGTGAAGGAGTACAACGCTCAAATCAACAGCAACCTCTTTATGAACCTGGTGAGTACTAAGTTGCTCTCATACCATTGTAGTAACATTGTAATAAATCTAGTAATTGCTTAGTTACAATACTGCAGAATTACCCCCAAAATGTAATGTCTACTATGCAATAGCATGTTGATAATGTGTGTTAATGTTACATTTTATACCAACATTTTTCATTCTCAACAGAACAAAGATGGCTCCTACACTGGCTTCATAAAGGTCCAGTTCAAGCTGGTACGACCTGTGTCAGTTCCCCCACCAAGAAAGGGTACTGCAACACAGGATGGTGCGGGCAAGAAGAATGGGGGAGTAAAACGTTGCACCTCTTTCTACCTGCCCAAGGATACATCCAAACACCTACACATCAGCTCCCGGACCTGCGCTCATGAGGTCATCGAAGCCTTGCTAAAGAAGTTCACTGTGGTGGACAACCCTGGAAAGTTTGCCCTGTTTGAGCGCACCGAGCGTCATGACCAAGGTAAGCCTACCTCTGTGACCGGTTTTGTGGCAGCACATGACTGTTCGTTGTTCTGCATTGACATCACATACAGTAGATAAATACTACAAGGTGCCATACAGTTGATTCATTCTATTGTCCTCCTGTATTTCTCAGTGTTCCTGCGTAAGCTGTCTGATGACGAGCGTCCACTCGACCTGCGTCTGTGTGCTGGACCCAATGAGAAAGCCCTCAGTTTGGTGTTGAAAGAGAATGAGACTGGAGAGGTCAACGTGAGTATTGAGCATGCATTGGGCATTCATTCTCAAATCAACATGGCCATTTCATATTGTGCAGCATACACTAATGCTCCGTCTCCCTCCTCTCTGTACAGTGGGATGCTTTCTCTATGCCAGAGCTCAAGAACTTTGTCCGCATGTTACAGCGTGAGGAGGAGGAGCATGTCAAGCAGATTTTGCAGCGCTACGCTCTGGCCCGCACCAGAATGCAGGAGGCCCAAGCTGCTGCTTCCATCCCTGGTGGTTCCTCTGCTGGTGGTTCCACCCCCTGGCTGAGAAACATGTCACCTACGGGACAACCTGCACAAGATGACCAGTCATCACTGCATCCAAAGATCCCAGAGAACACAAGTGAACACCTCCCTCAAAGGAGGAGAGTGAAAGAGCGAATGAGAGCGAGAGGGCGCAAGAGGGCAAGCGCGTGTGAGTGTGAGAATATCAGAAGTGCCGTACACCTGGAGAGTCTGTTGAGAATGAGAGACAGTATATGAAACTGTGGCTGATGAGAGACTGGCTTTGTTCAGTACTGCATCATTATGGGGGCGCCATTTCACTATCTAGCGTGTATCATGTTATTCTTGTTGGCAGTAGGGTCCATAGATTATATCATTTATAGCTTTTGGGTAACGATCAAAGATAATTTTGAGACACCCGAGTGGGGTAAGCCATATCAAAAAAAGCTCTGTTTATCTCCTTTAATGCCAAGCAATAAGAGGGTAGCCAACCTACTAGCTAAGACAAATGTTGAACATATTCAGGTACTGTCTGCCTCAGTATTTCCAGACCCAAATGCTAGTCAGAATGACAAGCGATGGACATTATGGGCCAGGTAGGTACCCAAGGTTTCCATTTGACCCCAATGTCTGCCACATACCTCCTGCACATTCGTACTGTGATGGATGCTACTCTTTTTGCTGTCCCTTTATGAAGCTGAGTGGGAGTGCCCCATGTGTTGGGTGCCCTGTGAATGTCAATTGAGAGGACAATCCCCAGGTTGATTTAATTGATACGGGAATCTCATCCTTGAAACACTTTGAACTGGAAGCTGATGCTTTTTATGGAATGTTTGTATATCTTGAGAGTTGAGATTTGGATTCATATCAGCACATGTCTATATCGCTTGAAATAATACCTTGACTGTCAATTATTCAATAAAAAAAAAAATATGTTACATGTCCATTGTCAATATATTTTTTACAAAATAATAATAGATTTGCACTGTTCACCTTAAATAAGATATCCTTCACAAAAGTGTGGTGTCTCATGGTGATATGCCATTGGGATGATATTCGTTAGCTAAATAATGTTATCCTCATGTGGCAGTTATGGCTAGCTGCTAGTACTTGGTCTGCGGTCCAAATACTTAAAAAGACACACCCTCGTCCACATACCCTCGCATTATGCCCTTGGGGGAATCCTCGTTGCCATCTTCATCTTCTATGTCGGTCCAAATGATTAGCCAACCAAGGGAAGTCTGCAACGTAAGGCCCTTGTTTTCTGTCGGTTTTGTGAGTATATAATTATGTTCACTCTGGGGCCTGAAGCTCCCCGTAATTCAATTCGCAACGATTGTACATCCGAGAAGAAAAGCCGCGAAAACAATATCAATGGAGAAGTCAACATACAAGTATAAGTAAAAATGAATGCAAATAAGATAGATGTGGTGGTACTGTTGGGTTTGAGAATATGTTTCTTTGCTAATTGTTAGGTTTGAGAATATGTTTCTTTGCTACACAGGAATATGTTTGAGCTAAGGCTGATAAGTTGTGGAACAATACAGTGGATTGTAAACACCTGGTGTCTGACTGGCTAAAGGGCTGTGTTTAACCTTGGGAGATAACAGTATGTTGAGCTAGGAACACATGAATAGAAAGATGTTGAGACCAACAGGACTGAGCCTGTGGCCTCAGTAACCCCGGACAACAAGCGCCAAGAGGCTGGGACCAGCCTGTGCGCCTACTATTGGCTAGGCAAGTCTAAACCACGCCCAGCCACTGTTCTGATAGGCCCATCCCGAGGTGGGAACTAACTCTGTCAGAACTTACTTATACCAATGCATTTAGCAGAAAGGGCAGTTCTTTGTTAGCCCTGCGTGGTACTACATGGAACCCGTATATACGAAGATTGCATTTACCATGTATTGCTTGAGTGAATAAACTAATTAGAACTTAGTAGGTGACTATGTGTCACCTTTTGTCCGAACACCATATTTGAATTTCGCAACCCTAACAGTACTAATGCACATGACGGCACAAACACGTCTCGTTAAAAGTAAATATGTTTTTGTTGGTTATATTTTGGAAATTGTAGAAATAAAACCTTTCCTTCTTCCAGCTAGGCAGGCTAACGTTAGTTAGTTAGCTATCATACAGTAGGCGTATATTAATAATGATATATTTAATATAAGTAGACATGCAATCATAATTGACTGTAGCACATATAAACACCTACAAATTACCTGTGGCTGAAAACACAATCATCGCGGAACGAACGAGTGACGAATTTCCGGCCAAGGGTGATCCATTTAAAAATCATTCCTGCCTCCCTTTTTTATTTTATTTTTTATTTTTTTATTAACAAATGTCATCAAACAAAAGAGGAATAGTCACATGCAAACAAGCATACATACAAACGTTTTACATTGCCAGGAATCCTAAACAAACAAATCATATTAATTAATAAGTTTTAATTGCCTTTTTGTTTTTCATTTTAGTTAAAGTAGTGCCATGTTGTTTAAATTCATTTAGAAAGTGAAACAAGTAAGGTTTTGAATTAGACCATTTGCATTTGTGAATATAAAATGTACCTAATATTATTGGCAGTTGAATTAAATATACTACATCTTTATCAATGTCAGAATTTCTGAAATAAATCATTATATCAAAACCATTAAATAGTACAACCGGTCCTATTTATTTTGTAACAAAATTCTGTATGTCATTCCCAAGAATTCTAATATAAATACTGTCAAAAAACAAATGCAAAATGGTCTCCTTCTCCATTCCACAGAAATCACATTTATAGTTAATATTCCCCTTAAATCTTTCCAAAACATGTTTCACAATAAAAATTCTATATACAATTTTAAATGAAACTTCCTTTACGTTGTTACTGATACAATATTTGTTAACACTTTTCCATGCTTTCCACCATTGTATATCACCATAGATATTTGATCAAAATAATCTTGCTGAGGGAATTGTAGTATCACAAACAATATTCCTAATCTGTTTATTACTACATTTATCTTTGATGTTAATATTGCCAATTAATATATTTTCATGTAAATCTATGCTACTTACAGAGGAATTTAAAAGAGATACAACCCCCCTTGGAATCGCATCAAAAACAATTGCATATTCTTTCGGGGTTATTGGAATTTTAAACCTATCAAGAAATTCCCCATATGAGAGTAGATGTCCATCCTCATTCAGTAACTGACCAACCAAAATAATTGTATTCTCAAACCAGTTACGAAAAACGTATACGATTTAAAAATATCTTTGTTGTTACATAGAAAGTATCTGTGAGGGGAAAATGTATGTTTATACAGCTAAAATTGCCTGCTTATGGAATTTGGCCAATTCTACTGGGATTTTTATCAACAAATTCCTGCCTCTCTTGTCCTGCAAGTGTATACTCGTCACACGTCATGAAACGTCATCGAAAGTGTCCACTTAATTTGAGGGCTGAGGGGATAGGGTGTGTCTTCAGTGTTTGGGCTGCACACGTTGACACAGAGTATGTTACTATTATCTCCTTGTGATGCTGTGCAAACATCTACCTACATCCTCTCTGTACTGGCTAGAGGTTACATTGTTTATGTCAGTCATGCGCAAGCTCAGCTGACCAACCGTGCGGTTCGTTTAGACCACACGTCACGTCAGTGTGATTGTTTTGGGGGATCTGTACTAGCTAGCTAGCCAGCCATTTTAGCTATTTAACAACAACAGTCTATTTGATCAACACTACCTTACTCCAAGGACGAATAGAAGTCACTACGCTAAAATAAGTAATATGTTACTGCAAGTGCTGTCACCATAATACACTGTAAGCTAGAGCTAACGTCAGTTTATCTTGCTAATTGTTAGGTTACTAGGCTAGCGTAGCAAACAGCCATGGAACTGTTGAGATAGTTAGCTAGCTTTGGTCTATGCAGTTTAAGAGCTTAATACATTTACTATATTAAGCTAACTTAGTTTGCTATCAGCTGTAATTTGAACAGTATTGCGTTAGCTAGCTATCTTGGCCAAGCTGTACTACTGTAACTAGCTAATGTTAAGTTTACCGTTTGTATGCCAACTAGTTAGCAAGCTAACCTAGCAATTTAACTTGCTATCTAAATATTGTTTGGCCTGTGTGGTAACATTAGGCTAGCTAACGCAACATCGTGTGTGTTTTAACAGCAGTGCCTATGGCATGACTGTTCTTGTTTTCAAATCCAAACCAGGAGACAACTGACTGAACAGCTCATATACTCGTTGCCTAGGGGTTTTCACAAGGGATAATGTCCCATCACTGAATATGGGAGGCAGTGGGTCCAAGGTGAAAGGTGCTTGGCCATTTGCTGGTTCAGGAGCTGGAGGTGATTCAGGCAGTGAGGGGCTAGAAGACCAGTCTTTGACCCGCCTCAAAGGGACCAGAAAAGCAACCCCATTTATTTTCACAAGGAGGAGGTAATAATGTCTGCTAAATGCAATATGTAGCCTATATGATATATGATTCTTAGTGAAATGCTTTCCAATACCAGATTTGTGTGTGTGTGTGTGTGTGTTGATAGCTCTCTTTACTATGACGAGGATGGGGATCTGGCTCATGAGTTCTATGAAGAGACTGTGGTGACAAAAAATGGCCGGAAGAAGTCCAAGCTGAAGAGGATTCAGAAGAACCTCATACCTCAGGTAAGCTGATTGGATGAATCAAATCAAATTTATTTATAAAGCCCTTCTTACATCAGTTGATGTCACAGAGTGCTGTACAGAAACCCAGCCTAAAACCCCAAACAGCAAGCAATGCAGGTGTAAAAGCACGGTGGCTAGGAAAAACTCCATAGAAAGGCCAAAACCTAGGAAGAAACCTAGAGAGGAACCAGGCTGTGAGGGGTGGCCAGTCCTCTTCTTGCTGTGCCAGGTGCAGATTATAACAGAACATGGACAAGATTTTAAAATGTTCATAAAACAGGCAGAGCAGTTGAAACTGGAGAAGCCGCACGGCCAGGTGGACTCGGGACATCGAGTCAACAGGCCAGGTAGGCCTTGAGGAATGGTCCTAATGCTCAGGTCCTCCGAGAGAGAGGGAAAAAAGAAAGAGAGCGAGAGATAGAGAGCATGCTTAAATTCACACAGGACACTGGATAAGAGAGGAGAAATACTCCAGATATAACAGACGGACCCTAGCCCCCCGACACATAAACTACTGCAGCATAAATACTGGGGGCTGAGACAGGAGGGGTCGGGAGACACTGTGGCCCTGTCCGACGATACCCCCAGACAGGGCCAAACAGGCAGGATATAACCTCTCCCACTCTGCCGAAGCACAGCCCCCACACCACTAGAGGGATATCTTCAACCACCAACTTACCATCCTGAGACAAGGCCGAGTATAGCCCACAAGATCTCCGCCACGGCACAACCCAAGGGGAGGGGGGGGAAACCCGGACAGGAAGATCACGTCAGTGACTCAACCCACTCAAGCCCCCCCCCCCAGGGACGGTATGGAAGAGCGCCAGTGACTCAGCCCCTGTAATAGGGTTAGAGGCAGAGAATCCCAGTGGAGGGGAACCGGCCAGGCAGAGACAGCAAGATGGTTCGTTGCTCCAGTGCCTTTCCGTTCACCTTCACACTCCTGGGCCAGACTACACTCAATCATAGGACCTACTGAAGAGATGAGTCTTCTATAAAGACTTAAAGGTTGAGACAGAGTCTGCGTCTCTCACATGGATAGGCAGACCATTCCATAAAATGGAGCTCTATAGGAGAAAGCCCTGCCTCCAGCTGTTTGCTTAGAAATTCTAGGGACAGTAAGGAGGCCCACTGCGTCTTGTGACCATAGCGTACGTGTAGGTATGTACGGCAGGACCAAATCGGAAAGATAGGTAGGAGCAGGCCCATGTAATGCTTTGTAGGTTAGCAGTAAAACCTTGAAATCAGCCCTTGCCTTAACAGGAAGCCAGTGTAGAGAGGCTAGCACTGGAGTAATATGATCAATTTTTCAAGATTCTAGCAGCCGTGTTTAGCACTAACTGAAGTTTATTTAGTGCTTTATCCGGAGAGCCGGAAAGTAAAGCATTGCAGTAGTCTAACCTAGAAGTGACAAACGCATGGATTAACTTTTCTGCATCATTTTTGGACAGAAAGTTTCAGATTTTGGTGCTTCACCATGTTTCATCGAAATGTACAGCTGTGTGTCATCTGCATAGCAGTGAAAGTTAACATTATGTTTCCGAATGACATCACCAAGTGGTAAAATATATTGTGAAAACAATAGTGGTCCCAAAACAGAGCCTTGAGGAACACCGAAGTTTACAGTTGATTTGTCAGAGGACAAACCATCCACAGAGACAAACTGATATCTTTCCGACAGATAAGATCTAAACCAGGCCAGAACTTGTCTGTGTAGACCAATTTGGGTTTCCAATCTCTCCAAAAGTATGTGGTGATCGATGGTATCAAAAGCAGCACTAAGGTCTAGGAGCACGAGGACAGTTGCAGAGCTTCGGTCTGACGCCATTAAAAGGGAATTTACCACCTTCACAAGTGCAGTCTCAGTGCTATGATGGGGTCTAAAACCAGACTGAAGCGTTTCGTATACATTGTTTGTCTTCAGGAAGGCAGTGAGTTGCTGCGCAACAGCTTTTTCTAATGTTTTTGAGAGGAATGGAAGATTTGATATAGGCTGATAGTTTTTTATATTTTCTGGGTCAGGAGAGGCTTTATTACTGCCACTAGTGAGTTTGGTACACATCCGGTGGATAGAGAGCTGTTTATTATGTTCAACATAGGAGGGCCAAGCACAGGAAGCAGATCTTTCAGTAGTTTAGTTGGAGTAGGGTCCAGTATGCAGCTTGAAGGTTTAGAGGCCATGATTATTTTCATCAATGTGTCAAGAGATATGGTACTAAAAAACTTGAGTGTCTCCCTTGATTCTATGTCCTGGCAAAGTTGTGCGGACTCAGGACAACTGAGCTTTGGAGGAATACGTAGATTTAAAGAGGAGTCCGTAATTTGCTTTCTAATGATCATGATCTTTTCCTCAAAGAAGTTCATGAATGTATCACTGCTAAAGTGAAAGCCATCCTCTCTTGGGGAATGCTGCTTTTTAGTTAGCTTTGCGACAGTATCAAAAATAAATGTTGGATTGTTCTTATTTTCATCAACTAACTTGGAAAAATAGGATGATCGGGCAGCAGTGAGGGCTCTTCGATATTGCACGGTACTATCTTTCCAAGCTCGTCGGAAGACTTCCAGTTTGGTGTAGCGCCATTTCCATTCCAATTTTCTGGAAGCTTGCTTCAGAGCTCGGGTATTTTCTGTATACCAGGGAACTAGTTTTTTATGGCAAATGTTTTTTGTTTTTAGGCGTGCGACTGCATCTAGGATATTGCGCAAGGTTACATTGGTTCCTCAGTTAGGTGGTTAACTGATTTTTGTACTCTGACGTCCTTGGGTAGGTGGAGGGATTCTGTAAGGGCATCTAGGAATTTTTGGGTTGCCCGAGAATTTATAGCACGACTTTTGATGATCCTTGGTTGGGGTCTGAGCAGATTATTTGTTGCGATTTCAAACGTAATAAAATGGTGGTCCGATAGTCCAGGATTATGAGGAAAAACATTAAGATCCACAACATTTATTCCACGGGACAAAACTAGGTCCATAGTATGACTGTGGCAGTGAGTAGGTTCGGAGACATGTTGGACAAAACCGAGGGAGTCGATGATTGCTCCGAAAGCCTTTTGGAGTGTGTCTGTGGACTTTTCCATGTGAATATTAAAGTCACCAAAAATTTGAATATTGTCTGCCATGACTACAAGGTCCGATAGGAATTCAGGGAACTCAGTGAGGAACGTTGTATAATGCCCAAGAGGCCTGTAAACAGTAGCTATAAAAAGTGATTGAGTAGGCTGCATAGATTTCATGACTAGAAGCTCAAAAGACGAAAACTTCTTTTTTTTTGTAAATAGAAATTTGCTATCGTAAATGTTAGCAACACCTCCGCCTTTGCGGGATGCGCGGGGGATATGGTCACTAGTGTAACCAGGAGGTGAGGCCTCATTTAACAAAGTAAATTCATCAGGCTTAAGCCATGTTTCAGTCAGGCCAATCACATCAAGATTATGATCAGTGATTAGTTCATTGACTAGAACTGCATTTGAAGTGAGGGATCTAACATTAAGTAGCCCCATTTTGAGATGTGAGGTATCACAATCTCTTTCAATAATGGCAGGAATGGAGGTCTTTATTCTAGTGAGATTGCTAAGGCGAACACCGCCATGTTTAGTTTTGCCCAACCTAGGTCGAGGCACAGACACAGTCTCAATGAACACTTGAGAGTCCCAGACTGTGTTTCGGAAAGGTTTCCAACTTACCCATGGTTGTTGTTTATAATTACTATTGTGGGTATTGTTATCTGTTTGCAGGGAATTGTGAAGCTAAACCACCCCCGGATCCATGTAGATTTTCCTGTCGTCCTCTGTGAGGTGTGAATCACATTGGGCTGGTCTAATGTGGAAAAGACACCTGTCAGTCAAAGGCTGCCCCACACTACAACTGCTCCATCTTGAATGCTGGCGTTCCTCTGAGAAGATGGATAAGATGTCTGAGGAGAGGCGGATAAATGTTTTGATGAAAGATAGAGGATAGAGTAAAAGTACTGCCTTTTGTGACGTGTGTGTGTGTGTGAGGGAAAGGTAGCTCAAGATAAGGGAAGGTTTATGAATTCCCACAGTATATGTTGACCATTTTCAATATTATCATATCTATGTCTGCCCCTGTGATTGGAGCCAAGACCTGCACTAGTGAACTTTTAATGTAAATAAAAAATAATTTTAAAAAACCTGTCTGAGTTGGAAATACTTGAATAAATGGTTTACCAGGCTAAAAGACTGAGGCATCCCCCTTTTTTTTTTATCAAGTCCACATATGGTTCACAGTCTGCGTTTGTTCCATAACAATGTGGTCACAATATCGATAGTTTTGTATTATGTGATTTGAAGACAGAGGCTCAATTTTCTAGTCCTTCTCTATCTAGTTATCATAATCCTGGAAAACTGTCGTTGGTGAATATTTTTTTCCCCTCTGCTGTTCTTCAGTTTTAGGCACCAGGGGGCAGTGCTCTTGTACAGGTGGGTATCATCATAGGTTTGATTCTGTAATGTTTTTGGGTCAATCTTTTATGCCAATTGACTTTGAATAATTTAGGATGATTATGACATGACATATGTCTAGTTGTTTATGATAAAGTCAAGTAGACATTGTGAAGGTTTGGTGAAAAATATTCTAATGATAATCAATTTGTACTGTATCTAATGTTTCATGATCATGATATATTGTCAGTTTCAGTGTTGTTTGCTCTCCTGTAGCAAGCGATGGGCATAACGGCCATCTCTGGCCCCTGTAATTGTATGGAATGTGGTTGGGTGTGTTTCAGGGCCATGGGTCAGACTCTGATGTAATTCCTCCTTCATTCCTTCCTTTGATGTTTTGCACAGCAACTTCCTCTGAGATGGGTTATCTCGAATGGGTGAGGCTTGTTTATGACCATAAATGCCTAAAGCGTGTTTTAGCCATACTGATGGATTTAGCAGGGAAGTAATACATCCAAATAGCATACTGTAAGCAATTTACATGGAGTGATGGAAAATGGTGTGTGAGGGTGTAAATGTGTACGTTTCAGTTGCATCATGACATTTTATTTAATCAGAAAGTCCCATTGAGTTCAGAAGACCACTTTCCCAAGGGAGACCTCAACCTGGCATACTTTCAAATGCCATAGGCAGTTTATGTAAAGTATGTGAATTCATGGGTTGGTGTAAACATTGATTTTCATACATCTGAGATGTAGAAGAAAACATCCTTTTATAAAAGCATTTTCTCACATGATCTACAAAGTTCAAAATGTAACCTGTGTGAGTTCCAGGCTGTTATACAGTCCTATGGTCCCTCTGATTTTTAAAGTGCTTGTGTATGATAAAGGTGACAGAGTGTGTGTTTCCAGTTCCCCACATTGTTATCACTTCCTGGAGGTGCCTGAAGGCTGATGATGTAATGTCCAGGAATCAAGGGTCAAAGGGAAGCACGCAGGATGGAGGGAAACTGCCCATCCCTTCTCTTCCATCACTCTTTATTTGTCTCATTCACATGCACACAAGCAGGTGAGTCAGCAGAGCTTGGAGAACAAACAGCGGAACAGCATCAATTGAGTGACCCTCACAGGATGAGGCCTCACCTCACTTCCAGGGGTTTTTGTCTATCATGTGCTCTCAGATCCTCCACGTCACATGCACCCTTTAGGAATATGTTTTGTTGTACTTTGCTTTGAACTATTCATTTAAAAGCTTTCAACCCCAGCCTGCTCTAAATCTTTCCATGATCTTGGCAACATGACAGCATGTGGTACTTGGTTGGTTCATTTGAGCCACTGCCAATGGCCATCATCGCATCTGCCTCAAGCGGAACATCTGCGTGCCAGATGTCTGTGTCCAGACAGGGTTTAAATGCTACTGGTCCTAGAGATATACCATGCTTACTTACATGAACTATAGGTTATTCTGTAACACTTTATATTGTGGTGTAGCCTACTTACAATTATTTATTAAGGGGTTTAAAGTGTATGGATAGTTTTTGAATATGTAATGAACCTGTATAACGCATTGGTTGCAATTGTATGCTTGTCATTTAACTGTTTGACAAAAACAACGTTTATGAACTTAAATGGTCTTGTGTAGCTTTTGCAACACCGGGGTTGTGGGTTCGATTCCCACAGGGGACCAGTACAAAAGAGTGCACTCACTACTGTAAGTCACTCTGGATAAGAGAGTCTGTTAAATGACTAAAATGTATTAAACTGAGAACTCAAACTATAGGATAGGCGTGGCATGCTCAGTATGTTGGGAGGGTCTACGCCAGTCTTCCTCAATAGGTGGGCCGCAGGTGATTTTTTGTTGTTGGATATAAAATACTGTAAAATTGGCAGGAAATCAGCTCAAAGTGGTTTTAATTGAGGACATCTGTTACCAAGTATTCCCACGCATAAAAAGAGAGGCATATGTGATCGTATCCCAATGTAAACAAGGGTTGAAGTTATTCTGTTTTTGTCAAATAATCTGTTTAGGATTCTTGTGGTTAATTTGCAGTACAAATTATTTATAACTATGTTCAACCCCCCGACAATCCTTTCAAGGGAAAACCCTGTTCTATGCTGTCAACAGCTATTAAATCTAGATAATGCATCTATATACACAAAATGAGGTGGACATCAATTAGCTGATTTGGCTATTTCAGCCACACCCGTTGCTGACAGGTGTGTAAAATCAAGCACACAGCCATGCAATCTCCATAGGTAAATATTGGCAGTGACTTTCAACGTGGCACTGTCATAGGATGCCACCCTTCCAACAAGTCAGTTCATCAAATTTCTGCCCTGCTAGAGCTGCCCGGGTCAACTGTAAGTGCTGTTATTGTGACGTAAAATGTCTATGATCAACAACAGCTCAGTTGCGAAGTCGTAGGCTACACAAGCTCACAGAACGGGGATGCCGAGTGCTGAAGCGCATAACGTGTAAAGATCGTCTGTCTTTCGATTGAAACACTCACCACTGAGTTCCAAATGGCCTCTGGAAGCAAAGTTTGCACACAAACTTAGTCGGGAGCTTCATGAAATGGGTTTCCATGGCCGAGCAGCCGCACACAAGCCTAAGTTCACCATGCGCAATGCCAAGTGTCGGCTGGAGCGGTGTAAAGCTCGCCGCCATTGGACTCTGGAGCAGTGGAAATTCTCTGGAGTGATAAATCACACTTCACCATCCGGCAGTCTGACGGACGAATCTGGGTTTGGTTGATGCCAGGAGAACGCTACCTGCTCCAATGCATAGTGCCAACTGTAAAGTTTGGTGGAGGAGGAATAATGGTCGGGGGGTGTTTTTCATGGTTCAGGCTCTTTGAGTTCCAGTGAAGGAAAATCTTAACGCTACAGCATACTTCCATTCAGCCACAAGAGCATTAGTGAGGTCTGGCTCACAGTCGGCGTTACAATTCATACCAAAGGTGTTTGATGGGGTTGATGTCAGGGCTCTGTGCAGGCCAGTCAAATTCTTCCACACCAATCTTGACAAACCATTTCTGTATGGACTTAGTTTGTTTTATGTGCATGGGGCAATTCTGTGCTTCCAACTTTGTGGCAACTGTTTGAGGAAGGTACTTTCCTGTTTCAGCATGACGATGCCCCATGCACATAAAACAAACAAAGTCCATACAGAAATGGTTTGTCAAGATTGGTGTGGAAGAATTTGACTGGCCTGCACAGAGCCCTGACATCAACCCCATCAAACACCTTTGGTATGAATTGTAACGCTGACTGCGAGCCAGACCTCACTAATGCTCTTGTGGCTGAATGGAAGTAAGTCCCCGCAGCAATGTTCCAACATATAGTGGTAAAACCTTCCCAGAAGAGTAGAGGCTGTTATAGAAGCAAAGAGGGGATCAACTCCATATTAATGCCCATGATTGTGGAATGAGATGTTCGACAAGCAGGTGTCCACATACTTTTAGTCATGTATTGCATCTGTTTTCAATGACTAGATTGGAAACGTTTTGGACTGACTCATTCTGAAGTGTTCAACTGACAAATTAAAGGAACTATTTTCAATTAAAAACTGGATAGAAATATTAACTGGAAAGAAATATAAATATAATAAGATATTAAGCCTATGTTAGCCCAATGATTTGGGTGTCATACAATATATTAATTAAGAACCACTTGACACGCCTACAGTACAAATATCATAATTGTACGGTTTAGTTCGCCACTCCCCCCTTTTCATGCTGAATGGAACATCCTGAAGGGATCCAGTCTCCCACTAGTCTAGGGTAGGCGTTTCGTGCAACTGAACTGACAAGAGTACAAGGTTTACGGTACATTCACTCTCGGTTCAAGTTGTAAAGTACAGTAATAATACACGCCAGTGACATAAATGAAGTACCAGTGTTTTTACCTATTGTTGCAGGGATCACTTAAAGTTTGTTTCATTCACTTTTCATTCAGTTTTCTTCAACTTATCTTGAGGAAAGACAAACGTGGCTTGGAATATAGCAGGACTCCATCTTTTGGGAATGCGTCCTCGTTCGGTAAGGTACGTTTTTTCTATTTTCTTTTCCACTATTTTCTTTTCCACTAATTAAAACTTTCACATGGGCAAAAGGTGGGTGTTGTACAACCACAGCAAAAATGTAAGGGTGTGTTTCCCGAGACAAGCGTCTACTGCTTTTTCAAGTCCACTGCTGCTAAAAACTGTTTTCCACCAAACGGATTACTTTCAATAACCTAGAACTTTCACTAAATGTTAAATTCATCATCTTCATGAAATGTGGTATTGTTTCTAGGCTTGTCATATACAGTAGACTGCTTGATCTTAATGCAGTATTCATAGAGGCTTTCACGCTGAATACAATGAATTAAACCAGCTGAACTGTTCACACCATATTATCCTCTTTAATCATAAACCTAGTGTGTCTTGAACCTGTGGGGAAAGTGAGCCCTCTATTTAAACTTGTATGGGCATGGAGGTACCCAAGTAATTACAGTCGGTAGCAAATCTGAATCTATTGATTAGAAATCCATATATAATTTGTGATGTTCACTTCAATTTATATTTAAAATAAGCTAATGTAATTTATTTTTACAGGACAGCAGAGTGAAAAGATATTAATTCCCCCCAAAAGTCATGTTGTACTGGACTGTACAGCCTGATTGGAAAGTATTGTTGTTGGTGACTCTTCTATGGGACTGCTGCTTCTGTGCTGAGGAACTGAAGCCCACAAGATGGCCACTGTATCCCCAAAAGCCTCTGGTCCTGGCCTGGAATGCCCCGACGGAGGACTGCGGCCCGCGGCACAGTATCCACTTTCAGCTGGAGCAGTTCCAGATTGTGGCGTCGCCCAACGAGGGCTTTGTCCGCCAGAACCTCACCATATTTTACAAGGACCGCTTAGGGTTGTACCCCTACTATAATGAGCCTGATGGTACAGCCATGAACGGTGGGCTCCCGCAGGTTGCCAGTCTCACTCAGCATCTGGAGAAGATGCCGGAGGGCATTCAGTATTACATACGTGAACCAGGGGCCAAGGGACTGGCAGTTATTGACTGGGAGGAATGGAGACCCCTGTGGATCCGCAACTGGGACTTCAAGGATGTGTACCGCAGACGGTCACGCCAGCTGGTGGCCGGGAAGAACCTAGCTTGGCCCGCAGAACGTGTGGCTAAGGTGGCCCAGCAGGAGTTTGAGATGTCGGCCCGGAAGTTCATGCTGGAGACCCTGAGGCTGGCCAAGAGCCTGCGGCCCAACCAGCTGTGGGGGTTCTACCTGTTCCCAGACTGCTACAACCACGACTACAGGAACACTCTGGAGAACTACACGGGCCGCTGCCCTGACGTGGAGGTGGCCCGGAATGAAAAGCTCAAATGGCTGTGGGCTGAGAGTACAGCCCTCTTCCCTTCTGTCTATATGAGCACAGTGCTACGCTCTTCGCCCTCTGGGCGCCAGTTTGTCCGGAACCGGGTGAAGGAGGGGATGCGTCTGGCATCAGGGGGAGACGGGCTGGCACGTCCTGTCTTTGTGTACGCCCGACCCACCTACTCCAACGTATTGGACCTGCTGACAGAGGTGAGGTGCCGTTTCACTGACAGTCACATAGTACTAACCAGGAGCACTTATCCTACCTAGACCTTTAAATAATATATATTTTCTCTTTGTATGTTTATTGGATTGAGACAGATGGAGGTGAAAGGTATGAGAGGTTTCTGAAAGAGAACTGGAACAGATTTAAATCCATGCTGGCTGCAGAACATCATATATGTCCTCCAGAGGCAGTGGCTTACACAGATAGGCCACCCCAGGCCACCTACCTAGACCTTTTGATCAGACTGTTTACCATTGGACAGGAAATCCATCCTGCATATCATATTCCAGCTCAATTCAGTGAGAAGGTAGTCAAGGAGTTGAAAGAATAATTTATGTTAACCAGTATCTACAGCCTATTAACCTACCCTAATAGAATCGTCATCGGGATTTGAATGATGATTCCGATTCAGTTAATGTTTTGAGGATTCTATTGAGTTTGTTTGAAACGGTTTCATCTTTTTTTTTCAGAATACTCCCTCTTTAAAATCCATTTCATCAATGGGTGTGATTTCTAACTGCTCTTTTGTGTGTGTGTGCGTGTGTGGTGTGTGTGTGTGTGTGGTCTGTGTGTGGTGTGTGTGTTGGTTTGATTGCCCCTGATTCACAGCCAGAGCTTTCTCTCTGTCCTTATCTGTGGCTGCAACCCTTTCCTGCGCTATCAGCACACACTCCAATACTACCACTCTTTTGTATGTGTGTGAGCAGGATGGGTGTTGGACACGTTACTGGCTAACACTCCATAGTGCATTTCCTTAGGGGGCATGAACAGATAAGAGGTGGTCATACACAGTCTATATGGTCCAGTGGCCTCTCGCCCCCTCTCACGCTCAACAATACCAAGTGCATGTGGTTAATTCTCGTTCTATTTCCACTGGCTGATTTGTGCTGACTGTGCACGGTGTGCTTTTGTGATAAATCTGTACTCCCAAAGTTAAGATTTTGAATGATTTCATCTCTCTGCAGACGGACCTGGTCTCCACCATTGGGGAGAGTGTGGCTCTTGGGGCCGCAGGCATCATCCTCTGGGGAGACCATGCTTATGCAGGCAGCAAGGCAAGTGTCCACACAGTGACATCGCTACGAATCACTGAATGACCAAATCACAGGACCTCACTGCTTGTCACAATATCATAGTCAATCATGTCACACACTTGATGATCAGCTGATTGTGAGTTGTGTTTCTGTAGCAGCCCCTCTTCCTATCCCTGTTGTTATTATGATGTGAAATGGTTTGTAGTGGACCGTAAGCTTCATTTAAATTGGGGGAGACGCAGGAACATCATCAATCTTTCAACTCTGTGTGTGTCTTTCTCTCTCCAGGCCAGTTGCTTCAGTCTGAATGAGTACCTACAGGGTCACCTGGGCCGGTACCTGCTCAATGTCTCCACGGCAGCAGAGCTGTGCAGCCAGAGGCTGTGCGGTTCCCAGGGACGATGCCTGCGCAGCACCCTGACACTGACGCCTACCTGCACCTCAGCCCCCTCACCCACAGCATAGTCAGCCTGGAAAATGGCAAATTCAAGGTTAAAACTCTAGGTCAGCTTGGGGAAGAGGAGCTAATGGGCTTTCAGAGAGAGTTTCAGTGCCAGTGCTATAGTGGCTACCAGGGAGAGGGTTGTGGCCAGAGAGACCCCCTACAGCAAAGCGGTATCGCACCTTCAGTCATGGGGACATGGGTTCACTGTCTGCTCCTGCTACTCCTCACACTCCTGCTCTGACTGATTGCATACATACATAGTTGATACAGCTACATTTAAAAGGATTTAATGTGTACTGGTATACACATGACATTATCTACACACTTCCACAAAATGCACAAACATTATATACATACACTGGGACGAATGCAAATGTATTCACTGCGGCCCAGGTTGCTGTAAGGTTGGTGAATCTATGATTAGATGGTGGAACACTGTGGAACACGTACGTAGAGTTATGGTTGATTGTGTGTTTTGATTTTCTTTATACATTGGAGGGCTCGCTGGAAATAACTTTGTTTACATTGCTCTCTCGCTCTTTCTCAGTTTCCTCCCCACAATATATATCTCTCTCATGCCTCTTCTCCCCTTTCCTTTCTACAACCCCTCCCCTTTTAAGTTGTAATTTTCTCATGATCCCAAAGTTTGTTTTTGTGTGGTAGTTTTCAGCTTATGATGTATGTACAGGTTTGTGTTATGTGAGTGTGCCAAAATGGGACAGATGCACTTGATTTTTTTAATAGCACAAAATAGTACTTAGTGCCTGACCTTTGACATTTTTATCTTTAGGTAAAAGTTCATATTTATATGAATTTATTTTCACACAAGAAAAAAGCTTTTGTTATTTTATGACAAATTTTATGACAAAAACAAGACTACTATTTTCTCTCCAGAATTGTGCATCTATTTTACTGTGTACTGTGTTTCAATCTCTCAAAATAAATCAAAGCTGTAACAACATCCATCCAATACAACATCCAATACAACATCCAATACAAAATCTTGCAGATGCATCACTTGCTGGTCACTGGTCTATCAGTGCCTCTCTCTGCTTTGTTCCTGGTGGATCCCAAAATCACAATGTACACATATGGGCTATAGGCCAAGACCCTTCATACTCAACTCTGGACCTCGAAGCCAGTTCCACTGCATTTTTTAATTGTTACTCTCTAATCAGGGACTGATTTAGACCTGGGACACCAGGTGTGTGCAATTAATTATCAGGCAGAACAGAACCAGCAGGCTCTGGACCTTGTACGGTAAGAGTTGGATACCCCTGGCCTAAACCTTAAATACAGGCTACTTTTTGAGAGTGGATTTGTCTGGCACAACATGTTATTTAAAGCACAACCCCTTCCCCCCTATAATTGTCTGGTGTTGCAAGCCAAATGTTCTTTTCAGTTCTTTTCAGCAATACACGTTTCCAGGAAGCTGACACACGTTTCCAGGAAGCTGACACACCTAACATTATAGAAAGACACACTGCATGTTCATATAATTCTGAGGGCAATTCTCCATAGATCTACATATCTTTTGAAAAACAGTTTTGGGGTTTTAACATCCAAATTGGTGGGTAATAGGCTACCCTCCCGATTTTGGGGTCAAATAAAACTTTGTCTGAAGCATTGCCTTACTGTAGTCTAGGCCACAACACCATCTTTGATTTAACGGGCCTCCTCTACCATAATTATTGGTTGCCTCGAGCCAAAATTATTTTTGTTCCTTTGAAGTCTTCAGCAAGAGTTCCTAAAGTTTTATAGGCCTATGTGTTTAGACACATTGCAGATAGCCAAGTCTGTTAAAATGTTAAAGCACAGAGCCTGTTTATTTTAATTATCTAATTAATTAATTAATTGCCCCAGCGTCCTCCGGGTTTGGCCGGGGTAAACCATCATTGTAAATAAGAATTTGTTCTTAACTGACTTGCCTGGTTAAATAAAAATACAAAATATTAAAGACACTGCATTCTGTAGGCCCATTCTGAGAGCAATAATTTCTAATCATTTATATAATATACAATTTTCACGAGATTAATGGGCTACAGTGGTTCCCAACCTGTCCTGTTCCGGGACCACCAAATCACTGTTAAAAACCTCTTGAGGACCACCATTGGTGGAGTCGCAGAATTCTCTAAACAGAAAATATCTTGGCCGTCAAATTGAGTCAATTCTAGCAGTAAATGTAACAAACTGAAGGCCTATAATAATAATAGTTTATGTTTAACCATTTGCATCGTGAAAAGTAATGTAAAATTGCATATAATACCATTAATATTCCCAACTGTTATTATTTCTGGAAGAAAAAAATAATAATCCAAAGAATTTCGTAAACCACCTGCAGAACCCCCCGCGGAATACAGTCTGAAAACCCCCCGCGGACCATAGGCTGAAAACCACCGGGCTACAGTAAACTAAGCATACATTTGGCTTGATATTTCAAGCTCTCAATTCGATTCACAAAGGTAATTCAGAGCGAAATACATTTGTTAATGTATCTTTAACAAATGTCGACTGTATGAGAACGTTCTGCCTCGTCCTCTTTTGATTGGTGCTTGGAAAATCTCTGCTTTTTCAAGGTGCACTGAATTTAGTTCGCGTGGCGCAAATGGTGAGCCGAATTTGCACTTTGTGCAATCAAAAGAGCAAAGTCCGACCCCAGGCATAGCGGACGAACTAAATCGAGCGCACCTACTTTTTTTCTCCAGACCGTTTTCCTTCCTCTTTCTTACTTTGAAAAGAGAAGTTGGCTATCAGCAGATCATGCGATAACAATTACTTTTCTCTATAGTCAGTTGACTTGTAAACCAACTATTTGCCCACGAAACCGATGATATGGGTAAGTAGACTAATAAGGAGCTGTTATTGTGTGATTTTGACTAAGTAATGTTTATGCAGTGCATATTTTCATTAGATTCCCTAAGCACACTCAAAGTCATGTGACTTACTTCCTCTCAATAAAAAAGTAGACTAGAGAACCTGATTCAGTATACACTGACAGTAGACTAGAGAACCTGATTCAGTATACACTGACAGTGTCACTCATGCACACTGCTTTTATTTCCATTTGGCAAAATATGCTATAAAAGGTTGTGTTTTCTCTGCAGGCATAAAGTGCATTTTCCCTGGGGCGTTGATTCTTTGTGTGAATGTGGCCGGTATTGTTCTTAGCAGTGAGCATGATGCAGGAGCACTCCCCACACTGGCCCAGCTGCCCTTCCTCACTGTGTGGAATGCCCCTACAGCCCAGTGTAAGAGCCGCTATGGGGTGGACCTGGACCTGGGAGTGTTCAACATAGTGAGCAATCAGAACCAGAGCTTCATGGGTGACAACATCACCATTTTCTACAATACTAAACTGGGCCTGTACCCAAGATACAACCAAGGAGAGGCAGTTAATGGCGGGGTGCCACAGAATGCCAGCTTGCTGGAGCACCTGAGGGCTACCTTTGAGGACCTCCGGACCTACATGCCTGACAGAGACTTCCGAGGGCTGGCTGTGGTGGACTGGGAGAGCTGGAGGCCACTGTGGGAGCGCAATTGGGAAGGCATGAAGGTTTACTGGGAGGGGTCCAGGGCCCTAGTGAGGGCCAAACACCCAGACTGGAGCCCTGCTCAGGTGGAGGTGGTGGCCCGCAAGGAGTTTGAGGATGCAGCACAGGCGTTCATGGAGGGCACCCTATGGTTGGGGGAGCAGGAGCGGCCCAAGGGGATGTGGGGCTTTTATGGCTTCCCCTCCTGCTATAACTACTACAAAAACACAACGTATAACTACACAGGGGAGTGTCCTCAGATCGAGTTGAAGAGGAATGATGATCTGTTCTGGCTGTGGAACGTCTCCTCTGCCCTCTACCCAGATATCTACCTGGATCTTGGGATGCGTGGTCTTGGCAACGACATCCTCCTCTACACACACCACCGTGTCATGGAAGCCATGAGGGTGGGTGCGCAGGTGACCCCCATGGTCCCCCCTGTGTTTCCATACGCCCGCATTGTCTACACTTACTCTCTGGAGTTCCTCTCTCAGGCAGGTGCCCCCCTAGTTCAGTATGCTGTGCTGTACTGCCAATCCCTATCGTCTATCAGTGCAATAGTATGAGTCTAAGACTATTATGGTACGTGATACATACTGACCCCTGATTGCTACTTTGTTAGGAGGTCCTGGTCCACACGATTGGAGAGAGTGCTGCTTTAGGATCTGCAGGGATCGTACTGTGGGGAGACAATGCCTACTCCAAATCTAAGGTACATTACAACTTAGAATTTGGTCCATTCCCTGCATATGCAAACATACACAAATAATGATTATTTATGATTTCCTGTTTTCCAGGCGAATTGTGAGGCAGTCAAAGACTACCTGGATGAAACCCTGGGTCGTTACTTGGTGAATGTGACCACAGCAGCTACTCTGTGTAGCAGGACGGTGTGCTCCTCTCGGGGCCGATGCCAGAGGAGAGACAAAGGCTCCCGGGCCTACCTCCACCTGGACCCCAGCGCCTGGGCTGTTGTGCCTGAGAAGAGGCCAGAGGGGGGGCAAAGTTACAGGGTGCTGGGCCAACTGAAGCCACGTGAGGCTGTGTACATACATACCCACTTCCAGTGCCAATGCTATCCTGGCTGGGGAGGTAAACGCTGCTCCAAGCCCCTGTAATTCTGATAGAGACAATCCCCTTGTGTTTAAACGAGCATCGGTTACATTACATTATGTTAGCCCACTCTGATTACTGTACTCACTCTTATGGGACACATTATACTCAGTCTTGAGCCAGTAAGGTATAGCGGTATAACAATTATAACCAGTGTTGTTGCATTCGTGACCCTCATTCAGACCCCCCCCACTCAACACCAATCTGCCTCTGACCACTCCAGATAGGTGGGTTACATGTTGCCAGTTGGATGAGTTTACTAGTGAGGGATGAAGTGATATGATATTATGAACAGTTTATTTGTAGATCATTGAGAAAGCCAGGAATAAACCATAGTTGACATTGACATTCAAGCACGTCTGTTTAGAAAATTGTTACAGTTTATGACTTGGGATTATTCCTATTGGTTTCAAACACGTCACAGAAAATCTGTGGTTAAACTTGAATCCTTAGTTGAAACAATAACAAAGGGATCATTCCTCCTCTGTTTTCAGTAAAAAGCTGAGGGATGGGACTTGTAGAAGTGTAACCACTCTCAAATTTATAGACAGAGCTATGGATGCAAGGACTGACCATCCATGATATCAACATTTTATAGTTTTAACCATGTTTTGATGGTATACAGTGTTTACATTTACATTGTTTACCAACATTGGAGTATATCAATATTATATTTTGGGTTCTGATGGGGTACGCAAGTTGAACTAAGCTCATGATGCGTTTACAAGTTATATTCTTCAAGAATCAATGGGTATATATCATTCATAAGTCCAAAAATGGATGTAGCAACTAAGGATTCTAGCTTTAAAATAATGCTTCATTTCAGGACTTAAAGTTTTTAAAGCTATTAGAGCTAAGGAGATCCACACCAACTGGAGTGGCGCTTGACAGTTTCAGCTGTTAGCTAATGGCAAAGTGATTCTTGAGCACCACAAATGTACTCAGCAATTTACCGGAAGCCTGTGGGCGTATACAGTTGAAGTCGGAAGTTTACATACACCTTAGCCAAATACATTTAAACTCAGTTTTTCACAATTCTTGACATTTAATCCCAGTAAAATTCCCCTGTTTTACGTCAGTTAGGATCACCACTTTATTTTAAGAATGTGAAATGTCAGAATAATAGAGAGAATGATTTATTTCAGCTTTTATTTCTTTCATCACATTCCCAGTGGGTCAGAAGTTTACATACACTCAATTAGTATTTGGTAGCATTGCCTTTAAATTGTTTAACTTGGGTCAAATGTTTTGGGTAGCCTTCCACAAGCTTCCCACAATAATTTGGGTGAATTTTGGCCCATTCTTCCTGACAGAGCTGGTGTAACTGAGTCAGGTTTGTAGGCTTCCTTGCGCACACACACTTTTTCAGTTCTGCCCACAAATTTTCTATAGGGTTGAGGTCAGGGCTTTGTGATGGCCACTCCAATACCTTGACTTTGTTGTCCTTAAGCCTTTTTGCCACAACTTTGGAAGTATGCTTGGGGTCATTGTCCATTTGGAAGACCCATTTGCGACCAAGCTTAAACGTCCTGACTGATGTCTTGAAATGTTACTTCAATATCTCCACAATAATTTTACTTCCTCATGATGCGATCTATTTTGTGAAGTGCACCAGTTCCTCTTGCAGCAAAGCACCCCCACAGCATGATGCTGCCAACCCCGTGCTTCACGGTTGGGATGGTGTTCTCCGGCTTGCAAGCATCCCCCTTTTTCCTCCAAACATAACGATGGTCATTATGGCCAAACAGTTCTATTTTTGTTTCATCAGACCAGAGGACATTTCTCCAAAAAGTATGATCTTTGTCCTCATGTGCAGTTGCAAATCGTAGTCTGTCTTTTTTATGGTGGTTTTGGAGCAGTGGCTTCTTCCTTGCTGAGCGGCCTTTCAGGTTATGTCAATATAGGACTCGTTTTACTGTGGACATAGATACTTTTGTATCTGTTTTCTCCAGCATCTTCACCATGTCCTTTGCTGTTGTTCTGGGATTGATTTGCACTTTACGCACCAAAGTACGTTCATCTCTAGGAGACAGAACACGTCTCCTTCCTGAGCGGTATGACGGCTGCGTGTTCCCATGGTGTTTATACTTGCGTACTATTGTTTGTACAGATGAACGTGGTACCTTCAAGCGTTTGGAAATTGCTCCCAGGGATGAACCAGACTTGTGGAGGTCTACAATTTTTTTTCTAAGGTCTTGGCTGATTTCTTTTGATTTTCCCATGATGTCAAGCAAAGAGGCACTGAGTTTGAAGGTAGGCCTTGAAATACATCCACAGGTACACCTCCAATTGACTCAAATGATGTCAATTAGTCTATCCGAAGCTTCTAGAGCCATGACATAATTTTCTGGAATTTTCCAAGCTGTTTAAAGGCACAGTCAACTTAGTGTTTGTAAACTTCTGACCCACTGGAATTGTGATACATTGAATTATAAGTGAAATTATCTGTCTAAACAATTGTTGGAAAAATTACTTGTGTCATGCACAAAGTAGATGTCCTAACCGACTTGCCAAAACTATACTTTGTTAACAATAAATTTGTGGAGTGGTTAAAAAACGGGTTCTAATGACTCCAAACTAAGTGTATGTAAGCTTCCGACTTCAACTGTATGTGACTCATTATAAATGTGATGCAATGTATTCATGATTGATACTGTATGGGTGAATGTATTGTCTACCAGATACTTCAACTGAAATGTTTTATCTTTTCATTCAATAAATGATTTCACTGGCATAGCTGTACTAAAATCCCAATAGGAAGTGGGCTTAAACCATTTCAGCATAGCTGCATGTGATATCCCAACCTCACACCACAGTGTACCTATTATGGATGCCTTGTACCCACACTCTCATTTAGAAAGAACACTGTTATTTGTATACTCATGTATGTGAGCTGTTAGCAGAGGAGTAGCATGCTGAGCTCCTACAGGATTATCTGGGCATTCTACTGCAGGTCTGAGACCACCAGGTGGTGGTATGTAATAATCAAACTGAAACAAGAGTTTACCCAATGCTGTATATGTAGCTACTACTGGTCACCACAGCTGAGTGGGTTAAGTGGCTCTTTACTAAAGATAATTGGCCCACAAAAATGTATGGATAATTTCATGCCTCAGTTTTGAAGAGCTCAAAATATGTGTGCTTATCCACTGTATTGAACTAACAGACACTGACAGACACAGTCTCAGTGTCTACTTAGGACACTGTGGCAACCCTGATGCCCTTGATTGATTTTCACGCAGCATGTAAGACCCTGTCTCTTCTGATAGCTGCTGTTTCAATGTGGTGTGGTTGGCTGTAATTTGTCTTTCTCCCTGGAGGATGGGCTTGCTCTTTCCCACTTCCTTCTTTATCACAGCAGATGTGATTGGGGGGAAATGAGAAAGATATCCAAAGGCTGCTGTTTCGACACAATATTATTCCCATAAATGGATACTAGGAGTATATAGGAACCTTTTAGAATAATCAGAACTGTGGTTTTGGACATCACTGACTAATTACACAGTGATAAGTAAAAAGATGAGAACAACAATGTTACAACAGTCATAATAACAATTTGAATGCAACTTGTGGCTGTTATATTTTCTCTTGCCATACTCCAAGACTGAATAGAGCTGACCTGTAACCTTCAGGTAGATCAGCTATAATGAGAGGCCACTGTGAGTGTTATCTGGCTCCTGCTGGAAACACAACTCTCCAAACAATTGGCCCTCTCACCCACTAACTAACCCCTGTCTGTCAGTTCCAGTGAGCTGGGCCCTCGCTCTCCATCTCTCTATCCTCTAATCGCCACATTTGTTCATTTTGGTGTCTCGCTCTGTCACCCCTCTGTGGTCACGCCTACCCTCCCCTGCCGCTCAGTCTAGAGATTGTCTCGGTGGCTCTTGGTATAATAAGTGGTTCGTCACACTCTCTGTCCGTGTCCTTCAAAAGAGTCAAGACTGATCAGGCTCCATAGAGGTCTAATGTTCCTCTGTATCTCTGCTAAGATGTGTTGTCCCTTGTATGTGTGAGCAAGTCTATGTTTTTGTTCATTGATTTTTCACCATGGGAGGAGAGTGGGAATCAAGTCAAGTTTATTTGTCATATGCACAGGATACACATGGTACACAGTACAATGAAATCAGAACCTGTTTGATGTGGTTGTATACCAACTGTGACCACACTGGCTCTGAATATCTTTGACTAATGTTGTTCCAAATTGCAGTACCAGTCAAACGTTTTGACAACCCTACTCATTCAAGGGTTTTCTTTATTTTAACTATTATTCTACAATGTAGAAAATAGTAAAGACATAAAAACTATGAAATAACACATATTGAATCATGTAGTAACCAAAAAAGTGTTAAACAAATCAAAATATATTTTATATTTGAGATTATTCAAAGTAGCTACCCTTTGCCTTGATGACAGCTTTGCACACTCTTGGCATTCTCTCAACCAGCTTCACCTGGAATGCGTTTCCAACAGTCTTGAAGGAGTTACCACCTATGCTGAGCACGTTTGCTGCTTTTCCTTCACTCTGCTGTCCAACTCATCCAAAACCATTTCAATTGGGTTGAGGTTGGGTTATTGTGGAGGCCAGGTCATCTGATGCAGCACTCCATCACTCTCCTTATTGGTCAAATAGCCCTTACACAGCCTAGAGGTGTGTTGGGTCATTGTCCTGTTGAAAAACAAATGATGGTCCCACTAAACACAAACCAGATGGGATGGCATATCGCTGCAGAATGCTGTAGTAGCCATGCTGGTTAAGTGTGCCTTCTAAATAAATCACTGACACTGACAGTGTCCACAGCAAAGCACCATCACACCTACATGTAATAACACTTTTTGGTTACTGCATGATTCCATATGTGTTATTTCATAGTTTAGATGTCTTAACTATTAATCTACAATGTAGAAAATAGTAAAAATATAGAAAAACCCTTGAATGAGTAGATGTGTCCAAACTTTTGATACTGTATATTTACACAGTAGCACAGTAGGCCAATGCACTATTTGTGACTTTTTCACAAAAACAAAACTCATGAGCTCTCCTGTTCCTAGGTACACAGACACAGTAGATGCTTGATGGAGGCTGAGGTGTTTGTGGAGACTGTCACACAAAATGTTCTCTGACACTTCAATAATAATATATCCATCAATTGTAACAAAATGACACCAGGACATTGAGAGAGAGAGAGTCATGCTAGAGGTCACGATGTCCTATTTCTATGAAAAGGGGCTCTCACTTCACTGAATGGCAGACAGACTCTATCTGGCTGTTGTGCATGTCATATCAACGCAATGCCTGAATGCAGACTGTTTCAAGATATTCATTTTCTTTATTCATGGAAGATAAATGAATAACCTTGTATAAACTCTCTCTCAGGGGTATGACATGAGAGGAGTGTGTATCTCTGCGCGTGCAGGTGTGTGCACATGGGTTTGTGCACCTACCTGTGTGTGTGTGTGTGTGTGTGTGAGTTGAAGATTTGCTGTCTCTGCAGTATGTGTCCTGATGAGAGGTGACCTGACAGACTGTCACATGTGACTTCTCCACCGATGAGCAGCTCTGTTCTCAACCCCTCCACCCCGCCAGACCCCATTAGAGCTCAGTGAATACCACAACACACAAACACACACACACACACACCAAGGTTAACCCCATGGACCTTCAGCCAATGAGGGAAACTTGCACTTTTCAGATAAGTAATTTATTATGTAAATAATTTAAATGTGATTTATTTTTGGAAGCAGATAATCCATTTCAGCATTTTCATTTGACTGAAATTTGATCTAAGCTCATTTGAATAAAATGTTTTCTCCATATTAGTCTGGGTAATGAAGTGGATCTCTGAAGAGAGATACTTTTGTTATGAGAGGAGTCTCTCGGTAGTGGCACAATGAAGGAGAAGACTGACATGCTGGTCACCTCACCGTGGGGAAATGCTGATTGGATTGTAGATGGGAGCCAGTGAAGAATACGAATAATGTCTTGTAATTTTCTACAAAATAGGAAGAATATATCTTATCATCAATCTCTTGTGACACCTTAAAATACCACTCATCTCATACAATTGTATGCACACAATCATATGTAAACGATTGTAAGATGGCTGCCACTGCAAAAGGGATGGGATCACTGCAGCTACCTCGCTTTCCAACCAAGATGGCTGCCATTGCCAAGTGTTTTGTGTTCCTTTTTGAAACAGTCTCTGAACATTAATATCAACCTGACAAATGTTGCGTTAGAAGCAGATAGAGGAATAGCGATCCTGTGTGTTGGAGGGCTTTAGCACATACCATGCTTGGAGCTGATTTTAAATGAACTACATCCTGACACATAGTGGCCTTTCCTAGGCCCTGGGGACCTGAGAACCTAGTATAAGAAAAGTTGGATCAAAGTTTACAACAGACAACAAACAGCTCTGTAACATCCCTACTCTCTCCTATAATACGTATGCTAGGTATTTGATCCCCTGCTGATTTTGTACGTTTGCCCACTGACAAAGAAATGATAAGTCTATAATTTTAATGCTAGGTTTATTTGAACAGTGAGAGACAGAATAACAACAAAATAAATCCTGAAAAACGCATGTGAAAATTTTTATAAATTGATTTGCATTTTAATGAGGGAAATAGATATTTGACCCCTCTGCAAAACATGACTCAGTACTTGGTGGCAAAACCCTTGTTGGCAATCACAGTTGTCAGACATTTCTTGTAGTTGGCCACCAGGTTTGCACACATCTCAGGAGGGATTTTGTCCCACTCCTCTTTGCAGATCTTCTCCAAGTCATTAAGGTTTCGAGGCTGACGTTTGGCAACTCGAACCTTCAGCTCCCTCCACAGATTTTCTATGGGATTAAGGTCTGGAGACTGGCTAGGCCACTCCAGGACTTAATGTGCTTCTTCTTGAGCCACTCCTTTGTTGCCTTGGCCGTGTGTTTTGGGTCATTGTCATGCTGGAATACACATCCACAACCCATTTTCAATGCCCTGGCTGAGGGAAGGAGGTTCTCACCCAAGATTTGACGGTACATGGCCCCGTCCGTGAAGTTGTCCTGTCCCCTTAGCAGAAAAACACCCTCAAGCATAATGTTTCCACCTCCGTGTTTGACGGTGGAGATGGTGTTCTTGGGGTCATAGGCAGCATTCCTCCTCCTCCAAACACGGCGAGTTGATGCCGAAGAGCTCCATTTTGGTCTCATCTGACCACAACACTTTCACCCAGTTGTCCTCTGAATCATTCAGATGTTCATTGGCAAACTTCAGATGGGCATGTATATGTGCTTTCTTGAGCAGGGGGACCTTGCGGGCCCTGCAGGATTTCAGTCCTTCACGGCGTAGTGTGTTACCAATTGTTTTCTTGGTGACTATGGTCTCAGCTGCCTTGAGATCATTGACAAGATCCTCCCGTGTAGTTCTGGGCTGATTCCTCACCGTTGTCATGATCATTGCAACTCCACAAGGTGAGATCTTGCATGGAGCCCCAGGTCGAGGGAGATTGACAGTTCTTTTGTGTTTCTTCCATTTGTGAATAATCGCACCAACTGTTGTCACCTTCTCACCAAGCTGCTTGGCGATGGTCTTGTAGCCCATTCCAGCCTTGTATAGGTCTACAATCTTGTCCCTGACATCCTTGGAGAGCTCTTTGGTCTTGGCCATGGTGGAGAGTTTGGAATCTGATTGATAGATTGCTTCTGTGGACAGGTGTCTTTTATACAGGTAACAAAGTGAGATTAGGAGCACTCCCTTTAAGAGTGTGCTCCTAATCTCAGCTCGTTACCTGTATAAAAGACACCTGGGAGCCAGAAATCTTTCTGATTGAGAGGGGGTCAAATACTTATTTCCCTCATTAAAAT
Organism: Brachymystax lenok tsinlingensis; assembly: GCA_030435695.1. NCBI lineage: Eukaryota > Metazoa > Chordata > Actinopteri > Salmoniformes > Salmonidae > Brachymystax > Brachymystax lenok. Next base: position 15,277,698 of record CM059797.1, on the reverse strand, counting down.
GCAAATCAATTTATAACATTTTTCACATGCGTTTTTCTGGATTCTTTTGTTGTTATTCTGTCTCTCACTGTTCAAATAAACCTACCATTAAAATTATAGACTGATCATTTCTTTGTCAGTGGGCAAACGTACAAAATCAGCAGGGGATCAAATACTTTTTTCCCTCACTGTATGTCTTATCATATTTTTTATTTCATTCTTGGAGATGTAGCTTGCCTTGCACTTTTAATTAACTTAAAGCCCCACTTAAACATGATTCATTTTTAGAACATAGAATAAACTTTTCTCAGTAATAGCAGAGGACAGCTCTTTAGACTTTTCATGGACTATTCCCCACATGCCTTGTATAGCAATTATGACTGTAATGGAGTACATTAACCATTGACACACACATTTTGCATCGTATAAAATGTACTATTAAATTCACTTTAATTAAACACACACACACCACCTCTCCTCTCCCACTCACACACACACTATAGACTTGAATACTCATCCTTATATAAATTCAGTCTTTGTGCAGGAATCCCAGGAATGCCTGTTGTTCGGCCTCAACAGAAATGTCACGGTTACATTTTGTAACCTTTACTAGAGAACGTTATCTGCTCTGATAGCGAGGCAGAGCTGGGACGGGGACCACGGCGATGCGATTGGATTTGAAAGGTCCCCGTCGGAGTCATACCCGCGGGCTATCTCCCCTTCACAGTTCAGCAACACCAGCGCTACGGCAGGCCGTCCACACCACACACCACTCTGTAAAGTTACAAGGATCTAATCTGTCCCAGTGTATCTGTGTCTCCCCACGCACAGCATCAGTCTGGGGGAGGATAGAGTGGATAGAGGAGGGTTGGAGGAGGATGGAGTAGGGATGGAGGATGGAGAGAATAGAGGAGGGTTGGAGGAGTATAGAGTAGGGATGGAGGATGGGGAGGATGGAGGATGGGGAGGATGGATGGAGGATGGAGAGATAGAGGGTTAGAGGAGGATGGGGAGGAGGGATAGAGGATGGGGAGGAGGGAGTAGGGATGGAGGATGTAGAGGATGGAGAGGATAGAGGAGAGAAGGGGAGGATGGAGGATTCTCTGTCCATATTCTTCCTTGAGGTACACCATCCAAGCAGGTATACATCTCAGTCCACTCCCATTTACACACTAGGGGGCAGTAGTAGTTAATGTAACTCAACAGGTGAAACTGGGCGCTGATATTTTACTGCATGTGGATAGTCTCTCTCAATCGTGCTGCCTGGGCGAGGTCCCTACTTGTATTTTCACAGACATTTTGGTTGCTTGTCATGGCTGTGTGCTGTATTCACCACTTCATATTTAATTTACCAATAAACCCTACAATACTTCAACATGTTATCGTATGGAGACGTTACACGTCCGTGTGGCTCAGTTGGTAGAGCATGGCATTTGCAATGTAAGCGTTGTGGGTTTATTTCCCATGGGGGACCATTATGAAAAACATATCCACAAACTACTGTAAGTCTCTCTGGATAAAAGCGCCTGCTTAAGAGTTCATACATTCATAGCTCATATATAGTTTTTGAATCTTTTTTTTTATTGTGGATAATGCAGCAAATACTTTGAAAGGTTGTCTTTGTCAGCATGTAGAAAGGGTCTGAATGGATGCCAGCCAAAATAAAAGGCCTCCAGGAAAGGATTCCTATGTGACCGATCGAGGGTTGCAAAATGTCGGTAACTTTCCCAAAATTCCCTGGTTTTCCAGAAATCCTGGTAGGAATCAGGTCTTCCTGCTTTTTACCCAAATAAATCCAAGATGGCGTAGAAGTTCAGACGTCTTTGTCGTCGTCTTGTCATGTCCTGTGTATATATATATATTTTTTCCCTTCCTATATATTTTGTATATATTTTTTTTGATTTTTAATCTCAGTTTCAACATACTCTCCTGCAACCCGCCTCACCTAATGTGGTATGGATCTGCTTTTTTCTATACTTTAGAACCGGAACCCCCAACAGAAGCTAGGCAGCTAACTAGCTACTAGCTAATAGTCAGATAGCCACTGCCAGTGGTCATCAGCTAACCTTAGCCTGGTCAACTCCTGCCAGTCTGCACAGGGCGTTTCAACCCATAGCATACCGGACTGCTCTTTCACCACATCTCCGGTTTCCTACCGCAAGCTCTGAACCTTTTCACCTGGATCATGACAGCTAGCTAGCTGCTATCCGAGTGGCTAACCCCTGGCTAACGTCTCTGTCCCAAAGTAAGCACCATTGAGCCTGGAATTAGCCTCGTGCTAGGCCCATCTCCCGGCTAGCTGAAGAGGTCCATCAGCCACTCCTTGGGCTACAATACCTATTTTGCCAATTGGCCTGGACCCTTTTACTGCCGACACAGAGCGCTGCCAACCCAACACGACTGGTCTGCCGACGTAACCGTCTGAGGGGGCTACAACAGACTCTTCCATCACGACGTCCCCCTGCTAGGCTGCTAGCCCCGGCCCGCTAGCTGTCTGAATCACCGTGTCTCCAGCTCGCCTAGCCACCCACTGGTCCCTATGATCACTCGGCTACGCATGCCTCTCCTCAATGTCAATATGTCTTGTCCATTGCTGTTTTGGTTAGTGATTATTGTCTTATTTCACTGTAGAGACTCCAGCCCTGCTCAATATGCCTTAGCTAGCACTTTTGTCCCTCCTCCCACTCATGCGGTGACTTCACCTGGTCTAAATGATGTCTCTAGAGACAAAACCTCTCTCATCGTCACTCAATGACTAGGTTTTCCTCCACTGTATTCACATCCTACCATACCCTTGTCTGTACATTATGCCTTGAATCTATTCTTCTGCGCCCAGAAACCTGTTCTTTTTACTCTCTGTTCCGAACGAACTAGACAACCAGTTCTTATAGCCTTTAGCCGTACCCTTATCTTACTCCTCCTCTGTTCATCTGGTGATGTAATGGTCAATCCAGGCCCTGCAGCGCCTAGCTCCACTCCCATTCCCCAGGCGCTCTCATTTGTTGACTTCTGTAACCGTAAAAGCCTTTTGTTTCATGTATGTTAACATTAGATGTTTTTTTTACTCACACTCTGCCAACCCGGATGCCCTGGCCGTGTCTGAATCCTGGCTTAGGAAGGCCACCATCCCTAACTATAACATTTTCCGACAAGATAGAACTGCCAAAGGGGGCGGAGTTGCAATCTACTGCAGAGACAGCCTACAGAGCTCTGTCATACTATCCAGGTCTGTGCCCAAACAATTCAAATTTCTACTTCTAAAAATCCACCTTTCCAGAAACAAGTCTCTCACCGTTGCACTTGTTATAGACCACCTTCTTCCCCCAGCTGTGCCCTGGACACCATATGTGAATTGATTGCCCCCCATCTATCTTCAGAGCTCGTACTGTTAGGAGACCTAAACTGGGACATGCTTAACACCCCGGCCGTCCTACAATCTAAGCTAGATGCCCTCAATCTCACACAAGTTATCAATGAACCTACCAGGTACAACCCTAAATCTGTAAACACGGGCATCCTCGTAGATATCATCCTGACCAACCTGCCCTCTAAATACACCTCTGCTGTCTCCAAGCAGGATCTCAGCGATCACTGCCTCATTGCCTACATCCGTAATGGGTCTGCGGTCAAACAACCACCCCTCATCACTGTCAAATGCTCCCTAAAACACTTCAGCGAGCAGGCCTTTCTAATCGACCTGGCCCGGGTATCCTGGAAGGATATTGACCTCATTCCGTCAGTAGAGGATGCCTGCTTATTCTTTAAAAGTGCTTTCCTCACCATCTTAAATAAGCATGCCCATTCAAAAAATATAGAACCAGGAACAGATATAGCCCTTTGTTCACTCCAGACTTGACTGCCCTTGACCAGCACAAAAACATGCTGTGGCGTACTGCATTAGCATCAAATAGCCCCCGTGATATGCAACTTTTCAGGGAAGTTAGGAATCAATATACATAGGCAGTTCAAACAGAAATTTGCATCATGTAGCACAAACTCCCAAAAGTTCTGGGACACTGTAAAGTCCATGGAGAATAAGAGCACCTCCTCCCAGCTGCCCACTGCACTGAGGCTAGGAAACACTGTCACCACCAATAAATCACCGATAATTAAGAATTTCAATAAGCATTTTTCTATGGCTGGCCATGCTTTCCACCTGGCTAGCCCTACTCCGGTCAACAGCCCTGCACCCCCCACAGCAACTTGCCCAAACCTCCCCCATTTCTCCTTCACCCAATCCAGACAGCTGATGTTCTAAAAGAGTTGCAAAATCTGGACCCCTACAAATCAGCTTGGCTAGACAACTTCTCTTTCTAAAATGATCTGCCGCAATTGTTGCAACCCCTATTACTAGCCTGTTCAACCTCTCTTTCGTATCATTTGAGATCCCCAAATATTGGAAATATGCGCGGTCATCCACCTCTTCAAAGGGGGAGACACTCTAGACCCAAATTGTTACAGACCTATATCTATCCTACCCTGCCTTTCTAAAGTTTTTGAAAGCCAAGTTTACAAAACAGATCACCGACCATTTCGAATCCCACTGTACCTTCTTTGCTATGCAATCTTGTTTCCGAGCTGGTCATGGTTGCACCTCAGCCACGCTCAAGGTCCTAAACGATATCATAATCTATAAAAGACAATACTGTGCAACCGTCTTCATCGACCTGGCCAAGGCTTTCGACTCTGTCAATCACCACATTCTTATCGGCAGACTCAACAGCCTTGGTTTCTCAAATGACTGCCTCGCCTGGTTCACCAACTACTTCTCAGACAGAGTTCAGTGTGTCAAATCAGAGGGCCTGTTGCCCGAACCTCTGGCAATCTCTATGGGGGTGCCACAGGGTTCAATTCTCTGGCTGACTATTTTCTCTGTATACATCAGTGATGTCACTCTTGCTGCTGGTGATTCTCTGATCCACCTCTACGCAGACGACACCATTCTGTATACTTCTGGCCCTTCCCTGGACACTGTGTTAACTAACCTCCAGACAAGCTTCAATGCCATACAACTCTCCTTCTGTGGCCTTCAACTGCTCTTAAATGCAAGTAAAACTAAATGCATGCTCTTCAACCGATCGCTGCCCGCACCTGCCCGCCTGTCCAGCATCACTACTCTGGACGGTTCTGACTTCGAACATGTGGACAATTACAAATACCTAGGTGTCTGGTTAGACTGTAAACTCTCATTCCAGACTCACATTAAGCATCTCCAGTCCAAAATTAAAACTATAATCAAATCAAAGTTTATTTGTCACGTGCGTCGAATACAAAAGGTAGACCTTACAGTGAAATACTTACTTACAGGCTCTAACCAATAGTGCAAAAAAAGGTATTAGATGAACAATAGGTAAGTAAAGAAATAAAATAGCAGTAAAAAAGACAGGCTATAAAAGTAGCGAGGCTACATACAGGCACCGGTTAGTCAGGCTGATTGAGGTAGTATGTACATGTAAATATGTACACATGTTTACATGTTTACATGTTTAAGGTAAACATGTAGCTATGGTTAAAGTGACTATGCATATATGATGAACAGAGAGTAGCAGTAGCGTAAAAAAGGGGTTGGCGGGTGGTGGGTGGCGGGAAACAATGCCGATAGATAGCCCGGTTAGCCAATGTGCGGGAGCACTGGTTGGTCTGCCCAATTGAGGTAGTATGTACATGAATGTATAGTTAAAGTGACTATGCATATATGATAAACAGAGAGCAGCAGCAGTGAATCGGCTTCCTATTTCTCAACAAAGCATCCTGCACTCATGCTGCCAAAAATACCCTCGTAAAACTGACTATCCTACCGATCATTGACTTCGGCGATGTCATTTATAAAATAGCCTCCAACACTCTACTCAGCAAATTGGATGCAGTCTATCACAGTGCCATCCGTTTTGTCACCAAAGCCACATATACTACCCACCACTGCGACCTGTATGCTCTCGTTGGCTGGCCCTTGCTTCATATTTGTCGCCAAACCCACTGTTTCCAGGTCATCTATACGTTTTTGCTAGGTAAAGCCCCGCCTTATCTCAGCTCACTGGTCACCATAGCAGCACCGACCCGCAGCACGCGCTCCAGCAGGTATATTTCACTGGTCACCCCCAAAGCCAATTCCTCATTTGGCCGACTTTCCTTCCAATTCTCTGCTGCCAATGACTGGAACGAATTGCAAATATCACTGAAGCTGGGGACTCATATCTCCCTCACTAACTTTAAGCATCAGCTGTCAGAGCAGCTCACAGATCACTGCACCTGTACATAGCCCATCTGTAAATAGCCCATCCAACTACCTCATCCCCATATTGGTATTTTATTAATTATTTTGCTCCTTTGCACCCCAGTATCTCTACTTACACATTCATCTTCTGCACATCTAGTCCTCCAGTGCTTAATTGCTAAATTGAATTACTTCGCCACTACGGCCTATTAATTGCCTTACCTCCCTAATCTTACCTTATTTACACACACTGTATATAGATTTTTTCTATTGTGTTATTGACTGACGGAATCTTTTAACCAGGATTTCGGGGGAAATCTGGGAATTTTAGGAAACTTAACAGAAATTTTCAACCATAGACCGAACAAAGCACTTCCGAAAACCTCTTTGCACTTCTAAGAAAATGAACAATTAAGTATTCTTCCTCTTCTCCTTGTTTACAGATTACTACACCTGGTATTCCAGGCAGTCACCCATCCAAGTACCAACCAGGCCTGACCCTGCTTAGCTACCAAGATCAGGCATGTACTCACCAAATTGACCCATTTTCTCACCGAATTACAACATTGGCCCATCCCCGTGGCCTGCCACAAGGAGTCGCTAGAGCGCGATGAGCCAAGGAAAGCCCCCCGGCCAAACACTACCCTTCCGTGGACAGCGCTGTCCTATGGGGCTCCCTGTCACGGCTGGTTATTCTTCCTCTTCTTTAAAGGGTTAGTTTAATTGAGTACATGCTTAACTGAAGGAGAACATAGACATAATATAGAGGCTGATGACCGGTTGTGAAGTACAGACACTACCGTTTAAAAGTTTGGGGTCACTTAGAAATGTCCTTGTTTTTGAAAGAAAGCTATTTTTTGTCCATTAAATAACATCAAATTGATCAGAAATACAGCGTAAACATTGTTAATGTTGTAAATGACTATCTACGTAGGTGTACAAAGGCCCAATAACAGCAACCATCACTCCTGTGTGCCAATGGCACGCTGTGTTAGCTAATCCAAGTTCATCATTTTAAAAGGCTAATTGATCATTAGAAAACCCGTTTGCAATTATGTTAGCACAGCTGAAAACTGTGGTACTAATAAAAGAAGCAATAAAACTGGCCTTTAGACTATTTGAGTTTCTGGAGCATCAGCATTTGTGGGTTCGATTACAGGCTCAAAATGGCCAGAAACAAAGACCTTTCTTCTGAAACTCGTCAGTCTATTCTTGTTCTGAGAAATGAAGGCTAGTCAGGGCCTCCAAGAAACAAAAGATCTCGTACAACGCGGTGTACTACTCCCTTCGCAGAACAGAGCAAACTGTCTCTAACCAGAATAGAAAGAGGAGTGGGAGGCCCGGTACACAACTGTCACAACTGAGCAAGAAGACACATCTGACAAGTACATCACTGCTGCAGTTTCTGCTAGAGAGTGTTATGTTATATAATTATCTTTCTCTTTCTTTCTTTTTTTCTTCTTCTCTCTCTCTCTCTCTCTCAGAGGACCTGAGCATTAGGATCATTCCTCAAGGCCTACCTGGCCTGATGACTCCTTGATGTCCCGAGTCCACCTGGCCGTGCTGCTTCTCCAGTTTCAACTGTTCTGCCTTTTTATGAACATTTTAAAATCTTGTCCATGTTCTGTTATAATCTGCACCCTGCACAGCCAAAAGAGGACTGGCCACCCCTCACAACCTGGTTCCTCTCTAGGTTTCTTCCTAGGTTTTGGCCTTTCTAGGGAGTTTTTCCTAGCCACCGTGCTTTTACACCTGCATTGCTTGCTGTTTGGGGTTTTAGGCTGGGTTTCTGTACAGCACTCTGTGACATCAGCTGATGTAAGGGGGGCTTTATGAATACATTTGATTTGATTTGATTTATGTTGTGGCTCCTGTGTCTGACTGTGTGACATTATGTCTCATTGCTGTTGTTCCATGAAGCTGCTGTTAAATGGGTCCTTGCTATCCGGGAACTCTAACGTCACCAATTAAAGTTGAAATGTAAGATGATTAAGGTAGAGGTTAAGGTTAGAGTTTCGGGTAGGGACGTCCCGAGGACCCCGGATTGCACTAACCTTGCTTAATGCTGCCTCCCAGGCTGCTCTACTCAGCCATTTTCCAAATCTGTGATTTCTGCACCTGTTTCCTAGACAACCGACTGCCGCTTAAAGGGGCAGTTCTGCTTATTGACCGCATGCCCTTGACCAGAACCGCACTCACACTTGAAGCTGTGATTATACCCTTTTTTATGGCACTTCAGATGCTTGTGGAAGGATCAGCATAGCATGGCATTCCATGCAAAACACCTTGCACACTAAAACAAAGAGGTAGGGTTTATCCTGTGTCATCTCAAGTTGTCTGAGTGAGCTTATTATGGTACAATAGGCTTATTGTGGATCTATTGCTTTCTACATTCACTATCATGTTCATTTAAGTGAGTGTGACAGTATACCAATACATGATATTACTTGATTAAATCTACACCCTCTCTAAAAGGATGACAATATCACATTGCCAGTGGGGGATATTCAACCCCTCTTCTATCCTCCTATGGAGATATTTCTCTCTCTCTCTCTCTCTCTCTCTCTCTCTCTCTCTCTCTCTCTCTCTCTCTCTCTATATCAACCAAGAGCCTGATGTCTTAATCTGGCACTCCATCATTTCTTTCCCTCTCTTAATTACTCTGTGATGATTCTAACAGGTGAACCCAGTCAAGCAAGACTAATGGGATTTCTCCCCCCAGTGTCGCAGGCAGCACAGCTTTACACGGTCAGGAACAACCACCTTCATATTGGGTTTAACTATACTGAACAAAAATATAAATTAATCATGCAACAATTTCAAAGATCTTACTGCGTTACTGGGAAGCGCTCACTAACGGGGATGTAAACAAATTTGTGCACAAAATTTGAGAGAAATAAGCTTTATGTGCGTATGGAAAATTTCAGGGATCTTTTTATTTCAGCTCATGAATCATGGGACCAACACTTTACACGTTGCGTTTATATTTTTATTCAGTGTAGAAAGGAGCACGAAAGAGAGAAAGAGACAGACAGAGGAATGTAAATGATATGTGTCAGGATGAGATTGGGGTTTGTTTTGATGGCGCTGCTTTGCAGATGTGTGTTGGATAGCTGTCTGTCTGGCTGTTAGCCAGGTCGCTTGTCGTTTGTAGCATATTGGTTGTCAAACCAATTATAGCCTCAATAGGTTTCAGATCGTTCCTTTAACTTATATTTTTTTTGTTTTAAACTCAGTCTCATGAACTTTCTTAAGGTCGTAGACCATTTCTGTTTTAGACAGTGTGACATGATCTTTCCTAGAGGTTATCTCCGCATCTCTGAGTTGGACTAATCTAATGCCGACTAAACAAAAACCACACACAAACAGACTGAATGTACTCACACACACACACACAAACCACACACACACTAGCCAAACCAGCTATCTCAAGTCAAGGTCACTCAAATAGAATAGCTGAACCTGAATCTTCTCCAACTCCCTCTTTCTATCCCCTCCCTCTTTCTCTCCTCTCTCACTTTCTCTTCATCTCTTAGTTTTTTCTGCCTCTGTTTCTTTCACTCTCTTCTCCTTCTATACTTTCTCTGATTGGGCAGCAGACAGCGTGTAAGTACTCTAACCCAGAGAAGTCTCTGGGAGCCCTGGCGATTGGTTCTGCTCTGTAGCACTGTTCACAATCGATTAAGAGACGGTGCGCTCCCGCTAACAGCTTTCCTCTGCTGCTCCTGTGGCTTTAATACTGTCACATAGACTCCAAACTTCGCACCTAACCCTTCAACCCGCTCTTTCCACTCTTTTTTTCTCCACCTCCCTTCTCCTTTTTTCCTCTCATTTTGAAACTCCCTAACTCTATCACCCCGCAAAATCGCTCTCAACATCTCTTTATCCCCCCTTCTCTCTCGCCTTGATGCTCCACTTTCTTTATCCTCCCCTTCTCTCTCGCCTTGATGCTCCACTTTCTTTATCCTCCCCTTCTCTCTCACCTTGATGCTCCACTTTCTTTATCCTCCCCTTCTCTCTCGCCTTGATGCTCCACTTTCTTTATCCTCCCTTCTCTCTCGCCTTGATGCTCCACTTTCTTTATCCCCCCTTCTCTCTCGCCTTGATGCTCCACTTTCTTTATCCTCCCCTTCTCTCTCGCCTTGATGCTCCACTTTCTTTATCCTCCCCTTCTCTCTCGCCTTGATGCTCCACTTTCTTTATCCTCCCCTTCTCTCTCACCTTGATGCTCCACTTTCTTTATCCTCCTTCTCTCTCGCCTTGATGCTCCACTTTCTTTATCCTCCCCTTCTCTCTCACCTTGATGCTCCACTTTCTTTATCCTCCCCTTCTCTCTCGCCTTGATGCTCCACTTTCTTTATCCCCCCTTCTCTCTCGCCTTGATGCTCCACTTTCTTTATCCTCCCCTTCTCTCTCGCCTTGATGCTCCACTTTCTTTATCCCCCCTTCTCTCTCGCCTTGATGCTCCACTTTCTTTATCCTCCCCTTCTCTCTCGCCTTGATGCTCCACTTTCTTTATCCCCCCTTCTCTCTCGCCTTGATGCTCCACTTTCTTTATCCCCCTTCTCTCTCGCCTTGATGCTCCACTTTCTTTATCCTCCCCTTCTCTCGCCTTGATGCTCCACTTTCTTTATCCTCCCCTTCTCTCTCGCCTTGATGCTCCACTTTCTTTATCCCCCCTTCTCTCTCGCCTTGATGCTCCACTTTCTTTATCCTCCCCTTCTCTCTCGCCTTGATGCTCCACTTTCTTTATCCCCCCTTCTCTCTCGCCTTGATGCTCCACTTTCTTTATCCTCCCCTTCTCTTTCGCCTTGATGCTCCACTTTCTTTCGCTCTGCTCTCCTCATTATTAGTTCTTCACCTCCTTTCAACCCTATGCTCTCCGGACTCACCCTGTTCTATCACCATTAATTTCCAACGTTATTCTATTTTTTATACAGAGAGAGAGAGACTCGTACATTTCCTCAGTGAAAACAATGCACTGAGCAAATGTCAAATTGGCTTTTTACCAAATTACCGTACGAAAGACGTGTTCACCCTGCACACCCTAATTGACAAACAAACAAACCAAAACAAAGGCAAAGTCTTCTCATGATTTGTTGACTTCAAAAAAGCCTTTGACTCAATTTGGCATGAGGGTCTGCTATACAAATTGATGATAAGTGGTGTTGGGGGGAAAACATACGACATTATAAAATCCATGTACACAAACAACAAGTGTGCGGTTAAAATTGGCAAAAAACACACACATTTCTTTCCACAGGGCCATGGGGTCTGACACGGATGCGGCTTAAGCCCCACCCTCTTTAACATATACAGTATATCACAAAAGTGAGTACACCCCTCACATTTTTGTAAATATTTGAGTATATCTTTTCATGTGACAACACTGAAGAAATGACACTTTGCTACAATGTAAAGTAGTGAGTGTACAGCTTGTATAACAGTGTAAATTTGCTGTCCCCTCAAAACTACTCAACACACAGCCATTAATGTTTAAACCACTGGCAACAAAGGTGAGTACACCCCTAAGTGAAAATGTCCAAATTGGGCCCAATTAGCCATTTTCCCTTCCCGGTGTCATGTGACTCGTTAGTGTTACAAGGTCTCAGGTGTGAATGGGGAGCAGGTGTGTTAAATTTGGTGTCATCGCTCTCACACTTCCTCATACTGACTGGTCACTGGAAGTTCAACATGGCACCTCATGGCAAAGAACTCTCTGAGGATCAGAAAAAAAAATTGTTGCTCTACATAAAGATGGCCTGGGCTATAAGAAGATTGCCAAGACCCTGAAACTGAGCTGCAGCACGGTGGCCAAGACCATACAGCGGTTTAACTGGACCGGTTCCACTCAGAACAGGCCTCGCCATGGTCGACCAAAGAAGTTGAGTGCATGTGCTCAGCGTCATATCCAGAGGTTGTCTTTGGGAAATAGACGTATGAGTGCTGCCAGCATTGCTGCAGAGGTTGAAGGTGTGGGGGGTCAGCCTGTCAGTGCTCAGACCATACGCCGTACACTGCATCAAATTGGTCTGCATGGCTGTCGTCCCAGAAGGAAGCCTCTTCTAAAGATGATGCACAAGAAAGCCCGCAAACAGTTTGCTGAAGACAAGCAGACTAAGGACATGGATTACTGGAACCATGTCCTGTGGTCTGATGAGACCAAGATAAACTTATTTGGTTCAGATGGTGTCAAGCGCGTGTGGCGGCAACCAGGTGAGGAGTACAAAGACAAGTGTGTCTTGCCTACAGTCAAGCATGGTGGTGAGAGTGTCATGGTCTGGGGCTGCATGAGTGCTGCCGGCACTGGGGAGCTACAGTTCATTGAGGGAACCATAAATGCCAACATGTACTGTGACATACTGAAGCAGAGCATGATCCCCCCTCCCTTCGGAGACTGGGCCGCAGGGCAGTATTCCAACACGATAACGACCCCAAACACACCTCCAAGACGACCACTGCCTTGCTAAAGAAGCTGTGAGGGTAAAGGTGATGGACTGGTCAAGCATGTCTCCAGACCTAAACCCTATTGAGCATCTGTGGGGCATCTTCAAACGGAAGCTAGAGGAGTGCAAGGTCTCTAACATCCACCAGCTCCGTGATGTTGTCATGGAGGAGTGGAAGAGGACTCCAGTGGCAATCTGTGAAGCTCTGGTGAACTCCATGCCCAAGAGGGTTAAGGCAGTCCTGGAAAATGATGGTGGCCACACAAAATATTGACACTTTGGGCCCAATTTGGACATTTTCACTTAGGGGTGTACTCACTTTTGTTGCCAGCGGTTTAGACATTAATGGCTGTGTGTTGAGTTATTTTGAGGGGACAGCAAATTTACACTGTTATACAATCTGTACACTCACTACTTTACATTGTAGCAAAGTGTCATTTCTTCAGTGTTGTCACATGAAAAGATATACTCAAATATTTACAAAAATGTGAGGGGTGTACTCACTTTTGTGATATACTGTATATCAACAAATTGGCGAGGGCACTAGAACAGTCTGCAGCACCAGGTCTCACCCTACTAGAATCTGAAGTGAAATGTCTACTGTTTGCTGATGATGTGGTTCTTCTGTCACCAACCAAGGAGGGCCTACAGCAACACCTAGATCTTCTGCACAGATACTGTCAGACCTGGGCCCTGACAGTAAATCTCAGTAGGACAAAAATAATGGTCTAAAAAAGGTCCAGTCGCCAGGACCACAAATACAAATTCCATATAGACACCGTTGACCTAGAGCCCTCAAAAAACTATACATACCTTGGCCTAAACATCAGCGCCACAGGTAACTTCCACAAAGCTGTGAACGATCTGAGAGACAAGGCAAGAATGGCCTTCTATGCCATCAAAAGGAACATAAAATTTGACATAACAATTAGGATCTGGCTAAAAATACTTCAATCAGTTATAGAACCCATTGCCCTTTAGGGTTGTGAGGTCTGGGGTCCGCTCACCAACCAAGAATTCACAAAATGGGACAAACACCAAATTGAGACTCTGCATGCAGAATTCTGAAAAATATCCTCTGTGTGCAACGTAAAACACCAAATAATACACGCAGAGCAGAATTAGGCCGACCCCGCTAATTATCAAAATCCAGAAAAGAACCGTTAAATTCTACAACCAAAAGGAAGCGATTCCCAAACTTTCCATAACAAAGCCATCACCTATAGAGAGATTAACCTGGAGAAGAGTCCCCTAAGCAAGCTGGTCCTGAGGCTCCGTTCACAAACACAAACAGACCCTACAGAGCCCCAGGACAGCAACACAATTAGACTCAACCAAATCACGAGAAAACAAAAAGATAACTACTTGACACATTGGAAATAATTAACAAAAAAACAGAGAAAACTATAATGCTATTTGGCCCTAAACAGAGAGTACACAGTGGTATAATACCTGACCACTGTGACTGACCCAAACTTAAGGAAAGCTTTGACTATGTACAGACTCAGTGAGCATAGCCTTGCTGTTGAGAGAGGCCTCCATAGGCAGACCTGGCTCTCAAGAGAAGACAGGCTATGTGCACACTGCCCACAAAATGAGGTGGAAACTGAGCTGCACTTCCTAACCTGCCAAATGTATGACCATATTAGAGACACATATTTACCTCATATTACACAGATCAACAAAGAATTCGAAATCAAACCCAATTTTGATAAACTCCCATATCTACTGGGTGAAATACCATAGTATGCCATCACAGCAGCAATATTTGTGACCTGTTGACACAAGAAAAGGGCAACCAGTGAAGAACAAACACCATTGAAAATACAAACCATAATTTTTTAAAATTGATTTCACCTTTATTTAACCAGGTAGGCCAGTTGAGAACAAGTTCTCATTTACATCTGCGACCTGGCCAAGATAAAGCAAAGCAGTGCGACACAAACAACACAGAGTTACACATGGGATAAACAAACGCACAGTCAATAACACAATAGAAAAATCTATATACAGTGTGTGCAAATATAGTAAGATAAGGGAGGTAAGGCAATAAATAGGCTAAAGTGGCAAAATAATTACAATTTAGCAAATAAACACTGGAGTGATACATGTGCAGAAGATGAATGTGCAAGTAGAGATACTGGGGTGCAAAGGAGAAAGTTAGTTGGAGGTAGTTGGATAGTTAAATAAAGGTTAATATATATATATATTTAAATGAATTCACTGGCAACGGAGCAGATCGAGCCCTGCATCGAGCAACACCGAAAGTGTTGTCTTTTATTGATGGCAGTTATGATATTGTTTAGGACTTGAGTGTGGCTGAGGTGCACCCATAACCAGCTCGGAAACCAGATTGCATAGCGGAGAAGGTATGGTGGGATTCGAAATGGTCGGTGATCTGTTTGTTAACTTGGCTTTCAAAGACTTTAGAAAGGCAGGGTAGGATAGATATAGGTCTGTAACAGTTTGGGTCTAGAGTGTCTCCCCCTTGAAGAGGGGGATGACCGCGGCAGCTTTCCAATCTTTGGGGATCTCAGACGATACGAAAGAGAGGTTGAACAGGCTAGAAATAGAGGTTGCAACAATTGCGGCAGATCATTTTAGAAAGGGTCCAGGGTCCAGATTGTCTATCCCAGCTGATTTGTAGGGGTCCAGATTTTGCAGCTCTTTCAGAACATCAGCTATCTGGATTTGGGTGAAGGAGAAATGGGGGAGGCTTGGGCAAGTTGCTGTGGGGAGTGCTGGGCTGTTGACCGGGGTAGGGGTAGCCAGGTGGAAAGCATGGCCAGCCATAGAAAAATGTTGTAGAAAAATGCTTATTGAAATTATCGATTATCGTAGATTTATCGGTGGTGACAGTGTTTCCTAGCTTCAGTGGAGTGGGACTTTACAGTGTCCCAGAACTTTTGGGAGTTTGTGCTACAGGATGCAAATTTCTGTTTGAAAAAGCTAGCCTTTGCTTTCCTAACTTTCCTGTGCATATTGGTTCCTAACTTCCCTGAAAAGTTGCATGTCAAGGGGGCTCTTTGATGCTAATGCAATACGCCATAGGATGTTTTTTGCTGGTCAAGGGCAGTCAAGTCTGGAGTGAACCATGGGCTATATCTGTTCTCAGTTCAATTTTTTTTTGAAAGGGCATGCTTATTTAGGATGGTGAGGAAAGCACTTTTAAAGAATAACCAGGCATCCTCTACTGACGGAATGAGGTCAATATCCTTTCAGGATACCCGGGCCAGGTCAATTAGAAAGGCCTGCTCGCTGAAGTGTTTTAGGGAGCGTTTGACAGTGATGAGGGGTGGTCGTTTGACCGCGGACCAATTACAGACTCAGGCAATGAGGCGGTGATCGCTGAGATCCTGGTTGAAGACAGCAGAGGGGTATTTAGAGGGCAGGTTGGTCAGGATGATATCTATGAGGGTGCCCGTGTTTATGGATTTAGGGTTGTACCAGGTAGGTTCCATGATCATTTGTGTGAGATTGAGTACATCTAGCTTAGATTGTAGGACGGCCGGGGTGTTAAGCATATCCCAGTTTAGGTCACCTAACAGTACAAACTCTGAAGATAAATGAGGGGCAATTAATACACATATGGTGTCCAGGGCACAGCTGGGGGCTGAGGGGGGTCTATAACAAGTGAACGGAAACAGTGAGAGACTTTTTGGGCACAGACCTGGATAGCATGACAGAACTCTGAAGTAGATTGCAATCTTGGGGGAAAATTTTGTATTTTGGGATGGAGATTTCAGAATTTTTTGTGGCCTTCCTAAGCCAGGATTCAGACACGGCTAGGAGGGTTGGCGGAGCGTGCTGAAGCAGTAAATAAAACAAACTCAGGGAGGAGGCTTCATGCATGAAACCAAGGCTTTTACGGTTACAGAAGTCAACAAATGATAGCGCCTGGGGAATAGGAGTGGAACTGGGGGCTACAGGGCCTGGGTTAAGCTCTACATCATTAGAGGAACAGAGGAGGAGTAGGATAAAGGTATGGCTAAAGGCTATAAGAACTGGTAGTCTAGTGTGTTGGGGACAGAGAATAAAAGGATCAGATTTCTGGGCGTGGTAGAATAGATTCAGAGCATAATGTACAGACAATGGTATGGTAGGCTGTGAGTACAGTGGAGGTAAACCTAGGTGTTGAGTGACGATGAGAGAGGTTTCATCTCTGAAGGCACCAGTTAAGCCAGGTGAGGTCTCCGCATGTGTGGGGGGTGGGACAAAGGAGCTATCTAAGGCATATTGATTGGGACTGAGGGCTCTACAGTGAAATAAAACAGTAAGAACTATCCAAGACAGCAGTAGACAAGGCATATTGACATTAAAGAGAGGCATAAAGCAAACACATCTGTTGATCAGGAGAGCTAAGACAACAACGGGTAAATGGTGATGAATGGGCAGAGCGAGTCAGTTAGGTACATACAGGACCTGAGTTCGTGGCTGGGGCTGACAGGTAAACAAAATGAGGTACCGTGTTATTGAAACAGTCCAGGGGGCATCAGCTGTGTAGCCGAGTGATCATAGGGTCAAAAGAGCAGCAATAGGTGAGTCAGGGTGCCGTTCGGTAGTCACTACTACGCTAGGCGAGCAGGGGACACAGCGTTCAGAAAAGTTAGCAGGCCAGGGCTAGTAGATGGTTCTTCGGTGACATCGTAACAGAACAGCCTGTTGAGACCACATCGGCGATCACGTCGGCAGTCCAGTCGTGATGGATCGGCAGGGCTCAGTGTCGACAATAAAGGGTCCAGGCCAATTGGCAAAATGGTGTTGTAGCCCTAGAATTAGCTGATATATGGGCCTAGCTCGAGGCTAGCTCAAGGCTAGCTGGTTCTTGCTTCGGGACGGAGGCGTTAGCTAACAGTAGCCACTCGTTTGCAGCTAGCTATCTGCAATGATTCGGTGTAATGATCCAGAGCGGCAGGAATCCGGGGATTGGTAGAGAGAAGCAGTCCGATATGCTCTGGGTTGATATCGCGCTGTGCAGACAGGCAGGTGTTGTCCGAGCTAAGACTGGCTGGCTGGTGACCGAGAAAAAGGTGAAGACTAGTAGCTAGTTAGCTGGCTAGCCAGCTCCTGATGGATGTTCCAGTTATAGGGAATAAAAAAGCCGATCCGTACCACATTGGATGAGGCGGGTTGCAAGAAAGTATATTTAGTTCATAGATAGAAAGTGAGATTAAGATATATACGAAAAAGACCAGCTATTTACGCCATCTTGGACGAAATGTATGTTTATTTATTATCCCTTTTGTACTTTAACTATTTGCACATTGTTACAACACTGTATATAAACATAATATGACATTTATTATTTTGGAACTTCTGTGAGTGTAATGTTTAGTGTTAATTTTTATTGTTTATTTCACTTTTGTTTACTATCTTCTTCACTTGCTTTGGCAATGTTAACATATGTTTCCCATGCCAAAAAAGCCCTTGAATTGAATTGAATTGAACTGAGAAGCAAAAAGAGGCTGAGAGAGACATACAGAGAGAGAGAGGGGGAGAAATATACAGTATACACACAGAGAGAGAGAGATACAGAGGTTGAGAGAGAGAAATATACAGTATACACAGAGAGAGAGAGAGAGATACAGAGAGAGAAATATACAGTATACACACAGAGAGAGAGAGAGATACAGAGAGAGAAATATACAGTATACACACAGAGAGAGAGAGAGATACAGAGGTTGAGAGAAAGAAATATACAGTATACACACAGAGAGAGAGAGAGATACAGAGGTTGAGAGAGAGAAATATACAGTATACACAGAGAGAGGGAGCAAGAGAGAAAGAGGGATGTGTTTTTCTTCAAGTTGGGACCGAAAATACAACAAGCAGCACAGGTGCCATTGTGTCTGGTATCAGGTTATTTTATGGTGATGTGTTTTCACTTGTGTGTGTGGTTGTGTGTTTGTATTTGCAAGTGTGTGCGTGTATTACTTTTACCCCCCACCCCTATTCTTTGGGGTTAATGTTGTGTGACTAAAGATAACTATCAGAAAATAAATACACAGCCTGTAGCTTTACTTACCTTTCTTTTCTCCACCCAAATCATTTACCAGCTATTAACTCATTACTCTGTTACTACTTTCTATTATACCCTCCCTTCTCTCCCTCCGTCCCCATGTCCTCCTTCCCTCCTTCCATCCCCATGTCTTCCGAAATAAAGGAAAAGAATACCCCTTCTTACTTATAACAGAGAAGAAATTACTAAATTATGCAGTTTTTTTTCATAAGAAACGCTAAGTACAAATGTAAGATAGATTTAGAATACCCAGCTTTTTTGTTCGGCCTTGTTTTTCATGTTCCGGTTAGCGTGAGCAGAGATTGACTGGAGAAAATGATGTATCTTATTCTGTGGTTTTTATTATAAAAAAGCAGTGAACCATTCACTCAGAAACACAAAGATGTAGGCAGAGAGAGACCAATGGCTCCATCTCCCCAGACACAAGGTTCTTTTTTCTCTTTTTTTCCTCTTTTCTCTTTTGTGGCTCACAAAACAACATAAAGTGCCGTTTAACTCTGGCGCTTGCCTCAGAATAGCCCTGGAGGAGCTGTCCTCTGTTATAGTCTCTGTGAGGGTGTGTCAGTGAGTAGGTCTAGTGTCCAGTATGTATGTGTGCGTAGGTCTAGTGTCCAGTATGTATGCGTGTCAGTGTGTAGGTGGGTCGGTGTCGTAGTGTCAAGTATGTATGCGTACGTAGGTCTAGTGTCCAGTATGTATGCGTGTCAGTGTGTAGGTGGGTCGGTGTCGTAGTGTCCAGTATGTATGTGTGCGTAGGTCTAGTGTCCAGTATGTATGCGTGCGTAGGTCTAGTGTCCAGTATGTATGCGTGTCAGTGTGTAGGTGGGTCGGTGTCGTAGTGTCAAGTATGTATGCGTACGTAGGTCTAGTGTCCAGTATGTATGCGTGTCAGTATGTAGGTGGGTCGGTGTCGTAGTGTCCAGTATGTATGTGTGCGTAGGTCTAGTGTCCAGTATGTATGTGTGCGTAGGTCTAGTGTCCAGTATGTATGCGTGTCAGTGTGTAGGTGGGTCGGTGTCGTAGTGTCCAGTATGTATGCGTGTGTGTTGTAGTGTCCATCTGTAGTGAAAGCATGTGTATGAATAACTATGTGAAATATTCTCTGTAAACATCTCCTCGTTGATTTGATTAGAGGGCTCTCTTCTTCCTCATGTCTGTCTCCATGGGCACCATGAAATGGTCTCCTCACAGGTGAAACACAAAACCACTGGCATCTCCTAAAATCCATCAGAATCGTACAGGATTTTGTGTATGCCACAGAGGTTTTTGGGTAATGTAGTTCATTACTGCTCCTCTCTCTACAGGCCAGCTATCTAAATTCTCCTGATGGCAGCAGACAGATTGGCAGTGTTAATGGAGCAACGAGGGCCCCCTGCTTACTCTCTCAGCAGACATGACTTCCATCCTCCAGGGTCTGGCTGGTTCACCGATAGTCACTGTACATGTTTGGAGGGAGGGTGTATGATTGTCCCTTGCGTGGCTCTCCAGTCCTTAGAGCTGTAATCACAGCAGACTGAATGTCACTGCGCCTTGCTCTAATTGGCCTGTCCCTCTCCATGCGCTGAGGAAGGGGCTGGGCCTTGTGAGGCTGCCATGGCGACTGGGACATTTAATGAGAGAGAGCACGCTGTGACTAATGACATCCCTGAGCCCATCAGATGTACAGCAAATGGACAATTTTGCTGCATCACTCACACACACACAAAAACTATCTAACAAACAATACACACTGACACACAGTGACACACACACCATCGAGTTAGAAGTGCATTGACTGACTCAAATACAATTCCTTTTGGAATAGTCCATTGGTGATATCTAATTGGCTATAATCATCTATACTACATGCCTTTATTGAGTATTAGGTGGATCATTGGAGCATCTATAAGGGTTAGGGTTAGAGTAATGTGGGACATCTATAATCAAATCAAATTTTATTTGTCACATACACATGGTTAGCAGATGTTAATGCGAGTGTAGCGAAATGCTTGTGCTTCTAGTTCCGACCATGCAGTAGTATCTAACAAGTAATCTAACAAATTCACAACAACTACCTTATACACACAAGAGTAAAGGAATGAATACGAGTATGTACATATAAATATATGGATGAGCGATGGCTGACCGGCATAGGCAAGATGCAGTAGATGGTATGGAGTACAGTATATACACATATATATGAGATGAGTAATGTAGGATATGTAAACATTATATAAATGGCGTTGTTTAAAGTGGCTAGTGATACATTATTTCATCCAATTATAATTATTAAAGTGGCTAGAGATTTGGGTCGATGGCCGAACGGCATAGGCAAGATACAGTAGATGGTTTAGAGTACAGTGTATACATTTGATATGAGTATGTCGGATACGTAAACATTATATACAAAATTGTTTAAAGTGGCTAGTGATACATTTGTTACATCCAATTCCTATGTTTAAAGTGGCTAGAGATTTAAGTCAGTATGTTGGCAGCAGCCACTCAATGTTAGTGATGGCTGTTTAACAGTCTGATGGCCTTGAGGTAGAAGCTGTTTTTTAGTCTCTCGGTCCCAGCTTTGATGCACCTGTACTGACCTTGCCTTCTGGATGATAGCAGGGTGAACAGGCAGTGGCTCGGGTGGTTGTTGTCCTTGATGATCTTTTTGGCCTTTCTGTGACATCGGGTGGTGTAGGTGTCCTGGAGGGCAGGTAGTTTACCCCCGGTGATGCGCGGTGCAGTCCTCACTACCCTCTGGAGAGCCTTACGGTTGTGGGCGGAGCAGTTGCCGTACCAGGCGGTGATACAGCCCGACAGGATGCTCTCGATTGTGCATCTGTAAAAGTTTGTGAGTGATTTTGGTGACAAGCCGAATTTCTTCAGCCTCCTGAGGTTGAAGAGGCGCTGTGCGCCTTCTTCACCATGCTGTCTGTGTGGGTGGACCAATTCAGTTTGTCCGTGATGTGTACGCCGAGGAACTTAAAACTTTCCACCTTCTCCACTACTGTCCCCTCGATGTGGATAGGGGGGTGCTCCCTCTCCTGTTTCCTGAAGTCCACGATCATCTCCTTTGTTTTGCTGACATTGAGTGAGAGGTTATTTTCCTGACACCACACTCCGAGGGCCCTCACCTCCTCTCTGTAGGCCGTCTCGTCATTGTTGGTAATCAAGCCTACCACTGTAGTGTCGTCAGCAAACTTGATGATTGAGTTGGATGCGTGCTTGGCCACGCAGTCATGGGTAAACAGGGAGTACAAGAGAGGGCTGAGAACGCACCCTTGTGGGGCCCCAGTGTTGAGGATCAGCGGGGTGGAGATGTTGTTTCCTACCCTCACCACCTGGGACTGGCCCGTCAGGAAGTCCAGGACCCAGTTGCACAGGGCTGGGTCGAGACCCAGGGTCTCGAGCTTAATGACGAGCTTGGAGGGAACTATGGTGTTAAATGCTGAGCTGTAGTCGATGAACAGCATTCTTACATAAGTATTCCTCTTGTCCAGATGGGTTAGGGCAGTATGCAGTGTGATTGCGATTGCGTCGTCTGTGGACCTATTGGGACGGTAAGCAAATTGGAGTGGGTCCAGGGTGTCTGGCAGGATGGAGGTGATATGATCCTTGACTAATCTCTCAAAGCACTTCATGATGACGGAAGTGAGTGCTACGGGGCGATAGTCCTTTATCTCAGTCACCTTTTCTTGGGAACAGGAACAATGGTGGCCCTCTTGAAGCATGTGGGAACAGCAGACTGGGATAGGGACTGATTGAATATGTCCGTAAACACACCAGCCAGCTGGTCTGCGCATGCTCTGAGGACACGGCCAGGGATGCCATCTGGGCCGGCAACCTTGCGAGGGTTAACACATTTAAATGTTTTTCTCACATTGGCTGCGGTGAAGGTGAGCCCGCAGGTTTTGGTAGCGGGCCGTGTCGGTGGCACTGTATTGTCCTCAAAGCGAGCAAAGAAGTTGTTTAGTTTGTCTGGGAGCAGGACGTCATGGTCCGCGACGGGGCTGGTTTTCTTTTTGTAGTCCGTGATTGACTGTAGACCCTGCCACATTCCTCTTGTGTCTGAGCCGTTGTATTGTGACTCTACTTTGTCTCTGTATTGACGCTTAGCTTGTTTGATTGCCTTGCGGAGGGAATAGCTGCACTGTTTGTATTCAGTCATGTTTCCGGTAGCCTTACCCTGGTTAAAAGCAGCGGTTCACGCTTTCAGTTTTGCGCGAATGCTGCCATCAATCCACGGTTTCTGGTTGGGGAAGGTTTTAATATTTGCTATGGGTACAACATCACCAATGCACTTGCTAATAAACTCGCTCACCGAATCAGCGTATACATCAATGTTGTTGTCAGATGCTATCCGGAACATATCCCAGTCCACGTGCCCGAAGCAATCTTGCAGCATGGAATCAGATTGGTCGGACCAGCGTTGAACAGACCTGAGAACGGGCGTTTCCGGTTTTAGTTTCTGTTTGTAGGCTGGGAGCAACAAAATGGAGTCATGGTCAGACTTGCGAAAGGAGGCGGAGAATAGCCTTGTATGCATCACGGAAGTTGGAATAACAGTGGTCCAGGATTTTACCAGCCCGGGTGGCACATTCGATATGCTGGTAAAATTTCGGGAGCCTTGTTCTTAAATTAGCCTTATTAAAATCCCCAGCCACAATAAATGCAGCCTCAGGATATGTGGTTTCCAGTTTACATAGAGTCCGATGAATTTCTTTCAGTGCCGTCGATGTGTCAGCTTGAGGGGGGATGTACACGGCTGTGATTATAATCGAGGAGTATTCTCTTGGTAGATAATGCGGTCTGCATTTGATTGTAATGAATTCTATGTCAGGTGAACAAAAGGACTTGAGTTCCTGTATGTTGTTATGATCACACCACGTCTCGTTAATCATAAGACACACACCCGCCCTTCTTCTTACCAGAGAGATGTTTGTTTCTGTCGGCGCGATGCGTGGAGAAACCAGGTGGCTGTACCGACTCTGATAACGTGTCCTGAGTGAGCCATGTTTCCGTGAAGCAAAGAACGTTGCAGTCTCGGATGTCTCTCTGAAAGGCAACCCTTGATCTGATTTCGTCTACTTTGTTGTCAAGAGACTGTACATTGGCGATTAAAATACTCGGGAGAGGTGCACGATGCGCCCGTCGACGTAGCTTGACCAAAAGACCGGCCCGTTTCCCTCTTCTCCGGCAACGCCGTTTTGAGTCGCCGCGTGCTATCCATTCTATTGTCCTGGTTGGGGTAACAAACCGAGAATCCTCTTTGGGAAAGTCGTATTCCTGGTCGTAATGTTGGTAAGTTGACGTTGCTCTTATATCCAATAGTTCCTCCCGGTTGTATGTAATAAAACTTAATATTTCCCGGGGTAACAATGTAAGAAGTAATACATAAAAAAACAAAATACTGCATGGTTTCCTGAGAACGTGAAGCGAGGCTGCCATCTCTGTCGGCGCCGGAAGTATTAAAAGGTTAGGGTTAGAGTAATGTGGGACATCTATAAGGGTTAGGGTTAGAGTAATGTGGGACATCTATAAGGGTTAGGGTTATAGTAATGTGGGACATCTATAAGGGTTAGGGTTAGAGTAATGTGGGACATCTATAAGGGTTAGGGTTAGAGTAATGTGGGACATCTATAAAGGTTAGGGTTAGAGTCATGTGGGACATCTATAAGGGTTAGGGTTAGAGTAATGTGGGACATATATAAGGGTTAGGGTTAGAGTAATGTGGGACATCTATAAGGGTTAGGGTTAGAGTAATGTGGGACATCTATAAGGGTTAGGGTTAGAGTAATGTGGGACATCTATAAGGGATAGGGTTAGAGTAATGTGGGACATCTACAAGGGTTAGGGTTAGAGTAATGTGGGACATCTATAAGGGATAGGGTTAGAGTAATGTGGGACATCTATAAGGGTTAGGGTTAGAGTAATGTGGGACATCTATAAGGGTTAGGGTTAGAGTAATGTGGGACATCTATAAGGGATAGGGTTAGAGTAATGTGGGACATCTACAAGGGTTAGGGTTAGAGTAATGTGGGACATCTACAAGGGTTAGGGTTAGAGTAATGTGGGACATCTATAAGGGATAGGGTTAGAGTAATGTGGGACATCTATAAGGGATAGGGTTAGAGTAATGTGGGACATCTACAGGGGAAATCGTCCATAACGCTGATGGGCAGGCAGGACTTGAGGACAGAGCATCACTGGTTAGTGGAGAAAATCATTAATTGGAAGCTGGAGCATCTCCCTTCATGCTGTTTATTTGTACATTAGAGACCAGGTCATTCTGGAATCTCTGGCCAAACACATCCATAGCGTTTCATGCTTTGAACTTGACACACCCCATGTAGAGCCATATAATATACATATTTCTATATGTCTCTGACCCCAAGATGTTTGTTGATCTCACAAAGGTAATGATAACAGCCATCTAAACAGAGGTCATTGTGTTGTAGTGACCTTGAATGTGACAACCCTAATAGGAACACTCGTGGCTTAGGGGTATGTACACTGGGTATCATAAGTATTCACCCCCCTATGATTTTTTACAAAGTGGGATTGAAATGTATTTAATTATTTTGTTTCCAGCTAATTACAAGCAACTGGCTGAACGAAAAGACAAGACCTTACCTCTTCTCAGATGTTGGAGTTCGTTTCCTGGTGCTTGACATAGGAGGTCAGCCAAGATCGCATGAAGTAAAAAGCCTTCACAGTTTTCTCACTTGCATCTCCATCCCAAATCTCCTCATTGCCCCCCAGCAAAATGATCCTACATTTAGTCTATTGTTGAGGTAAAAATCTGAGTACAATGCAATTGCATCACACCCTCCGTATAGAGCCTCCAGACCACATTTCCAGATCAAGCATAAATGATCTTTTAGGCATATCACAGGTAAAATAAGTTACGGGAAGTGGAAAAAGAGATGGCAGCAGAGCAAGCTGGTGTTTTGTCGTTGGTGTCACTTTATACATGAAATCAAGGAAAGAAGGCACCACATTTAGCTGTTTTCCGATAAAAGATGCAGAAGATGGTTAGTAGCAATTCAAAATAGTATATACAATGTAAATACTCAGCCAACCTTGCATCGCTGCATGTGTGTAGCAAGCGACAATGCATATGAAATGATGGGGACAGAAAACCAGAGGATACTAAAAGATACAGCTACTGTACCTTCATGGACTGCACCTGGCGCAGTGCCAAAATACAAAGGCACGTTTGAGAAGAAAAAGGGATAAAGCAAGCGTGCTGAGGAATGTAGCCTGATTCTTGATGTTTGAGGTGTTCTTATTGTGTTATTACCATTGCATCATGTAGACATACAGTATAGGGCTAGGTGCTCAACAGGTTAGCATATGTGCCCTGTATATTAATGACAGGGGGAGTTGAGAGACAATGGACATTGTGTCACCTTACAATGCAGAATAGAATATCCCAAAAACATAAATCCACAACGGTCCAGGTCATAGATGTTTATGATAAGCGATCATTCAATAAAGTTAAGTTTAGCTACTTACTCGTTAGATAACTGTCCATTTGGCCCAGTTGGATCAGGGGTGCATCTCCAATTCGTTTTTGGAATACGGAAAAATGTTTACAGGAGTATGTGTGGGCAGCAAAATCCCCATGTTCGCAAAAGCAAACAAACTGCTCCTCATCATCATTACGTTCCTCAATTTCTGTAAGAATTGTAGCCTGGAAAATCCCAGGTCTGCTGTGGCCTGCAGTTCATTAGCAGTGATAATGCTTTGTTGAATCTTTTTTATTCCTGAGTGAATATTAATGAGACCTCCCTGGGATCACAGCATTCCTTTCACTCCCCTTCTCCTGCTGTGCACCTTGATACTGCTCTGAAGGCCAAGCTGAAATATACGGATTTTTTAATGCCAGACTGAAATACCTCCAAACCAGACTCAGAGCAGTACGATTTTACTACCTCACTACTTAGTGTAACTGTAATATTCATTTTGCTGCTCTCCCATCTAAAGGAGAGTGTACTTGCATTTCAGTATTAGCTAAAACATTAGGGTAGTACTGTGTACAGCTAAAACATTAGGGTAGTACTGTGTACAGCTAAAATATTAGGGTAGTACCGTGTACAGTTAAAACATTAGGGTAGTACTGTGTACAGCTAAAACATTAGGGTAGTACTTTGTACAGCTAAAATATTAGGGTAGTACTTTGTACAGCTAAAACATTAGGGTAGTACTGTGTACAGCTACAACAATAGGGCAGTACTGTGTACAGCGATTCAGTGCTTAGCTGTCATTATGCACAGCATGAATAAACTCAACTAAACCTAGACAAATAGCTGTGAAAGTTGTCACATGACAAGTATGTCATTACTAAAAATCTCTTTGCTTCAGTGTAAACCTACTATACTAGAAGATGAGATGAAAAAGATGATAATCTGTATACTATTGTGCAGAGGGAAGCCTTCTCTAGGGATCACCCCCGTGATAAGATTGATGTGGACTGATATCTCAGAAAGGCTTCTGGAACGTTCACAGCCCATGTAGCCTTTGCGAATGGGTAATGACATGAACACTAACGCCAGTTTAATGTGTGAAGGGATTGTTATGTTTAAAAGCCAGGTTGTTACTTTTAGAAATGGTGCATGGGTCATATCAGACTGCTGTAGCTGACCTAACGGTGAACTCTGACCTTGCTACAGATGCACATCAAATAAGTAGAATCCATTAGAGTGATAGCCAGGGTGTCCTCCCGTGATGCCATTACTGGCCTAATGACATGGCTAGTCCAGGCTTTAGCCACGTTGGCTATGGGTTATCCAGCATGGTTGTTTTTATGACTTTATGACTCCATAGTAATGTTAGGGTTAGTTATGTGGGTGTGTTGGGTTACCAGGCAACCCAGGCTGGGCCGGTGATGGGACATGTTCCTCCTTAGAAGTGAGATGTAATGTTATGGATTTTGTGCTGTGACTGTTGCTTTAGATTCATGTGACCAAGCAGGTGGGCAGAGGAAAATGGGGCTGTTCTACGAGTGAATTATACTCAGCCACACACTCAATGTATCCCTGCAAACCTAGTCATGGAGGCATACACACAGACACATGCACTTAACTCTAGTTAAAGAGGTTAAGAAGGGTTTTATCAATAAATACCGTTTTTTATATCTAATTTGGATGAAATCATATTTTGCTTAATGATGTCTGGAAATGAACACAGATGGAAAAAATGAACCTAAAAAGCAGTTCAGTAGTGTTTCACTGAATGTGATGGACAGACGTGGTAGTACTTCACATCATTAAATACTAATAATAATGAGAGTTACATGTGAACAATGTATGCATTCATGATCTAATGCTAACATGTAACACGATTGACCCTATTTAATCCCGGAGCATCGCAGACAGTGACAGACTGACAGTGGGTTTGTTGGTTGTTCTGTTTATGTTGGATGACTGTACTCAGTCTGTTAATGAGATGATATTAAATATTAATCTTCATTTCACAGGCAATGAATCATCAAGGTGTTTCTGCCCGCCAGCCATCCATCCTGTGGCATAGAAGACAGCTGTTTGAAATTATAAACTGGGTGGTTCGAGCCCTGAATGCTGATTGGCTGACAGCCGTGGTATATGGCCATATACCACACCCCCTCATGCCTTATTGCTTAATTAGACACCAGATTGTGTTACTTATAAGCTAGTGCTAGCAGGAGTGATGCTGATCGTTCTGTAACTCAATGAGCAATCTGTCATGGCACAGCAGACTCATGGCAATGTAACCATAGGTGAGGTATGCTCATGTAATATGTCTGGCTATGTATCCGTGCAAGGCATGTTGTAAAACACATAGGATGTAGTATTGCTCATGTAGTCTCTAGTGGGTTGATATGATCTTGCACCATGATTTAGCCTGTTGTCCAGTGTAACCAGGGTGTTACATCTTCACCTGTGCCTATGGGTTCCCCAAGTTGTACCTTTACCGGTCCCAATGTAAACAATTCAGTGCCATGGACAGCACCGTGTTTAGCGCTATGAAGATTGGACAACGATTCAACACTATGACCTAGTGAACAGCACCATGAACTATATAGCACGCACCAATTCAACAATTCAGTACCATGAGCTATGAAGATCGGGCGACGACTCAGCACCAAGGCAATGTGGACAGCGCCACGCACCTGTTGTTGGTGTGGCCTCAGGGAGGATGTGGCTCTTTAGTGGCTCCTTTCATGTTGCCTGTATTCTTCCCATTCCCCTTTAACCTATGTACTATGTGCTAACTTACTGTAAACACAGACAGAGAGAACACATATATTCGCAGGGAACTGGTAGCCTGTATGAGGCACAGGCTACCATTGACAGTTCTAAGAAGTTGTCATCCTCCTCATTGTTGCTCAGTCAGACTACAGTTTGGACAGAGCCCAGGCTGTAAATGCCCACAAAGAATATGGACAATGATGATTTTCAATAATTGCCTGACACAATCAATCAATTTCTAATTTGTGAAGTTCTATAGAAAGAAGAGTAGCCCACTTCAGTGGGGAGACATATTAGAGAGGGCAGGATAAGCGAAGACGTTGATAGATGGCCATATTCTCAAAAGGAGGCAGGGAGCAGATTCTGATTAATTATCTGACAGAGCAATGTGGAATCGGCAAAATCTTGACTACAGTTTTGTTCCTTTCTGCTCGTTAGCGGCTTTTGCGCGCCTTAATGCATCTTTTCATTTTCTCGTGACACAGCGCACAGAACCCACCGCTTGTAGTACAAATGACAAAATCATTCACTCTCGCGTCCATATCATTTAAATTATTATTTTATTATGATGTTTAAGATGAAAATGAATAACCCCGCTACAATGACACCTAATTTGGAGAGCAATTTATTCACAAGCTCTGCAATGAATTGAAATGACATCACCTAATCGAAAATGGATATTAGCTATTGAAATGCAGCAGACCTTAGTCAGTTGTGAATTTTGATAAAGCTTTAGGGCTAGATTCAATCCAGTCGCGGATACCTTTTTCCATATTTTGTTACCTTACAGCGTTATTCTAAAATGGATTAAATACATGTTTTTGCCTCATCAATCTAAACACAATACCTCATAAAGAGAAATTTAATTGAATTTTTGCAATGTATTAATAATAAAAAACAAATACCTCATTTACATAGGTATTCAGACCCTTTGCAATGAGACTCAAAATTTTGCTCAGGTGCATCTTGCTTCCATTGATCATCCTTGATTTCTACAATTTGATTGGAGTCCACCTGTGGTAAATTCAGTTGATTGGACATGATTTGGAAAGGCACACATCTGTCTATATAAGGTCCCACAGTTGACAGTTCATGTCAGAGCAAAAACCAAGCCTTGAGGTCGAAGAAATTATCCGGTACAGATCTGGGGAAGGGTACCAAAATATTCTGCAGCATTGACAGTTCCTAAGAATACAGTGGCCTTGATGGTCACTCTGACAGAGCTCCAGAGTTCCTCTGTGGAGATAGGAGAATCTTTCAGAAGGACAACCATCTCTGCAGCTCTCCACCAATCAGGCTTTTATGATAGAGTAGCAAGACAGCAGCCACTCCTCAGTAAAAGACACATGAAAGCCCATGACAGTTTGCCAAAAGGCTCCTGAAGGACTCCCAGACCATGAGATACAAGATTCTCTGGTCTGATGAAACCAAGATTGAACTTTTTGACCTGAATGCCAAGCGTCACGTCTGTATGAAACCTGGCACCGTCCCTATGGTGAAGCATGGTGGTGGCAGCATCATGCTGTGGGGATGTTTTTCAGCGGCAGGGACTGGGAGACTAGTAAGGATCGAGGGAAAGATGAACAGAGCAAAGTACAGAGAGATCCTTGATGAAAACCTAATCAGAACCTCAGACTGGGTCGAAAGTTCACCTTCCATCAGGACAACAACCCTAAGCACACAGCCAAGACAACGCAGGAGTGGAACCCGAACTTGAACCCAATCAAATATTTTTGGAGAGACCTGAAAATAGCTGTGCAGCGACGTTCCCCATTCAACCTGACAGAGCTTGAGAGGATCTGCAGAGAAGAATGGGAGAAACTCCCCAAATACAGGTGTGCCAAGCTTGTAGCGTCATACCCAAGAAGACTCAAGGCTGTAATCGCTGCTAAAGGTGCTTCAACATATTACTGAGTAAAGGGTCTGAATACTTATGTAAATATGATATTACAAAAAATATATATTTATATAAATTAGCAATATTTTCTAAAACACTGTTTTTGCTTTGTCATTTTGGGGTATTGTGTGTAGATTGATGAGGGGAAAACAACAATTTAATCAGTTTTAGAATAAGGCTGTAACTTCACAAAATGTGGAAAAAGTCAAGGGGTTTGAATACTTTCCAAATGCACTCTCCAGTGTTTCCAGATTTCTATGAAATATGACCAATTACAATATAAGTGAAATAGTTTTCCTTCCAAGAAATGGTAATTAAGTGGAATGGTGTGGGCGAATACCGGTCATTAAAAATATTTGTCACGACTTCCACCGAAGTCGGTCCCTCTCCTTGTTCGGGGGGCATTCGGCGGTCGACGTCACCGGCCTTCTAGCCATCGCCAATCCACTTTTCATTTTCCATTTGTTTTGTCTTTGTTTTATACACACCTGGTTTCAATTCTTCAATTACATGTTCATTATTTAACCCTCTGTTTTCCCCATGTTTGTGTGCGTTATTGTTTCAATATTATGTCAGTCCATTTGGTGGGCTTGGTATTTGTTACTACTTTGGAAATTCATTGAGTAAACTACGTTGTGTTGCTCATCTCTGCTGTCCTGCGCCTGATTCTTTTGCACCAACTACACCAAGCCTTCTGACAATATTAATGCGAGTAGACCGCTGATTGGCCGGTTCATCCTCTTCAGGAGTATGACATCATCAAGTTTGAGGTGGGTTTTTTAAAGTGTTTTTTCTCCAATTCATGCTGTGGCCACAGATACGAGTATAGGATGAGTCAACATTATTTGGGCATGAGTTAACAGAACATTAACTTTTAAAAGTGTGATTTTCACTGGACAGTTATTTAAAGTGAATGAGGTTGAATGAATGAGGTTCACTGAACCACCCGCCGCTACATATGGCCATATTAAATGTGGGTGTTTGTAAGTATGGTTGTGCATCCATCAAAAGCGAACATCAGTCAACTAAATAAACAAAAAGGAGTGTATGAGAAGACGTTATAGACACATTAAAATCCATTGCAACTCTCTGCCAGGTTAGTAATTGCTCTTTTTATGGTGATAATTATTTCCTCTAAGGTACGCGCTGTTGCACAATGCAATTATACATGTGCTGCTATCTGTGGAGGGAAAGGAGGGCGGTGGGGCAGTTATTTTCTACATTTTCACAAATAATGTGTGTGTGTGTGTGTGTGTGTGTGTGTGTGTGTGTGTGTGTGTGTGTGTGTGTGTGTGTGTGTGTGTGTGTGTGTGTGTGTGTGTGTGCGTGCGTGCGTGCGTGCGTGCGTGTGTGCGTGTGTGCGTGTGTGTGTGTGTAATGGGAGAGAAAAACAAGAGGAGCAGTGTGCTGAGGGGATTCCACAGGTTCTTGCCAGCACATAAATACATTGATCTGTTATGTGGTTATAAGTATTAATGGTTTGTATGGTTTGTGTGGCAGGTCTATGTCAGTATATGGATTAATAACAGAAAAGAAAACCCCTGTAAAAGAAGAGCAGAGAGATCGCTTTGTGGGTTCGCTGTGTGATCACACCCCGAAACTCTTCTCATATTCTCTATTCCCTGCCCTCCTGTCCTCAGTTTTTTTCTCCTCTCCTTTCGTCTGTTTGTCTCTTTGTCCCAGACAGAGTGACCTGGAGGAACCTTGTGCCTTGATCCAACGCTGTCGACCAAACACCTCTCACTGATAAGGCCTTTACTGGGATGCACTGTATGAACAACTTCATTACTTTTACTGAAAAGCGCTATACAAATAAAGTTATTATTATAATTAATGTGTGTTAATATTGATAAAAAATATTATATTCTTTTCCACACAACCTTACCTTTTAAGGATACATTCTCTGAGTCAGAACTGAAGAAGCCATATCAGCTAACTCAAGCAGCTGTAGTGGCTCTTACCTGTGTCTATCAGATTTAGAGATGTGATAATTGTCCTGTCCTCTATCTGGTATTCTAACCTAATTTCCACAGATACCATCTCATGGGGAAGAAAATTCCTCCTGTCTTTTCATGGCTCCACATTCAGCCCAGCTGGAAGCTATATTTATCATATTTTCCCCGTTAACATTCAGAGAATTTGTAATCATAATTCAACCTGAGATTTGCTGAGCATCTCCCAATTAACCTGGCTCCCCTCTCTCTTTGACCTCATCAGTAATGCCATTAAACTCACATGGTCACCAGGGCCCTGTGCTGTATGAGTGTGTGAGAGAGACAGAGACAGAGAGAGAGTAGGAGAGTGTGTGAGAGAGACAGAGAGACAGACAGAGAGAAAGAGTAGGAGTATGTGTGAGAGAGAGAGAGACAGAGAGAAAGAGTAGGATAGTGTGTGAGAGAGACAGTGAGACAGAGAGAGAGTAGGAGAATGTGTGTGAGAGAGAGAGACAGAGATACAGAGCGAGCGTATGAGAGTGTGTGAGAGAGACAGAGAGATAGAGAGTAGGAGAGTTTGTGAGAGAGACATAGAGACAGAGTGGGAGAGTGTGTGAGAGAGACAGAGAGATAGAGAGAGTAGGAGAGTGTGGGAGAGAGACAAAGAGACAGAGAGAGTGGGAGAGTGGGAGAGAGATACAGAGAGACAGAGAGAGCGTATGAGAGTGTGTGAGAGAGACAGAGAGACAGAGAAACAGAGAGAGAGAGTAGGGGAGTGCGTGAGACAGACAGAGGGACAGAGGGACAGAGAGACAGAGGGACAGAGAGACAAAGAGAGACAAAGAGACAGAGAGAGAGTGTGTGCGACTGAGTGTGGAACTGTCCCTCTATGTGGGAGATGACATTGTGTCCATACGTGTGTGTGTGTGTTTGTGTGCATTTGTGTGTGTGTGTTCATTTGTTTACTATGAGTTGGGAAGTGTGTTTGTTTGAGCTGAGAAATTTTCTTATCATTATCTGTAGCTAATCTTGACTTTTTTCTTATCATTATCTATAGCTAAACTTTACTTTTTTCTTATCATTCTCTGTAGCTAAACTTTACTTTTTCTTATCATTATCTGTAGCTAAACTTTACTTTTTTCTTATCATTATCTGTAGCTAAACTTTACTTTTTTCTTATCATTATCTGTAGCTAAACTTTACTTTTTTGTTATCATTGTCTGTAGCTAACCTTTACTTTTTTGTTATCATTGTCTGTAGCTAAACTTTACTTTTTTCTTATCATTATATGATGCTAAACATTACTTTTTAAAAACAATTATCTGTAGCTTAAATCTGTCGCCCCTCTGCCTCTGAAGTGCTACATCTTATTGTATATAGTGTGCGTGTGTTGGTGTGTGTGTAAATGCGTGCCTATATGCCTGTGTGTGGTGGCATGCCTTACCTTGCTCCTCACAGCGGCGTGCCAGTCCAAAATAAGCAGCACGATGATGTGCGCTCAGTGTGCCGACACAACCCATTTGGCCAGGAGGCGCTGATCCACACCAGCCATGCTCATTTACAGCTTAGAGGCGAGAGAGGGTGTGCGTCTGTGTCCGCCCTGTCCTCTACGTTGAGTGTTTGTATGATTCCTCTTCTCCTTCTGAGTGTGTGTGCTCATGCGTAACATCCTCAAAAACAATTATGATATGCCTCATATTATAAAAGTCACGACTCCTGCCTCATCTGGTGAATACCAGATGAGATGGTGATAAGTAATTTGTAATGCCCTTGTAAAGGACTATATCATACCAGTCCACAGTAATCTATACAGTAAATAACAGAGTTATCTATTTAGTACACAAGGAAATGAGAGTGGATCTGACTAAAATTAACCATAATGTTTGTTACCATACATCTGCTGTAGCAGTATCCTCTGGAATCAAGACGGTGTCTTGGAGAACTGACGTTTTACGTATTCCAAACTAATAGTGTTTTTTGTTTGTTTCTTTGCGTTGCTTGTAACATATTTTTCAAATGACTTTGTACATAATGTTGCTGCTACCATCTCTTAAGACCGAAAATAACTTCTGCGATTACTCACCACGGACTGGCTCACCACGGAACAGGCCCAGATCCCTGTCATTTGCGTGAAGAGAAGGCAAAGAAAAGGGTCCAGAGGGCGGGTTACCTTCTGAGAATTCGTAGGCGATCGATTAAACCCCCACTTCTATCCATTCTGCTAGCAAACGTGCAATCTTTGGAAGAAAGAAATCGATGACCTACGCGGAAGATTAAACTACCAACGGGACATTCAAAACTGTGATATCTTATACTTCACATAGTCGTAGCTGAACGACGACAATAGCAACATACAGCTGGCTGGTTATACGCTGTATCGGCAGGACAGAACAGCGGCGTCTGGTAAGACAAGGGGCGTCGGACTATGTATTTTTGTAAATAACAGCTGGTGCACGATATCTAAGAAAGTCTTGAGGTTTTACACTATCCCTCTAGTGGTGTGGGGGCTGTGCTTCGGCAGAGTGGGTGGGGTTATATCCTGCCTGTTTGGCCCTGTCCGGGGGTATCGTCGGACAGGGCCAAACAGGCAGGATATAACCCCACCCACTCTGCCGAAGCACAGCCCCCACACCACTAGAGGGATATCTCCAACCACCAACTTACCATCCTGAGGCAAGGCCGAGTGTAGCCCACAAAGTTCTCCGCCATGACACAACCCAAGGGGAGGGGGCGCCAACCCTAAACTACTTCTATGTTTGCTTCAAGGCAAATAAAACTGAAACATCCATGAGAGCACCAGCTGTTCTGAAAGTCTGTGATCACGCTCTCTGCAACCTTTAACCTGTTATGGATCCAATCCCGTGAACGGGATCGATTTTGACAACATCCGGTGAAATGCAGAGCGCCAAATTCAAATTACAAAAATACTCATTTCAAACATTCATGAAAATACAAATGCTGCACACCCTTCAAAAGCTTAGACTCTTGTTAATCTAACAGCATTGTCAGATTTCAAAAGGGCTTTACGGCGAAAGCAGAACATTTGATTGTCTGAGGACAGCACCCCCACTCAAAAACTAAATTAGCATAATAACATAACCAGCAGAGGTGTCACAAAACAAAAAAATAGCATAAAATAAATCGCTTACCTTTGATGATCTTCCTCTGATGGCATATCAAAGCGTCCAAGTTACACAATAAAAGGTCCTTTTGTTCGATAAAGTTCCTCTTTATATCCATATAGCTCCGTTTGGTTGGCGCATTTTGTTCAGTAATCCACCTGCCCAAAGGCATTCATCCATGCAGACAAACGATATCCCAAAAGTCCCCAGAAAGTTTGCTGAAAAAAGTCAAACAGCATTTG
Source organism: Brachymystax lenok tsinlingensis (assembly GCA_030435695.1). NCBI lineage: Eukaryota > Metazoa > Chordata > Actinopteri > Salmoniformes > Salmonidae > Brachymystax > Brachymystax lenok. Next base: position 15,241,637 of record CM059797.1, on the reverse strand, counting down.
TAATCAATACTCAGATACCCTAAAATGAATATACACTATAATATTTCAGACGGAATATAACCTGCTGAATAGAAGAGAAAAATAATGTGCATTCCCTGTTATGCGCAGAATCCAAAACAGTACACTTGACGTGAACCCAGGAACTAGTGGTCTTACTCCCTTGATTTTCATGATTGAACATTCCAACCTTTTTCTAAAGACTGTTGACATTTAGTGGAAGCCATAGGAACTGCAATCTGGGAGCTAAAATACCCAGCATTGAATAGCATGCCAATTGAAAACAGTGTGACATGACTGATTCAGACATCCCGGATGGATTTTGCTCTGGTTTTTGCCTGCCATATCAGTTCTGTTATACTCACAGACATTATTTTAGAAACTTCAGAGTGTTTTCTATCCAAAGCTACTAATTATATGCATATCCTAGCTTCTGGGCCTGAGTAACAGGCAGTTTACGTTTTGGGCACGTTTTTCATCCGAACTTCAAAATACTGCCCCCTAGCCCCTAAGAAGTTAAACAGGTCAACATTCACAAGGCCACAGGGCCAGACGGATTACCAGGATGTGCACTGCAAGCATGCGCTGACCAACTGGCAAGTGTCTTCACTGACATTTTCAACCTCTCCCTGTCTGAGTCTGTAATACCAACATGTTTTAAGCAGACCACCATAGTCCCTGTGCCCAAGAACACTAAGGTAACCTGCCTAAATGACTACCGACCCTTGGCACTCACATCTGCCATGAAGTGCTTTGAAAGGCTGGTCATGGCTCACATCAACACCATTATTCCAGAAACCCTAGACCTACTCCAATTTGCATACTGCCCTAACAGATCCACAGATGATGCAATCTCAATTGCACTCCACACTGCCTTTGCCCACCTGGACAAAAGGAACACCTATATGAGAATGCTATTCAATGCTATTCATTGACTACAGCTCAGGACCCTGGGACTAAACACCTCCCGCTGCAACTGGATCCTGGACCTCCTGACAGGCCGCCCCCAGGTGGTAAGGGTGGGTAACAACACACATCCGCCATGCTGATCCCCAACACAGGGGCCCCTCAGGGATGCGTGCTCATTCCCATCCTGTACTCCCTGTTCACTCATGACTGCACGGCCAGGCACGTCTCCAACACCATCAACAGTGTTAGGCCTGATCACCGACAACGACGAGACAGCCTATAGGGAGGAGGTCAGAGATCTGGCCGTGTGGTGCCAGGTCAACAACCTCTCCCACAACGTGACCAAGACAAATGAGATGATTGTGGACTACAAGAAAAAGAGGTCGGAGCACGCCCCCATTCTCATCGACGGGGCTGTAGTGGAGCAGGTAAGGAGCTTCATGTTCCTTGGTGTCCATGTCACTAACAAGCTATCATGGTCCAAGCACAGCTAGACAGTCGTGAAGAGGGCACAACAAACCTGTTCCCCTTCAGGAGACTGAAAAGTTTTGTCATGAGTCCTCAGATCCTCAAAAGGTTCTAGAGCTGCACCATCGAGAGCATCCTGACTGGTTGCATCACTGCCTGGTATGGCAACTGCTTGGCCTCCAACCGCAAGGCACTACAGAGGGTAGTACGTACGGCCCAGTACATCACTGGGGCCAAGCTTCCTGCCATCCAGGACCTCTATACCAGGTGGTGTCAGAGGAAGGCCCTAAAAATTGTCAGACTCCAGCTACCCTAGTCATAGACTGTTCTCTCTGCTACCGCATGGCAAGCGGTACCTAGCGCCAAGTCTAGGTCCAAGAGGCTTTTAAAACAGCTTCTACCCCCAAACCATAAGACTCCTGAACATCTAATCAAATGACTACCCAGACTATTTGCATTGCCCCCACCCCCCCTCTTTTACACTGCTGCTACTCTCTGTTGTCATCATCTATGCATAGTCACTTTAATAACTCTCCCTACATGTACATATTACCATAACTAACCGGTGCCCCCGCACATTGACTCTGTGCCGGTACCCCCCTGTATATAGTCTCACTATTGTTGTTTTACTGCTGCTCTTTAATTACTTGTTACTTTTATTTCTTATTCTTAAACTGGATGATTTTTTTGTAATTGCATTGCTGGTTAGGGGCTCGTAAGTAAGCATTTCACTGTAAGGTCTACACTTGTTGTATTCAATGCATGTGACTAATACCATTTGATTTGATTTGATTTGATATTGACAATGGCCGTCTGAGCGGAAGCACTATTACAGTATCTAACATAATCTGGCTATGCTGTGTTTACTTGCGTAATTGCTCTCTCAATTTATCCTAGCTAGTAAATATCATGAGATAAAGGACCCTGTTTAGAGGCAGGCTGTGGCCACTTTCACCCAGTTCTATTCCTAAATCAACACACCATACTTCCTCTTCTCAGTTTCTTCGTTGGAGATTAGCAGTATAAAAGTGAGAAAGAGAGAGAGACAGAGATAGAGAGCGACAGAGAGGGAAATGGAGAGAGAGAGAAAGAGAGGAGGGGTGCGGGAGGTTAGAAAGAGAGAGAGAGAGAGAGTATGTGTGGTTGGCCTGTATTTTGGGCCTGATAAAATTTGGGCCTGATAAGATAAAGTTGGAGGAAGATTGTTAACATAAATCCTTGCTGTGGGTTTCATCTGCGATGTGACTGCTCAACTTCCCAACCAATCCTTCCAAAGGCTGTAGCTCAGGAAGTCGACTGTGGCGTGACAAAGTTAATTTGGTGCACCTCTGTCTCACCCATAGTATCTGTCCCATTATGGCGTCTGTGAGACAGGCTTTTCGTCACTAGGGTCCTCTATCTATTTCAATGGTCCTGCCTGACTCCAAGACAGAAAGAAACATGGTCAAACAAGCCTACAAACCGAGTGCTGATGAAAGGCTGGCACATCTAGACATGACAGGAAGGAGGGGATGGTTTAGGACGTCATCATTTTGTACAGGGCCATTAGTGTCATTTCCCACCCTATCAAGGCCTCTCACCATTGACGACAACGATAAACAAAGATATTCTGAGACCTTTACATTACAATCCTGCTCCTTCTAAAACAATCCAGTGGATAATAATGGAATTTTGTGACTCAGAGGTGCTGAATGTTAGATGTTGAAATATCCAGAGAGGAAGTATTATTTTTAACTGGAAGAAATACGTTTTAAATCAAACTTGGAATGTGTGAATGTGAAAGAGAATGGTGGAAGACACAATTTAATGTCATGGTTTAATCAACATGAATAGCTACACAAATAAAAAAATTATACATACTTGAAAACCATCTCAACAAATATCACAACAACCTTTAAAAGCCCATAGATACACAACAGCTATCTCTTCACGCAGTCCAGATAGGACTGAATTCATACCTCACCTCGGCTATCTTTACACAGCTCTTGAATAGGTTCAGCTGAACAGCTTCCATGCGAGTACAAATTACTAAATCACCACACGGGTGCTGCTGCAATGTGCTCATAACTGTACTCCTTAGCGGCAATGAAAGAGGTTTAAAAAGTTTCAAAAGCACGCTATGTTTGTTAATTAAAACGGCAATCACATTTCTCTCTTAAACTGGCTGCAAAAAGGGCCTCTGCTCAATTCAATCATTAGTCTTTCTATCCCCCTTTCAATACACAAACAAATGAGTGAGGGGGAGGAAATTGTGTAAATCCATGTGCTTGTTGATTGCCTGCTACAGTTGGGATTTTTTAATTTGGTAAACAGTGGCTTTGGTGCAGCCATTGAGGTGCTGGGAAGAGGGGAGCAGCGGGCAGGGACGGATTAAAGGCTGTTTCCCTGGTCTTGTGTTGGCACTTGTCGTGCACTTAATTTGAAGCTGTAATTAACTTTTGAAATCTCGAGGTGTTTCAAACAAGCGTTCTTAGGATTTTGGGCAGATAATGCAGAGTGCATGCTGCTAGGACCAGGGTGCTTACTATTTACTATTTATCTCTTCCTATAGGGAATTTTCACAACAAGATGGCACCGATGATGGTCGCCCAGTTGCTAGCTCCCAGGCAACTTTGCAGTCTTTTGTTTATTTTTGTGTTATTTTTTACACCTTTGCTTTCTTGGGAACAGGAACAATGGTGGACATCTTGAAGCATGTGGGGACAACAGCAGCTGCCAAAAGCCCGTATTAGCATGGGCAGCTCCATTGAGGGCTTCCACCATTTTAATATAGTCAACAAGGTGGGACTTCCAACTTAATTTGAAGATCCTTCCTGTGGCCAAAAGTTTGTATTAGCATGGGCAGCGCAACTGAGGGCTTCGACCATCAGGTCTAGGCCCCTTTTTTCTAAATTTCTGCCTGAATGACATGTCCAAAGTAAACTGCCTGTTGCTCAGGCCTTGAAGCCAGGAAGGCATTGAAGCCTTCCCAACAATGCAGAGAGAAAGAAAATTTAGAAAAATGTAATAATCCAAATTAATAATAGATACAGAACTGTTTTTACTTTTACTCCCTTTTCTCCCCAATTTCATGGTTCCAATTGGTAGTTACAGTCTTGTCTCATTTCTGAAACTCCCATACAGACTTAGGGAGTTGAAGTGAAGGTCAAGAGCCATGCATCCTCTGAAACACAACCCAGCCACTGCTTCTTGACATAACACCCACTTAACCCAGAAGCCACCCACACCAATGTGTCAGATGAAACACTGTACACCTGGTGACCGTGTGCATGCACCCAGCCTGCCACAGGAGTCACTAGAAAGCACCGTTGTTCTTGTACCAAAGAAGGCAAAGATAACTGAACTAAATGACTATCACCCCGTAGCACTCACTTATGTCATCATGAAGTGCTTTGAGAGACTAGTCATGGATCATATCACCTCCACCTTACCTGCCACCCTAGACCCACTTCAGTTTGCATACCGCCCCAACAGGTCCTCAGATGACACTGCACACTGCCCGATCCCATCTGTATAAGAGGAATACCTATGTAAGAATGCTGTTCGTTGACTAAAGCTCAGAATTCAACACCATAGTACCCTCCAAGCTCATCATTAAGCTTTAGGCCCTGGGTCTCAACCCCGCCCTGTGCAATTGGGTCCTGGACTTTCTGACGGTCCGCCCCTAGGTGGTGAAGGTAGGAAACAACATCTCCACTTCGCTGATCCTCAACACTGGGGCCCCACAAAGGTGCGTGGTCAGCCCCTTCCTGTACTCCCTGTTCACCCATGACTGCGTGGCCATGCACGCCTCCAACTCAATCATCAAGTTGCAGACGACACAACAGTTGTGGGCTTGATTACCAACAACGACGAGACAGCCTACAGGGAGGAGGTGAGAGCAGGAAAACAACCTCTCATTGAACATCAACAAAACAAAGGAGATGATTGTGAACTTCAAAGAACAGCAGAGGGAGCACCCTCCTATCCACATCGTTGGACAATAGTGGAGAGGGTGGAAAGTTTTAAGTTCCTCGGCATACACATCTCGGACAAACTGAAATGGTCCACCCATACAGACAGCGTGGTGAAGAAGGCGCAACAGCTTGCCACCTAAAACCCTCACAAACTTTTACAGATGCACAATCGAGAGCATCCTGTCCGTCTGTATCACCGCCTGGTACAGCAACTGCATCACCCTCAACTGCGGTCTGCACAACGCATCACCGGGGGCAAACTACCTTCCCTCCATGACACCTACAGCACCCGATGTCACAGGAAGGCCAAAAAGATCATCAAGGACAACAACCACCCGAGCCACTGCCTGTTCCCAAATCACTTGCCACTTTAACTACTTAGGGAGTAGCGGCGCGCTAGCGGGCCACTCCCGACACTACCCAGTGAAATATAAGGCGCCAAATTCAAAATCCAAAAGTTGAATTATTAAACATTCATCAATATATAAGTGTTGCATAGTCATCAAAAGCTCTGCTTCTTGGCAATATCACAGCATTGTCAGATTTCAAAAAGGCTTTACGGCGAAAGAGCAACATTTGATTGTTTGAGGATAGCACCTCATATATTTTCAACATTAGCATAAATTCATATCCAGCACGGGTCACACAAAACCCATATAAGAGCTAAAAAATATCACTTACCTTTCGAAGAACTTCTGCTGAGGGCTTCCCAAGTGTCCAACGAAGACATCCAATGGTTCTTTTGTTAGAAAAAGTCATTTATTATATCCATAAATCTCTGTTTGGTTGGCGTGTTATGACCAGAAAATCCACCGTTGAGTCGCCCATTGAACCGTGAAGAGAACACGTTCAAATTATACCTATAAACTTTCTACAAACAAATCAAACATCATTTTTAATGTATCCTTAGGTATCCTTTTATGTATATTTACTGTAATATTTCAACCACACAATAACGTGAACGATAGGAAAGGAAAATAAAGTGGGGCGCGTCAAAATCTCGCGCCGTCAAACGTTGTTGACAAAAGTGGTCCCTTCACTACTTCCTCTTCCTATCCATTCTGCTTAGTGCTAGAGCTTCCAGACACTGTATAAAGACTGTTGACATCTAGTGGAAGCCATAGATACTGCAGTCTCAGTCCTAGTTAAAATAGAAATGAATAGGCAGCCTGGAGAAGAAGGTCATGTACAAAAAAAAACTCATTTCCGGATGGATTTTCCTAGGGTTTTCGCCTGCTATATCAGTTCTGTTATACTCACATACATTATTCTAACACGTTTAGAAACTTCAGAGTGTTTCCTATCCAATAGAACTAATTACGTGCATATCCTATTTTCTGGGCCTGAGTGGCAGGCATTTTACTTTGGGCACGCTCCCTAAGAAGTTAATAAATTGATTTAGTAAAGGTATCACTAGTCACTTTAAATAATGCCACTTTAATAATGTTTACATATCCTTCATTACTCATCTCATATGTATATACTGTATTCCATACCATCTATTGCATCTTGCCTATGCAGCACGGCCATCGCTCATCCATATATTTACATATATGTACATATTCTTATGTACATATTCTTATTCCATCCCTGTACATTTGTGTGTATAAGGTAGTTGTTGTGAATTTGTTAGATGACTTGTTAGATATTACTGCACTGTCGGAACTTGAAGCACAAGCATTTCGCTAAACTCGCATTAACATCTGCTAACCATGTGTATGTGACAAGTAAAATTAGGTTTTGATGTGATTTGTTCTAAACCTTTTGGCCAGTAGTGTAGCTCATTATAATATTTCTACTACTGCACATTGCATTGTAGTTACACTGTTCTTGCACACCACATATTTATTTATACCCTGGATTCTTGACATAACTCACTGTAATATACCTACTGCTGTACATATCATTCTTAGTATGTCTTGTGTAAATTAATCCGGTGTACATACGTATATAGATTGGATTTGGATTACTGTTACAGTGCTATTTGGGTTGCTAAGTAGATTAGTTCTGACAATTCTTGATTTCTTAATTTATAAATACACTGAACAAAAATATAAACGCAACATGTAAAGTGTTGGTCCCATGTTTCATGAGCTCAAATAAAAGATCCCAGAAATGTTCCATACGCACAAAAAACGTATTTCTCTCAAATGTTGTGCACAAATGTGTTTATATCCCTGCTAGTGAGCATTTCTCCTTTGCCACGATAATCCATCCACCTGACAGGTGTGGCATATCAAAATCAAATCAAATGTAATTTTTACATGCTCCAAATAGAACATATGTAGACTTTACTGTTACTGCTTAATCAAGAAGCTGATTAAACAGTATGATCATTACACAGGTGAACCTTGTGCCGAGGACAATGAAAGGACACTCTAAAATGTGAAACTTTGACACACAACACAATGCCACAAATGTCTTCCATTTTAAGGGAGTGTGCAATTGGCATGCTGACTGCAGGAATGTCCACCAGAGCTGTTTCCAGATAATTTAATGTTCTGAAACAAAGCTGAAAATGTCCCAGTTCTTCCATGGCCTGCGTACTCACCAGACATGTCATCCATTGAGCCCGTTTGGGAGGCTCTGGATTGACGTGTACGACAAAGTGTTCTAAGTTCCCGCAAATATACAGCAATTTCACACAGCCACTGAAGAGGATTGGGACAACATTCCACAGACCACAATCAACAGCCTGATCAACTCTATGCAAGATGTATCACGCTGCATTAGGCAAATGGTGGTCACACCAGATACTGACTGGTTTTCTGATCCACACCCCTACCTTTTTTTATGGTATCCGTGACAAACAGATGGATATCTGTATAAGAATTTGTTCTTAACTGACTTGCCTAGTAAAATAAAGGTAAAAAAAAAAGGATGCTGTCCGCCTGCCTCTGGACACCATAGATGCTGTCCGCCTGCCTCTGGACACCATAGATGCTGTCCGCCTGCATCTAGACATTTGCCTGCTTGACTGGGAGGATTTAAAGCAAGCCCTGAACAAAGGTTAACGCATGTATGCGTGCACGCACACACGTGTACGGCTTAAACAATACACAGACCACATGACAACTATTTAACCCAATCTTTGTAAGGATACAGAGGATGAAGACCTCAGCAAAAGGTAATTACATTGTGAATAGGTTGTGGCTTTTGGTATTCAAATGTTAGTTATCTGATGCTCAATACGTCATTATGAAAGTGAATGTTAACTAAATTACTCTTTTGAAAATATGTTAAATTCTTGTTAATTTCTAAGGGCCATCTCTTTCGAATTAATCACTATCTATATACGTAAGGAATGTATTATTTCACTTGTTATATCTCTGTAATTAATTGTCAAGAGAGAGTGGATAGACCAAAACATCACAAGATATAAGAGAGCAAACCCATTGCCAACATAGAAAATGACTGTTGCCTTTGGCTAAATCAGGACATATAAACCACTCAGCTAGCCACTCAAATATTCATTACCATGCAATTAATGTTGCATTGCAATATCATATGACTAGAATATGACCATTCCATATTACTCTGCCAGAACAAGAGACAGTTCATCCTACTAGGAGAACAGATTTTCATAGCCATTGTCACTTCTTCCTGATTCGGTTCACACCAAAGCTTGAACCCAGAACCGCTGCCTTGCTAGCACATGTGATCGCCCTCCAAAAGAGTCTTACCAGTCGGCTCCACTTGAAAAACTAGCTATTCGCTGCTGCAAGTGGAGACCCTTCAGGCTGAGGAGTAAGTTTCACACATCAATAGCACCACAAGTTATTTAAAATATGTCAGCATGTGGCTCAATAAATAGCTCTACAGGAAGTAATAGTGTCTTAAAAATACTCTCTATTACTTTAATCCGTGAACCCCTTACTAACCACTGGCCTCCATAATTACCATTCTCATAGATTATATTTATTATTGAGTCAAAATGTTTAATTATAGCGTCTCAGTCCCTCTCTTCCTCTGTTCCCCATCTCTCTTCCTCCTTGCTCTTAGGGTCCCAGAAAGGTTCTTCTGTCTGTCAGCGTTTCTCCTTTTTGCAGTGCCGTGATAAGAAAGCTGTGTATTCTCCATATGCTCCATCTCGCCCCGTAGACTCATTACTTAGAAAAGCTGTTAATGTAATTTGAATATTTTTTTTAAACAAGAAAACAGTTCCTCAAATCCAGTGAAGGAACTTTGTGTGGAGTGGAGAAAGAGCAGAGAGAAGGAAAATCTGAGACAAAGGCGAAGTGTGTGTGTGTGTGGTGCGTGTGTGTTTCATAGGAGTGTTATGTAACCTCGTATATGATCTGGCCCAGCCATTAACCTGGGATTAGCCTGGCAGATCTAGACGTCAGAGGTCAGAGGGATGGAGAGCCACCCAGCCAGCACAAGCTGGTATTACCAACCCTGAAATTGAAACTTAATGGTTCCCTGTAATCCTTATGAAATGGAAATTCCCCCTTGGCTCAAGGATCTTTGTGTGTGAGTGTAGAGAAGAGTGTGTAAGTGAGAGTGTGTGTGCGTGTGTGTGTGCGTGTGCGTGTGTGAGAGAGAGAGAGAGAGAGAGAAAGGGAGAGAGAGAGAGCGAGAGAGAGAGAGGGAGTATATGTGCATGTCTGATGATTAGGTATGTGTATGATTAGATGGATGCTGTATCTTATTATGAGTATTTTCTAAGAAAGGCTTTTAGAAAGATATCTGTATAGATGAGAGAAGGTGAAGGTAATAATCTATTCCAAAATTATCAGATTTGACATGACAAAGACTTGACGCTTGAGATTAGAAGTGATTTTGTTGGCATTTTAGGAAAGGCAAATGATCTTATAATGGCTTATATGCAAATAGTAGGAATACACTACAAACAGACCGAGCCTTCAGAAAGTACTCACAACCCTTGATTTATTCCACATGTTGTTGTGTTACAGCCTGAATTCAAAATTGAATAGCTAGATTTTGTTCTCCCCTATCTACGCACAATACCCCAGAAAGATTAAGTGAAAACATGTTTTTATGTATTTTTACAAATCTATTGAAAATGAAAATGAAATATTTAATTTACGTACTGTTAGTAATCACACCACTTTGCTATGACACTCCAAATTGTGCACAGGTGCATCCAATTTCCTTTGATCATCCTTGAGATGTCACTACATCTTGATTGGAGTCCACCTGTGGACTATATAAGGTCCCACAGTTGACAGCGCATGTCAGAGCAGAAACTATAGTCCAAGGAACTGTCCGTAGGTCTCAAGAATAAAGAATTGTGATGACGCATATATCTGGGAAAGGGTATAAAACAACTTTGAGAGTGTTGAAAGTTTCCAAGAGTACAGTGGTTTCCATCAATGGGAAATGGAAAAAATATGAAACTACCAAGATTCTGCATAGAGCTGGCCATCCGACCAAACTCATCAATCGGGCAAGAAGGACCTTGGTCAGGGAGGTGACCAAGAACCCAATAACCTCTCTGACAGAACTGCCTTGGCCGAGAATGGAGAACCTTACAGAAGGACAACAGTCTCTACAGCACTGCACCAATCTGGGCTTTATGGGAGAGTGGCCAGACAGAAGCCACTCCTGAGAAAAAAGCACATGACAGCACACCTGGAGTTTGCAAAAAGGCACATGAAAGACTCTGAGAGCATAAGGCAAATTATTCAGTGGTTTGATGAGACAAAAATGTAACTCTTGGGCCTGAATGCAATGTATGGAGAACCAGCTCATCACCGTCTAACGCCAGCCCTACCGAGAAGCATGGTGGCGACAGTGTCATGTTATGGGGATGCTTTTCAGCAGCAGGGACTGGTAAGGATGAAGGGAACAATAAATGGAGCCAAGTGCAGGCAAATCCTTGATGAGAACCTGCTTCAGAGTGCAAACAACCTCAGACTGGGGCAAAGATTTAATTCCAACAGGACAATGACCCCAAGCATACAACAAAAGCAACACTGGAATGGCTATAGAACAAGAATGTTGGAAGACTTGTAAGATTGCTGTTCACCGCTGCTCCCCATCTCACTTAACAGAGCTTGAGAATATCTGCAATGAAAAATTGATGTGCAAAGCTGATCAGACATACCCAAGATTACTCAAAGCTGTAATTGCCGCCAAAGGTGCTTCTACAAAGTAATGACTCAGGGGTATGAATACCTTAAATTCTTAAAATAGCCACCCTTTGCCTTGATGACAGCTTTGCACACTCCTGGCATTCTCTCAACCAGCTTCACCTGGAATGCTTTTCCAACAGTCTTGAAGGAGTTCCCACATATGCTGAGCACTTGTTGGCTGCTTTCCCTTCACTCTGTGGTCCGATTCATCCCAAACCATCTCAATTTGGAGGCCAGGTCATCTGATGCAGCACTCCATCCTCTCCTTCATGGTAAAATAGCCCTTACACAGCCCTTACACAAATGATAGTCACACTAAGCCCAAACCAGACGGGATGGCGTGTTGCTGCAGAAAGCTGTGGTAGCCATGCTGGTTAAGTGTGGCTTGAATTCTAAATCAGTCACATACAGTGAGGGAAAAAAGTATTTGATCCCCTGCTGATTTTGTATGTTTGCCCACTGACAAAGAAATGATCAGTCTATAATTTTAATGGTAGGTTTATTTGAACAGTGAGAGACAGAATAACAACAAAAAAATCCTGAAAAACACATGATATAAATGGAATTGCATTTTAATGAGGGAAATAAGTATTTGACCCCCTCTCAATCAGAAAGATTTCTGGCTCCCAGGTGTCTTTTATACAGGTAACGAGCTGAGATTAGGAGCACACTCTTTAAGGGAGTGCTCTTAATTTCAGCTTGTTACCTGTATAAAAGACACCTGTCCACAGAAGCAATCTATCAATCAGATTCCAAACTCTCCACCATGGCCAAGACCAAAGAGCTCTCCAAGGATGTCAGGGACAAGATTGTAGACCTACACAAGGCTGGAATGGGCTACAAGACAATCGCCAAGCAGCTTGGTGAGAAGGTGACAACAGTTGGTGTGATTATTCGCAAATGGAAGAAACACAAAAGAACTGTCAATCTCCCTCGGCCTGGGGCTCCATGCAAGATCTCACCTCGTGGAGTTGCAATGATCATGAGAATGGTGAGGAATCAGCCCAGAACTACACGGGAGGATTTTGTCAATGATCTCAAGGCAGCTGGGACCATAGTCACCAAGAAACAGTTGGTAACACACTACGCCCTGAAGGACTGAAATCCTGCAGCGCCCGCAAGGTCCCCCTGCTCAAGAAAGCACATATACATGCCCGTCTGAAGTTTGCCAATGAACATCTGAATGATTCAGAGGACAACTGGGTGAAAGTGTTGTGGTCAGATGAGACCAAAATGGAGCTCTTTGGCATCAACTCCACTCGCCGTGTTTGGAGGAGGAGGAATGCTGCCTATGACCCCAAGAACACCATCCCCACCATCAAACATGGAGGTGGAAACATTATGCTTTGGGGGTGTTTTTCTGCTAAGGGGACAGGACAACTTCACCGCATCAAAGGGACGATGGACGGGGCCATGTACCATCAAATCTTGGGTGAGAACCTCCTTCCCTCAGCCAGGGCATTGAAAATGGGTCGTGGATGGGCATTCTAGCATGACAATGACCCAAAACACACGGCCAAGGCAACAAAGGAGTGGCTCAAGAAGAAGCACATTAAGGTCCTGGAGTGGCCTAGCCAGTCTCCAGACCTTAATCCCATAGAAAATCTGTGGAATGAGGGAGCTGAAGGTTTGAGTTGCCAAACGTCAGCCTCGAAACCTTAATGATTTGGAGAAGATCTGCAAAGAGGAGTGGGACAAAATCCCTCCTGAGATGTGTGCCAACCTGGTGGCCAACTACAAGAAACGTCTGACCTCTGTGATTGCCAACAAGGGTTTTGCCACCAAGTACTAAGTCATGTTTTGCAGAAGGCGTCAAATACTTATTTCCCTCATTAAAATGCAATTCCATTTATAAAATTTTTCACTTTTTTTTCAGGATTTTTGTTGTTGTTGTTATTCTGTCTCTCAGTATTCAAATAAACCTACCATTCAAATTATAGACTGTTCATTTCTTTTTCAGTGGGCAAATGTACAAAATTAGCAGGGGATCAAATACTTTTTCCCCTCACTGTACTGTGCTTCCAGCAAAGCACCCCACACCATAACACCTCTTCCTCCATGCTTTATGGCTTGAAATACACATGCGGAGATCATCCGTTCACTCACACCGCATCTCACAAAGACACGGAGTGTCACATCTGCTCCTGCTATGCCCTCTGCTGGTCGTCCAGTGTCTCACTGACCTTCAGTTCTTCCCCTGTACTCTCTCTCTCTCTATCCCTCTCTGTTTAATTGCGTGGTTGGAGACAGGTGTGCTGGAGTCAGAGCAATTCCCTACCTGCTGCAAATCATCCATAAATCAAGACCTCTACAAATACCATTCCTGACAACTACACTCTGCCAATTTGTAATCTCTGCTCAGTCAGTTATAATTCTAGCCTTTAGTCTTTTCTCAATATCCTGTTGCTCTGCTGTGCTTGTTTTCCTGCCTTACACCATTTTTGTCCTCTCCTTGCAGTACCGCTGTGTCTCTGGCTCCTGTCTCCTGTTCCACATCTCACCACCAACCACCTTGCTCTGGATTTCATACCCCACCATACCTTGGACTCCACTCAGGACCTGTTTCTCTGTTCTACTCAGCCAACTCCAACCTCACTCTACACTCCTGGTTTTTGCAACTCACCTGAGCTACCCCGGTGCTGCACTCCATATTTCTCTGTTAAATAAACATTTTTGGTGCATTCATCCCAGCTTTCTCTCTGAGTCCGCTCTTGGGTTCCCCCCCTTCGCTCCACGTAACACAGAGGTTGGAAGCTAGCTACTGCAGGATATCAACACAAGCAGACCAGAAACAGACACGTTTTTCTGTGTAAATTACGTCTTGCTTATGAAGTGATTTGATTAGTGTGAAGCCAAATCCATGCTACTCTCCCTTGGGGGGTGTTTTGTGGCACCAGGACAACCCACAGTTGAGCTCAGCTCAACGCTGATTGGCTAATCCTTTTAGAATTTTTTTTAACAAGGGAGGCCAAATGCTTCCTGGCATCAACCAATCAAATGCTTCGGCAGCAACATGTTATATTATTTTGGTCCAGACAGCATCAGAAACATGGGCTACACATACTGAGATAGAGGGGCACTGTTTTCATCAGATTTGCCACCAATGCTCCTCATAGGACACATCACTGCACTCTATACTCCTCTGTAAACTGATTATCTCTGTATACCCGTCGCAAGAACCACTGGTTGATGCTTATTTATAAAACTCTCTTAGGCCTCACTCCCCCTTATCTGAGATATCTTCTGCAGTCCTAATCCTCCACATATAACACCCGTTCTGCCAGTCACATTCTGTTAAAGGTCCCCAAAGCACACACATCCCTGGGTCGCTCCTCTTTTCAGTTCGCTGCTGCTAGCGACTGGAACAAGCTGCAAAAAACACTCAAACTGGACAGTTTTATCTCCATCTCTTCATTCAAAGACACAATCATGGACACTTACTGACAGTTGTGGCTGCTTTGCGTGATGTATTGTTGTCTCTACCTTCTTGCCCTTTGTGCTGTTGTCTGCGCCCAATAATGTTTGTACGATGTTTTGTGCTGCTACCATGTTGTGCTGCTGCTATGTTGTGTTATTACCATGTAGTTGTCATGTTGTGTTGCTAACATGCTGTGTTGTCATGTGTTGCTGCCATGCTATGTTGTTTCCTTAGGTCTCTCTTTATGTAGTGTTGTGGTGTCTCTGTGGTGTCTCTGTGTTTTGTCCTATATTTTCCCAGCCCCCGTCCCAGCATGAGGCCTTTTGCCTTTTGGTAGGCCTTCATTGTAAATAAGAATTTGTTCTTAACTGACTTGCCTAGTTAAATGAAGGTTAAAAAAATTCCCTTTCTCCGGTGAGATTCAGCCACTTGCAAATTGATGGAAAGTTATGAAAACACAGAGAGACAAAAGAGAAATACTTTTTTAAAGTATTTATTTATTGGTCAAATATTTGGTATCCATGAATACACGCCACTTATTCAGGCTGTAACACAATGAAATGTGGAATAAGTCAAGGGGTATGAATACTTTCTGAAGGCATTGTATGTGCAAGAAATTGAGTTGTGCAGAGAGTTTAGAATTTGTTTGATGTTCGGAGATGTGAATGTTGTGGGGAGTTTGGAGGAAGGAGTTTGAAGGTGGCAGAATTTGTTTTATGAGGGTAATTGACGCTGTGCTGCAGAAGAAGAGGGGCAAAGCAGGCATGAAATTGCAGTGGGGATCAGATCCGTATCAGAGAGTGTGGGAAAGTGGGGGAGAGCCTGGCAGCCCGGGGTGGCTGGATTAGGGCTCCGCTCAGCACTGAGGTACAGTTAAGAGCCTATTTTATTCTCTAGTAACCCAATCAATGGAAGGGCCCTGATATCCTATTAGAGTCAAGTTTGGGGAGAAGGCGAAGTGCTGTTGGAGAAAGACAATAAAGACATTCATATGTTCATTAGAGCAGACTGGGGATCTGTGGTGACAGGGAGAGACAGAGGGAGGCTGCTGGGGAAGAAGAGAAAGATGGAGAGGAGGGAAAAGGAAGAAGAGTGATGGAGAGAAGGGGGAAGAGGAAGAGAGAGATGGAGTAAAGGAGGAAGAGGAAGATAGAGAGGAGGGAAAAATAACAATAGAGAGTGGTAAACTGGGAAAAGGTGTCATAGGAAGTCACATCGCCTCATAAAAGTACTTGACTGACCTGCTGTTTTCTGAAAAATTATAGATTAATAGATAAATGGTGTTGGTGAATGAAATACCCCAGGAGGCTGTCAGACTTCATGATCAGATTGTAAAAAGTTGACAACTCAGAGATGACTATCTGCTGCAGGTTTATGAACAAAGAGCTTGTCATGATCTGAATGCTCAGTGTGTTTGGTTTCATTGTGACTGTGGGTGTATTATTGCAGGCCAGATGGTGTTGGCAAGCGAGTAGACCATAGAGGGTACACCTCATCAGGATTCCGTGGCTGTCCATCTCTGAATAAGAGGGGGGAATTGGGTGTCAATCCCTAATTAATAAACTCTGCTCCTCAGCCTGGTCGGGTGGAGGGTGATCAATAGTTTTTGTGGCATTTGCTTCAGATAGAAGCCATTCAGATTTATCTGCTAATATCCTGCGTGATAGCCAACGCTAGACTGGAGATGATAGTTGTCTCAAAGTCCATTTACTCCTTATTTGCTGTTTACATTCTGCTGTTGCCACAGTCAGTCGGATGCAAATTGACTGCGTCATTTCCTGTCCCAAACTTGGTTACCTCCTGCGCCTCGACCTGTTTCCGAAGTTTTACTTTCATTTATTTAAAAAGAATATCATAAGTGTTTGTGTCAATACCTGTTGCCAACTAGCTAGCTAGCAATGGAGCCCACTTCGCCTGGAATGGCCAACAAACGTTTACAGCACTGTAGAAGCTGTGTTTATTAGCTCTTGTCTGGGAAACATTACAAATCCGGAGTTCCAATGCAGCAATTGTTTGCTAGCGGAGGATTAGAGGAATGAGGTGAACATGCTTAGCAAAGAAATCTCAATTCTGCACAGAACTCAACTCCTACGTCTGGACGCCGCTCAGGCCTGATGGATGTTTACACGCCTTGCCATCTGTCCCTATCAGAATGGCCTGTGCTACCTGGAACTTCCATGCCCAGGAAGTCGTCTCCATCTGCTTCTCCTCCTCCATCTTGTAATGAAGTAGATGGAGAACAGCAAGAAGACTGTTCCAATCAGTGCTGATCCCATGTCTCAAGTTGTGGAAACCCTTAGCATGCTGCTAAGTGGACAGGAGTGACTGCAAGAGGTTCAGAGCAGACTGACATAAGGAATATCTTCGCTGCACTGGTGCCTGATCTACCTGCGCCTTCATGACTGGGATTGCCTGTGTCTGCAACAGCGGTGCTGACTCCAACTATGCTGACTCCAGCAGCGTCTTCGTCGTCGAGTTCGGCTCCTTTCCCTCTCTCTGGATCTGACGGGGCACTGCCTGGTGTGGGAGGTTTGGACCTATCGCCTGGAGCAGCGGGCGTATGCTATCCTGCTTCTCGTGGACCTGTGAAAGATTCCACAAATTGTGTGAAGGGTAGGAATGGGGGCCCTCTGCCCTCCCTAAATCGTGCCATTGATTGTTTCAGCAGAATTTTTGCCCTCCAAAACTGGCTACGAGACTATTGTAGTTTTGTGGGTGTAACATTTATTGACAATTGTGATACCTTCTTGAAACAAAGCTTGTTTTGTTTCCACCCAAATCATTTGGGTTCCTGGATCCTTTCACAGCATAATACGGCTCCGTTGAGACAACTACTTACCAATGACCCAAGCCCAGGTCAGTTAATCCCTACTATTGTGTCGCTGAGTTGTCATAATGCTTCAGCAAATGTACATTATCCCAGGGGTGTTGGAAGACACAATGTAAGTAACCTAATTTATGTACCTCTAACTGCCCAGTAATCATGTGCCTATAAACTAGAGTTATACTGTTAGCACTTAGGTGGTGTACCCTAGAAAGAAGTCCACTGTGTGCAGCTCACCATGCACTAACATAAATGTATGAGCATGTCTACTTCTGCTAAGCTTCCCAGTAAAGCAATGAAAAAGTGTACCAGAAAAGTGCTAAAATAGCCCATGTTAACATGAAGTCAATAACTTGACAATAACAGATGCCATTCATATTCTGACTATTTCTCTGAAACTCACTTAGCTAATACCTTTGATGATACAGTGGTAGCAGTACATGGTTATTACGTCTACAGAAAATACAGAAATGCCAATGGGGGTGGTGTTGCGGTCTATATTAAGAATCACATTCCTATAAAGCTTAGAGAGGTTCTCATGTTAAATACTGTAATATGGCTGCAGGTTAACCCTTTCATGCGTAAGTTCCAAATATCTCTAACGGTCGCCCCAGCGTGAGTTTTTTAATGCACGTGATGATGTTAGAACGTTCTCTCCATTCCAGAATGTGATTGTTATTCAACAGTACATTTAATCCGCGCTGCCCTCAAACCAAGGAATTTAGCCTGTTTTTATTTATAGGCTGTTTCAACTTCAAATTATTTTCTAACAAGTTTTTATTTTCTAATAACAGTTTGAATTGAGGCGTGTTCCGCCTCCTCAATTATTAACATAAAAATAGTCCTTTTTACTTTTGCGGACAATTACATTGTTGGGACATTTCTGACCCGGACAAATTTCCCCAAGCACTTCCTTCCTAATTGTTTGTGCAGTTCAAGTCTGCAGACATTTGCTCATCTCGCGTCGGAACAGGATCTGCACACGTGTTTTCAATTACAGGTGACAAATCATGCATTCCGATTCATAGATTGTAATGGGCACATATTCTGTGTGTAAAATATTCCAGCTGTGTAGCCATGTTTGTTGACATACAATGCATTCTGGGTTTCACGTAATCGTCTGTTTGACCAAAGATGTTATAACAAAATTAGGTGAGTAAGGGTTCACTCATTTTTTGAGGACTTCCGGAAATTAATAGTGGGATGTGAACGATGGTAGACGACACATCCCTTCAACGTGCATACTATAAACAGACCAAACTCATCTTGTCTTCTCTTATTATCTTTGGTTTCTGTGAGGAAAAAAAGCATGGCTGGACGTTCTAAATGAGCATTCTAAACAAGTGTTCTAATCACAAGGATGTGATATTACGCTTCAGGGGCCACAGTAGAACAGTCTCACCCATGTGATGGTACGTGTGAAAGGGTTAATCTGCCTCACCTAGAGTCCATTCTTGTGGGAAGCTACTATAGACCACTAAGTGCTAACAGTCAGTATCTGGATAATATGTGTGAAATGTTTGATAATGTATTGACTGGCTTTCATCAAGCTGTCCTCTCGAGAAAAGCTTCAAACTGTAACCAGTGCCTGCAAACCTGGATCAAGTTATCAGTCAACTTACCAGGGTAGTTACAAACAGCACAGGAATGAAATCATCAACGTGTATTGATCACATCTTTACTAATGCTGCAGAAATTTGCTTTAAAGCAGTATCCATATACATTGGATGTAGTGATCACCATGTAGTAGCCATATCTATGAAAACAAAAGTTCCAAAGTTTGGCCCTAATATAGTGTATAAGAGGTCATACAATACGATTTGTAGTGATTCTTAAGTTGATGATGTAAAGAATATTTGCTGGTCTGTGGTGTGTAATGAGGAGCAACCAGACACTTCACTTGACACATTTATGAAATTGCTTATTCCAGTTACTAATAAGCATGCACCTATTAAAAAACTGACTGTAAAAAATGTTAAATCCCCTTGGATTGATGAGGAATTGAAAAATGTTATGTTTGAGAGGGATGAGACAAAAGGTATGGCAAATAAGTCTGGCAACCCAACCGATTGGCAAACGTCCTGCAAATTGAGAAATTATGTGACTAAACTGAATAACAAGACGAATAAACTATACTATGAAACAAAGATAAATAATATAAAGAATGATAGTAAAAAGCTTAAATGAAATTTTGGGCAAAAAGGCAAACTTAGCTCCATCATTCATTGAATCAGATGGCTCATTCTTCACAAAAAGTATTTTTAATACTTTTTTTCATTGGCAAGATTAGCAAATTTATGCATGATATGCCAGCAACAAATGCTGAGACTACACATCCAAATATATCTGACCAAATTATGAAAGACAAGCACTTTAGTTTTGAATTCTGTAAAGTGAGTGTGGAAGAAGTGAAATAATTATTGTTGTCTATCAACAATGACAAGCCAACGCGGTCCGACAACTTGAATGGAAAATTATAATAGCGGAAGAAAGGATAATAGCGGAAGATATTGCCACTCCTATTTGCCATATCTTCAATTTAAGCCTACTAGAAAGTTTGTGCCCTCAGGCCTGGAGGGAAGTAAAAGTAATTCCGCTACCTAAGAATAGTAAAACCCCATTTACAACAGACTTTCAGCACGCTTATAGGGGAGGTCATTTAACAAGCACAGAACTTACACAAATTAAATAGATGATTAAAAGATTGTGGGGGCTGTTTTGTTTGACTTCAGTGCGACTTTTGACATTATCGATCATAGTCTGCTGCTGGAAAACGTATGTGTTATGGCTTATCACCCCCTGCTATACTGTGGATAAAGAGTTACTTGTCTAACAGAACACAGAGGGTGTTCTTTAATTGGGCCTCTCCAACATAATCAAGGTAGAATCAAGCCCCTTACTTTTTCAAGCTTTACTAAATACATGCTACTAGCTTTGAGTAAAGCTAGTGTGTCTATGTACGTGGATGACTCAACACTGTACACGTCAGCTACAACAGTGATTGAAATGAATGCAACACTTAACAAAGAGCTGCAGTTAGCTTCAGAATGGGTGGCAAGGAATAAGTTAGTCCTTAATATTTCAAAAACTAAAAGCATTGTATTTGGGACAAATCATTTACTAAACCTTAACCTCAACTTGTAATGAATAATATGGAAATTGAGCAAGTTGAGGTGACTAAAATGCTTGGAGTAACCCTTGATTGTAAACTGTCATGGTCAAAACATAATGATACAACAGTAGCTAAGATGGGGAGAAGTCTGTCCATTAACCCGCTCTGCCTTCTTAACAGCACTGTCAAAAACACAGGTCCTACAGGCCCTAGTTTTGTTGCATCTGGAATACTGTTCAGTTGTGTGGTCAGGTGCAACATGATCAGAACAGGGCAGCACAGCTGTCCCTTGGAAGTACACAGACAGCTAACATTAATAATATGCAGGGTTGGGTAAGTTACTTTCTAAATTTAATCCATTACAGTTACTAGTTACCTGTCAAAAATTTTAATCGTTAAAGTAACTTTCAGATTATTGAAACTCAGTAACGTAATCTGATTACATTTAGATTACTTTCTCCTTAAGAGGCATTAGAAAAAGACAAAAACGTATGTTACCAATTGAACAACATCTTTTGCAGGATAAATCAATGTTAAAGTTTACATAGCTGGCCATGGGTTGGTTTATGGGTTGGTTATGTAGGCTTCTTCTAACCCATCACTTTCTACTACATATAATAACACGATTAAATTATATCGTTACATTAAAAACTAAAGTCTATCAGAATTCCAGTCATTCCAATAAATGTTATACCCCTTGATCTTCGAGAATAGGACGTGGAAATATGGAAGTAGAGATTAGCCAAATTGTTTTACCTGAGCACATAACCCAAAACGAAGGACTTATTAGCCAGCCCTACTCTGTTGGTTATGATTTTGATGTCATGGAGGACTGGTTGGGCTCATTGATTCGAGTTGGAAAATAAATGCTGCGCTCATGGAATGGCATGCTTTGAGCACTACTGAAAAGTGCTATTTATATGTGAAAAATAAATGCCATATGCTGCATTTCCTATTGTTTACCTTTTTGTTGGTGACACTTTGATATCTTGATAATATGCAGCTATTTACAGGGCAAATCCACAGATGAAACAATAACAAAACGGTCGCCCCGCCTCTGTTTTGGTAAAAAGCTGAGGGATGGGCCTGGAGAAATGTAACCACTCTCAGATTAATAGACAGAGCTATGGATGCAAGGACAGACCATCCATGATATCAACATGATTGTTTTAACCATGTTATGAGGCTATACAGTGTTTGTTTACATTTACAATGTTTCCAAACATTGGAGAAAAACAAGCTTATATTTTGGGTTCTCTTGGAGTGTGACAGTTGAACTAAGCTCATAAGGCAATTATAGGTTATATTCTTCAAGAATCGAGAATACGTGTTATTTCATAGTTTTGATGTCTTCAAAACTATATACAGTACCAGTCAAAAGTTTGTACACGCCTACTCATTCAAGGGTTTTCTTTTATTTTGACTATTTTCTACATTGTAGAATAATAGTGATGACATCAAAACTATGAAATAACACATATGGAATCATGTAGTAACCAAAAAAGTGTTAAACAAATCAAAATATATTTTATATTTTATATTCTTCAAAGTAGCCACCCTTGGCTTTGATGACAGCTTGCACACTCTTGCTGTCCACACGGCAACAAATAGGGGGAAATCTCCACTCCCCAGGACAAGTCAAGGACAAACCAGAGGGAGAATGTCTGCATGTGTCTTGAATCCTCTTGTTTTATACATGGGTATGAGTTTGTCAGTGTCTCTGTGTGAATGCCCAGGTAAAGGTATATGTGATAGTGCTCCCGAATCTTGCCACATTGTACTGAAACATAATATTTACAACATTAACTGGCACGAACATACAACACACCGATATCATTATAATTCACACCGATATCATTATAATTCACATGAATGCGTCCTTTTTTAGTGCTTCACCAGAGAACTTAATATGACAAAACCAATGCCCAACCCCCCTAAACAAGACAACCCATTTTTTGCTCAGCATGGTTTATTTCTAATCCTATTTGAATGCTTTCCTCTCTCACATCCTGCCTAAGATGGGTCCCTCACTCATGAGCAATAAGACTGTAGCTAAAGCTGCACCCAGAAACTACATCCTGCTCATTCATCAGCCACTGGTTGACACTAGGACTGTTCTTGCTATTATCCAGAATGATCTACAGTCAGTGTATGCGACAAAGGAACCTTAGCAACAGCAAGCACAAACAGCAGCAGGTACCACAAGAAAAACATTTTCAGCTGCTGTGAGTGAGTACGCACAGACTAAGAGCCTGGCAGACTCTGCTGGTTGGACTAGTAGTGTGATATACAGAAAGGTGCCAGAAAGGAAAAGCTAAGAGGAATGTGATAAATGACTCTGCTATGATCATGTGCCCAATGTTAGTCTGAACATTTTCACTAACATCCTGATTACAGTTTGCCTGTGTCCTCTCCCCAAGGTACGGCAATAGCACTAGCAACTGCATGTACTGTACTGTTGTTTTCTGTTGATGTTGTGCTATTGGCGCTGCAATATTGAGATATGACCCAGCGGGTCAGATCAGAGGACTGGAGGCATAGTTTAGAAAGGGAGTGGCTTTCAGATAGTTACATTTAGCCACGTGTAAATGTCATTCCTGTTAATCTGTTCTGTTGTATAGTTATCACGTTAAGGTTGAAGATTTATGTTTTTTTAGCTTCATTGAGGCTTACAGAAGTGTATGAGTTCCCTAAAAGCCTATGCAAATCCTTTGTTGGTATAGATATCATCTTATTGTAATATGTAATAAATAATGTTAATATTCTAGAAGAATGTGCAAATGCATTTTTTTAAGGAAATTGTCATTTGCAGTACTTTACATGATGAATAGGAAGGACAATTACTCTCACAGGTGGCCTATATGATCTATCTGAAAGCCACGCCCGAATAAGCCACGCTTCCTGAAAATACCCTAAGATTTATATTAAAAAAGATCCAGCTGCTGGGTCAAACCAGCATGAAGTAAAAAAATACCCATCTGATACCCAAGGTTGTCCACTATCGGCATATCTATTTCTTATTGCCATGGAAATGTTAGCTGTTAAAATCAGATCCAACAAGAATATTAAGGGATTAGAAATCCAGGGCTTAAAAACAAAGGCGTCATTGTAAAGTGATGATTCATGTTTTCTTTTAAATCCACAATTAGAATGCCTCCACAGCCTCATAGAGGATCTAGATACTTTTTCTAACCTCTCTGGACTAAAACCAAATTATGATAAGTGTACTATATTACCTATTGGATCACTAAAACATTTAACTTTTACATTACCGTGTGGTTTACCAATAAAATGGTCTGACCGGGATGTGGACATACTCGGTATACATATCCCAACAGATAGAAATGATCTCACTCCAATACATTTTAATAGAAATTTCCATTTTCCATGGAAAGGAAAATATCTTTCTATTTGTGGAAAAATCACCCTGGTTAACTCTTTAGTCATATCCCAGTTTACCTATTTGCTTATGGTTTTGCCTACACCTAGTGACCTGTTTTTTATTTTATTATATGAGCAAAAAATATTCCATTTTATTTGGAATGGCAAGCCAGACAAAATTAAAAGGGTCTATTTATATCATGAATATGAATTTGGAGGGCAGAAATGATTAAATATTAAAGCATTAGACCTCTCACTAAAGGCATCAGTCATACAAAAGTTATACTTAAATCTGAACTGGTTCTCTAGAAAATTTGCAAGAATGTCTCACCCCATGTTCAAGAATGGCCTTTTCCCCTTTATTCACATTACAACCGCTCACTTTCTGTTATTTGAAAACGAAATCATCTCCAAAATATTGTTATTTTTTAAACTAGCCATAGAATGTTGGTTGCAATTTCAGTTTAATCCACCAGAAAAGACAGAACAAATAATACAAAAAAATAATTTGTTGTTCAACTCAAATATACTATTTGATAAAAAAACTTTTTTTTTCTATAACATTTAACAATTTATATCATAAATAGGACTGGTGGTGTTATAACACAAACATATGGAAATGTCTGCTCTACCCAAAATTACAACCAACTAATTGCAGTAAGGAACTTGTCTGTCGGCTCTGCATTGAAGACCAAAATTGGTTAAAGAAAATTGTGATAAATAAAAATATTGGGAAGAGATTTTCCATGGTACATGTTTTATGAATTGACACGCAAAATGATACCGGATTCAAAACTTCGAATTTTTCAATTGAAATTATTATACAAAATTCTTGCAACCAATAGAATGTTAGATATATGGGGAATACAACCTTCTCAGCTCTGCAGATTTTTCTGTGAGGAGGCAGAGTCATTAGATAGTTTGTTTTGGTAATGTTCATATGTAGCTTGTTTTTGGTCACAGGTCCAGGAATGGCTGAAGAATTGCAACATTTACCTGGAGCTAACTCTGCAAATAGCAATACTGGGTAATTTGAAAAGTCATAGTCAATCGATCAATAATATAATAATTATTTTAGCAAAAATGTTTATCTTTAATTTACAATATGTAGAAAGTATGAGAATCCAACCAATTCAAATTAACCCAGCATGTGTTCTGTCCAATATTTACTAAGCGCTGGGTTACCGAAGAACCCAATTGGGTGGTTTTTGACTCAACATGTTTTGAATGTATACAGGCCTTGCATCATCCCTTTTAATGCCATGATGTTAATTTTAAAAGCAGTCATGCCAATTATTAATATGACCCTCTCAGTCTTAGAGTACAGGATGAGTTCTCTTATGGCTCGTTTGAGCTTTGCTCCCATCCCCAAATATAACCTGTGGGAGTCAGTTCCTTGCTGCCCTGGGCACAGCTTTAGGTGGTCCAGACAGGGGGTTCTGTGATAAGCTCTCTGCTTCCAATCACAGTTGAGGCGAATATAATCAAAGCATCTTAGGTGGGTTTGAGCTGTTTCTTTGTTTATGCTCTATTGCTCGATTTCAGAGGCAGGATTGTTTCTGGTTGTTGCGGATGAGGTTTTCCTGACGATATCTCTGTGCTGATCAGCGGGAGATGATTAGGAGCGCTGGCCTGGGATATGGAGTCGGCACACTAATTCATCTAAGTGAGAAGGATACACACGCCCAGGACGAGGCTTGCTCAGGGATAACACACTGACTGACTGACTAATGTAACCCAACAATCACCTTCTTCTCATTGTTGGGGAATCGTGGTTTAAAACAATCACCTCAGACACTACAGTCTGTCAGAACCTGTGGATTCATCTTCATCGGACTGCTTTAATGCCACTTCAGAGGGGCTGTTTGACAATGAGATACAACAGGCATAAGAAACATGTTAACCCACATTTAGTATTATTTGCATGTGATTTATTGTGCACAGTGGGTATACATACAGTGTGTGAACTATGCAGTGTGTGTGAACTTGTTTATAATACAACTGTTTCTTGTTAAGTGGGCGTACGTGTGTTTATGTGTGTATGTGTTAGTGTTCAACACTGGAGGAGATTGTATTTTAGATTGGAAGATATTACGGTTTATAGTGTTCATACATTATACATGTACTGTATGTCTGACAGTACATAGTACTGGAGTACACACACGCACATGCACACACAAACACACACACACACACATGCAAACACACACACACATACATACAGACACGCAAACACATTTTAATCCGCTTTGATTCAGGTCTTAATCTCCTCACTGCCTCTATACTGTGATGTCCCGCCTCCCACCCAGTTTAGTAGTATACAGTACACCAGGCTACGATTGGTCAGTTAAGATTAACAAGACATTTGGCTGGCTGAGGCTTGACATCTCGGTGAAGGTTGGGCTGCATGATGGTGGGGGCAATCAGAACTTTATGTTTTTCCCAAAAATGAAAATGCCTGTTGTTTGTCAGTAGATAACAGGGAGCATTGCTAGTGTGCATGCGTACTGGTGCAGATGTCTTCATTATAGGCCCATTAGTTTAATTGCGATAAGCATTGAATACTCTTACACAGTATCTCAGCCCTGCAGTCCACACATAGCTGTATATAGGCAGTAAGAGGCAACCAGGCCAGTGAAAACACCACTTGGGTTGCGTTATATTTTATGGCTCCGTTTGACCAGCAGACGCTGTCCTACTGCTGGCTGTTTGACAGATAATTCATCACATCAACAGAAATATCTATTGTTATGACAGTTGGAACTATGGTATCATAGTCAGAGTGCTGAAACATCCAAAGACAGACACACATTAAAGACCAAATGATGAATGCTCTGTCTCCTGGCAAAGGAGGGATGCTTTATCAAAATGTAGGCCCCTAGACCTGAATAAAATATAATTTTGCTGTTGTTTTGTATCCAAAGAAACCAAACACATTTGTAAATCACTGCTGTAGATATTGCCAACATGTTATTTTATGTGTATGTGTTTGCTTTTAAGTCTCCTAGGCTTCCCGAGGCATGCACACACAAATACCAGACACACACACACAGTGCACATGCTGTGTTTAATGTGACCAGCACAGTCACTCTCCGCATATGTAACATGCTCCTCTGGGAGGACAGGAAAGCATCTGCCCCCCTGTGTGTGTGTGTGTGTGTGTGTGTGTGTGTGTGTGTGTGTGTGTGTGTGTGTGTGTGTGTGTGTGTGTGTGTGTGTGTGTGAGAGAGAGAGAGAGAGAGAGAGAGAGAGAGAGAGAGAGAGAGAGAGAGAGAGAGAGACGTGGAAATATGTGTCCAATTTAGGAGAGACTGTGTGAGAATAACATTTTCATTTTGTAATTATATGAATGAGAGTCAGGTGTGTGTTGTCACTACAGAACAAACAATAAGTTCAGATTTTGTAGAGGAGTGAGGAAGCAAATCAAGGAATCTCAGATCATTTTCAAGGCTCAGCAGGTTTATTAATATACCGGCTGACGGAGGGTTGTGCTTCAACGATCACCTATCAGACCTACAATTACATCTCCTTGTATACTGTCAACATCTCTTTGGTCGTACAGAATTATCTATACATTCTCATTGGTCAATGTGACCATCTCATGACCATCTTGTGACAATCATACTACATCCCTGTGATGATGTCTCCCAACGCTCAGGCCATCTTGTAATCCAGGCTTCAAACTTATGGACATTGATCCTACCACAAAAATTGCTTCACACTATCCATACATTAATAAAACTAAGGACACAATGTCTTCTCTTGGAAATTCACCTTGAGACCGCAGAAAGACCCGCTTCCATAGAGAGTACAGAGTTAACACACAGTGCTTTGAGATGTGATGTGTACAATATTTGGATTATACTGGAAATATATTGGATATATATTAGATATATATTGGATATATATATATTAGATATATATTGGATATATATATATTAGATATATATTGGATATATATTAGATATATATTGGATATATATTAGATATATATTGGATATAAATTGGATATATATTATATATATATTGGATATATATTGGATATATATTGGATATATATTAGATATATATTGGATATAACGATCAAGGATATATTAGTTCCGGTCCAAGTCGTCATCACTGTGTTAAAGAGAGATTCTCATTCAACTCTTTAGGCACATCACATTTCTATGGAATAACACATAACTAAGACATCCAACCAACAAATCATAGAACAACAATTTGAGTTGAAAGCTTTAAGCAACGCTATTTAGAGAGTTTAAAGAAGGGTAACAGCCTCCAATTTATATAAGCAGTACAAAATGCACAAAATGTCAACATGCGTGACCACCTGCCTTTCATTCAGCATGAGCTAATTCTAATTCATTTCTGTATTTCCTTTCAGGCCTTTTAACATGACTTCTGACCCAGTTCTGTTTCTGAATGTAAAATTGTGCCAGTGTCAGTGTGTGTATGCCTGTGCGTGTTTGTCTGTCTGTGTGTCTGTGACTGTGTAGAAGAATAAGCTCCAGACTTTGTCTTATCTACTAATTCCTTCATTAAGCCCTTATCACTGGGTTTTAATGCTAATTAAGATGCTCTTTAATGTGATGGCAGGACGGCTAAGAGCCTCTGAGCCTGACGTGCTTTTCACTCTGCATGCGGAGAGCGGCGAGAGAGGAGGAGCACCCAGCCCACGCACAGACAGAACCACTCTCTCCCTCAATCCAACCAATCCAAATGCTCTGGCCTCTTGGCGTAAGCTGGCCTTAAGTCGTAATTCATGTCTTATAACACCAATAAGCCTTTCATTGGGCATAACAATATAGCATTTTGAGGATGGAGAGCATACTGTCGGGCAGCATCACAGTACGGCAACTCCACCGCCGCGGACGGCAAGGCGCTTCAGAGGGTAATACGTGCTGCCTAATGCACCATTGGGACACCTACAACACCAGGTGTTGCAGGAAGGCCAAGAAGATCATCAGGGACCCCAGCTACCCAAACCATGCCCTGTTCTCCCTGCTTCAATCACTCAGACGCAGGCAGTACATGAGCATCATGGCAAAAACTGAAAGGCTGGTCAATAGTTTCTACCCTCAGACCATCAGGCTGCTGAATAGCCACCACTAGTCAACTATCTGCACCCCCCTCTGCTACTCAGCTACATACTCCACCCCAATGACATTCATCACTGCTGCAGTTGTTAATATGTATATTAACATTATTATTTTAGATTTTTTATTCGCTTGGACCCCACACACCCTCAATGGTCATATTGCTTCCCCTATGGTCATTCCCCCCCATCTCCTCAACAGTCTTTACTCTGCCTCCACCACAATGGACATTTATTTATTCATCACTGCTACAGTTATGATGTACATAGTGCTATTTCTATTTCTTTTGTATTTTATTACCATTTTCGTCATTTTATTTCATTAGTCCTTCATGTTAGAGCTCGTAAACTACGATGTTCACTGTAACCTGCAATCACACCTGCAACCCTGTACAGTGCATTCAGAAAGTATTCAGACACCTTTTTTCTTCTCAATATTCTACACACAATACCCCATAATGACATCACAATACCCCATAATGACATCACAATACCCCATAATGACATCACAATACCCCATAATGACAAAACGAAAAAAAGGTTTTTAGAAAGTTTAGCAAATGTATTACAAATAAAAAACAGAAATACCTTATTTACATAAGTATTCAGACCCTTTGCTATGAGACTCGAAATTGAGCTCAGGTTCATCTGGTTTCTATTAATCATCTTTGAGATGTTTCTACATCTTGATTAGAGTACACCTTCGGCAAATTCAATTGTTTGGCCATTATTTATAAAGCACTCACCTGTCTATATAAGGTCCCACAGCTGACATTGCACATCAGAGCAAAACCAAGCCATGAGGTCGAAGGAATTGTCCATAGAGCTCAGAGACAGGACTGTGTCGAGGCACATATCTGGGGAAGGGTACAAAAAAATTCTGCAGCATTGAAGGTCACCAAGAACACAGTGGCCTCCAACATTTTTAAATGGAAGAAGTTTGCAACCACCAAGACTCTTCCTAGAGCTGGCCGCCTGGCCAGAGCAATCGGGGGAGAAGGGCCTTGGTTAGGGAGGTGACCAAGAACCCCATGGTCGCTCTGACAGAGCTCTAGAGGTCCTCTGTGGAGATGGGAGAACCTTCCAGAAGGACAACCATCTCTGCAGCTGTGGCCTTTATGGTAGAGTGGCCAGACGGAAGCCACTCCTCATGTGAAGTTTTCCAAAAGGCACCTAAAGGACACTCAGACAATGAGAAACAAGATTCTCTGGTCTGATAAAACCAAAATTGAAATCTTTGGCCTGAATGCCAAACATCATATCTGGAGGAAACCTGGCACTATCCCTACAGTAAAGCATGGTAGTGGCAGCATCATGCTGTGGGGATGTTTTTTAGAGGCAGAGACTGGGAGACTAGTCAGGATCGAGGGAAAGATGAACGGAGCAAAGTACAGAGAGATCCTAGATGAAAACCGTCTCCAGGGTGTTCAGTACCTCAGACTGGGGCGAAGGTTCACCTTCCAACAGAACAACAACCCTAAGCACACAGCCAAGACAAAGCAGGAGTGGCTTCAGGACAAGTCTCTGAATGTCCCTGAGTGGCCCAACCAGAGCCCGGACTTGAACCCGATCGAACATCTATGAAGAGACCTGAAAATAGCTGTGCAGCGACGCTCCCCATCCAGCCTGACAGAGCTTGAGAGGATCTGCAGAGAAGAATGGGAGAAACATCCCAATACAGGTGTGCCAAGCTTGTAGGCTACTGAGTAAAGGGTCTGAATACTTATGTAAATGTGATATTTCAGTTTATTTATTATTTCTAAAAACCTCTTTTTGCTTTGTCATTATGGTGTATTGTGTGTAGATTGATGAGGGATAAAACAATTTTATTTTTAGAATAAGGCTGTAACTTAACAAAATGAGGAAAAAGTCAAGGGGTCTGAAAACTTTCCGAATGCACTGTTAAACACTCTGAATCTGAATTTCATTACACTTGCTGTAGCTACATTTTTGCTGGCCAAAATGAAGTATGTTTGCTACCATGCAGCAGCTTGAATTGCACCAACTTTCAATCCATTTCAGATCAGTTCATTTCATTTGGTTATTTTGACAATATATTTGTCCCAAGGTTCTTCATAAAGAGGCCCAGCTAGTCTTCCAAAGCCTAAACGCATGCAGGACTTAACTCGGCTAAGAGATGCACAATAGAAAAGCTCTTGAATTTAGAGATTGGTGAGTGAGAATCCTTGAGAGGGACAGGCAGTCTTCTTCCAGTCCCCATCACTCCAGCTGCTATAGGATATATGGAAGTCATGGACCATCATTCCCCTGTGGATGTAGTTCAGTACATTATGAGCACAACACATTTCTCTAGCCAACTGATCGGTATAGTATTGACGGATACTAGTCTATCTCAATATCAATCACAAAAGACAAGAAGAATGAAATACTGGATTTTTATTTAAACGTGTAGGACAGGGTCAGTAGTATAGATTATTAGGAGCTTGTATGTTTTTCCACTATAACTCTTGTTTGTCTCCACACTAACATTCAGTAAACACATGCAGGGTCAGAATGAAGAGCACTGTGTCAGTTATAATTAGCCCACATTGATAGATGTGCAATATACAGACTGAAGAGGTGGCTCATCGGTGACAGGGAAGTGAGTGCCCGCCGGATTGGTGTGATTGGCTGCAAGGCTTTGTTTCTGTTTAGCAGCTGGTTGCTAACACAGAGACATGTCCGCAGACAGAGAGAGAGAGAGAGAGAGAGAGAGAGAGAGAGAGAGAGAGAGAGAGAGATGGAGAAGAGGGGATGATGGGTAGCTTATGAAGGGGAGATGAGGGAGTTATTCATGAGAAACAGTTCTGAGGAAAAAAATACCTAGTAACAGGCAGTTATGCATTAGGTCTAGAGATGTTTTTGATGTCCCTCTATACCTGTTCTGCTGCTGTCCTCCTCTCTCCTCCTCTCTATCAC
Organism: Brachymystax lenok tsinlingensis; assembly: GCA_030435695.1. NCBI lineage: Eukaryota > Metazoa > Chordata > Actinopteri > Salmoniformes > Salmonidae > Brachymystax > Brachymystax lenok. The sequence continues at coordinate 15,209,460 of CM059797.1, read as the reverse complement.
TCTATACCTGTACTGCTGCTGTCCTCCTCTCTCCTCCTCTCTATGCCTCTATACCTGTTCTGCTGCTGTCCTCCTCTCTCCTCCTCTCTATGCCTCTATACCTGTTCTGCTGCTGTCCTCCTCTCTCCTCCTCTCTATCCCTCTATACCTGTACTGCTGCTGTCCTCCTCTCTCCCCCTCTCTATCCCTCTATACCTGTACTGCTGCTGTCCTCCTCTCTCCCCCTCTCTATCCCTCTATACCTGTACTGCTGCTGTCCTCCTCTCTCCTCCTCTCTATCCCTCTATACCTGTACTGCTGCTGTCCTCCTCTCTCCCCCTCTCTATCCCTCTATACCTGTACTGCTGCTGTCCTCCTCTCTCCCCCTCTCTCCCCCTCTCTATCCCTCTATACCTGTACTGCTGCTGTCCTCCTCTCTCCCCTCTCTCCCCCTCTCTATCCCTCTATACCTGTACTGCTGCTGTCCTCCCCTCTCTCCCCCTCTCTCCCCTCTCTATCCCTCTATACCTGTACTGCTGCTGTCCTCCTCTCTCCTCCTCTCTCTATCCCTCTATACCTGTACTGCTGCTGTCCTCCCCTCTCTCCCTCTCTTTCCCTCTATACCTGTACTGCTGCTGTCCTCCCTCTCTCCCCTCTCTATCCCTCTATACCTGTACTGCTGCTGTCCTCCCCTCTCTCCCCTCTCTTTCCCTCTATACCTGTACTGCTGTCCTCCCTCTCTCCCCTCTCTCCCCTCTCTATCCCTCTATACCTGTACTGCTGCTGACCTCCTCTCTCCTCCTCTCTATCCCTCTATACCTGTACTGCTGCTGTCCTCCCCTCTCTCCCCCTCTCTCCCCCTCTCTATCCCTCTATACCTGTACTGCTGCTGTCCTCCTCTCTCCTCCTCTCTATCCCTCTATACCTGTACTGCTGCTGTCCTCCCCTCTCTCCCCCTCTCTCCCTCTCTCTATCCCTCTACACCTGTACTGCTGCTGTCCTCCTCTCTCCTCCTCTCTATCCCTCTATACCTGTACTGCTGCTGTCCTCCTCTCTCCCCCTCTCTATCCCTCTATACCTGTTCTGCTGCTGTCCTCCCTCTCTCCCCTCTCTATCCCTCTATACCTGTACTGCTGCTGTCCTCCCTCGCTCCCCCTCTCTATCCCTCTATACCTGTACTGCTGCTGTCCTCCCTCTCTCCCCTCTCTTTCCCTCTATACCTGTACTGCTAATGTCCTCCCTCTCTCCCTCTCTCCCCTCTCTATCCCTCTATACCTGTACTGCTGCTGTCCCCTCTCTCCCCTCTCTATCCCTCTATACCTGTACTGCTGCTGTTATCCTCTCTCCGCCTCTCTATCCCTCTATACCTGTACTGCTGCTGTCCTCCCCTCTCTTTCCCCCTCTCTCCCTCTCTCTATCCCTCTATACCTGTACTGCTGCTGTCCTCCTCTCTCCTCCTCCCTATCCCTCTATACCTGTACTGCTGCTGTCCTCCCCTCTCTCCCCCTCTCTTTCCCTCTATACCTGTACTGCTAATGTCCTCCCCTCTCTCTATCCCTCTATACCTCTACTGCTGCTGTCCTCCTCTCTCCTCCTCTCTATCCCTCTATACCTGTACTGCTGCTGTCCTCCCTCTCTCCCCCCTCTCTATCCCTCTATACCTGTACTGCTGCTGTCCTCCCTCTCTCCCCCTCTCTATCCCTCTATACCTGTACTGCTGCTGTCCTCCCTCTCTCCCCTCTCTATCCCTCAATACCTGTACTGCTGCTGTCCTCCCTCTCTCCCCTCTCTATCCCTCTATACCTGTACTGCTGCTGTCCTCCCCTCTCTCCCCTCTCTATCCCTCTATACCTGTACTGCTGCTGTCCTCCCTCTCTCCCCCTCTCTATCCCTCTACACCTGTACTGCTGCTGTCCTCCTCTCTCCTCCTCTCTATCCCTCTATACCTGTACTGCTGCTGTCCTCCCTCTCTCCCCTCTCTATCCCTCTATACCTGTTCTGCTGCTGTCCTCCCTCTCTCCCTCTCTCTATCCCTCTATACCTGTACTGCTGCTGTCCTCCCCTCGCTCCCCTCTCTATCCCTCTATACCTGTACTGCTGCTGTCCTCCCCTCTCTCCCCCTCTCTATCCCTCTATACCTGTACTGCTGCTGTCCTCCCTCTCTCCCCCTCTCTATCCCTCTATACCTGTACTGCTGCTGTCCTCCTCTCTCCTCCTCTCTATCCCTCTATACCTGTACTGCTGCTGTCCTCCTCTCTCCCCCTCTCTATCCCTCTATACCTGTACTGCTGCTGTCCTCCCCTCTCTCCCCCTCTCTTTCCCTCTATACCTGTACTGCTAATGTCCTCCCCTCTCTCCCCCTCTCTCCCCCTCTCTATCCCTCTATACCTGTACTGCTGCTGTCCCCCTCTCTCCCCCTCTCTATCCCTCTATACCTGTACTGCTGCTGTTATCCTCTCTCCGCCTCTCTATCCCTCTATACCTGTACTGCTGCTGTCCTCCCCTCTCTTTCCCCCTCTCTCCCTCTCTCTATCCCTCTATACCTGTACTGCTGCTGTCCTCCTCTCTCCTCCTCCCTATCCCTCTATACCTGTACTGCTGCTGTCCTCCCCTCTCTCCCCCTCTCTTTCCCTCTATACCTGTACTGCTAATGTCCTCCCCTCTCTCTATCCCTCTATACCTCTACTGCTGCTGTCCTCCTCTCTCCTCCTCTCTATCCCTCTATACCTGTACTGCTGCTGTCCTCCCCTCTCTCCCCCTCTCTATCCCTCTATACCTGTACTGCTGCTGTCCTCCCCTCTCTCCCCCTCTCTATCCCTCTATACCTGTACTGCTGCTGTCCTCCCCTCTCTCCCCCTCTCTATCCCTCAATACCTGTACTGCTGCTGTCCTCCCCTCTCTCCCCCTCTCTATCCCTCTATACCTGTACTGCTGCTGTCCTCCCCTCTCTCCCCTCTCTATCCCTCTATACCTGTACTGCTGCTGTCCTCCCTCTCTCCCCTCTCTATCCCTCTACACCTGTACTGCTGCTGTCCTCCTCTCTCCTCCTCTCTATCCCTCTATACCTGTACTGCTGCTGTCCTCCCCTCTCTCCCCTCTCTATCCCTCTATACCTGTTCTGCTGCTGTCCTCCCTCTCTCCCCTCTCTATCCCTCTATACCTGTACTGCTGCTGTCCTCCCCTCGCTCCCCTCTCTATCCCTCTATACCTGTACTGCTGCTGTCCTCCCTCTCTCCCCCTCTCTATCCCTCTATACCTGTACTGCTGCTGTCCTCCCCTCTCTCCCCCTCTCTATCCCTCTATACCTGTACTGCTGCTGTCCTCCTCTCTCCTCCTCTCTATCCCTCTATACCTGTACTGCTGCTGTCCTCCTCTCTCCCCCTCTCTATCCCTCTATACCTGTACTGCTGCTGTCCTCCCCTCTCTCCCCTCTCTCTTCCCTCTATACCTGTACTGCTAATGTCCTCCCCTCTCTCCCCTCTCTCCCCTCTCTATCCCTCTATACCTGTACTGCTGCTGTCCCCTCTCTCCCCCTCTCTATCCCTCTATACCTGTACTGCTGCTGTTATCCTCTCTCCGCCTCTCTATCCCTCTATACCTGTACTGCTGCTGTCCTCCCTCTCTCTTTCCCCTCTCTCCCTCTCTCTATCCCTCTATACCTGTACTGCTGCTGTCCTCCTCTCTCCTCCTCCTATCCCTCTATACCTGTACTGCTGCTGTCCTCCCTCTCTCCCCTCTCTTTCCCTCTATACCTGTACTGCTAATGTCCTCCCCTCTCTCTATCCCTCTATACCTCTACTGCTGCTGTCCTCCTCTCTCCTCCTCTCTATCCCTCTATACCTGTACTGCTGCTGTCCTCCCTCTCTCCCCTCTCTATCCCTCTATACCTGTACTGCTGCTGTCCTCCCCTCTCTCCCCCTCTCTTTCCATCTATACCTGTACTGCTGCTGTCCTCCTCTCTCCTCCTCTCTATCCCTTTATACCTGTACTGCTGCTGTCCTCCTCTCTCCCCCTCTCTATCCCTCTATACCTGTACTGCTGCTGTCCTCCCCTCTCTCCCCCTCTCTCCCCCTCTATACCTGTGCTGCTGCTGTCCTCCCCTCTCTCCCCCTCTCTTTCCCTCTATACCTGTACTGCTGCTGTCCTCCCCTCTCTCCCCCTCTCTCCCCCTCTATACCTGTACTGCTGCTGTCCTCCCTCTCTCCCCCTCTCTATCCCTCTATACCTGTACTGCTGCTGTCCCCCTCTCTCCTCCTCTCTATCCCTCTATACCTGTACTGCTGCTGTCCCCCTCTCTCCCCCTCTCTATCCCTCTATACCTGTACTGCTGCTGTCCCCCTCTCTCCTCCTCTCTATCCCTCTATACCTGTACTGCTGCTGTCCTCCTCTCTCCCCCTCTCTCCCCCTCTATACCTGTACTGCTGCTGTCCTCCCCTCTCTCCCCCTCTCTATCCCTCTATACCTGTACTGCTGCTGTCCTCCCCTCTCTCCCCCTCTCTATCCCTCTATACCTGTACTGCTGCTGTCCTCCCCTCTCTCCCCCTCTCTATCCCTCTATACCTGTACGGCTGCTGTCCTCCCCTCTCTATCCCTCTATACCTGTACTGCTGCTGTCCTCCTCTCTCCCCCTCTCTATCCCTCTATACCTGTACTGCTGCTGTCCTCCTCTCTCCCCCTCTCTATCCCTCTATACCTGTACTGCTGCTGTCCTCCTCTCTCCTCCTCTCTATGCCTCTATTCCTGTTCTGCTGCTGTCCTCCTCTCTCCCCTCTCTATCCCTCTATACCTGTACTGCTGCTGTCCCCCTCTCTCCTCCTCTCTATCCCTCTATACCTGTACTGCTGCTGTCCCCTCTCTCCTCCTCTCTATCCCTCTATACCTGTACTGCTGCTGTCCCCTCTCTCCCTCTCTCTATCCCTCTATACCTGTACTGCTGCTGTCCCCCTCTCTCCCCTCTCTATCCCTCTATACCTGTACTGCTGCTGTCCTCCTCTCTCCCCTCTCTCTATCCCTCTATACCTGTACTGCTGCTGTCCCCTCTCTCCTCCTCCTCTCTATCCCTCTATACCTGTACTGCTGCTGTCCCCCTCTCTCCCCTCTCTATCCCTCTATACCTGTACTGCTGCTGTCCCCTCTCTCCCCCTCTCTATCCCTCTATACCTGTACTGCTGCTGTCCCCTCTCTCCCCTCTCTATCCCTCTATACCTGTACTGCTGCTGTCCCCCTCTCTCCTCCTCTCTATCCCTCTATACCTGTACTGCTGCTGTCCCCTCTCTCCCCTCTCTATCCCTCTATACCTGTACTGCTGCTGTCCCCCTCTCTCCCCTCTCTATCCCTCTATACCTGTACTGCTGCTGTCCTCCTCTCTCCCCTCTCTATCCCTCTATACCTGTACTGCTGCTGTCCCCTCTCTCCTCCTCTCTATCCCTCTATACCTGTACTGCTGCTGTCCCCCTCTCTCCCCTCTCTATCCCTCTATACCTGTACTGCTGCTGTCCCCTCTCTCCCCCTCTCTATCCCTCTATACCTGTACTGCTGCTGTCCCCTCTCTCCCCTCTCTATCCCTCTATACCTGTACTGCTGCTGTCCCCCTCTCTCCTCCTCTCTATCCCTCTATACCTGTACTGCTGCTGTCCCCCTCTCTCCCCCTCTCTATCCCTCTATACCTGTACTGCTGCTGTCCCCTCTCTCCTCCTCTCTATCCCTCTATACCTGTACTGCTGCTGTCCCCTCTCTCCCCTCTCTATCCCTCTATACCTGTACTGCTGCTTTCCCCTCTCTCTCCTCCTCTCTATCCCTCTATACCTGTACTGCTGCTGTCCCCTCTCTCCTCCTCTCTATCCCTCTATACCTGTACTGCTGCTGTCCCCCTCTCTCCCCCTCTCTATCCCTCTATACCTGTACTGCTGCTGTCCCCCTCTCTCCCCCTCTCTATCCCTCTATACCTGTACTGCTGCTGTCCTCCTCTCTCCCCCTCTCTATCCCTCTATACCTGTACTGCTGCTGTCCCCTCTCTCCTCCTCTCTATCCCTCTATACCTGTACTGCTGCTGTCCCCTCTCTCCCCCTCTCTATCCCTCTATACCTGTACTGCTGCTGTCCCCCTCTCTCCCCCTCTCTATCCCTCTATACCTGTACTGCTGCTGTCCTCCTCTCTCCCCCTCTATCCCTTTATACCTGTACTGCTGCTGTCCTCCCTCTCTCCCCCTCTCTATCCCTCTATACCTGTACTGCTGCTGTCCTCCCTCTCCCCCTCTCTATCCCTCTATACCTGTACTGCTGCTGTCCTCCCTCTCTCCCCTCTCTATCCCTCTATACCTGTACTGCTGCTGTCCTCCCCTCTCTCCCCTCTCTATCCCTCTATACCTGTACTGCTGCTGTCCTCCTCTCTCCTCCTCTCTATCCCTCTATACCTGTACTGCTGCTGTCCTCCTCTCTCCCCCTCTCTATCCCTCTATACCTGTACTGCTGCTGTCCTCCTCTCTCCCCCTCTCTATCCCTCTATACATGTACTGCTGCTGTCCTCCTCTCTCCCCCTCTCTATCCCTCTATACCTGTACTGCTGCTGTCCCCCTCTCTCCCCCTCTCTATCCCTCTATACCTGTACTGCTGCTGTCCTCCTCTCTCCCCCTCTCTCCCCCTCTCTATCCCTCTATACCTGTACTGCTGCTGTCCTCCTCTCTCCCCTCTCTCCCCTCTCTATCCCTCTATACCTGTACTGCTGCTGTCCTCCCTCTCTCTCCCCTCTCTCCCCTCTCTATCCCTCTATACCTGTACTGCTGCTGTCCTCCTCTCTCCTCCTCTCTATCCCTCTATACCTGTACTGCTGCTGTCCTCCCCTCTCTCCCCCTCTCTTTCCCTCTATACCTGTACTGCTGCTGTCCTCCCCTCTCTCCCCCTCTCTATCCCTCTATACCTGTACTGCTGCTGTCCTCCCCTCTCTCACCCTCTCTTTCCCTCTATACCTGTACTGCTGTCCTCCCCTCTCTCCCCCTCTCTCCCCCTCTCTATCCCTCTATACCTGTACTGCTGCTGACCTCCTCTCTCCTCCTCTCTATCCCTCTATACCTGTACTGCTGCTGTCCTCCCCTCTCTCCCCCTCTCTCCCCCTCTCTATCCCTCTATACCTGTACTGCTGCTGTCCTCCTCTCTCCTCCTCTCTATCCCTCTATACCTGTACTGCTGCTGTCCTCCCCTCTCTCCCCCTCTCTCCCTCTCTCTATCCCTCTACACCTGTACTGCTGCTGTCCTCCTCTCTCCTCCTCTCTATCCCTCTATACCTGTACTGCTGCTGTCCTCCCCTCTCTCCCCCTCTCTATGCCTCTATACCTGTTCTGCTGCTGTCCTCCCCTCTCTCCCCCTCTCTATCCCTCTATACCTGTACTGCTGCTGTCCTCCCCTCGCTCCCCCTCTCTATCCCTCTATACCTGTACTGCTGCTGTCCTCCCCTCTCTCCCCCTCTCTTTCCCTCTATACCTGTACTGCTAATGTCCTCCCCTCTCTCCCCCTCTCTCCCCCTCTCTATCCCTCTATACCTGTACTGCTGCTGTCCCCCTCTCTCCCCCTCTCTATCCCTCTATACCTGTACTGCTGCTGTTATCCTCTCTCCGCCTCTCTATCCCTCTATACCTGTACTGCTGCTGTCCTCCCCTCTCTCCCCTCTCTATCCCTCTATACCTGTACTGCTGCTGTCCTCCCCTCTCTCCCCCTCTCTCCCTCTCTCTATCCCTCTATACCTGTACTGCTGCTGTTATCCTCTCTCCGCCTCTCTATCCCTCTATACCTGTACTGCTGCTGTCCTCCTCTCTCCCCCTCTCTATCCCTCTATACATTTACTGCTGCTGTCCTCCCCTCTCTCTCCCCCTCTCTATCCCTCTATACCTGTACTGCTGCTGTTCTCCCCTCTCTCCCCCTCTCTATCCCTCTATACCTGTACTGCTGCTGTCCTCCCCTCTCTTTCCCCCTCTCTCCCTCTCTCTATCCCTCTATACCTGTACTGCTGCTGTCCTCCCCTCTCTTTCCCCCTCTCTCCCTCTCTCTATCCCTCTATACCTGTACTGCTGCTGTCCTCCTCTCTCCTCCTCTCTATCCCTCTATACCTGTACTGCTGCTGTCCTCCCCTCTCTCCCCCTCTCTTTCCCTCTATACCTGTACTGCTAATGTCCTCCCCTCTCTCCTCCTCTCTATCCCTCTATACCTGTACTGCTGCTGTCCTCCTCTCTCCTCCTCTCTTTCCATCTATACCTGTACTGCTGCTGTCCTCCCCTCTCTCCCCCTCTCTTTCCCTCTATACCTGTACTGCTAATGTCCTCCCCTCTCTCCTCCTCTCTATCCCTCTATACCTGTACTGCTGCTGTCCCCCTCT